>CM076575.1:1375284317-1376716326 GCA_034641835.2 Pinus albicaulis | reverse complement strand
ATAAAAATCAATTACAACATTCACATTTTCGGTTACATAAAAACAATTTTACTCAGCCCATTTTCTGGCTTTTGGCTTTTTTGGCTTTGTCTTTTCTACTGCTGTCAGGTAATTTTCCTGCCTTCTTCTGCTCACTATCTTCTGCATAATTTCCAGTTTTATGTGCTTGTACACCTGTCATATTCGTTCCTGTGCATATTCCTGTTCACCGTGATTGTGTGTCTGCTGTATATATATAAATGTTGATCTGGCAATCTAAATAAACATATATGGAGACCTTTTTCTTCCAAGGTTATCTTATGGTTGTGAACCAAGTCTAACAAATTATGTATGCGGGAACTTTGTTCTTTGCCTTAATGATATTATACCTTATTATAAAATCCATAATGCGCCTCCAACGTTCTCTACCTTTTATATTTTGATTATGAGATCATATATCAGTCGGGACCCACAATTTTGTGCTCTTTGTATCTGTTTGTGAGATGAATTAGACCATGATTATAAGGCCATTGAAATTCTCCACTACTCAATGGTCTTCGACATATTAATAAATATATGTTCCCGGTATTAAAGCTCAACCCGCAACTTCATGTAATATATCGAATTATGATTTGACTATTACAATTGGACCATTGCAAAACTTTTAACTTTTCAATCTTCATAAGCGGTGCCTCTTTTATAAAGACTATATGATGGCTGGTAAACCCACAGTCCCTTATATGTTGTTTCAATTCGATGTATATAAGAATGCATCCCCAAATTTTAACTCCAATAGTATATATATACCTTTCTCAATTCATACGAGAGTACACCTCCATCTTATTGTCCGAGTTGGCAATTTAAGTGAGTGCGGAGCTTCAATATATTACTATTTCCTCAAATGTCATAAACCCCTCATTTCATATCATATACCCTTTTATTAAATCCCAACACTAACCTTTGAAAGGTTCGGGCCCTACAGCTTCATAAACCCTTTTTTTTATTTGCCGATGCGATCAGTCGCAATTGTATTCTTCCGATTGCGATTGGATTCTTTGTAATTTTCCCGATGCGATTGATCGCAATCACATCCTTCTATAGGATGTTCCGATGTTCCGCGATTTTTCTGATGCGATGGTATACCTTTAAGCCAGACTTCAAACACACATGAGTCACGGTGTATAATGAATCGGGTCTGGAACTTCAATCGCAATCGCAACCTTTTATTTACATGTTCCGCTGTCAACTTTTCTTCGATGCGATGTAACACTGTTATGCCAGAACTTAAGCACTTATGGATCATAGTTCAAAAAACCCATCGGGTCCGCATCTTCATCGCAATCGCAACTTCTATTGTCATGCTCTGCTGCCACACTTTCTCTGATGCGATTGGTTGAGGGTCCCACCATATAGGACTTTGTTTAAGCGAAATCCAAGCGAATAAACCTTTGGTTCTTTTGATCTCGCGCTAAAATATATAATACATATGCTTTGTATTATACCTTTGGTCCCTTGTTCATAAAGTGCTCCGTATATATATATATATATATATATATATGCTTTGGACCTTTGTGAATAAGGCGCCATATATGTAATGCGCTGCATATATATAAGCTTTATGTTTCAGCTTTAGTGTATCCTCCAACTTGGGTTATGATTCTCGGAATAAGGTTTATATATATCCTCCATCTTGGGTTATGATTCTCGGAATAATATGTAGGGGGGTCCCACTCTACACACCCAATATCTTCTGTCAGCATTACATTAAGTCTTGCACTTAGACTTAAGCCCAAGACTAGTATATATGAAATTCGGGACCACTACAACCATAATTCATATTTATCCATATGTTAATTAAGAGTTTGGTTAGAACCCAAACATTAACATGGGAAAATAACTCCGAACTTCATATAAAATTTCTCGGGCCCACAGTATCCCTTTGCATTCACAATATAGTCTATATCAACACCTTTTATTTGATTTATTTAAAATACCCGACCTTAGCACTTTATACAATGGATTTGATGCCTTCAACTTCTGATAAAATCTTAATACAGTGCACAACCTTTGGACTTTTGTTATGAACCCGATTACACTACCAACACAACATTTTAATGTATATTTCGCCCACGGGGCCCACACCTCAACATGTAAATGAACGGTTTTCAACATAAAACAACCGGGCCATACCTTAACTTATCTCCCATGCAGCAAGGAGCACCTTAACTTAACTTTATTTTAACAATCGGAACAGGTTAAACAAACCAAGTCCAATAACCAACCTATGATGACTTCTGCCTCTACGCCTTCGGTTCCTCTTGAACGCTGCAGACTGTATTCCTTTCACAATAATCACTTCGAACCTTCGCTATGATGAAATCAAATACCTCTGCTCCTTGATTGATGCTGCTCCTTGCTTCTCTTTTTGTTGCCTCTGCTGCATCTTCTGCCTCTGCCGCCTCTCCAGATCTCCAATCACATGACCCTTCTACAAATGCCTCTACTTCATGTCTCATGCTCTCTCTTTGCCTAATTAATGTTTCAGATGCTCCTCCTTTTCCAACTCCTTTGCCATCAATGACAACATTTCCAACATCAGGTTCATAAAATTTGGTAACGTATACATCTTTTCCTTCATAATTGCTTTCACTTCAAGATATTCCTTTTGATATAAAGTTTTAATTATCACTATTTAGATCCAAACCAGAAACATATTTGCCTGAAATTGTATTTGATCCTTTAAGGTTATCTGAAGTAACATCTCTATCTGAAGTTGTATAAATATTTAAAGCCCAAAACTATTTTATCATCCATAGAATCCAATTCAAAATAAGATTTTGATAGGAAGGTTTGGAGTCAATTTGATAAGCTTGAAAAACTAGAAATCCATCTTCAATATACCTCCGAGAAGGATTTCATAGAATATAAATAGGAGATCTTGTCTTCTGATCCTATTTTAGCTTCATTTATTCATACCGTTGTTTCTTCATCATCCACACTTCCTCCTACACAACCACCTCTCATACCAACACTTCTTGTTGTGACTACAAGCTTACCTCCTAGGAAAACTATGGCCAGATTTTCTCCATTAGTTTTTCCGGGATAACTCAGTAATTTACCTCAGAACTATGGAAAAAGGCTACCTCTTTTTGATGGAACCACTGAGGTTATAACGAGGCGACACATTGACGAGATCAAATGTTTCATAGATTTAGAAGAAATAGATAATGATGCTGCGAATATGAGAATTATTGCTCAGAATTTGTTAGGAGAAGTGAAAAATTGGTTCAGAGCTTTGGAAGCTGGATTAGTGGATAATTCATAGCAGTTGAAAAATATTTTCCTTGGTAAGTGGGAGGAAAAGAAAAACCCACTTCAAATATTAGTTGAGTATAACTCATTGAAAATACAACCTAATGAATCAGTTCAAGACTTTACTACCTGCTTCAACAAGGTGTACAATTCCTTTCCTATAAATATCAAACCTCCACCTGAATTGGACTTGCTGCACTATCTAGATGCCTTTGACCCTGATATGGTATATAAAATTAGAAAAATATACCCTACCTCTTTGGAGGAGATGTAGAAAAATGAAGTCAACATTGAAGTGAATCTGTTGATCAAGATATCAAAAAGAAAAGTAAAAAATAATGTCACAATTAAGGAAGAACCATCAAGCTCATCCGAAGAAAAAATAGATAGTTTGATTAGGATCGTGGATAATATGGTATACAAAATGTCCATTTCATAAAGGAAGTCATATAAAAAAATTTAGAATCCCAATTTCTGAGGAGAGCAACAATAACCACAGTTCAGGATTAAGCAAAGAAAACAAAGAGCTCCATATCAGAAAGATCAACAAGAAATCCACACTCCATTATAGTAGAACTATGCCTAAGGAACTGAAGATGAAGATGACATTGTTGAATAAAACATTCTCTTTTGAAAATACCAGGGACCTATTTGTCTTACAGAGGATGATGAGTATACTGAAGAAACATATGTGCCAGATGACCATGAACTTGTACTTGCAAATAATGATGGGTTGACAGTCTAATCTGAAGACTATCAAAGGGGGTACCTAAATGCTCTCATCTCAGCGCAGAGACAATATAGTTTGGGAAAATGAGATGTTCCTATTACTTCTACTCAAAAGAGGACAACTCAACAAAAATATACTCATCCGAAACAAGCTTCCCAAGATAGTCCAAACAAGGAGAAACTGCCTACTACCATAAATCAGAGCAAGAACAGTGAACCATCTACAAGTACATCAAAGAAGTTCAAGGAAGTTCAAAGGAAGGAATCTCCAGCAAAATAGTAGCCTGAAAAGCGGGATACCATTGTAAAAGAGGTAGAGAAAAATCTAACTTTTTTAGCTTAGAGAGTGAAATTTCTAATTTAAAGGTGTCTATTCCCCTCACTGAGATTGTAAAGAATGATAGATATACATCTAAAATTTCCAAGATGTTGAAAGTAGATCACATGTCAGACATGGTCAATGTCAGTGATGACCTTCTCAAACTTGTATTTATTCCATCTGTAGATAGAAATCATGAAGATATTGAAGCCCCTCCCTTTTATCTCAGCTTGAGAATTCATGATTATATTCTCCATAATTCCATGCTAGATTCCAGGGCCTCACATAATTTAATGTCGAAGGCTATCATGGATAAGTTGGGGCTGGACATAACCTAGCCCTATCATGACCTATATTATTTTGATTTTGGTAGAGTCCGATACGTTGGTATAATCAAAGACTTAGTTGTCTCTTTGGATCAGATTCCCGCCAAAAATGTGTTGATGGATGTTTTAGTTGCTGGCAGACCTCCAAGGTATGGCATGCTTCTTTCGCGGTCTTGGGGAGCCAAATTAAGGGGTACTCTACAACTGTATTTTTCATATGCCATAATTCTAGTATTTGGCCAACTTAGCAAGCTATACCGAGAAGTGAAAATGAAATACATGATCACTAGAAAAGATAAACCTAAGAATAACCCAATTCACTCTGTACATACTGATTTAGAGTCCTTCATATTGTATAATGATCATGGTACTGAATATTTAGATATTCAACTTGTAGAAGGTGAATAAATTTTACAATTTTCAAATAGTGTCTAAGCGGTCTTGAATGTAGAAAACATAAATCATAATTCTGAAAGCTTGCCACCAAGAATTTCAGAGAAAAAGTCAGTAGAATCACAACCAATATCACTTGAGTCTGATAAAGGTAAAGAATGTATTGAGAGAGTGGATTATAAGGAAAAGATAGATCATCCCACATAATTTCAGTTTCCCGATGATGAGGAGGGTCTTTGGACCATGGATTTCAATGGTGCTTTGGGAAAAGATGGAGCTGGTATCAAAATCTGGATTCATAGCCCTATACATCTGTCATCTAAAGTCCCACGAAATGTAATATTTTGTTCTTATAATCTAGCATTTGACTGCTCAAACAATGAGGCTGAATATGAGGCCTTGATCACTGGTCTCTGAATTTTGAAAAGGCTAGGCGCGAATAAAATTACAATATATGGCCACTCTGAGTTGGTGATAAAACATGTAAAAGGGGATTAGCAGCCCAAAAATCCTAGGATGAGAGCTTATTGTAATTTTTTTCTTGATATTCTTAAAATTTTTCCAGAATATACATTGTCTATGGTTCCTAGAAGTTAGAATTTTATTGATGATTCACTTGGCACAACGGCCAACACTTTTAAGATTCCTATTCATGCTACTAAAAAGTTTGAAATTCATGTGAAGCATCGCCCAAATTTCCCTAACAATCTCAGATATTGGCAAGTATTTTGGGACAATAAACATATAAACAACTTTCTACAGATGGAGGAGTTGTTTGCTAACTCCCACATTGATGAGGTGTATAATGAAGATGATCAGGTAATTGAAGCTGCTGAAGTTGAGGTGTTTTAGCTTAAGGACAAAAACATTACACGAGGTCTCATACCTTTGGAAGAGTTATTTGATCATGATGATGTGACCAAAAAGCCAACAATGTTCCCCACAGAAGCAGGTGTTGAATATGTAAACATTGGTATAGCGGATAACCCTAAGATGGTCAAGTTATCGAGGTCTTTATCCCTTGAGTTTAAAGGTAAATATACAATTCTCTTGAGTGATTTTTTTGATGTTTTCTCTTGGTATTATTCATATTTAAAAGTGTACAACAAAGACATCATCCAGCACACCATCCCAATCAATCTAGATCAAAATCCATTCCACCAGAAGTTGAGGAGAATCAATCCTAGACTGTTGCCATTGATTGAAAAAGGGGTAAATAGAATTGACAAAGCTGGTATTATAGTTCCTATTCTATTTTCAAATTGGATGTCTAACCTCGTGCCGGTAAGGAAGAAGCCATGGGAGATTCTTCTTTGCAAATATTTCAGAATTCTGAACAATGTGTTGTTATAGGACAATTATCCTTTTCCAAATATGGACCACATATTGCAGAGGGTTTTTGGAGCTTCAAGGATGTCACTTATCAATGAATATTCAGGATACAACCAGATCTTGATGCATGAGGATGGCCAAGAGAAAACCGATTTTACAATGCCATGGGGTACCTTCATGTACACAAAAATTCCATTTGGGCTCAAGAATGCAGGGGCTACAATTAGTAGGCTATGGACATCACTTTCTTAAATGAGAAGGATGTATTTCTTGTAGTTTACCTTAATGATGTTACTTTCTTCTCACAGTCAGATGATGAGAACCTACACTACTTGAGAATAATGTTTAAAAAATGCAGAAAATTCGACATCTCGTTGAATCCTAAGAAAAGATTATTTTCCATGGAGTATGGAAAAATACTTGGGCACATCATCTAAAAATATGGAATTCGCATTGATCCCTCAAGGATTGAAGCAATTCAGTAGTTGGACTTCCCAAGGAACAAAAAGGAGATCTAGTCATTAACCGGTAAGATAATGTTTTTGAGGACATTCATCCCCAATCTCACTAAGCACCTTAGAGATATGACAGATATGCTGAAGAAGTACAGTGACGTAAGATGGTCAGAAAATTCAAAGAAATCATTCAATTAGGTCAAATTTTCTTTAACATGTGCTCCCACATTGATCAACCTTGATTATACTTTAGACTTCATTATCTTTTCATTTGATTCCTATCACTCTTTGGCTGCTGTACTAATGCAGAAAAAGGATTCAAATAAGAAGCAACCACTTTCCTTTTTCAGCTAGACCATAAGAGATGCAACACTTAGATACAACATTATTGAGAAACAAGCTTTTCTCTTCGTGAAAGCATTGAAGGACTTTCAGGTATGCATCCTAAATTCTCAGATCATAGCTTATGTTCTAAATGTAGTGGTGAAGAATGTGTTGATGCAAACTGATCCCAAACAGAGGTGAGGAAAATGGATTGCAGTCGTGCTTGAATATGATCTAGAGATCAAGTCGACAAATCTGGTCAAGGGATAGGGTTTGGAAAATTTGATGGAATAATCTAATTTACATGTGTTGGACATAAATCTGATTTCTGCACTTTTTGAAGAGGAGGTTGATGACTCGTTGACACAGGTATCTCAGATTTTCATTTCATCCCTTTGGTATGCTGATATATTTTATGTTCTGCAACATCTAAATCCTCTTTTGGGTGTGTCTAAAATAAAAGGTAGAACACTGAAATTAAAGGCTTCAAAATATTGTAATTTAGACAATGTTTTGTATTGGAAAGACCCAAGAGGTGTCTTGTTGAATTGTCTTGTCGAAAGTGAAGCGAAGGAGGTGATAAATGACTTTCACAAGGGTGATTGTGGCGGTCATTTATTCTGGAAGACCACAACAAACAAAGTTTTCAGGGATGGTTTCTATTGGCCCACTCTTTTTTCTAATGTGTACAAGATCGTGAAGAGCTGTCAAAAATGTTAAATTTTCCAAGGGAAGAGGAAGTTGCTCCTGCTCCCTTTGCAGCCCATATCAGTGTAGGCACCATTATAGCAATGGGGTATCGATTTCATAGGTTAGATCCATCCTTCATCATCCACCCAACGCAAGTGGATTTTGATGGCTACAAATTATTTTAAAAAGTGGATTGAGGATATCCCAACCAGGAAAGCAACTGATTTGGTTATCATTCATTTTTTGGAATATAATATCTTGTCTAGATTTGGTTGTCCATAGAAGATCATCACAGATAACACAGCTGCATTTAAGTTTAAAAATATGGTGGAATTTTGTGAGAAGAAAAATATCACGTTGGGTCATTCAACTGCATACTACCCGTAAGGAAATTGATTGGCTGAGTCTTCGAATAAGTCTTTGGTCAATATTATCAAGAAGATGCTGGAAGTAAATAAGAAAAATTAGCATAAGAAAATCATCAATGCCTTGTGGTCATAAATAGTAAGTAATAAAAATTCCATAGGCATGTAACCTTTGAGTTAGTGTATGGAGCTGATAGAATATTTCCTACTTCGCTTACTATTCCAGTCATGAAGTTATTGCAAAAAATTGGTAGCGAACCGAATGATGTTCGGTGATAGATAAATCAAATGATTCATTTGCAACAAACTAGGGAGGAAGTGTTTCAAAACAATTCTAAGCTTCAAGAAAGAATCAAGAAAGTGTATGACCAAAAAACAAAGGCGGATGACTTCAATATGGGTGATGTATTCCTCCATTGGGATGCTCGAAATGACGATAAGGGAAAGCATGGTAAGTTTGAGAATTTGTGGAAGGGACCGTACATGATTTCAGCTTGAAGAGGGAAGCATTATTACTTATTGGAGGAAATGGATGTGCAAGACTATGGAGGAGGACCAATAAATGGTATGCTTCTCAAGAACTACCTCTTTTGATCAAATTTCTGAAGTTTCTTATCATCATTGTACATATCATTTTACTTTTCTGCCCAAGTATGAAGGAGTTAGTCATCGAAGCTTGAAGCCCAAGGTGAAGGCCATAATGTTTCCTTGATTGAATATTGATTTTTAAGTACATTAAGTTTTTTTTTCAATCAAAGTCAGTTCAGTTTTTCAATCTGTTTTCAGTTTTGAGTTTGGTCATTTTATTTTTGACTCCATGCACAATGGATAAGGCTACTTGGTCTATAATGTTCTTGACACCTCCAAGGAGCTGCCATCCCTAGCTGGAGCCAATGTTAGTGTCTTCCAGTTCTGTTAGTCACCAATGATCAAATATTCTCTTACAAGTTTTTTTTTAGGGTCTTAAATTAAATTTTTATGGTTTCAGTAGGTCTTCAAATAAAAATTTGGTCACTGCTAGTGTGTCTAGGTCTGTTACTAATCCTTTAAAAAATTTCATGAAACTGTCATTGCCATCATTCAGTTAGATGATTTCACCACTAAAATCTCTCCATTATCATCTTAATCACATCACCATGGTCATCATTTAGCTCATTTCATGAAATGTCACCATTAGGTCTTAGGGTCAAATTCATAAAAAATCTGTCATTTCACCAATAAATCCAGCATTGAAGAAGTAGTAATATGGAAAATGTTGAATAATTTTTTTAGTGTAATTTCATTTCAAATATGATGCAATATGTTCCTCAATGTTCCAAAGCTGGAGTTTTAAATCAAAACGTAAAAAAACACATGTTGGGGCCACCACACCATGTGGAATGAAGAAAATTTGATTTCCAAAAGCTACAAACGACCATACAAGCATTTATTTCACTCATTCCATTGGTATTGAGCAATAATTCACCAAAAAATACTATATTAGGACAACAAGCATCATAGGACACTCTCAAAAGGTGTTTGGAACCATCTCCAAGCAACCGCGCTGCATTTTCATCCAACCATGTTGCGTTTTTGACCTTTCACTACGTTTTCACTTCTAGAGACAAATATTTCATCTTAAAGGTTTTTAAGGGGAAATTAAAGGTTCCATCATTCTGTTGACAAGTAAGTTTAATCTCTTGCCACCTACTATAAACATTTATTTAATTTTTTCAGTGGTGAAACCCTCCCACAGTTCGCACGCTATGTTCTTGGTGGGTGAGCTCCATAGTTTGAGTTGCAAGAAAAAACACCTAATTCACTACATATTATACCCTTCCCCACAACTAAACACATTTCCAAAAACCCTCACACCCTCTCACCCTCATTTCCCTAACCCCTACACCTAACCCTAGAGCCTACACTATGTTTTTGGGCAGTTTTAGGGCCAGGATTGTGTTTTAATTCCCTACACTAATCCCCACACTCGTTTTGTCATTATCCACCTCCCTAAGCTTCCTAATACACCTATCTCCCTCTTAAAAATTTACTACACACATATCTTCTCCCTAATCCCTTCATCACCTCCCCTCACCTACTTCCCCTTTCTTTTACTAGGGTTTTTATTTGCAAATTGTAAATAATGGAGGGAAAAAAGAAACCATACAACAAAGGAGGAAAAATGCCAAGGTTTGAGCCACTTAACATTCAGGAGTTGATGTGTCTTCATCTTTGACCAAACAAAGTTTTCAAAATGTAGGATGTTTAGGGTTTTGGGAGCAAATCCAACAAGTGGGATATCATGCCAAGTTAACAAGCTTGTTTTCCACAAACCTTAGGAGAGATAAGGCCATCATTGCAGGAGTGAGTTTTACAATTTCAATTGAGACCATAGCCACAACTACAGGGATGCCAAACAATGGAGAAAAATGGTTCAAGAACTCAGACTTGGATGTTCAAAATTACAAAGCTTTCATTAAAAGTCATTATAAATATACCATCAAGAAAATTTTCCCTTTTGGATAGTTGCTAGACAAGTTTTCTCCATTGATGGAGGCCATAATGAGGTATTTCACATGTGAGGGCAGATTATCAAGTTTATACAAATATCATGTCAGATTGTTAAAGCATTTCACAAGTGTAAAAACTCTCAACCTACTCTACTACGTATCCAAAAGATTGGCTAAAATGGCAAAGAAAATGCAGCGTAAAGAGAGTGATCACCGAGCTATTATTTTCCACCATAACCTCATCAAAATCATTGTCTTACACCAGCTTACACAAATGAAAATATCTTGGGAGACATTCGTTCAGTCGACTATCTTTTTCCCCCTGCTAGTCACCCTACTAGCCAAATTACACCATCAACACCATCCAAGCCAAACGAGGTTGGCTCATTTTGCATAATTTTAGTTAAGAGGACACCTAGGTCTGAAGTGACTCAAACATATTAAAGAAGAAAGAGGCTTCTGTTTTCTCCAACATTGTTGAAAGGGACAAGCCTACATCACCTGAACATGCATCATCATCACACCATGAAGCACATTTGCAAGATGATGAGCCATTCCATCTTGACACTAACATGGTAGAATTGGAGGTGAATGAAGAGAAGAAAAAAATAGAGCATATCATCATGGAGAAATATGCTAATATCAGAGAACTTAAGGACAACTTGTCAAAGGCCAACTTTTTGGTTTCATTCTTGTAGCAAGAGAATAAGTAATTAAAGGTAAATCAACTACTCTTGAATAAGTCTAAGGTTGATTTGAGAAAAAAATATGTAAAGGGTAAAGTTGTGGTTGAGATAGATGATTCAAATGATCATCAAGAGTAGGTTATAAGGAAGAGGCCAATTAGGACAAGAGGCCTTAAAAGGGCACTTGAGCAACAAAGAAACACAAGTCCACCAAGGACCCAAATGAAAGTTGATGAGCTCATATTGATAGAAATTGAGAAGGATAGGGAATATTGGCTTGATATAGTCAATTTTCACTTGGAGAAACTCCTGAAGATGGAAAATAAGAACAACAACAGACAAAGTCACATGGCCATGCATTACTGCACAAGAAATCAAGTGTCTCAGGTAATAATCAAGTAGTTGAAGGGAAAACTCAAGGAAACCCTAATGAAGAAAAAAGAAAAGGGTAAGTTGGATTTGTTATCTTATTCCTCTCTCATGGCCTAACAAATCCTTATTTCACTTCAAGGAGAAATTTTGGAATAATTTTGAGCAAATTTGGAAAAGAATTGACAATTTTTGAAGTTTTTGGGCATTTTGGCAATTTTACACATGACAAAATTTTTGTATTCCTGGATTGCTTTAGATTTGTACATCAACTTCAACTATTGGGAGAGCCATGGAAAAAAATTCTGGTGGGTGAAAACTTAAAAAAACTACCAAAAAAACACCTTTCTGCCATGTTTTTTAAAGGCACGTTGCGCTTTTGGAGTAGTTGTGGGAGAAATGATTTTTGGAGGGTTAGAATTAGTATTTTTTAGTTCTTGAAGATCATATGATGTAGTAGATAGGAATATATTTCTCCAAATTCTTTCAGATCTTGATTTGGACCTCAGGAACCCATCCAAAATTCACTTACAAGCAACACACTACGTTTTGTCCTAACACACTTTTCTTTCCTGTTAATTCGCCGCGCTTTTGCGTGGAACTCATTTTTCTCATTTTGCTTAGTCGAGTTCGATTTTTTCTGATGTAATTACTCATTTATGATGTTGTCATGATGTAATCAATGGTAAATATGCTTTTTTAAATGAAATTTAAGTGGATTCATGCTTGTAAATGCTTTTCAAGGTCAAATGTGTAAGTTTTTCTATTGTGAGGAGAGTTTGTTAACCTCCCTAGTCATTAGGATTTGGTTGAGAAATTCATGTGAACTGTTCCTACACTCTAGGATTCGACCCCTGAGAGAGGAGAAATGGTTTTTTTTTCTATATGTATGGATTTCTTAGTCATTTTAATGGTTGGACATCAGAGGGTGGAACTCTTGTAGCTTGTACTTCATCTTTTATATGGGATTTGTTTTTGGTGTTTAAGGTTGTAGTTGCTCTCAGGATTTTATACAGGATTATTATTATGATGGTTTTAAAATCTCCAATTATCTCCAACCTCTATGTCTCCTTCCACCTCCATGTCATATGTTCGCTTCATGGTAAATTAAAACTATGTTTTTTCCCTATACAACACAGTAATTTCAAACATGGTTTAAAACAACTGAGAATGAATTTTCAAAAAATAAAGAGGTTTCGTTGGTAACATTTTATATACAAAAAACTCTCCCATTTTTCTAAAATATGTTATGGTTTGGGAGATTCAAATGAATATTTACAGACATATTTCTTGAATTTTCCAGTTTTTAGTCAGTGTTTTTAAAAATAGTTCCCGCACAGGTGGAAATTAAATTTCAAAAAATAAAAGAGGTTTTGATTTTAACACCCTTATTTACAAAAGCTTCTCTTCGTTTTTACACAGACATTATGGTTTGGGAAATTGAAAGAATATTTGAAGGCACATTTTCTAGAAATGACTCGTTTAGTCATCTTTTTGCTGAACAAATTGTGGCCAATAAGAGATGAATATTGAGAAACTGGAGGACGTTTGTGTTCATAAAATTCTGAAGTACAATAACCTACTTCATATTTTACACATGTATTATATAATATTATATACATTCACATCTTCACAACCTATGTTTCTAACTGTGCAAAGTCTTGTTTTAGACATCTTTTTGAAGCAAATATTGACAACAATTGGAGTAGAATTTTGGGAAACAGAGAGAGGTTTATCTCAAAAACTTCTTCATCTAAAATAACCTCTTTCACTTTTTACACAGATATCTCAGTTTGAGACATTCAAAGAGATAAAAAAACCCTATTTTTCAAAATTTCAAGAGGAAAAAGCTCAAAGACAATTAGTGACTTCGAGGCCACCTCATAAAATAAGAGTTCCTATCAAATTCAAATTTCTATTATTTGTCACAATAAATCCACAAAGATAGTTCCAAGTAGATTCATTAGTTTTGAATGTCCTATATTTCAGGTCTATTTGTGTAACACAATTTTAATATATTTGGTGAAGAATTTGTATAAATACTTCATAATTTGAAGTAATACATGTTGGAATTTGTAACGAGAAAAGGCTTCCATTCACTGTAAAGTTTTTCACTGACTTCAAGTGACCTTTTGCAGTAATACAAGACAAGTTTTTCAGGATTCATTTGCCATATCTATGTGGGGAAGTTCTTCTCACTGTCTATGTGTTTTTCTTTGTTTCCATGCTTATGTGTTCTTGAATATGAATTACTTTACAAACACTATGATGAAAAGAGTTTGTTGAAACATACACTTTGATTCTGGATATGGGTAATTTAAATGTTTTCCTCTGATATCAAGTTATAGAATTCTTAACTTCTCTTTAGCTTTAATCGAATCTATTTCTTTTCTTCTATTACATTTCATTTCAATCCAAATTTTCCAGTAGTATGTATACCTTTCCCTGTGGTACTTAAGCTTGATTATTTATACATTTGATCATCTTAAGCTCCTTTGATTCCATTTCCCAATGCTCTTCCCTTTCTATTCCAACCAAACCAATTTAAAAACCAAACTCTGAGCCCATTAACTAGCCTAAAATTCTCAGAAAACAAAGCTAAATCTTACAAAGATATCCCTCTCTGAGTTTAGAAGAGCGAGTTCCTAAACTCCAAAATGGTTTTTATGTTACCTCTGTGTTTTTTTCTTCAACCTTGAAATTACAAAGTGATAACAGGAGGTAAGCCAAGCCCTATGGTTTGGGGATTGGAGGGAAAAGCACCACAAGATTAGGGGAATTTCGAGGTCTAAAATGGGCCTCCTAGGGAAATTATAAAATAATAATATAAAAAATAAAATAAGATTAGATTATATCATCAAAATTTAGGGGGAAAAAAGAAAAAATTACTTTTTCAACTCGTATTTTCATCTTATCTCCCTATGGGTTTACTAAAATTTTGAGTGGGAACACTCTAAAGATGCAAATTTAGATTCATCCAAGGAGTACCCATTTTGCATACTTTTGATGGAATCTACTATACGAAAAATGAGAAATACATTAAAAATGTGATTGCAATCATGTTTTTACCTGTATTTCTCATTTTTCGTGTAGAAGGGTCCACCAAGTGTAGGTAACATGGGCACTCCTAGGAATAGGAATTAAATTTTGCATCCAATGAGTACTCCCACTTGAAATTTGAGTGAAATCTTAGGGAGATAAGTTGAAAATACAATATGAAAAAGTAGTTATATTGTTTTAATATTTTTTAATCTTTTTACTTTTTTACCCCAAAAAAGGTGAATCACCCCCCATGGTTGAAATCATCATCTTGAATCCTATTGATCCTTATAAAGTTTATTTTGGTTGTACATTTTCCTTAGGAGTCCCATTTTAGACCTCAAAATTTCTCAAATGAGACCTTGTGGGCTTGAAACCCAAGCCTAAGGTTTTTCACCTATCGATGTTTGGGCGAAAAATGTGACGTGTTTTCGACATGGGATGGATGAGGATGATATTTCTTGTCGAGACGAATACGACGCATTGAAAATCATTCGATTCAAATATGTTGTTGAAGAGTTATGAAATTTTTAAGTTACGTTATGGGGTTTACACATGTGTGTTAGGGTCGGCTTGGTGTAAATAAGCCTCTTAACAGTTGTCGCCCCTAGGATGGCATTTTGGAGAAGCCCTTGTATGTGTATAAATACAAGGTGTGATAGAGGTATTTGGAAATCCATTTGTGCAACAAAAAGGAAAGTAAAGAACTTGTTGAAGGCAAGGTTTTTCTGGGTTAGTCATAGGAAGGGAGAGGTAGAGCCAGCGTGGGAGAAGGAGGTCATTTGAAGCTTGTTTTATTGTGACCAAGAGATGGAGAAGGGTCGAGTACCCTTGCTGGAGAAGGAAAACCCTTAGGGAATGTTTTAAGGGTTGTTTTCAAAGTGGAGATCCCTATTTAGGGAGGTCGTAGGCCCTAGAGCCACCGCAGGCATGTTTTGGGTAGAATAGGATGGATGTAAGTCCTATTCCATGGTATTGGAGTGGAGAAACATGCAGCGTGGGAAGAGGGCTTGCTGGAGAAGGGAATATGCACAAAAGGAGGATTGTTGCAACAATTTTATGAGGGTTGTTAGGGCTATGTTTTCTACCCTAACCAGATGTGGAGTTGTAGCAGTCAAGAAGACCTTAAAAAGGGAGTTGGATTAGCATATGTGTTTTATGTTGGGTCATTGTTTGACCAGTGGTGGATCGTTTGAGGAGCAACATGTGCAAGTCAAAGAGGAGGGGCATACCTGATGGTTATATGCCCCAACCAGGTTACAAATTCTACAGTGAAGGACCAGTTTGAAGGTGTAGGAGAAGAGTTTTTCTAGGCTAGGTGTGGCATGGAAATTAGTCCAAGAAGGCGAGAAACCTATGGTGAACTTTCTGCGGTATTGAAGGAGTTTTTTAGAAAGCTAAACAAAATTAAAAGGGATACAGGAGTAGTAATTTAGGAGAGCAAGTTGCCAGAATTGGTAAAGATAAGAAGTCACAACAAATTAGGCGAGTTATGATTGGGTTAGTGGGTTGTTGTAGGTTTCATTGGAAGCCCTAACCAGTAATCAAAACTCATTCCATGAAAAACAGTTAAGAACAATACATTAGAGCCTATATTTTTGCAATAGCTTGTAGTTGATGAGAAGTCCATTGGAAGCCATGTGTAAGGGTCTCCTAGGTCTGAGGATGCCATAACTAGTTGCAGATGCTACAACGTGGACTTGGTCACTCGTGAATTGTTGGAGGGGAACGTGAGAGTGGACCAAGTCTGAACGAGATTGGGCATTTATGGTATGTTGGAGGACAACATGATAATGTTCAATTTGGAGACCAATGTGCAAAATCTTGGTAGACAAAGGTAGTTTCTAGAGTGACATTTGTTGAGCTCACAAATTGAAGAACCAGAGGAGCAATTTGTGGAGCTTGACATGTATGTGTGGAGAAGGAATTCTACAATAGATGATAGGCAGTCCTCCTAGCCCATGTTCATTGTGGGAGATGGACATATTGAGATGATAGGTGGCAACACTCTCTTCCCTATGATGGTCTTCATCGTTGCAGTGCAGGAAGACCATAGTGGGCTGAAGTCCTTGAGTAGTTGAGGAGAAGCAGTGGGTAGTTTGAGATTTGTTCACAATTGGAGTCGTTGACAACTCAAAAGGAGTCTCAATGTGTTGATGCGTTGGTGGACGAATGATCAACTAGTGAGTAGATAGAAAGCCGAGGTTTAGTGGTCAGATAGACTTGGAGCATTGATAGATGCAAGACCTGTAAATCGGGAGCCAAATGAGTGAGCAAGTACATGGTACGACCAAGAGGAGCTGAGAGAGCACACTACATCATCTAGATGGTCATAGTATCTTGTTGAGGGCAGATTGGTCGTCGATTTAGTAACACTAAGCCCCAAGTTGTGTCTTGTACTATTGGATGTATGAGGTCCATTATCCCTGGTATGGGAGCCCTAGAATGATGTATTATATGTTGTTTAATATAAAGAATTTGGGTTGAAAAATGTAAAAAATTGTCTATATTCTGTGCATGTGTGATTTACTGCTACTTATATTCCGCTGTGCAAAGTAGTTTTATTGATATTCTTGGTTTGGTTGCGTTAGATATTTTAAGACTCTATCCTAGGCCTAAGTTTGTGGAAATTCAACAGTAAGCCTGTGGCTTAATGAGGGTTTTGAAGTATTCCCACTTAGTCAGTAGAGGCTCTCCCTCCAACCTTAGGGTCTCCCTCTGACTTTCCCACCATGTTAGGGCATGACTCTATAATTTCATATGCCCAAAAGAAATCTTCTCGTCTTCCTCAATTTGATGGACACTTAAATACACTTCCAGTTGGTACACCTAGTGATTTAGATTCAGAGCGTCGATCTCAGTGTGGTATAGCTTGATATTGACCTTGGCTTCCATTTTGAATAGGGGTTGTGATTGATTCATGACACTTGAACTGGGTTGATATTTTCTAGGTTCCTTCTTCATTTGATTCTCTATTTCTTCATGATATCTCAAACCCCCCTTCTATTTTTCCTTTGCATTATAACCCTCATATTCTCCAAATAACTCAAGCTTATTGCCGTGGGCCGCCATGAGGAGAATTTCTTTAAGATTTTTATTTGCCACATGTTTTTATGGCCATGAAAACCTCTCCTGCATAGGATCACAAGGGTTATTCATAGTTTCGTTGGCCATGATTAGGGTTTTAATACTTTTGGCCTAACCAATATAAATCCCCTGCAAATCTACACAATATACCCAAATAAAATTGGATCTCATACCAATATGATATATAAACTATCATGGATATTCCACTCGACAATTCATTACACTAAATCTACTAAAATTATATTGAAATTTTTTAAAATAAAAGTTATAACAATTTTATATCTCTTTAGATTTATAGATTTGCATATTATTGTTAATAGCGTACACATGTGTATTAAAATTATACATAAAATAAATAACAATAAAATAAAATCTCACAAACACACTTGACACACGATAACACTTGGAAAACCCTTTCAGGAGAAAAAGCTACCTAGAAGGTGAGGCTACTTCGCTCTCTTTCTCTAAATATAAATATGGCTGCGAATACAAATAAGTATGACATGTGGGTTGTGGTATGCCACATTGCAAAAATCATCTTTTTGTGCTCTACCTCCTACCCCTCTTGGCTATTTTTGCTCATCTATGGAACAAATGCACTCAAAATAATGAGACCCCCTTTCCTCCTAGTGGCCCATTATAACACAAATCGATAGCTTGTTAGTGGTTAGGTTTCACAACCTCAACTCTTAACCAGAGTTACAATATAGGCTCTTCTAGAGTCGTCTACTTCATAATCATGTGGCTAGACCATTTTTCATGAATAATGGGTGTTGACGTGACATCCTCTCGAATTATGGTGGTGAAAACATGAAGATCAACTTTTGAGTGGCATAATTTTAACATACGAACTCTGGTTGACATGATTCTTGCACCGTTGGAAATGTCTCTGTGCGTAGAATCAAAATAAAAGATACAACACTAAAAATACAAAGTTTTACCATCAAAAGTGTTTTTTTCCGCCTCAAAATGCTCCTGGAAAGTTTCAGACCCTAATTTGCCAAATTGAATCTCACCTGTAAATATGGCCTTGAGAGATGATTCCTCCACTTTTTCCATTCTAGAAGCATTGAAATAGACAACAAACAATATAATTATCCTAACTAAATCAATCTCACTCTATTGGAAATGGTCAATTTAGATAAAAATGGAAATTCTCTTCTTTTATTATACCTATGAATAAGAATGTTAACCAAAATGATAAATCAAACTCACTTTATTGAAAAAAGTAAACATAAATAAAAATAAAATCTTTATTATGTTATAAATAATGAATATGGTTATAGCAATCTTATGCATATTAGTAATATTTTGTATATATATTCCAACTTATTATATACATTTATGTAAATGGCTATTATAATTTTTTAATAATATAGTATTTGTTTTGTGGTAATTGTTTTTTTTTTTATATATTGAAAATTCTATATAAATAAATCTTATATATAAATATTGAAATATTTAATATACATATAAATACATTATAGACATCAACCTATTTAACTATTTAAATTCACAATTAAATTCTTTCTATTTTTTATTTATTATTATTATTATTATCGAACCCCATTAGCCTTGTATATGAATTTTAGGTTAGACTTACATGATCCTTCGTTTTTCATACGTCTAATTATATCTATATAATAACGCAATAATTATGGGTTATATTTAATGGGAGTTATTGTCTATTATACCAAAATGAATAATATATATATATAATACAATTTTGTATTTTTTTTTTTTTAATATAATTTTGTTTCATTTTTACTATTTAAGCCTTTAAAGGGATTTACATTTTAATAATAATATAATACAATGTACGTGACACAAAACATAGTGGTTTTCCATTTTAATCATAGTTAGAAGATGTACTCCTTATTTCTTAATGAATGCATGTGTGTTAAACAGGTGTGCTCATTCCTGTTTAAATAATTTGGGCAATTGTTGAAATTTTTGGTAAAAAATTCTTTTACACAATTCAAATTCCACAATATTTTTTAAATTAAAAATCACATCTATTGAAAAAACATTTATGTTTTTAAAGAACACACAATAAAAGTAAGCACATGTTTACAAATGTTTTTATGTAAAAAAACCTAAATCAACATCGGCTCTTAAACTTTAAATAAAGCTTTTTAGTGTAATTTTAAAATTTAATGTGTAATCATGAAGGTTTGTTTCAATTCCAATATCATTTTTTTGTCCACTTCATAATTTTTCATTTTCACACTTGTCACATTGCATATATCATTTGGAGTTTGTACATGTTGATTTCCATCTATCCCATGTGGAGCATGTACAACTCTATCTAAACTTGTTGAAAATGTAGTATATCTCCAACATACTCATAATTGTGTTTCAAGAAGAATCAACAATGATTTTCTTTCATTATCAATTTTTTTTCCATTTCATAATTTTACTTTTATCACACTTTTCACACTGCATTCATTTTAACTTGGAGGTTGTACATTTTGATTTCCATCTAATATAATCTATGTGGAGCATGCATAACTTTGTCTAAGCTTATTGAAATTGTTTTGTATCTCCAACTAAGTCATAATTATGTTGATTTAGTTATGTTACAAAAAGACCAAAAACTTTACCAAATGTTTAGTTTTAAGTATTCTACAAGCCACTTAATTTTTTTCATGAATTAAAATATTTCAAATAGTGATGAATTGGATTAATGTCCATTAATATCTTGAAAACCCATACAAAAAATATGTAAAAAGACTCATGAATACAACAAATATATAAAAATATCTCATGAATATCAATTTAGAAAAGTAGTGCTTTAAATGAAAATAGAAATTTTATTAAAAAAACAAATCTATATTTTTCTTTCCAAATACAATATTTTGATAAATATATAGTAAACTATGTATAATATTTTTGTTTATTACAATCAAACATTCTCAATACAACTTATGATATCCAATTCTAACACCTTTACATATAATTCTACACATTTAAGAATTAGAATATATAATTAGACATTCTCACTCATAAAACAAATAGATATGAAAGAACCCATTTGACAATCCTTTATCATACCATGTCTCTAAAAGTTATGATTATTTGAAATTAAATAACCTCAAAGGTGCATGCATAAGTTTAAAATTAACCTTAGAGGTGCATGCATAAGTTCATATCCTTTTCACTTGAGTTAATGCTTTCTGTATTTGAGATGTTGGTTTGTGATGATTGAGAAATTCTGTCAACCTCTCCTCCTAAACTAAGAATTAGTTAGAACTGAGAAAATATATATATTAGAGTAATTTATGAATGTGAAAATGTGTGTGTGAGTGTGTGCCTTATGAAATAATATAATGTGATATTTAAAGAGAGAATCCATACAGGTGAAATAGATTGTAGAAGAGAGGAATAACCTGTTTCTGAGTTTTTTTAATAACCCAGAAACAGGTTATTCCTCTCTTCTACAATAATGTGATCTTTTCAACCATTTTTTACTTGGTATTCGAGTCAGATCGATCGAAAAATATTACTTGGGTGTGCATATGTCTTAGGCACTATGACAGAGAGCTTGTGCGCTACTTTTCATATTGGTGCACAACAGAACCGAATTGGAACCTACAATGTAAGCTATAGGAGCTCACGAGATTGGAGGTGTAGAAAATGAGAAATCTAGCAAAACCCTCTTGTCTTGGTTACATTTCATGAGGTTGCATTATAGATTGGTGCGCTGTGGAGAGTGCCATATAATATTGGAGCATAGAACAGTGAGATCAGAGGAGAATCTGAAACTGCAACTTGTTAAAAGCACGTGTCATACCACACATGTTTGGATTTTATGTTGATTGTGCAAAGTCTATCGGGAGGCCATTTGCTTGAGACCACTCCAAACAACATAATCATTCAATGATTTCATTCACATTGTTCAAAAGTCGCAAGATGACCATGCAAAGCCTAAAGTTTGAAGCCACTGCTTGATGCCTACACTGCAGGTGTTTCATGTAAGCATTTATTTTCTTGAATTTTTTCAGTTAGATTGTGCAGTTTGCCATTTTAAAGCATTTTCAGTTTTAAGGGGGAGATTTCAAGGGCATTTTCTGTTTGGTTTTGAAGTTTTCTTCAATCATGGAATTCATGGTTTTAGAGAAATATAGTGGCCTAAACTTCCCCTTATGGAAAGTAAAAGTTCAAATCCAATAAATGAAGAAAATATTTTGGGGCATAGTGAAGGGTTGAGAAGTGGCACCTATAGATGCCAAAAAATTACTTTAATGGAAAAATAGGGATGACAAAACTAAGTCCATTATCATAATTTCTCTTTTAGATTCAAATTTACATCTTGTATATCTCACTAAACCTTTTAAGGAAATATGGGAACACTTAATTCAATTGTTTGGTGCAAAAACTACAAATGGAAAATTTTCCATAAAGTTGCAATTATTTAGACTTAAAATGAATGAGGAGACATCTATGTCCAGTCATGTAAATAATTTAATGTCCCTTTTAAGAAAATTATCTGAAGCAAGAGTTAAGGTGGAAGATGAAGATGCAAAAAACCTCTTAGTAAATAGTTTACCTTCAATTTATAGTAATTTTGTCTTCACTTTGAGTCAAATGTCTTCAAAAAAATTGGATGAGACAACTGCAAAACTTTTGGCAGCATAAAAGAGACTAAAACCAGTGGATACTGTAACATCATGTTCTGACATCTACCCAAGTAACTGGCCAACTGTGGTAAACATGTGACGAGAGGCTACTAATATGAGATTCAACCTCCTAGATGAACTTAAGAAAGTGGAACCGACAGAAACACCAGAAAAACACCTTACAGTGCATCACTGACATCCCAGGAGGCAACCCAACCTTCCAGGGCCCTGATCCCTGAGGAGGAACTGATGTTTTTTCCACTTTGAGGCTGAGCTGCGGGCTTGTAAGGAAAAGGTAGTGGCTATAGACCCTATATCCGTGAGCTAGCCTTGTTAAGGTAGCGACAAAGGCCCAAAAAATGAAGGTCCAGGATCTGTGCCACATTTTTAGCCCCTAAGCCCATGTCACTACCCACAACTTCCTATTACTTCATGAGAGGGTAATTAACATTAAAAAAAACATATGGAAGCAATCAAATCAATTGGAACTCATTCGACCCCACCCAACGATGAAAGACATTTCGTCAAATATGTCACATACATAACATCTACAGATATAAACAAACGATTTAAACAAAGGGGTATCTTCCTTATCTGAGAATGGATAAGAATCATTGATTCCCTACATCATAAGTTATCCTACAATCAATTTTACCATAAAACATGAATAGAACCATACATCATCACTGTTCGAACACATGCTCATAACCAAGAAATTAACAACAGAAATACCATGAATATAATAGTAATGAAATTCATACATAAAATAGTATATTTTCATACCGAATACCATAGAAATGAGATCTTCATTAATGAATGTAAAAAAAACCAAATATGGGGCTTCCACATTCCACCTAACCATATATTGGCTGAGCCAAGTCTCACTTAAGCCAATCACCCACGTGTCATATTCCAAGCATGAATGTGGGACTTAATCAAACACATCAATCACAATCCATCCAGGGCTTCCAGAGGCCAAACCACCTTAAACCTCAATTAGTGATTCCACCTCACGGGCGGACATTACAACCTTCACAGATTGGTTTCTATCCAAGTTGCTCCAAGGATCTAGAGAATTTGTTCCAACCAGGGCTTCCAGGACTAGTAGCTCAACCCTAACTGTTACAAGTATTCCAGAGCGTTTGTCCAACTAGGGCTTCCAGGACTAGTAGCTCAACCCTAACTGTTACAAGTATTCCAGAGCGTTTGTCCAACTAGGGCTTCCAGGACTAGTAACTCAACCCATAATTGTCCGTTGGGCTTCCAAATTGTTTTTCCAACAAAGGCTTCTAGGAACTAATAACTCAACCCAACAACTATAGGAATCATGAGAACCTACCAAAAAACAATCAATGGAAATAAACCCTCAATACCATGGTTGTACATGAAATTCCAAGGCCAGCAAATCCACATGCATGCACCATGCATGCAAAAACCAATGAGGAAAACATACATGCAACTCGGTATCTGCAATAAAATCCCATTGTAGATGTTGATCCCGATGTCCACCTACACTTTCCTGCTCTTCCTTTTCCTTCTTGCTCCAAATCACCAAGTATCCACACTCTCCAAGAGTGCTCCAAGAAAACTCTAAGTATATAAGAGTATGAGTATATGAGAGAGAGAGAGAGAGAGAGAGAGAGAGCTCCAAAAAATCAGTGACAAAAGGTTACCAATTGATCCTCAAAAGCCTTTTCATAGAATAGGCCTCTATTTTCTTCATTTTCCATTATTTTACTTCAATTTCCTCCTCACATGCAACCCGTGACCTTTTACCTCCCTTTTCTCCTAATTTTCCTTATTTTCATAAATAAATGTGCCAAAATACTTTTTTCCTCTTTAATGCCTTAGCCATAGCCTTTTCCAATTTCATTAGCCATAATAAACCAAATCAACACCCCCTAGGAAGTTTTTTCCAATCATTCAGCTTGGAATAAGTGTCCCATCAACTGTGGTTATTATTTTAACTTTATTACATGAGTTTTTTACCAGGGTTGTTACAGAACCATCCCCCTTGGGGGACACCATCCTCGGTGTTCAATCACACATATACCTCAGAAACACCATTGAAAATCAAATCATATTTCCCATGGAGATTTATAACATAGCTCGACGCAATATTTATAATGATCGCCCTTCTGAAAAGAAAAACAACATGACATCATAACAACATGACACTATAATGACATGACACCGTACCTCTTATTTGAGCTTTATAACATATCTCATGGTAGTATTTACATCCATATACATATGTACATACATCCAACCATCACATCAAAACATATACCAAAACATCACCAAAACACATGCTAAACAAAAACCAACAACACACCAAAACTGCTTTGCCTCAATGGGAAAACAAGGAAGGATACAGAGCCCGCATCTGATCTGACATCTCCCATGTAGCTTCATCGGTCCCAAAGTGTTTCCAGTGCACTTTAACTTGCTATATTTCTCAATTCCGAAGCATGAGCATATTTTTCTGCAAAATGCACTGTGGTTCCGGTTGGAACTCTCCTTTTGCGTTCACCTACAATATGGACTAGTTAATAACATGATCAACATATTTAAAATATTTATTAAGAAATGATATATTAAAAACGTCATGGAATTTCATTATGGAAGGTACTGCAAGTTGATAGGCCACCGATATGATCCTCTCAATGATCCTAAAGGGTCCACAAAACCTTGGTGCCAGCTTGGCACATGATCCAATCAACGAGGAGATATTCTTTGGATTGATACGCAAGTACACCTGATCCCCAACCTAAAAAATCCTTGAAAAACCTATTCCTATATGCATAAATATTTTTCCTATCCTTTATTTCTTTCAAGTTTTTCTTGATCACCTGCATTTCTTGTTCCATTTATGCCAACATATCTAGTCCAATCAGTACCCTGTTAACCGAATTACTCCAACATATAGGAGTGTTGCAACTCCTCCCATACAATGCCTCAAATGGAATCATGCTCAACAACTCCTCATATCTGTTGTTGTAAGAAAACTATACCAGTTGAAGATACTCTTCCCACTTGCATTGTTGATGCATCACATACATCCTCAACATATCCTCTAATATTTCTGTTGACTGTCACAGTCTTTCCATCTGTCTGTGAATGATAAGTTGTGATGAAGCCCAACTCAGTGCCCAAACCTGAAAAAAACTCCTTCCAGAACCTGGAAGTGAACTTTTCATCCCTGTTGGACACAATCCTTTTCGAAACACCATGGAATATGACTATGTATTTGATAAATACCTATGCTTCATCACTAGCTGAGTATGTATTATTCACCAGTATGAAATGTGCAACCTTCGTTAACCTGTCCACAACAACCATAATAGAATCATGCCGTCTATATGTCCTAGGAAAACCTATGATGAAATCCATGGAAATGACCTCCCATTTCCACTCAGGAATTGCAATCGACTGTAGCAATCCACCAGGATGCTTGCACTCTGCCTTAACCATATGACAATCCAAACTTTTGGCCACAAACTGTGCTACATCCCTCTTTATATTTGTCCAATAGTAGAATTTATTCACTGCCATCAAAGAATTCTGGTAGCCTAGGTGACCCGAATATGGTTTCGCGTGAAACTCCCTCAATATCACCTTCTTGAGCTCATTGTTGTTTGGTACATATATCCTTTCTCAGAATCTGACCAATCCATCTTCCGTGAGATAGTAATCCAATTCCTTTACACATGTACCACCTGTACCTGTACCTGCACCAACACCTATACCTGTAGTAACACTTGTACCTGTAGAAACACCTGTACCTATCTAAAACCCCATGTACCTGTACTTCTACCTGTTAGAGTTAGTTTTCAGTGATCAAAGATAGCTCTTTTGAGAGTTTTCCATTACCTCATTAGTTAATTTTTTTTTCTTTTTCAGTCAGTCTTCAGCAACAAATTTGATCACTGAACAAGTCTCATCAAGATATACTACTCCTTCACACCTTTTCATCTCCTTTCATAGGTCTAAATTCATGTCATTTCATTTCATTTAGGTCAAAGTTTAGGGTTAAAACTGTCATGAAAAATATTCAGTTTCCTATTATTAAAAATGATAGTTAAATTTCCATCTCATCCATATAGGTCAAAGTTGAAGGAGTAAGCTTGTTTATAATCCAAAATAAATTCTGTATCATGGAACTTCTATGCTTCATTTTCTATATTTCAAAGAGAAATGGAAAAACTTTGCTAAAGAGATATTTTCGAAATTGCATAATATTAAAGACTTATCTTTAATATTTTGAAAATAATACTTTTGAAACCATAGGTTTAAATCCTATGAGTTATATGTTGTTGTCGTCATAATCCACTATCCATTATCCTGCATTAAGATCGTGACACGTTGCACTCATTTATTCGTCCACCATCCATATCATATCACTCCTGTCATACCCCTACCCCACCAATCAAATCGCCTCTGTCGTACGTTAATCCTCCCTCATCCAACCGATCATCCATTGCATCCTGCTTTAATCTGACGACCTGTGTCAGACTTCAGCTCCCCCTCATTGTCCAAGACTTAACGTCGGGTGGGGGGTCCGAAATGAGTGGTATTGTATAGTGATTCTAGTGCTATGTGTCAAGCCCGTGTGATTTTTCACCTCCCCACACAAAACCAAATCCCGCTCCAAACCCCTCCGATATCCCTCTTATCGCTGATATCAAAACCATAATTTCTCCTGCCTATCATGTCATGGCAACGTGGACTGGCCTACCCAATTGGTTTAATTCATGTGTTCTCCTGACCGTTACCCAGTTAATTAAATGGTTAACCATTAGCCAATGTACCTGTTCCCATTTTCAATAAGGAAATAATAAAAATTGTCCATAGATTCATAACCGAACGCCTGTTTAAGACTTTCATGCTGTTTTTCCATATGCTTTACACAGGTTTTTGAATTTTTAGCCATTATTAGAGTTCTAGAGATCAAATTCACCAGCGTTTAAAGCCTTCTCTTGCAGATATTGAGTTTCTTTTGTTGCAGAGCTCATTTTTAGTCTCGGCCTCGATTATGTATTAAAGAATTCCTTCTTTCCATCATTCAAATCACAAAATTTCTACTTTCCACTGTTTTCACAGAGTCAACCATGCCTCCGAAAAAAAAGGACCTGAGCAACCAGTAGGTTTGCTATTGCATCCTCCAATTGATTTTGACAATATTCCCTTAGCAGACAAAGATTATGAGATACATGAAACCTTGTCTGATATTGAGTTTTTTGACTTATACTATTGGTTAGAAGATAAGTACTTAGATAAATCACATGAGATAGGAACGTGGGACTCTAATCTCCCTCATTTCATCTTTCCTCATGCCCATAGTTTCCCAGATTTTGTCACGAGATGTTAGGCTTGGTATATGTCATACCAGAGAGCTATCATAGCTCCTACAGGAGAGGTTTTAGTGACCATTGATGCCCAAACAATTGACCAAATGATGCAAGCCCCAAACACAGAATATGTTGCACCATTTTCCCAAGAAGCCTTGAAAGAAATTTATCAGAAGTTAGGCTTTGAAAAGAGAACTCAAACTATTGAGATTTTTATGACTGAAAATGACCCATTACCTAAGAAAAACCCTCCATTTCCAGCATCCATATTCCCTGAAAGAACCAGAAAAATCTTTACTGTCATTTCCTACCTTCTTGTTGATTATTCAGACCAATGGGTAGATGAAGCCATCATATGGATTTTGTCCATATTTTCCATTGATTCCAAACCCTCCATCATTTTCAATTTCAGTAATTTTATTGCAGATGCTATCCATGATCCATTTGTAAAATTCACAATTGAATAGGCTTTCAGTTACGCCTATGTGTTCGTCTATTTATTGTTGTACTCCTAGGAAGAAAAATTTAATTTTTCTCTATAGAATTTGGATGAAGAAGGTCCCCAACAATCAATTATTTTATGGACTTCATTAGTCATGAAGGAACAGAAAGAGTATTCTTATAAGCAATTTTTAGAATTATTTCTTCAGCCAACATTCAGTTTGTTAAACAGTACTCCAAAGCCAAGAATTAGTGAAGAAATAAGGAAGGTGTTGCAGTTATCAGATCAAGCTAGAACATGAGATTGGTATCTTTCCAAAACTATACAGAGCTCATAGTTTATGGATGTGAACTTCCCCCCTTATAAGTTGCCAAAATTCCTCCCCATGAGGATCTTTGATTTAGAATATATTAGACAAATGATCAAGGCAAATGAAGTGCATTTTGTCTATGTTAAGAAGAAGTCACAGTTTAAGATCAAAACAAAGATAGGTCCTTTTATCTATAATAGTAGAGCAATAGGGGAAGAGGCAGATAAGTTGTTGAAGGAAATGCAGTTTAGCCCAAGCTTTACATGGTCTTATGATGCAGTTGGTGTCATCTCTAAATTGAGAGTGGAAAATAAATCAACAACATATTTTCATACACAAGGACCCAATATTGAAAAGTACATGAATCAACATGAATGGAAAAAAGGCACATTACAGGAGGCAGAGGAGCATACATTATCTACATCAGCAGTGCGAAATCCAATTGCATAGGAAAGAGCAGGGAAGAGAGTTAGAGAATGTCAGTCATCTCCAATGACTGATTCATTTAGAAAATAGTTCAAGGTTCACTACAGGAAGAATACAAAGCTAAATCTGAAGGTCAATCCCAGCAAAGATTCAGGAAAGGAAGTAATTATAATCACTGAAGAGACACCCCCTTCTACACAAACAGGTGATAAAGGTACTACTGCTACTCCTACTACTTCCATTGTTTCTAAAGAGAAGCAAACAACAACTCCTAAAGATAAAAAAGCATCCTCTTCTAAATATCAGCATAAAGCCATTCAAATTAGCATAGTTTCTACATGGGAGAAAGAAAAATAGAAGTAAGTCTTCGATACTTTCAAAGAAATAAAGTCGAAAAATGAAATGTTGAAGACTAGTACCTAAAATCAAGTTTGGAAATAGACTCCTAGTTCACAAAGTAGGCTACTTTTAGCCTTTGATTCTAAAAAGGGAAAAATGCATTTTTCATTTCTTCAAGCATAGATCTCACAGCTAAAGTCAAAGGAAGATTATAGGAAGGCTACATTTTATCTTGACACAAAAGAAATTCATCCAATAGACCAAATGGAGCTTCATAAGCAAAATGGTGAGATGATTTCATTAACTCTCACTAATACTGCTTTAATTTTGTCAAAATTGCAGGTTCCGTTAGCCAATGTGCAGTCAAAGCTCAAGTTGGAGAAGGTGTCTTTATTTGAAAAAGACACAAGAATAAAGACTCTAGAAGACCCGGTGATGAAGATTGGATATGATCCATATATTTAAGAGTTCGTCAAGAAGAAAAATGATGATATAGCAACATTGAGAAAGAAATTGAAAATCCCTGCTATAGAAGATCCTTCAGAAAAGGATATTGAAGAAAATGAAAGTCAAAAGACATATATGATGAAGTTGGTAATGGAACACATTGGAATAGGGTCTCCTATGAGCTGTGAAATTGGTCTGAGTTGGTATATTTTTGACTATATTTAGTCTAGCGCAGGGGTTTTGGGGTGGGTCAAAACCCCGAAAGCATTATAATGGGAAAAAGGGTAAAACCAAGGGTCTGCAAACCATGGTTTGTGGACCATAGGAAAGTTTAGGCTAAAGTATTATAAATAGAGGAACATTTTGTATTGTAAGGTAAGAAATGAGGAGTTATTGATGTGGATTAAGGTTTAAGATATCTGTTTGGGATTTTGGGGAAAGGACTCCTGCTGGCTGTGTGCGCGGAGATCCAGAGTCCAGTTGTGTGCGGACCCTGCTGCTGTGTGCACAGGCTAGGATGGGTATTGTAAGAAAGAATTGATGAATTGATGAATACGAAAGGTTTCTTGCGAACTGAATCTATTTGTAGTGTCTTTTGCGAATCATTGGTACTTACTGCATTCTGTACTTTCTATATTTAAGCTGCGAAAAACCTGTGTAAGTGTGTTTTCTGTATCTGGATCTGTTCTGTTCTATTTTATGCTATATTGGGCTACTGTCCTGGAAATATATAACTATAGTTCTAGCACACGTGGATGCGAAAGAGACCTGTCGAACCTGCATGGGAAGAGGCAATATGGGTATTATAGGGTCGAACGCAACTCTGCTTGCCTTACCTATCCTTCCTCAAGGTGCGGAAGCCTAGTTCTAGCACCCACCCATACTACTTCGGGTGAGACTTTGACCTGCAAAAGCAGGTCACTGCCGAAAGGGCCAGTAGTATAGGGGTTTGTTGGCAAACCTTGAACTCCAAACCTGGGTCAGGACCCCTCGATCCAACAAATGGTTCTGTTGCCGAGACTTGAAGCATTTTGACGAAGGGATTGGGTAACGACAAGAGAATACTAGAAACCTGACAAGGAAGTGAATAAACCCTCGACCGAGACCTCGTTGGGAGGAGACATGGCAACACACTTGAAATTACCTACGTTTAAAGGTGCGGACGATGAGGACATGGATCGTTTTTGGTTTGTTTCCGACTCGGTATGGACCGCGCAGGGTGTGGTAAGCGATACTGTGAAGAGAGAGCAGCTGTCCCTAGCCTTCGAAGAAAGAGCTCTGGACTGGTACATGCGGTAAGTATCTCAAAACGGGAGCGCATCTATTCAAGATATTAAGGATGCCCTAAAACAATAGTTCTAAAAACCTAAATCCTAATCTCAGATCGTGGCAGATGTGAAAGATTTCAAACAAGGAGCGACTGAGTCTGTCTGGGAAGCTTATCAGAGACTAAAAAAGCAATCAGAGAAGGAGGATTTAAGTATGATGACCGACAACACACCGAATGGTTCATTTCTATGCTACTACCTCACTTGCGTATACCGATGGGCCAACATACCTTCGAATCACAGGAAAAATCGTTGGAGACCGCCATGAAACTAGAAGTCGCGCCCAAGGACGATACTTTTGGAGGAGTACAGCAAATTCAGGAATAGCTCGGAGCCATGCACATGGAGATTTAGAACCTATGGAAGAAACGGGGAAAAGGAGCTAGCACAGATCTCTGGTGCATACGATGTCGGGTATCAGGCCATACGAAGGATCAATGCCCTCTACTAGCAGATTACATGCAGGCAGGAGGGCCTAGTCCGCTACATCCAGGCTCAAGCGGGTCTACGTTATGATGTGATGATTTCTGGGTAGTGGGACTACACGATACGGCCCAGTGCCCTCGGCTAAGTATGGGCGAACTAAAGCAACAGTGGTGTATGTTCTGCCAGTCAGTAGGACACAATGAGCAGAACTGTCACACTTACGACCTGATGATAGATTGTGGGAACTTATATAGGGTACAAGTAGACCCTACGTCGCCAAGATCTCTCGCGAGCTTTAGTGGCTCTCCCGCAAGGGGCAGGGGAGTCCGGGGAGGAAGTGCAGGGCAGGGACTGGGGAAGCTAATCTGCTATAACTGCGGAGAGGTAGGGCACTTTGCAAGGGACTGCCTAAACCCTACCAGGCAATCCTGCAAATATTGCTGGCAGCTGGACCATGAGATTGAAGACTGTCCGATCCTGATAGCAAAAATGTAGGAAAAACAACCAACAACAATGCAAAATGTACAAAGGGTTAAGGCCGAACTATGAGACAGAAGCTCCAGCACAGCATGCGGTAGGATGACCACCAGGAAGCCTGAAGGAGAGGATAAAATGGATATTTCAAGCCAACAGATACCTGACAACCAAAAAGGGTTGGGTCGCGAACCGGGGCAAGAAGTTCTCCCCCAGACACCTACACACCTAGAAGCGGATGACGAGGTAAAACCCTTCTTACAGGCATGTATAAAGTTATTACATCACCCACGGGCTGAAGAAGACCTTCAGGCAGTAATTGATAGCTCTGTAGGGCAATCCGACCTATCTGCAGAAGTTCGGGCCATGCACAAGTTAGGCAGGCATAAAAAACGTACTGGTAGGGAGATGAGATTAACCTCCCAAATTGGTGATTATGAGATGAATCAGGTTATCTTAGATTTGGGGTCAGATGCAAACGTGTTGCCTAAGAAAATGTGGCAGCAAATGGGAGAACCCAAATTAGAGTGGTCCAATATCCAACTGCGTATGGCCAACCAGCAGAAGATCATACCTTTGGGAAGACTACCAAAATTCACGGTAGATATCGCCGGGGTCAGGGCCCAGGTTGATTTCGAAGTAATTCAGATTGTTGACGATGCAGACCCATACCCTATGCTTTTAGGACTCGACTGGGCCATTGATATGGGTGGCATCGTCAATCTCAAGAAAATAAGCATGGTATTTGAGAATAACATGACAAAGGTGACAGTACCATTAGATCCAACAGAAGGAAAGCGATACACAGAGCCAGTACGCGGTAACAAAGGGGTAGACTGCATGTTCAGGTTGGCCACATGAAATGAAGATTGGATTCATCCCGCGGCGGATGGGGTACTCTACTGGGAAGAAGAAATCGAATACTTCTCTGAATCTAATGTGGAGCTGGAGAATTGGAAAAATTGGTTGCACGGTGTCCCGGCGCTGTGATTTCCTCCGGTTACGAGGGCCCTCTGCTGCATTTATTTGGAGGTAAGAGATCTACCCTATTTTGATGAGTTTGGTAGCATCCAGGAGTTCCTGAGAACACTAGAAGCTATAGTTCCAAGAGAACGATGGCTCTAGGCCCTTAATCTAGTTATGCGTGGGACACCTGCGGGATGGTGGGATACCCATAAGACAGAATTCCCGGACTGGGAGACGTGTCGGGATATGATGATCCTGCGGTTCGCACCCCCAGCTGACATACGCACCAAGATATTTCTCGGACCCATGGATCCTCGCACGCATCTGATCACCTGGATGAACGAATGGTCCGATCGGACTAACGAATAATGGGTTCATCTATTTTTTCATGCCTTGGGCCATATCCCTGCTGCATGGTATTTAGATGCAGAGCTACAATATCCCACCCGCCACTGGGAAATATTGATGGTTGACCCTGCGAAGGTAGTCGTAATTGTAAACCTTGCAGTCCCAATGATGGAAAAACAACTGCGTTCTATTCTCGGACACACGAGATATTATAGGAAATTCATTCAGGGGTACACACTGATCACAGCACCCATGGAAAAACTGCTCAAAAAAGATGTTTCCTTTTTTTGGAACGAGGAATGTCAGAGGATTTTTGAATTACTCAAAGAGAAGATGATCTCTGCACCCATACTAATATTCCCTGATTGGTCGAAGGAATTTCATGTACATGTGGATGCCTCAGGAATCGCCTTGGGCACTGTCCTAACTCAACCAAGGGAGGGAGATATTGATCACCTGGTTGCCTTTGCAAGTCGGAAACTCTCGGGCGCAGAACGCCACTACTCCACCACTAAGCGAGAGGCACTGACTATGGTATACACATTACAAAAATAGCGACACTACCTACTGGGTGAGCACTTCAAAATGTTCACCGATCATTCGGCTTTGAAATACCTTGTCAACAAGCCTATGTTGGGGGGGGGGGGGGAAGATTTGCCGCTGGCTGTTGCTATTTCAGGAATATGATTTTGAGATCATTGTTAAGCCTGGAAGGTTGAATGCAAGTCTCGATCATCTGTCCCACATCGAGATAGGGGAGTAACCTACTAACTTGGAGTAGGGATTACCAGATGTGCAGCTGTTCACCATTAAAGTTGTTGACGCACACTTTGCTGATATCGTCTAGTTCCTAACTACAGGTGTAGCCCCGCAGAATGTTCGGTGCAGCAGAAGAAGGAGTTGGTCACTCGGGCAACAGACTTTACTCTCATTGCCGACCAGTTATACAAGCTAGGCACTGATTAAATACTACGTAGATACACCCTAGAACATGAACGACATGTCGTTTTGGTGGAGGCACACGAAGGTGTCATAGGAGGCCACTATGCCGGGAGAGCAACGACAAAAAAGATTTCGAGGGCTGGGTTATGGTGGCCTACCCTGCATCAGGATTCTTACACCTATTGTAAATCATGCGATATGTACCATCAAACTAGATTACCCTCACGCCAGGATGAGATTCCATTACATCCTCAAATGGCTTTACAGGCTTTTGACAAATGGGCCATTGATTTTGTGGGACCCATCAATCCGCCAGGCAAGAAGACGGGTGCGCCCTACATTATTACCGCCACTGACTATGTCACCTGATGGGCTGAGGCACAAGCAGTGAAGGATTGTACAACAGATATTGTTGCGCACTTTATCTTTGAGCAGATTCTGACCAGGTTTGGCTGCCCAAAGATCCTAATGAGCGACAGATGTATGTACTTCGTTAACGAAACGATTCAAGCCCTGAATCAGGAATTTCGGATCCATCATGCAAAAAGCACACCATACCAACCACAGGAAAATGGGGCAGTTGAAGCTTTTAACAAAATCTTGGAACAGGTATTGACCAAGGTTTGTAATGTTGATCGTAGTGATTGGGATGTATGCATACCTTCTGTTCTGTGGGCCTACCGGACGACCTGCAAGAAGGTAACAGGAAGGACCCCCTTTCAGATGGTCTATGGAAAGGAGGCCATTATGCCCATCGAATACATTGTTCCTAGCCTACGCATCACAACATTTACAAATATCGCAGAAGCTGATATCATGGAGGAGCGCATGGCACAGCTTTTAGCATTAGAGGAAGATCGGTTTATTGCTAACTTCCATCAGCAGGTTCAGAAGGCTCGCAATAAAGCCTGGCACGATCGACATATTCGCCAAAAGACATTAGCAACAAGCGAACTAGTCCTCTTATGCGATAGCCAATTTGTGAAACATCCAGGGAAATTCCAGCAGCACTGGCTTGGTCCCTACACCATTAAGGAAATCACGAATGGTGGAGCAGTCTGGCTAGCCACCCTGCGCGGTGACATGTTACATGGCTTTATTAATGGTAGTCGACTGAAGCCATATAGGGCTAAATGACTATATGGCCGGAAGAATTGGCTCAGGCATGACCGAACCACTAGGGAGAAGCTACTGATGCACCAGTGGGGTATGCGCACTGGCCATCCAATATCTCCAGAGGCGATCGGAAAACCTGCGGCCACAGTGAATCAGGACGGGTCACAAGATTGTGTTGGGGGACCGTTGGAACAGGGTCTCCTACGAGCTATGAAATTGGTCCGAGTTGGTATATTTTTTACTATATTTAGTCTATCACAGGGGTTTTGGGGTGGGTCAAAACCCCGAAAGCATTGTAATGGGAAAAAGCGTAAAACCAGGGGTCCTTAAACCACGGTTTGCGGACCATAGGAAAGTTTAGGCTAAAGTATTATAAATAGAGGAACATTTTGTATTATACGGTAAGAAATGAGGAGCTATTGATGTGAATTAAGGTTTAAGATATCTGTTTGGGTTTTTGGGAAAGGACTCCTGCTTGCTGTGTGCGCAGAGATCCAGAGTCCAGTTGTGTGCGGACCCTGCTGTTGTGTGTGCAGGCTGGGATGGGTATTGTAAGAAAGAATTGATGAATTGATGAAAACGAAAGGTTGCTTGCGAACTGAATCTATTTGTACTGTATTTTGCGAATCATTGGTACTTACTGCATTCTGTACTTTCTGTATTTAAGTTGCAAAAAACTTGTGTAAGTGTGTTTGTTGTATCTGGATCTGTTATGTTCTGTTTTATGCTATATTGGGCTACTGTACTGGAAATATATAACTATAGATCTAGCGCAAGTGGATGTGAAAGAGACCTATCGACCCTGCACGGGAAGAGGCGATCTGGGTATTACAGGGTTGAACGTAGCTCTGCTTGCCTTACCTATCCTTCCTCAGGGTGCGGAAGCCTGGTTCCAGTACCCACCCAAACTACTCCGGGTGAGACTTTGACCTGCAAAAGCAGGTCACTGCCGAAAGGGCTAGTAGTATAAGGGTTTGTTGGCAAACCTTGAACTCCGAACCTGGGTCAGGACCCCTCGAGCCAACAGAACATAATTCCCAATTAAATCAAATGGAATCAAAGATAGAGAAGATGATTAAGGAAAAGTAAGTAGCAGTGAAGACATCAAAGGCCCCTTTAGAAGCAGTGCCACTAGCAACTATTCCTATAGCTCAAACTTCTACAGATAGCACTGCAGATGGAGCTGAACAAATTACTAAAGTATTTAAAAGCATGTACATTCAAGAAGAGGAGATAAACAAGTTGCAGGATCAGGTAAAATTATTGCACTTACAGAAGACTAATGTTGATAGCTCCCATGTAGGTGAAGCACAGAGAGCTAGAAAGTTGATTGAAAGACTGCAGAAAGAACACAAGGAGTCCTCTATTGGTAATACTTTGGGCCAGGTGAAAGAGATCATATGGGCAGACATAAGAGAGTCCATCACTGAGACTTGGCCAAACATACAAATCATCTTTGAAAAAAAATAATTGATCCAGAAGGAAAATGAGGCTGTTACGACAATCAAAGAACAACTAGGAGATAAGCCTACAACAACTAATAATATCATCAGATTTATGAATTCAAAGAATAGGAATGAGTTGCATGAATTGGGCATTGAATACAGAACAAAAGACATTTTGGAAGTGAAGATAGTGCTGACAAAGAAGAATTTGATTCTTCAACTGGAAGAAAAAAGTCACAGTCTGGAGGTTACAGTTTAGAGATTCTTCAGTCGGATAGAATCTCTAACACAAAAAGGGCTACCTTCTCTTTTTGTAATTAATGATAAACTAATGACCAGAGATGATTATGGAAAAAGACTTCAGGAAAGTTCCAGGGATAATGCCAATTTTGCAAATATTAAAGGCACATTAACAGGGAAAGAACTATTGGGAGCAATAAGCAATGATATTTATATTCAATATGAAATCAAGCATGTCTTTGTAAGGAGACCAATTTTTTCCAAATACAATGAAGCAGATGAAATCTACTGTAGGGTAATTAAATTAGTTATCCATGATGAAGAGCGCTGGGAAAGTTTATGTGAATTTCAGGAGTAATTGATTAAAGTGGAAAAGTCAAATTTTCGAGATCAACAGTCAACATATAGACATCGTAGCCCGTGATTGTCTTCTTCAACAACAACTTTCTATTACAGTTAATAACATCACATCAAATTAAATCTATTTTCGATGATGCAGTTAGAGTTAGTTAGCTAATAAAGTGATATCAGTTGGATAACCTTTAATGTAACATTTGTATTTTATTTTTCTATATATACTTCGATGTACGAAGTATTTCTGTTGGATAATCGAGTTTTGAAAACTCTACATATTATTTGTGGACGTGCTATTAATGAAAATCAAAGGAGTTTGCAGTAATTGTGTGAGATTCATGTGGTATTTTATTAAGCACCGTGCCTTTCTCTGTTAATTCATTTCCATTCCATATTATGTGTAAAATATATTATTCAGTCTATAATTAGGAATCAGTCAAATTTTCTATAATTAGGAATCAGTCAAATGTTCTCATTCATACTTCTCTCTTTTCTACCACTATACATCAATGAAAAAATAAATGCGCTAAAATAAATTTCCTATCTTGCCTTACTAAGTTTTATGTAGTACAATATTTGAAATCAATTTTAGAATTCACTGATTATAAACTTATCCAACAAACAAATCATTAAACAAATTCTAAAATAAATTAATCTATTATCTAGCCTAAAAACTGGTACTCAACCCTAAAATTGATTAATTAAAAAGTGACACAAAGAGAGCCCTCTCTAGTTAGATAGGTCTAGCTGCCTAGCTAAAAGTTGGTCTATGGTTACCTTTCTTCACTCCTAATTTCAGCCTAGGAAGTTGGGGAAAGTGATAACAGTACCAACACCTGTACCTGTACCAACACCTATAATTGTACCAACACTTGTACCTGTACCGACACATGTACTTGTACTCTGCTACAACCTATGCACAATCTCCATGTACCTGTGATCCAGTTGACTTGCCTGCAATATCCTATCTTATCAGTTTGTCCCATAGGAGCTCATCACTTCTAAGTGATTTACCTATACCTTCCTACTAAGAGCATCTGTGACCCTGTTTTCCTTTCCATTGATGTACCTGATATCGAATTCAAACTCACTGATCGTATCCAACCATATTTCTTGCCTGGAATTCAAATTAGGCTGGTCAAACAAGTACCTCAACCCAATGTGATCACTCATAAGTACAAACTTCCTGCAAAGGAAATAGTTCCCCCACATCTTCAGTGCATGAATGATCGTTTCTAGCTCAATATCATGTGTCGGGTAGTTCTTCTAATTTTCATTTATCTTTTGCGAATCATAGCATACCACCTGTCCATCATGAATAAGGACTCCACTAAGTCCTTTATTGCAAGCATTTGTACACACTACAAAATCCATATCTGGATCCGCAATCTTTAACACTAGAGCATGTGTCAGCAATTGCTTGAGCTGCTCAAAACTAGCCTCGCACTCCACTGTCCAGTCAAAATTCTTACCTCTTATCTATAATGATGTAATTAGATAAGAGATCTATAAGAAGTTCTGTATGAACCTCCTGTAGTAATATGCTAGTCCCATGAATGATCTCACCTCATATATGCTCTTAGGATCTACCCACTCCATGATGACCCTTATCTTTTCCAGATCTACTATAATGCCCTCCTTGGAGCCAACATGTCTGAAGTAGTGAACCTCAGTCTGGAAGAAGTTGTATTTGTTGAGATTAACATATAACTATGAACATATAACTGCTGTTAAACTGTTGCTCCCTTCTGCTGATTGAACAAATCATGAATCCTCCGTAGTGGGTACCTGTTCTTGATGGTCACTTTGTTCAACTTCTTGTATTCAATGCATAGTGTAACAGTGCCATCCTTATTCTTTACGAACAACACCCGTGCACCCCATGATGATACACTTCGCCTAATTTACCCTTTGTCCAACATTTCCTTCAACTTCAATTTCAAATCTACCAACTCTGGTGTACTAATACTGTAATCTGATTTTGATGTTGGAGCTGCCCTTGGCACAAAATTAATAGAAAAGTCTACTTCCTTGTGTGGTGGAAAATCTGAAATATCTGATGGAAACACATCGTGAAACTGTTGCAACATTGTATACTTGTTCAACACATATGCATCCTCAACTTCTTTACCTTTGTCACTAGAGATATGGACTAAAAATAGTACACACCCTTTCCTATGACTGCACTTGGCCTACATAGCGGTTACCATCCTAACTGATGTGGCTTTCTTCTTTCCCTGAAATACTCTTGGCTCCCCATTTTCATCCACATATTCAATAGATTTGTCATAGAAATATACCTTGATCATGTGAAGATATAACCAATCCATACCCAATAGCATACCATATGATCCCAATGGCAATATGTTCAAGTGCGTTGTTGTAGGCATACCGTTTAGCTCAAATGTGCAAGCTCTTACCCAATGGTGAAATCTTCTCTTCGTACATGTGGCTAACTTCACTAACTAATATTCTGCATGCATTTCCTTACTCAAATCACACTTATCCACCAAGTCAGGATTAATATAACTAAAGTTAGATCCAAGGTCAATCAAAATAGAAATAACTTGATCACAAAGCTTATTGTCTATCTAAATGATAGAAACTTGATGATCCGTCTACTTGTTTTCCATGGTTGCATAGATCTGAAGAATGATATGCCCAATATCTCCCACTACATGTGCCTCCTGCACATTGTAGATATTTGGCTTTCCACCCCAACTTTGTGGAAAATCTCTCCTACGATGATCTTTGCCACAAGTACAACACTATATGGGCTTCCAACCCTCATCCTTATGTTTCTCCTCTGATCGGAATCCTTGTCCTCTACCATATGTATTGAACTTATTAGGTGGGGAAAAATTCTCCTTGTTACATGTCTCTATCTCCTCTCCTCTCCGGAGTGTCCAACAATCTTGCATCTTTAACTGTGTCATCCCTATCCCACCTATCACCACTGGGAGACCTACTGCCATATGCTCCATTGGTCCCATCTTCCTGTCCATAGCTAATCCCAAGTGGCCCCTATTTATGTGACTCTGACAAACTTTGAAGGATGGCTGCATGAACCTCTGCCTTCTTTTCTGGTGCCTGTATAAGTTTATCATTGTTTGCCTTGAAACTTATTATTTCTTCCTTTATACTTCTCAATGTATCTTCCAAATCAAGTGATTGTCGAATACCATGCTGCTCATATGACTCGTATGGAGAATCTTTGTAGTCTACCATTCTGTTGTTCATCTTTGAATTATTTCTGCAATGTGAAATATCTCAGATAAACCAACTCATAATAAATCAACATACCTTAGTGTAATTTGGGGAGGATACTTTCTGCGATATCAACCAATCAACATGATACATGTATAGATATAATCATATTTATCATATAAACTCGTAACACATGGTATACTAGCGCATAATTACGATTCTAGTTGGGGTCTAGTCATCCATGCATAAGAATACCAAATAAAAACTAATGCAAACTTGACCACACACAACCACAAGCATGAACATAAGACAATGTGAGCAACATGTAACCCAACATGAATGACCAATGCACGTTCAAGACATAACATCACTTAATCAAGCATACACGGACACACACAACATGACCCATATGTGACCTAGCATAAACAAGCGATGCACATACAATATGTAACCATATGTAAACAAGTGTGGACACACAATACATAAACAATAATAACACCCAATCAGTCATATACACATGCACACATGTTGACAACGACGCCACAACCATAACCACCTCCATGGTAACACCATTGCCACCAAGTCCAACACAACATAGGCACAAAAAAAACATCCAACATAGGTATGAAAACACATAAGCAATCAATTTAAAAGCATGACCAAGAGACCACCCATAGGGTCCAAAAGTTGAACCATGCTCTGATACCAATATATAACACCCTCTTCCCACATCTACCCAAGTAACCGAACAACTGGAGTAAAATTGTGACGAGAGGCTACTAATATGAGATTAAACCTCCTAGATGAAATTAATGAAGGGGAACTAATGGAAACACCAAAAACACACCTTACACTACATCATTGACACCCTGAGGAGGTAACCCAACCTTCCAGGGCCTTGTTCCCTGAGGGGGAACTGATTTTTTTTCCACTTTGAGGTTGAGACACGGGCGTCTAAGGGAATGGTAGTGGCTATAGACTATATAGCTGTGGGATATCCTTTTCAAGGTAGCGTCTAACACCTAAACAACAAATTTTCCGCATGTAGCTCTGGGATTTGTGCCATATTTTCAGCCCCTAAGCCCAAGTCATTACCCGGAAATTCCTGTAACTTCGGTAGAGGGTAAGTAATAATAATAAAAACATATGGAATCAATCACGTCAACCGAAACTCATACGACTCCACCCAACCATGAAAAACATTTCCTCAACACATGTCACAAACATAACATCTACAGGTATAAACAACAACTTTAAACAAAAGTGTCTCTTCCTTATCTGAGAATGGATAAGAAGCATTGCTCCCCTACATCATAAGTTATCATACACTCAAGTTTACCATAGACACATGGGTTAATCATTTACAGGAAAAACATGAATAGAGCCATACATCATCACAGATCGAATACATTCTCATAACCAACAAATTAACAACAGAAATACCATGAATATAGTAGAAATTAAATCCATACATAAACTAGTATATTTGCATATCGAATATCAAAGAAATGAGCTCTTCATTATTGAATGTAAAAACCAACTGGAGATGAGACTTCCACATTCCACTCGACCATAAATTGGATGATACAAGTGCTACTTCAGCTAATCACCCCCGTATCATATTCCAAGCATGAATGTGGGACTTAATCAAACACACCAATCACAATCAATCGAGGGCTTATAGAGGCCAAACCACCTCAACCGTCAACCAGTCATTCCACCTCACAGTTAGACATCACAACTGTCATGGATTGGTATCTATCCAAGCTGCTCCAGGTCTCCAGAGTGTTTGTTCCAACCAGGTCTTCCAGGCCTAGTAACTCAACCCCAACTGTTACAGGGATTCCAGATTGTTTTTCCAACCAAGGCTTCGAGGACTTGTAACTAAAACCACCTAGGGATTCTAGATCGTTTGTCCAACCAAGGCTTCTAATACTAGTAAATCAACCCACAGTTGTAACTCGTGCTTCCAGATCATGTGTCCAACAAATGCTTCATGGGAATTAATAACGAAACCCAACAACTAAAGGAGTCATGAGAACCAACCAGAAAACAATAAATGGGAATAAACCCACAATACCATGGTTGTCGAGGAAATGGAAAGGCTAGGAAATCCACAAGCATACACCATGCATTCCAAAACCCATGAGGAAGACATACATGCAACTCAGTATCTTCAATCAAATCTCACTGTAGATGTTGATCTCGATGTCCACCTGCGCTTTCCTGCACTTCCTTTTCCTTCTTGCTACAAATCACCAAGTATCCACACTCTCCAAGAGTTATCCAAGAAGACTCTAAGTATCCAATAGTATGAGAGAGAGAGAGAGAATAATGAGAGAGCTCAAAAAATGCACTGAAAAACGGTTACCAACTGATCCTCAGAAGCGTTTCTATATAATAGGACTCTATTTTCTTCATTTTCCATTATTTTCCTTCAATTTCCTCCTCACATGCAACCTGTGACCTTTTACCTCCCTTTTCTCCTAATTTCCATGATTTTCATAAATAAATGTGCCAACAATATTTTTTCCCTCTTTAATCCCTTAGCTATAGCCTTTTCCAATTTCCTTAGCCATAATAAACCAAATCAACACCCCCTAGGATGTTTTTCCCAATCATTCAACTTGGAATAAGTGTCCCATCAACGGTGGTTATTATTTTAACTTTATTACATGATTTTTTCACCAGGGTTGTTACAGATAGAAAGAAAATTCTCAAATAGAAAATGCATTGTTTTCAAAGACGAGGATGAGAAAGAAAAATGCAAATAACACTGAACTTGAATGCTACTATTGCATGAAATTTGAGCATACAACGTGGAATTACAAAATTCATGCCAATGATTTGTTAAAAGGGGAAGAATAAATAAATATAGCCATACATGAATATTCATTGAATTCTGATGATGAATTCAATGAAGAATTTGAAGCTCTCCAACTCTTTTAGAAGAATTACAGTACAGTGAAAAGGATAAACATGGATGGTTGTCCATATAGTATGGCAGTTTTGGATCTAGGGAAGGATCCCTCATTCGTTGAAGACATGGGAGTGGTATTATAATGATGTTATGCAGCGACTTGGGATGCTTTTCAGTAATTGACTTAGAGAGGTCCTTGATTCGGGAGTTCACGAGTCGAACTTGAGAATCCAAATTGACGAATACATATTTATGAATATTATGAGGAAAATTGATGGAGCCTATGTTGATCCGCCAATTGTAAACCATTTAAAGAATGATTGTGTATTTTTTTGTTTATGGGTGGTTTCAATAAGTTTATGTAATGTAAGCATTAAGGGGGGGGGGGGCATTGAGTTAATGCTTCCTATATTTGAGATGTTGGTTTGTGATGGTTGAGAATTTTCTCAACCTCTCCTCCTAAAGTAGAAATTACTTAGATATGAGAAATTCTGTATATTAGAGGAATTTATGAATGTTAAACTATGTGTGTGTACACATACATGCCTTATGAAATAATATAATGTGAGTTTTTCAATCATTTTTTTTCTTTTTGCTTGATAAAAGTTTATTTAACATATAAGAGATGCTTTTGGTTAATAAAAAATAATGAACTTTTTCATTATGATATTTTCATGATTATCAATATCTTATGAGGAAAAAATAAACCTTTTCATTCTCCAAGAAATCCTTGAAAAGCTTTTACTCCTAAGTTTTTACTCTAAGTTCTTGCAACTATATTTTAAGATATATTTTTAATTTATGTGAAGATAAACCACCCATTTGAAAGTTCATGTCAAGCTTTTACTCTTAGTTTTTAACTCATAATTTCTTACAACTATATTTTAAGATTTTTTTTAACATTTATGTGAAATACACCACCCATTTTAAAGTTCTTGTCAGGCTCTCCCACATTATAAGAAACAACTCGTGGTCTTCCCATTATAAAAAAACAAATTTCCAATCATACTTTGCATGTAAAAGTCATCATTGTTTGGAATTCATCTCACAGGTGCATGCATAAGAAAAATGTTATTTTCCTTAAAGTAGTGTTATAAATTACACAAGAACCTTTTGCTTACCAAAAGTTTCACAATTAAAGGTCTTTATATTTTTTACTCTTATGATTTTCCAAGGTTCTCACCATTATTTCATATATGAAAGAAATGCAACCAATAAAAAAAATGAACTTTTCATTCTTGTCTAGATTCCCAAAAATCTTTTACTCCTAGTATCTTGCAACAATAATTGAAGTTCTAAATTATTTCACTTAATCTAAGATTTTGCGGTGAGGTGGGGTGATCCAGGTGGATATCGGTGGCCACCCACCTATTCAATTTGAACCCGCAACATAAATTCTTTCAGTTTTTCAGCTTCAACACAACTTACTATTTTTAGCAGGTTTTTGGGTCTTGCACTCCCGGAGCCGTTTTGGGGACTTAATGATGCAGGTGGATATTGGTGGCCACCCACCGATTACATTTGAACCCCCACCATCAGTACTTTAAGTTTGTAAGTTACAACAAAACTTACTATTTTTAGCAGTTTTTTTGGTCCTTACCTTTCAGAGCTGTTTTGAGGCCCTAAACAACGTGTTTTGGGAAAACTGGGAGAAAAATCGGTTCATGGATCGATGTTTCTCACACCAAAAGTTGTAGTCCTCGGAGAAATATTTCTAACGAGCTATCGAGCGCATCAAACAGAGATCGGATGCCAAAGTTACGTCCCCGGGAGGTTGAAACACCAATTTACCCAAACGGGGCCCACAGTTTTGGCGCTTCATCTCCTAGGGTTAGGTTATTGGACGTTTCGGGTTTTACATTGTTTCTCAACAATAAATAGGTTTTCGAGCCTCATTATAACACATTTCAGGGGCTGGTAGCCATCACATCTCTTCTCAGGGATACGCTGCCCGTACCCTAGCTCATCTATTTCCATTATGTCTGTAATAGGCCTTGAAGCCTCAATGTAACATAGTTCAGGGGCTGGTAGTCAACACATCTCTTCTCAGGGATATGCTACCAGTGCCCTAGCTCATTTATTTCCATTATTTCTATAAGCATGTTTCAGTGAATTTTTTTGTAACACAGTTCAGAGGCTTGTAGCCCCCACATCTCTTCTCAGAGATAATCCTACCAGCACCCTCGCTGTTTATTTACATTATGTCTGTAAATTTTTTTTAGTTCTGTAACACAATTCCGAGGCCTGTATCTGCCACATCTCTTCTCAGAGATACACTACCAACGCCCTAACTAGTTTATTTCAGTCATTTGATTATAATAAAGTGAAACATTATTTCAAGTGCATCTTTGTATCTATGGCTATATGTGTATTCTGTTGCGTTCCTGCAAAAGTCCGGATCATGGGGCGAGTTCCAAAATTAGCTCAAAACTATGTTTTACATGTTTTTCAAGTTTCGAAACCCTGTAACAAAGCATTCCAGGCTCTTTCTTCTAGGCCCGGGTGATGATGAAAAAATATCACACTAGATTATTAAACACCATCACAGACCTCCTGTACCAAATAATCTTAGCATTTTTACAACATTAAGGCCTCAATTTGTATGGTCCCTCACTTTACAAAGCCACTTGTGAGTGGCTTCGTTGAAGAAACTAATTATTCGCCATTAGATACATCATTTTTTTTTCAGTGGAAAATGCGTCTAGTATATATAAATGTACCAGTGCAAATGTCCATAACGTTTCTTACAATATTGCCTTAGAAAATGTCCACAAAGTTCATACAATATTGGTCTGGACTTCCTCTCAACATAGTTATATAAAACCTGAGTAATACATTGTTTCCAGTGAGGTCGCCAAAGTGTAGAAAGTAACCGACCTTCATTCATATGCAAAAACTAATAGTATCCTCTCTTGTGCTCTATACATCCTTTAACATGCACATCTATGGCGCCTGCCATTGTTATCATATCAGAAAAAACATTGCGTAAAATAGTATTCATTACCAAAACCCTGCTTGGAATAAAGAAAAAATCCATCGTACTATGTTCGACCTGTTGTTTCCTTTTCCAAAAATAATTTGCAAAAACTGAAGCAACGTCATATATTGTGGGTTAGAAAAATTTGACAGTTCTAGAGGCCCCGATACCTGTGGCTTTAGTGAGCTCATAGTGCATCTCCCCATAATTTCTCGTAAGTCCCTTCTTTGATAATCTATCAGCTGTCATGTTTTTCTCCCTAAAAATATGAGTGAAAGTTATGCTAGAGAAAGTCCTTACCAGATCATTGTTCCTGTCAAACCAAGATGTAGGTGAATAGTAGCTAGGTTGTTTTTGTAATTGAGATGGTCGATCAAGATCTTAGTGTCCCCAAATATCCATATGGTGTCGATGTAGAGATGTTTGGTGAACCAAATTAAACCCCATAAAGCCAGAGTCTCTACCCTGGTATTGGTCCCACAACCACCGAACCAATGTATCTTGTAATGACATAATGGGTTAATCATCAGTCATGCCCCGCAACCACACCTACCATTTTGAGCAGCGCCGTCAAAATTCCTCGCCGGATAGTGGATGTGATGTGGCTGCATTCTCACAGACAAGTCACGAGGAGGTTTCTGTTTCATGCGTAGTTCCTCCCAAGTCTGGATGGTGTGCAGTACAATGCACAGTGGCGTGGTATGCTTGTTCTAAAAAAACTTCAGTTTTCTACATATCCAAATCCTCCAGTGTAGAATTAGAGGGATGACCGTGAAATCCTTTCCTTTTTCCAACCACCATTGAGTACACTCAAATACCAAATGATAATCATGTTCAAAGAAATTGAAATGTCTTCATAGAAGGAACCTGACCTCCTTAGTGAAGGTACAATTATAAAAAATGTATTTGTTATCATCCTCCGCATTCATGCAGAGAGCATATATGCCTGGGCCGATCTTTCCTCTCCGTTGTAGGTTGGTCCAGGTTAAATTTTTGTCTTTCCAAACACACTATAGAAAGATGATATATTTTTTCTGTGTCTTCTCTTTCCATAGTTTCGCAAAACAGATTTTTTTTGTCATACCATGTTGAATGTTTGTCATCTCCAGATAAGTCTCCTGCAAACTAATGAAGCCCTTATATAGTATCCCTCTCCTTGTAATATTATCTCCCGCTTGTGACCATCCCCATCCCATGCCTCTGATAGTGTTAATGTAGTTCGACCATTCTATCACAACTAAACCACGAAGCCTCAAATCTGAGGCATTCTTCCATCTTAGAATGTCATTTTTCCATTGCTCAATAACCTGTGCCAATAAAAATATGCCCCTATCATGTTGTAGAAATTTGCTGAATAATGATTAATTATCCACCGAGACTATCCCGATCACATACAATTTGAATTTATATGCAACACATAATCTCTTCCACTCAGATCATCACACATGCGGAAAATAAATCAAGCGATAACACATCAAATCATCATACACATTAACACAGTATGTATGGGGAAAGCTTATAGCTGAAAACCCCACAGCTATTGTGTATATTATAATGGATAAATCATGTAACAACTCAGTACAATACTCCTCACAAGTACTCAGTACTATCTCATGAAGTTACACACAAACTAGCTCAGTTTTGAACAGGTTACTGGTTCAAAACTCACCGCCAATTGCCTTGCCTCTATTGCGCAATCCAGGCCTGTCTATATAGAGATCCAAGGTTCGAATCTCCTTGGCCTGACAGCGCAATCATCATGGGCAATTCCTCCAAGTGTGGTGCAAATCTCATGCACAACTGATGTCGCCACTGATAGCTAACTCCACCCTTTCATCTACCTCTTTCACCGGTCTCCACTGAACTGATCATGCACTGTAGTGAACTGATGTGTTCTTGAGTTGAATAATGAGTTACTAATTAATGAATTAAATAATATTTAATTCACTCCACTCATAACTAATTGATTAGCTATTTAAACTAATCTCAACTAGTTCAACTAAAATAAACATAACACAACTCCACTAGCTGTCTCATTAAATCCACCAAACTTCTGCCACTGAAGTCCTAACTGAAGTCAACCATGAATGATGCCATCAAACCCTTGGGAATAGCATAATTCCTCTGTCAGATGCATGAGCCACTTCCAAGGCTCGAACTGAAGTGCTCCAAGAGAGTAAACTCAAGTTTATAGTCCAAATATTATTAAGGGTAAATAATATTTGACTTCCCTATTTTAAGGAGAGGCAGTCTAAAAATAGACTTCGACCTATAGGTCCAAAAAATAGAGTCCCATCTATTTTTACCAACATGACCAATACTCCAAGAATAACATACCGCAATCCCTGGACCATGCTCCATATGTCTAAAAATAGACATAGTCTAAAAATAGATTTTGCGCCAGAATTTGCCTGCGGGCCCACTTAGTGAAGGCGACTTCATTTCACTAAGCTCCATCATCTTGCTGCATTTTCAAAACATGTAACTGTATTCTCAATTGTTCTCCCAATATTATTTCTGCAGGGAAACTCTGGATGTTCACTTCTCTGACCATAATCTTGTTTCCATTACCGAAAACCCATTTGAGCTGCCTTTTGAAGCATGGCCACAATTGTTTGAAACCTCTCCAAATTTCAGATCCCTTATCCACCTCCTGCAACCTTGAGAAATATATCTCTTCCATGTCATGTGTCAGCATATATTTGGACGTAAAAATGCCGTGCCATATGTCTTGTGTCTGCATGCATCTCCAGAAAGACTTCATCAGCAGTGATTTGCCAAAATTCTCAATGTTCAATAACCCCTAGCCTCCACGGTCCTTTGGCATCGTTAGAAGATCCCATCTTGCTAAGTGATATTTCTTCTCCCCCCGTATTCCATCCCACAAGAAATTTGTAATTGACGTCTTGATTCTGTTGATGATGGATTTTTGGATCATATAGTGGTGAGCCCAGTATACAGTGAATTGTTGTAATACGACCTATATAAGGGTAAGTCCCCCCCCCTCCCCCCCCTTAGACAACCATTTGAGAGACCATCCATTAATTCGTTTATGGTATTTGTCTACAATCCATTACTAGTCTTCCCTGGGTACATTGAAGGTTTTAATTGGAAACCCAAATAGTTAATCCCCTTAGCGATGGGCTTAGTTTGGAAATTGAAGATGTTTCCAATCTGTTCGATAGAATGACTGTCCCCTTCAGAGAAATATATTCAGGATTTGTCTTCATTGGCCTTCATTCCTGTTGCCGGGAAAAATCTTTGAAATGTGTAATTTAACCTTAACCAACATTCTGGTTGAAACTCCCTGAACATCATCACATCGTCCATAGAAAGGCTATTGGAAATCTCCCGATTTGTGGTGATCTTAACCCTTTTGAAAGCTCCCACATTCGTCGCCTTGTTTATCTTAATACTTAAGGCATCCATTATAAGAAGGAAAAGAAGTGGTGACAGGGCACAACCCTATCATAGTCCTCTTCCAAGCTTGAAGAAACCATATGTTGATCCATTTATAAGGATGGCCATGGAAGTGTTGGTTATACAACCCATGACCCATTCGACCACGTCCCTATGTAATCCAATCCTATGAAGCACAATTTTCATAAACCCCCAGTCGACTTTGTCATAGGACTTGCTGAGGTCAACCTTCATAACGACAACCTCCCACTTTTTGCAGTGTACAGTGTGCATTATCTCCTGAACCATGGCAACAACATCATGTATCAGGAAATTGTTAAGAAACCCAAATTTTTCTTTAGTGATATGGATGGATAGGAATCCCTTAATTCTTTCAACTATAAGCTTCAATGTGATTTCATAAAGTGTGTTGCACAGGGAGATAGGTCTGTAATCATCGAAGGACTCTGATCCCTTATTCTTAGGTATAAGGGCCAGGAATGTAGAATTGATAACCCCCCATATCTTCCCTCCCTTTCTGATTTCCTCCACCATATCAGTGATGTCCTCTATTAAGATGTCGGCGAAATGTAAAAAGAAGTTCGGAGTCCATCTGTCTTTTCCATGACTCTTATCCGGAGTGAAAGATTTTAGAATGCCCTCCACCTCCTCCAGACTAGCACTTCTATATAGGATCTCATTTTCCTCCGTGGAGAACATCAGAGGATATTCATTAACAACCTAGATTTGATCCTGCACGAAGGAACCCTCACGTGCCTTGTATAAATTCTCAAAATTTTTGACAACTTCAATTTGTATCTTCTCAATGGTGTTGTAGATGATCCCATCCTTATTTATTTTCCATATAGAATTATGAGACTTCCTTCCATTAGCATAAGAATGAAAACACTTCGAATTCATGTTGCCCTCTTTGAGCCACATGGCTCTGCTTTTTAACCTTCATGCCTTTTCCTGAGTAAGAAGAAAATTCCTCTTTTCGGTCTCTTGTGTTTTTATGTTATCCGAGATACCCTCCGACCTTAAATCCTTGTCGAGCTGGCTAAATAACTTAGTCATTTATGTGGCAATAACCTCCAATCTGTGCCGCATTAGTCATTTCTTTTCCCTTTCCCATGTTCGAACCTTTTGTTTCAATTTCCTTGAAGAGATTGAAAGGTAGACCATCGCGAAAGACCCAAATTCTCGTCTATAAGACCTGAAAAACTCCCTTAGCAGCTTATTGAATTCAATATCTTCAAGCCAAACACGGTTAAATTTAAAGGGACATTTCTGCATCTTTAATTCGAGATGCCACTCTAGTGTGATGGGTTGGGGATTGGATACCAGTAGGTCTGGCTGATGCACCTCCCATGAGTGATAATAGAGTACCCTGAACCAAGAACCTATCCAAACGTTTTTCTATGAAATTTCCACCCAACCGGCCGTTGTACCATGTTGGGCCTGAATTATGAGGTATGACATCCCTCAAGTGGTTATCCCGGAATAAATCTCCAATGTGATCCGACAGTGGATCATTCCTTCCCGGGCCCCAAATATCCTTCCCATGTAGGGTGCAATTCATATCCCCAGCTAAAATCGAATGGTCAATTGAAATTAAGCCACATCTGTCCATCTTGTTCCAAAAAACCTCCCTATACATCGTACTCATGAAGGGTATATGATTATTTTCCTGCCACACATATATACACACAATTGGTTGTCACATAATATGTATAGGTGGTGAGAACTGAGAGAAGAGCATAGCAAGTGTTTAGAGTTTGAAACCTAGAAAGTCTCCCACAACTGCCTGTGGCTTCTATTTAAAATTTCTAGAATACCCTTACAGGTTGCAAGTAACTTGGTTTTTTTTGTGTGTTTTTCCAGAAGCACAAAATTGACTTTCAACACAGGCTGTAGATGATGGAGATGGAGAGAAGAGTCAGAATTTTCGAGCATTCGAAGCTTATAGTTTCCTAGGGATACATGTGGCTTCTATTTAGAGGTCCTCGAATCACCTTATAGGCTGAAAAGTAACTCCATGCTTTTTTCATGGTCCAGGTAAGGGAGGCATCTTCAATATATTATTTCAATATATATATATATATATATATATATATATATATATATATATATAGTGTAATTACATCTTCATTATATTATTTCAATAAATAAATAAATATATATATTAATTAATTAATTAATTAAGGTTATAGGGTTATAACAATGATTAGGATTATAAATATTGATAGTTAAGACACTCACAAAAGCTGCAGATGGTGAGGATGGAGAAAAGATCCTACCAAGTGTTGAGAGTTTGAAACAAACAATGGTTTCTATTCACTAGTCCTTAGAATCCCCTTACAGGCTACAAAGTAATTTCATGATTTTTTGTGATTGAGGTGAATGAGGCATCTTCATCATATTATGAATCTTATTATATTATTAATCCATGTCATAGTAGAGATTACATAAATTGATTTTGAGTCAAAAAGTTTGGGTTTTTTTTTTTTAAGATGTGATGAACATTTTGTAGTGTTTTGATTTTTTTTAAAATATTTTCCTATAAATTTAAAAATATTTTTCATGTTAGACACCATGTTAAACACACACATGGTGTATGAGAAAGATAAACACACACACAACAAGAGACTCAACACAATGAAGGATAAGCGTGAGGCTTTCTTATTTTTTCCATTATACATGATGTACATTTATAATACAATGGTGTGACTCTTGGTTTCACATTCCAAGGTCACTTGGACTCCATTGTGACTTTTCGCATTCCACGCCTACCCATAGAGGATTAGGTGTTCCAACATCCCCCCTTAATCCGAAGGGGTATATGTGAGTCCAAGAAGAGATTTGTAATGCAACTGCTACATGCATGGCAAAGACTTGGGCTGAATCAACTCTCTCCGAAATGTGTTGTGCTAGGCACCAACACTAGAACACAAAACTTGTTGCGCTCGGAACTCTTCCAAAAACCGGCGCAAGCTCAAGCTTCGCCGGAGGAATTGTCCCTCATAAAAAAAGGGTGACCTTCAACCTAAAAGAAGGGAGGTCTACTACCCGTGATGAACAGATTACCAACAACTCGGAATGCTTGAAGCATTTCCTGAACTCAACCAAAGTTGGGCTAAGCTGAAGGCTTCGCTAGAGGAAGTGTTTAATGTCCACATATGAAAGGGAGACCTTCAAACCTAAAAATAAGGGAGGTCTAATACCGTGATGTTTTAGGTTATCCACCAACCAAAGACGATGGTTTAAGGTTATCCACCAAACAAAGGTATGCTCATGGGCATCCATGTCTCTGGCTACATCTTTGAATCCGGAATGACGAATTGTGGCTCAGGCTCGCTTGAACTGCTGGCTACAACTCCGAACATGGAATGAGAGATTGTGGCTAAGGCTCGCTTGATCTGACGTCGAAACTTGTACATGACCACCATTTTTCCCCCTGTCAGGGACAAGGTGAGATGATGGCAAAAACTCAACTGCAAGTTTTCTCAATATCCGTGAACAAGTTCTAACATGTGTCGTAAACATCTTCTTGGTTTCCTCGGATGCCCATCGTTGCCGACCCATCCAAGATGAATCTTTGTTCTGTAGTGAGTGGCCGAGCTCGAAGCATCTCGTCCGAAGAATGGGTGTGTCGACCATAGTGCTTGCATGGATGAATATCAAAACTATGACTTTCATATGGCCAACTCATCACGTGGTTGGCATTTTACAACTGTTGTGGAAGTGAAAACAGATCCGGCACTCTGAAATTTGATGGGCTTGGTTTAGTCTGGAATATGAAAGGTCACATCCTTGTCATATCCAAGACCAGTTCTGTGCTTGTTGTGGACAAGCTCTTTCCAAGGTCTAATGATGGGCTTGAGAAGTGCAGGCTGAGCTGCTGCATCTGCATATACATTTTCTCTAGTACAATGACCTCGAATGGGAATCCTAATCCTAACTTTACCGACTTCGTCGCTAATGGGAGTCTCTCTCAATCTTCAACGTAGAATAAAGGTTCGTAATGGTAACTCTTTTATAACTCTTTTGCTGAAGTTCGTCTTGTTGGAGCTGAGATTCCAACTGCAAAAACTCAATCTTTTCTTGTGCATCTAGCAAACAAATTTGAATGTTACAAAGAGAATTCTTGCTCATTCTTATCATATCATCAACATTTGAATGAATGAGGTTATTCAACAACTCTAATGCCTCATTGATTTTAGCCATTTTAACAACTTAGGCTCAAAAAATGAAAGGGTGTCGGCTTCAACCGAAAATGCACCCGTTTACAATCTAATTCAAATTCCTTTCAAAAATTACAAATGACTCCAAGGAATTCTCAAAGTAGAAAATCTACTCCTCAAATGATGGAGGACAATCAACAATTTTTTTTTTCAACTCAAATACTGATTATGAATGAAGAAGCAATATTCACTCACAATACAATGTCAGTTTAATACAACCTCACTGCAAAATATTTGTATGAATGTGCAGCAAAAAAAACTGTGCAAGAGGTCCTTGGGGCAGCTGATAGTTGTTTTGAAAATGATGGCAAACTTGTCTTCTCATGTAAAATTCTTCAGAAAATCACCCTCTTATATATGCCACAAATCATAAAATGTAAAACTGCAATTTTCTCTATGTGTACTGTCCATTTACTGATATGTCATTTTCTCTTCCTCTCTGCTGTTCATTTCCTCTCTTCCTCTCTCTCTGTTGTTTTTTTTTTTTTTAAATTTTAAATTTTAATTTTATTTTATTTTATAAATAATTAAATAAAAAAAATGAAATTGGGAAACTTATTAGGGGGAGGGGGAACTATGAGAAATTTAAAAAAATGTGAGGGGAGGGGAATTAAAAGGGAGGGGGAATTTAAAAGGGGTGGGAGAGTGGGGAGTTTAAAAAATAAGGGAATTTTTTTTTACTTTTTTATTTTTTTTTATTTTTTATTTTTTAATAAATAATTGTTATTTAAAAAAAAAGAGAATTAATTTAAAATGGAGATTAATTATAATTGGGATTAATTAAAAGGTTTCACTATCAAGTTTAAGATCTTTAATCAAGGGTTGAGGGATTGAAGACGAGAGCGATGGTGAAATATGGGAATAGGGAATAGGGTTTTTTATTTTTATTTTTTATTTTTTATTTTTATTTTTATTTTATAAATAATTAAATTAAAAAAATGAAATTGGGAAACTTATTAGGGGGAGGGGGAACTATGAGAAATTTAAAAAAATGTGAGGAGAGGGGAATTAAAAGGGAGGGGGAATTTAAAAGGGGTGGGAGAGTGGGGAGTTTAAAAAATAAGGGAATTTTTTTTTTTTTTTTTTAATTAATTATTATTTAAAAAAAAAAGAGAATTAATTTAAAATGGAGATTAATTATAATTGGGATTAATTAAAAGGTTTCACTTTAAAGTTTAAGATCTTTAATCAAGGGTTGAGGGATTGAAGACGAGAGCGATGGCGAAAGATGGGAATAGGGTTTGCAGCGCTGTTTCGCTGGTCGGCGCCGGCTCGGCCTCTCAAAGGGCCAGCCGCCTTCTGCTCAGGGTTCAGATCGCAAACATGAATCGGCAGGCTTGCAAGCTTCTGCGCAGGGATGTCCAGTGAAAAGATACCGCTGCCGTCTGGGTGCCTACATACCCCGCAGATGATCTAGACGGCTTTGGAGCCGCCGCCCTCACTGCTGATCGCAGCGCAAAAAAGACTTTCTCTGGAGACTTATCAGATCTCATCTCAGCAGCAAGGCAACAACGAATCTGCCTCTCGAACCTGCCAAATCAGCAGGCTGAAATACCAATGCTGGTATCACTCTTTGACTGGGTTGCATACTTGAATCTGCAGGTTAGCATGCCTTTGCATAGGGCCCCCCTCGGCATAGATGTTGTCGCCGTCGGGGTGTCTGCTCTCCTGGCAAAGGTTCCAGTCGGCTTTAACGACGATGCTTTTAAAGCTACTCACGTTGCTATTAGGGGCAATCCTGAAGATCCCTTAGATCTCTTCTCCGGCACATGCAAGCAGCAGATCTACGTCTTGAATCTGCCAGATAGGACTGTAGAGGCGACAAGAATACAAACTCAAGCCGACTGTATTTGTGCTCCTCGTCCAGCTTTAGCCATCGCTCGAAGCCTGGCGAGTTTGGACATGGATCTGTCCTCATTTTCCTGGACGCAGATTGCCTTTTCGAACCAGCCAGATCTGCCAGAAGAAGCACTTGCATTTCAGATCCAAGTCACACTCTCGGGTAAGACGATAATGCTTTGGGTGCGTGCAACAGATCTTGTGCAGTATCTTCTGCAAAACCTCGAACGTAGGCTGGGGATCCCCTTCGTCTACCTGAGACTGCTATATAAGGGTAAGCAACTTATGAACCCCCTTCCCCTCTTCCATTACAACATTCAAAAGGATGCCTCTTTTACAGCTACCTTTCCTTTAAGAGGTGGCTCCATAGGGCAAGCCTCCTCTGGCCCTTCTCTCTCTTTTAAAGACGCAGTCCGCAGAGATGTCGCCCATCCACAGTCCTCTGCGAAAGCAGCTCAACCAACTATGGCTCCAAAGCCGTTTTTGGTAGATAAATCGGAAGATGTTCCCACTATCAATTTCTCTCATTCTGAGATTGACGAACGCTACCAGTTTTTTGCAGAATCCGCAATCATATGCCGATTTAATGGGCTATGGCCACGCACAGCAGATCTATACCAATTGGACTAAAAGAAGAAAGATCTTCTTATGTTCAAAAGGTTTCTTCATCGTGGCTTTTGACTTAAATGAAGACTACCAGAAGGCCTTAATGGGAGGCCCTTGGTTCTGGGGTTCGGCTGGAATTTTCCTCACCCCTTGGTTTCCAGATTTCGACCCTTCGACAACTGTCATCACCAAGCTTCCCATTTGGGTCAGGCTCCCGAATCTTCCGACACATCTGTGGCATATCTCTGTCTTCATAGCCATTGGAGACACCTTAGGACGCTTTCTAGCTACAGACTCCTCAAGAAAGGAAAATGGACTCTACACCTACGACAGAATATGTGCAGAAATAGATATCAACAAAGGTCTGTCGGAGCATATCAACCTCAAGATTGGAGATTTCCACTAGACACAAACCTTGGATTACGAAAATACAACTTTTCGTTGCCGACATTGTCATCAAACTGGGCACCTCCAGAGTACATGTTCCCAGTTCCTCGACAAAAAGAAGAATCTGAATCACAAACCCAAATCCAAGAGCTGGAATTCCTGTATCCCCCCTGTGGAAGATATAGATTCCTCTAGTTCGGATGAGGAGGAAATTGAAGCAGATGGGCAGAATGATGAGATTCCGCCAGACGTTCCCTCGGTCAGTCCGGTAATCCCCTCAGCCCCGTCGTTCTCCTAGAAACGTTCGCATGTATCTTCGTCTTCAGATTCTGATAAGGATATTCTGCCGCCATAGCAGAATAGTCTACAACTTGTTATGGCTCATCCAAACCCCACTGGCTAGCTCAAAGTAAGCAAGAAAAAAGGCAAAAAAAATTCGTGTGGCAGTAACCGCCCACTCTGGGTAGGCCCCTTTACTCAGAGCCAGCTTTTTGTATTCCCGTGTTTTCTCTTGCTCATTCCCTGATGGTCTATCAGGAGCGAGGTGGATAAAATTTTCACCTACGGCTCCCATGCTTTTCTGTTTCGCTTGCATGCAAGCTTGATTGTACTATACTTTTCTTATCTTAATAGAATTAGTCTTATTGAGAAAAAAAAAATTGGGATTAATTAAAAATGGGGGGAATTTAACTATAAAAATAAAAGGTCAAATTTTAAAAAATCATGGAGGGAGGGGAATTAATTTAAAGGGAGAGGGTGGGGCGGGAATTTTGACCATAAAAAAATTAAAATCTAAAATTTAAAAAAAAAATTGAAATAGCCGAATGGAAAATTTAATTGTTTTTAAGGGGATGTGAGAGGGAGGTCGAATGGATAAGGGAAGGGTGGATTTGTGCAGAGGGGGCCGTTTGCGTAGAGGGGGAGGGTATTGCAATTATAGGAGAGCGATGGGAATGGAGTGAGAGCGTGTGGAAGGGGGAGCGGTTGCAGAGTGCAGTGGGTTGGAGTGGAGCAGGTTGCAGCGGGTAGGGCGGAAGGGAAGGGTCGGGTAGCACCGTGAGGGCCGTGTGAGCGTTTGAGCAGAAGGGAGGGCGTTTATAAGCCGGAGCAAGGGTATTTGGGTAGGGAGTGTAGGAGATTAGGGGGCGAGTGACGACTGTGAGGGGGTGGGATGGGTAAGGGGTAGCGGCGTAGGGAGGAGTTGAAAGGTAAGAGGGAGCGGCGTAGTGGAGAGCGGAAGGATGGAGGGAAGGTCGAGAGTTTGCAGGTATGGTGAATGGAGCGCGTAAAGGGTGAGAGGGGGCCACGAGCAGGGAATAGCGCTGCTGTGGAGTGATAAGGAAGAGAGAGGGGTGGGTAGAAGGGGCCGGATGGCCGTGGAGAGCGCAGGTTAAGCGAGGGGCTGCCGAGAGGTGAGGGGGCGTGGGTATGCGCAGGGTATTGCAGTGAGGGCCGAGAGCGAGTAGGGGCGGGTCGAGAGTGGCGTTTGGGGGCTGCTGTTGGAAGCGTGGGGAATGGAGAAGGCGTGAGGGAGGAGAGTAGGGTAGATGGGGGTTGGCCTAGGACTAGTGTGAGGCCGTGAGAGCCGAGGAGCCCAGTACTTAGAAATTTATTTATTTATTTATTATTTTATTTTTTTAAATTTAAAACAGCAGAGTAGAGTAGAAATTTCAGTAGGAATTTCACAAAATTTTCAGCAGAAAACTTGCAGACTTTTCAAATGTATAGCAGAATTGGAGAATTTTCAGAATTTGCATAAACTTTCAATAAAAAAATCAGAAATATTTACTTAAAAAACTCATAACTTTTCTTCAAAAAATTGCAGAGGGCAATATAGCAGCAAAGCATTGGAGAATTTGTAGAGTTAGAGATTTGCAGAAAACTCAGAAATCTCAGAAATTTTTCAGTGAAAACCTCAGAAATTTTCCTTCCAGAAACCCACTTTGAAACACTATTCCAGCAGCTCTTCAAAATGCAGAATTTAATAGGCAGAAATTGCAGGAAGAAATCAGAATGAAAACCTTTAGATGTGCAGTGCTGCTCTTCTTCAAAACCACTGCTACTCTTCTTCAAAACCACTTTTTGAATGCGGAAAAATGTCTGCTGCAGAAACTCTCTAAATGCTGCAAAAATGCCAAGAATTTTGTAGATATGCACAGGCCATAAACACAAATGGCTCACTCAAGGTTGAGCTGGTTATGAACGTATCAGCTCTGATACCATGTTAGACACCATGTTAAACACACACATGGTGTATGAGAAAGATAAACACACACACAACAAGAGACTCAACACAATGAAGGATAAGCGTGAGGCTTTCTTATTTTTTCCATTATACATGATGTACATTTATAATACAATGGTGTGACTCTTGGTTTCACATTCCAAGGTCACTTGGACTCCATTGTGACTTTTCGCATTCCACGCCTACCCATAGAGGATTAGGTGTTCCAACATTTCAAAATTTGTAAAAACAAAAAAATTACATTTTGATTAGTTGTAAATTTTGATTTGATTAAATATTTTTGGATGGGTGATTTTTATTCAATAATAATAATAAAAAGGAACACAAATAAAAAAATTGACACCTCACATGACAAATTTTAAGTATCAATCGTATTTCTATCAAATCATTTTTTCTCTTGTAGGCTATAATCAATGATATACTCCCTTGGCCTTCATATATGTCATTGAGAGATAGACTAGTTACACAAAATTGAGCTGTGAATGAATTGGATTTGTAACAACAATTTAAGAAACATAACAAAATCCTCCATGAATTAGTGCTATTTTAAGCAATAACTTCGAAATTTAATAAAATGAAATAAAATTAAAATAAAATAAAAAAATCAATACCTAGCATGACAACATTTAAATATTGATTGTGTATACCAAATCATCTTATTTCTTATAGGCTACAATCAATGGTATATTGTACCTGTGTGATTTCATATACATCATTGGCAGACATGTTACACCAAATTGCTTTGTGAATGAATTGTAGTTGGAGCAACAATTATATAAACAATCAAAATCCTCCATGAGTAAGTGTTATTTTAAACAACAACCCTAGGGAGAAGTGTTTCACTACATCATATTTTTTAGGACTTTTAATGCAATGGTAATTCGAGTCAAATTCCAAATAAATAAATAATAATTTATTACCTCTTCTTAATTTATTTACCACAACTTTATTATTTATCATTTACACCTAAGTATAAATACCAACATTGCTTTCCTAACATGATTATAAATTAAATATTTCCTTTTGGCTTCACTTTGTGCGGAGCATGAAACTTACTCTTTTACCTTTGCACATACATTAACCCTGCACATGCCTTGCTTTTGCACATACTTCAAATACACACATGCTTTTCTTTCACATAGACTTTAGCTCTACACATGTCTTACTGTACGAGTTTTAGACATAGTAATATTTTTCAAGCAATGAGACTTATCACACAGGCCTATAAACATTAATATATGCACATACATATTTTCATTTTAATTGAATTAGTAAATCTTGCTTACATTTATAAGTATAAATTCCTCTCCAACTCTTACCAAGTAAAAGCACAAAAAGTACAATTGGACATAGTAACTTCTTTGACACACATAATAATTCTAGACCACCAAAAATATAGGGGAAAAAAGTTTTCCACCAAATGAGGGAGAGTGTAATTGCTTACTCTAAACTTAATTTTTATAAAAATACCATTTGAAATATTTCTCTATGGGCTATATCAAATTTAATAAATTCTTACAATTAAATATTTTATGTGAATTTAAACTGAATTTATTACTTTAGGCTTTATATTTGTCTTGCATGCGTTGAAGTAGCTTTATTTCTTTCCATGTAACCCGAAAATGAATTCTACGACTAGAGAAATCACATAACTATCATATTTATTAATCCTTTAACATATCCATAATATGTTTTAACTTCTCCCAATATTACCTTGCATTTGCACTGTCTTTAACTCCACACATGTCTTATTTTCATTAGTTTTAGAGTTAGTAAGAATTTTCAAACATGCATGCTTATCCATTGCTTATCACACAAGTCTATAAAGATTAATATATGCACATACATATTTCCATTAATGGAACTAATACATCTCATTTTCAAAAATTAAAAGTTTATCTAGTAAGTATAATTCCTCTCCAATTCAAAGTAGCTTCATTTCTCCCACAAAACCCAAAAATGAATTCCATAACTAGAGAAATCATATAATCATAATTTTTAATAATTCCTTAACATATCTCTAATATGTCTTAATTTATCCTAATATATTAGGTGTGAGATTAAATGAAGTAAAATAAAATACAAAATATAATGTCTTATTCATGCTTCAAATGATAAGTACATGATACTTACGTTTTTACTAATACACATGCTTTATTTCTGCATAGATTTTAATTTCACACATGCCTAGTTTCTGTACACTACATTGTTTTAACATTGCACATATCATAACCCTGCACATGCCTTGCTTATACTAGTTTTAGACTTCGCTAGATTTTTCAAGTGGAGAGACTTATCACAAAGACTTATAAACATTAATATATGCACATAGATATTTTCCTTAATGTATTTAATAGATCATGTTTCTACATTTTAAAAAGTTTATCTCGTAAGTATAAATTCTTTAAACTTTATGTTCAATATTTCATACTTTTCATCCATATACTTAATTGTTTTTTCCATATTCTAACTAATTCATGTATTATGTCATCTTTGTTGATACAATGTAATTTTTTTACATCAATTAATATATTTCTATGAAATTTTAAAATTATGTTATTAATTAAGAAAGTATAACATAATTTCTTTTCACTTTTATAAAATTTCAAAACAAAATTACAAATCATAGTTAAAAAAAGCAATAACTAAGTACTTTGTAGTTATTACCCATGTTTTATTTATATATGATAGATATAATTAAAAGTATAAAATCCCTACAATAAATATTTGAAGGTAATTTAATTTTTATTGAAAACAAAATTAAAACTCAGTTAAAAAAAAGCAATAACTAAGTGCTTTGTAGTTATTACCCATGTTTTATTTATATATGATAGATATAATTAAAAGTATAAAATCCCTACACTAAATATTGAAAGTAATTTAATTTTTATTGAAAAAGTTTGAAAATATATAATGTAAAATTTAATAATACTAAATACACCCCTAACTCAACTATTGAGGCTAGATGTTTTAAGTTTTTACCTTTTAGTGAACTTAATTTCCAATGACTTTTACCGCCAAAAATGATTGATTAAGCTAATTAGGAATCTCCCGCTCAAACCTAATATTTAGTAAAAGTACATTATGAAATGAAACGGATAATCTGACAGCTTATATACCGATACCTTTAACCACTCCTTCACGAACCATGGGAATCTAGAATTCTTAAAATAAAAAGCTTTTCTATAAATATATTAGCGTGGTTGTTTTAAAAGTGCAAAGAGAAAAGAGATTGATAAGATTGTTAAATTGGAAAAAATTGTAATTAATTTGAAATAATAATTGTTGTATTAGATTTAGGTTGTTTAAAGCATGTTTGCATTAAGTTAGTAACACATAATTAAAATAGTAATTAAAATATTGAGATGATAAAAATTGACTAAGATATAGTTTATTACTTATTTTACCAATGAATAATTTAAAACCATTATAAAAAAGATTACATTTGTTTAGTTTTAAGCGTAAATATTGTTACATTTTTTTTTTTTAAGAAATAAATATTTTACTTTTGTACAAATTCTTTTTATCAATAGTAATTATCATTATTATTTATCCATTTCCATATCTCCTGAGTTACAATTTTTTTTTCATTAACATCCAGAGTAATATTAACCTAATATTATTAAAATTATAAATTATAAAATTTAAAATAAATCTCCTTAAAATAAAAATAAAAACCTCAAAGCTAATTAATTTAGGTTTTATCACTTGAAATTTTAAATCTAATAAATAGAAAATTAAAATCAATTTTGTTGATATTACAATATAATAATATCATTATATTTAAAAGACACCGAATATTTAAAAGTCACATAATGCCACAATGCATTATATCTTCAATCATAGCTAACTTTCATGATGAAATCTCTCTTATTATATTTAGAATTTTAATTTCTAAACTAATATGAATGGTTAAGTGGCACATGCTATGCTAAGTTTAATAAAAACCAAATGACCTCACCAATAATTAAAGACTTGTAACCTCACCAATATTTTCGATCAGATTAAAGACTTGTTGCCTCTTTGTTGCCTAATATTTTGTAACTTCGAATTACGAAATGGCAGTAAAGCTTTCTTTCTTCATATATGCATAGGGAAGAGGAAGACATACCTATATAAAAAGTACTCCACCTTCCTTCTGTAACTACAAAATATTCTTTAAATAGCCATTGCATCACATCTGATACAAAAGCAGTGTTATCATAAATCATTTAAATAAAGATTTAAATGGATGCCAAAAACAGAGGATTGAGCATCATCACAGCAAATATCATATTACTGATATTTGAATTTAAGACGGGCTTCATCTAATTTTAAAAGATGAATATAAAATGTGTTGAAGTATGTTAAAAAATTATGGTTAAATTTAAAATTTAATTAATCTGGCAGAATATAAAACATTTCAAATAGGGATATCAAAATAAAATAAAGGAAAATATTACCTAACTAAATTTTGATGATGGTTACAAATGAATTAAGCTCCAATTTCCATTACCTTTTCATTTTTATACACTCCCACCTATTATAGGTTGTTTCTATCCCTGTAATGATATCAAAAAGATAAAAATTGAAAAACAAAATAGGGTGCATCCAAGAAATGAAAACACATAAATATACAATCTAACCCTGATTGAACAAATGAAAAAGAAATTGAAGCAATACAAAAATCATCTCAACAACAATATTAAAATACTTTTAAAATTTCTGTGCAGAGGTTTTGTTTGTAAAATTTAGATACACAGAAAAAATATACAAGCCGATCATGGTTGGTTTGTTTAGTGGTCGATCAAATTAGTGAATTTGCATGTCTTATTTTGGCAAAGAAAATTATTTTTGTTTAAAAAAAGCTTTGAATTTTAATATATATTTTTAATTAATTTTATTCAAAATTTTGTAAAAGTATTTTAAACTGTAAGATTTTTAAAAATATTTAAGTTACTTATTTCAAAATACATTTTAAAAAACCAAAAATCACAATCGGCTATATTCCAAATTTTGAAAATTAAATATAGAATACAAAAATTTACGCATTCCTGCATTGACGCTAAACACTAACACCAAAAATTCGCTGAAAAAAGTAAAATGAGAAAAGGAGGCTTCGCTAGTCAATTTTCGTTGATAGACATATGAGATTTCCCCCTGGTTGAACACACACGAGGCTCAGGTCAATCTTAGTTGGTGGGAAAGTGAGCTTTCCCCGTGTTCAAGTGACACTAACCGCAGGTTTACAGATAATTTATGGAGTTGACTTTATTATGTATCACATTTACAGTTGCAGGTTATGAATTGATTGCGAAAACCACATAACGGTCAGCAGGATTGAGTGTGATGATTTATTTTATTTTATTTTTTAAATGAAGCAAAAGATCAGTTAACCTGCGTGGCACCTACTATTCACCATTTTCACCCTTACAACGTAATGATTATTTTTATTCATAAAAATTGCCGATGCATATTGCACCTGAAATCCACTTTATGATTACTTGCAACCACACCATTATGAAATCATTGATCGTAGTGAGTGGTTCTATATTTCAATTCTAGATCCCAATTTGTAAAATGTGCCTTGGGCTCTACAGTGCAGGGTTGCACACTTGGCCTTGATTTCAACAAACATACAAGAGTTAAATTGTGGGCAAAATTTGCACCTAAGTGAAATGCAATCCTTGATCCCAGGAACCTGTGAATTTTTATTTTAATATTAGCCTTTTTGCATTTTCGGCAGACAATCATTTATGCTTTTAACCTCTTATCACACAGAGTGATTTCAGCAAATATACAAGAGTAAAATTGTGGGCAAAAACTGCAGAACAGATGAAAAAGAAACTGGAGCAATACAAACACAGGAAAAATATATAAGCTAATCATGGTTGAATAGACAAAAAGGAAACAAAGCAATACATGAAAACAAATACAATAGAACAAGCAGGGACATGAGAGCAAAGAAAGAGCGATGGCACAAGAGAGCTCAATTCAAGATCAGTTTAAACAAAATAAAAAATTAAATGAAACCATCGAAGTCCGTTTCCTTTTATAGATGGAGCTACCTATTTTTTTGAATAAATGACAGTTTAGAGCTGTTGCTTTTGTGAATAAATGACTGTTTGGAGCTGCCTGCTTTTGTGAATAAAAGACTGTTTTGAGCTGCATGCTTTTCTGAATGGGTGTTTTTTTCAAAAAACTGAAATGGGCTAACGAGTTGGCTTTAGTCTAAAAAAAACCCAGAATAACTCAGAAATTCGTGAAAGAAATTGGCAAAGATTTTTGAAAATCACAGTTGTTAAATTTTAGTATTTTGGGTGGCCTAATTGTTTTTTATGGTGCTGAATCCATTTTCACTATTAAAAATACAATTCAAACACTCCAATTACCTGATTTTTTGATTTTTTTTATACCAAATTAAGGCAAAATATGTTGCATAGGTAGACAACTCCAACCAGCTGCTTTGACTCTCTTAAACAACATGGCCAGATGCCAAAAGAATTTAACGTGGCTTTTTTGCGCCCTGATGGGATGGACAACTGTCTCCACATCCCCGTCTGTTGAAAGGTTAATTTCAACTGCCCTGTACTCAGAGCCGCTTGTTATATTTGTTTGAAGGGCTCTGGCATAGAGCTGCTTTCTATTTTTGCTGAACAGTCAAATTCAGCGTTTAAAAAAAACCATACAGTCCTTCAGAACAGAGCGTATTTGAAAGCATAACTTTTGAAAGAAAACAAAGCTTTTATATATAGCAGAGTTATTTGTATACGCGGGAAAGTTCTTTTGTTCAAACAGCAAGAGGCCACGGGAGCAGTGGTCCCGCCACCAAGTGAGAGAGCATGTGGCATAACGTTATTGGATCACGTTTTTATTTTGGCTCGTCCACAAAGCGAAAAATCGGACGCGATATGGGTTTACGAACTCAAATGAATAATCCATCACGCGTCCAATAATCACCGTACCTGAAACCATTTGGCAGACGTGATGAGTAATTATAAACTTGATTTTATATCTCATCGCACATCCAAGCGCTGATGTCATGGGAGCAATTTTGTAACGCGAAATTGTTCTATGAAATTTGGTTTTATGTGTTTGAAGTCCGGGCGGAGTCTTGTTAAATATTTTTGTTTAACTTTTGTTATAACGCGCGTGATAAAGGATTATGAAGTTATATGTTATATATATATGTTTTAACATATATTATAACATATGTGCGTTTTAAATAGTGGGGCCCTAGAGTTTTATCATAGGTACGTAGTATAGGTTTTATTTTTAATATTGTTGTTTTATGATTTGAAACATATGCTCCGACATATTGTTTAGTTGTTGATATATGTTTTATTTTATGTTTAATATGTGTTGCGCCACATAAAAGGCTCGAAAGGCTTATTCTAATTTTTACACAACAATGTATTTTGACAAAAAGAGACAAAGTGTATTTTGCAAAACAGTGCGTTGTTTTTCTGAGACAGAGTGTTTTTGTCTTTTGAACAGAGAGTTAATTTGTTGGCACTGTGTTAGCAACAGTCCAGCATTTTGTAATCCCTCTGTGTGAGGAAGAATTTTGTAATAGTTCTTGTTTATGAAATATAAGTTTTTCAACAGTGTGAAACTCTGTCTCCTGTGAAGTAAATTTTTAATTTCTTTGTGTTAAGAAGGAGAGTATTATTCTCTCAGCAGTTTGTTGAGGAATTCTCAGAAATTCCAATATGGTATCAAAGCTAGTCCAAGCTCTTTGAAGGTGTCAAATAAGATGAAGGAAGGATTTTTAATGCAGCAGCTTCTCCAATAGAGTGAAGACTCAATAAAAAAGAATCCAAGGTATTCTCAAGACATTTTTTTTGTGTTACTATTTGAAGACAATCAGTTTAGTTTTTAAATACACAGTCAAGTGTTTTGAAGCATAGTTCAGAGTGCAAGAATGGCAGGAGCCAGCACTAGCATGAGTATTGGTAATGCTCAGCTCCCACAATTTAATGGGAAAAACTATGATTACTGGGCAATAACTATGAGAGCCCTGTTTGCCTCCAAAGTTTCATGGGAACTTGTTGAGGATGGTTTTGGAGAGCCAGTTGATGAAAATGAGTTTAATGATTTAACACAAGCAGAGAAGGACTTGTTGAAGAGCAATAAGAAGGAATCTAAAGCCCTCTACTATTTGTATCAAGCAGTGAATGAGAGTGTGTTTCCAAGGATAGCAGCAGCTAAGAGATCCAAAGAAGCTTGGGTAACTCTCAAGACATCCTATCAAAGCATGGAGAAAGTGAAGACAACAAAACTACAATTGCTGAGGAGAGATTTTGAGACTCTCTGCATGAAGGAGTCAGATAATATTGACTCATTCTTCACACATGTGATTGGAATGGTCACACATATAAGGTCTCATGGAGAGACACTTGAAGAAAGGAGGATTGTGGAGAAACTATGGAGGAGCCTACCCTCAAGGTTTGATGTGATTGTCACCACCATATAAGAGACTAAGGATCTCTCAAAATTTTCAGTAGATGAGCCACATGCATCACTGATGACACATGAGCAGAGATTGGGTAGAAATGAAAACTCATCTCTGGAGCATGCCTTCAAGACCCAGATGTCCTTTGGAAGAGGAAGAGGTCAAGGCAGAGGAAACAAGAGAGGAAGAGGCAGAAGCCAAAACAGAGGTGGAAGAAACATTCCAGCAAATGCTCAAGGAAGGGGCAACAATCCAAATCAGAACCAAGGCCAAGGCAGTAGCCAACAAGGTGGAAAAAAACATGCTCATGGACAAAGGTATGATAAATCCAATGTCCAATGTCATTATTGTAAAAAATATGGGCATTATGCAAATGAATGTAGGAAGAAGCAGCATGATATGGGTAATAGAACTAGTGCAAATTTCACTAGAGAAAATATTAGCCAAGATAAATTGTTTTTAGCTTGTAATATGGCTGAGGAAAAGAGTGAAGATTTATGGTTTCTAGACTCAGGTTGCAGTAACCATATGACAGGAAACATAGCCATGTTTTCTATGTTAGATGAGAATGTGAAATAACAAGTCACATTAGGGACATATAGTAAAGTTTATGTTATGGGAAAAGGAGATGTAAATGTTTTAACAAGGAAAGGAGAAAAGAAATCCATAACAGATGTTTATTATGTTCCTGGAATGAAATGTAACCTCTTAAGTATTGGACAACTTGTTCAAAAGGGGTACAATGTTTTCTTTGAGGATGATGTATGCACCATCATGGATAAACCACCCAGCAAACAATGTATTGCTGAAGTGAAGATGACAAGGAACGAGATTTTCCCTCTCAGGATGAGAGCAGACTTGAAGAATGGAGAAGAAATAGCAGTAGTGACACAAGATGCTTTCCAAAGCGAAACAAAAGATGAGAATTGGTTGTGGCACTTGAGATTTGGACATCTCAACTTTGGAGGTCTTAATTTGTTGCACAAAAAAGGAATGGTAAGAGGAGTACCATTGATTGAAAAATCGGACAGCCTTTGTGAAGGTTGTATCTTGGGTAAACAACACAGAGAAAGTTTTCCATCTGGGAAAAGAATAAGGGAAAAATCTCCCTTAGAAATTGTCCACTCAGATTTATGTGGAACGATGCAAACTCCATCACTTGCTAGCAACCACTATATGTTAACATTTATAGATGATTTTACAAGAAAAACTTGGGTTTACTTTTTAAAAAACAAAAGTGAAGTGTTTGAAAGATTCTGCAATTTCAAAGCACTTGTGGAGAACCAAAGTGGGCTGCATATCAAAGTCCTAAGGACTGATAGAGGAGGTGAATATATATCTAAAGAATTTCTGCGTTTTTGCAGAGAAAATGGCATTCATAAGCAGTTTACAACAAGGTACACTCCGCATCAAAATGGAGTTTCCGAAAGGAAGAATAGGACAATCATGGATATGGTAAGGAGTATGTTAAAGGCAAAGCATTTGCCGAATGATTATTGGGTTGAAGCTGTACAATGTGCAGCATAAATTTTAAATAGATGCCCAACAAAAGCAGTCATGAACAAAGTTCCGGAAGAAGCATGGAGTGGGACAAAGCAAGGAGTCACCCACATGAAAGTTTTTGGTTGTGTGGCTTATGCACACATTCCAGATCAGCTAAGGAAGAAGTTGGACAACAAGGGGGATAAATGTATTTTTATTGGATACAGTGAGGAATCCAAATTTTATAGGTTGTATAACCCATCCACCAAGAAGTTTATTGTGAGCAGAGATGTTCAATTTATTGAAGAGGAAGCTTGGGATGGAAGCATAGAGAAAAAAATGAATGTTAAAAGTTGTTTTTATCATGATGAAGATGACGATGAGATGGCTGAAATACATCCCCAAACAGCATCACCAACACAAGAACAACAAGTAACACCCTTGAGGAGAAATGAAAGTGCTTTTCCAAGCACACCACAAGGACGAAATTCGAGTGCTTATTCAAGCGCTTGTACACCAAATGAAAGAGGAACAAAGTTCATAAATTTAAATGACATTTATGAGCAAGAGCCAGCAAATGAAGGTATGAACTCTTTGTTTGCTTTATATTGTCATTTTGATGATCCTATTCATTTTGAAGAAGCTATTAAAGATAGGAAATGGATAGAAGCTATGGATGAGGAGATTAATGCCATAGAAAGAAACAAGACATGGGATTTGGTTGAAATCCCAAAAGGTAAAGAGGTAATTGGAGTTAAATGGGTCTACGAGACCAAGAGTAATGCTGAAGGCAAAATTGAAAGACATAAGGCCAAACTTGTTGTCAAAGGGTATAAGCCGCAACATGGGAGAGACTAGGAGGAAACTTTCACACCGGTTGCAAGAATGGAAACCGTGAGAGCAGTGTTGTCCATAGCAGCACAAAACAAGTCGAAAGTTTACCAAATGGATGTGAAGTCAACATTCCTAAATGGAGTGTTAATGGAAGAGGTTTACATTGAACAACCTCTAGGCTACGAAAAGAAAGGCCAAGAGCACAAAGTGTGCAGATTGAAGAAAGCTCTTTATCAGCTGAAGCAAGTGCCAAGAGCATGGTACAGTAGGATAGATTCCTATCTACTGGAAAATGGATTTGAAAAATGTGAGGGAGAACCTACCCTATACATTAAAGAAGAGGATGGTATGATGTTGATTGTGGTTTTATATGTTGATGATGTGATATTTATAGGTAATGATGATTACCTTATTGAAAATTGTAAAACAGTCATGAAAGATGAATTTGAAATGACTGATATGGGTTTGTTGAGATACTTCTTAGGAATAGAAGTAGAACAAAATGAAAATGGGATTTTTATCTCACAAGAAAAATACGTTAATGAAGTGTTGGAAAGATTTAATATGCAGGAGAGAAAAGCAACAATAACATCCACAGTGATGGGATTAAAACTCAGCAAAGAGGACATCAGCAAGGATTTTGATCCTAGTTTGTACAAGAGCATAGTTGGCCTCATGTATTTGACTGCAACTAGGCCTGATATAATGCATGCTGTTAGTTTGATTTCTAGATTCATGGAGAGGCCAAAGGAAGCACATTGGCAGGCAACAAAAAGGATTCTGAGGTATGTTAAAGGTACTAAAAGGTTTGGTATTTTATATACTACTTTAGAATGTTCAGATTTAATTGGATACACTGACAGTGATTGGGCTGGAATTGTAGATGATCGGAAAAGTACATCCGGTTATGTTTTTCACATGGGTTTAGGAGCCATTTCATGGGCTTCTAAGAAACAACCTATTGTAGCATTATCTACAGTAGAGGAAAAGTATGTGGTAGCTACAATAGCAACGTGTCAAGCAGTGTACATGAGAAGGATGCTAAGGAGTTTATGTCAAGAACAGGTGAAAGGGACAATGATTTATTGTGACAATAGCTCAGCTATTGCATTATCTAAGAATTCTGTGTTTCACAAGAGAACGAAGCACATTGACACAAAGTTTCACTACATCAGAGAGCTAGTGAACAATGGAGAAATTGTTTTAGAACACTGCAGAACTCAGGAGCAGTTTGCAGACATTCTGACCAAGCCATTAGGGCAAAACAATTTTGAGTTTTTAAGGAAATGTCTGGGTATGGTTGATAACCCAGCAGTTGAACTTAAGGGGGAGTGTTGAAAGGTTAATTTCAACTGCCCTGTACTCAGAGCCGCTTGCTATATTTGTTTGAAGGGCTCTGGCACAAAGCCACTTTCTATTTTTGCTGAACAGTCAAATTCAATGTTTAAAAAAAACCATACAGTCATTCAGAACAGAGCGTATTTGAAAACAAAGCCTTTGAAAGAAAACAAAGCTTTTATATATAACAGAGTTATTTGTATACGCGGGAAATTTATTTTTTTCAAACAGCAGGAGGCCACGGGAGCAGTGGTCCCGCCACCAAGTCAGAGAGCACATGGAAGAATGTTATTGGATCGCGTTTTTATTTTGGCTCGTCCACAAAGTGAAAAATCGGATGCGATATGGGTTTATGAACTCAAATGAATAATCCATCGTGCATCCAATAATCACCATACCCGAAACCATTTGGCGGACGCGATGAGTAATTATAAACCTAATTTTATATCTCATCGCGCGTCCAACCGCTGATGTCACGGGAGCAATTTTGTAACGCGAAATTGTTTGATGAAATTTGGTTTTATGTGTTTGAAGTCCAGGTGAAGTCTTGTTAAAGATTTTTGTTTAACTTTTGTTATAACGCGCGTGATAAAGGATTATGAAGTTATATATATATATATATATGTTTTAACATATATTATAACATATGTGCGTTTTAAATAGTGGGGCCCGAGAGTTTTATCATAGGTTCGTAGTATAGGTTTTATTTTTAATATTGTTGTTTTATGATTTGAAACATATGCTGTGACATATTGTTTAGTTTTCGATATATGTTTTATTTTATGTTTAATATGTGTTGCACCACATAAAAGGCCCGAAAGGCTTATTGTAATTTTTACACAGCAGTGCGTTGTTTTTATGAGACAGAGTGTTTTTGTCTTTTGAACAAAGAATTAATTTTCTGGCACTCGTAGTAGTCTAGCATTTTGTAATCCCTCTGTGTGAGGAAGAATTTTGTAATAGTTCTTGTTTATGAAATAGAAGTTTTTCAATAGTGTGAAACTCTGTCTTCTGTGAAGTAAATTTTTAATTTCTCTGTGTTAAGAAGGAGAGTATTATTCTCTCAGCAGTTTGTTTAGGAATTCTTAGAAATTCCAACACCGTCATCATGTCATTATTATTATGACAATGACCAGAATTACCGGCTTCTCATCATCATTATGTGAAAACTAAAATCATTACTCACTTGATGCTTGGAGACACATATATTTAATTAACCGGGATCTAGGGTTGGCATCAAGTTGGGCAGGGAATACTTTGTTATAACACTTGATTGTACCGCGGTTAAGTGGTTCCTTAAGAGAAATGAATATACTAAAAATATATTATATATAATGAAGAGATATAACAATGAGATTGTTCTCCGCGGGAATCTTCCAGAATATAGACAATTTCTAGCAGCAAAATTTCAAACAAGACATTCACCGAGGGCCATCAGACCCTGATTGTTGTTCAGTGGGGACGAGACATCAACTTTCAAGTTATAGAGAGTTTGATTGCCAACCTGAAAATTAAAGGATTATATAGCACAAATGCATAAAAATAATAATAAAATCCAAAATTAAAGAAATGAAAAGAGATATATCTTTGAATTATTTATGTTTCGTAGAACAAGAACACCTACCACGAAATTGCTAATGAATCACGTATACATTTTAGAGGCAAATATAAAAATTGCGCAATTTTAAATACATAACTAGGGTTGTTGATGAAGCTTGACCTGAGAAGGCAACAGGTTTGGGAAACTAGAAATTGTTGTTCGTTTTGTGTGCCATTTTGCACAAACCTTGAACCAACGTAATCCGAAGCTCAGAAAGAACGGTAAGCGTAAAACCTGAACCAGTGTAATCCGAAGCATAGAAAGAATGGTAAGCGTAAAACTTATGAGGTAGGGCTGTTGAATCTGTTGGTCGTGCTCCTTTTTGTGCACGGTTTAACAAACCTTGAATTAGTACAGAAGAGTGCAATACTAAAACGATTTCGCCAAGTGTCAGAGAGAAACAAGAGTGTTGATGAAGTACGTAAGTGACCTTGTTGTGCCAAGTGTAAATTAGAAAACAATAGTGTTGACGATGTACGAAAGTGAATTGATTCAAATAGAAGGCCTATCGGCCTAAAAATAAGAATAAAAAAAATAAAGTTTTCCATGTTTAGGGTATTTTTCCTTATTTTAACTTGTGTGTTGACCTGCACAGAGATTTTTGGTATTAGAATATTTGCAAGTTTTATTTAGACGTTTGTGTTGACATGGACAAATATTTTTGGTATTAGAATATTTGCAAGTTTTATTTAGTTAGTTCATGTTGACAAACATTGTGTACATTTTTATCCACATTTTTATAGTGAATTTTCTAGTTCATTTTTCACAACAATAATTATGATACATGGTTTATGTAATTTAGAAAATGGAGTTAGTTTATGGGGTGTGTTTATTTGGCGATCAATAATATGTAAAATATAAGATTCAAAATTTAAATTTTTAGATTAAAAAAAAATAATAATTAGAAAATAAAGTATAAAATTCAAAGTTCAAATTCCTAGATTAAAAAAATAATAATTAGAAAATAAAGTTTTTTCTAATTTTTTTATATATTGTCTATTAAAATCTACAATCTTATAAAGCCCCAGATTTGTCTAGTTTAGCAAATTCAATCCATTCTATCTTTGCCTTTATCTCTCTTCTATCACCCAATTGTAGAATTAAATAAAATTAAAATAACACCAATATATACGAAAGTAGAGTAAATTGAGTAAGAAGTAAAAAAGACGAGGTCACATAAACACGTTTCATAACTTTAGGATATTAAAGCAACAAATTCAATTCCAAAATAGTATTGGTTTGGAGCGAAGTGTAGCCAAAAATTGGTCATTGAAGCTTCCAAGGTCTCCATCAAAAAAATGATTTTGAAGCACACAGTAGGCCCAAAATTTAAAGCCGAGAATGGCATTATCCTTGAACTTCAAAAGGAAATAATACCCATGACACTGCCGTAGCAATGTAGAGGCTTTCACACAACAAAGATTATAACACCCCACTCTCAAAGTTCACGAAGTTAGAAATCGAGTGGCCTCGAGAGGTTGAGAGCGACATTTTTCTTGAATTAAGTATTTTTTTTAAGAAAAAAAACTATTTTTTTCTGGTTAACTCCTACCCATAATTTGGATTTCAATTTTTCTTTTTTCCATAGTTGTGAGTCAATCTAAACTTGTAGAAAACGATTGTAGCGTAATCAATCCAAAATATTTTTCCATAAATGGAAGGCAAGCATTTTAGTGAAATTTGAGGCTACATCCAGAATTGTCTGCCATGATGCCCGCATTTGCACTCAGCCATCTATGAACAAATGAGACGAAGTCGCCATCTATGAACAAATGAGAGGGTTGACAAAGTTGTGGTCCTTGGAGGGGACAATTCATTGCGATAGTCACATAGCGTTGGAATTTGGATTCTTCTATACCATTTAAACAATTTTTTTTTTGACATTTTGGGTCTTTATGTTTTCTTTTAAGAAAAGTTATGTTTTAAATATTAATTTTCAAGAATGATGTTTTGATGATAAATTAACTTTTTACCAATAAATGTTTGATTAAAAAAATTCCCTTCAATAACACTTTTAAGTTAAAAATTTCCACATATTTATCATAAGAAAAATAAAAAAAATGACCTTAACACACAAATAACCTATTGAATCCTAAGTCTTGGTTTGAAACTGTATGGAACACTCATGAGTCATAAAAAAATCTCCATAACCTTGAAATCAAATATCTTTGACCCAAAAAATGCCATAACATTTTTTTATATGAGATATGATTAAGGAGATCCTATGGGATATATAAGATGAAAAACAAAATAAATTTATTGAATGTTCTCAATAAGAACTCAAAAGTCGATTCATTAATATGATTTATGCTAATACTTTACATAATTTAATATATACTATGGCATCTAAATATAAAGTATACATTTAATTATATATATTTTAGCATTGTTCGTGATCATGAGATACACTAATATTAACAAGATTGAATGCATATTATCTAAACTTTTAAGAAATCAAAACATTAAGCTTATAACAAATGGACATTGTGGATCTCTTATTATCATGTTATATGATTATGTTTTGATTTCCTCCTCCACTATTACATTCTTCAAGAAAACATACTTATAAGCATTAAAAGTGATAAAATCATGCTTTCAGCAAACCTTCTTTCTATTTATCACCGAAATTTAGATATATATATATATATATATATATATATATATATATATATATATATATATATATATATAAACATCAAAAAGAACGTGCATTAAAGTAACATTGAATAAAATCACAACTAACTCACTCTAATAGGACTCTACCATCACACTAGATTGTGTATTAAAGGAACATTGAATAAAATCACAACAAACTTACTCTAATATGACTCTACAATCACCCTAGATTTATATTCCTTCAATGAGACGAGGAGCTTTGGAAATTTTTGACGCAATAAAAATTGCGATTTCATAAATCTCGACCTCTGATTCCAATTGATTAAACCAATATGGCCTTTATCACCCAATCTATGCTCTACCCACAGAGTTGCACAAAATTCAATGGACTCAAATTAGCGATCACTCAATCATTCTCAATGTTTCCATCCTTTTGGCTTTATATACATGTGTGATACCTTTCAGCACATCATCCTCTTTATAGCCATGCCATTCTTCCAGCTCTCCTGTATGACCTACACAATGAACATAATCACGAGGATACCTTAGTCTATCATAATTGATAACAAGATCAACAGTTGGGTGTCAAAACCATGACCTGCTACACGCTGAAGAGCAGCAAGCCTCACAGATTGTGAGTTGAGTGAATGCCATGCCACTAATTCTAGATTTCTCACATGCTGGAATTTTTCCAACTGTTCCTGCATATAGACAATTCACACACAATAGATATGAAACTTCACTTCATTAAACACAATTTGTACTTACATCGACTCCTGATTCTCTCTGCTTCACGACTTAAAAATTCCACGTCTCCACAGGTTGATCTCCGCTTCGCCAACATTATCTCATCAACGCAATGATACCCAATTTCTTACATTTAATCATACCTTTATTTCATCAATGCTAATTCAGGTACAATCAATGGAAAAAACAAATGCACTGACCACAAGCATATAGGTGAAACTGTAGCATGTGCGTAGCATACAGTGAATGCGTATCATCTCCGGCATATACGTAGTGCTCTGGTAGCATCTATAGTGAAAGGGTAGCATTCTTCAACGAAAGGGTAGCGTTCTTCAACAAAAGAGTAGTGTTCTTCAACGAAATGGTAGCGTTATTCAACAAAAGGGTAGCGTTCTTCAACGAAAGGGTAGCGTTCTTCAATGAAAGAGTACCTTCTACGCAGTGAATGTGTAGCGAATCAAACTGTAAACCCAGATTATGCCCAAAACATGATTTTATTTGATTTCCTTCTAATATTTTCTTTTGTTATTTACTCAGATCTATGATTATTTGTTGTTGGAATCCTTGCACGCTATCTCAAGCCATAATATAGAACACCATTATATATTATTTCTCTGAATCTTGAATTCGGGTTTGTTTCACATTTGACCTGTTCACACCATCACTCGCTCCAGACTGGAATCACTCGTGATTCTACTCAACCATTTAGTATTTTATCACACAGTAAGGCTCATTCACATTTTATAATTCATTCACAAAATTATTTCGTACAGAAATAAGGTTTGTTCTATTACGGATCACTCAGTACGTAATAGTAACAAAACACAGTCTCAATAAAATTCGACCTCTCATTAATTGAAATAAATTTACAGATACAAAATAAACCTGTTTACAATATGCTTTAGCTTGATGTGTCTTTGCATGGCCTTCTCTTCCTACATAATCCTCTCTGCTCTCTCAGCTCTCATCTCTCTATTCTATCTCTGACCCGCTCTCTTCATTTAAATTGGTCTCTCTAACTAATATTCTTTCTTTTAGATTGGCCTCTGCCTTCCTTGAGGCTTACAATGAATTTATATTACAATTTAGAGCTTATCCAACCCTCACAGTCGACTCCTATGGCTTTGGAACAAAATCTATTAAAAGAAATCCTTCCTATCTCAAATTTATGACTTATCTAACTTCTGAGCATAAACAACAAATATCGTCTCTCATTATCCCATTTTTCTATGGATCGGTTCACAAAAGTCAACTAGAATATTCCTTACCTATGTCTTCTAGGAATTTAAATGTTTTACATGAGAATATTACAATATTTACAACTTGACCCCTCCTTGGGCTAATCAAACAATTAAAATTTAATTTGAGTGCTATTGCTCCTGCATCAAACTCCCAAAGTAAAAAAGAATCATGATCTCCAGATCATGTGTTTTCAATCATTTTCCTCCTGGATCCCATAATTTATTCTTTAGTGATATCTTTGCTTCTTTCAACTGTTGTCCACGTACTCTGCTATCTTTCCTTGCTTCTCCTAGTTTCCATACCTTCATTTGTAACACTCCATTGAATTTTCCTTCAACATTTGTCACAGTCCAACCTTTCATACAACTAATTTTTTGTCTTCTCTTTATGCAGCTCCTTTCCTTATGTTTCTTCCTCATAAGCTTCATCAAATTTTCTATTTCTCTGTCCAAATTAATTTGTTATTGTTGTCCTTTCCTTTGTGTATGAGTTTCAAAACTCTTGTTTCCTTCTTTTTATTCTCCACATCCTTCAAAGACATATAAGACATTGGAATGTCTTATTCTCTGGTTTTCCATGAAAGAATTAGCACTGCCACATACCCCAAAAATCTTAAATTGCATGAAATATTATTTTCCTTTGTCAACATTTTATTCCTCTGCTATAGATCCTTTGCAGTCTTCATCAGGTTCTTTCTTCTCCACTGGTGCTTTCAACCAAGTCTCCAGTAACTCCAATTCTCTCTCCCATTTACTAACCAATTGTACGTGTGCTTTCCCTTGACTATGTTCATGAGATAACATAGCCTCCTCCTCCATCAGAATACAATTCTGATCTTGCTTCTTTGAAATTTTTTTGTACATTTCTTTTTCTTCCTTCATCTTTATGACAGTTTCCAGTGACTGTCTATTGCTTGAAAAATATTCAAAACCTGCAATCACACACAATTTTTCAGTTTTAAAACCACAAGACCCAATAGTCTTATTTTATGATTCTATCATCAAATCCTTTTTATGTTCCAAGTCTTCTACATGACTCAGAAAATATTCAATGGTCTTCATCTCAACTTCCTCAAGCATATCATTTGAGTACTTGGTATCCTTTGCTTCTTCTTCTTGCTTTTGGTCATCATCGTGAGCCAAACTTCCTCTGTTTTCAACTTTAGAATTATGCTGAAAAAAAATATTTTCCTCCAATTGTGTATGAGCTTCCTCATGAGATCTAATTGTCTCAAAACTCAAATTCTCTCTCTCTGCTTTGACATTACCTGCAAACATACACAAATTATTAATTTCAAAATCATAAGGCTCAATTGCCTCAACTGACGATTCAAACATCATCGCTCCATCTTCAAGTTCAAAAGAAACTTGTTCTTCTCCAACAACTTCATTTTGTTGTAGCTCCACTCCTTTGAGCTTCTCCATTCTCAATTGAACATCCATTATCTAGTCAAGATTTTTAAGCTCATCTATTAACTGCATATTCACTTGGTGTTCTCTCTTCTCTTGTAGCTTATGCCACTTCATTTTCTTTCTCATTCTGTAACCAAATATCTGGTCTTCTTTACTCTTCTCAAACATATCCATAAAGAAATTAAATTGCATTATTATCTCAGCCTTCTCTCTCTCATACTCTTCATCCATGCCATCTTCTTTGACATATTTCTTCACTCTTCTTCTGTTGTGGTCTCTCTGAGGACCTTTTTTATGAATATCATTAGTTATATTTTCTTCTATCTATATGAGTTCCTCACTCACTATGAGTTGTACTAAGCCTCTACAAAATCAAGTCCTCCTTGCTACATTTACCTCACCAAGCTCTCCTCTGTATCTGGTCTTTTGGTAACACTAGTCCCCTCTCTGGAAACTTCTTTTGAGCACTCCTATGCTCCCTCTAGGCTTCAACTCATCTGCACTTTTGAGAACACAACTGTCCTTTTGTATTTCAATCACAAATGTAATGCTAGGTTCTTGCCACACTCTTCTTTCTTTCAGAAACTCTTACCGGCTTCCTTCATCACTGCTTCTTAAGGTTTGATCTCCTTTTGCCGAGATATTTCATTAGCTGCAACTATCAATATTCAATTTGTCTTTTATCTTGCAAAACTCAAATCAGATTTAAATAAAAAAATACCTGCATGATTTCACAAGCAGTCTCCATCAACTCTTCACATTTCAGTGAATCTCCATTCTCCACTAGAAAACAACCATTGTTGTGCTTTCTTTATGCTTCTTCAATATCTTCTTAAGAGTGTCACTTACTCCCATCTTCTGACATGCATTATGCTTATCAGATTCAAATAAACTCATCTCCTCTTTGCAATATCTCTGTCAATTTTCTGCAGAGCACATTTGCTTTACTGATCCCCTCTTTCTTCTGCAATCACACTTTCATTATGCACAATTCTGTTTTAATTAAAAAGAGCTTTAACATTCCTTTGAGTTTTAACCTCGCTCTGATATTTAACTAAGCTTTAAACTTCCTCTGAGTTTTAACTTCAAAGAGTTTTAACCAATGCTCTGATACAAAAAATGATGCAGCAAAAACTGTGATTTCATAAATCTCGACCTCTGATTCCAAATGATTCAACTAATATGGCCTTTATCACCCAGTCTATGCTCTACCCACAGAGTTGCACAAAATTCAATGGAAGCAAATTAGCGATCACTCAATCAGTCTCAATGTTTCCATCCTTTTGGCTTTATATACATGTGTGATACCTTTCAACACATCATCCTCTTTACAACAATGCCATTCTTCCAGCTCCCCTGTATGACCTAAACAATGAACATAATCATGAGGATACCTTAGTATATCATAATCGATAAAAAGATCAACAGTTGGGTGTCAAAACCACGACTTGCGACATGCAAAAGAGAAATAAGCCTCATAGATCGTGATTTGAGAGAATGCAATGCCACTAATTCTAGATTTATCATATGCTGGAATTTCTCCAACTGTTCTTGCATATAGACAATTCTCACACAATAGATATGAAAATTCACTTCATTAAACACAATTTGTACTTACACTGACTCTTGATTCTCATTGCCTCATAGCTTAACAATTCCATGTCTCCATAATTTGGAATCTGCTTCGCCAACATTATCTCATCGACGCAATGATACCCAAATTCTTATATTTAATCATACCTTTATTTCATCAATGCTAATTTAGGTACAATCAATGGAAAAAACAAATGCACTGGCCACAAGTATATAGGTGAAATCGTAGCATGTGCGTAGCATAGAGTGAATGCGTAGCATCTCCGACATATACGTAGCATTCTGGTAGCGTCTATAGTGAAAGGGTAGCGTTCTTGAAAGAAAGAGTAGTGTTATTCAATGAAAGGGTAGCGTTCGTCAACGAAAGAGTAGCGTTATTCAATGAAAGGGTAGCATTCTTCAACGAAAGGGTAGCGTTCTTCGATGAAAGGGTAGCATTCTTCAATGAAAGAGTAGCACCTACATAACGAATGCAGAGCGAATCAAACTGCAAACCCGGATTATGACCAAAACACGATTTTATTTGATTTTCTTCTGTTATTTAATCGAATCTATGATTATCCGTTGCTGCACTCCTTGCACGTTGTCTCAAGCCATAATATAGAACACCATTATGTATAACTTCTTTGAATCTTGAATTCGGGTTTGTTTCACATTTAAGTTGTTCACACCACCACTCGCTCTAGACTGGAATCACTTGTGATTCTACCCCGACATTTAGTATTTTATCACATAGTAAGGCTCATTAACATTTTATAATTCATTCACAAAATTATTTCATATAGAAATAAGGTTTGTTCTATTATGGATCGCTCAGTATGTATTAGTAACAAAACAAAGTCTCAATGAAATTCGATCTCTCATTAATTGAAATAAATTTACAGATACAAAATAAACCTGTTTACAATATGCTTTAGCTTGATGCGTCTTTGCATGGCCTTCCCTTCCTACAGAACCCTCTTTGTTCTCTCACCTCTCATCTATCTATTCTATCTCTAACTTGATCTCTTCATTTAAATTGGTCTCTCTGACTAATATTCGTTCTTTTAGATTGACCTCTTCCTTCCTTGAGGCTTACAATGAATTTATATTACAATTTAGAGCTTATACAACCCTCAAAATCGACTCCTATGGCTTTGCAACAAACTTTATTAAAATAAATCCTTCTTATCTCTAATTTATGACTTATCTAACTTTTGAGCATAAACAACAAATATCCTCTCTAATTATTCCATTTTTCTATGGATAGGTTCACAAAAGTCAACTAGAATATTCCTTACCTATGCTTTCTGTGAATTTAAACATTTTACATGAGAATATTACAATATTTACAACTTGACCCCTCCTTGGGCTAATCAAACAATTAAAATTTAATATGAGTGCTAATGCTTCTGCATCAATATTCATACATGTAATTGGCCATGCTCATTCTTCATCTAGTTTTCCTCTGCCTGGATCATATTAGGCATTGTGACTAGAAAAAATAGAGTTCAATGAAAACAAAAATCATGGCACAGACATACCTTCCAACATATGTTATAAAAAAAGTAGATATATCGTATGACCACACCACTATTGATCAACACTATAAAGTTGCACTCGACTAGCCAAAAGAGGAAAACAAACGAAGTTCAATTGATTATTTTTCCTTGGGTACCAGTTATCAATTCAATTTCATATTTGGGGGATTGAAGTCTATGAATATCCCAAGCCATAATAAAAATAATCTAATACTTTCAGTGTCATTGTCTTATAAACTCAAGATCCAAAAAATGAAAAAAAAAATGATTAATAAAACATGCAAGATCTAAAACCTTAAAAAGAAAATGATTAGGACATTCATAGACAAGATGACCCTACTAGAGTGCAATGCTCCAAAATAGTGTCCACTTTCATCGATCAAATAGAACTTACATCTGTCTCACACAACTTATTTGTGTCTATGTGGCCACTGAAACTTGGTAGGTAACTTGACACACCACTCATTTCACCACTAATCATTTCTCCATTGGTTACTTCAATTGTTTTCTTACTTCCCTTTTTTTCCCAATTATTCCATGAACTCATTAGGCTGGACATATTTCCCATTCCCCATACCAAAAAAATATATCTCATCACCTCTACTACATTCTCCAATATCTGCATCCAAAATATCATATTCCTAGACAAATGTGCATCGTCCCCTCAACTAATAGCACTCTTCCAAGCCAACAACACCAGATATATTTTGCATACACCAACTAAATAGATAAATATTTTTCAGAACACATGTAAAAGAAGTGCTAAATATTTTAAACTACTATCCTGGAATTTTGAAATAAAACAAAAAATGTCCTATTTCACAGAACCCATTTAAGGCCAATGTCTATCAAATTCCAACCCTTCCCTCGCCCCCATGTCTCTGTCTAGAAAAGAGAGAGAGGGACATATTCTATAATAAGTGAGATTCCCTTTGCAAAACAATGAACTAGAATGTAACATAATCCCTATTTGAATGCCCTTTTGATGTTAAAAAATAAACAATTGCAAAGTTAAGAATTGGTTAATTAACCATAATAAATTGAAAATATGAAAATATATGACACATAAATCACAACCCATTAATTTTTTCTAATGATTGTATTTTGAAAATAAGAACATATATATTTGTAAAATTTAATTAAAAAGACTAAAAAAAGACAAGTATACATAATATCTACTTATATATATATTTTTTTTATAAAAAATAATAAATAAATTTTACCAACATCTTCACCATTTAATTTTTTTTTTTTTTAATATCTATCTCAATGCTCATCCCCAAAATAAATTAAAGTCTAACATATATTAAAGATTTTCAGTTAAAAAAACTTAACTACAAAATAAAAATAAAACAACCCTAAACGTCTATAAGAAATTTAACCTAAAATATAGAAGGCAATATTTATAATTGATGTAATTAGCAATTTTCTCTTTTGTCCTCTTATAACTTATCTATTATTGTAGTAATAAATAAGAATATAATTTAATAACTTTAAATGATATGTTACTAGGAATTGCACCACATGTTGCAAAGGAAACACCTTAAGGTTGTACCATATGAAAGAATAGCATAAATGAAAGAAGTTAAAAATTTATGCAATTTTGTTTCTTTATTGGAATTTTTCTAAGAAAAAAATGAGAAATCATTCTTTGGTGATATCTAGTACATTTTGGTTTTCAAAGAAATTTGTTTTCCTGATCTTTAAATAACATATCCCTCTCCAATATTTTATTCAACTCAATGAAATAGGCAAGTGTCTTTTATATAGTACTTTCTGAGTTACTGAAATTAAGGGAACAGGTAAAGAGATTGCTAGACAAAAAAAGAGAAAAGTGACTTAATGTCAAATCTCATTAAGGAATCTCTTCATATCTTCTCATGTGGGCCTTCTTCAACTTATGAGGTAGTAGGAACATTCTCGACTCCAAATCCTCTAGAATAAGGGGTGGAGAATTATGTTTAGTGAACTACTCAACCTAAAATAAAAATATCCATCTTGGTAATTGCCGTGGAACAACTTCTTTGTTATTAATTGCATGTAAGATGCACTTTTTCATAATGGATGAGATAGTTTGACAAAAGTACTCAAGGCCTCTATATGAGGAAATCTGCATGCTTATTTTTTTCTGCATGAAGGATGTACTTGGTTTTTCTGAAAAGGTTAGGAAAACTTCAACTTTCCACGAAATGATTTTCTTCTATCACATTCCCAATGTTGAATTCATCTACTATTACTCATGGATATCTGACTCTGATTTATAGTTAGAATTATTTAATGGCATAAAATCTTATCCCTATGATAGGTTTTACTTCATAAATAACTACTAATAAGTTTGTTAGAAAATTATATATTACAGACCAATGGAACACATAATATATGCAAAAAAACAAACACAGAAAACATATAAAACAAGAGAGACACAGATATATGTGGTTCACCCAACTTGGGCTACGTCCACGGAAACAACCAGTCCTTCCTATATATTTTCCAGTAAAACAAGAGACACAACCTATAATAGATCTGCTGTAATCTCCTCTTCTCTCTCACACAGCCCCGCTTGCTATTTCTTGCTCAGAGTATACACACTATACACAGCCGCAATACAATACCCTCATTCAACAGAGGGGACACCCTAAATTAAACATAACTTCTACCGTCAGATCACCCGACTAATGAATGACCCAGATTGACTATGAAATTACAATATTTTACAAGGCAATTTTACATGTTTTTAAAGCTTTGGGGGTGTTTCCCCCGAAACCCCCCACCAGGGGGGGATCCAAACACCGCCCCCCCTGTACCCCCTAGGTGGCAGTCAAACAATGAGCGGCGTTGCCACCCTGTTAAGAACATGGGTCCAACGTGGCAATACATCTAAATAAATAAGATAATCAGGCTCCACACCCAAGAAAGCTTAAGTATGATATATGATTATAGTATTTAGATTATTTTCCTTTTTCTAGTGATTTTTGAGTCATTTAATTTAAGGGAAAAGGTAAAGAGACTGCTAGATAACAAATAACATAGTGAATGAGTGTCAAATGAAAATCAAATTGAGGATTCTCTTCAAATTTTCCCATGTGGGCCTTCTTCAACTGATGAGGTAGTAGGAATTTTTTTGTCTCCAAATCCTCCAGAATAAGGGGTGGATAATTATGTCGAGTGAACTACTACTCATGGAACTCTGAATCCACCTTAGGACTGAAATTTTTCTCTTCCCATAGCTCTATCTCTTGGTATAAGTCCAGCTTTCTCTTATTTTTGAATACATTGTCTCTATATCACTATTTTTTTTCTCATTTTGAGTTCTTTCTTGAATCAGTGAGATAATGTAGCTCATATGGATTCCAAAATCCTCGAATAACCCACTTTCTGAATAATCCTCTTCTGTTTTTAATTCTGCTATTTGGTCCTCCTTAGCCTTTTCAACATAGATTTCCTCTAAATAATCATATATTCTTGATAAGTCTATTTTGGCATGATTTTCTTCTTCCATATACTTCATATCTAAATGAATGTAACTTGATATAGGCTTCGAGACATTTGGAAAATTCCATGATTTTTCATTTCACTGCTCATGTGTCTCAGGGAAAATGGATTCCACACATTCAACATTATGCCTTTTTATGGTTTGTTGTAAGTTTGGTAAATTTTCACCATGTCTCCTTTATTTTGTATGCTTGACTTTGATACAAACAATTGTTACTAGCTCCTTTAAATGTGCACAATTAATAAATTTTCCCCTATTTATGGCATGCTGACTAGAAAAAATATATTATGAATATTCAATTGTGTGTTTCCACCACACCTCTTGCATATTTGATGGGTTCTATTTCATATATTTCTTTTCATCCAGATCACTAAGAACATGAATTCTCAACAAGGGATCCTTTAATGATGGAAAAATCAAAGATCCCTCCCCTCTTCTTTGATGTTCATTAGAAACATGAGCTTCTTTGAATTCATATTGAGCTACAATTTGGTCATCTTCCATACTTGATGTATAATCTTCAACATGTTTCTTTCCCTATGCATTATCAAGTTCTTCTGGAATGTTTTTGATGTGCTCCTTGAGCTATGAAAGAGTTATTTTCTCCTTCCTCTAGTCATGTTTCGGAGGAAACCTTATGTCTAAGAGTTGGTACTTTTCCTTGTGGAGCTCATTGGAACATGTAGGAATGATTTACTCATACGTCATTTTAGGAAAACTTATGTCCATATGGTGATGGATCTAAATTACTGTATTATTGTATTGGAAAACAAAAAGATAAAATGTATGAGAAAGCACAAGGATAGTTTAAAGTTTCAAAGGATTATATTTATATAAAAATTATATTATACTTAAAATATGGGGAAATGTTTCCTCATATGTTTAGAGTTTTTATTATTTTAAATCTAATTTTATTTCCTTTAATTTTTTTGAATTAATGTATTGGAAAAATAAAAGGGATTTTAATGTTTGAAAGGATTATAGAAATGATAAAAGTTAAAGATTGAGAAAACAAAATTTATGTGTCCCCTTCAAAAACACAACTTTCATCTATCTCCTGTTGAGTATTTACAATGATTTTCCTTTAAAAACCAATCCTCATTTCGAGGCCCACTCTAATTGGATCTAATATTGTTTTCCTTCCCTACATAATATTCCATTCACAATTCACTAATGCTGCACTCCAGATATTCCTTCTTAATCCAGCTTCCCCCTTCATGGTTTCTAGGTCCTGAGATGTACCATTCCCTTCCCCTTCAAGGATTCCCTATCTAAAAAATTTTAAATTATTAGGAAATATTAGAGGATTGTTCTTTTTCTTTTTGGTTTCTCCAACATCTACATAAAAAATCTATGATCTAAACTAAAGTTCATGTTCAAGCCTAACTGCTAGAGACTTCTTCATCCTCGTGTGTTTCCCTTTGGAAACCCTTTTTTAATTTGTTTGAATTAATGTGTTGGAAAAACAAAAAGAGAGTTTAATTTTTGAAAGGATAATACAAACTATAAAAGTTAAAGTTTGAATAGGAAAATTTAGTTAAAAGACTACAACTTGAAAAATTAACTAAAAATTTATATAGTCAATTTCATATTTACGCTATAAAGCGTCACTATTTGAAAACAACTCTTCTCAATTGCCACTTGTATCATTATGTACCGTTGATTTTCATGTTAGACAATTGAAATCGTATCAACCTTAGGATTGAATATTGTTATTAATTAGTTAATTTTTTTTTGAATAACTATCTGAAAACAACTCCTCAATTGCCACTTGTATCATTATGTACCGTTCATTTTGATGTTAGACAATTGAAATCATATCTGCCTTAGGATTGAATATTGTTATTAATCAGTTACATATTTTTTGAATAAAATATTTATTAATCAGTTACACATATCTCAACAATAGTAAGAAGATTTTTTGAATTTCTGGAAGCTCTCTCATTCGTATTTTCCTTGAGAATCAATAATTCATTGCAAGCATGCCGCTCGTTCCTCGCTTCTATGATAGATGATCTACTGTATTCCATCCGTTCTCAATAGAATTATGAGATCCTATTGAATATGTGAATTCCCCATATTATCCAGGTATTCATCTTTCTTTTTGGAGGGTTTGTGTTCCATTGTTTGTAATTTTACTTAGCGCCGGGGATTTACGTGGTTGTTCTTGGCAGGCCTGAAGAAAGAAGAGGTAAAGATAGAGGTGGAAGACGACACAATTTTATAGATAAGTGGTGAGCGCAAGAAAGAATAAGGGAAAAAAGAACGATAAGTGGCACCGTATTTGATCTGAAAATGGGTTGGATAACTTGTTATGCTTTTCAAGAACCTCCCACTCAGTTAAAAAAATAAAAGATCTAGCTTATACCTGACATTTTTGGAATTTTATACTTGAAATAGGTGTATGTTTTTTAACTGTTTAAGTGTCTTAAGTCCACTTTTTTTTTTTGCTAAAATTAAAAATGTGTAACAGAAATATAATGCAACAAATGAACATCCACACATAACAACAAATTTAATCTAGGAGTTCACTTGAATATTGTGGGCTACGTCTCCTTGAGCTCTTGTCATCTTGACTTGGATTTTTGGTATTATGGTAATTTTTTTTTTACAAGTTCCACACTTAACTCTAATGGTTACTGAACTAAGCTAATGGGCTTAGAATACCAGCTATATCCCTTTCATGGCTGTCATCCCTCTGCAAACAGATCTAGGGTTCCTTAGACTTGATTCCTTGTATCGGTGCTCTTGAGCTACACTAAGCTTCTCTATGGCACTAAATCCTTAAGAATTATTTTAATATCCTTGAAACCTCACCTACTATCTCCAGTACACATTAGACACCAAATATAGGTTGATCATTTTCTCAAAACGAGTACTGCATCCCCAATCTAGGCCTTCCTCCACGGTTTTCCCTAGACAACCCAAAACTTCCCTGTAGGTTCTCGACCTTCAAAAGTCTTCAAATGGCTCTGAAAATCCCTTCAATGGATTCAAAATGCAAAAAATAGTTAGAATAGACTATTGATTCACTGAAATTGGCCCCCGGCTTCTTTGGTTTCGCCTCCAACACCTCTCAACACCCCTTGGCACTAGGGTCACTGAAAACTTCTCTGATAGGTTCTCGACCTCTAGATGTCCTCAAAAGCTTCTACAACGTCCATCAATGGATTCATAAGTATCAAAACAGTAAGAAATTTGTCGGCATTAAACCCTGGGTTTTGGGCGCTTGGTCACGAGGGGAGGGGCTGGCCCCTCTGAACCCCCAAACCGGATTTCATTAAACCTTAAATCAAACACACTACCATATAATGTTAAGAACTATGGTATAGCCTGACGGTAAGACGTGGGCGTGTGTGCGCAGAGGTTAGGAAGTCGACTCTCGGGGAGTTCGACCAATAATTTTGCACTACATTCCTGGGCCATGTGGTGGCCTCTGGGCCTGCCACGTGGTAGCCTCTCATTGGCTGAGGAAAAACCATGTCAACCCATTGACCAATAAAATGATGACACATGACACATGTCTACATATGACTGGTCTAGACAAAATATTCTGGGGAATATTCTAGGGAATATTCCAATGAATATTTTGGGGAATATTCCAAGGAATATTCTAGGAATATTCCCTGGAATATTCTCTTTTTAATTTTTCCCAATTCAAGTCAAACTTGGTCAAAGTCCAAAATTTGCAGTTTACTAGACTCTTCTAACTATGATAACTTCTTCATATGGTGTCGATTTTTTGAACCGTTTGTGGTGCTAGAATTAGGAAGACGAGATATATCCGATCGCTCATGTTTAGCACACTTCTGAACACTTTGAATTTTGAGCTATCACTTAGGTCCATGATACAGTTTTGATCACACCTCCCCATTGAGAATATTTTGGACTCCAAAAGACTGATATACTGATCTGTACAGTAGATGAGAGTACAACACCCTCTCTTTTCAGCCTCCATACACTTGATTTGAATTGCTTAGTGCCTTTGAACCTGTTGATGCCTCGAAAATCGTTGCAACAACATTGGGGGATGACCACCCGGTCCGGACCTTAATACAGCTCCTTTTCCGTTTGGGATGGTGGCTCCGACTGGATATAATGGGACCAGTTTCCCGATAAAGAATAGAAAGGGGTGAATGAGTGATTGGTTTAATAATAAGTGATAATGAATGGAGTATTTAATCTATAAGAGAAAATGTAAATGACTATTATATCCCGGGAAGTTTCTATTCTTAAGTGCAACGTTTGATGATCTATGTTTGTCAATAGGCATATAGATGACACTATTCAATAAACAAAGATATTCATTTAAATAATAATTACTTCTTTCAATTTAGTTGAATGAAGTAATTGATAAAACAATTGTTACACTTATCTTAATTTATATTACTGATACGTAAATGATTGAAAGAATAGCAAACTGTAAACATCCAGTAGTGGAAAGTATAAAGATTGCTGTTAAAACACATTTAAATATTCAATAATAGCAAAAATAATCAAACAACAATTTTCATAAAAGAATGAATTCAGACATAGATAGTAGTACCATATGAGCTGCAAGTCTTTCTCAATGTAAATTGCAATTCGAATTCCTTCTTCCGATTCAGAAATACTTTTAAATAAAGGCAATAGTGCACATCCACATAAAAGCTTCGTTATCAAAATTTGGAAAAATTGGTCCAGTTTTCATAAAAAAAATATGCTTGAAGTACAGTAGTGCAACTTCAGGTTTCAGTCATATACAAAAACTTACGACCCTTTCTAAATACATGAAAGGGTCTATAAATACTAAATTAAACTAACAAACTACAAAATTAAAATGATACTAAGTTGGTGTAACTTGATCTGGAATATCTCCTTCTATGGCAATCTGGTAATCGGCAGCATGATTCATCACTTAGGCTGTTCGTCTTTAGTCCTGAGCTGGCATATTGCAAGCATCGGCTCCACTTCTGGTGGTCGGTTAAGGCGAGAATTGAGTTGGGCATCATAGGTGGCATCCTGTATTTCGGGAATGATGCATCCGATTGCATCTGAGAGGCATTTGAGGGCGGCTCTCTGGCTATAAGGTTTGACTAAGAACATCCAATAGGTGTCCCATGTCAAGCTGTTAATTCCTGCGATTAATCTGCCAGTTTTCTCCAGCTCTGGGTAACATGACTGTTCCAATGTTTTAGCTGATGTCAATTTACCTGGGGTACATTGAGAAATCATGTTAGATAAGTAGAGAGTGTCATTAATCAATTCAACCAAATTACTTGTGGTTAATTTGCATCTGGAAACTGCCCTCTCTGCTTTCATTAACTGGGATTGCCATTCCATAAATAACATCTCTTTATGCGATTCTAGGATCTTTGGCAATTTAGCTGACTGTCCTTCCTCAGTACCTTGCCACTCAAGATAATTGGTCAATGTCTCATCGGCCTGCTCGAAGTCTGTTCTAGCATCAGCTGATTTATCACTTAGAGATGTTGTTAAGTCACATAAAGGTTCTGCCTAGGCGATTTGTTGACATAACAACTTTATCTGTGTTAATAATGCTTTGTTTATTTGTACTGCCTCTGCCCTGAATTCAGCTACCTGTGGAAGATTCTTTGTTTTCTCAAGCTGGGTTGATATTTGAGCAATCTGCTCATCTTTTATCTTCAGCATTTGTTCATTGGCTGTCTTGAGTTGTGCCAATGCCTCTGATAACTCTTTCTGCTTCTGGATTGCACTCTGATCAATCCTCTGGTTTTCTTCCTGCAATTGTTGAGTTAATTGATTATTGGTTTGCTGTTGTGTTAACAATTGCAGTTCTGCCTGCTCTGCCTTCTGCCGTGCTTCTGATAGTTGCGCTTGTAATGAGAAAATATCCTGGTCTTTTGTTTTTAATAAAAGACTCACTTCCGATGCCTTATCTATTGTTGCTGCCGAATAGGCTCCAGCAAATTGTGATAGTTTTGTTAGGTCCTCAGAGGGGTCAAATTCCTCCTTCCAAACTACATTACCCGTCACTGTTTGTTCTGGGAATAGGGAAGGTTGATCAGTCCTTCTCCTCTTTCTTTGTCGTTTTACCACAGCTTTGTGTTTCGGGCTATAGAAGACATCCAAGGGAGGAATTTCTTCTATCTGCAAAATAATCTGATCGGAGGGATCCTTTGGGATTATCTCTACTCCTTTAGAACTGGGTAGGCCGCTGGTTTCACCTGGAACTTGTTTTGAAATGGTCTCCTGTGTGTCTGCTACTCTTGATGTTTGGGCTTCCTTTGAACCCTCAGGATTGTTGATAATTGAATCGAATTGCTGCCATTCCTGGAGCAATTTGGGATCAATTTGAGTATCTTGATTTTCCTTTATGGTGCTCTGTTCCTGCTCTTTCGTCTGGGTTTCCTCTTGCACTTTCTCCTGTTCTTTTGTTATAACCGGAGGTTCCTTAGTATGTCGCTGTTCAGGCTCGCTTGATCCTGCTGCTGGGCTTGTTGCTAACAGATCTAGGGGCAGAGTTTGCAACCTCTGTTCTCTAAGTCGGTTGAATTCAACTAACCCTTCATCTTGATATTTCATTCTAGCCAACGATCTAACTTGGGACATTGACTCGGCTGTGGAGAACAGGTCATCAAACATATCTTCTTTATGATCAAACTTTGCCAATTTGGCCTGTTCAAGGGCATTATAGGCAACTTTGTCGGGATCAAATTGCCTATTAGGGAGAGTTGCTAGAGTTAATGATTTCATCTTTATAGCTTCTTTCTCTGCATGTTTGAGATCATTCAAGGTGTAGACACCACATCTAAGAGGAAAAGAGGGCCAGACCTGCTTCTTATTTTTCTTTAGAGTTTGTGTAACGCCCTCGGAAATAATCTGATAGGCTATCTCCCTTGCCAGCAGTTTATCAGGTATGTACAGAGGAAGAACATGAGGCTTGGCTTGGCTACCAAAAATTCTTATATAAGTAAATTTTTCCTCTGCAAACCATCTCCCTAAGCCAGTTAAATCAATCCCTGCTTGGTAGGAAATCTTGGGAGCAAGTTTATCAAAAATAGAGTAATGAATGGGTAACATGAAGCCATTGCAGATTTGGTATAAATGGTGCCTATGGGAGGTTTTGTACAATTTATGATGGTATATGTGAATGGGCATGGGGTCTTGTGGAGTCCACCTCCAGCCGAGCACGGGAAATTCAGAATTAAAACACAGGGTGTCCAGGATATAAGCGCTGTAGTAGAATGGGGGAATAAGCCTTTCAGTAATGCGGGTCTTGTTTCTGAAATCAAGAACTGCGGTGGCTAACTTGTCGGACAGTATTGTTCCCCAATCCATAATTTCACTATTACAAGCTGCCTCCATTAAAGGAACCATTTCTATAGTGAAATTAGAGGAGTCGTGCAAACCCCATAATCTACACATCATGATCCCAGCATAACAATAAGGAGAACATAGAGAATCAACAGAATACATACCGGAAGATTTATGCTTGTGTTTTGCCGGATTCTGCCTCCAATTCCGAATGGGTTCGGATTCAGTTTCGTTCTCATTTCGGAATTTCTCCAGAAATGCCTTGTTGTACTTCTTCTCTGGCTTAGGCAAATGATACATTTGCCTCAAATCATTAGCTTGAAATGAACCGAAGATTCTCCCATCTCTGGTGCAGAAGGTTCTGTCTGTGATTGGGAGTTCCTCAATTGCCCACCTTACTACATCCGTATATGGGAGAATTTGTTCCCGAGCTGCTATCCGATGAAGGAAAGAGTCGACTAAGTCCTTTAAAGTACCTTCAGATTTTCGAGTCGTACCTACTGTGGCTTGTACTGTTGTCACCTCAGGTTCTTCAGCTTCTATCAAATTATAGGTACTTTGCCAAGAAGTTTTGCCGAGACCTGAACATGTAGTATCAGATATCAATGCTTTCTTTTTATTTCCTGGATCAGTGATGGCTTGTTTTATGGCTGGCGAAGCGGAAGCGTTTGCGGTTTTCTTGGACTTCTTCCCCATTTTGCTTGCATCTATTAGCTTGGAAGAATTCTGCACAGGAGTAAAAATAAGCGTAACACAGAGAATTGGCAGTGAAAACCAAATACGGGCGAAATATATTGATTAATGCATGATGAAGAATTAACTTAAGGTTGCCGTGGATCCAATCCGTGAAAAGATTTTAGGCTCACTATTTCATTAAATGGCCGTAAAAACCTGTCAATCATTTAAATGTCCATCACGTCGTTTATTGGTGGAATGATTTGTTTTAAGCGTGCCTTGGCCGTTTTGGCGGTTGAGCGCAGGTGAATCTCCATTAGAAAGATAAGGCTTTTAATACGAATTAATCGTAATATCCCCGTTTTAACAACTTTTTTGAAGTTCGTGATTTTGGCTTTATCACATCGCATCAGGGCGAAAAGGCGCTTTTGTTATATCGGCATCTCTGTGATTGATCGCCGATAGCGATATCGCATCGCATCGGGAGCATTTAACTGGAGCTCTTTTAAAAGCATGCATGGTATATCGCCGATCGCCTATTGCGTGTTATCGCGTCGGAGCAAACCAAAGGTTCCTTAAGTTATCTCTCCTTTGTCATTGCGATATGCGATCTTGCGATCGCTTTATCGCAATGATAAAAGATTTAATTATTTATATTTTAAGGCCATTATTGGTTTGTCAAAAAGGTTTTTTGTAATGTTTTTTATTTCATTTTCGGACCTTTTTGAATAATACAAAATTGATACCAATTAAAAATAAAAGGGACCCATTTCATATTATAGTGTTGTGAATAAAAATTATATGAAATGGGGGGGGTTGTTGTAGAGGACAACAATTGGCGATTCGCTGGAAGAAACAGTTATCTCTGAAAAGTATGGAAATACTTAAACTTTTTCAAAATAGAGTTTCAATCAAAAAGGGAAAATTCTAATATAACTAAGTATATATGCACTCCAAATAAAATGAAACTATTTTTTGCTAATTTCCTCTCTTTGTTGAAAATTAGATACATTCTAAGTTTTAAATAGGCCTCTATTGGTTTATAATGATAAAACAGAAAACCTTTCCAAAGCAGCTTTTTGGTTAACTCGTCTGTCATAGGTAGAGCCTCTGTTGCCAGCAAACGTTCATAGTTCCGACAGGGATACCTTTTAACCATGTTATTGTCCATTATCCCATCCATTTGAGAGTGTGATTAACAGAATGAATTCAAAATATGCTTTCATATTTTGTATTTCCTTTTACTTTTTCTGTTATTTCTAAGATAAAAAGCCATTGTCCTGGTTTGGTGGCCAGCTTTTTGACAATACCATTCACTAGTAGTAATCTAACCGAACAAGCTGGCTCGTGATGAGACCCCTTGTCTTATAATTCTAAGCCATTACCCTGTTTTGGTATGCAGTATTGGTAATGTCGGTTAAAATATTTCCCTATGATCATGGTAAGCAGGCTTGTGATAAGACCTCTTATCTTTTATATCAAAATTTTAGAATTACACTCTGAGTAATCATAAACTTTTGGTGAATGGGATGGACAATTTTCTCCTTAAGAGTAAATGGATGACAGGGTAAGAGTTGAAGATGCTGAATTTGGATTAGTTTCTGTTTTGATATTGATAACCTTTTTGTTGACCAATTTAAAAACATAAAATGATTTTCTAATACTTCTAAACTTTGAGAAGAGTTCGCAAAAATTGAAGGGTGGCTTCAGAATGCAATTATACCTAGTTTCCTAGAAATTGTTCCTCTTGTTTAAGACTTCTATTTATTTAAAAGTGAATATCAACAATCGTTTCTTTTGAGCAACTTTTAAATACAGCAAAGGTCAATGGAAGATACCTTACAACTTTATTTCCTAATGATCCTAAAAAATAAATCTTACTTAGAACTAAAGGAGAAGGGATTACCTTCTCAATTGAAGAATTTCTTTAAGATGAGGCCATTAACAGGAAGAGAATCCCTCTTTCCTGTTAGATCTTGTAACATGAATGTCGAATGGCCTATCTTCTCGCTGATCTGAAATGGTCCAAGCCACATCTTTTGGAACTTGGTGTGTTTACCTTTATCCTCATGGGCTTTATCCCATTTCAGAACTAGATCACCAACCTGCAATTGTTTAGAACTAGATGAAGCTGAATCAAATGATTTTTTTATTATCTGCTGATGTTTTGCATGAGTAATTTTAGCCTTTTCTCTTTCTTCTTCTAATTTTAAAATTTGATCATGTCTAAGTTGGATAGAAGAAGAGGGGCTTTCTTCAATAAACTGCACTAGGGCTAGAGAAGGAAGTGCTAGATTGGTTGGTAGTATTGCTTCTTTCCCATATACAAGATTGAATGGAGAAGTACCTATGGAGGCCTTCTGTGTTATTCTATCTGCCCATAGTGCGAATATTAAAGATTTATGCCAATTTTTATGATTCTGTTCAATAGTTTGCTTAATGATTTTATGGAGATTTTTATTGGTAGACTCTACTAGACCATTACCCTGGGGATAATAATTTGCAGAATATTTTAGTTTAAAACCTCTTTTAATAGCGAACTCAAACATGGCATTACCAGAGAAATAAGATGCATTATCAAAAACAAGAGCATTTGGGACACCAAACCTAGTAATGATGAATTGATCTATAAATTCTATAATTCCTTCAGAGTTTGTTGTTTTTAACGGAATTGCTTCAACCCACTTGGTAAAGTAATCAGTAGCAGTAAGGATATACTTATGTTGTTTGGAATACTGTGGAGAAATTTCTCCAACGATATCCAATCCCCATTGTTCAAAAGGTTGCTCAATGTTGACTGGTTGCAAAGGGAAAGCTGATTTTCTTTGTCTTCCACTGGAGGTTTGACAACTTTGACATTTCCTTACATATTCGTGAGTATCTCTGAATAAAGTGGGCCAATAATACCCAGCATGAATGATTTTGTGATCTGTTGTGTCAGCTCCAAAATGTCCTCCGGCTGGTCCATCATGTAGCTCCTGCAAAACCTTTTGTGCTTCAGGTTTTTCTAGGCATCTTAATAAAACTGAATCATAATTTTGTCTAAAAAGTACATCATCAATGATTATGAAGTTTTTTGCTTTTAATCTAATGGCCCATTTGTTTTTATAAGAAAGATTAGGAGGTGCATATCCATTTTTCAAATAAAAGATTAAATCTGCGTATTGAGATTCAGAATTGGTAATACTTATCTGATTGATTTCTTCCATATTTTCTGTATCACCTGATTCTGGAATGTTGGATGCTCCTGCTAACAACCTGCAAAAACCTTGACCCCTCAAAATCTTTGCTGGCTTAATTTCCAAGTCATATTCTTGAAGTGCTGTAACCCAATTGGCCCTTTTTTCACCTAATTCCCTTTGGATCAGTAATTGTCTTACTGCAGAAAAAGGAACTATAACCTTTGTATGAGCTTTTAAAAGGAAGGGCCTATAGTGTTTAATGGCTTTATACACAGCAAAGGCTTGTTTTTCAACTTCGGAGTAATTTAGTTCTGCACCCTAGAAATTTGAACTAAAAAATGAAATCGGTGCTTCAAGGTCATGATCATTAATCTGAGTGAGTACTGCTGCATAAGATGAATCGGATGCGATAGTATACAATGCGAAATGATTAGAAAAATTGGGAGTGTTTAAAGCGGGGGCATTGATTATTGATTGTTTGATTAAATCAAATGCTTCCTTTTCCACAGATCCCCATTTAAACACTGAATTTTTCTTAATCATGTTTTGTAATGGTAAAATGATCTGAGAAAAATCAGGAACAAATCTTTTGACAAAGTTGATCTGACCTAAAAATGACTGCATGGATTTTTTGTTATGGGGAAATGGGATTTCAGAAATTTCTTTAATCCTGTCAGGATCAATATAAATACCATCTTTGGAAACAATAAAACCCAGGAGCTTTCCTTGATCAAGAGCGAAGAAAGATTTTTTAGGATTGAGAGAGATACCATACCTTTTGCAGCATTGAAAAATTTGATTTAAGTCACACAAATGATTGGATCTCTTTCTAGAAAATACAGTAATATCGTCTAGGTAGACAACTACTGTTTTATTAATCAATCCTTTGAAAGTGATATCCATCGCTCTTTGGAATGTGGCTCCTGCATTAATAAGTCCGAAAGGCATTTTCTGATAAGCATAAGTTCCCCATTTTGTTCTGAATGTGGTTTTAAGTCTGTCATCGGGATGAACCAAAACTTGGTTATATCCTGAAAAACCGTCTAAAAAGGACATTAATTCAGAGCCTGCTACTGATTGGAGTATCTGCTCCATAGTAGGTAATGGGAAGTTATCTTTGAGGCTTGCTTTATTCAGATTTCTGAAATCTATACAAATCCTAATGTCGCCATTTTTCTTTCTGACAGGCAACATATTAGAGACCCAGTTTGAGTGCCGAACGGGAAAAATAATCTTAGCTTTCAAGAGTTTATTGAGTTCTGATTTTATTTGACTCTCTAAGTTCGGATGTATTTTCCTTAATTTCTGCTGAACTGGTTTCTGATCGGGAAGCATTGGAATGGTATGCTGGATAATAGTTGTATCATATGTCTTTAAATCGTCATATTTCCAAGCAAAAATATGTTTATTTTTCTTTAAGAGTTTAATGAATGCTTCCTTTTCTTCTACTGAAAGTCCTAATCCTAGATTAATGTTTTGAGGATTTTGTTCAGTACCAAGGTTTATCAATTCAAACCTTAAAGTAGAGCTTTGGAGCTTTGCATTAGTCTCAGGTTTAAATCTGTCTTTAATATCATAAAGATCCTCAAGCTTCACCACAGGCTTTGGAATTGAATTTTCTTCGGATTTACCTCTCATTTGAAGGTCATGTTTGCTTTCCTCAATGATCTGGTCATCATAGGACTTTTCTGAAGTCAAAAATTGTAAAATGTCTTCATCGTGATTAAATACTCTCCAATTAGTGACATTGTCAGGAATTGTCGACCTAAAAAGTAATTCTATTGAAAATCTATCTGGGCTATAATCTTCGGAGGGTATGAGTCTGGAAGCAACATTGGCTAGCAAGTCTGCTGCTGAATTTTGAGACCTAGGGATAGAAGAAATATTGAATGCAGAAAAGTGCGTGGTGAGTTCTTGTACCAGCGACTGATAATGTTTGAGGTGATTTGAAAGACAATGAATTGTATTTCTCACCTGTTTGACAATAATTTCAGAATCGCCGAATACCTTCAAATATTGCACTTTAAGGCCAATTGCTTTATAAAGACCTTGGACTAAGGCTTCATACTCGGCTGTGTTGTTTGTGCATTCAAATTCTAACCTACAGGACAACATTGTTTTTTCTCCTTGCGGGCTAACCAATATACACCCTGCTCCTGAACCTTCGTTAGATTTGGAGCCATCAAAATATAAATACCAAAATAAAGAAGTATTAACATTCTTATTTACAGTTTCCCCAGTATCATTAAAACATCTTGACCTATCTGTTTGTGAATAGTTTTCAATCTGTGATGTTAAATTGTTTACCGAGAAAGGAGATGGTTGGGCAGTGAGATTTCCAAAAAATGACTCTGATGAATAATTTCCCAAGATGTTGTTATTAAATGCAATTGGTTGATTATCCTGTTCAAAATCTGTTACAGTGTGGGTCATGTGTTTCTCTCGATTGATTTTTATTTGATTTGGCTTTCCCCTATAGGGTAACCACATGTGAGACCAATCGGTAGAAATATACCCATGGAGCTTTTCAGACCAATCCCTACTCAAGATCAACCCATAAAATTCAGGTATATCAACTATTAAGATATCAATTCGTTGAACTACCCGTGGATCAGCTGCTAACCTGATAGTTACAGAGTTAATCTCTCCTAAAACCTGGACCTTGGTTCTGTCTAACTGTACAATGTGTATGGAAGACTTTTGGGGTTCTATGTTCAGTTTGGAACAAAATGAAGCTGGCATTATATTGGATGATGCCCCTGAGTCAATCAAACAGTTGTGTAGGTTTCTGTTTTAGATCTCAAAGGTCAAAAGGAAGGGTGGAGTATGAGAATTCGATCTATCTCCAATCAGGACTGAATCAGTAGCTTCTATCATACCAGAAGGTGGTTGACCCGAATCATTTGCAGCTTTAGCACTGGGAAGAGGTGAAGAGGGAACAACATTCAATTCTTTGAGAAGTAATTTCTGCTGATGTTTTAATTTGCTAAGTTCAAACATAGTAATGTTTGCCTTAGTTTTCTTCATATCATCAACAATATTGTAATCCATTGAATCGGATACTACTAATGTTTTAGATGTTGAAGGAGTACTTGAAGTTGAAGGTTGGTTTTGGGGAACTGCTGCAGGTGACTTCTTTGTAGGAACTTTTTCTTTTGTTGTAGCAGCACCTGCACTCTGTTTCTTTGAAGTTGCCTGAACAGGTTCGAAGGTACTCTTACTCCTAGTAGAGACAGGAAAAGCTTCTTCATCATTATATGTATCGGAGTTGGGTAGTATGAAATCCCACATGCCATGGCATTCAACAACTTCCTCTTCATCATCAGTTGGTGAAATTGTTTCCTCTTCGTCTTCTTCTTGATCTGAATCTGCATTAGATATGACATTCGGTGGTTTTGATTCGGTTTTCTTGTAATTCTTAAAGGGCCTTTTGGTTGAAGTTTCAGTGACTTGTTTCTTTATTTCAACCATTTCATTTGACATGGTCTTGAGGACCTTTTGGAGGCCCTCCATGTCATATGGATCTTTCGAGGTTTTTTTCTTTGAGTCATCTTTGAATGAAACTTTTTTGGTTTTTCTTTCCTCAAGAGCTGCTTTCTTTTCTAGAGCATTGATACGTTTCTCCACAGCAAGTGCTTCTTTCATGTTTTCAGCGAGTGTTGGTTTTGCGGCCCTGTCTACAAAAATAGCTATATTGGCAGGTAGGGCAGTAATATACCACTCACTTCTGATTTGTTCACTTGGTTTGGAGGTCGTTTGGATTTTATTCAAAAGTTTATTGAAACGAGCATTAAATTCTTTAATTGGTTCCCTATGCTCTATCCTAAGATTGGAGAGATCATTTATTAGTGTAGCTAAAGATCTGTCATCTCCATACTTAGTGAGAAACTGTTCTTGGAAAATGTTCCAACTGGTAATAGAATCAGAAGGCAGGGAAAAATACCAGGATCCTGCTGATCCTTGCAACGTATAAGGGAAAAGCCTAACAACGACATCTTGCTCTGTTACTCCCTTCAAATTAACTGCTAACATGAAGTTATTGATATGTTCCTCGGCTTGGGTTCCATTTTCTGGATTAAACTTGGGTAGCCATTTTTCAGGAGCATCTGGTAATGCATGTAATGGTGCGGGCATGTTGACTGCACCAGGTCTGGTCCATGGATCTGCCATTATAATACCAGTGGTGGATGATACTGTCGTTGAGATTCCAGATGTCTGGGAAGGAATTGATGTTGAGGAGTGAGCAGGTTGAGATGTTGAAGTTCCAAATTCTTGGTGAACAACAATATGTAATGAGGGAGTGGATGGTTGACTTCGCACTGGGGAGGATGAGATGGAGGATGTGGATGAAAGTGCTTCACTGTCAGAATCTTCAGTGTTTTTCTTTGCCTTTTTCCTTTTAGGTAAAGGGAACTCAGTAGGTTCAATACCGAGCTTCCCACTCTGAAGTCTAGTGAGAGGGTGAGGTAGATTGAATTGCGAAGTCTCACTGCTTTGAGATAGCTCAGATTTCTGTGGTGAAATCGAGAAACTCTGAAGTTTATGGATGAGAGACTGAACTTCAGGAGATTCAAGACTTAATTGTTCTGGAGTATGGTGGGTTTGAGCAGTGATAGTGGATACCTCTTCTTCTTGCTTGGATGCTGGAGAACCAACATGTAATTGGGAAGTACGAGGTGATGTGGAGGGAGAATTACTCTTAGAATGGTTTGCAGATTTGGGTTTGCTTGCCATTCACAGTTGATGGCCCTCCTTCTAGCGCCAAAAATGTTGATGCCTCGAAAATCGTTGCAACAACATTGGGGGATGACCACCCGGTCCGGACCTTAAACAACTCCTTTTCCGTTTGGGATGGTGGCTCCGACTGGATATAATGGGACCAGTTTCCCGATAAAGAATAGAAAGGGGTGAATGAGTGATTGGTTTAATAATAAGTGATAATGAATGGAGTATTTAATCTATAAGCGAAAATGTAAATGACTATTATATCCCGGGAAGTTTCTATTCTTAAGTGCAACGTTTGATGATCTATGTTTGTCAATAGGCATATAGATGACACTATTCAATAAACAAAGATATTCATTTAAATAATAATTACTTCATTCAATTTAGTTGAATGAAGTAATTGATAAAACAATTGTTACACTTATCTTAATTTATATTACTGATACGTAAATGATTGAAAGAATAGCAAACTGTAAACATCCAGTAGTGGAAAGTATAAAGATTGCTGTTAAAACACATTTAAATATTCAATAATAGCAAAAGTAATCAAACAACAATTCATATAAAAAGAATGGATTCAGAGATAGATAATAGTACCATATGAGCTGCAAGTCACTCCCCAATATCAATCGCTATTTGAAATTCTTCTTTCAACGCAAAAAATACTTTCACACAAAGACAGTAGTGCACATTTGCATAAAAGCCTCCTTGTCAAAATTAGAATAATTGGTCCAGTTTCATAAAAGAATATGCCTGAAGTACAGTAGTGCAACTTCAGGTTTATAAGTCATATACAAAACTTACGACCCTTTCTAAATGCATGAAAGGGTCTATAAATACTAAATTAAATTAACAAACTACAAAATTAAAATGCTACTAAGTTGGTATAACTTGATCTGGAATATCTCCTTCTATGGCCATCTGGTAATCGGCAGCATGATTCATCACTTAGGCTGATCGTCTTTAGTCCTGAGCTGGCATATTGCAAGCATCGGCTCCACTTCTGGTGGTCGGTTAAGGCGAGAATTGAGTTGGGCATCATAGCTGGCATCCTGTATTTCGGGAATGATGCATCCGATTGCATCTGAGAGGCATTTGAGGGCGGCTCTCTGGCTGTAAGGTTTGACTAAGAACATCCAATAGGTGTACCATGTCAAACTGTTAATTCCTGCGATTAATCTGCCAGTTTTCTCCAGCTCTGGGTAACATGACTGTTCCAATTTTTTAGCTGATGTCAATTTACCTGGGGTACATTGAGAAATCATGCTAGATAAGTAGAGAGTGTCATTAATCAATTCAACCAAATTACTTGTGGTTAATTTGCATCTGGAAACTGCCCTCTCTGCTTTCATTAACTGGGATTGCCATTCCATAAATAATATCTCTTTATGCGATTCTAGGATCTTTGGCAATTTAGCTGACTGTCCTTCCTCGGTACCTTGCCACTCAAGATAATTGGTCAATGTCTCATCGGCCTGCTCGAAGTCTGTTCTAGCATCAGCCGATTTATCACTTAGAGATGTTGTTGAGTCACATAAAGGTTCTGCCTGGGCGATTTGTTGACATAACAACTTTATCTGTGTTAATAATGCTTTGTGTATTTGTACTGCCTCTGCCCTGAATTCAGCTACCTGTGGAAGATTCTTTGTTTTCTCAAGCTGGGCTGATATTTGAGCAATCTGCTCATCTTTTATCTTCAGCATTTGTTCATTTGCTGTCTTGAGTTGTGCCAATGCCTCTGATAACTCTTTTTGCTTCTGGACTGCACTCTGATCAATCCTCTGCCTTTCTTCCTGCAATTGTTGAGTTAATTGACTATTGGTTTGTTGTTGTGTTAACAATTGCAGTTCTGCCTGCTCTGCCTTCTGTCGTGCTTCTGATAGTTGCGCTTGTAATGAGAAAATATCCTGGTCTTTTGTTTTTAATAAAAGACTCACCTCCGATGCCTTATCTATTGTTGCTGCCGAATAGGCTCCAACAAATTGTGATAGTTTTGTTAGGTCCTCAGAGGGGTCAAATTCCTCCTTCCAAACTACATTGCCCGTCACTGTTAGTTCTGGGAATAGGGAAGGCTGATCAGTCCTTCTCCTCTTCCTTTGTCGTTTCACCACAGCTTTGTGTTTCGGGCTATAGAAGACATCCAAGGGAGGAATTTCTTCTATCTGCAAAATAATTTGGTCGGAGGGATCTTTTGGGATTATCTCTACTCCTTTAGAACTGGGTAGGCCGCTGGTTTCACCTGGAACTTGTTTTGAAATGTTCTCCTGTGTGTCTGCTACTCTTGATGTTTGGGCTTCCTTTGAACCCTCATGATTGTTGATAATTGAATCGAATTGCTGCCATTCCTGGAGAAGTTCGGGATCAATTTGAGTATCTTGATTTACCTTTATGGTGCTCTGTTCCTGTTCTTTCGTCTGGGTTTCCTCTTGCACTTTCTCCTGTTCTTTTGTTATAACCAGAGGTTCCTTAGTATGTCGCTGTTCAGGCTCGCTTGATCCTGCTGCTGGGCTTGTTGCTAACAGATCTAGGGGTAGAGTTTGCAACCTCTGTTCTCTAAAGTCGAGGGATTTGAATTCCTTTAACCTTCATCTTGATATGTTCATTCTAGCCAACGATTTACTTGGGACATTCCTTGGTGGAGAACGAGGTCATCGTGAATATCTTCTTTATGATCCAAACTTTGCCAATTTGGCACCATTCAAGGGCATTGTAGGCAACTTTGTGAGATCAAATTTCTTGTTGGAGAGTTGCTACAGTTAATGATTTCATCTTTATAGCTTCTTTCTCTGCATGTTTGAGATCATTCAAGGTGTAGACACCACATCTAAGAGGAAAAGAGGGCCAGACCTGCTTCTTATTTCTCTTTAGAGTTTGCGTAACACTTTCGGAAATGATCTGATAGGCTATCTCCCTTGCCAGCAGTTTATCAGGTATGTACAGAGGAAGAACATGAGGTTTGGCTAGATTGCCAAAAATTCTTATATAAGTAAATTTTTCCTCTACAAACCATCTCCCTAAGCCAGTTAAATCAATCCCTGCTTGGTAGGAAATCTTGGGAGCAGGTTTATTAAAAATAGAGTAATGAATGGGTAACATGAAGCCATTGCAGATTTGGTATAAATGGTGCCTATGGGAGGTTTTCCACACTTTCTGATAGTATATGTGAATGGGCATGGGGTCTTGTGGAGTCCACCTCCAGCCGAGCACGGGAAATTCAGAATTAAAACACAGGGTGTTCAGGATATAAGCACTGTAGTAGAATGGGGGAATAAGCCTTTCAGTAATGCGGGTCTTGCTTCTGAAATCAAGAACCGCGGTGGCTAATTTGTCGGACAGTATAGTTCCCCAATCCATAATTTCACTATTACATGCTGCCTCCATTAAAGGAACCATTTCTATAGTGAAATTAGAGGAGTCGTGCAAACCCCATAATCTACACATCATGATCCCAACATAACAATAAGGAGAACATAGAGAATCAACAGAATACATACCGGAAGATTTATGCTTGTGTTTTGCCGGATTCTGCCTCCAATTTCGAATGGGTTCGGATTCAGTTTCGTTCTCATTTCGGAATTTCTCCAGAAATGCCTTGTTGTACTTCTTCTCTGGCTCAGGAAAATGATACATTTGCCTCAAATCATTAGCTTGAAATGAACCGAAGATTCTCCCATCTCTGGTGCAGAAGGTTCTGTCTGTGATTGGGAGTTCCTCAATTGCCCACCTTACTACATCCGTATATGGGAGAATTTGTTCCCGAGCTGCTATCCAATGAAGGAAAGAGTCGGCTAAGTCCTTTAAAGTACCTTCAGATTTTTGAGTCGTATCTACTGTGGCTTCTACTGTTGTCACTTCAGGTTCTTCAGCTTCTATCAAATTATAGGTACTTTGCCAAGAAGTTTTTCCGAGACCTGAACATGTAGTATCAGATATCAATCCTTTCTTTTTATTTCCTGGATCAGTGATGGCTTGTTCTATAGCTGGCGAAGCGGAAGCGTTTGCAGTTTTATTGGATTTTTTCCCCATTTTGCTTGCATCTATTAGCTTGGAAGAATTCTGCACAGGAGTAAAAATAAGCGTAACACAGAGAATTGGCAATGAAAACTAGATACGGGCGAAATATATTGATTAATGCATGATGAAGAATAAACTTAAGGTCGCCGTGGATCCAATCCGTGAAAAGATTTTAGGCTTACTATTTCATTAAATGGCCGTAAAAACCTGTCAATCATTTAAATGTCCATCACGTCGTTTATTGGTGGAATGAATTGTTTTAAGCGTGCCTTGGCCGTTTTGGCGGTTGAGCGCAGGTGAATCTCCATTAGAAAGATAAGGCTTTTAATACGAATTAATCGTAATATCCCCGTTTTAACAACTTTTTTGAAGTTCGTGTTTTTGGCTTTATCGCATCGCATCAGGGCGAAAAGGCGCTTTTGTTATATCGGCATCTCTGTGATTGATCGCCGATAGCGATATCGCATCGCATCGGGAGCATTTAACTGGAGCTCTTTTAAATGCATGCATGGTATATCGCCGATCGCCTATTGCGTGTTATCGCGTCGGAGCAAACCAAAGGTTCCTTAAGTTATCTCTCCTTTGTCATTGCTATATGCGATCTTGCGATCGCTTTATCGCAATGATAAAAGATTTAATTATTTATATTTTAAGGCCATTATTGGTTTGTCAAAAAGGTTTTTTGTAATGTTTTTTATTTCATTTTCGGACCTTTTTGAATAATACAAAATTGATACCAATTAAAAATAAAAGGGACCCATTTCATATTATAGTGTTGTGAATAAAAATTATATGAAATGGGGGGGTTGTTGTAGAGGACAACAGAACCACAACTTGAAGGTAGTCGACACTTCCCTTCCTAGATGCACTTATCCTCTTGTCAAGAACTGTCTTCCTTGCACTCACTCAAAAATTTATGGAAAGATATTTATAGTAGATAGCTGAACATCGCTGCCTTGATCATCAATCCAAGGTGGCTCAAACAAACATGAGATTACAGCATAAAACATGCATACATAACTGAAGTTTTCATATGTACAAATGAGTGTATGTCTTACTGTGTCAAGAAGTCAAACCAATTCTTACCAAGTCACTTCCATGACGACTTTTTCTGCTGAAAATATTCTTCATGTGAAACATTCGTTCTCACATCAATGATGGAATCCTTGGTTTCAATTTCACCAGTATTTATGTCCTCTTGCCTCAAATTCTTGGGACAATTAGTTGGATGCAATGTCCAACAATGGGAAACAACATGTCCCCTCTTCTGGCAATGTGTGCAAATCTTATGTAGCTTCTTTGAAAGTTTCCTTTGCTTCTACTGTTTCCTGTAGGCATTCGTCCTCTTCCAGCATCTCAAAACATCATGGTTAAACATACCAAAATATGCACATCAACTCTTTATTCCATTCAAGCATGAATACTTGTCATGCCTTGTAGAAACATAATCAACTTGACTATGGGAAGAATTATACCTCGGATGCTTCTTTGCATGTCCATATTTTTTACCTTCATGAGGAGATGAACTTGTAGAGGTTCTAGCTTTCTCTTGAAGACTAACATCAGTGTTCTTGTCTTGATATTTGTCCGAACTCTCATGCTCGCCATAAGCTGCATGTCAACAATCTTCTTGCCGCAACAAAGGCTTCAAACAATGGAAATCACCTTGAAAACAAACTTGACATGTTTGTGGTTTAGAACTTGCAACAAAATTTATTTTTGAAGTCACTAGTACAAAATAACTAATTAGTTACTAAAAAAATGACTAAATTTTTCATATAAACGACTATTTTTCGGTTGGTGACCAATAGTAGTTAATTTACAGTATCTTATAACGTGACCAACTTTTAGTCATTTTTAGCTTATTCATTAATTGGTTATCTCAATTTTGTTGTCTAATAGTATATTTGGTCATTATTTGGTTATCTCTATTTTGTTGTCTAATAGTATATTTTGTTGTCTAATTTAGTCACTGATTTATTCATTAATTTAATCATTGAATTGGTCATTTATTTAATCATTGATTTGGTGATTAATTGTTACAATTAATGACCAAATATACAAAAAAATATATTACAATATAATCACCAGAGAAAACTAATTAATGACCAAAGAAATATGACCAAAATGTTGGTCGTGTTATAAGATACTATAAATTAGCTACTAATAGTCATATATATGCAAATTTTAGTCATTGTTTGAAACTAATTAATGACCAAAGAAATATGACTAAATTTTTGGTCGTGTTATAAGATACTATAAATTAACTACTAATAGTCGTATATATGCAAAATTTAGTCATTATTTGCAATCACAAATTTATCATTTGCGGTGGTCATTTATCTTTTTTTGGTAGTTTCATATTCATTATATAAACGACTAATTTAGTAGTTTATATTCATTTCATTTACTTTCATTGATAATCATTATAAATGACTAATTTAGTCATATATTTATTTTATTTGTGTTCATCATTAATTCATATAAACTACTAATTTAGTATTTTTAAATTGATTTTATGTGTTCATTATTAATCAGCATAAATTAATTTGTATGGTTTAAAAAATATCATACAATGTGCATGTTCATCTAATATGAAAACATAAATTTGCATATGTTAATTACAATACTAAACAATATCAAGTGCAATTGTAAATAATTTCAACCACATAAATTATATTATATGAAATGTTAAAGTCTTACAATGAGTTTCCAACTTAATATTGGTTGGACTACAATTTACACATGAAATGATGTTTCATAATTTCAAAACATTAGCATTGTGTTGCTAAGGCATTGCACGTGAATTCACCAACTCTGAAGACCTGACCATCAATATCTATATGTGTGTCTTACGCGGGATATTGACTCTAAGGGTATCACCAGACCTGTTCTCTTCTCTCTCTTTTTTTGCATTTGTCGCTCCAATGTTATTGCTCTCTTCTTTCTTCAATTTCTGCTTCTTACCATCAATACTGAGTTCATTTTCTGAAAACAAAAGAAAATACAATGCAGAGTGTAAGACATGAACGACAATGAACACTAGCATATGATGTAAATTTGACTATAAATAGTTTATACGACATATACCTCAACATCAGCGATGTCAAAGCCATTTTTCCCCATTAAGTAAACAACTCGAACAAATTTTCTTCAGTTGGGTGATGGTGGCCACTATAATGTGTCCAGATGACCTATATAAACAAAGCAAATAAAATGTCACCATATATAAAAAAGAACACCTTAGTGACTTAGTATTCAACCTTCAGGGAAAGCTTAGGAACAATCATGTCAACTAAGTTATATGCTAAAAAGCTCAAGTTGTAGATAATGTGTGAAAACAAATAATATGAGGTGTGATGTTTAATCCTTGTTGTTTTATTCGCAAAAACATTTCATTTTCTAACGTATGAACTTGGTCAAGTATATAAAAAACATGTGCTCAAATAACAACATCAAAGTAAAATTTTCTGATATTCATGAAAATATTTTACCACAAAATAGCTATAAGGATTCCAATAAATATCATGTAATACTAATTTCATCTTCAAGCTTTGGTTGTTGTTTAAATGGACATGATACCAAGTATTTTCAATTTCACAGTTAAACAAAAAAAAAAAAAATCAAAAGAAACGTCTAAAATACAATCAAACAATAAAGAGAGGATATCATGGAATGAAAATTGCAATTATAAAAAAAATTGTTTACCTGTCCACCGATGTCGTGTCTGGCATTCATAAAACATTTGCTTGCCCAAAATAACCCTTTGGTGAAATAATTAGAACATTGAAAGCCATATGAATTCCTACTAGAAACATTTCCAAAGTTGATGGCGCATGTGCCTAAAGGATCTCTAACAACAAATGAATCATATCCAAGACGTGTTATGCATTGTCTCCCCATATTGTAGGTTAATTCACCAACTTTTAAGACTTGACCATCAGTCTTTATTTGTGTTCCTTATGCAGGATATTGGCTCGAAGGGTATCACTAGAATGATATCTTCTCTCACTCTTTTTGCATTTGTTGCTCCAATGTTATTTTTCTCCTCTTTCTTAAATTCGTACTTTTTACCATCAATAATGAGTTCCTTTTATGAAAACAAAAGAAGATACAATGCGGAGTGTAAGACATGAAAGATGATGAACACTAGAATATAAACTAAAGTAGACTATAAACTATTTAAATGACATATACCTCAACATCAACAATATCAAAGTCATTTTTCCCCATAAAAGCAAGAAAATCAAACAAGTTGTCTTCAGTTAGGCGATATTGGCCACTATGTAGCTAGATGACCTGTATAAACAAATAAAATAAGATGTCACCATAAAAAAACACCTTACTAACTTAGTATTCAAAATTCAAGGAAAGCTTAGGCACAGTAATATGAATTAAGTTACATGCTAAAAAAACTCAAGTTGTACATAACTTGTGAAAACAAATAATATGAGATGTAATGACTAATCATTTTCTTTTTATTCACAACAACATTTCATTATCTAACACATACACTTGGTCAAGTATATAAACAACATGTGTTGAAATAACAACATGAAAGTAATTTTTTCTAATAGTCATGAAAATATTTTAACACAAAACAACTAAAAAGATTTCAATCAATATCGTGTAATACTAATTTCATCTTCAAGATTTGGTTTAAATGGACATAATATCAAGTATTTTCAATTTCAAAGTTAAAATACAAAACCAAATCAAAAGAAATGTTCGAAATATAATCAAACAAAAAAGAGAGAATATCATGGAATGGACATTGCAATTATAAAAGAAAAACCTTTCCACCGATGTCTTGTCTGACATTCATAAATACATTTTCTTGCCCAAAATAAACACGAGGTGAAAGAATCACAACATAAAAAAGCATGGAAATCCCTCCTAGAAACATTTCCAAAGTCGATGGCTTAGGTGCATGAAGGATCTCCAACAACATATTAATCATATCTGAGACATGATTTACATTGTCTCCCCACCCTTTTTCCAATCACATTTCTTGTAACCTGCCCACACCAAAGTCAAGTAACAAATAGAGTTTCTAAAATATTTACACAAGGAGAAATATGTGCAAATAGAGTTTCTCAAATATGAATCAAGGTGCAAGTCCTTAGTAAATTTGATAAATAATTATAAGATTAAAACATTTATATGGTGGGTGAAAAGCAATTGGAGGTCAAGAACGTGTTGATGAAAAGTAGGTGGAGGTAAAGAACACATCAAATACAAAGGGACATTGTTCCACTACGAAAAAATGATAGAATAAGACTATGTCATGTTGATCTTATTGTTGATTTATTTAAAAAGCTGGTAAACATATTCTAATGTCTAAGTTTGAGATTTGCAAATCTTTCCTTTCCAAACTGAATTACTATGACTTTCAACGATATGAAATCAAGTATAACACCTTCATTGTTTCTTAAAGCCACAAAATATAAAATGAGAATAAGTACAAAAGAAACAAACATACACCAAATAAGCAGCACCCAATTATAAATTGAAAGGAATATATTGACTCATAACTTGAAATTTATGCTGACAATTTCAACCATGCAGATTACTTTTTCAATAATATGTGGCTTATTTAGAATATAAGTGATAAATCTATGTTGAGATATATTCTAAGTAAATATTGTTAGACCAATAAGAAAATTATTGTGTCCAAAACAAAGTACCGAGAATCTTGTAAGCATTTTCCAATTAGTTTAGAGAGGCCTTTCTTATTTAACCATCATGTTCTGTTGTCAGAGTAGCAACATTGTTAATTTTGGGCAACTAGGTCCAAAATCCAGGTTGTACTGCTCATATGATGATGATTATATTTTTGTTGGATTCCTCTTTCAGAGAGGTGCAAGGTTGATCTAAAGGTCATCTTGTTTGGATGAGAAGGACATATATTTTGATTTTATTTTCCACACATGTGCTAGGTGGGCCAGATTTGTAATGTAGGCTCACAAGCCTAATAGATGTGTCACACATCCTCACTAGCTGATATAAATTGGAGAGATATGATGTCCATTTCATCATCATCTCATCACACACATCCTCATGATCTGATTGGTTCGTATAGCTTAGAAGATACTTCTCTCTCTCTCCCACTTGTGAATATGGATGCCGGAAATGATGTCGGAAATATGGATGATGAGGGAAATATGGATGTCGGAAATATGGATGCCGAAAATAAAGCTGGAAATGGATGCAAAAAATCTGGAAGATGCCAGAAATATGGATGACAGAAATGATGCTGGAAATGGATGCCGGAAATATGGATGATGTCGAAAATCTGGATGATGGATTCTTTTGTTGACTTGCGTTGAATTTTGGAGATGTATTTGAGGGGTGTGTGTGACACTTGGAAGATTGGTTGTTATGATGTTGAGAAATACTTTGCTGGCTAATGCATCTTGTTTATTGTCGTAATGCACATCACTCTCTATATTTGCTGGACAAGAAGAATTGTAATATCTAATCTACATTTTTTGGCTTCTCTTCTGTTGATCTATTATTATGTTCTATTGGCATTTTACTTTCATGTTTATGTGTTGAATTGGGCCTATAAGAAATATTCAAGTAAAACTGCATTAAGCATATAGAACATACCATGTTTATCTAAAATTAACATGGTATCAGAGCTTAGGTGAAGACAAAGCCCAATATAGTGTGAAAAGAAATCATAGAAGAAGAAGTCTTGTCAAGGACCAATGGTTTGATGATAAGTTGATTGACAAGTCTACTTATCATGCATGGAAGATGTCCTTGGATTTGGTATTATAAGATCAATATTTCATGGACTATGTGCAGGGGAAGATTCATGAGCCTCCATCATATTTTATGAGGCTCACAAAAATCAGGAATGATCTCCTTGCCATAGGAGAAGTAGCTGGTCGAGAGCTCGTCCTCATTGCTCTTGGAGAAATTCCTCGCGAGTGTTATGTATTTAATAATACGATTCTTAATAACAAGATGATTCCTGATTTTGATGAATTATTGACTAGATGCACTCAAGAGGAGACAATAATGATGGTGAGATATAATCCCTCTGAAGGAAATAGAGATGAACTTATTTCCTTTGCCGCTCATGCAAAGAAGAAGAACCATGGTGGCCCGAGAAATCAAAACCATGGTAGAGCGGGGCCCAAAGGAAGGAAGGGAAGATGTTACACTTGTAACAAGGCTGGTGACTATGCAAGAGAGTGCCCCAATAGAAGGGACTCTCCCAGGGATGATGACAACATCAACTTCAAGGGGAATGACAATCAAAGGAACAACAGGTTCAAAGGAAAAAGGAAGGCTCCCTCTGATCGTAGTGGAAAAGGGAAACCTTTCAAGAAGTCAAGAAATTCCAGGTACGGTGAGTCTAATGTTGTTGATAATAAGAAAAATGAATATATTATTGTATCTGCCCTCTCTGTTGCATCTCCTCCCGACACCCTAGATGACTGGTTAATTGATAATGGTGCTTCAAGGCACCTCACTGGTTATGAAGAAGCCCTCTTTGATTTTATTGAGAAGGATACTAATTTAGATATTATCCTTGGAGATAATTCCACATATCTCATAAAAGGGATAGGGACTATGACCCTTCATCTATCTCAAGGTCAAGTCGTCTTTTTACAAGATGTGTTGTACCTACCTTATTTGAAGAATAACATTATGTCTATTTCGGTAATGGAAGACAAAGGGTTCAAGGTGGAATTCATTGATGGAAAGGTACACATATGGAAGAAGAACTTCAAAGAAGCTCTTACTATTGGTTTTAGAGTTGATACACTCTACCCGGAAGGAGGAAGTCCATTGGGGTCTATGTCATGTGATACAACTCTTCAAACATAGTTATGGCATCAGAGGTTTGCACACCTTCATTACAAAGTCCTTCTCGAAGCAAGGAAGGTGGTGAAAGGGATGCCCGAATTTAAAGATGATCATGAAGGTATATGTTAGGGTTGTGCCGAAGGGAAGCATACAAGGGGACAATTCCCCTCAAGTTTCATAAAGACAACTGATATCTTGTAGTTGATACATTATGATTTATCTGGTATGCTACCTGTGACATCCTTGGGAGGATGTTTCTATTACATGAATTTTACATATGACTTCTCCCACAAGACCTGGATATATTTATTGAAGAAGAAGAAGTTACAAGACTGTGTTTAGTAGTTACAATATTGTGTTAAGTGCTAAGTATAATAAGTGTGCTCAACGAAGTAATGCAGCACAAGTAAGGGTATCATTAGAGTATGAAAATGGTGTATTTTTCATCGAAAGGAAATAAGATGTGTGGGTATGTTGAAGACCAACGAGCAACGTGAAGTGAAGGTGAAAGGTGTGCACATATATTCTATAACAAGGTGTTTATATCTCAGTAGGGATCACATATAGTCGGAGAAGGGAAATACAGTTAGAGACTGAGCTCTCTAGTCCTGGTGTAGAAAAGTGCAGGACGGTGCAGGACAGTGCTGAAAAGAAGGATCGGCTAAAAGAGTCAATGAAGAAGCAGTGACAAGGTCTTGGAGGCATACAAGGGTCAAGGGTCTGTGTCATGGTCATGGTAGTTGTCATCTAAAATTATATAATAAGAATTTCTTGTGGGTTTTCCTCTCCAAGAGGGAGAGGTTTTGGCCCTAGCTCAAAGAGCCTAAATTTGTGTCTCTTGTGTTTTGGTAATTGACTTTATGAAAGACATAATAAGCTAAGAAGAGAATACATAAGTAAAATAAGTAAGCTCACAAGTAATTATCAAGAAGAAAATTTGAATTAAACCTATCCCTACCTAATTCTCAACAAAAGGCATATTGCCCTATTCACCTTATGCACACAAACATTAAGGACAGTCACAAATAAAAATTGTTTTTACCACCTTAGAGGCATCCTTCAAAATTTTCTCCTATACTATCTTATAGAGTGTATTTTTCCCTTTCCAATGATCCCTTATTTGTCCTGAAACTCCTAGTAGTTTGTGAGTTATTGAATTTTTAAGAGTAAGAAAATTACACCTAACAGTGAGCCGACCTGCACTTTGGCACACATGTCGGCCTCCCTTTCTAGAAGGAAGTTTCCTTTAAAACATGGTAAACTAATCTAGATATAAACCTCCGCTCCTCAGTTTTTGACAATAAAATTCAGTGAAAAAATTAGAGTATAACCGCAGGAGTGACTTGGAAGTCGAGGAATAAAATTTGTTTGGGTCAAAAATCTATGATGGTTATTTATTCTTTCGGACTTGTGATAAGAATTATGCTAGAAGACAGAATTTCGGATTGCAAACCAAGCTACAACACTAGTATTTTTTGTGGTGAACTTCTTGATCGAACTGTGGAAGACTATAGTGATTCTTTTGTAGTAACTATAGCAGTTTTAGACTATGTATTGACTCTTGGCTCAAATTTCTTTGTTGGATAGTCCAGACTTCTCATTTCTCTGAAGCTTTTGGTGGATAAGACAACAAGATACTCTATGTATTTTGGACCCGTAGCAAAAAGTTCCATACCTTCAGACCTGTAAGAGGAAGCTACAAAACCCTTGGACCAATGGAAACCGGAGTTGTGGACAAAGCTAAAACACTGTTGTGAATTGCAGTCCTCAAACAACTTCGGTCTTGAGGATATTCTATGGAGACTTGAACCTACAACAAACAAGCTAATTGGTAGCTTGGTCCTATGAGGAGGGCTAATCGTATATATTCCTAAGATCTACAACTCGTATCTCAGATTTGCTCAAGAGTTTAGACTTGTGTGTGGAAAAAAGACTATTCGGGCTTGTGGGAAACATTTTGAGCTTGGTGAGAAGGTATATCCTGGAATTTAGACTTGAACCTATTATTGACCTCTACACATGAATCTGGTGCTTGATCAGTTCTCTGTTGGGACACATTCTAGGCTAAGAGCTCTAAATTAAGACAATGTATACTTAGTCAAGGCCTCTTGCACATAATTTAGATTCCTTTTGAAGATGATCTTGGCAAACATTTTTTAGAAGGTTTGAAGAAAACACGTTTTATCTTGAGGACAATGGTTAGTAGCTTTAGAATAGACTTTGGGCGTTATTTGAAGTGAAATAATAACAGGCCTGAAGGGATTGTTTGGTGAATTTATTTTAAGGTATTTTTGAAGGCCTGTAACTGCTTGTTCTTTGCAATATTGGAGACATTTTAGGAGCAGGATGTTGAAGAAGAGTTAAGGCATACAGACTTGGAGCACCTTGAAAAGAAGTAGAAGATATCTCGTTGAAGATATATTTGGAGCACCTTGATGACATATTGGAGCATCGTGTGAAGACACTTTGAAACTGAACTTGGAGATATTATTATCATGATGCATCCTTGATGACATCATGAGGTGACTTGGAGAATAGAGCTATTACACATATAATTGAAACAAATATATAGAAATTATGATGGTCTTGAAAGCGTCATAGGCTCATAGAATATACCAAACTCACATTCTCCATATAGGAATAAATCAACAGTCTATCATTCCCATACTTGCAGTATCCTTGCAATGACATTGGATTCTTATGTTGGGCTCTTGATAGAGCTTCTACTTCAGCCTTAAATTCATGCTCCATCTGACCACATTCTCCGGTCAATATTTTAATTTCAATTTTTGTGCCATCTCCAGAGTGGATCTATATACCAATCCAAAGCCTCAATAGCCAATGATGTTTTCCTGCTAAAAAATTACTAGTAGCTTTCAAGAGATCAACAATAGCAAGATCCTTACGAAAATGATTTTGGAATAACAACACCAAGTTATATCCCAAGGCGTCAGAAAGCCTGTGAGGCATGTCAAAATCCATCTTGTCTGCAGCTCCATGCTCTGTTACATGTCTTCTTGATTGATTCCAAAGAAACGTAGCCAGAAGAAAAGCAATCACAACACCAACACTCATGGTTTTGCCAAGAATGGTATTTCTATCCAGCCTATTGATTCTGTGTGCAGCAATAGGTACCCCCGGTATTGACACATGCGGACTGCAGGTGGTAGTATGAGGTTGGCCACAGAGACCAAGGTTTCCTTCAATACTAGACTTGTTAAAGGTATCAAATTGATGTCCATAAGGTATTAACCCATGCAAGTGATTATTAGAGACATTGAACCTTGCTAGTAATGTGAGATCCTTCAGGGATGGTGGTATGATTCCAACAAAATTATTGTCTGAAAAATCTAAGGTCTCCAAATTTTTCAAGTTAGATAGTGTGTCTAGGATTATCCCCGAGAAATTATTATGACTCAAATATAGAACATGAAGCATTTTCATCTGCCCAATCTCAGGGCTTAGAGTGCCACTGAGATTATTTCTGGCCAAGTATAGAGAAATGGGAAGATTAGACAAATGATTTTAATGTAGCCCAAAATCATTTTGATTTTCTTTACATATAAAGGGGGCTCAAAGGGATTTTGAGCTGATACAGGGTATTTGTATTGACTTAAAACTAGGTAACTCCATAAGCTTCTTTGGAATTGGTCCTGACAGAGAATTATTTGACATGTCCAAATAAAAAAGATATTGAAGAGTGTTTAACCAAATAGGAATAAATCCGTTGAGATTATTCTAGGAAAGATCCAAGACCTGTAAATTTGGACATTTCAGGAGCCAAACTGGAACTTTCCCGAAAAGAGAAAAATTTCCAAGACTAAATGTCCAGAGCATGGGAAAAAAAACTCTTTGAAAAAACAAGGTGGTAAGGTTATGATAGTCTTGCAGAGCTGTTAGGGCACTTGTAATATTGATAAAACTGTTGTTTGAGATGGAGAAAAAAGAGAGAACCTAAAGGGATGCCATATCAGGAGGAATTTCATCGCTTAATTTGTTTCTTTCCAGGCTCACAGACTGGATATTTTTGCAGGTCCACAAGCTAGGTGGAATACTGCCAAAAAAATTGTTGCTAGCTAAATCTAGATAAATTAGTTCAGGCAGGCTTGTAAAATTCAGTTCAATAACTTTCGTGAGAGAGTGGTTTTTCAAATTAAAAAATTTCAACTTCTTGCATTGGGACATACAAGAAGGTACTTGAAAGGAGCAAGCTCATCAAGGGTACCTGGAGAAGGACTTCTAGAGTAGGTTTCTGGTGGAGCCAGAATGTTGTTGTCCCTTGTAGATGTCAGTTTTCAGCTAGGTTGCTGCCAATTCGACTGATGCATTGGCTAGGGTGTTAAATTTAGTATTATTCTCTGTGTAGATGTGATAGAATGATATATGCTCAAAGAGTGACATTTTTTCTAAGCAAAGTGAAATTCAACCTATCGATAATGATGTTGTCTGCCTTATCAAAGAAAACACTGCTAAAATACCTGCACCTGATACAATGGGGTTGAATGCCTCAAATGTTGAAAAATGGCTACATAATGACCCCTTTGTCTCAAATTCCATAGATAAAGAAGAAAGTGAAATTAAAATCATGACATATCATGGTGTCATTGGTGCCCCTGAAGACAGTTCAGAATGCCAAAATTATGAAAGGGCATATGATCTTTAGGAATCCAAATTTGAGCAGTATTTTGAGTTTGAAGACCCACCTTAGGAGCCCTTGGAAATTGGAAATGACTACAAAATTGATCGCTGACTCTGTGAGGGTATGTTTTTTTTCCTGGATGCTGGTGGAAGTGATAAACATACCTCCAGTACTAACACACATAGTTATCTGCCGCTGCAAGTTGGACGAAGCAGTCATAAAATGGGAATGTTTAAAACCCCTACTATTTGTGATACTTATGACAAGTTGGATAAAGAAGGGTTTGAGTATTTAGTGAAGGAGTTACCCTTCATTATGGTGAATTTTCTGAAGATGCCCATACATAAATTTTTAAGTTTGGTGAACTTGTAAATATCAAGTTATATGGGAATGCTTCAGCTCATCTTTATGGAAATACTCATGTGCAACATCAGTGTCATGAAGCTACAGGTACAAGGAAATTGATCCTGTCAACCTTGGATTTTTTCATTATGTCTCAAATAAAACGTGCATCCAAAACTGCTGAATGGGTTTCTGTGAATTCAGAGTAAGGTCATCTCTAACAAAATATTTGCATGGTGATATGCCAAATAAATCCATTCAAATATTTTAAGTATTGGAAGTAGAATCTTTGATATATAAGGTTGTTTCAAGTACATCTATCCAATATTGCAGACCAACACAGTTATCTACAGTAGAGTGCCAATAGAAAGTGTTTACAAGCATAAGATGCTCTTCTATGAGGAAAAAACAATGAATTTCAGAAGGGAGAGATTGCACAATAGCTATGATCTATATGTTGAATATCCTTATACTGAATTTTGAACCAGCTGAGATCACAACCTATCAGCATGCAAATTTTGACATATCTCTGCTTTGAATATTATTGAGGCACGGAGAAAAGGGACACTGTACAAACAAAAAGAGAGAACTTGAAGGGATGTCATGCTAGGAGGAGTTTCACCACTTAATTTGTTTCTTGCCAAGCTCACATAATGGATATTTTTTGCAGGTCCACAAGCTAGGTGAAATACTACCAGAAAAATTGTTGCTAGATAAATCCAAATAAATTAGGCTAGACAGGCTTGTAAAATTCAGTTCAATAACTCTCGTGAGAGATTTGTTTTTCAAATTCATAACTTTCAACTTATTTCATTGGGAAAGACGAGAAGGTACCTGAAAGGAGCAAGCTCATCACGAGTACCTAGAGAATGACTTCTAGTGTAGGTTTCTGGTGGAGCTAGAATGTTGTTCTCCCTTGTAGATGTCAATTATCAACTATCTTGCTACCGATTCGGTTGATGCCTTGACTAGGGTGTTAACTTCAATATTATTCTATGTGTAGATGCGGGATAATTATTTATGCACAAAGAGTGCCATTTTTTCTGAGCCAAGTAGAGATCAACCTATCAATAATGATGTTGTCTGCCTTATCAAATGAAACACTGCTAAAAGACCTGCACCTGATACAATGGGTTTGAATGGCTCAAAAGTTGAAAAATGGGTGCATAATGACCCCTTTGTCTCAAATTGCATAGTTAAAGAAGACAATGAAATTGAAATCAGGACATATGATGGTGTCATTGGTGCCCCTGAAGACAATTTAGATTGCCAAAATTCTAAAAGGGAATATGATCTTCTGGAATCCAAATTTGAGTAGTATTTTGATTTTGAAGACCCACCTTATGAGCCCTTGGAAACTGGAAATGACTACCAACTTGATCGCAGACCTTACATTATCTGATATCTTTTTCTAAATTCTAGCATACTTCATTTTTACTTGTAACTTATCCAACTTTACATGCCATGCATTTTTTATAGCCATTTACTAAGCCTCTTACTACATAAGCTTCATTTAGATCCCCTGATGATGGGTGCATAAGGTTCAATTGGATCCCCATGATGATGGGCATATTATCCACTTGAAATGTTGGGACATTTCTACATTCTAACATAGTTCATATGCAGAAATTATGGCACAATTATGGCTAGCAATGAAAATATTCATACTAAAATCATACTAATTTTTCATTGGATTTGACAACTAATCAATTTTTCATTTTCCTGTTCTACCGTTCTCTTAATTAATTTGATCATTCAACACAAATTTAAAGAAAATCATCAGCCATATATATGCTTGAAACATATGGTAAAAGTAGATAGTGAAAATGGGAGAAATTAAGCTCCAAAATGTCATATGCACATCCTTTAATGTCTCATACCTTCCTTTGTAAGCCTTAAGCCTAGTAATCCATAAAATACATAAAGAAAAATTGAAAAATATGATACAAGGCCATCACAACAGTAGCTTGTTAGATAATCCAAACTCTCAAAAGTCACAGGTTAGATTCATCTGATTGCTCATCAAAAGAGATTAAATAATTATTGGGGAAGGTGACTTAGCATCCTTTACAAACAAAATTCAATAATAAACATCATTCATGTTGGAATGCTCCATGCCAAAAAAATGATTGTAAAAAATATATATCTAAAATAAAATTTGGATATCTACTCATCCAACTATATGACTGGCAAACTAAATGTTTCATCTTTTCCCCCTCTTCTAATGTTCATAAATATAAAACTACTCGGTGTATTTTTCCATTTCCATAAAAAAAATCTAATCAATGCATTACCTTCATTACGAGGATTTTACAATGCACTTTTACCTAACTATTCATGTTCTTATCCTTTTCTTTCTTGAACGAGTTTCCTAGTTGTTATGACTTGTTCTCAGATATTAGATATTTTCTTATTTACGACAGCTTAGATATTGGCTCTATTTTTTGTTGATTTTTTGTGTAGCTTGGGAGGTACTCAAAACCTTGGAGATCGAGGGTTGGAGGTCAATGCGCTACAAATGGGCTTATGGGCTTGAGATCCAAGCTTGGGGGTTTTTCACCCATCGTGTTTGGGCCAAAACCATGATGAGAAATTGACATGTGATGGATGAGGATGATAGTGCTCGATGATATGATTCCAACTCTTCAAGAATCATTTGAATCCAAGTTGTTGTTAGAGAGAAATGGATTTTTGAAGTTGACTAGGTAATTATAGGTTGCCAAGTCATGTAGGCTTGGTGTAAAAGGGTGCCAATAGATGGGTCTATTCAAGCAAATTCATGGAGGCTTAAAAGGCTATAAAAAAGAGGTGTGTGATACTCATTTTAGCATCCATCCATGTGAAACACAACAAAAACATAAGCATTGAAGGGAAACGACATATCTCTAATCTGGCCGCAGTGAGAAGAGGGCATACAAGTGTGGGAACAAGTCTGTTTTAGGGCTGCAGGAAGGTGACCAAGTAGCTGGAGAAGGGTCCGAGTAGCTAAGTGGAGGACCGAAGTGTTTTTCTTGAAGGCCGAAGTAAGGGAGAGTTGTTTTGAGGTGAAAGAAAGGTGGGCAGACTCTTAGAAGGGATGTCGCAGCCCTACATAGCCTTGTTGTAGGGTGTCGCAGCTATTTGAAGGGAGGTTGAAGGGCTGGTGGAGGCTATAACAGCCCAACATCATCAATGAGGGTCATATCGTTTCATAGAAGGGTGTTCGTACCTCCTTAAGGCAATTATGGGCAGAAATTAGAGGATTTTTATGGACTGGTTTATATGCATTAACCAGGCCTAGATTGTAGCAGTGGAGATACAGCAAAATAGTCAACAAGGTATGTGTCTTTGATGAAGTGTTTATAGGTGTTGGATCCTAGATAGGAATAGTTTTGGATCAGTTTGATTAGGAGCCTATGGAATTCAAAGAGGAGGGGAAGACCTTGTGGTTAGAGACCCTAAACAGTGACATTTCCATAGTGAATGAGTAGCATACTTGCAGCAAAATATTGTTGTGCATTGGGTCAGAGTGTTGAAAAAATAGTCAATATTGAAAAATACAATTTCTTGCCACCTTTAAAGGGTTTATGGAAAATATATCACATAATCTATTCACATTGCAATTGAAAATAACTCCAAGAACTAATTTGGATTTTTTAGAGGTAATATGGCTTTCCATCCATTGAAAGAAAACAATCTCAAAATGATTCACTATAGGTTGTTTAATAGGTGACACTCACACATAATCTAGAATAAATAACCTAGGCACCTGCAAAGAAAGTATTCTTTCAACTTTTGAGATGGCAGGTTGATAATTAGTGTTGCAATATTCTTTCACTAGATCCACTGTTTTGCAACCAGTCAAAAGTTTACTCCCATTAATTTGTTGTTCAATGTATTTTATGCTCTTAATAGGACTAGAGCCTTCAATGAGATTTGATGGTTGAGCAGAACAAATCAAAGGAAGAATCTCATTTTCACCCTCACTTGTCAAGATATTTTGAATGTCAAAGCGCCACAAATGGGCTTGTGGGCTTGAGATCCAAGCTTGGGTGTTTTTCACCCATCATGTTTGGGCCAAAACCATGATGAGAAATCAACATGTGATGGATGAGGATGGTAGTGCTCGATGATACGATTCCAACTCATCAAGAATCGTTCAAATCCGAGTTCTTGTTAGAGAGAAATGAATTTTTGAAGTTGACTAGATAATTATTGGTTGCGAAGTCATGTGGGCTTGGTGTAAAAGGGTGCCAATAGATGGGTCTCTTCAAGAAAATTCATGGAGGCTTAAAAGGCTACAAATAAGAGGTGTGTGATACTCATTTTAGCATCCATCCTTGTTCAACACAACACAAACATAAGCGTTGAAGGGCAACGACATATCTCTGATCTGGCTGCAGTGAGAAGAGGGCATACTAGCATGGGAACAAGTTTGTTTTAGGGCCGCAGGAAGGTGACCGAGTAGATAGAGAAGGGTTCAAGTAGCTGAGTGCAGGACCAAAGTGTTTTTCTTGAAGGCTGAAGTAAGGGAGAGTTGTTTTGAGGTGAAAGGAAGGTGGGAAGACTCTTATAAGGGATGTTGCAACCCTACACAACCTTGTTGTAGGGTGTCGCAACTATTTGAAGGGAGGTCGAATGGCTAGTGGAGGCTATAATAGCCCAGCATCATCAACGAGGGCCATATCGTTTCATAGAAGGGTGCTCGTACCTCCTTAAGGAAATTCTGGGCATAAATTAGAGGATTGTTATGGACTGGTTTATATGCGTTAACCAGGCCTAGATTGCAGCAGTGGAGCTACAACAAAATAGTCAACAAGGTATGTGTCTTTGTTGAAGTGTTTGTAGGTGTTGGATCCTAGATAGGAATAGTTTTGGATCAGTTTGATAAGGATCCTGTGGAAGTCAAAGAGGCGGGGAAGACCTTGTGGTTAGAGACCCTAAACTAGTGACATTTTCCACAGTGAATGAGCAGCATACTTGCAACAAAATATTGTTGTGCATTGGGCCAGAGTGTTGAAAAAATAGTCAATATTGATAAATACAATTTCTTGCCACCTTTAATGGCTTTATGGAAAATATATCACATAATCTATTCACATTGCAATTGAAAATAACTCTGAGAACTAATTTGGATTTTTTAGAGGTAATATGGCTTTCCATCCATTGAAATAAAAAAATCTCAAAATGATTCACTATAGGTTGTTTAATAGGTGACACTCACACATAATCTAGAATAAATAACCTAGGCACCTTCAAAGAAAGTATTCTTTCAACTTTTGAGATGGCAAGTTGATAATTAGTGTTGCAATATTCTTTCACTAGATCCACTATTTTGCAACCAGTCAAAAGTTTACTCCCATTAATTTGTTGTTCAACGTATTTTATCCTCTTAATAGGACTAGAGCCTTCAGTGAGATTTGATGGTTGAGCAGAACAAATCAAAGGAAGAATCTCATTTTCACCCTCACTTGTCAAGATATTTTAAACGTCTAAAAATCAGTAATTTGCAACTGTTGTATTCAAATAAGGCACACATTGATTTTGTTGGACTTCCCAATAAGGATATGAACATTGTATGTAGTTGTGGAAAAAAAATCACATTGCCCAAGTATGGTTCTAGTGAGCTCCAACACGTAGCTACCATTCCACTTACTATATATGTTTCTGCTTAAAAAAAAATTGAAAGCATAGATCCTTGATAATACAAGGACAGTTGAATTTCGAAAGAAATGGTGTAAGAGAGAAGGAGAAAGCAATGGATTCAATGCATCAGAAGAAACACTAGGGGATGAAGGCATAAGAAGAATATTTATTTCTTCTTCCTTTTGGATTGCATCTGGATCAATTGAAAATTGAAATGGGTGGTTTTGTATATTTGGCATTTGGTTTTGCCTTTGATTTTGGCATTGATGGTAATCTTACCAAACAATGGAATGCATCTCATTTATGTTAGAGGCGAGTGCATATCTGTGGAAAAATCATCCCCAGTTGTAGCTCTAGGTTCTTTTGTTGTTTATGCTTGAGCTGTTGAGTAAAATTACAATTAGTTTGATAACCAATTGGGACTTGGAGGGAAATATGGGTGGTGGTCCATGGAGGTATGCTTGATCAGGGAACTTATTTTATGCTGAAGGAGCTAAGGATATATCTAAATATCTATCATATTGTATGTATTTTCCACTTCATAGTTTCATTCATCATAATAGTCTTCATGTTGATAGGTATTCTACTGAAAATACTGATCTTGAACAGTTTGTAAAAATGTCTTTTGTTTCAAATGAGGAGATGATAAAGTGGAAAATGTTGGCACTCAATCTAGAGAATTATAAGTCAATTATATGTCTCAAATTAGTGATACATTCTCATTTTAAATTGGAACAAAGAATGTTCCCATTGGAGAGGGTATTTATGGCTTAGTTGATTTCACCCAATATGGTGAGATAGACAAAAAATTTGGATGCTAGAAACCCTTTCAGATAAGCCAATCAAGTGAAGTGATTTAGAGAAAGGCTTCTAAAAGATGCAAAATTCTTTCCACCCATATATTCTTTACAAAAATATTAGTAAATATTATATTATGTTTTTTATCATCTATGCTAAGATGAATTGGAAAAATAATTACAGGTCCTCTACTTGAGTAAATAATAATAGAAAGAACTTTTATGAACCTCTATACCCCTGAGGGTGCCTCAAATGTTTTAGAAACAAGTTTTTGGTGTAACCTGTTAAGATAATCTCATTAAATCAAAACATTTCACCAATCAAAACCTCTTAACTATGGCCAATACTTCCTAAACGTAGTAAAATTAACCAAATGAATGTCTTATTGTATCATGATTCATATCCTCCTCACTCACATAGATGATAGAACACCACTCTTTGGATGAATTCCCTCAAAAGTACCAATAAGTGGTTGAAAGTGCAATTTAGAAAGAAGCGATAAATGCATGATGCATTGCCAATCAAAATAAATTTCCGACCAACACAACACATTCAAAAGAAGAATTCAAATATTAGAATAATATTACATAAAAGACTCAAAACCACTATTTTTGTTTTTCTTCAATGAAGCAAAAAGGAGAAGAGCAGAAATTTACTCTGTAATCGAGCTAGAACCTTCAACAGATTTATGATTCAAGAGTAACTTCCATGATCATCATTCAGACAAGTCTCAACCATAATGTCATTGGGAGGATTTTTCCACCACTGCCTATTATGACCGACTAGGCATCTTCAACAACTTCTTTTCTCCTCATCAAACTCTATAAGAAGATGAAACCTGCTCCAATGACCATAAACAATGCATGTTGTCAAATGAGTAACTTTGATGCAAAATTAATTTGGTCTTTACATAGTATCATTTACATTATAAAAGAGTTATTTATTTCTATCTTATTTATGTAGATTCTCATGTTATTTATTCAAAATAAATAACATGTGGTGGTTGATAATAGAAATACAAAAACTAAACCATTAACACTTCCACTAGGATGTTGGTTTGCAAGGATTCAAAATATTGTCAAACATAGCCCTCAAGGTTTTGTTGTAGCCTCTACAACACCCTCCAAAAAACCCCCACTTTAAAATTTTTTTGGAGCCCCTTGAGCACAAAGAAAATTTAAGTCAGGAAGACTAAGTCGCTGAGTCGCAAATCCTAAATTTATGGAAAACTGCGACCCAGCGATCTTGCGACCCCGCGACCCTGAGGTCACCAGGTCGCAAGGTCGCAGGGTCGCACTCCCCTCGCACGACCTCGCCATGCGACCTTGCGACCTCATTAATGGCCTGCACGTGCGACCCTTCTATATATTGGAGCTCACTAGGTCGCATTTTGCATAGGCAGCGGATAGAACAAATGGCTCTGACAGGTCGACTGGAGCGCGATTTTCCCAGGTGAATTTGAAGCAGACTTGGAGTGTATACCTGTCCTCTCAAATTCCAGCGACATGGGACCCCCAGTGTTCCGGAAGAAAGACAAGCACTTGGCAGTGGAAGATGTGGAGATGGACATGCCAATGTATCCACCCCCGATATACAGAGATACTCTTTGCACATTTTCCAAAGGGGACAACATGCGTTGGTACCAAGTGTATGTAGAGTTCGCCAAAACGGAACTCCCAGAAGACCTCCAAGATCGGGAGATATACTTACAGGTTAAAAGGTCCAAGCTACATGTCGCAGGTGCTCACCTGGCCATATTCCCGTGCCCAGAGGTGATAGATTGGATTTTACAGAAAACAGATCCCAAGAAGTTCGTGATCAGAGACAGTGAAGGCAAGGCTTTCGCAACGCTCAAAGGCTTAGACGCCCATGTTTATTACTCTTTGCCTGAGCAAGAAGAAAAATTCACAGAATATTGGGCCATTGCTCATGCAGTTCCTGTAGTTGAAACTATAAGGAAATGGTGGGAGGAGCCTGAGAAGTTTAAGGTCAAGAAAGACCAGAAATATCCAGTGGCGAGCCTGAGAAAAGTATATAAATTAGTAGCCGCCATGCTTTGCAGATTGTACGGGTGCCCCGATGCCACCACCTTCAACGGCACATGGAAAACTCTCATGGAATATGTCACAGTGCACGGCACTCGTTTCAACTGGGCTAACATATTGATGACCTCCATGCATACAAATTTATCCTCAGCATTGGTACCGGATGAAGGAATGCCTTCTGAATTCTATATGGCTTCTTATTTATTGGATTCCGTCTGTTAGAGGTTGCATTTTGAAGGATGGGTACATAACTGGGATCCCACACAGACCCGTGCAATTCATCTAAAAACCAAGGTGTCTTGGTAATCCAGGTATAAACAAGACATATAGCCAATCTCCCAAGTGTTCATCCCCGCTCTATACAGAAAATTATTCGGCCAAGACGCCCCTTGCATGTCTTGGCGAGCCAGGGAGACGCTAAGCCAAGTGGCACATTGGTTTCCTTTCGCCGAATATACATTCATCCGAGTCTTTGGTTCGTTCAGGGCACCACATGCTATGCCTCGTTTCGTTACAGACAGAGTGCTCATGCAAGAGGTCTGCTTCCAAATGTCCTCGGGCTTCTCTGGGGTCTGTCCAAATGAAGAAGTCGTGGCCCACGCTACCCCTCACCGAGCGCATACACGGTTAAAGACTTCAGAGGTAGAGCGGAGGAGAAGGGAAGTGAAAAGTTGTCGCCTTGAGGCTTTGGAATACCGAACATGAGCCGGAGCGGATAGTTCACGAAAATTGCCGAAAGGATAAATTCAAATGGAACTGTCGACGTATTGAATCTTGGAGAAGATGAAAGAAGGAGCGGGTACAATGCGGATAGACAGCGGCTCTAGGGAGTGAACTGCGGCCAAGAAGACCGGATGACCAAACGGAAGAAGAGTCTGTAAATTAGGAGGATGCCTCTTCCTCTCTCGCTAAAAAGCCTGGAGACCGATTACAAGGCATGGTACCTCTGCCCAACGGAAAGAAATAGAGGCCAAAAAACCGAGCAAGAGAGAGAAAATAAAATCAAAGAAGGGACGAGAAGAAACGCAGAAGAGCTAAGGCGACCACGAGAAGAAGCGAGACGAGGAGGCCAAGAAGGAAAAGGAGGAAAAAGAGGCGAAGGCTGCAGCAGAACGGGAACTCAAGAAAGAGCTAGACAAAAGCGGAAGCTGACCACCAGAAGAAAGCAGAGCAAGCTGCAGCAGCCGAACGGAAGAGGGAAGCCGAAATAGAAGCAGCATCAGAAGCGGAGCTCAGGCAGAATAAAGAACATGTGAAGGCAGAAGTCGAACGCCTACAAAGGGAAGAGGAGGAAAAGAAGAAGAAAGAAGAAGAGGATGAAATGCTAGAATATGTCGAGGTATCTCCCCTTGAGGTACCTCTAGTCAGTACACGAGCCCCGCTCTCTGATTCCAGCTCCTCCCAGGCACAAGAGGAGGAGGCATTCGACCTCACCAGGCTCACATTCGATCAATTCTCCTTCAAAATCCGACAAGAGAAACGAAGAATCCTGGCGCAAAATCCTTCTGCCACATCCACGGTCGCAACCAGCAAAGACATAGTCCTTGATACTAGGAATAATCCCGTGATGATAGCATCGGCTGGCATAGCTTTCGCTGCAGCAACGGAAGAAAATGTGACCAGAATGAGTAGAGAGATCGTTTCTCTACAAAATAGACTAGAAGAAGCAGAGAAGAGGGAGAAAAGGGCAGAACAGGAGAGGACGACATTGAAAGAGGAGGTTCAACAACTCTGAAACAAAACTCCCCCTGTCAATGAAGTTCCGCTTGCCATTCTAAAGGAGTGCGATGTATTAGAGGCGACCATGAGGCAAGTGTATGGGGAAATGTTCACCATAAAACAAACAGTCGCCCCATTGGTAAGAGCATGAGCGGAGACTAAGCAGAAGCATGAGCAGCTGAAGGAGGTCTCAGCTGCCTTGGATAGAATGATGGACTGGATAGTGTGGTACCCTCAGGCTCCTGAGCACTTGCCAAAGAAGGATTGGATTCATACGCAAGATGCCAAAGTCCAAATCCGTATGAAAATGCAGTCCAAGGATAAGCTATCCAAGGATTTGGACAAAGTAATGTCTGCATACAAACACCTGATCAGCGGCATCGACTCGATGCACACCCTTCACCACATTCCTTCGCTGGGGGCATTGGACGAGTGGAAAACCTGGGAACAAGTAGATCAAGAGATCGAGTCATTTCTGTAGCCCATTAAGAAAGCTGCTGCCGCCCCCGATCTTGCAGCATCATGAGAAAATATGGGTCAGTTTCTTGTCACGCCAGTATGGATTTACACCAAGCTCGCCTCTCTTTCCAACCAGATCTCACAGAAAACGGAAAATCTAGTCCCAAATTCTTTGGAGTGCATGCATCGGTTGAAAGAAGAGGTCCCTCTGGTTTCCCCCATAGCAGTAGAGTATCAGACCTGGAAAGATTTCCTCAAAGAACAACAGATTGATGCCCCTGACCTCACAATTGCGTGCTCATCTCCATAGCCCAGTGACAGTAAGTCGCTGGTAGCATTTAGAGGCAAGTTGCAGGTCGCACTCACCAGCCAGGTCACAGGTCGCAATCTCCTTTCGGGTCGCAAGGTAGCTCAACAGGCAGGCAGGTGAGGAGTCAGGAAGCCCAAAGGGCAAGTTTTGTTCTATAAAACTCCCTTTGAGGAAAATGTAAAGGATCTTTTTTTTGGAGACTCAAGAGCTATACAACATTGTATTGAAAGATAACACTCTTGTGCATATGAATACAAATACCTATTAAAACTCCTTTTGGATCTGATGTGTTTTGCTGTGCGAACACTATGAGTACTTCTTATACAGTTTCAAACATCTTTTGATTAATGAAGTTGCACTCTTAATGGCATCATTTATGCATTATGGTTTTCTGTACTAGTGTTAATGATGTTCAGTTTATATTGCTTTCTTAATGGATGTTAATGACTTTTGTTTATTAGCATTTCGTTTTATGTTTCAGGAAGTAAAGGGGCATCTCGCCATAAAGAAATATTTCTTTTGTGGTCAGAATAGCCTGCAAGCATAACCCCAAAGATGTGTTGCTAACGACACCTCCTTCGGCGTGTATGCTTTATTAATTGTCTCGCTACCCATAGTGTTTATACAAGTTTAATGCATCAATCACGTATCTTGTAATCGTGTGAATAAGTGTGTGTCCGCAGGTTCAATCGGGTTCTTTTGAGACCAAAGGGAAGGTGACTTAAGCGGTAGACGGACCCACACCTCGAACGGGATCCCCATTCCAAACAGTTCAAGGTCTAATTGGGACTTTCTATCGGGGAGATCCCCTACTGTTGGGCCTGAATGGCATCCTCCCAGCATACAACCAACATTCCATCACAAAATCCCCATGGGGAGGTCATAAACGACGACCCTATCCCTCCCCCTTTGGAAGATATCCCAGGGGAGGAGGTTCCATATTATGAAATTACCAGAGAGAGAGATCATCGAGGGGAGAGATGACCACAAAGAAATCGAGGAGATCATCGAGGAGCCATTGATCACGAGGGGAGAGATGACCACAAACCAATCGAGGAGATCATTGATGAGCCATCGATCACGAGGGGAGAGATGACCACAAACCAATCATGAAAAAGGGTCAGTCCTCCACAAACAAAACCACGGAAAAGGATAAGGATGATTTCAACTTCGAGAGTATAGCAAAGACCCTCAAGCTATTGACAAATGAAGTCTCCAACCTGAAGAGGAAGGGTATAGAATCCACGACTAGCACCAAGGCACCTAAGCCCTTTTTCAGAAAGAGCAACCCCAACACCAGCCGACCTCCGCCTAACCCAAACACTGTTCTCAACGTGGAAGAAATAGGAAAAGATAATTTCTGTTCTTTCCACCAGGCTGCCCACTCTGAAAAAACATGCCCACAATGGAGTGACAGCATGACGGCAGTGGTGAATCAACTTCTGGTCGATCAAACCACAGGGGATGCGAGGGAGGATGATGCTTCCGACCACGATGAGGAGTTTCCCTCGGATGAAGAACCAGGGTCCTCGGTTCTTGCATTTGATATTACCCACGGGGACAAAAATATTACCATCACTGATATCAACATGGCAGACAATCCTAAGGCCCAACCCGTAAGAAACTATAGCCTTAGGAGCAAAGGACCGGTCCCCGAACCATCCTTTGAGGAAAAGAAACGAGCTTTCTTAAGGAAAATTCTCCCCCCGGGGAATGAACAACAAGCTGCCCCTGAGAAGCCCACCAATAACAACACCCGAGAAAATCAAAAGAGCAAGCTCCCGGTGGGGTCCCCCAAAACCACTACCGAGCCTTGTCCTCAATCCGATTATGCTTATAACATTGTAGAGGACATGAAGAAAACCAGAGCTAACATCTCCCTATACGAGCTTGCCCGCATCACAAATCAACGAGAACTCATTCTTAAAGCCTTCACCAATACCTCAACTACTAAGCCTGTGAGCAATACGTCCACGCAAGCCAGTACTAGTTTTTAGTCTATTGTGAACGCCATCAATGCAAATTCCAGGGGATCTACTCCTCCCTTCCTGTTATCTTTTAAGATTTTCAACTTCAACGTCCATAACTATCTAGTTGACTCCGGTGCGTCCACAAACGTCATGCCCCTATCAGTTTGTAAGAAGCTGAACATCCGCCTGGAGAAAACTGACGCGAGGATCATCCAACTTGACAGATCGCAGGTGCCAGCTGTAGGAGAGCTAAATAACATCATTATCCACCTTTCATCCGATTCTAGAGTCCACCAATGTATTGACATTGTGGTTGTTGATATTTCGGAAGGCTACGGCCTATTACTTAGCAGAGACTGGTCCAGCAAGCTGCAAGGGTATTTTTCCACTGACTGGTCCTACCTGTGGCCGCCTTACAAGGGCTGAAATAACCAAATCAGGGTAGAAAGCGAACCATATATGAAATATACCATGACTGATTTGGATGCTACTAACGAACCCATCAGTTTTTCCCAGGAGGAGCTTGGCAGGTGCTTCTTGGAAGCCATTTTCGGATGTTATCATCCTCCTCAGTCTCTAGTAGACCCTGAGATCCAGTCTGAACTAACACTCGTAGCAGAAGACAAAGCCACCCCCGTCTCACACCAAACCGAAGCCCTGCCCCAACCTACAACCCCAAAGGAGCCAGAAAATGACGCCTGGACCCTGTACTATGACGTTTCCAAAACCCATGACGGAGCTGGCGCGCGCTGCATCTTGCTAGACCCTGAAAAGAACAAATTATTGATTTCGTGTCGGCTTGAGTTCCAGTGCACCAACAATACTACTGAATATGAAGCTCTAATCCTCGGACTCAAGAAGGCATTAGATTTAAAGGTAAGGTGCTTACGAGTCATTGGAGACTCCAAGATCATTACTCGGCAAGTACACAATACCATTCATTGTTTGTCTCCGCATTTAAAAGTTTATCAACAAGAGGTATGGCGTCTTATTTCTGCTTTTGATGCATTTGGAATTAAATCTGTTCTTAGAATGCACAATGCAGCAGCTGATACTCTGGCTAATGCTGCTGCTAGATTTACCCCTTCGAGGGATGGCTTTTCTATTGAAGTTATATATAGACCCTCCGTGCCAAATAATATTACTAATTTACTCATTTTTGATGATGATCAACAGATATTGGAATTCATGCTCAATACTAAAGTGTTCAAAGACGCGGAAATTGATGAGGCAGATCACGACCAAGATTTGCAGGAAGAGCACGAAAAATGCAAGGAGAACCCCATGCCCAAGGGGATAGTGTCACTTGAAAATCTCTTTGATCTGCAAAGCCGATTCCGTGGCCCCCCAAATACCAAAGTACAAAGTTCCATCTTGGCACATCGGCAAGTGAACTTGGGATCAGATGAGAACCCGAAGTTCATTAACCTTGGGAAAGACTGTACTGACGAAGAGACGCAGGCCTTCACCCAACTATTTCGAAAGTATCGAGACATATTTGCTTGGATGTATGATGATTTACGTACGTACGATACTCGGATTATTCAGCACGTGATACCCATGAAGGAAGGCGTGAAACCGTTCCAATAGAAGCTCAGAAAAGTGCATTCTACTTTGGAACCGATGATTTTGAAAGAACTTAAGAAGATTTTGGATGCACGCATCATATTCAAAGTTCGTCACTCCACATGGGTGTCAAATTTTGTCCCAGTATGGAAGAAGTCTGGTGAGATCCGCTTATGTGTGGATTTCTAGAATTTGAATCGGGCATCAAATAAAGACAATTACCCGGTGCCACCTATGGAACAAATATTTCAAGCTGTGTCTGGGTCCAAGATGTTCTCCTTATTGGATGGGTTCTCTGGTTACAACCAGGTGCTTGTAGCTGAGCCAAACAGATTGAAAACTACCTTTCAGACCAAATGGGGAATGTTCGCTTTCAGGCGCATGCCTTTTGGATTGATAAACGCGGGGGAAAATTTCCAACGGGCCATGGATATAAATTTCTGTGCTTTGATAGGGCAGAGCGTGGTATTCTATTTGGACGACGTCATCGTGTTTTCAAAACACCGGGGCGATCATTTATGCCACCTCAAGCAAATCTTCGAGAGGTGCAGGAAGTACGGGATTTCACTTAACCCGAAGAAGAGTGTTTTCATTGTGGCAGAAGGAATTTGCTGGGCCACATTATAACTAAGAAAGGCATAGTTGTAGATCCATAGCAGGCAAAAGCCATTGCCCAGATTCCCCCCCCAAGCAGTAAGAAATCAATGCAATATTTCCTAGGAAAAATCAATTTTGTCCGTAAATTCATATCGGATTTTGCCCAGATAGTCAGGCCTTTGCAGGGGATGATAAAAAAGAATGTGGTGTTCAAATGGAATCTGTGAGAGAAGGAGGCCTTCGAAAAAATCAAGCAGGCTATAGCTGAAGCGCCATCCCTCCAAAGTCCAGACTTTAGTAGAGGCTTTATCCTGTATACTTTCGCTTCAGATTCATCACTTGCAGCTGTCCTCATGCAGAAAGACGGCAACAATGATGAACGACCTATTTCCTTCATGAGTACTGGTTTACAGGGAGCTGAATTGAACTACCCTGAAATCGAAAAGCAAGCGTATGCGGTCTACAAAGCAGTCAAGCATTTCAGGCCCTACATCTTGAAAAACCATGTCACTGTTTTTGTCCCTCACCCAGCTATCCGCTCACTGTTTGTGTAGCAAGAGATAGGCGAGAGGCGAGGCAACTGGGTGGCGTGCCTGGAAGAGTATGATTTAGAGTTTAAACCAGCACACACCATTAAAGGACAAGGATTATGCCAAATTGCTGCAGAGGCTGCAAGTTCACATGGAGTTGAAGAAGAGTGTTGGGAACAGGAAATCGATATGTATCAGAGTGACCACGTGCCTCAGGAGAGAAGCCCTTCTTGGTACTCTGACAGTTCAGGATACTTAGCCCAGGGCGTCCTAGACCCTGCTCTATCTGCTCGGCAGAAACGCGCGATAAGACTCAAAGCTGCATCTTACCAGCTGATCCAGGGTAAGATTTTCAAGAAACATTACGATGGAGTTATGCTACGCTGTTTGGAACATGATGAGGCGCAAAAAATCTTAACCGAGCTGCACGATGGACCAGCTGGAGGTCATTATGCAGGCGATACCACCGCCCATAAGATAATGCGCGTAGGATACTATTGGCCAACCCTTTTTAGAGATGCGCATGCATATGTACGGAAGTGCATTCAGTGCCAAAAATTTTCCAACCGGGAAGCGAGGCCAGCCGCTCCCCTATTATTAGTAGCAGTGGAGGAACCCTTTCAACAATGGGGTTTGGACGTCATTGGTGAAATCATACCTCACTCCTCCAAGCAACACTGGTATATTCTCACTGCTACCGATTATTTCACCAGGTGGGTCGAAGCAACACCTTTACGTCAAATCAACGATCAAGAGGTAATAGAATTCGTCACACATTCCATCATCACCAAGTTTGGCGTTCCAACTTCCTTTGTTTTTGATAATGCAACTTACTTTTCGTCTTTTAAATTATATGATTTTTCTATGGAAAACGATATTGTTCTTAAACATTTTGCAAATTATTATCCCCAAGGAAATGGGTTAGCTGAGTCAACTAATAAAAATCTTATCCGCATCATTAAGAAGACCTTGCTGTCCCACCAGTGCAACTGGCACAACACCCTTCACAATGCACTTTGGGCTGATCGTGTCACGTCCAAGTCCTCCCTAGGCACCTCTTCGTACTTCCTCGTGTATGGGAAAGAGGCTGTTCTTCCTCCCCATTTATCTCTCCCTGCCCTTCAACTGTCCCAAGAATGTCATGGTACCCCATGCCCCACCTTGCAGACTCGGATCAACACCCTGCTGAAGTTGGAGGAAGAAAGACAAAAAACCCGGGAAAAGTTCGCCATCCACCAAAGCCGAATCAAGAGATGGTTTGATAGAGAATCCGCAGGGAATAAAAAATTTGAGATAGGAGACCTGGTCCTGTAGTGGGATAAAGCTTAGGAAGAAAAGGGAAAACATTCCAAGTTCCAAGCACTGTGGACAGGTCCTTTCCAAGTTAAAGAGAAATTAGGTTCCCACACATTTAGACTGCAAAATCTTGAGGGAAGAGTTGAGGTCCTCCCGGTAAATGGGCATGACCTCAAACATTACTTCACTTAGCAGCCCTTAGGGGCTATCTTATCCTTGTATCATAGTTTCCATTTTAGTTCCTTTTGTCAAAAAAAAAAAAAAAAAAAATGTTATAAAAAGCGGAAGGACTTGTCAGAACCACGCAATTGGCACACTGCAACAGGTTCTATGTTGATGGAAGGCCTTTTACTGATAAACACGAAGGTGGTAAAAGATTGCTTGTTACCGGCACCTAAAGGCAGCACATGATCTAGCTCAAGCCATCAAACGGGGAGCCCACCTAGCAAGTTTGAGAGGGTGCCTGCAAAAGAAAGTGTGATGCAGTGGTAACTAGAGTGGAAGGGAACAGAGGTACTCCATGCTACGTCAGGGCATCCGGGAAAAACCAAAGTCCTCACACCAGACCAGGAGCAACCTCTTTGCAAGTAAAATAAGTCGGGATCCCTCATCCGCCCAGGCAAAAATTTCCCATCTCAAATAAGTGCCATGAGCACATCTGAATAAGTGCCTCAGGCACATTGAAAATAAGTGCAATAGCACACTAATAAAGGGTAAAGGATTGAAAAAGGCTTCCTGCGCAGAGAGGTGATGTAACGACTCCACCGGGGTACTGACCAGGCTCGCTGGCAGTGGAGCAACGTTCACGATTCCTAGGCAGTGACTCCGCTAGGACCGAGAGGTTCGCTGGCAGTGGAGCAACACGATGACGACAAAATAATCGTACCAGACCCTGTAGCCGCTTGGAGTTCTCCAACCCTTTCGGTCCTGAAACCTGAAGAAATGAAATTTGGTTAACCAGCACCCGAACGAGCCAGCAGGCCAAGCAACCTCGCAAGGTGCAAAAAAGCTAGGCAGTGTTGACCTTAAGGTAAAAGCAGCAGCTAGCGAAGGCCCCTCCCTCCCACCTCCAAAGGTTAACCATTGACATAGAATCTGAGTTCTTCCAGTGAATCGCCATTTGTTGTAGCCTCTACAACACCCTCCAAAAAACCCCCACTTTAAAATTTTTTTGGAGCCCCTTGAGCACAAAGAAAAGTTAAGTCAGGAAGACTAAGTCGCTGAGTCGCAAATCCTAAATTTATGGAAAACTGCGATCCAGTGACCTTGCGACCCCGCGACCCTGAGGTCACTAGGTCGCAAGGTCGCGGGGTCGCACTCCCCTCTCACGACCTCGCCATGCGACCTTGCGACCTCATTAATGACCCGCATGTGCAACCCTTTTATATATTGGAGGTCGCTAGGTCGCATTTTGCATAGGCAGCGGATAGAAAAAACGGCTCTGACAGGTCGACTGGAGCGTGATTTTCCCAGGTGAATTTGAAGCAGACTTGGAGTGTATACCTGTCCTCTCGGATTCCAGCGACATGGGACCCCCAGTGTCCTGGAAGAAAGACAAGCACTTGGCAGTGGAAGATGTGGAGATGGACATGCCAATGTCCCCGCCCCCGATATACAGAGATACTCTTTGCACATTTGCCAAAGGGGACAGCATGCGTTGGTACCAAGTGTACTTAGAGTTCACCAAAACGGAATTCCCAGAAGACCTCCCGGATCGGGAGATATACTTACAGGTTAAAAGGTCTAAGCTACATCTCGCAGGTGCTCACCTGGCCATATTCCTGTGCCTAGAGGTGATAGATTGGATTTTACAGAAAATAGATCCCAAGAAGTTCGTGATCAGAGACAGTGAAGGCAAGGCTTTCGCAACGCTCAAAGGCTCAGACGCCCATGTTTATTACTCTTTTCCTGAGCGAGAGGAAGAATTCATAGAAGATTGGGCCATTGCTCATGCAGCTCCTGTAGTTGACACTATAAGGAAATGGTGGGAGGAGCCTGAGAAGTTTAAGGTCAAGAAAGACCAGGAATATCCAGTGGCGAGCCTGAGAAAAGTATATAAATTAGTAGCCGCCATGCTTTTCAGATTGTACGGGCGCCCCGATGCCACCACCTTCAACGGCACATGGGCAACTCTCATGGAATATGTCACAGTGCACGACACCCGTTTCAACTGGGCTAACATATTGATGACCTCCATGCATACAAATTTATCCTCAGCATTGGTACCGGATGAAGGAATGCCTTCTGAATTCTATATGGCTTCTTATTTATTGGATGCCATCTGTTCGAGGTTGAATTTTGAAGGATGGTTACATAACTGGGATCCCACACAGACCCGTGCAATTCATCTACAAACCAAGGTGTTTTGGGAATCCAGGTATAAACAAGACATAGAGCCAATCTCCGAAGTGTTCATCCCCGCTCTATACACAAAATTATTCGGCCAAGACGCCCCTTGCATGTCTTGGCGAGCCAGGGAGACGCTAAGCCAAGTGGCGCATTGGTTTCCTTTCGCCAAATATACATTCATCCGAGTCTTTGGTTCGTTCAGGGCACCACATGCTATGCCTCGTTTCGTTACAGACAAAATGCATCTGATGCCGCCGTGTCTCCCGCCGGGCTTCTCCGGGGGTCTGTCCAAAGGTAAGAAGAAGCTATGGCCCATACATTACCCTCACTATCGGTGCATACTCGATTAAAGACTTTAGAGGCAGAGGGAGAAGAGATGAAAAGTTATCGCTTTGGGGCTTTGGAATACCGAACATACGACCCGGAGCGGATAGTTCCTGAACATTGCAAGAAGGCTAAATTCAAATGGAACTATCAACATATTGAATGCCCGAGAGAATATGAAAGAAGGAATTGGTACAATGCAGATAGAAAACTGGCTCCATGGGTAGAATCTGGCCAAGAAGACCCGGATGACCAAACCTTGGAAGAAAGGAGTCATAAATTAGGAGGTGCCTCTTCCTCTTTAGCTAAAAAGCCTCGGACCAGTACAGGGCATAGTACCTCTACCCAACAGAAAGAAATAGAGGCCAAATCCCAGCAAGAGAGAGAAAAGAAAATGAAAGAGGACGAGGAGAAATGCAAGAGGAGCCTAAAGGCAGAACAGAAGAAGAAGCAGGCCGAAGAGGCCAAGAAGGAAAAGGAGGAAAAAGAGGCGAAGGCTGCAGCAGAACGGGAACTCAAGAAAGAGCTAGACAAAGTGGAAGCTGACCACCAGAAGAAAGCAGAGCAAGCTGCAGCAGCCGAACGGAAGAGGAAAGCCGAAATAGAAGCAGCAGCAGAAGCAGAGCTCAGGCAGAAGAAAGAACATGAGAAGGCAGAAGCCGAACGCCTACAAAGGGAAGAGGAGGAAAAGAAGAAGAAAGAAGAAGAGGATGAAATGCTAGAAGACGTCGAGGTATCTCCCCTTGAGGTACCTCTAGTCAGTACACGATCCCCACTCTCTGATTCCAGCTCCTCCTAGGGAAAAGAGGAGGAGGTATTCGACCTCACTAGGCTCACATTCGATCAATTCTCCTTCAAAATCCGACAAGAGAAAAGAAGAAGCCTGGCGCAAAATCCTTCCGCCACATCCACGGTCGCAACCTGCAAAGACATAGTCCTTGATACTAGGACTAATCCCGTGATGATAGCATCGGCTGGTACAACTTTCGCTGCGGCCACGGAAGAAAATGTGACCAGAATGAGTAGAGAGACCGTTTCTCTACAAAATAGACTACAAGAAGCAGAGCAACGGGAGAAAAGGGCAGAATAGGAGAGGACGAAATTGAAAGAGGAGGTTCAACAACTCTGAAACAAAACTCCCCCTGTCAATGAAGTTCTGCTTGCCATTCTAAAGGAGTGCAATGTATTAGAGGCGACCATGAGGCAAGTGTATGGGGAAATTTTCACCATAAAAAAAACAGTCGCCCCATTGGTAAGAGCACGAGCGGAGACTAAGTAGAAGCATGAGCAGCTGAAGGAGGCCTCAGCTACCTTGGATAGAATGATGGACTGGACAGTAAGGTACCCTCAGGCTCCTAAGCACTTGCCAAAGAAGGATTGGATTCATACGCAAGATGCCAAAGTCCAAATCCGTATGAAAATGTAGTCCAAGGATAAGCTATCCAAGGATTTGGACAAAGTAATGTCTGCATAAGAACACCTGATCAGCAGCATCGAATCGATGCACACCCTTCACCACATTCCTTCGCTGGGGGCATTGGACGAGGGGAAAACCTGGGAACAAGTAGATCAAGAGATCGAGTCATTTCTGCAGCCCATTAAGCAAGCTGCTGCCGTCCCCGATCTTGCAGCATCATGAGAAAATCTGGGTCAGTTTCTTGTCACGGCAGTATGGATTTACACCAAGCTCGCCTCTCTTTCCAACCAGATCTCATAGAAAAGGGAAAATCTAGTCCCAAATGCTTTGGAGTGCATGCATCGGTTGAAAGAAGAGGTCCCTCTAGTTTCCCCCATAGCAGCAGAGTATCAGACCTGGAAAGATTTCCTCAAAGAATAGCAGATTGATGCCCCTGACCTCACAATTGCGCACTCATCTCCATATCCCAGTGGTAGTAAGTCGCTGGTAGCATTTAGAGGCAGGTCGCAAGGTCGCACTCACCAGCCAGGTCGCAGGTCGCAATCTCCTTTCGGGTCGCAAGGTAGCTCAACAGGCAGGTAGGCGAGGAGTCAGGAAGCCCAAAGGGCAAGTTTTGTTCTATAAAACTCCCTCCGGGGAAAATGTAAAGGAAATTTTTTTTGGAGACTCAAGAGCTATACAGCATTGTATTGAAAGATAACACTCTTGTGCATATGAATGTAGATACTTGTTAAAACTCCTTTTGGATATGATGTGTTTTGTTGTGCGAACACTATGAGTACTTCTTATACAGTTTCAAACATCTTTTGATTAATGACGCTGCACTCTTAATGGCATCATTTATGCATTATGGTTTTCTGTACTCGTGTTAATGATGTTCAGTTTATATTGCTTTCTTAATGGATGTTAATGACTTTTGTTTATTATCATTTCGTTTTATCTTTCAGGAAGTAAAGGGGCATCTCGCCATAAAGAACTATTTCTTTTGTGGTTAGAATAGCCTGCAAGAATAACCCCAAAGATGTGTTGCTAATGACACCTCCTTCGGCATGTATGCTTTATTAATTGTCTCGCTACCCATAGTGTTTATACAAGTTTAATGCATCAATCATGCAACTTGTAATCGTGTGAATAAGTGTGTGTCCGCAGGTTCAATCAGGTTCTTTTGAGACCAAAGGGAAGGTGACTTAAGCGGTAGCCGGACCCACACCCTGGATGAGATCCCCATTCTAAACAGTTCAAGGATAAATTGGGACTTTCTATCGGGGAGATCCCCTACTGTTGGCCGGACATATTTTCCCGTCAACAGAATTGGTGCTATAAGGAGGGCCTGAATGGCATCCTCCCAGCATACAACCAACATTCCATCACAAACTCCCCATGGGGAGGTCATAAACGACGACCCTATCCCTCCCCCTTTGGAAGATATCCCAGGGGAGGAGGTTCCATATTATGAAATTACCAGAGAACAGTTGAGAGCCTTGCGCCCAGCTGCCCGCAATCTCATCAGGGATTTGCGATATGCCCCAATCATGAATTTCTTGACCCATAATAGGACCCCTACTGAAAACATCACTCGTAATGGTGCACTAGTGAGTTCCATACCTCAGTTGGTGAATCTCATGGTTGAAGACCTTGCCACTGCTATCGAGAACAACGAATCGATTCCTGAACTCCAAATAGGTGAAGAAGAATTTGGCATGACTGAACCCTTCCCTGACCCTCAGCCCAACCAAGCCCAACAGAACAACAACCAGGCACACCCCCCACCTGGGGAAGGTGAAGAAGATAGAGGCCAAGGGAACGAAGGCGAGGGGAATAGAGCCTGTAGAAACGAAGGCGAGGGAAATAGAGCCCGCCGAAATGAAGGTGAGGGGAACAGAGGCCGTGGGACTGGAGGTAGAGGAGATAGATGCCATGGCCAAGGACACCGTGCCAACCACCGCCGCCCAAACCCAAATAGGCCACCTATCTACAATTGGGGGTATCTTAGAAACATGGCCAATCGTGGGAGACTTCAAGATGAACACTCTCGCCATGAGGGAGAAGCATCGGTGTCAGGTACGGGGAGTGAATCCGAGCCTTAGATCAGGCACCACCAGCAGGCTAGGAGAGTGCAACCACTTGCCTGGATGGCCCAGTCCCTGTTAGATCTTTTGGGCCCCCTCCACGACCTGCTTAGGCACCCTGAGAAACATCTCCCCAAGTTTGATCCTGAGAAAGGCACCTTGGCCGAGGATCATATAAGCAGTTTCTATCTTTCCCTGCAAATCATGAGGGTTCAAACAGATGACGTCGCTTGCCGCCTTTTTCCGCACACTCTTGAAAACAAAGCGGCCACCTGGTACCGCTCCCTCCCAAGTGCCTCCATTATGTCATGGGACCAGTTCAGTCGTGTATTCCTGTAGAAATTTTCAGAAGACAAAACCCCTTCCATGCTCCTTACAGAGTTAAGCACCATTAAGTGCCATAAGAAAGAGAAGGTTAGAGACTTAAACCAGTGCTTTACCACCATACTGCAAAAGTTTCCCCCCAACCTGGCGTTGGACGAATCTATTACCATAGACTACTATACAAAATCTCTCCCTAGGGATATCGCCATCTTCGTAAAACGCGAAGCTCGGCCCACCCTTGCAGCGAACTACGCAACCGCCCTCGCTGTAGAAAGAGACATGCTTTCTATAGGAGCCATCGATCACGAGGGGAGAGATGACCACAAACCAATCACGAAAAAGGGTCAGTCCTCCACAAACAAAACCATGGATAAGGATAAGGATGCTTTTGACTTCGAGAGTATAGCAAAGACCCTCAAGCTATTGACAAATGAAGTCTCTGACTTGAAGAAGAAGGGTATAGAATCCACGAATAGCACCAAGGCACCTAAGCCCTTTTTCAGAAAGAGCAACCCCAACACCAGCCGACCTTCGTCTAACCCAAACACTGTTCTCAACGTGGAATAAATAGGAAAAGATAACTTCTGTTCTTTCCACCAGGCTACCCACTCTGAAAAAAATGCCCATAATGGATCGACAAGATGACGGCAGTGGTGAATAAGCTTCTGGATGATCAAACCCCAGGGGATGAGAGGTAGGATGATGCTTCCGACCACGATGAGGAGTTTCCCCCGGATGAAGAGCCAAGGTCCTCGGTTCTTGCATTTGATATTATCCATGGGGACAACAATCTTACCGTCACTGACATCAACATGGCACACAATCCTAAGGCCCAACCCGTAAGAAACTACAACCTTAGGAGCAAAGGACCGGTCCCCGAACCATCCTTTGAGGGAAAGAAAAGGGCTTTCTTAAGGAAAATACTCCCCCCGGGGAATGAACAACAAGCTGCCCCTGAGAAGCCCACCAATAACAACACCCGAGAAAATCAAAAGAGCAAGCTCCCGATGGGGTCCCCCAAAACCACTACCGAGCCTTGTCGTCAATCTGATTCCGCTTATAACATTGTAGAGGACATGAAGAAAACCAGAGCTAAAATCTCCCTATACAAGCTTGCCCGCATCACAAATCAACGAGAACTCATTCTTAAAGCCTTCGCCAATACCTCAACTACTAAGCTTGTGAGCAATACGTCCGCGCAAGCCAGTCCGAGTTTTCAGTCTATTGTGAACGCCATCAATGCAAATTCCAGGGGATCTACTCCTCTCTTCCTGTTATCTTTTGAGATTTTCAACTTCCACATCCATAACTTTCTAGTTGACTCCGGTGCATCCACAAACGTCATGCCCCTATCAGTTTGTAAGAAGCTGAACATCCGCCTAGAGAAAACTGACGCGAAGATCATCCAATTTGACAGATCGCAGGTGCCAGCTGTAGGAGAGCTAAATAACGTCATCATCCACCTTTCATCCGATTCTAGAGTCCACCAATGTATTGACATTGTGGTTGTTGATATTCCGAAAGCCTACAGCCTATTACTTAGCAGAGACTGGTTCAAAAAGCTGCAAGGGTATTTTGCCACTGACTGGTCCCACCTGTGGCTGCCTTACAAGGGCCGAAATAACCAAATCAGGGTATAAAGCGAACCATATATGAAATATACCGTGACTGATTTGGATGCTACTAACGAATCCATCAGTTTTGCCCAGGAGGAGTTTGGCATGTGCTTCTTGGAAGCCATTTTCGGATGTTATCATCCTCCTCAGTCTCCAGTAGACCCCGAGATCCAGTCTGAACTAACACTCATAGCAGAAGACCAAGCCACCCCCGTCTCACACCAAACCGAAGCCCTGCCCAAACCTACAACCCCAAAGGAGCCAGAAAATGACGTCTGGACCCTGTACTATAACGGTTCCAAAACCCATGACGGAGCTAGCGCGGGCTGCATCTTGCTAGACCCTCAAAAGAACAAATTCTTGATTTTGTGTCGGCTTGAGTTCCAGTGCACCAAAAATACTGCTGAATATGAAGCTCTAATCCTCTGACTCAACAAGGCATTGGATTTAAAGGTAAGGTGCTTACGAGTCATTGGAGACTCTGAGATCATTACCTGGCAAGTACGCAATACCATTCATTGTTTGTCTCCGCATTTAAAAGTTTATCAACAAGAGGTATGGCGTCTTATTTATGCTTTCGATGCATTTGAAATTAAATCTGTTCTTAGAATGCATAATGCAGCAACTGATACTCTGGCTAATGCTGCTGCTAGACTTACCCCTTTGAGGGATGGCTTTTCTATTGAAGTTATATATAGACCCTCCATGCCAGATAATATTACTAATTTACGCATTTTTGATGATGATCAACAGATATTGGAATTCATGCTCAATACTGAAGTGTTCAAAGACGCGACAATTGATGAGGAGGATCACGGCCAAGCTTTGCAGGAAGAGCATGAAAAACGCAAGGAGAACCCCATGCCCAAGGGGATAGTGTCACTTGAAAATCTCTTTGATCTGCAAAGCCGATTCCGCGGCCCCCCAAATACCTAAGTACAAAGTTCCATCTTGGCACATCGGCAAGTGAACTTGGGATCAGATGAGAACCCGAAGTTCATTAACCTTGGGAAAGATTGTACTGAAGAAGAGACGCAGGCCTTCACCCAACTATTTCGGAAGTATCGAGACGTATTTTCTTGGACGTATGATGATTTACGTACGTACGATACTCGGATTATTCAGCATGTGATACCCATGAAGGAAGGCGTGAAACCGTTCCAACAGAAGCTCAGAAAAGTGCATCCTACTTTGGAACCGATGATTCTGAAAGAACTTAAGAAGCTTTTGGATGCACGCATCATCTTCAAAGTTCGTCACTCCACTTGGGTGTCAAATTTGGTCCCGGTACGGAAGAAGTATGGCGAGATCTGCTTATGTATAGATTTCCGGAATTTGAATCGGGCCTCAAATAAAGACAATTACCCGGTGCCACCTATGGAACAAATATTGCAAGTTGTGTCTGGGTTCGGGATGTTCTCCTTATTGGATGGGTTATATGGTTACAACTAGGTGCTTGTAGCTAATCCAGACAGATTGAAAACTGCCTTTCGGACCAAATGGGGAACGTTCGCTTTCAGGCGCATGCCTTTTGGATTGATAAACGCGGGGGAAAATTTCCAACGAGCCATGGATATAGCTTTCCATGGTTTGATAGGGCAGAGCGTGGTATTCTATTTGGACGACGTCAACGTGTTTTCAAAACACCAGGGCGATCATTTACACCACCTCAAGAAAATCTTCGAGAGGTGCAGGAAGTACGGGATTTCACTTAACCCGAAGAAGAGTGTTTTCGCTGTGGCGGAAGGAAATTTGCTGGGCCACATTATAAATAAGCAAGGCATAGTTGTAGATCCAGAGCGGGCAAAAGCCATTGCCCAGATTCCCCCCCCAAGCAGTAAGAAAGCAATGCAATATTTCTTGGGAAAAATCAATTTTTTCCGTAAATTCATATCGGATTTTGCCCAGATAGTCAGGCGTTTGCAGGGGATGATAAAAAAGAATGTAGTGTTCAAATGGAATCTGCCAGAGAAGGTGGCCTTCAACAAAATAAAGCAGGCTATAGCTGAAGCGCCATCCCTCCAAAGTCCAGACTTTAGCAGAGGCTTTATCCTGTATACTTTCGCTTCAGATTCATCACTTGCAGCTGTCCTCACGCAGAAAGAGGACAACAATGATGAACAACCTATTTCCTTCATGAGTACTGGTTTACAGGGAGCTGAATTGAACTACCCTGAAATCGAAAAGCAAGCCTATGCGGTCTACAAAGCAGTTAAGCATTTCAGGCCCTACATCTTGAAAAACCATGTCACGGTTTTCGTCCCTCACCCAGCTGTCCGCTCACTATTTTTGTAGCAAGAGCTAGGCGAGAGGCGAGGCAACTGGGTGGCGTGCCTACAAGAGTATGATTTAGAGTTTAAACCAGCACACACCGTTAAAGGACAAGGATTATGCCAAATGGCTGCGGAGGCTGCAAGTTCACATGGAGTTGAAGAAGAGTGTTGGGAACAGGAAATCGATATGTATCAGAGTGACCACGTGCCTCAGCAGAGAAGCCCTTCTTGGTACTCTGACATTTCAGGATACTTAGCCCAGGGCGTCCTAGACCCTACTCTATCTGCCCAGCAGAAACGCGCGATAAGACTCAAAGTTGCATCTTACCAGCTGATCCAGGGTAAGCTTTTCAAGAAAAATTACGATGGAGTTATTTACGCAGTTTGGAACATGGTGAGGCGCAAAAAATCTTAACCGAGCTGCACGACGGACCAGCTGGAGGTCATTTTGCAGGCGATACCACCACCCATAAGATAATGCGCGCAGGATACTATTGGCCAACCCTTTTCAGAGATTCACATGCATATGTCCGGAAGTGCATTCAGTGCCAAAAATTTTCCAACCGGGAAGCGAGGCCGGCCACTCCCCTACTATCAGTAGCAGTGGAGGAACCCTTTCAACAATGGGGTTTGGACGTCATTGGCAAAATCATACCTCACTCCAAGAAACACTGGTATATTCTCACTGCTACCGATTATTTCACCAGGTGGGTCGAAGCAGCACCTTTACGCCAAATCAATGATCAAGAGGTAATAGAATTCGTCACTCATTCCATCATCACCAGGTTTGGCGTTCCAACTTCCTTGGTTTTTGATAATGCAACTTACTTTTTGTCTTTTAAATTATATGATTTTGCTCTGGACAACGGTATTGTTCTTAAACATTCTGCAAATTATTATCCCTAAGGAAATGGGTTAGCTGAGTCAACTAATAAAAATCTTATCCGCATCATTAAGAAGACCCTGTTGTCCCAGCAGTGCAACTGGCACAACGCCCTTCACAATGCACTTTGGGCCGACCGTGTCACGCCCAAGTCCTCCCTAGGCACCTCTCCGTACTTCCTCGTGTATGGGAAAGAGGCTGTTATTCCTCCCCATTTATCTCTCCCTGCCCTTTAGCTGTCCCAAGAATGTCATGGTACCCCATGCCCCACCTTGCAGATTCAGATCGACACCCTGCTGAAGTTGGAGGAAGAAAGACAAAAAACCCGGGAAAAGTTCGCCATCCACCAAAGCCGAATCAAGAGATGGTTTGATAGAGAATCTGCAGGGAATAAAAACTTTGAGATAGGAGACCTGGTCCTGAAGTGGGATAAATCTCACGAAGAAAAGGGAAAACATTCCAAGTTCCAAGCACTGTGGATAGGTCCTTTCCAAGTTAAAGAGAAATTAGGTTCCCACACGTTTAGACTGAAAACTCTTGAGGGAAGAGTTGAGGTCCTCCCGGTAAACGGGCATGACCTCAAACATTACTTCACTTAGCAGCCCTTAGGGGCTATCTTATCCTTGTATCATAGTTTCCATTTTAGTTCCTTTTGTCAAAAAAAAAAAAAAAAAAAAAAAAATTGTTATAAAAAGCGGAGGGACTTGTTAGAACCACGCAATTGGCACAGTGCAACAGGTTCTATGCTGATGGAAGGCCTTTTCCTGATAAACACGAAGGTGGTAAAATCTTACTTGTTACCGACACCTAAAGGCAGCACATGATCTAGCTCAAGCCATCAATCGGGGAGCCCACCTAGAAAGTTTGAGAGGGTGTCTGCAAAAGAAAGTGCGATGCAGTGGTAACTAGATCGGAAGGGAACAGAGGTACTCCATGCTACGTCAGGGCATCTGGGAAAAACCAAAGTCCTCACACCAGTCCAGGAGCAACCTCTCTGCAAGTAAAATAAGTCGGGATCCCTCATCCGCCCAGGAAAAAATTGCCCATCTCAAATAAGTGCCACGAGCACATCTGAATAAGTGCCTCAGGCACATTGAAAATAAGTGCAATAGCACACTAATAAAGGGTAAAGGATTGAGAAAGGCTTCCTACGTAGAGAGGTGATGTAACGACTTTGCCGGGGTACTGACCAGGCTCGCTGGCAGCGGAGCAACGTTCACGATTCCTAGGCAGTGACTCCGCCGGGACCGAGAGGTTCGCTAGCAGCGGAGCAACACGATGATGAAAAAATAATTGTACTGGACCCTGTAGCCGCCTGGAGTTCTCCAACCCTTTCGGTCCTGAAACCTAAAGAAATTAAATTCGGTTAACCAGCACCCGAACGAGCCAGCAGTCCAAGCAACCTCGCAAGGTGCAAAAAAGCTAGGTAGTGTTGACCTTAAGGTAAAAGGAGTAGCTAGCGAAGGCCCCTCCCTCCTCCCTCCAAAGGTTAACCATTGACAGAGACTCTGAGTTCGTCCAGTGAATCGCCATTTTTTGTAGCCTCTACAACACCCTCCAAAAAACCCCCACTTTAAACATTTTTTGGAGCCCCTTGAGCACAAAGAAAAGTTAAGTCAGGAAGACTAAGTCGCTAAGTCGCAAATCCTAAATTTGTGGAAAACTGCGACCCAACGACCTTGCGACCCCGCGACCCTGAGGTCGCGAGGTCGCACTCTCCTCGCACGACCTTGCCATGCGACCTTGCGACCTCATTAATGGCCCGCATGTGCAACCCTTTTATATATTGGAGGTCGCTAGGTCGCATTTTGCATAGGCAGCGAATAGAAAAAATGGCTCTGACAAGTCGACTAGAGCGCGATTTTCCCGGGTGAATTTGAAGCAGACTTGGAGTGTATACCTGTCCTCTCGGATTCCAGCGACATGGGACCCCCAGTGTCCCGGAAGAAAGACAAGCACTTGGCAGTGGAATATGTGGAGATGGACATGCCAATGTCCCCGCCCCCGATATATAGAGATACTCTTTGCACATTTGCCAAAGGGGACAGCATGCGTTGGTACCAAGTGTACGTAAAGTTCGCCAAAATGAAATTCCCAGAAGACCTCCCAAATCGGGAGATATACTTACAGGTTAAAAGGTCCAAGCTACATGTCGCAGGTGCTCACCCGGCCATATTCCTGTGCCCAGAGGTGATAGATTGGATTTTATAGAAAATAGATCCCAAGAAGTTCGTGATTAGAGACAGTGAAGGCAAGGCTTTCACAACGCGCAAAGGCTCAGACGCCCATTTTTATTACTCTTTGCCTGAGAGAGAAGAAGAATTCACAGAAGATTGGGCCATTGCTCATGCAGTTCCTGTAGTTGACACTATAAGGCAATGGTGGGAGGAGCCTGAGAAGTTTAAGGTCAAGAAAGACCAGGAATATCCAGTGGCGAGCCTGAGAAAAGTATATAAATTAGTAGCCTCCATGCTTTGCAGATTGTACGGGAGCCCCGATGCCACCACCTTCAACGGCACATGGGAAACTCTCATGGAATATGTCACAGTGCATGGAACCCGTTTCAACTGGGCTAACATATTGATGACCTCCATGCATACAAATTTATCCTCAGCATTGGTATCGGATGAAGGAATGCCTTCTGAATTCTATATGGCTTCTTATATATTGGATGCCATCTGTTCGAGGTTGCATTTTGAAGGATGGGTACATAACTGGGATCCCACACAGACCCGTGCAATTCATCTACAAACCAAGGTGTTTTGGGAATCCAGGTATAAACAAGACATAGAGCCAATCTCCCAAGTGTTCATCCCCGCTATATACAGAAAATTATTCGGCCAAGACGCCCCTTGCATGTCTTGGCGAGCTAGGGAGACGCTAAGCCAAGTGGCGCATTGGTTTCCTTTCACAGAATATACATTCATCCGAGTCTTTGTTTCGTTCAGGGCACCACATGCTATGCCTCGTTTTGTTACAGACAGAGTGCTCATGCAAGAGGTCTGCTTCCAAATGTCCTCGGGCTTCTCCAGGGTCCTGTCCAAAGGTAAGAAGAAGCTATGGCCCGTGCTACCCCTCACTATCGGTGCATACTCAGTTAAAGACTTTAGAGAGGTAGAGGCAGAGGGAGAAGAGATGAAAAGTTATCGCTTTGGGGCTTTGGAATACCGAACATACGACCCGGAGCGGATAGTTCCTGAACATTGAAAGAAGGCTAAATTCAAATGGAACTATCAACATATTGAATGCCCGGGAGAATATGAAAGAAGGAACTGGTACAATGCAGATAGAAAACTGGCTCCGTGGGCAGAATCTGGCCAAGAAGACCCGGATGACCAAACCTTGGAAGAAAGGAGTCATAAATTAGGAGGTGCCTCTTCCTCTCTAGATAAAAATCCTCGGACCAGTACAGGGCATAGTACCTCTACCCAACAAAAAGAAATAGAGGCCAAAGCATAGCAAGAGAGAGAAAAGAAAATGAAAGAGGATGAGGAGAAACGCAAGAAGATCCTAAAGGCAGAACAAAAGAAGAAGCAGGTCGAGGAGGCCAAGAAGGAAAAGGAGGAAAAAGTGGCGAAGGCTGCAGCAGAACGGGAACTCAAGAAAGAGCTAGACAAAGCAGAAGTTGACCACCAGAAGAAAGCAGAGCAAGCTGCAACAACCGAACGGAAGAGGAAAGCTGAAATAGAAGTAGCAGCAGAAGCGGAGCTCAGGCAGAAGAAAGAACATGAGAAGGCAGAAGTCAAATGCCTACAAAGGGAAGAGGAGGAAAAGAAGAAGAAAGAAGAAGAGGATGAAATTCTAGAAGATGTCGAGGTATCTCCCCTTGAGGTACCTATAGTTAGTAGACGAGCCCCGCTCTCTGATGCCAGCTCCTCCCAGGGACAAGAGGAGGAGGTATTCGACCTCACTAGGCTCACATTCGATCAATTCTCCTTCAAAATCCGACAAGAGAAAAGAAGAAGCCTGGCGCAAAATCCTTCCGCCACATCCATAGTCGCAACCGGCAAAGACATAGTCCTTGATACTAGGACTAATCCCGTGATGATAGTATCGGCTGGCACAACTTTCGCTGCGGCCACGGAAGAAAATGTGACCAGAATGAGTAGAGAGATCGTTTCTATACAAAATAGACTACAAGAAGCAGAGCAGAGGGAGAAAAGTGCAGAACGGGAGAGGACGGCATTGAAAGAGGAGTTTCAACAACTCCAAAACAAAACTCCCCCTGTCAATGAAGTTCCGCTTGCCATTCTAAAGGAGTGCGATGTATTAGAGGCGACCATGAGGCAAGTGTATGGGGAAATGTTCACCATAAAACAAACAATCGCCCCATTGGTAAGAGCACGAGCGGATACTAAGAAGAAGCATGAGCAGCTGAAGGAGGCCTCAGCTGCCTTGGATAGAATGATGGATTGGACAGTGCGGCACCCTCAGGCTCCTAAGAACTTGCCAAAGAAGGATTGGATTCATACGCAAGATGCCAAAGTCCAAATCCGTATGAAAATGCAGTCCAAGGATAAGCTATCCAAGGATTTGGACAAATTAATGTCTGCCTACGAACACCTGATCAGTGGCATCGACTCGATGCACACCCTTCACCACATTCCTTCACTGGGGAAATTGGACGAGGGGAAAACCTAGGAAAAAGTAGATCAAGAGATCCAGTCATTTCTGCAGCCCATTAAGCAAGTTTTTGCCGCCCCCGATCTTGCAGCATCACGAGAAAATATGGGTCAGTTTCTTGTCACGCCAGTATGGATTTACACCAAGCTCGCCTCTCTTTCCAACCAGATCTCAAAGAAAAGGGAAAAGCTAGTCCCAAATTCTTTGGAGTGCATGCATCGGTTGAAAGAAGAGGTCCCTCTGGTTTCCCCCATAGCAACAGAGTATCAGACCTGGAAAGATTTCCTCAAAGAACAACAGATTGATGCCCCTGACCTCACAATTGCGTGCTCATCTCCATAGCCTAGTGGCAGTAAGTCGCTGGTAGCATTTAGAGGCAGGTCGCAGGTCGCAATCTCCTTTCGGGTCGCAAGGTAGCTCAACAGGCAGGCAGGCGAGGAGTCAGGAAGCCCAAAGGGCAAGTTTTTTTCTATAAAACTCCCTCCGGGGAAAATGTAAAGGATCTTTTTTTTGGAGACTCAAGAGCTATACAACATTGTATTGAAAGATAACACTCTTGTGCATATGAATACAGATACCTATTAAAACTCCTTTTGGATCTGATGTGTTTTGCTGTGCGAACACTATGAGTACTTACTATACAGTTTCAAACATCTTTTGATTAATGAAGCTGCACTCTTAATGGCATTGTTTATGCATTATGGTTTTCTGTACTCGTGTTAATGACGTTCAGTTTATATTGCTTTCTTAATGGATGTTAATGTCTTTTGTTTATTATCATTTCGTTTTATCTTTTAGGAAGTAAAGGGGCATCTCGCCATAAATAACTATTTCTTTTGTGGTCAGAATAGCCTGCAAGCATAACCCCAAAGATGTGTTGCTAACGACACCTCCTTCGGCGTGTATGCTTTATTAATTGTCTCGCTACCCATAGTGTTTATACAAGTTTAATGCATCAATCACGTATCTTGTAATCGTGTGAATAAGTGTGTGTCCGCAGGTTCAATCAAGTTCTTTTGAGACCAAAGGGAAGGTGACTTAAGCGGTAGTCGGACCCACACCTCGGACGGGATCCCCATTCCAAACGGTTCAACGTCTAATTGGGACTTTCTATCGGGGATATCCCCTACTGTTGGGCAGACATATTTTCCCGTCAACAGGTTGCTCACTGGTATTGTCGTGAAAGAGAAATGCATTTAAAAATGATATAAGACAAAATAGAAATTTAGCATTTGCAAAGCTGTTGGGACAAATTCATTCCATCGATCCAAGGGGAAAAGCACTTCGTTGCTACCTCTAAATCCTGTGCTTCAAAATATAGATTCAATCATCAACTACAAACCCCAAAGTTACTTGAGGACATCACCCATTGTCACCTTGGTGATCATCCTTCCCACATAAGGCTAGCTCTCCTCCAACATAAGGGAGGAATCAATGATAAGCCTACATATTTTTCCTTCAAATGTTAAAAAAATTGATTTTTAAAATGATATTGTTTTTGTATTTTAAGATTTAAAATGGAAAGCTAGGCAAGACCTAGTTCCTAGGCCCTGGGCTATAGACTCTAGGCAACAAATAGAACTTTAAAAGTGATGAAAAATATGTGAGTCGTGACAAAAAAACCACACAAAAAGTGTTATTAGTCAATAATATATCCAATAAATATGTAACAATGCTATCTCCTAATAGATGGAACATTTGAAGACAATGTGTTCCCCCAACTTGATCTCTTGTAAGTCACATAGCTGAAAATTCCCTTTGAGGTGTGTGATTCAGTGAGCTATCTCAAACCAAAGCTAGTGGGAGCCCACTTTGAATGAACCAAGGGAAATCCTAAGGCCCTGTGCATCCAATGCCTATTAGTATAGATAGGCCTAACAATAAGAGTCACTTAGCTACATAAATCACTCAAAATAATTAAATGACACACTAGAAAATTTGGCGGAAATTCCGACGGCCAATTCGTCGCTATTCCGACACATAGTCATCGCAAGAGCGACAGTTCGAGGGCGGGCAAAACTTGGTTTACCATACTGTCGCAGTTCCGACACAATTAAAAAGTGTCGCACTATCGACACTTTTTCCGTCGCTTCCAAACAAGCGTCACTCTTCCGACGTTTCCCAATCTGTCGCACTTCCGACCTTTGTAAACTGTCGCACTTCCAACGAAATGTGGTCCGACGTTTTGAACGTCGCTCTTCCAACGTCTGTAAACTGTCACAATTACGACGAAATGTGGTCCGACGTTTTGAACGTCGCTCTTCCGACGTGTTTATACTGTCTCTCTTCCAACGTTTCTAATTTGTCGCAATTCCGACGCTTACAAGGCGTCGGTATAGCGACGACAGGTTCAATTTAAAAAAAAAATGAAACTTTAAAAGAGGAAAAACGTTGTTTTGAATATATTATATGAAGTAAAACAGTCCATGAATTCATTACATTTTCACATCTGAAGATTGGAACCCAAATATCCATCCAGAAAAGTGGAAGTCCCACCCCAGACAATGATAGAAAAATACCCCATGTCACATACAGGGACATGATATAAGACCCAGTAACGCTCCACATGGAGATTATCGACAATCTGAGAAAGCATCCAAATATGCCCGAGGCATCTATAAGAAAGTGAAATAGCATTATGTAGAATAGTAAAGCAACAGATAGAGTACCGACGTCCATTGTTCCAAATACAAATTAAAGTACCCAAAATCCTTGAACAGAGAAAAACGCTAATCATGTGAGGAGTGTGATATGTCAAAAATATAAAAATACCATGAGACCATATCAATTTACCAGCAACATAGACCAGCATCGCTAGTTTTGAAGGCAGAGTGATAAACATTAATCATTTTTTTTTCACAAGAGAAAAAATGTTGTTTTGAATATATTATATGAAGTAAAACGGTCCATGAAGTCATTACATTTTCACATCTGAAGATTGGAACCCAAATATCCATCCAGAAAAGTGGAAGTCCCACCCCAGACAGTGATAGAAAAATACCCCATGTCACATATAGGGACTTGATATAAAACCCGGTAACGGTCCACATGGAGATTATCGACAATCTGAGAAAGCATCCAAATATGCCCGAGGCATCTATAAGAAAGTGAAATAGCAGTATGTATAATAGTAAAGCAACAGATAGAGTACCGACGTCCATTGTTCCAAATACAAATTAAAGTACCCAAAATCCTTGAACAGAGAAAACGCTAATCATGTGAGGAGTGTGATATGTCCAAAATATAAAAAGACCATCAGACCATATCAATAAACCAGCAACATAGACCAGCATCGCTAGTTTTGAAGGCAGAGTGATAAACATTAATCATTTTTTTTTTCACAAGAGAAAAAACGGTGTTTTGAATATATTATATGAAGTAAAACAGTCCATGAAGTCATTACATTTTCACATATGAAGATTGGAACCCAAATATCCATCCAGAAAAGTGGAAGTCCCACCCCAGACAATGATAGAAAAATACCCCATGTCACATACATGGACTTGATATAAAACCTAGTAACGGTCCACATGGAGATTATCGAAAATCTGAGAAAGCATCCAAATATGCCCGAGGCATCTATAAGAAAGTGAAATAGCAGTATGTAGAATAGTAAAGCAACAGATAGAGTACCGACGTCCATTGTTCCAAATACAAATTAAAGTACCCAAAATCCTTAAACTAGTAAAACAAGAGCAATTAAGAATTCACTGTTTATAACTAGTTTAGAAGAAAACATTTAGAATAATAATGATTAAAACCAGATTACACTTAAGTACCTTCTGGTTTACTCCTTTTCATTAATTATTCAGAAATGAAACACAGTGATATAATAAACAGATATAAAAACTTAAAACATAGGATAGAAATGACTTATTGATCCGTAGTTTGACACATGAATCCTGTAAAAAGTCTCTAGCATCAATTCATCATCCAGCAAGCCACAAAGAAATTTCTCCAACAACACTTTATTCCGAAAAAGTCAATGTTACTGCAAAGTATATGAATCTACACTTACTACTACAATTGATGGAGTATTTATACAAAAAATCATACAAAATATCTCATAATAAATTGAGATATTATCTAGGATAACTAATAAGTATTTTACAACAATATAGAGACAAATGGTCTCGTAGATAAGAAAAATGATAACTGATGTTGTGATGTTTCCTTCTTTTAAGAATGTGCTGGAGGCAGGCCCTATATCTTGGCTTGCTGCTGTCCTCTTCAGTAATTCTATGTTGATTATTTCGTTTCACTGATACTCTTTAACTGCTTTGATACTCTTTGACCTTTGTTCATACTTTTATCCTTTTTATCATGATATACTGTGGTAAATAGGCAAAAATTTATGTAAGGATAATTTTTTACAAACGTTCCATCATTTCTTCCCACCATTGAACTTTTGGTACTCTGGTCCTTTGCAACTTTCTTAGTGTTTCATCAGCCTCAGTATATCTGAAGAAATTAGGCTGATTTGGGAACAAATGATTTACTTCATGCTCAAGATAAAATAAATTTTCCAATCTGTCATGAAGGTTTTTCCCTATAGGCAATGCTGCTGTTGATGAACTGGTTGAAGAACTAGCTTGATTATCAGCATATTTGTCCAATTTTTCAACATAACTATCAAGGTCCATTAGCTTATCTTCTGAAACTATAGGACTGGGAAATCCTCTATTTAACAAAATATTCAATCTTTCTCTGAAGGCAATGATTTCTTCTTGCATATCTGAGCACCTTCGTTCTAAATTTTGTACCAGAGTTATTTTAGTAAAAACTCTCTTTATTTCTAGAATTGTTCCGGTCCTATCCTGAATACCAATTTCTGCAAGTTGATTCTTAGTCTGAGTATTCAAAAAATGTATAAGTCTATTGGCCTCTTCTGGCATATTTCCCAACTCTTGTCTTGATCTCTCAATCTCATCCAGAGCCAATTTAACTAAGTTATTCTGTTCATCCATTATTTGAATTGAGGACCAAACATACTTTATTGATTGAATGATATTATCCCAAAGAATTTCATTTATTTCTTTTAAAGGTTTCTCCAATGTGAGATCCTTTTCCAATGCTTTGACTGTTTTTTCTAATTTTTTCACTTCTCTTGTTTTACCAGCAACACTCATTTTCGAAAGCTCATATTTATGTTCTAGAGTGGCCAATTGTTCCTTTGTTTTGTGAAGTTCTATGGCCTGAATTTTCATATCTTCCATTGACTTTGTTAATTCATCAGTGTTCAAATTTGCAGTGTTGCTCTGTGACAATTCTGCTGGCTGACCTATTGTTGATGTACCTGTCACTACTCCTGCTGTAGATACTAGAATATTTGCCTGCTTATCTTTTAATGCATTCTCAAGCTCTTTTTCCGTTGCAGTGATTTGCTCATTCAATTTTAAGAGCAAATCCATTAGTTCTTCCTCAGAATTTTGTTTGATGATTTCTGCAGTTTGTGGATGTCTTGAGGCCAGTAACATTAATTGTTTTCTCAGAGCTGCGATATCATCATCTTTTCTCTTGATCAATGCTTCAATACCTTTCACATCTTTAGGATTATGACCCAAACCAATGATTATTTCCTCTAAAGTTTTGATTCTATTATCCTTAGCCTGGGAGGAGGCTTTTTCAAGCTGCAACTGTGTATTAGTATTATCCAAAGAATCCTTCAACTTATGGGTCATCATTGATTTATCCGTCAGAGTAGAATAAATCATCTCACCTATTTTCTTGTGTAGCTCACTTTGATCTAAAGGATGGATATCCTCTGCTAAGACTTCAAAATTAGTCCTAACGTAATCTGCAGCTGTCTGAGGCTATTGTACCTTGGGCTTCAAATGGCTCATTAACATCTTACCCTGTTGGATGTCATAAGCTGACATCAATCTTTCTTGATTTTTTGGAGCCATATTCAAAAATTGGTTGTACACTTGAAGTCTAAGTGGATCGTTCCTGGCCTTTATATTGATGAATGTTCTTTTGATGTCCCAGGCAGTTTTTACTGGAGCTTTGAAAGAAGATATTTCTGCACTTTGTTGCCTCTATATTCCCTGTTTTTGAAAATTAGTGGATGTCCCACTACCTGTACCTGTTTGTTGACTGTCTTCTCTTCCGTGGCTGTCAGGGATTTCCTGAAATGATTCATCTTCTGGAAGGGGAGTTAATTTCTGCCTTTTAACATCTTGCTGTTCAGAAGAGCCACCAATAGGAGTAGTTGTTTCAGCCTCTCTCTTTTTTCCCTTTTCTATATTCATAGGAGTTTGTAAAATAGAAATTTCTGGCTCACTGATCTGAGTAGGAGGAATTTTTCCTTGACCTTGTTCTTTAGAAGTCTCTGGTTGCTCTTTCATTATGAATTTTTCAATTATTTGTATATCAAGCTCCTTTTCTTTTCCTTTAGATTCTACTGCTACTGTACTAATCTCCTGGAAATTTTGTTGTAAAGTCCTGGCTAAAGAAGATCCCTGCACCTGTCCAAAAGATTCTAGGTCAAGTATCTTTTCAAGATCTTTCATCACATTTTCAACATTGACCTGCTCACTATATTTTTCAACCAATGTCCCTTCTGTCCATTCATCCATATTAGCATATTGTTCTATTTCTGGGATTCTTTGATGGATGTATGGTGACAGTTTATTTTTCATTCTTCTATCACGGATAAAGTTGTTTGGATCATAAGGCACCCAGTAGAAACTCTTTTGTAGTCTAAGATAGTCTACTAAAATCCTTTCGGCTTCCTTTCCAGCTTCCCTAGAGTTACAAATGAAGGGACCTAATTGGCTCTTGATCTTGAGTTGAGCCTTTTTCTTTGCATTGCAAAAATGAATTATATCTGAATTATTCATCTGCCTGAAATATTCTAATGCAAAGAGTCTCATTGGGACATACTTGGGCAGTTTGAATGGGCATAATTCACATCCATATATCTTGATCTCTGTGTAGTTTTGATATAGGTACTAGTCACCTATCTTGTAATGCTTTGAGAGCTGAAGTATTTTCTTGATTTCATTATTAATTTTTAGGAGGAGAGACTCCTGTCAACAAGGTAGTTGCAGGATGAACAAAAAGGTCGACAAACTCATTATAGGAATAAGGAGAATCAGAGGAATTGTGAGTAATGGCAGACCAAAAGATGACTGACCTGGGATTCCCTTTGGCATCAAGTTTCTTAACATAAAAAGGGAAATTTTCTGATTGAAAGTAAATCATGAGATGATATATGATAGAAGAATACTTAAATACTCTCTCATTCTCAAATCTCATGAACTGATCATGGATTTTGTCAGCAATATAAGATTCAAAATCGTACTTGACAGCAGGAGGCTATCTAGGGGTAAAAATGGATAACAATACTAGGGTTAACTGATCAACATACTCACTAGTATTGAAGCCCATTATGGAAGATATCATGTTTAAAATAATTCTACCCTCATCAGTAAAGAAAGTATAACCATAAGGGGGAGGGTTTTTAGGCTGATGCTCTGGTAGCATGAAGGTTTGGCATAGGCGGTTTAACTCTTCATGGGATAACTTAGTAGATTTCTCAAGTAATTCAGCCATGGACAGGGGAGTGAGAGCTTGACCAGGTTGGAATTGTAGCATTTCATTTATGGACTGAGCAGTTATTGGGAAAAGGACATTTTGACTTGGGGATAAAATTGCTTGTTGGTTGGGATCATAATTTGCGTAGCAATAATGGATTAACTCAGGAAAAATATGGACTGAGGGGAGAAGGTACATAGGAAGATTTGATTCCCAAAGTCCAAAGATGTCAGAACCATTCAAATAATTGTCTCTGCAGTGGCAAAATATTTGAAGAGTATTCTCACTAAGACGCAAGTCCTTAATTTGAAAATCCATATCGAGTAAAGGAAAATAATCCAAGTCCTTGTGAGGGGCATTGATGGGCACGACATTCAGAGCTACAGGAACATCCATTTCTGGTTCTTGTGGATTTAGAAATGGAATTTCGGGGTTTTTGTGGAAAAGGGGCACAATTACCAGTTTTGGGAATATAATTGTAGTTCTAAGAATGAAAAAGACCAAACTAAACTTCTTTTCAGACCTTAGTGCAGAATTAAAACTAAAACCAGGATTTTTTACAGAGTTTAGCGGGGAATTGGAATAAATACTTGTTTATGGGAAATGAAACGTGTTTAAATAGGCGCTGGTTATGACAGAAGAACCCTGAAATACTTGGCTTCAATTCTCTTCAGCAAGGTAACGGTAAGCAAGCGTTAACAGTTGGTTTTTGAATTTTGTTGCATGAAAGACTGGCTAGCGCACGGAACAATGAAAATTATGCAGATGCAATTTGTTTTATTTACAAAGTCAAAAGGGTGGCGGGTTTTGATTGATGACGTCAGCATGTACGATGGTTTCGTCACAGAGGGATAGGAGTGGATCTTTGTTTGGGCCGCTCACGCAGTGGAAATCCAGACCCGAAAAAGATTAGGGCGAATTTGATAAGAAATTCGCATCACAACTCTCCCTTCGTACGCCAGCCCAACTTCGGACCCAAAAAAGATTAGGGCGGAATTCATTTGGTTTTCGCGTCACAAAATTGGCCGACGTCAGCAGGCTATTTTGGAACGCGAATTTGGTTTGAATTATGGTTTATCGCCGTTTGAAGTCCGACGGGCTCGACTTAAAAACAATTTTGTTTGATCCCATCTTATAAAATTTGTGTTGGTTTTCTTTGATAATACACATATTTATAATAAATCATGGGAATACCACACTAAACATGTGGAAAATTTATATAAATAATTATTGAGAACAATCATTTTTATGTAAAAATATCCAAATGTGCTTTTGGGAAATAAGAATTCGAGTATTTAGTTCATATTGTTTTAAAGGAAGGAGTGAAGTTGGAGCCTCAAAAGATGCAAGCTATTACAAAATGACCTATTCCTAAGAAAATCAAGTTTCTTAGAAGATTTTTTAGACTTACATGATATTATTGATCATTTATTAAGAATTATGCATGCATTTCAAGTCCACTCACATATCTCTTGAAGAAAATATCATTTATATGGAATGATGAGGCTACTTTGGCATTCTCTCTTTCAATGGATGCCATGTCTTGTACACCAACATCGGTTGCACCTACTTTTGGTAAAACATTCATAGTAGAGTGTGAGGCACTAGGGCAAGGAATTTACGTAACATTAACACAATAAGGGATATCATTTGCTTTTAAAAGCAAGGAATTCAAAGAAAATATTTGGTGAAATCTACGTATGAAAAATAAATGGAAGCAATATTACATGCAATAAAAAATGGGGATAGTATATCACTGGGAGGTACTTTAAAGTCAAGATATACCATGATAGCATAAAGTATTTTTTGAAGCTATGGATTTTATTGGAAGATTAAAAAAAATGAGGAGAAAAAATGCAAAGTTTTAATTTTGAGATAATCTGCAAAAAGGGTAAGGAAAATTTCGTACATGATGCTCTTTCTAAAATAGAAGAGGCCTCAAATTTATATCCAATTACATTTTCTATTCCTAGGTGGCTAGAAGAAGCTTGCCATAATGGAAAAATGACAATAGTAGTAAACAAAAACTAAAATTTATAAAGGATGGGATGAACTCTATGGAGCATTGGGAGTGAAAGAGATATACTTTGGTGCAAATGTAGAATATTTTTATGCACGCAAGCATATTTGAATAAACAAATATTAAGGGAGTCCCATGTCTCTCTGATGGTAGGACGCAGGGTTCCTTAAAACATCTCAAAGGATCGAAAAATATATTTTTGGAAGGAATGAAGAAAGATATTCAAAATTTTGTAAGAGAAGGTCAGGTTTGCATAATAAATAAAAGAGAGATAGTAAAATCTCTAGGGTTACTTGAACCATTCCACATACATATTCAAAGACTAGAAGATATATCAATAGACTTTATTACAGGGTTACTGAAATATAAAGGTAAGTATTACATTTTTGTGGTCATTTATATAGACAAATTTTGTAGATTTTTTTTGTAGAGCTCGAAGTACATAAACAACAAGCCAAGTGGCAGAAGTGTCCGTGAAAGAAATTCATAGTCTTCATGGTTTTCCTAAAGTAATAGTAACAAGAAAATTTTGGAAATAATTATTTAATATGAGTGGAGAAACACTAGGTGCCATGAGTTCTACATATCAAACACAATCAAATGGTCAAACAAAAATAGTTAACAAATGTTTTTAAGGTTATCTACAATGTTACTCTTTAGAAAAGAAATCTTAATGGATGAAGTGGGTTCCTTAAGGAAGAATGGTAATATGATACTATCATACTACCTATCACACATCTACTAAAATTTCCCCATTTAAGGCCCTTTATGGATATCCAACTCCTAGTATCTCATACTTTTTGCAAGATAAGTCCAAAGTATAGGAAACAGAGTCACATATGGAAAATACTAAAAAAACTTTGAAAATTATTATGGAAAACCTTCAAATGACATGAAACATGATAAAACAACAAGGGGAACAACATTGAAGTGAAAGATAATTTGAGGAGGTAATTGGGTATTTTTTAGATTATAGCATTATAAGCAATCTTCATTCAAGAAAAAGAAGAATAAAGAATTAGCTCAAAAATGCAATGTGGAAAAAGTCGAAGTCGGGATTAAATCGGCAAGGGTCCAAAAGTTGAAATACTCGATAAATTTGGGAGTTTTTTGAAAAAGTCGGCAAAAATTCGGCAAAACTAAAAAAATACAAAAATATTCATTTTTGGAAAAAATCCTGATTTTTTCAAAAAAAATAAAAAAATTATTAAAGAAACTACCTCACTCAAATTTTTTTCGAAAAAGTCGGCAAAAAGTCGGGACTTCGAGGATAAAATCACGACTTTTTCAAGGATGAAAAAGTCGGCAAAAAGTCGGCCAATAAAGTCGGCTCCAGGAAAAATTCGGGATTTTTTCAAAAAGTCGGGACTTTTTGCCGACTTTTTCCACACTGCAAAACTGTTATGGCCCTAAATAATTATTCATAGGATTGCACAAGTGGTATAGAAGTTATATTTTCCTTCTTCTTGCATTCATAAGGTTTTTCATGTATCTTGCCTAAAAAAGGTTTTGGGAAAAATATGCCAATGTAAATAGAACTTCCAAAATTAGATGAAGAATGAAAGTTGATTCTTGAACCACAAAAAGTTATAGATAAACATTCTGTATCTCTTTGACATATAACCATTATGAAGTACCTAATCAAGTGGAAGTATATTCCTCTAGAAGAAGGTACATGGTAAAATGATCAATTCGTGATGAAATACCCACGGCTAAAGGGTTCGTTTGAAGTTTTGACAAAGGTTTTGTTATATGTTTTATATAACGCACGACAGAATAGTTTTATTGTTTGTTAAGGTCCCACACAGTGATCAAATTTGAAGGGCAGGTCCGAATTTCAATTAGAAGGGCATATATCTATGTCGCCCTTCCATAATGAAAAGCTTTAAAAAAAAAACTTTTCAATTGACCACGATAAATTATTTTTACATTTCATTTTCAGAAAGACAAAACCATCAATCTTTATATTAATAAAATACTGTTACATATACAACAATGAAGAAGGCTCCATCTTTCATTTCTTAAATATCTCATTGGCAATGTCAACATAAGTCTTGAAGACACTATTATAAGAGTTTGGATACATACCACCAGGATATAGGAGATTCTTATGTGTCAGATTTTGTAATGCAATTTTGACTTTGTCTCACAAGGAGCAGCAGCATGGAGGTCTGGATTTTTCTTATAGAACTTTATTATTATTATTTGAAACGTTGTTTATATATATGAATACAACAATGAAATTATGAGCATGGTGGACAATTAGTCAAGCTCATGATGCCAAACAATGATGATGTAAGTTTGGAATTTAACATTTTTACATGTTAAAGACAAATAGTCAAAATCACTGACAACTTAGTATGCCATAATTAATAATCATTCCCTGTTCACTTTTGTTAATAGGTTTATGTCAGACGATGATGCAGGGGCATTAGGCACTAGCCAGCAATGTAGGAGGTTTTTTCCACATGTTGTGGCTAGGAGGGTTTGAAAACATTTGAGTTGTAACAGCTAGGTGTCAATACCTCAGCTGACTGTATTACTTAGACTAGTTAGAGTTGTAGGAGTCGAACAGTTTCAGTTAGTTGAATTATTATAATTAGACCTTTTGATTTCTAGAACGGTCCTCTCGGAGGAACCGAAGAGCCATATGTTATGTATATAAATTGTAATTCCTCGGATGAATAAAAGTAGAGAGGGAAGAGGAGAGTAGAGAGGGGATTTCTGCAATAAACCTCTGTGTGTGAACAATTGTTTCTAGTTAAATGATTTCCAAGCTTAGTTGCCATTGAATTATCTCAAACTGCTAATTGTGAAGAATTTTTTAACTGTGAGGTGATTGGGTACTGATAATTCCATTCTTCTGTCTTTGAATTCCCGTAAATTGTTGGATAACCCTGTGAACTCACCCCACTCGAAGGCGAGGTCTGTGTAGAGAACCGGGGTCATGAACACTGTTCAAATATAAAAATCCCGCTTAATAAAGAGACAAGATTGTTGTGCTTTCGGAACCTGACCCGAGGATTGGACATGAGTTAACAAACAAAAGTATAGCGGAACCAGACTTGCACCCGTGGTCAAGCCCTGTACCAAAACCACGAGTGAAATCACAAAAGCGGGTTGCCCATATCGCACCACTTTTGCGGAGTAGGCGGTATTTCCTATTCGTGAGCGATTCCATAGGGAATGCGACACGTGGCGAATTGACCCCCGGAAAACCACCGTTTAACTCGCGCCATCGCACGTTAAAGCCCGACGTTGGAAGCCGAGCGAAATTTCCAAGAGTCGTTGATTTGGAGAAGGGCCATCGGATGGTGGTCGCACGTTGAACTTGCCCGGAGGTTAACTAAGGTGTGCGGAGGATAGCCAGGTACGATACGAGTGTTTGATTGGTTATTGATATATATAGGTGGGGCCGAAGTATAATGAAATTGTTTAATTAAATGATTGGCAGATAATTAGCATAAGTCTGGAGCGTGATTGTTGTAAGGCTGGGTGGTGAAATATAGAGCCGAAAGTTCATTACAAGTTATTTATTTAAAAAAAAACGTGGAGTTTAAATACAAAGTGTTGAAAGTTAAACATTGGTTATAAGGCTTGGAGATAATATAAAGTCGGGAATATAAATTAAAGTCCAACCATTGTGGATAGTATTTATTTATCAAATTCTACGAATTTGATAAATAAACCTGAAGAAAGAAGAAGTCAATTAAGACTCAGGCTGGAGGAAACGAACGGGGTAAACCAAGGGAAAATGCTGACAGAGCGATTGTAGACACACCAGCTCTCCTTAGGGGTCCAATTTCAGTTTTTTTGCGTCACACGATGATCTCTCTTCTCTGGCATTTACTTGTATTGAAGATCACTATTCTAGGAATAAGAAGTTATTTTCTCCAAAAATAACCCTAGCCAAACATTGACAATGCATCAAGGATATCTTTCTATGCTTCATAAGTGCATATGTTCTACTTCTAAATCATGTCTTGGAAGTGGTTGTTTTGCTGGAAATTATTCACCAGTTGGTTTCATACCAAAGTCTTTTTCACATTTTCAGCATCCAATACATGAAAAAGATAATGGTTTAAAACAACATAAATATTTGAAATTTTTCAAGAATTGTCTAGCACACTTTGAATATGAATTTTGAAGTCAAGTGCATGATGTTGTATAGGATCAAGTGTCATTTTGAATACCAAATGTTTCACAAGAAACTTCTCAACATGCTACCCTGCAGTAAGGATTAAATGACAATATTGCATCGACTATTTCCATAATAAAAGTGCACCTCGGCCATAAGACTAAACAACTACAAATGTTGTAGATCTAACAAGACCACACAATCAAATGTATTCCACAAGGCCAATACTGTATGAAAAATGAAAAGGAGTTTGCAACCAAAAATACCTTAGGCAACTAATTCAATTAGATACATCAAACCATCAGCAAAAAGGAAAACCAACCTACTTGGCCCCAATATTTTTAATTGGGTCCTCTAATTCAACCAATAAAAAGGCCAAAACCATAGCATTGAGATACATTTCATTACACTGTCAATAACAATAAAATTTGACTCAACCATAACCCTTTCCTTTTATTGTTGTGAAAAGCTTTATGCATTACTTTAATATTGAATTATGAACTGTAAAGGAACTTACAAAATGTGACATTACGAACCTAGTCAAGCGCACAAGAAAAAATATCCTGGACATGACCCTAGTTGACAAGTTGTATTGCTCATGATGCAAGAGGATTTGTACCTGCATTGCCAAGTCAATCAAAATCCATCATTATCTATACAATAAATACAAGTAATTGATGTAGTATTTTTTACTCTAAGATGCATTCTTATGATAATGTTAGAACATACGTTGAAAATTTCAAAACATACCTGAATAAGCTCCTCTTCGTTTCAAGAACAATTTGTTGGAGTCGCATGAACTTGGAACAAGCCTCCCACGATCTGAAAGAGTAGCAACTAAGTCAATAGTGACTTTTTTGTTGCTACGCTGGATCAAGGGAGGTTTGCTCCAAGATTAAATCGCTCCAATAAATTATTCTCTACTAAACAGGGCCAACCAAGTGAAGGTGGAAGCTCTTATGGCCCCTCCCCCCCCCCTCACATCACTCTCAATTCCCCAATACCCAATCTATATTTCATTTTTTACTTTCATGAGCATAAAAAAAAATATTCAATAACTAAAAAAAAACAATTCAACAAAAAGTACGCAAGGAAACATTGCAATTAATGCTTGACATAAAAATAGTATGATAAATGAGTTTTTTATATAACGCAAAAAAACGTTCCAAGTATGGTAACGTTTGTCTTATAATAATACAATATTTTACATTGTCAAATTTTCTTTTTCTTCTTCCTATTTTAAAAGCTCCTAATTACATCATCAATATCATCGTGCTCTGCTCCTGTTTCGTGCCTTTCAACCCGCACTGCTGACCTAGTTGCGTATTCACGATGTCTGGGCTCATCCAGTGACGGGGCATCGCCTACAAAAACAGATAATATTAAATTTTAATTGTCAGTTTTTAAATATCATTGAACTAGTTAGGTAATATTAATAAAAAAAATTGCAATGAGATTATTTACCTGGTGCACCAGTTGTCGGCGCTGACCTAGTTGCGTAGTCACGATGTCTGGTCTCATCTAGTGACGGGGCATCGCCTACAAAAACAGATAATATTAAATTTTAATTGTCAGTTTTTAAATATCATTGAACTAGTTCGGTAATATTAATAAAAAAATTTCAATGAGATTATTTACCTGGTGCACCAGTTGTCGCCGCTGACCTAGTTGTGTAGTCACGATGTCTGGTCTCATCCAGTGACGGGGCATCGCCTACAAAAACAGATAATATTAAATTTTAATTGTCAGTTTTTAAATATCATTAAACTAGTTCAGTAATATTAATAAAAAAAATTGCAATGAGATTATTTACCTGGTGCACCAGTTGTCGTCGCTGACCTAGTTGCGTAGTCACGATGTCTGGTCTCATCCAGTGACGGGGCATCGCCTACAAAAACAGATAATATTAAATTTTAATTGTCAGTTTTTAAATATCATTAAACTAGTTTGGTAATATTAATAAAAAAAATTGCAATGAGATTATTTACCTGGTGCACCAGTTGTCACCGCTGACCTAGTTGCGTAGTCACGATGTCTGGTCTCATCCAGTGACGGGGCATTGCCTACAAAAATAGATAATATTAAATTTTAATTGTCAGTTTTTAAATATCATTGAACTAGTTTAGTAATATTAATAAAAAAAATTGCAATGAGATTATTTACCTGGTGCACCAGTTGTCGTCGTTGGGACTGTTGCCCTGTCTTCCTCTCTGGTGGTAAGATCCTCAAGGGAAACATTCTCTGTCATTAAACAAAAAACGTTATAAGGACAACCATCAAGGTATAATTAGAAAAAATTATAAGTGGAAATTAATTACCGTCACGGCCCTCACTGATAGTAGCATTGTCGCCCTGGTCCCCACTACAATGATCAGGTTGCACGTGAGGATCATCTACATCTGGCTCTAAAACTGGGTTATTTGCCTCGTCGGTAGTGCTGCTCCCCTGATTTAAACAAAGTTTTTAGACATTAAATTTATGGACGAAAACAAAAATATTGAAAGGTTAATGTTTTACCTTATCAGGCATTCTGGATCTTGGGACCTGCCCCAAGCTTCTGCGACGTTCAACTACAGCTTGATAGCCGAAACAGAAAACGATATTTTTATCTTCCTCTGTAGTTTTTGTTCCGAAGTCATCACCCTACATTACATATGATTGTGTATTTTTAATCATATTTGATAGGATTACAAAAACGTTGGAAGGCGATACAATTAATTATAAGATGTTTAGCTACTTAATTACAATTCTTGCGGCCAATTTCAAGTAGCTTCCCTGGCCTAGCTTGTGATGGCCTTTTTTTCAATCCTAGCTTTGGTTGCCTTTGAGGTGTCAGGCAACCTAGCATCAAAATATTAAAGTCAGATATGACGTAGCACACTTTTATTTTAGACATAGAGAAAATTCAAGCTATTGAATTAAAGTTGTAATTTACCTTGCGTGTCCAGTTGGAATTTTTCCTTCTTTCTTTGCCCTTTTCTCTTTTCCGTCATGGATGAGTGCTCTCCAATCACTCTCTGGAATTGTGAGAGGACGCTCATATCTAGGGTTAAATTGCAATTGCGTCCTATAGGTGTCCCTGGTATATTTCAAATATTTGCCAGCTACCCGAGCCACCGCTGTTCTGTCAAATGTGCCGATCCCAAAAAGGGCTTCTAGATAATCTAGAAGTTCTTTTTTCAGGTTGGAACTCTGGGAATTCCACCCTGTGCATATGTTTGGGCCAAAAATTACCAACGAATGGCTCTCCAGATACCTGTAGAACTCATTGTTTCCTACAAAAAAAAAAAAAAGATATTATCATTAATTTAAAAATAAAAATCATGATAAATATGTTTTAGATAAAGTACATGAAATAGTTAAAATATTAAAATTTACCTAGGAGTTGTACATGCTTTATAGGGACACCTTCATCGTTCACCAAAAACGTGCCATTAATGGTCCCTGTGGAGCTGACACGTGTAGCTCCAGGAAACACAATAATGTAGTTGGCCATATCAGCCTCATCATTGCCAACACATTCAGCGGTTGGCTGGGTGTCTGCTTGGGCAGGGTGTGTTTCTTGGCTGGCACCTAAAGGAGTAGAAGGTGTATGAGAGGGTTGTTGGGCAATCTCTTTCCCTTGTGTCCCACTACCACCAACACCGGGTTCAGCAAGTGCCAGAAAACGCTACATACAAAAGAAATTTTTGTTAGTTTAGTCAATGTAAAAATTAAAAATCAAACTATCACAATTTATCTCATGCAGAACAAAAAAAATATCCTTTTGAATTTTTATTATTACCTGATATGTTTCTAGCTGGCTCATAAGTTTTTTTATCCTCTCTTCTGTTTCAGGTGTTTGAGGCGCGTCTATCAAAGTATTAAATTCCGACCTTGCATCTCGTGCCTTTTTCGCAACAAGAACACTGGAGATAGGGATGAAGAAAGCTCTTCCTCAAAGAGGGAATCATCAGGCGTACCATGGCTAGGTGTATGCATATTTGAAAAAAATTAATATTATTTCAATTATGTAAATAACTAAAATACCTGAAGATAGAGCAATGCTGGCACTTTACATGTTCTTCCGCTGGCCTCTTTCCGCGATCATCCCGTCTCTGGGTTGTTCCTGCACTGCTCTCATCAGTCTGCCACATTGCAATAAAATTATAAATGCAAAAACTTGAAAACAATATCTAACTTGAAAACACAAAATGAAAACTGAAATAATTTCTAATAAGACACCGGAAGACAGAGTTAGAGTTTCAAATATGCCTTGCATTGAATTCAGTCCTGGAAACATGTCATTGCACATTAAGGCACCCAAACAAGAGATGAGTTGACAATGAAGACCTTATTGAATATATTGTTGGAGAAACTTCTAGTAAACTTGTTGTGAGGACCTTGAGGACATTTTTGGAGCAACATTGTTGAAGCTGATGGTATAGCATTGTTGGAGACGATCTTGAAGGGCCTTGAAGTGAAGCTTTTGGAGCAACTATTGAAAAATCCTTAGAGCATTTAAGTAAGGCACTTTCTATCTTCCATCACCTTTTTCCTTTCAATATCCTTTAAGCGATTTTGTTGATATTTAATGTTTGAAATCACGTTATAATTCCTTGATTATATGTGTTTGGGGACTAGAATAATTTCACACTAAACCATGCAAACTTAAAAGTAACTTAACAGATCCATAAGGTAATAATAATCATAATTCCTAATTTCCTATTGTACGATATGATGAAAATTATTCAAACATGAAGCAATGAAGACATGCAATGTCTGAATTTCAAGATTGATGAACCAATGCAAGAAGTTAGAAACTACAACTTTGATTCAATACTCTGTGTCCTAACTCCAGGAAGGAATCTAGTTTGTAGTACAGAACATGCATCGTGTATTATCAATTCTTAATTGACAACAACTAAAAGTCATCTACCTCATCAATTCCTTCCCATTTTGTGTTTTTATGTTATATTCCTTATAAAAGTGTCAAATTTCTCTCAAAGTAAGCAACCCTTGAATAAAATAAAAAATAGTTGAGATATGATTGAGAAATGGTCATTTATTTCTTGAAAGGATCTTCACAATTTCTTTGGTTGTTTTTCATCTCAAGAAACAAGAAATGACCTAAGAAACTATCGTGATGTAATATAAGAAACAACACGGTGCAATGGCCATTTTCGAAGCCAAATGATGTCCATTGAGGACATGGCCTTTATTTGGTTCCTGTTTCATAGGAGTTTCGGGTAGAAATGGAACTTTGTTGTACCATTTCCAGTGGTAAAAAGGGAAAACCTTCTTTTTCCATGGGAAATAATTTACCTTTCCTTTTTCAAGATAATCTAAATCACAAAAAATATGAACTATACTACACACATTCTTGGATAATGTGAAAGTGGAAAAGGAATACCCTACACAAGTGATGCACACATGTACATTTGAACACTAATAGATTTTTGTAGTTGAAATGCAATACTTGTTTTCATTTAAATGTAGGGTTTTTAAAGTAGGGAGAAATAATGGCTGCCAAATTAATAAGCGTTTCTTTGGGAAAAATTTAAATCTTGTATTGGGTGATGAAGATAATAGAGGGTATTGAATCTTGATTCTTGACATCTAGAGAGAACCCTACAGCCTAACACAATCTAATGGAATTGACCGAAAAAACCCAAATAGAGTCAACCCTACTATAGGAGGAAGGGCCTGCAGTAAGAACTTACCATTTTGCAAGAGTTGAGGGCGAATGCTGTTTTGCAAGAGCTGAGGGTGAATGCAGGGTGAATGCTGTTCTGCAAGAGCTGAGGGCGAATGCTATTCTGCAAGAGCTGAGGGCGAATGCTGTTCTGCAAGAGCTCAGGGCGAATGTTGAGGGTGAATGTTGTTCTGCAAGAGCTGAGGGCGAATGCTGAGGGCGAATGCTGTTCTGCAAGAGCGGAGGGCGAATGCGCGCGTGATATCATACGTTAATGTAGCACACATGTACATTTGAACACTAAGAGATTTTTGTAGTTGAAATGCAATGCTTGTTTTCATTTAAATGTAGGATTTTTAAAGCAGGGAGAAATAATGGCTGCCAAATTAATAAGCGTTTCTTTGGGAAAAAATTAAATCTTGTATTGGGTGATGAAGATAATAGAGGGTATTGAATCTTGATTCTTGAAATCTAGAGAGAACCCTACAGCCTAACAAAATCCAATGGAATTGACCAAAAAAACCCAAATAGAGTCAAACCTACTATAGGAGGAAGGGCCTGCAGTAAGAACTTACCATTTTGCAAGAGCTGAGGGCAAATGCTGTTCTGCAAGAGCTGAGGGTGAACGCTGAGGGCGAATGCTGAGGGAAAATGATATTCTGCAAGAGCTGAGGGAGAATGCTGTTCTGCAAGAGCAGAGGGTGAATGTGCGCGTGATATCAGACGTTAATGTAGCTATTGCGACAGATACGAAACAATAAAATCATTTTTATGTAGCACGCATAAAGTTTCGTATTTTAATTTAGCATGCATATAAGTGTCGTTATACTGATGGTGAAAAAGGCTTCGCTATTGCGACGAAGGCCTCCAAACGTCGCAATTACGACACTTAGACATTGTGTCGCACTTGCGACATTTAGAGGCAGTCGTCGCAATAGCGATGCGTTGGGCCATAGTGTCGCAATTGTGACGTCTTCCTCCAAACGTCGCAATTGCGACACTTTTCTAAGTGTCATTATTGCGAAACTTTTCTATAAATGTCGGTATAGCGACGGTTTCAGGTGGGATGGAAAAAATTTGGGGAAATTTCTGACATTTGGTCAAAAGCGTCGGAACCAAGTGTCGGAATTTCCGCCAAATGTAGTAGTGACATATTCAAGCTAATGCCCTCAAAGAGGAAAATCCAAGTGATTTTGATGTAGTTTATAGATATCCTCTCTAATATCCTAGGTTAAGTCACATTTAGATAGTAGGAGATGACCTAGAGTGTCCAAAGATTACCTAAAAAGGGAAAGTTGATTGATAGAAACAGCTACTAGCTAAAGAAATTAAGAATAACCCACAACAATTACACCAAGGAGGGGTCTACTGAAGCAATACCTGAACTCCACCTAGATGATAGATTGAGGAATTGCATGTTAGCAGCAGATGAAGCATCATGATATAAGGGTTTAGAACCTCTCTATCCTATCCCAATCAATCCAAAGCAAGCCAAGTCCCCAGACCTTGAAGCCAGAACGGGTCATGGCTCTAATGATAATGTCCAAAGAAGTGCATCTTGAAAGATATGTCCTAGAGCACTATCTCTTTAGCCAAGCAAACCATATTCCTTATTATGTTGGGGCTAGAAAGCATGCCTCAAGCTAAGCTGGACTCCTAAGATCTGACCCCCAAGTAAGTGTAGGTTGTAGTAATATGAATCCCATCCCCTCCAACGTAAAAATGATGTTAGGGGAGAGCATGCTGAGACATGTTGAAGATCATAACCTTAGTCTTACTAAGTTCAAATTTCAACTATCAAAGATCACAAGAGTTGGAGAAGCCCTCAATTTTTCTCTACAACCCCTTAGGTGAGGTGTCAAGAGGATCATGTTGTTGAAAACTAAAAGCAAGGAGATCAAGACATCAGGTAGAAGACAATCAACACCATCCTATATGTGCTCCTAAGAAAGGAGTCCATATTATCAATATAGAACCAAAAGAGAGATAGTGAGAGAGGGAATTCCTATTTGACCTCTATAGTACTCCTAAGGTAGTCTAAGAAGATGTCGATAGTGCAGAAATGACCAAGAACTGATTCATATAGTCTCGTGATAGAATCCAATGCCGTATCACCTCTAAAACAATGCCTCTCTATAGAGTCAAATGCCTTACAAAAGTCAACAAATCAACAAAATATTTTCAAAGAGAAATGATGGGCCTCTCTAATAATGGCACAAAGAGTGAAATATGCAGTCAATAGTTTGGCATGTCTTGTAGAACCCTAGCTAAATTCTAGCTCTAGGGTTCCTCCACTCTAGCTCATTTAATAATAACGTGGGTTATTGTACGATAGAGCATGGAAAATGTGTGTGCAATCATGATGGTCCGATAATTATTTTGGTATTAAGCAACCCCCAACTTAAAATTGGAGTGGATGATATGGTAGGGCCATCAGAAAGAGAAACCTAAACAAAGAATGTGATTAAACAAATCAACAATGTGGGAGTCAAGGGGATGAATACCATGCTTAAGAAACTCAACCTAAGAGGCTTCCCCATCAGTAGTGCTACTAGTGCTCATGATACTGATGACCTTGCCAAGCTTGAACTAGAAAATATATATAAATAAAAAGGAAATGAAGTGATCCACACTAGAGGTTGTCCAAAAAAATCATAGAGGGTGGTAGTATGCAAGAACAAGTAATGACTAATGAGAGCACCCTAGATAGGAAAAAGAGCACTTAGTGGGTGGTGGAGGCCTTCAAGCTGTGAGGAAAGGACTGATCATGAAAAAAAGAAAAATGGAGATGTCTATGGAGTTTTCCATCTTTGTCAAACCAGCAGTTCATGGGACAGAGGTCAAGGATACATGGTGTAGTGTCAGATGGTGTTGGGGACCGAGGTAAGATACAAAGGAAGCCTCTTGTTACTACTCAAAATGCATTTGATTTTTGGGGCATTCATTCAAGCAGTGTAGTGATTAGGATGTGAAATTTGGAGGTGGAGACTAGGATGATATTTTTTAGAGGCTTTTAATGGCATCAAATATGGAAGATTAACATGATAAAATGGCTTCCTATAGGGCTTGACGTAGTGCCTTTGTTGGAGCAACCAAGCATGCACTCTAAGACTTATTCCTATCATGCTAGCTACTTGTATCTATAGGTCTGAATGACTCTTGAAATGGGTCCAAATTCAAGTTTTTTTGGCTAGCCTGTAGCAGTTGATCATCTGAAATTGAGTATTTTAATATTTTATGGGGTTGTACCACCATTTGTGCATCGTATCATTAAGTCTGCCAATATATTGTTAAACCATATTATGAGAGCAACCATGGTAGATTTTGGAATTTCCAAAGAACAAACATTTTATGGTTGGAATTCAAGCCTCAAGGAAACATATGATGATAGTGACTTTGACTATCTGTCAGCAAAAACCTTTTACAACAAAACATGATATATAAAATTTTACAAAAAACATGATATATACTCCTATGAATATAAAACAACACATAAGTACTTCGTCATGGTGTGGTTTATTCATGATAGGAAAATTTTCCTCTAGAGCTATTATGATATATGATGGGCAGTCTTAGCTAGTGATCTGATGCAAGGTTTTGAGGCTTATTTGGCATAAGACTATTTCTATTCTAGAACATAAAATGGAAGCCATTTTTAGTAGTTAGTATATCCCCTTCTCCAATGTGACACTCATTAAATTAAGAAAGAGTTAACTGTATATTTAAAAAGAAACAACCAACAAGTAGCGTATTATTCATTGTGTGATGGCCTAAAAGACGTTGGGCCTCATGGTGTAGGGTGTAACTCCTTTCCATGGTCAAGAGGTATGTTTTAAAGGGGATTCCACTTGGCACACAATCCTAGGTTGCTTCATTTCCTAACAAATGTAATTGTTTTATTTTTTATTTTGTGGTTGATGCATTTATGGGGCGGTAGTTATAGTAACCTGAGTTTATTTATTGCACCCTTAACCATTGTTTCCTATTATTGGAGAGATAATTGGGTCATTGGAGAAAGAGCCTTAGTTGCCTTTTCTATTTTGAGATTGTAATTTTTTTGCATTTAGGATGAGCAATGAATCACCTAGATCGAAGGAGTGCTCTCCTAGTTGGCACCTTAGCACATTATTTCAGGTCACTCCATTTGCTAGAGCTTGTTGTAGCTAACAATGGCCAAGATGACCATCATGCACACATTTTTAGGGTGTATTCTTAAGGGGTGAATTGGCTAATTCCTTGGAGAGTATGCGCTAGCTCACCCTGATCTATTGGGGGTGTGTTGACTTACTAATAGTGATATGGGTGAGAGTATGGAGAAATAATTGGGTCATTGGAGAAAGAGCCTTAGAAGTTAGCTTCCTTTGTTATTTTGAGCTTGTAATTGGTTTTAATTTATGATGAGTGATGAATCACCTAGATCGAAGGAGTGTTCCCCTAGTTGGCACCTTAGCACATTATTTAAGCTCACTCCATTTGCTAGAGCTTGTTGTAACTTACAATGGCCAAGTTGACCATTTTGCACACATTTTTAGGGTATATTCTTAATGGATGAATCAACTACTTCCTTGGAGAGTATGCGCTAGCTCACCTTGATCTATTGGGGGTATGTTGACTTACTAATAGTGATACGAGTGAGAATATGGAGAGATAGATTGGTCATTTGTGAAAGAGCCTTAGCTGCCTTTGCTATTTTGAGCTTGTAATTGGTTTGCATTTATGATGAGTGAAGAATCACCTAGATCGAAGGAGTGCTCCCATAGTTGGCACCTTAGCACATTATTTAAGGTCACTCCATTTGCTAGAGCTTTTTGTAACTTACAATGGCCAAGTTTACCATTTTGCACACATTTTTAGGGTGTATTCTTAAGGGATGAATTGGCTACTTCCTTGGTTAATTATGGTCTCAATATCCTGTATGTCTCTGTTACATTATGAATTTTATCCTTTGTTGCAGTAAGTAACCTGCAACAATCTATTGTCTCTTATATTGTAATTTATTTGTCTTTCTCTTCTGCTCTCTTTCATTTCTATATTGATATTTGTATAGTAAATAATTTACTCTTAATGGTGCAGTGAAGTTGGTTTCAAAGGATTCACCACCATATAATGTAATAGCAATGGGAACCCATGACTGTACCATCATTGTGTGGACCACATCCAGTCCACGCCCTATTTTTATTTTTTATAAGTTTTAGAGCCATTAGCTGAGCATGGTAATTGGTTTGATGCCCCAATCCAACTCTAAAGTTAATGCTATGAGATTCACTATATAAAACACTTCTCCCTACTCCATAGAACTAAGTGTCATCATAAAAATATGACCATGCACCATCCTTACCCACTTCTACAACAATATGCCAAGGAGGCTTAGGTACTCGCGTCTAAGGAAAACTCTTTTAAATAATTGAGACCAACTCTTTTAAATAATTGAGATCACATCAAATAGAAAAAGCACATTAAATATGAATAATTTGCCTATCTTTAAATAAGTTTACATTCCTCGCGTGCTAAATACCCAAGCTAGGATCCATGAAAGTGCTTTATAATCCTTCACTGAAGAGTTATGACATCAAGATCTTAGACCATTTTCAATTGTGCCACCAATTCAGACATTTTTCAACCTAATCAAATGTTTAATCTCCCTCTAAACTTGCATTGTGTAGTTAAAATCCATGACAAGATGTTTATTGGTTTTTTCACGTACCTTGCATAAACTGCACCTATCGAGTCTTTCTCTATTCCTTGTCAGAAGATTATACCAAATCAAGTCTTTTTGTTTAGTGAAAACCACATAAAAATCAAGCCTTTGAGGGATATTTAAATATCCAAACTCTCCTCCACCACACATGATTCCTCTTCTCCCCATCTAAACTAATAGCAATATATCTAGCTTTTTGAGTATAAACCCTAGAAAGGTTCTTTGACCATATGAGCTTGTCTATCTTCTTAGTCAATCTGACATGGCTAGACTTGAGTCTTGTAATAAAAATTCCCTAGGAATGAGCATCATCACCTCTAAAAAATAATGAAAGCCACCTTTGACCTACAAATATAAGTAAGATTAGGAACTACAATCTGAGAAAGATTAAAGTATCTTGTCCCTCAACAAAGAAATCATATGGAGTCGTAGGTAAACATGGGAAATTAATCCATAGGGGGGAACCTTGATTCATTCATATTGGAAGTTGGATGGTTGTTGAAGAGTTATTTCATAATACCATGTGGTTGATACACTTGTTGTATCGCCCTTCATATTTTATCCAATAGTTAACTTATTAGATATCCCCATCTTCTAAAAGTCCAATTAGTTGACCCTGAGATCAATGCTCTTGGAGAGGGATAAAGTTAATAAAAATTTCTCATGACAAGAGGCATAAAAGGAGAAAAAGCACCATACGATAGGTTGGAAACAAACACTTATGGCTAAATTGGAATGAGAAGTAGGGATAAGAAGACCGGTAAAAAAAGCTCCATGTGTTTCTTTTTGGAAAACAGATTAACCTTATCTAATAGTTATCAACTATCTCCATCTTCTAAAAGTTCAATATGTTGAACCCAGGATCAGTTCTCTTGGAGAGGGATAAAGTTAATAAAACTTTATCGTGACAAGAGGCATTAAAGGAGAAAAAGTGGCACCTATTAGGTTGGAAACAAATAATTATTCCTAAATTTGAATGAGAAGCAGGGGTAAGAAGACCAGTAAAACAAGATCGATGTTTAAGAGTATATTGGTGATTTAAATCTGACAAAAACAGGTCTCTGTGTCAAAATTTTAAGGAAAAAAGATACATGGGTAATATGGAACTTGTCTACCTTGTGGGAGTCCTGATATGATGATGTCCTAAACGATTAAGCATAAGGAATAATACGATCCAAAAAAGTTTAACAGATAGTTGGATTTCCCAAGATGTCCAACATGGAGAAAAGGAATACTTTTGGGAGTATGCATGGGTTGGACACCAGCCTCTCAAAATCATCCAAGCTCTGGACAAAATCAGAAAGGTTATGATCAATTTGGGGTGAACCAAAAAAAAGGATTATTGGATCAGTCCCAAAAAAATCTTTGGGGTTTATCACAAAAATCAAATGGAAATATCCTTTAACATGACCAACAAATGTATCGACTCACAACTGATGAGGCAAAGGAAATCAAGGATTCTCTATGATTTAGATTCACTAAATTTCAAAGTGAATAAGATGTCTTGTGTTGAAATCCCACATCAAGTGGATCCTACTCACTTAAAGAAGGATATGGCATGGTTCTATTAGAAGAGAAACAAATTATTATATTAAATACTGGAAGAAAATATGGAACCTGGGAATATGGCCCACACTTACAACATTTCAACGGATACCAATCAAAGGGAAAAATAATTACACAAGAAAATTTGAAGAGAAGAAGTGTACAGTGCCCAACTAGATTTAATGGATGTTAAAGGGATGAAGAAACCTATGATTACATCCTGACACAATGTTTTTTTGTAAAAGAGGTATGGGCATCATGGACTGAAATGTTTAGAACGGTTTCCCCTTTGAAACAATAAGTTCAGGAGCTAACTTGAAAATGACAAGCGCCACATGGAAATCAAAGGTTATCAGGAAACTATATAAATTTATTACAGACTTCATAGTAGGAATTCAAATGTAAATTAGGTTTATTTAGGGTGCTTAGAAGGAATCATTCTTATCTTTCCCTCCCACGTTAAATTCCCACAAGTGATATGATGAGATCATATCAAGTGTATTGCTATAATGGCTTCAAGCCTTCTTGTTGAACAATTTTGAGCCCTGAATAATATCTTACCCTTTTCTACATTTTGGAGGGTGAGATGTTTTGTTACTAGGAAAAAAAATTATGCGAAGTCAAACAAAGAAATAAGGAGCCTTAACAGAGGTATAAGCCTCCTTAGTTGAGGGGATAACCCTAATCAAATATTAAGGATTCCAAACAATTGAAAAAGAATACAGACTCAAAATATCTAATTAACGTCTTTAACAGAATGGCCAAAGTTAGTAACTAGTTAACTGGTGGCAACATGTGTTGGATTTTGAGGGATTTACAATGAATAGAGGTTTCCTTCTAAGTTACAATTTCTCACACACAAGAAATGCATTGAATAAGTTGGTGGATTGGTTGTCTAAACAATCCATTTTCAGAGAACTAGGCATTGATCTTATTAAGATTAACAATGTGATTAAGGAAGTGAAGGGCCTTAAGTTCCCCCTCACCTTCTTAATGATGGAATTTATGAGAATGTGAAACAACTCTCTTACAAATATGATATTAATAATAAGGGAGATAAATCCACTACAATGCACAGATTGCTCATGTAGGGAGAAGGATGGGAGAGGTGACAGACACAAATTGGGTAGATGGAATTCATTAATGGCAAGGTAACCAAGTGTTACACAATAATTTGTCACCGTCCCTACAATCCCCGTCCCGCACATTGGAGGGCTCATTTCATGACCTGTGAGCAGTAACATGGCTTGAAACCACTTTCATGACATCCCTCTAAACAAGAGCTTTCATTGCCCTGAAGACATCTCCTTGTGAAAAACCATAAAAATGGCCCTTTTTGCATTGGCGCGGGCAGACAGTTCAGTACCCGCGCCAATGGGGAAAATCCTTCAAAGAGGTCGCACCAATCGGTGCTCTGTCCCAGAGTCGCACTCACGCTAGCCAATTTAAGGAGTTTTTTTTTTAAATAAATGGCAGAAGTTTCATCCTAACCAATTCATGAACTGGTATCTATCTTGAGTTGGGAGTTTTGGCTCCGAATTTCCATGTAGAGGAAGTGGTTTTCCACCTCTCATGGAATCTTCCTTAAGGATAGGGCCAATCCCATGATTATATGGATCCCAACTCCCCTTCCTCCATCTATAAAAGCTTGCCCATCTCCATTGCAAGCTAGTCTTCAAGTTCCCAAATTCCCAAGAGCCTTATGCTGCAAGAGCCTCCATAATTCCCTTAAGGCCAAATCCAAGCACGGAGACTATTGTCAAGATCCGAAGAGAAAGGTTTGTCCCATCCTTGACAGGATTTTCGAGACGTGTTCTGCTGGCAACCCGCCGAAGGAGAATTCAGTGTCGGAACTATGGTTGTATTCTTCCTTTGATTGATTAATAATAAACGACTATTGGTTATGGTTCCACTCTTGTTGTTGTTTATGATGATGAGTTATGTCCTTTCTGACTGACATATAGTTGCATCTAATGGATTTTACGCTTGCGTTTGTTTTGTTTCTCGCGCGTGCAGGTGTCCTATCACGGAGATCGTGGGGATTGTGATCTGCCAAAGCTAAGGAACGGGAGCGCTACCTCTTCTACAAGCAACAGCGTTGGATTCCAGGTAAGCCTTCATCGCTAGTTGGTTTATTTGCAATTAGGAACCTGCACTATAGAGTGAACGATTGTTGCTAGACCCGGTCTGGGCTAGTAGGGATCGCCTCTGTCCGCAGAGGGGATTTACCTCCACAACAAATTGGCAACTCCACTGGGGATCGTCTAGCTTGTTGTTGTTATGTTTTATAAGCTACAGACGGAGCCTGAAGTTAGCTAGATAGCCTTCGAAACGCTCTTGCTCTGCAATTGCGAAGTAGATCAAAGCTGCTTCAATCAATCTCCGGTTTAGTTTATGAACTGAACACTTGGATTATTGTCTTGTCTTTTCAGTTTTTCTCGATTCTGCTTTCTTGATCGGCTCTTTTGGCTGGCTCTTTTTGTGTGTTTGGCTTTTGGTTCAGCCCCAGAGGATCAGATCTGACCTCTGTTTTTCCGAGTTTTCATCCTTTTATGGTTGGCTTGATTAGCGCGGTTTCCACCCTGACAGTCGCGCCAATTGGCGCGGGTTGCCAGTTCATCACTCATGCCATCCCCTGTCTGGCGCGGATTACAGCCAGACAATCGCGCCATCTCCTGTAGGTGCTAGGGTTTACCCTTGTTCGGAATTTTCTTTTGGTTAGTACTTTGCTTCTGGGTTTGTTTTAGATTCTGCTTGAAGTGGTGAGTCTGGTCTTGGTTGGGAGAAATTCTTTGTTTTTCATTTTTAGGCATTGGCGCTTGTTTTCAGTTAGCAACCCGCGCCAATTTGCCGTTGGCGCTAGTTTTCAATGTACAAGTCGGGCCAATTTCAGGGTGTGTGAAAATTGAGATTTTTTCCTTGAATCCTTCACCAGTGTGTCTTTCCCTCCAGTCTTTTCACTGTATGAGCATAGATTACATTGCTCGTTGTTTGAAATGTCTTCTTTCCATGATTGTTTGATGTAAAAGGGAATGAATGCCTTGTTTTGATCTCTTTCTTTGGAAATCCTCTTTGTGTTTGACCTCATATGTCTTGTCGCCTTTTGAGGGATTTTGTTACAAAGTGTTTGAAACAACGATTGCATTCTTAGTGTTTGTTTACATCTCTTTTGCATTCATCCTTCGTTAAGAAGATTTGCGTTTATTTAGATTTCGTCTCGAAGTGTTATTTTTGTTAAAATGCATTAGATCACATTGCATTGAAGAGTATTTTGAGATTTATCATTGAACTTAGATCACATTGTTTAGTGATTGAAAGCTAAAAATCGCTTTGAGTGTATTCTCTTTCATTGAAAGCATGCATTAAGTAGATTCTCATTTCATCGAAAAATGCATTGAGTGCATTCTTATTATTTGAAAAGGAAAAAGGAAATTGTGCATAGATTACAATTGCATAGTTTTCGAAAAAGAGGATTTTGCATAGATCACATTGCATTGTTTGCATCGTTGAATGTTTGAAATTACTTTTGGATGGTGAAAGTCATCTAGTTTGGAAAAGATTTCGTTTGCAGTGTTGTTTTATGTCGCATCATTGTTTGAAGCTCTTCCCTTAACTAGATACCATTCATCGAATTGAAAAGTTTTCTTTTCTCATATAGCTGCATACAGGAGATTGTCATATGACATACGGTAGGGCCTTAAAACTGAAACATAATTGAAGATCAACCATAAAATTTACTCAATTTACCTAAGGAACCATTGAAACATTAACGAAACATTTAGAGGTCTAGGTTAGAGACGTGTTCCGGCGTCGTTAAACCTAGTAGCTGTTGTTCGCCTTTTGGCTTTAGACAGCACTAGTACGGACTTGTGCTCCCCGTACCGTCGCGTATATAAAGGGAGACCCCACTAGGTTGCTATCCTTTATCCGTAGGAAGCCGATTCTGCCGCCTTATACCCATGATACACCGGACACAACATTCGGGGAGATTGCCTGCACGTACGTTAAGTCCTTGTTTGATTTCTCTTTCATTTTGAAACCAAGGTGTATATTGCAGTTCACGGTTATTTGGTACACCCTTTGCCTAGATTACCAGAATTGTCATTTCGATCTTTTCTGACTCTTTAAACTTGAAAATATCATCAAGCGCTTGTCCTTTCACGCTTGTTTCCAATCTGAAAGTGATAGAGTCACCTTTTGCCTATTTCTCGAGTCTTAAAATATGAAACGGTAGAGTTTTGTTTCAATGTTTTAAAAATTAACTTCCCACGAAATATTCCTGGTTAAAGTTAGTTTCGTTAGGGTGTTGTTCTGAAGATTGTTTCTAATGGCAACTTTTCCGGAGTTCACCAACCAAGGAAACCCCTCCGATGGGAATCCTGGTCCTTTTCCTCCTTTTGGAAATGTTGGTGCTCCTTATATGGCAACGTTGTCCCTTCCTGGGTTAACTGTTGGGTTTCCTGTTTGGTTGTTTTCAACCTCTGTGGTCCCAAATGTCTCGGCTGCCGTTCAATCAGTTCCTCTGCCTGAACAACATCATGTTGATTCCAAGGTGGACCTCTCCCCTTCTTCGCCTGTTTCTACGTCCTCCTCTTCTCCTTCGCCTGGCGAAAGTTTGGATTCGAGTAACCAGGTGGCTAAGAAGAAGAAGAAGAAGACAAAGAAGAAGAAGTTCGATAAAGGAGAGGCTAGCTCTGCAGCTATTGCGTCTAAGAAGTCTCCTCTTGATAAACCTTCCAACCCGCCACGGAAAGTCAGGTTCCCTTGCATGTTGTGCACGGGAGACCATCTTCTTCGAGACTGCCCTGGCATTCTCAAGGTACTCGAAGTATGGTCCAATGGTCGCCCACCGTTGCCTTTGGCTTCCGGGAGTCAGGTTGGGGGCACGTCTTTAGCTACTGCTGGTAAGGCTCCTAAGAAGCAGGGTAAGATTACCAATCCCTGTAAGTTGTGTGAAGGGCACCATGCCATTCATCTTTGTCCTTATATGGATGAAGCCAAGAGAGTTTTGGACAACTTAGCTGTTTCTACACCATGCCTCCCGGTTGGTTATAAACAAATTTCTTTGAGTCCTCCACCAGCTGATCCTATGATTGGTCAAGAGTCATCTTTGGTCGATCCCACTCCCTCGAAAATTCAAATTCAGGAATCTGTTCCCGACCAACCATTGGTCATGGGATCGGTTGAGTTGGCCCTGTCCACGGTGCACCAGGTCTTTTCTGTGGAGAGTGGATCCCATACCCCTCAGGTTCTTCTTGTTTCTTCAGATTCTTCGGACTTGGAGAAATATTCTCCTATCCCTATACCTCAAGAAGCTGCTCCTCTACCTCCCGTGATGGAGGTCCCGGAGGATACCCCTCCCACCTTTGAGATGGAGGTCGTGGAGGATGCTCCTTCTTCCATAACACCAGGGGAAGACCATCTCGGTTCAATGGTAGCCCCTCCGAGTAGTTTGGTCGCTTCCTTTGATTGGAATCGATTCGCAGGATACCGCCTTCCGTCTTATGTGCCTTTAGAGATCATAGTACAGGCTTTTGGTCTGGTCGTACCCAGCACCATTATAGACGAAGGCGCATCTGTTATTGTTCTATCCTCAACTACTTGGAAAGCTTTTGGCTCGCCACCGCTTGCGCCTGTTACGCAGAATCTGTTGGAATTTAATAGAAGAACGAGTCAACCGTTAGAGATCCTTCCAAGGTTACCTGTTACTTTGGGAGGTAAAACTGTCCATATGGACGTGATGGTTGTTACAGGCCCCTTGGATTTAAATCTGCTCTTGGGGCGTGATTACACCTATGCCATGGGAGCGCTTGTCTCCTCCCTTTTCCGTGTGGTCTGTTTTCCACATGAAGGACGGATCGTGACCATTGATCAAATTTCGTTCTTTGGTCCTGATATGGTAGCTGGCCCGCCATCATCCCTTCCTGGTTTTTATCCACCCATTGTATCTGCCCCACCGCAGGTCAACTATGTGGCTACCTACCCCGTGCCTGTAGTTAGTGATAGTGCCATTCTGCATCAGGTGCTGGGGGCATTGGGTCCTGACTTCCAGGATGTTTTCCTTCCATCAGGGGTGGAACTCTTGGAAGCGATGACTTCTTGTTCATTATGATGAGGTCATCGGAGCAGAGTTCCTTGTCTGTGTCAAGCTCCTTAAAAAATGAAACAAGGGTGTTCGGAGCAGAGTTCCTTGTCTTGTGTCAAGCTCCTTAAAAAATGAAACAAGGTTTTCGGAGCAGAGTTCCTTGTCTTGTGTCAAGCTCCTTAAAAAATGAAACAAGGGTGTTCGGAGCACAATTCATTTTCTTGTGTCAAGCTCCTTAAAATATGAAACAATTTGGGGAGCAGAGTTCCTTTCTTGTGCCAAGCTCCTTAAACCATGAAACAAGGTGTCCTGAGGATAGTTCTTTTAATGTGTCAACCTCGTTAAAATAATGAAACACGTTCCCGTTCAATTCGAGTCTTTGATACGATCTTGTAAAATCCCAATCGAGTCTTTCTCTTGATCTCGTAACTTGAACCTTCACTCCATCTACCTTTCATATGGACTGAAGCTTGGGGGGCATGTACCTCGAATTGAGTCACCATGCTGGGGGCATGTTTACTTTTCAAGCATAGTTTGTTTCTGTTTCAAGCTTGTGTAAAAATGAAACTAGTTTCAAGCAGAATTTCCTGATTTCAAGCTTGTGTAAAAATGAAACCTTCCCCATTTTACCTCTTGTGATTGCCATTTTATCAGCCTGTTTTTCCAGATGAGCCTTGGTTTTCTCACTCCATCGTCACTATCTGCTTGGCCGATCATGTGCCTTCACTTGGTTGTTTTACCCGTTCCTGAGGAACTGTTGCGATGAGTGGTATTGTTAGCTAGCCTCTTGACCTTTATCTTGTTTTGAGCAGTTCCACCATTACCGGAATTAGTTGCTACCCTTTATACCACTCGTTCCTCCAGGAGGAGTCAACTTTCAGCTCTTTTCTGACTCTTGAAAATTGAAAAGATTGCCGAGTCGCTTGTCGTTTTGATCTCGTTAAAGTGGCCACGAAACGACATCTACCCAGTATACGTTTACCCCTTTTTTGGGCTGGGATAGATTATTTACGAAAAAGGAATACCCTAGCCTATCGCGACTAGGAGGTTCTCTCAGATTTTGTTTTCTACCTTTTCGGGTCTGAGGAATTATTTACGAAAAGGGCCTGTTGGAGTTTACTTTTCCGCTGCTCTTTTCAAACTCTCTAAACATGAAAAGACGCTGAGTTCTTCCTTTGTCAGACTCGTTAAACCTAAATGACATTGGATTCAGTCGTAATGACGATATTTGAGTTTCTCCTTCCTAGGGCTCGTTAAACGTACTAGGATGGACTTATATCACAAGCATATGCTATCCCCTTCAAGCTTATTATCAAAAATAATTGGGGTACTCGCCAGAAATGGCGGGGAAAAAATGGGACCAGCATCATTGTCGTGTCGGCAGTATGTCGCTCTTGAACATGGCACTTGTCTGCATTCGTGTCGGGTTGGGGACATCTCATCTCGTTTTCACTTGCCTCCGTGGGTTTGGGTGATCCTTTTTGACCTCTCATTTGCTCTTTGCCTCGTCACTATGACCTCTGATCTTTTGATGTCAAATACTACCAAGTCCACTGTCGTGCCGTTTATATGTTCAAGAGAAGTTGACCTCTGCAAGTATCAACCTCCCTCTGATTCTCATCTGATCCTAATTCACAAAAAAATTATGTTCCTCTGTCTCGTGTCGATGATGTGGGAAACATTATGGCCAACCTTTGATCAAGGTCACTTCTTGTCGACTTCAGCTCCTTATCCAGGAAGTTGATCTAGAGACTCCCTTCTAGTACCTTGGAGCCTGCATGCCTCAATGGCAGGTTCTTCGCATTCGACGCGAGTTTTTCATCATTGGCCTCCGATCGAGTGATTCTACAGGTGTTCGACGCCAGCTCATTGATTCACATGCCGTAGACTGTACCTGTAGTACCTTGAGGACCATTTTCATTAATGGTGGTACCTCTCGCATCTGTTCACAGCTTTCATCATTGGCTGGTAATCAGACGATGTTCTTGCATGTTCGACTTCAGCTCACATATTCGCATGCTTGAACTTGTACTTTGTTCGGGTCGAGATGGAGCACAAGACCCTGGATTGTGTCTGTTGTAATCCAGGCTGCGATTTTGTGGATTATTATGATTGATTGCATGACTCACTTACTGGATGGCTGCGACCATACCTGAGTCTATTTATCGATCCTCACTGGATGGTTGCGCCCATGCCTTGGATCTGGATTATTGTATACTCTGTTATGGATGGCTGCGCCCATACCGCATACATATCATGTATTTGAGATAGCAGTTGTACTTCTCCACGCAGGTTTTCCGACGCTGGAGTTTTCAGTTGGACACGTTCTCGTAAATCATTTCACCCCTCTCTCTCTCTCTCTTGGGCCTCACGCTTTAGGGGGCATCTGTTACACAGTAATTTGTCACCGTCCCTGCAATCCCCGTCCCGCACATTGGAGGGCTCATTTCATGACCTGTGAGCAGTAACATGGCTTGAAATCACTTTCATGACATCCCTCTTAACAAGAGATTTCATTGCCCTGAAGACATCTCCTTGTGAAAAACCCTAAAAATGGCCCTTTTTGCATTGGCGCGGGCAAACAGTTCAGTACCCGCGCCAATGGGGAAAATCCTTCAAAGAGGTCGCGCCAATTGGCGCTCTGTCCCAGAGTCGCACTCGCGCCAACCAATTTAAGGAGTGTTTTTAAAAAATAAATGGCGGAAGTTTCATCCTAACCAATTCATGAACTGGTATCTATCTTGAGTTGGGGGATTTGGCTCCGGATTTCCATGTAGAGGAAGTGGTTTTCCACCTCTCATGGAAGCTTCCTTGAGGATAGGGCCAATCCCATGATTATAGGGATCCCAACTCCCCTTCCTCCATCTATAAAAGCTTGCCCATCTCCATTGCAAGCTAGTCTTCGAGTTCCCAAATTCCCAAGAGCCTTATGCTGCAAGAGCCTCCATAATTCCCTTAAGGCCAAATCCAAGCACGAAGACTATTGTCAAGATCTGAAGAGAGAGGTTTTTCCCATCCTTGATAGGCTTTTCGAGACGTGTTCTGCTGGCGACCCGCCGAAGGAGAATTCAGCGTTAGAACTATGGTTGTATTCTTCCTTTGATTGATTAATAATAAACGACTATTGGTTATGGTTCCACTCTTGTTGTTGTTTATGAGGATGAGTTATGTCTTTTCTGACTGACATATAGTTGCATCTACTGGATTTTATGCTTGCGTTTGTTTTGTTTCTCGCGCGTGCAGGTGTCTTATCATGGAGATCGTGGGGATCATGATCTGCCAAAGCTAAGGAACGGGAGCGCTACCTCTTCTACAAGAAACAACGTTGGATTCTAGGTAAGCCTTCATCGCTAGTTGGTTTATTTGCAATTAGGAACCTGCACTATAGCGTGAACGATTGTTGCTAGACCTGGTCTGGGCTAGTAGGGATCGCCTCTGTCCGCAGAGGGGATTTACCTCCACAACACCAAGATAGAGATTACAGGCATAAACCTCTAGAATAAATTCATTCAATATCAGTTTGAAGTCGTATGAAAAGCAGAGGAGTGATGGAGTCCTCACCATCATGCCATGGACATCCAATGAAGTTAGAAGGCAACTGCTGCAACTTTCTAGGATTAAAGCATTTTCATGTTGGGGATCTACAAGCATGTTTGAAAGTGGTATGCACAGTGATAATAAAACTCAGAGCTGATTTTTGTACATTTTGAGAAACAAATGGATAAATCGGGGTAGGAAAAATAATCTTAGAAAGGCAAATAGCTTATCAGGGATGTGGATTCAACTATGCTGACTTTATGGCAATATGCCATAAATATTCATTCTCCAAGCAAAAAAACTGGAGAACTGTTGAGTTTAAATATATTATGAATTGTCCTCGATTCCAGTATTGTAAGGCTATTTGAGACTTTCTCATCAAAACCATTCAGTATTTTGGATTCAATGAATATGGTGAATTGGACTTTTGAATGCATCTGAATTGCTTCCTGTGTACTTCTGGTTAATGAGGAACATTCCAATTTTGAAAGAGTGCTAAGAGGATCAAGACATGGTTTCCTTTTGTCCCCACTTTCTTATCATTATAGCAGATACTTTAAGAAATATTATCAAAGAAGCAAGAGAATGAAGTCTCACCTGAGCCATTTCAATATTTGATCTCTTCAGAGTTTGATTCTACCACTTAGCTACAGTTTGGGGATAGGGATGCCATATTCATATTAGGAGAGGCTAAACAAATTATCAATACCATCCAGATTCAAGGATAGTTTGGGCCAGTCTATAAACAAGGAAAAATCTAGTCATGTTTTATCCTTTAATGTCAGTTTGAGACTAAAAATAAGAATCTTGAAGGTTCTAGCATTCAAAGAGTATGTGCCCCCCTTCCTATTAGTTATCCCAGAAGGAAAAAATTAAAATCACCTGGCATTGCATCAAGAACATCATGCATTATAGCTTCTCTAAATTTTAACATTTTAACAGTCCCAAATGTGGCCTGAGTGATAATACTTGTGATATCCAGTTTTTTGGGTCAATTTATCACTCCTCATTTGGCTTCCAGAATTTGATTTTGTGCATACCTTGCTCAGATGTTTTTCTAAGTTCATCAGATCGATCTGTTGTATTATGAAAAAAATCACTCTTCCTTGAAATCACCTTCTTCCCCGTTATTTCGAATTCACAGGACTTTCCACTATTGTTAACATCGCCCTTCTAACCTTACTTTTTGAGGTTTCAAACCCCTGTCCTTATCACCTTCTTTTTTCTTGGAAAAATTGTCCATCCTGAACGATCGATCCACATCTTCCTCCTGAAGTTTGCAGCAAAATCCCTTCCTCCTGAATTTTGTAGTGGAATCCAATGTATCACTTCCTCCTTAATGTTGTTGTGGAATCTAGCGGAATTCAAGAGCATCGAAACTCCTCTTGCATCTGAATCCAAAGAGGAATGAACTCTCTCCCAAACATCCCAAATGTGAGAACCAAAGGAATGAAAATGTAAATTTCAATAGGCTAATGGAAAATGTCCGAAAATTTCAATTATAGTGGAATCCAAAGTTAGAACCAAAGGACAAAAATAGCGGGAAAGAGCGGGAAAGTAAATTTTAATGGGCTAATACGAAAATATCAATTTCCATAGTAGGTTAGGGCGATACTATTGAGGTCAATTTTTTTCTATTTGAGCATGTTATTAATATTATTAATATTTGGGTTAATTTTAATTTTTTTTTGTAATTTTAATTTTAATTTTAATTTATTTTTAAAGATGCAGGGTATATCTAATGATTTTGAAAATCTACAGATTGATTATTAAAGAAAAAAGAGTAGGTTTTTGAAAAACTCATATATTGATGATTAAGGAAAAAGGTAGTCAGAAAGTAAATTTTAATATGTTAATTTTAGTTAGCTGAAAATGTCAATTGACGTGGTAGCTTATGTTACTATTATTGACGTTAATTTTTTTTGTTTGAGTATGTTGTTAATATTGGGATTAATTTTTTTACTTTAATTTTAATTTTTGAGCAAAAAACTGTAGGCTATATCTAATGATTTAGATAAAACATAGAGTGATCATTTTGGCATGCGGGCATCAATAAAAATTATTGAAGAACTCCTTAATATAAGAAAGTATGCTCATATAAAGAGGGAAAGGGAACATGAGGTTTACACATAAATGTAATATCTACTAATCCTTAAGGAGGTGAAAAATATTTCAAATCTATGAATAATGTTATCAATAAACTCAAGCAGTTGTAGGTAGCCCATTGTTTTCGGGGAACTTCACTTAGAGCTCATTAACACACTATTAGAAGATAGTCATAGTTTAGTTTAAATTAGTCACTCACATTAGTCATTTTTAGCTGTATTATTTATTAGCTAGTCATATATTTTATCCCAAGACTAAATTAGTTATTTAAGTTAGTCATTTTAGCTGGGTCACTAATTGCTCATTTATTGTAGTATTTCACTTGGAAAAGTTGTGGTGAATAACTTTTTTAGTCACTAATTTCTCATTTTCTACTAGTTATACATACAAGTCGAGACCTAAAGATGTCTTGGAATCAATTAAAAATGACTAGCATAAATCCAGAGTGACACAATTAAAAATTACTTGTTGCACTAGTTATTTGGTCATATTTTTATTCTTTGACTATAGTGTTTGTTTTCATTAATAATTTTTTATTTTGTCACTAATTATCTAGTCATATATTTTAGTCGTGGACTAAATTAGTCATTTAATTTAGTCGCTTTTAGTTTAGTCACTTGTTATCTAGTCGTATATTTTATCTCTAGACTAAATTAGTCATTTAAGTTAGTCATTTTTAGTTCGGCCACTTAAAATTGTTCAAATTTAGTAGTAATTCACTTGAAATAATTGCGGTGACTAACGTTTTTAGTCACCTAGTCATTAATTTCATCATTTTTACTAGTGAGTTGTCTCACATGCCTTCATGGCTTTGGAGTCTTCGCCATTAGATTGAACATAACAAAGACCAAATTTCTTAGGTCGTTCCTCAACAAAAATAGGATCAATCATGCCTTGTGCATGATTTCCTAAACCCTTGCCTTCTTAGCCCATTTTAAACATTAAATTGGACCATATATCTCTAGTGTGATTTTCAAATGAACAAACATATCTTTCTGAAGAGGAAACTGAAGACAAATTTGAGTGAATTACCTCTGCTTCATGCATGTTCTTGGTAAGGCCTCTTGGGCTTGTTGGAGCTACATCTCCATATCATGAAATATTTGAATAATGTCTTCTTTATCTTCATTTATAGCAAACAATTTCTCATGAAGTCTAGTGTTTTCTCTTCTATCTTCAAACATAATTTGCACCATGTCCTTCAAGATGTAGAAGTCTCGCTTCATGTCTTCATCGAAGAATCTTGTGAAGGAGGAGGATTTTGAAACCTCACTTGATGAAGTTGTCATTATGAAAATGAATAAAAGAACTTAAAAAAAATTCACAAATCTTTCAAAACAAATGACAATGCTTTTGAACAAAATGGTTGTAGAGTCAAGATCTTATTCAAGCAGCCTTTTTCAAACAAACAATTGTCAAGAGGGTTTGTGCTTCAAGGGTTTCCTTGAGGTCCTTTGGGTAAGGAAGTTGCTTTCAGCCCTTCTTCATTCTTTTCCTCTCCCCGACTTAGCTATCAATATATTTCCCTTCACCTCTAGCAAACTCAAGCAACAATCAATTTGCAAATAGTCAAACAATCAAATTTTTTGCACTGTTTAAACACCTTTCAAGTCAAACAAGCAAGCTATTGCTCTGTCAATCAAGCAACCAAGTGCTCTGATACCAACCTGATCTGAAAATGGGTTAGATAACTTATTATTCTTTTCAATAACCTCCCACTTAGTTAAACAAATAAAATATCTAGCTTATACTTGACATTTGCGGAATTTTATACTTGAAATAGGTGTATGTTTTTTAATTGTTTAAGTGTCTTAAGTCCATTTTTTTTTTCTAAAACTAAACATGTGTAACATAAATATAATGCAGTAAATAAAAATCCACACATAACAGCAAATTTAATCTAGGAGTTCACCCGAATACCGTGGGCTACGTCTCCTTGGGCTCTTGTCATCTTGAATTGGCTCTTTGGGATTATGGAAAAGTTTATTTTACAAGTTCCACACTTAACTCCAATGGTTACTGAATTAAAAAAATGGGCTTAAAATACCATATATATCCATTTCATGGCTGTTATCACTCTGCAAAAAGATCCAGGCTTCCTTAGACTTGATTCCTTCTGTCGGTGCTCTTAAGCTACACTGAGCTTTTGTATGGCACTAACTCCTTCAGAATTATTTTATTGTCCCTGAAACCTCACCTAATATCTCTAGCACACATTAGGCACCAAATATAGGCTAATCATTTTCTCAAAACGAGCACTGCATCCCCAATCTAGGCCTTCCTCCACAGTTTTCCCTTAGCTTCCCAAACGTTCCCTGTAGTTTATCGACATTCAAAAGCCTTCAAATAGCTCTCCAAATACCTTAAATGGATTTATAATGCCAAAAATAGTCGTAATAGACTATTGGTTCACTGAAATTGGCCTCCGGCTGCTCTGGTTTCGCCTCCAACACCTGTCGACACCCCCTGGCACTCGAGTCACTGAAAATTTCACTGATGGGTTATCGACCTCTAGAAGTCCTCAAAAGCTTCTCCAAAATCCATCAATTGATTCATAAGTATAAAAATAGTCAGAAATGACTATTGGTTCACTGCATAAGGCCTCTAGCTGCCCTATCTAGGCCCCGAACTGCTGCTGGCACTTGCTAGCCCTAGTGGCCCCTGGAACTTCTCTGAAACAATTCGGCCTTCAAAATTCCTCTACAGGCTCTGAAAACCACACCATTAGTTCCAAAACATCTGAAACATCCAAAATTGACTATTGGATTTCTGAATAAGGCCTCTAGCTCCCCTGGCTAGGCCTCAAACTCCTGTTGGCTAGAACTTCTATGAAGAAAAAACCTACTTGAAAGTCCTCTGATGGCTTTGAAACCCTCACCAATGTGTCTGGAATGTTGGAGATAGTTGAAATTGACTATTGGCACTCCAAAATTGGTCGAATATAGCTTAGGATAGTGTCTAAACTCAAATTGTCCAGTGACACCCAAAAAAGCTCCACTAAATGTGGAGAACTGGACTTAACTCTAGTTAAATTCGAAAAATCTGAAAAATTTTGTTGGCACTCCAAATATACCTCAAAGCTAACGGTTATATTAAATTTTTCCGCCACGTGGGCACATGGTCGAACTTTCCGCAGTTAATTAGCCATAATCGCTAGAGGAGCTGTTTGTTGTTGCGGTGTTATAGGTGCATGTGACCGTTTAGACCATTGGCAGTTAACACTTTGTGTCAACATTAAACCTTGGGTTTTGGGCACTTGGCCATGAGGGGAGGGGCTGGCCCCTCCGGACCCCCAAATAGGATTTTATTAAACCTTAAATCAAACGTGCTGCCATATAATGTTAAGAACTATGGTATAGCCCGACGATAAGACGTGGGCGTGTGCACACACAGGTCAGGCAGTCGACTCTCGGGGAGTCCGACCCATAATTTTTCACTCCATTCCTGGGCCACGTGGTGGCCTTCGGGTCTGCCACGTGAAAACCTCCCATTGGCCGAGCCAAAACCATGTCAACCCTCTGAACAATAAAAGAATGACACATGTCTACATATAACTCATCCAAACAGAATATTCCAGGATTATTCTAAGGAATATTCCAAGAATATTCCATGGAATATTCTCTTTTTAATTTTTCCCAATTCATGTCAAACTTGGTCAAAGTCCAAAATCTGCAGTTTACTGGACTCTTCAAACTACGATAACTTCTTCATATGGTGTCGGTTTTTTGAACCGTTCACGGCACCAAAATCAGGAAGACGAGATCTATCTCGTCGCTCAGGCTAAACACACTTCTGAACACTTTGAATTTTGAGCTATCACTTAAAGTCCATGATCTAGTTCTGATTAGTATTGAGCGCTCTCACGGTAAAATTCTATAGTGTTTCCGACTTCTCGAAAATGACAAGGTGGACCAGGTGAAGGCAATAATATAAAATGGAGTGCTCACTGTCACAGTCCCCACGCAGCCTCAGCTTAAACCTGAGGTTATATCCATAGAAGTATATGGTTAACTGAAACAAAAATGCAGTTGGCATTTTACCTTTCAGCAGATCATTGCCTTGCATTGGTTCTGGAGGCTGAGAATAAATGTATTTTGAAAAATATGAAATAATAAAATGGACAGATGTTCTTAATGTCAGTTATGACAATATTCTCTATCTCCACGAAGTGTGATGTGGGTTTATATATGTTCTTAAAGTGATGACAATATTCTCTATCTCTAGATTGATAGGTTGATGAAAAAAACTAAACACAATTGTCCATTTTGTAGCCTTTGAGGTTTTATCTGATGTTTTTAGTTTCATTGTGGTGACAAAGATTTCTATTTTGAAACTCATGATTGCTTCTTGTGTTTGTTTTTTAGATTCATGGAGTGTACCCGCATTTAAAGTGTTCTTTTTGGCTTTTTGTTTAGTGGGCAGCTCATTATTTTGCGAGGGCTGCAATTGCTGATCTTTGCAACACCAAGGGTTCTAATTATGGTGTTCCCATTATATAACTAGCCTCAACCCTGGGTGGAATTGGTGTCATAAAATGATTGAAGGTGACCCACGATGGTGGAGTCGGCATCTTCAACTGGTGAACATTCAGTTGGTTCCTACTGCCATCTTTGTTTTGGTTCTTGCGAGCTAATTTTTAAGACTGGTCCAACCAGTGCTGCCATTTTCTTATGGACTCTGTTTTATTAAATTTTGTTTATAAAAAAAAACCTGGTTGGATTTTGTCAAATTTGGGCATTTTTAATGGAACCATGGACCATTGTTTTGTTTTTTTACATTTTTTTTTAATATGTGAAAGTATATACATATATATTTCTAATTGTTATTATTATTATTATTATTATTTTTTAAGTATAATTGATTAAAAAGGTATTTTATATTATTCTTTTATTGAGACACTCCTTGAATATTTGATATTTAAGTTTATATATATATATATATATATCTGTTTTAATTGTATAAATATAGTCAATATTTATTTATTTATTTCTTTTAGTTAATTTTATTTAAATAATTTTCAATTGAAGATATTGTTTTCGAGCAATTGTTAGGTGTACATAGTGCAAGTAGGGGTGTTTGTTTTGTTTCTTAATGTTTCTTTTATTTTATTATATTCAATATTTATTTACTTATTTTTTTGTAGAAATTATATACAATATCCATGTATATATCCGAACTCTCCTGATCTAACAATATTTATCTTCTTGCTAAATACAGAATCCTTCCACTATAATTCTTGCGGAAATTTAATCAACAATTGCAAAACACATGAAGCAATAAAAACACACATAACATAGTTGTTTAACGGGAAATCCTGAAGCTAAAAACCCCAACTATCATATATTATGTATCATGGAGATCATGTAACAATCTCATACAAATATTAGTACATCAAGCTCTCGGTACAATACAATCGTCACACACTAATCAGAAGCAAACTACAAATCCATGCACCGATCTCTGCCCTCCTGCTAGCCTGCCTCCACTGTGCAATCCAAGATGATTACAAAGACCAATTCAATGCAATCCCACTCTCCTTGACTATGTTATTCTCATTGGCATCTCCAATGTATATGTATATGCAATTAATGCATCACTATTAGTCACAACAGATAGCCTATCTCACCCTTTCACCTATCTCTGCACTGGGTCTCCACTGGATCTGACATGCATTGTAGTTAACTGTTTTATTGTTCAGTTGATTAATGAGTTATTATTTGTGAATTAATTAACCAATTAATTCACTCCACTCTCACTAGTGTATCATTCAGTTAGATTAGATACAACTAGCTCAACTGAGTTTAACTGAGTTGAATTGAACACAACTCCATGAACTATTCTTCCAACTCTGTCATAATTTTCCACTTCAGTTATAACTGAGTCCTCCATGCATGAACTCCAGTAAACCCTTAGGAATTGCGTAATTCCTTCAACCCACTGATTTGAAAAATCTGTATACTGAAATTAAGTGCTCCAAGAGAATAAGTTGTTGTTTAGAGTCTGATTATTATTAAGAGCTAATAATCGACATGCATCTATTTTTAGATCGACGATCTATAAATAGACTTCACCCAATCTTCTAAAAATAGAATTTCATCTATTTTTCACATTTGACCAACCATCTACAAATAACCTCCTGCTACATATAGAATATGCTCACCATGTCTAAAAATAGACATATACCTAAAAATAGCCTGTGTGGGCCCCACCTAGTTTAGGTGGTTATTTTCCAACTAGGATAAAAGATGATGTTTCAGGATGCCTCCTTCACTGTTTCTTGTTGCAAACTTCAACATTTTTGTAGTTAATTTTATTTAAATAAGTTTCAATTGAAGATATTGTTTATGAGCAACTATTAGGTGTACATTGTGCTAGCACTGGAATATGAGATTTGTTGAGACCAAATATCTACACTTAACTCTTGGATCACAACCTCATAAATAAATATTTAAATTTTAATTTACCAAGTGTTTAGATAAATCAATTTAATTTATGTTTTTAAATATTTTGTTTTAAATGAATAATTCTTAATTCTAGATTTACCAAATGCTTAGATGAATTAAATTTAAATTTATGTTTTAAAATATTTTGTTTTGTTTAAATTTTATATCAATTTTGATCTATTTTAATTCTGTATTTACTAAATACTTGGATGATCAAATGTTTTTTTTTTAAAGTTAAAAGAAGTTTTCATTTCAAGAATTTAATTAAATTTCACAGGATGTTTAATAAAACTCAAAAGGAAAAGGAAGCCGTGTTAGTAAATTACACCTAGGTTTGCAGGAATTAAAATCTTAATTTTGTAAATTAAAATTAATTCAAGGGACGGTCTACCCAGGTTTCTATACAATTTTATATATTTTGATGTCTATGTATTCTTTAACTTGTGTTTTAAGTGCATAATTAGACATCACTATTAGATATTTTGATGTCTATGTATTCTTTAACTTGTGTTTTAAGTGCATAATTAGACATCACTATGAAAGGAAGAGCCTGCGTAGGTTATAAAAAAACCAATTTCTTTATCCAAACAATTCTCCAAACCTATATATATATTTTTAAATAAAATAATTCATAGTTTTAAGTTAAATATTCAATTGTTGATTTTTGATGTAAATTAAACTTAATTCAATGGACGGTCTACCTAGGTTTCTATACAATTTTAGATATTTTGATGTCTATGTATTCTTTAATTTGTGTTTTAAGTGTATAATTAGACATCACTATTAGATATTTTGATGTCTATGTATTCTTTAACTTGTGTTTTAATTGCATAATTAGACATCACTATGAAAGGAGACGGTCTACCCAAGTTTCTAAACAGTTTTAGATATTTTGATGTCTGTGGATTCTGTATTTTAAGTGCATAATTAGACATCACTATGAAAGGAAGAGCATGCGTAGGTTATAAAAAAACAAATTTATTTATCCAAACAATTCTGCAAACGTATAATTTTTTTTAAATAAAATAATTCAATTTATAAATTAAATATTCAATTAAATCACATAACATATCACATATTTTTTCCTCTATACTACTCTTTCCTATGTTACTTCTTTACAACATTTCCTTTGCAACATATGGTGCAATTTCTAGTTTAATTATATATGTAAAAGTGTTTAGTGTGAGAATTTTTCATTTTTTTCATGAAATTATATTTTTAATGATAAATATGAATTCATATTTTTGAAAAACTTTAAAAAATAAAATTATATCAATTTAATAATTTAAAATTATATTTTTCTTATATATATATATATAATAAAATTAACTTATGCATATTTAAGCACTTACCACTTCTTTTCAAAACTTCTATTCCTTTGTAAACTTAAATCTAAAATGCTTTTATGTATTTTGTAGACCCTTGAAATGAAATTGAAAACTTGTAAACTTTCATATTTTTTGACAGTTGGCTTATGTGCTAACTAATTGTTATGCTATTTTATATTTAAGAGGCTAAAACATTTATTTCTTTTGAGGAAAATATTACATGATGAACATGAATTAATTATGTTTCTGTTGAAATAAAATTAATCATGGAATGGTGGTTCCATAAAAAAGTAAAAAGACTAATCATAAAAGTATTACAAGAACTGAGAAGTGGTTGAACATAAAACAGATCAGAAAATTACCTTATTCTCTGAGGATAAAGGTACATCCTAGTGAGGAAAAAGGGTTATGTTCTATGGCTAAGGAGAGGAAGGGAAGAGAGTGATGATTTCCTGAGCTGGTGGTGACCAATGGAAATACTCAGCATTCCTGAAATTCCTGGAGAAGAAGACTGGACTTCGGGTCCCGAGGTCTCTTCTAGAATCTCTGTCAACCTACTCATCTCACGTGTGGAGCACGAGGGGAGATGAGGACGTAATTTCCTCTCTCATGGTAGGGAGGACATCATCAGCAGAGCCCGAAGCGAGATAAGTAAATAGATTTATTTAATGCAGTTATGATATTGAGACATATTTAACATAGGAATGTTGTTAGACTAAGTTCTTTCAATTCAGATAATTTGTCTTGAAATATGGAAAGAAGGATTTTACAATGTGCATGTCAAGTATAAACTATATATGTTTATTTTATATTATGTTTTGGCTTTACTGTAGAACTGTCAAATGTATGTGGCTGTGTAATAAGACCATATGAATAAGTTGTAGTTATAGCCTGACAGTCAAGCTAATACACAGAAAGAGTGTAACTATAGTTTTCAACTAAATAGAGTCGGAAATATTTATATAATTGAAAATACAAAGGCTTAGATGGTCCGGTCAGCATCTTAAAACTCTAGGAAATCATACAGAATTATTGTTCTTAAAGGAGAAAAGAAAACTCTGTCGAAATGTAAATTATATTTAAAACACTTTTATAGGAAAATCCAGAAATAGCATGCATAGCTAACATACAGAAAAGATTATGCCAGAATGATAAACTGTATCACGAAAGTAAACCACAGTAAACATAGTGTATAGCGGGAGACATCATAGTACTGCTCTGATGAAAGGGCACGAATTCATTCTAAATACATTACGAAATTACTAAGAAAGGAAACCATTTCATAACTTTATAAGTTCAGTAAAGCACAAAACGTCTGCACTCTTAAACCTAGTAGGGTAAATGTAATACTGAAATGTAGGACCGAATTTAGCATCGCGTGAGAAAGTATGCAAAAGAGTTCCAATTAAATACATAGTGAGGAAAACAACACTACAAGGAAAAGTCCCTCTAGCAGAGGTTATAAAGGAGGTTTTTAGTGTTATAAAATTGGCCAAAATTGTCAAAAAAACATATGCTACCACATCCGTTTCTAGTAACGGAGGTTTTGGCGGAGCTTTTAACGAAAATTCAACATAACTACAAAAAAAATTGGGCGGCCAGAGGTTATTATGGATGTTTTTTCATCGGCGCTCTTATCAGGTTTTAACGCACCGATGCGTATCGGTAGACAGCGCACCAGGGCGGTCGAAGGAGAATGCACCGGGCCGTTAAGGAAAACAACAACACCGGGCCTGGTGTTGGTGATACAATGCATGGGGCCGTTCTAATTGGTCTTGGGATTTGAGCGGTGCCCATAGGTCGTATAAGCACACTGGTGCGTGTATCTTTATGAGGCACCGATGCTCCATATCACAGAAAGGAGCCGAGATTTATAATTGGTATTGGTATTAGTGCGGTGCACATGGCATATACAAATGCACCAGTGCTTATAGATACATAAATGCCCCGGTGCGCAGTATCACACAAACGCACTGATATTTATAACTGGAATCGGTATTAGTGTGGTGCCCATAGAATCATAAACACACCGGTGCGTATAGACACATAAACGCACTGGTGCGTATAGACACATAAACGCACCGGTTTTCATTTTGTTTTTTTTAGAAACATCCACCTCTGACAGTCCAATTATTTTGATTGTTTTAAATTCATTATTCATCAAAAGTCGACACATATATATAATCTTATAACAATATTCATATGAATTAAATTTTTATTAGTGCATTTGAGAAAGACAATGGAGAACACAATAGCGACAATGGAGAACACAATAGAATAAATTAAAAAATATTTTATATATATATATATATATATATATATATATAGAAGACAATCTTTATCATACAAAATGGGACAATTATTCGTATCCCTTTGTTTTTCAATTGGGACACTATGTCCATTACATTAAACAAAATGTCTGATTTCACAGACATATTTCAAAAAATAAAACGCCTTGCTTTGATATCCAAATTACATAGTGATCATCATTCTTCGCTTGAACTGTTGTCACTGCTAGATCTACTTCCATGATTGGGTTATTTTCAGGAATGTTGTGTTCACAGCGTTGATTGTTTTCTTCTTCTTCACTTTCCATCTACAAACATAAAAATAAACTAAAATGAGTGTATATACATTGGTGAGATAATGAAAATTCCAATATTAAATAATACACATCAATGTAAATCGAAAAGAAAAATGATGCACCATAGCAACAATTGACTCATAAACTATACACATTATTTCAAAACCATGTACCATGCCATCTTTCAAAATTTCATCTGTTGGCGTAGTTCCATACTTTGTTTCCTGCAAGTTTTATACCCCATAACAAATCATATATTTAATATAAAAGATGTTTTTGTTCTATTAATTATAGAAGGAGCTAATTAAAACAAGATCGATAGATGCTTACAAATTCCACAATTAAATTTTGATATGCCAACATATACTCACAACCCATATTTAACCCAATTTCAATCAATTCGTCTGATGGTTCTTCTTTGTATGTTAGCACCTGTTTGAAGAAATTCAATGATGATTTTTGTAAAACAACTTAAAAAATACAAAAATGAAATCTAGTTAAGTTGTTATAAGGAAGTAATAATTACTCACAAACTTAGAGATCAACCATTTTCTTCCTTGTCGTCCTGTTTTATATGCTGAATGGGTTCCATTTTCTTTTCTTTTCTGCAAGAAAATTCTTGAAAATTAATATTTAATGCTAAATTGTTTATTTATTGTACCTAATGATCGAAAAATTCAATGATTACATATTACATTTGAAGCACGTTGTTGTATTCGTTCCACTAGATCCCTCAAACTTTTGCAAAATTTTTCCCCCTTTCGTTAACTTCCAGCACCACTCCAGATGAGCCAAGATGCAATTCATTTTCATTTGCATGTTCTATTTTCTTTTCTTTTCTTAGAACAACATTCATTTTCTGAGTTGTTGGTCCTTGTAGAACATTAAACAGATGTGAATTAGTAGACTGTTTGACACATGTTATCTAATAATTTTAAGTATATTATTAATGATAATTAAAAAAAGAAACTCATATTGGATCGATAATATTGTTTCATTCACCTGATTCATCTTTTTGCAATTTTTCCATTAAACTTTTATGCTCTTCTGGTCGTAGATCAGAAATAATCATATCGAGCTTTGTCATTTTGTGGCTCTGCATGATACACAGTAAACAATACATATTAGTTAAAGTTACATGTAGTTCAAAAATAATATTTTTTATAAAGAATTTACAAAGAACTTGTCTTTTTTTCTTTTCTTGATGTGTTAACAGTATTTTTGTTACTTGATATCTTGTTAGTCATTTCTTTATCAATCTGAAACCTGTAGCAGATCATTCATTAATATATTTATAAATAAATTCTCAAATTTTCAGGTAGAAAATAAATCTCGAGACACCGGTGCGCCTTTCATGAAATCCACACCGCCGTCAGTGCATGGATATATTAACAACGCACCGCAAAATGGTATAATACACCGTACGGGGTGTTTGATATTATAAACACACCACAAAAACAGTGTAATAGACCTAATGGTGCATGGGGTATTATAAACGCACCGCAAAAATGGTGTAATACAACGTACGGTGCTTTCCTAGTTAAAGAGAGCACTGGTGCCCTATTTTAGATTTGGTGCACGGATTTAAAAAAATGTTTTCATTTTTTTACGACACAAAACTTGTGCGGTGCACTATAATAATACAGAGCACCGGTGTGGTGGTGTACGCAGCAGGGCGCACCGATAACGAAAAATCCATTTTTTCAAAAATTCACGCAATAGCCGAATGGATTGGGATCCGACTATGCAAGTCATCTCGTGGGTTGGACGTCAATATAAAATGAATACCTTAATTCTGAAATCACAGAAACATGGAGAAGAAAGGGAAAAAACAAAAAATGAAGGGTTCAGGGTAAAAATGGATAAAACTACAGGAAAAAATAAACAATTGCAAAAAAAAGTAAAAAAAAAAGAATTAAATTTAATCACGAAATGGTTTGAAATTCTATGATAAAGGGCTTGAATCACCAGAGTTTTGGTTTCTGATTGTCTAAAGACTTCTGTTCGAACGTATTTCGCCATCCACAGTGCCCTTGTGCTCTCTTGCTCCAGATCTGTCTCCTGCAAAAATCTGACTGAAATTTTTTAGCAAAAATAGTGAAATAATGAAAAGTGTTTAGTATTTAAAGAATTATTTTATCAATTTAGATTTTCGAAAATATTTTTTTGCCCATTTTTCAAATTGCCGCTTTTTTTTAACTTAAACAAAATAGAGTTGCGTTTTTTTTATGTGCGTTTATTTGTTTCCGATGCGCGGAAATGTGACGCACTGGTGCGTTGTATTAATACGACGCACCGGGGCCTGTTAGGATGATAAGCGCACCAGAATTTTTAAAGTTTTTTTTATTTTTTATTTTTTATGTAAGATCATAATAAAATAATGATAATTATAAAGTACATGAATTTATTTTCATTATTTTCTAAACTTTATATATGTAAGATCATAATAAAATAATGATAATTATAAAGTACACGAATTTATTTTCATTATTTTCTAAACTTTATGTTACAAAAATTCATATTATTCTAGATTTGTTATTTTACAATTATTTGCAAATTTACAAATTTAAATATTTTAATAAAATCATTTCACATTAATACAATTAAAATTTTTCACATTAATAGAATTAAAATTTTACAAATTAAAATTTTACATACAATTACATTAATTAAAATTACAATTACAATTACAATTAAAATTACAATTACAATTTTACATTAATTTCAAATACATGAATTACGATTAGAATTAGAATTAGAATTTTAATTTTACATACAATTACATTTACAATTTTACATATAATTACATTTACAATTACAATTACAATTTTACAAATATTTTACAGACAATTCAATTAAAATTACAGTTACAAATACAATTACATTTACAATTTTACATATAATTACATTTACAATTATAATTACAATTTTACAAATATTTTACATACAATTCAATTAAAATTACGATTACAAATACAATTACAATTTGTGAAATTTACATACAATTAGAATTACAATTACAATTTTACAATTTTTCATATATACAATTACAATCATTTCAGAATAAATTAAATATTACAATTACAATTAAAATTTTACATTAATAAATATTTTATATACAATTACACTTAAAATTACAATTAGTACAAATACAAATACAATTTTACAATTCTACATAGAATTAAAATTTAAATTACAATTACATTCACAACATAATATTTAATAAATATCATGGTCATTTAATAATATTAAATTAATTAATAAATATCATCACCATCATGATAACCATTGTACAAACATCATATTCGACTAATAAACACATTCAATTAACATCAAATTAACATTATATATTAACATCATCACAACACAAACATCAAATATACATCTCAATATAATGTCAAATAACTCATGGGCCTATCACATATACACATCTATCTGCAAGCTAAACATTAAATGAACATATCTAACATGACTAACAATATGTGCCACATCATGATGATCATCAACATGAAAATTAAGTACAACTGCAACATGAACATAAAATACATGGACCATATATATATATATATATATATATATATAACTGAATAATGTTAAAAATATACAACTGTAATATAAATCATGTCATGGATCAGGCATTGGTGGTAGTATAACAACATGATAAATAACACTAGTAGAAGTGGATGCGGCCTGCTTAGTAAATCTGGGTGCAACCTCGACAGTCGATGGTCGACTAGCCTGCTCATGATCATGATGATCACTAGTACTGATGGATGCATCTGCTGGTGGTAGTACAACATGATCAATATGAGGCATAGTAGTAGTGGAGGCGGCCTTCTCAGTCAATAGTACTGCAGCCTCGGTGGTCGATGGTCCAGCCTGCACATGATGATTGTGACTAGTACTCATGATGGATGCTGCAGGCTGCTGACTAGACGTGGTCGATGGTCCAGCCTCATCTCCATGATGAATAGTGTCAGATGTTGGCAGTGGAGCCTCATGTTGCTTATTAGGCGCACCGCGAGGTGAACGATCATGAGATGCATCTGAGTTGCTGCTGGCAGACTGTCCATCACGTGCCGCAGCTTGACTATGCCTATAGCTACGGACAATCCTCCTCAATCACGTAACAGCTGTTGTAGCTCCTACGACATGCCGCATTTGGCCGTACATGTCATGCGGCATGGCTCCCCACATTTGTAACAATCTATCATCGTCCTGTAACTCTCTGTAATGAGCGAGCCTGATGCCCACATCTAAAATCAATCCACAGAGTTGGCTGCCCAACTCCATCCGGTATCTTGTCTTAGGTCGACCATGCCTAGAAAAAGGCGGTACCGGTGCACCATGAGGCGCATGAGGATCAACGCGTCTCTCTGTTGTGCCACTGGTCTCACCCTCCGACGCATCATCCATCTCTAGATTTTAATCATCAGGATTGAAACCTGAATCATGTGGTGGATCCGACATCTCATCGCCATCAAAAGAGCCAATGTATGCAAAATATATACAAGTACACAACAATAATTAGACAATTTCATTACACAATTTAATAAAAACAAGTTAAAGAACATGTTAGAATAAATATAAATAAAACAATAATATTACCTCTATCATCTGGCGGCTCATCAGGAGTGAAGAGGATGCTGGGACACCCTCGCTAATCTAGTCCAACATAAGGACATGGGACCATAATTAAGGGATGCAACCCGCCAACACTGGCTAGTAAGTCCAACGAATCATGTGATATCCTCGCTGGAAAGATAGTGTCTCCCCTCTTGGGCATCATCTGCCCCCACATGCACATCCGGGCCTTGAACATCGGCCTACGGGGCTGTCGAACAAAACTAGGTCTCATCTATGGAAACCTCTCAAAAAATAAACAAAACATCTCTAAAGCAAAAGGGAAGTTGACCCTCCCTTGTGCATGAGCACGACATCTATCTAAGGCCATACAAAACTGTCGCAAAAAAATGGCAGACCACCTAACAAGTCGTGGCTATTGTACTAAAGAATCAACGTAATATAAAAGCGAGCAACTAATGCGTTGCCCGTCACTAGTGTTGTCCGAAATGATCGAAGCGATAAAAGAGAGGCACTTCACGTCCTGTCTACCAAAAGCACCTCTATGTAATTGACCTCCAGGTACCTGAAACTCTGAAGGAGATAGTAGATGTGATCTAATGTATCTCTGGGAGTAAACTAGCCGACTCCTTGCTACACAACCAACTGGCACGTCTAGGAATGAGGGAAAATCCACCCCTCTCCTTGATAGTCCTGTAATAAAATAAATGTCCTCCTCAGTGGGTGTGTACCACTGGTCAGGACCAAAAGCCTGCCGATGGGCATTCCACTTGCCGATAAGATGTCTCAAAAGCACACTATGGGCCTTTAGGCCGGAAATAGCCTCCTCATAGAACTTGAGGAGGCCTACCTACATAAGGATCTCCTGGGTATCTGTAGTAATAGGGAAAGGGCATCCATCTCTCTCCCTCTCTCTCGCCTCCCATTGGCGAATCATGTCATATTGTTCTGCTTGTTGTTGTTGTTGTTGCGGCTGTTCTCTCTGAATCATTGCCATATTAAATAATTTTTTTTTATTAAAACATAAATGTATTTATAAATATACATATATATATATTTTTTGAAAAAAAACAAACATACAAGTCGGTGCTCCATAAAAATAGTCACGCACCGGTGCCGGTGCGTCCTAATATTTTAGCGCACCGTCCTCGGGGCCCCTAATGAAACAGAGAGCACCGGATTCGATGCAGATGTTTATTTTTCAAGCATCGAGAACTATATATAATTTAGAATAGTAGCGCGCTGATTGAAATATACGCCCCGGCGTGTATAGTCGTGTCAGCGCACCGACTTCATGAAAATGATATAGTTGATGGTGTGGTCTTTTACCTAGCCGCACCATTGACCCTCTCTGAATGCAAAATGCAGTGCGCTGACATAAACCGGGGCAGCAAATGAAGTCAACGCACCGCACTATGATTGCCGGGGTCAACGGTGCGCTTAGATAAATGATCACACTGCCCTTTTTCTTTTTTATTTTTAGTTTAAAATTATTCGGGGCACCTTTCGACACCGCCCCAGAAACGGTGTGGTTACCGTTAGCACTAATAGCGATGCTGCCTATAAATTTTAATGGTAGCAGCGCTATCTGGTGCGAGCTGAACAGCTCGAGCGCACCACGCAACACATTTTTTTTTCTTTTTTCTTTTTTAATGGTTATTTTTAAGTTTATTTCAATTTCTAATTCACTAAAAGCCTTAATTATAGAAAAACTAGAAAAATACTTGTACATTTCACCATCGAGGAGGCATATTGGTTGTAAAATTTGGAAAATAAAATTTTCCCACTGTTTTCAAAATGCAAGCTAGAGATTGGTGGCCAATGCAGAGCAACAACGCGTGCAATGGGTGCAATGAGAGCACTGATGTCAGGGCGGCTCATAAATAAGGAAATAGCACCGGGGCTTGAGAGCTGTGGAGCATTGAGGAAAGTGAATAATGAAGTTTTTTGGCCGTAATTTTTTTTTTTAATTAACCCTGTTTCGGTGCGCAAGATTTTATAAGCGCACCGGTGCGGTTAAATAAAACCGCACTTGGCGGTATCAATTTTGGCGCGTTGTTTATAACGCGTCGGGGCATTTCCCTAACCACGCACCAAGATGTTTCAGTTTCGGCACGAAAATTTGATGATGCACTGGGGCGACGTAATGGTAAAGCACCGGTGCGTAATAGTCGCAAAGCACTGGTTTTTTGGCCTTAATTTTTTTTTATATAATGCTATTCCAGTGCGTGCAGTTTCTGGCGCACCGGTGCTCTTAGAGAAGAACACACCGTCTCGTTTATGTTTTGGCACAGTGTTTTATGATGCACCAACGCGAAAGAGTATTGACGCCCTGGTGCGTTACCATAATTCGACGCCCCATCAGTGTGTGTGCTTCGCGCATGCTGTCCGGTGTGCCAATGTTTGGTGTGCATCGGTGTGTTCTATGGTATCGTGTGCACCGGTAATTGATAGCTCAGGAGCACTGGAAAAATGAAAAATCCAAGTTTTTTGTTGTAAATATTTTTTTAATTTATCCCTTTATTGGTGTGTGTTGTTTATAGGTGCACTGGTACTATTTGCTACAAACGCACCAGTCGGTTTGTGTTTTGGCGTGTTTTTTATGATGCACCGGTGCGGTTTCTGTCTACCACACAGGGTGGTTTCAGTGTTAGCGTTGTGTTTTATAATGCACTGGCACGGATGAGTTGTGAGGCACTGGTGCTCTATTGTATTATGATGCATCGGGCGGGTGTGTACGGAGTGCACGGTGTCCGGTGTGCCAATGATTTTGTCTGCATCGATGCTTTCTTTTTTTGAGAGCGCCAGGGCGAGTTTTAACGATAAGAGCACCGATAGGAAAACATCTGCAAAACCCTCCGCCCGCCAACCTCTTCTAGTAACCTTCACTAGAAATGGATGTATGGGGTATTTTTCTTTGTGGTTCCTCAAAAACATCCGCTAGAGGGTCTTTTCCTTGTAGTGCAAGTAAACCTTCCAATAAATATCCGTAAACAATATAGTAAGGTACCGCTGTGTATAGAGAACTAAAAACTTCTATTAGATTGGGAGAGGAAATGAAATATACACTGAATTAACTTGAAATTGCATGCAAGGATGCTGAACAGGTAGAGCCTTGTATAAACAATGTTGACACAGTCGACTCAATGACCATATCACACATGTAAAGAACTAGTGAACATTATGCCACATAACCTTGAAGCTAGAACTAGTTTCTCTCTGCGACCCAAGTTGAAAACAAATTAATGGTACCTATTATGGAAAAGATGGTATCAGGAATCCATAATAGGCACAAAACCTCTAAATGAGGAAAAAACGACGAGTATCCCTTGGCTATCGGGCTAAGAGGTTACCTGTGCTAAAAAAAACATAAACAAGGAATTTAACAATGACCCATTTAAATCTGTGGAGCCATGTAAATAGAAAAAGAAGATGAAAATAACCGCGGACCTATGTAAACATTTCCCACAGGTTTGAGGGAAAAGCTGCGAGGAAACACAAAAACAAGATTAAACTTGCGGTAGTGCTAGAGCATAAATGAAAACTCAACATGTGCTTCAAGAAAAAATGAACTGTGAACCTCCATTTACTTGCCGCAATGGAAGGAAACCCTACAGAAGAAACTGGAGCGCCCTTGATGTTGGCAAGGGCTTTCAAACCCTGCGAAAAGCCGGAAATACCAATTTAAATCCATGTATACTTATTAAACTACCAAGGTTGGTGGCATAAACACTGCCTCTAGCCCAACGCGAAGAAATAAACCATAATTGAATTTGGACTCATCAAAAACAATCCAAAGCAACCTTAAAATTTATGTTGCAGCTTGTGAATCACACAACTTACCCAACAGGTCTTTTCCAAGACATTTGATTCGGGACTGGAGCATGGTATCTACCCGACGATAGACTCCATGCCGTGGCGGAAGTTACAAACGGGCTACACCGGCGAAATCCTGCAACAGAAATGAGGAAAGGTGGTTTGGGTACCGCAATACCCTCCTTCGTTGATCCTTAGATTCCGATCGAATGGTGGGCAAGTAGACAGATGGCCTCATATGGTGAAGAAAATATAGAAAGTGTACAAAGTCGTAGACCTTAGTTAAATTATAAAAATCTCTGATGGGAGTTATGCAACATGATTAAATCAGCGAGAGGGTGTGTAAGAATTGTCATTATAACTTGTCCTCCCAACATTTAATAATTTGGGGAATGAGTATTAAGAAACACAACTACCGAGTAGGCTCACTTAAGAGTCACTGGGATAAGTTAAAACCTTTGAATTTATATATTGGTAGTAGATAAATGTTATAATGGTTATATAGGTATAAACATTCACATGAAGATCAAATTTTATATTTAGAGTAATATAGCAAGTTTTTTATTTATTTATTTATTTTTCTATTATGTACGTTACATATTTCATTATGATTTTTTTTTCTCTACATATACTCCATCCCACCAATCTCTGTAGTGCCATTAACATCATTTCTTAGTGAACTAAGAATCCGTTCCATCTCGGTAAACTACCAACCATGATTTTGAAACATCTCATTCATTAATTAACCAATTATCTTGAAAACCACATATTCTAATTATTTTACATTTTAAAAGTTTTTAGTTGAAATTTAGTAAAATATATTTGAATTAAAGTGTATTTATTTATTTATTTAAATTTTTTTTTTAAATATATACATAAATAATTTAACATCCTAAAATCTTAACATTATGTGCAAATAATAGCAATCACGAAAAGACTTACTGAATAGAATACATTAAATAAATAAAAAACTTACCGAATATAATATATTAAAAAAAATAAAAAATTACCAAATAAATTATATTAAAAAAAATGTATCATAAAATACCGAATATAATATATTAAAAAAATAAAAAATTACCAAAAAAAAATCATAAAACCATGTCTCAATCATGTTTTATCAGGGCAAGTAAACAAAATAGATAGAGAGAAACTTGAAACTTGCAATATTGGGTTATTAGATTATAACAACTAGCATATCAAAAATAGCCTCAGCTTGCCCACACTTGAACGAGCATCAATGGCAACCACTCAATCTTCGATGATCAATGGAAACCACTCAGTATTTGATGATCAATGTTAGTCCATATAATCAGAACATAAAGTAAAATATGATAATCCCTACCTTCTGAGTTGTCCTACCATCCACTAGATGGAATTAGTACTTTGCCGTCCAGTGTTTGGCAAGCTCAACCTGCTCTCAGGCTCTGGATGTGAACACAAGAACCCCAATTTCAGCACTTTCTCCATCTCACACTCGTCATATATGTCCTTCGCTATCAAGTTTGCCCCTCGCGTTTGGGTCTGAGGCCTAAAGAATTTCTCTTCACCACACTCGTCCAGGTCTTGCAAGCTTTCTAATGTTTAGGTATTTTTATCTCCCAAAATGATATTTATGGATTTACACTGCAAATTATGGCAAGAGAAACATTTTTATAGAGAAATCATTAATAAATGGTTAAATTATAATTATCAAGAAACAGTTCAACAAAAATAGTTTTAATTATTAGTGTTTTTGTAACTATTAATTATTAATATGATGGTTTAAAACTCTTCAATCATCTAACATTTTATCCAATAATGCAAATTAGTACACAGTGACAGTTAGGAGAGTTGTTTTCAAAGAAAAACACCTTAAGACATAATTAAAATTCTGTTAATCGATAGTTGTGGAGGAAGATATTAATGACATTTTTGAAAAAAAAAATGAACATTCAAAAAAATGTTTTCTAAAATTCAATACATGTCACAATTGACAACAATGTAATATTTTTAAACTTATTTGATGAGAAAAATGGCCTATGACGAACATTTTACACATCAAATTCCAACCTTGGTCGTAGGAATCTACAACTTTACATATTAGAGATGATGCAGTAAGACTTTCAATTTCTTATCAACCAAATTCTATGATGGGAATCTACAACTTTACATAGTAGGGATGATGCAGTAAGACTTTCAATTTCTTATCAACCAAATTCTATGATTAACATTAAATATAAAATATTATAAAATTCAATGATAAACTAATATCAATCGATTATTATAATTCAGTTTGAGAATGGATTAATAAGGATATAGGAGTGCTTAATTTTTTAATAATAAAAGTTTAATCTAATAATACTATATCTATATATATATTCTTATTTTTTAAATAATTTATGATAAAAATTATGGAAAAGTATACAAACATTTTGTAATTTTAAATTATGATGAAAATTATTGGAAAAAATCTAAATCATAAAATATTTAGATTTTTCCTTATAACAACTTTTATTTGGTTAGGTATCCAAGTATTTCACAAATTTTAATAAAAAAATTAACAAGCATGTCAATAATCAAAAAATAAAAATAATTGTTTAAAAAAAATAATGTAGAAAATGTTATATTATTAATTTAAAAAAGAAGTCAGAGAAAAGAAAGAAAAAAAAACAATGTTGAAATTAGAGAAGATTTTGCTTTCATCTTTAAAAAACCAAATAAATCAAAGAAGTTTTGACTTGATATTTACAAAACTAAATAATTACTATAAATCCAATTAATTTTATTGAGAATGGTCAGTATAAATAACAATGAAAGTTTTTAATCTTGTTGTGCATAATGAGTCACGGAATTATAAACAAAATTAAAAAAATAAAATAAATATATATAACAATTAAATTAAATTAAATTAAATTATATATATATATATATATATATATATATATATATATATATAATTAATTGGTTTATATTATGTACCAAATCAAAGTAGTTTACTTAAAAGAGTCTTACATATAAGCTTTATTGTAAATCTCATCTAAACCTTCAAACCCAAACATCAAATGTTATATTTTAAGCCTCATTCAAGAGCCAAAAACAGTAAAACTTACACTTCATCTTCCCTCTGGAAAAGGTAGTCAGATAGAAACACACATAAAACTGGTTCCTAGTAGTAAACGGAATGGAAAAAGTGGTCTTAACCAACCCTTCTGCTGGCTGGTAATCCATCTCAAAAAAACCTTAGACAAAAAATAAAAAACACATGATGTTTCAGAAAAAACAATACTAACTATGACAAGAAAATCTGAAGACAAAGATAGTGTTCACTGATAACCCCTACTCAACTGAACTTTACCATCCCAATTGTCCCCATACCATTTGAGTCTGCAAGCTCATAATGCATTTGCCCAAAAACACCCTGCAATCCTTTCTTAGATAATCTGTCCGCCTAGCCATTTTTCTCCCTGAAGATATGTTTGAAATATATAGAGCGAAAATCATTTCTTAAAATTTTAATACGTTCCAGCCAAGACTTCAGATTACCTGGGTTAAGAACTGTTCCCTTGTTGAGATGATCCATCAAGACTTTCGAGTCTCCATAAACTAATAATTTCTCGATGTAAAGTTGTGTAGCAAACCGCAACAGAGCCCGCAGTGCCTGGACTTCAGCATGCATGTTGGATCCAATACCTCCATGCCATAAAATCTTGTAGTGGTAGTTTGGCGATAACATTAACCCCACATCACACCTACATTTGGAATTTTGTGAAGCTCCATCAAAGTAACCAGCTGGGAAAAATCTCTCAACATGTCTGTGGCAGATAGATAGGTCCACCAGAGGTTTCTGCATAGTTCTCATGCTTTCCCAATTTTCAATGATGTTACTGGCAATCCTCTCAGGGCTGTAGCACTTCTCCTCGAATATCCTCTTGTAGATAGGTCCACCAGAGGTTTCTGCATAGCTCTCATGCTTTCCCAATTTTCAATGATGTTACTGGCAATCCTCTCAGGGCTGTAGCACTTCTCCTCGAATATCCTCTTGTTCCCACCACACCAGATAAACCAATGAAATATAGCCAGAATAATCCAAAGTGATGATTTCCTCTTATGCCACCATTTAATAAAATCTGTAGTATTCATGAGAGTAGGAAGCTTAATTTTGAAAAACTCACAAATTAAAATCAAAACTCTCCTAGCAAAGAAACATAAGTAAAAAAGGTGTGAGTGATTTTCTTCTCTAGCCAAACAAAAACTACAGCATCCAGGCCCAATACACCCTTTCCTTTATATTATGTCCCAAGTTAGATATTCCTCCATCAATACCAACCATAGTAACATCTTCATCTTCAATTGTGACTTATTTGTCCAGATATAACGAAAGACACAGAGTTTTGCAGGCGTGGAAGAGGACGATGATAATTCCTTGTAGGGATCTTTCACAATCGGCAAATTGTTATAGGTCGGACCCCCCATATAACCCTTTCACCCCCGATTCCAGTGTGCAACCCCTGGCTCCTTAGATCTTCATTGTACACGTTCCACTCCTTCAAGTGTTCCAACCATGACAGATTTATATATACAAATTAAAGAAAATACTTAATGTGTAAATTAAATTAAATTAAATTAAATTATATATATATATATATATATATATATATATATATATATATATATATATAATTGAAGACAATACCTAGTGTGTGATGTTCATGTTTCATTAATCTCATGTTTATGTAGACTTTGTAAATAATATATAATTGCATTTTAACACATTATAGACATCCGCGTCAATGCTTGTTTAAAGTAAGAGCAATAATACTTATTGTAATTGATTATCTTTATAAGTTATCGAGATCCATTAACCATGGGTATGAATTTTAGCCTAGGTTTACACTATTTTTAAATAGTGGTTTGTTGTTCATAGGGAACATATATTCCATGGATAATGGTGCCTATATAATGTCACATTAGTTATGGTTTATATTTAAAAAGAGTTATGGCCTATGTTACAAGATAAGTATCTTGTTTTTGACATTATAATTGTAATTTTATTTTAACTTAAAATGAATTATGTTTTTAGTACTAACACAATACATTGTAGGTAAATTGGTTTTCCATTTTCGTATAAAGGAAAGGTGTAAAAAATGTGCAAGTGTATTTTTTTATTTAAATGACAAATAGTTTTGATTGCGTCGAGAGGCGCATTCTATAGCCCAGTATGACCCCAATGTGTAAGTATATCGGAAGCCAAAAAAAATGTCGTCTTGAACAATAACTTACATAAACATATAAATGAACAATTAAAAATTTATTAAAAATAAATTTAAACGATATAAACTTAAAATATGAAGAGTTTACTAACACTCAAAAAAGAGATATGGTAAATAAATAATATATGGTAAATACGTAAAAATATAAATAAACCATAGGTATGGTAAATAAATAAAACCTCTTTTTATATTGCTCAGGAGGTATGATAAATAAATACAAATATAAATAAACTAGAGGTATGGTAAATAAATAAAACCAATTTTTATATTTACTCAATAAACCACTTTATATTTACAAAAACTCAAAAACAGGTTTTAGGTGAAGCTTATGGGACAAATTATTATTAATACCATGGGACAAATTATTAATAATACCATGGGCAAATACCATGGGCCAAATAATATATTTATAAAATAGGTATGGTAAATAAGTAAATATAAAAGAGGTATAAAGAGGTAAGGTAAATAAATAAAAATATATCAAATACGATTAGAACTCAAGATCTAATTATATATGAAGTATAAGGGTCAAATACCATGGACCAAATTATTATTAATACCATGCCAAAAAAAAAACATTATTAACCCTAACATTAATATTAAAATATTAATATTATTAAATTTAATATGTTTAGATTAATACAATATTAAATTTATTATATTGTAATTTATATTAATATATCATGATATATGATAGAGGTGGAGAAATAGGGGCAGTGACAAGGGAGATATGGAGATAAATTGAAGGAGAAGGGAGAAGAGGAATGAAGAGAGAGAGAGAGTGAGAAGAGTGAGAGAGTTAGAGAAGAGTAAAAGAGGGAGAGGGAGACATAAATATGGAGGTGGGAGAGAGATAAAGAGAGAGGGAGGGAGAAGGAGAGAGGATTGGAGGGTAAAGAGTGAGAGAGAGATAAAGAAGGGGGAAGGAAGAGGGAGGTAGGAGATAAAGGGAGAGAGAGAAAGGATGAGAGGAGGAGGAGGGAAGGAGGGACAGAGAGATGGAGCTGGAGGCGAAGCGAGGAAAGGAAGAAGAAATACATAGAGAGGGAGTGACAAGGGAGAGATGGAGAGAGAGTGTGTATGCTTATGGGTGGGATAAAGATACATAGGAGTGATGAAGACAAGGGGGGAGAGAAGGAGAAAAGAGGTGTGATGAAGACAAGGGGGGAGAGAAGGATAAATGGATAGAAATAGTAAGATAGTTGGAGAGTGAGATAGAGTGATGGGGGAAGAGAGAGAGAAAGAAAGAGAGCTGCGGGGTCAAATAGAAGGAGGCGAGTGAGGAATGATGAGAGAGAGGAAAAGAGTGATGGGGGAAGAGATGATTGTAGGAGAGAGAGAAAGAGAGAGAGAGAGAGGTAGAGATGGGGGAAGATAAAGGGAGAGAGAGGAAGGAAAAGAGAGGGGACTTGAAAGAGAGGAGGAGAGAGGGGAGGAGAGAGGGGAGGAGAGAGGGAGGGATAAAAATATGGATTTGGAGTGCCGAAGAGGGAGGGATTGAGAGATGGAAAGAGAGAGAGAGAGAGAGAAGGGGGAAGAGAAAGGGAGGTAGGAGAGAAAGGGAGAGAGAGGAAGGAAATGAGAGGGGACCTGAAAGAGAGGAGGAGAGAGGGGAGTGGAGAGGGAGGGATAGAAATATGGATTTGGAGGGGGAGAGAGGGAGGGATTGAGAGATGGAGTTGGATGAGGAGAGAGGGAGGGAAGAATAAATACATAGAGAGTGAGTAGTGGAGAGAGAGGGGGAGTGACAAGGGAGAGATGAAGAGGGAGTGTGTATGTTTTGGAGTGAGATAAAGAGACAAATAAGGAGATATGGAGAGAAGGGGGGAGAGAAGGAGAGAGAGAGGCATATGGTAACAAAGTTGGAAGGTGAAGATAGAGAGAGAGAGGGGGAGGGGAGAGAAAGGAAGAGAAAGAGTGAAGAGAGGTAGGGAAAGATATATGAAGATGGAGAGGGAGAGATGGGGAGGTAAGAATAAAGACATAGAGGGTGAAAGGTGGAGAGAGAGAGAGAAGGGGTGATAAAGAATATGAAGAGAGAGGGAGAAAGGGTAGCAGGAAGGAAGAGAGATAGAAGCGAGAGAGAGAGAGAGAGAGGGAGAGAGAGAGAGAGAGAGATAGAGAGAGAGAGAGAGAGGAGGAGGAGGGAGTGATAGATAGATAGATAGATAGATTGGAGAAAGAGAGTTTATGTTTTGGAGTTGATATAGAGAGATAGAGTGAGATATAGATATAGATGTAAGGTGAAGAGAAAAAAAGATAGATGGAGAGAAGGAGGGAGGGACAAGGAAATTGATAGATATGAAGTGAGAGAGCGTGTGTGTATGGTGGGGTGAGAAAAAGAGAAAAAGAAGGAGATATGGATGAATATATAGATATATATGGGGGAGATAGGGAAGAAGGTTTCTTGCAGTAGATGCATTGATTTCAGTGTAGATGGTGATTTCTAATCCTATTTGATTTCTTGCACTAGATGAATTGATTTTGGTGTAGATGTTGATTTCTAATGATATTTGATTACTTACACTAGATGGTTTGATTTTAATGTAGATGATTTCTAATCCTATTTGATTGCTTGCACTAAATGCATTAATTTCAGTGTAGATGATTATTTCTAATCCTATTTGATTGATTTCACTAGATGCATTAATTTTAATGTAGATTTTGATTTTTGGTTATATTTGATTTCTTTCACTAGATGAATTGATTTCAATGTAGATTATTTTTAATCCTATTTGATTGCTTACACTGAATGGATTGATTTCAATGTAGATGGTGATTTCTAATCCTATTTGATTGCTTTCACTAAATGCCTTGATTTCAGTGTAGATGGTGATTTCTAATCTTATTTGATTGCTTGCACTAGATGCATTAATTTCAATGTAGATGTTGATTTATAATTATATTTGATTGCTTGCACTGAATGCATTGATTTAAATGTAGATGATTTAACTAAATGCATTGATTTAAATGTAGATAATTTATAATCCTATTTTATTCCTTGCACTAAATGCATTTATTTCGGTGTAGATGGTGATTTCTAATCCTATTTGATTGCATGCACTAGATGCATTGATTTCAGTGTAGATGTTGGCTTTAAATCCTATTTTCCTACTTGCACTAGACTCATTTATTTGAGTGTAGATGTTGATTTCTAATCATATTTCATTACTTGCATTATATGCATTGATTTTAGTGTAGATGTTGTTTTCTATGTTGCAGGAAAACAAGAAATGAGAAAAGATAATAGGAGAAGCTGAATTTGAAACTGAAAGAACTGAAGGATAGAATTACTTGGAAACTTTATTAATGAAATTCTCCGTTGCTACAAGCCTCTCGGGCCATCTCTTTTAACTTAGTCTATTTCGTTATTACAACCATATTTCATTATTCAACCTACATTTTAGTTATTCTAACTACAGAGGTAAATTTATAATATTCGTTGTCACATTTTTAACAAACTCCACCTTGACAACGAATTGTCCATTCAGCATCTTTTCTGTAAGCCGAGAGAAGAAAGACACCATCTCAGCTTCTCTACTGTAACTGGCTTCGTGAATATATCTGCATGATTCTCCTATGTGCGGACCTTCTTGAGGACTACTTTGCCGCCTTCGATTATATGTCTCACAAAGTGATACCTTACATCGATGTGCTTGGTCTTGCTGTGATAGGCTAGATTTGTAGCCAAATGAATAGCGCTCTGACTGTCACAAAACACATTCACTTTCTCCTGCGTCCTTCCAATCTCATCAAGCAGACCTTTTAACCAGATTGCCTCTTTACAGGAATCTGAAGCAGCTATATACTCTGCTTCAGTAGTGGACAAAGCAATTGTCTCTTGAAGCTTTGACATCCAACTAATTACTCCACCTGCAAGAGTAAAAACATAACCTGTAGTAGACCTCCTTTTGTCCAAATCACCTGCATAATCAGCATCCACATATCCGCAGACTGAACCTTCACGACCATCAAAGTTGATGCAATGGTCACTTGTGCCTCTCAAATACCGAAGCACCCATTTCACTGCTCGCCAATGTTCTTCCCCTGGATTTGCCATGAACCTGCTGACAACTCCAACTGCATGTGAAATGTCAGGTCTTGTAGATACCATCACATACATTAAGTTGCCTACCACATTTGCATATGGTACACGAGACATATACTGCTTTTCTTCATTAGTTCTAGGACTCAAATCCGAAGAAAGCTTAAAATGGGAAGCTAATGGAACATTAACAGGTTTCACATTGTTCATACCGAACTTTTCAAGTATTTTCTCCACATACTTCTGTTGTGATAACCAAAGCTTACCATTCTTCTTGTCTCTGTGTATCTCCATGCCCAAGATATGTTTTGCCGCTCCAAGATCCTTCATTTCAAACGTCCTAGAGAGCTGAGCCTTTAACCTGCTGATTTCTTCCATGCTTTTGCTTGCAATAAGCATATCATCAACATACAACACCAAGATAATGAATATGCCATTGAAACTTTTGAAGTATACACAATGATCATACTCACTTCTGATAAAATTATGGCTCATCACGAAGGATTCAAACTTCTCGTACCATTGCCTGGGTGACTGCCTTAGGCCATACAATGATTTCCTGAGCTTGCAAACTAATCTTCTGCTGCGACCTTGTACAAAACCTTCTGGCTGATCCATATAAATCTCTTCATCCAAATCACCATGAAGAAAGGTTGTTTTAACATCTAGCTGTTCTAACTCAAGGTCCAGTAAAGTAGTTAGTGCTAACACAGTACGAATAGAAACAAGTTTAACTACTGGTGAAAAGATCTCATGAAAGTCAATACCTTCAACCTGAGAATACCCTTTTGCAACCAGTCTTGCCTTATACCTTTCGATACTTCCATCAAATTTTCTCTTCATCTTGAAGACCCATTTGCACCCAACAACACTTCTCCCTTCAGGAAGTTCTACAAGATCCCAGGTATTTTTTTTGGCTAAGGAGTCCATTTCTTCTTCCATAGCCTTTTTCCATACCTCGCTATCTACATCATCAACTACTTTCTGATAACAAGATGGTTCCCCATCTTCAGTAATCAATGCAAATGATGAATCAGAGTCTTCATACCTTTTTGGTGTTCTTCTTTCCCTCGTAGACCTTCTTAGGGTGACTGGTTGCTGACTGGATTCTAGAATTTCTCCAGTTTCCTCTGCTTCTCCACCTTTTTCATAAGTCTCTCCTTCCTTTCGACTTTCTGGAAAAGGTATAGCCTCCAATTGAATCTGCTGACCTGGCGATACCTGCTTCTGTTCAACTTTTTCAATATCTAATTTTAAAAGAGATGATTCATCAAATGTTACATCTCTACTAATGACAATCTTCCGTGAAGTAGGATCCCACAACCTATATCCCTTCACTGAATAATCATATCCAACAAAGACACAACATTTTGATTTTGGATCTAATTTTGAACGCTGATTTCTAGGAATAAGAACATAGGCATCACAACCAAAAATCTTCAAATGCGAATAATCACAAGACTGACCCGACCAAACTTCTTCAGGAATTTGACAGTTTATTGCAACCGAAGGTGATCTGTTAACTAAATAACAAGCAGTAGATATTGCTTCTGTCCACAACTCCTTTTGCAGATTAGCATTACTAATCATGCTTCTGGATCTTTCCATAAGAGTCTGATTCATCCGTTCAGCAACACCATTCTGCTGAGGAGTATAAACAATAGTTTTATGTCTAACTATCCCTTCATCCTTACAAAATTGTTCAAATTCTAAAGAGGTAAATTCACCGCCATTGTCAGTTCTTAAATATTTGATTGATTTGCCTGTTTTCTTTTCCACCATTGTTTTAAATTGTTTAAACACATTAAACACATCAGCTTTATTTTTCAACATATAGGCCCAAAATTTTCTGGAGAAATCATCAATAAAAGTTAAAAAATACAAGGCACCTCCATAGGACACAATAGGAGATGGTCCCCATAGATCATAGTGAATATAGTCCAAAATCTGCTTGCTATTATGATTTCCAGACTTGAATCTTTGTTTACATTGTTTTCCAAACACACGATATTTAAAAAAATCCAACTTCAAGGATTTCAAATCAGGAAGTAGCTTGTGATTCATCAGTACCTGAAGACCTTTCTCGCTCATGTGACCTAACCGCTGATTCCATAGACAAGAACCTTCTTCTGCTTTATCTGACACAATCGCTGCTTCACTGACTTGAGTGCTTCCCTTGAGTCTGTACAGGTTTCTGACCTTTTCAGCCTTCATAACAACCAAGGTTCTTTTCGAGACTTTCAGCACTCCATTCTGACCTGTAAACTTATAACCATTCGACTCCAAAACTCCCAAGGAAATCAAGTTTTTCTTTAGATCAGGTACATGCCCAACATCAGATAAGGTTTTAATTGTACCATCATACATTTTAATTCGCACATTTCCAATCCCAATAGTCTGACAAGATGCATTATTTCCCATGAAAACAGAATTACCATCTACAGTTTCATATGATGAAAACCAATTCCGGTGCGGACTCATATGATGAGAAGCACCAGAGTCTAATAGCCAATAGTCAACATCTTGTGATATATTACATACAGGGATTGCTTCAGCAATTAAAACCTCATCATCCATACCTGAATCGACCTGATTTGCTTCCTTGTTGTTTTCCACCTCCTTCCGTTTCCAGCAATCCTTTTTTAGATGTCCCGGTTTGTTGCAGTACCAACATTTTGCTTTACTCTTCTTGCCACCCTTTGACTTCGATCTGGAATAACTTCTTGTCTTCTCCCCTCGTTCCTTTGAGCGACCTCTAGCTACCATGGCTTCAGGTGCAGAAGTCTCAATGCTAGATTGTCTTCGTACCTCTTCAGATAAGAGAGCACCCACGACAAATTCAAAATTTAATGAATCGGCAGTGCTCAAACTGACTGAGGTCACGAAGTGATCCCATGACTCAGGCAGGGAACACAACAAGGTTATTGCCTTGTCTTCTTCCTCCATCTTTACTTCCATATCGGACAACTGACAAATAAGTGTATTAAAAACATTCAAGTCATCTGCAATTTTCGTACGCTCCTATCCGAAGGCTGTACAGTTGTCTCTTTAAATAGATTCTGTTAGTCAAAGATTTTGTCATATAGAGAGTTTCCAATTTCTTCCACATCCCTGCGGTTGTACTCTCTCCAACAATATTGAAGAGTACTTCGTCTGCCAAACACAACCGAACGGTACTGAGAGCTCGGGCATCCAAGTCCTCCCAGTCCGAGTTTGACATGCTTGTTGGTTTTTTAGTTACCCCGTCAAGTGCCTTGTGCAACCCTTGTTGCACAAGCAAATCCCTAACCTTCAGTTTCCACAGGGAAAAATTGTTTTTCCCGGTGAATTTCTCCACCTCAAATCTTGCGTTTTCCATTTTCGCAATTTCTCCCCTCCCTCCTAGGGTTGGTTACAAATAAAAAAAATTCCACTCTTTTTCTAGGGTTTCAAGATTTCCTCTCTTGTTTATAGATTTTCTGAATGCTCTAGAAAAAACCCTACTAAGAAAAAAAACAACAGATTTTCTTTCACAATTTCTTTTAAAATCTGCTCAAAAAATTTCTTCACTATTTCTTTTAAAATCTGCTCAAAAAATTTCTTCACTATTTCTTTTAAAAATCTACTCAAATTGTACTCTGTTTTTTTTTGTTTTTGTTTTTGTTTTGTTTTGTTTTGTTTTTTTTTGTTTTTTTTGTTTTGTTTTGTTTTTTTTGTTTGTTTGTTTTTTTTTTTTTTTTTTTTTTTTTTTTTTTTTTTTTTTTTTTAGTTTTTGTGTGTGTGTGTGTGTGTGTGTTTTTTTTTTTTTTTTTTTTTGAAACTCTACTGCAATTTTAATCAACAGAATTTCTGAATTGAAACCCTACTATAGTGAATTTTTCTGAACTAAAAAAAATCTCTCAAACTGAACCCCTTTAGGAAAAATAACAATTTCTGTTCCAAAAAAAAAAACGATTTCTTCAATATATGTGCACAGTCTAATCAAGATTTTTCTTCATACCTCCTTGGATGCAAGCAGCTTCTGCAACTGTTCTTTCTTGGTTGTTACAACCTTTGAAAATGGCTGTTGCATCTAATATCAAACTATGACAGGGCAAGACTCCTTCATTCTTCCTCACAACAGCAGCGGAATCTCAAACTCCTCCTTTCTTTCTCACAATAGCAGTTACACGCTTGTTCTGCTTTACAGCATCCTTGTCTTCTCTCTCCACAATTCGGGCGGCTTCTCTCTCCACGATTTTTATCCCACTGAGGTAGTCGACTTTACAGCGGCCTTTCTATTTGACCCTCCTACACCAGGCTTTGATTAGACGACTCCTTTAACTGTTTCCGGCTTGTCGACTTCTGGCTCCTTTGGCAGTTTTCAGATCCACTCGACGGCTTCTGACTGCTTCTTTCTGCTCCGACAGAAGATGCAGACTTTTGCGGCCTCCTCTTTGACTCTTGCAGCCAACCCAGCACAACGGGTTCAGTCCTCTCGCTGACGGACCTTCTTCTCTCACGACTGCTTCTTCTAATTTCTGCGAACAGTGGAAATCGATTCTAGCCTTTCCCTTTGACAGCTTTTGGACAGCAACGGGACCAAAAATGCGGCTCCTCCAGGCTCTGATACCACTTGTTGCAGGAAAACAAGAAATGAGAAAATATAATAGGAGAATTTGAATTTGAAACTGAAAGAACTGAAGGATAGAATTACTTGGAAACTTTATTAATGAAATTCTCCGTTGGTACAAGCCTCTCGGGCCATCTCTTTTAACTTAGTCTATTTCGTTATTACAACCATATTTCGTTATTAAACCTACATTTTAGTTATTCTAACTACATAGGTAAATTTATAATATTCGTTGTCACATTTTTAACATTCTATTATTATTTGATTTCTTGCATTAGTTGCATTGATTTCAGTGTATATGTTGTTTTCTAATTTGATGTATGATGGTACATTAATTTTAAAGTCATTGGATTAATAGTGTGTGTGCAATGATTTCACTGTAAGCACAAAAAATTATTGACAATGTACATTGATTTTTGTGTTCTAGTAATTCAACCTATTAATATTGGAGAGCAAGAGAGACAAGGTATGATGTTTACTACAACAGCTTGATCTAAATATTTAAATGGTTTACAATGCCAACCGTCCTTTTCAAATAATCAATATGAAAATATGACAAAACTAACATGGGTGAAAATAAGAATAGTAGAAGAAAATAGTTTGAAATCGATCACAATGAAGACTTCGTAATTGACTACATTCTTATTATTCACAGTTTATATCATTCAATATTATTACATTGTCACTTTGCGTTCAAAATTTTATTTCATCATTAAAGTTATTTTACAATATTTATCATCTCAACAAACTGAGGTAACTAATCAAATTTAAAAGGAGGGAGAGAAGGAGAGAGAGAGACATATGGTAACAAAGTTGGAACGTGAAGATAGAGAGAGAGAGGGGGAGGGGAGAGAAAGGAAGAGAGAGAGTGAAGAGAGGTAGGGAAAGAGATATGAAGATGGAGAGGGAGAGATGGGGAGGTAAGAATAAAGACATAGAGGGTGAAAGGTGGAGAGAGAGAGAGAGGGAGTGATAAAGAAGATGGAGAGAGAGGGAGAAAGGGTAGCAGGAAGGAAGAGAGATAGAAGCAAGAGAGAGAGAGAGAGAGAGAGAGAGAGAGAAAGAGAGAGAGAGAGAGAGAGAGAGAGAGAGGAGGAGGAGGGAGTGATAGATAGATATATATATTGGAGAAAGAGAGTTTATGTTTTGGAGTTGATATAGAGAGATAGAGTGAGATATAGATATAGATGTAAGGTGAAGAGAAAAACAGATAGATGGAGAGGAGGGAGGGACAAGCAAATTGATAGATATGGAGTGAGAGAGAGTGTGTGTATGGTGGGGTGAGATAAAGAGAAAAAGAAGGAGATATGGATGGATATATAGATATATATGGGGGAGATAGGGAAGAAGGTTTCTTGTAGTAGATGCATTGATTTCAGTGTAGATGGTGATTTCTAATCCTATTTGATTTCTTGCACTAGATGAATTAATTTTGGTGTAGATGTTGATTTCTAATTATATTTGATTACTTACAAAAGATGGATTGGTTTTAATGTAGATGATTTCTAATCATATTTGATTGCTTGCACTAGATGCATTAATTTCAGTGTAGATGATGATTTCTAATTCTATTTGATTGATTTCACTAGATGCATTAATTTTAATGTAGATTTTGATTTTTGGTTATATTTGATTTCTTTCACTAGATGAATTGATTTCAATGTATATTATTTTTAATCCTATTTGATTGCTTGCACTAAATGGATTGATTTCAATGTAGATGGTGATTTATAATCCTATTTGATTGATTTCACTAAATGTCTGTTTTCAGTGTAGATGGTGATTTCTGATCTTATTTGATTTCTTGCACTAGATGCATTAATTTCAATGTAGATGTTGATTTATAATTTTATTTGATCGCTTGCACTGAATGCATTGATTTAAATGTAGATGATTTATAATCCTATTTGATTCCTTGCACTAAATGCATTTATCTCAGTGTAGATGGTGATTTCTAATCCTATTTGATTGCACGCACTAGATGCATTGATTTTAGTGTAGATGTTGGCTTTAAATCATATTTTCCTACTTGCACTAGACTCATTTATTTGAGTGTAGATGTTGATTTCTAATCATATTTCATTACTTGCACTATATGCATTGATTTTAGTGTAGATGTTGTTTTCTATTATTATTTCATTTCTTGCATTAGTTGCATTGATTTTAGTGTATATGTTGATTTCTAATTTGATGTATGATGGTACATTAATTTTAAAGTCATTGGATTAATAGTGTGTGTGCAATGATTTCAGTGTAAGTACAAAAAATTATTGACAATGTACATTGATTTTTGCGTTATAGTATTTCAACCTATTAATATTGGAGAGCGAGGGAGACAAGGTATGATGTTTACTACAATAGCTCGAGCTAAATATTTAAATGGTTTACGATTCCAACTGTCCTTTTCAAATAATCAATATGAAATTATGACAAAACTAACATGGGTGAAAATAAGAATAGTAGAATAAAATAGTTTGAAATAGATCACAATGAAGACTTCGTAATTGACTACATTCTTATTATTCACAGTGTCTATCATTCAATATTATTACATTGTCACTTTGTGTTCAAAATTTTGTTTCATCATTAAAGTTATCTTACAATATTTATCATCTCAACAAACTGAGGTAACTAATCAAATTTAAAATTAAAATGACTCAATGAATCTCAGACATATTTAACATATTTAAAATGGTTATGTTAATATTAGATGTATTTACATATTATTGATAAAATTAAGCATATGTTCCTCATATTATCGATATATTTTCCTTGGTCACACACGACTGAAACCAGCCTAGATCCATCTTAACTCCGGATCTATCAAGCGCCGAGAGGGATCAAATCTCTCGAGGTGAAAACCTTTCCTCAAGTTTTGCACTCAAAAAAAAGGTTTTCACCTCGAGAGATTTGATCCCTCTCGGTGCTTGATAGATCCAAAGTTAAAATGAATCTAGGCTGGTAGATATATAAATTGAATTTATATTTTTATTATAAAAAAAAGTTGTAAAAAAAACATGTCATAAAAGTGTATGCTTTCTCATTTAAATAGTTTTGACCTTTGATAAAGCTTTATGCAAAGAATTCTAGTATGAAAATATTTTTTTTATATATTCCATATATTTTTTGAAATAAAAAATATACATTAATGTGAAAAAAATAAACCGAACAAAACAAAACAAATTTAAGTTTTTCTTCGTATTTCTTTACCCTATCCTATTTCGGAGGGGGGTTTCTTCGTGTTTCTTCTTTCCATGCCATGGAGGTCTCAAAAGTCAAAGTGACAAAACTTCTTTTAAATTTTAAATTAAGCCTTGTAATGTAAGTGTTGATTTTCTAGTTTCATTTTTTCGGATTCAATTAACAATTGTGTCTACTAAATATTCCGTGATACATATATTTTATTTTTAGTTTTAATGTGTAATCATGAAGGATTACTTCAATTGCATTATCATTTTTTTCCACTTCATAATTTTACTTTTTCACGTGCATACATCTTCATTTTGATGTTGTGCATGTTGTTTTCCTTCAACTCTAACCCTTGTAAGACCATGCACAATTTTCCCTCAACTTGTTGAAACTACTTTCTATATTTGATTCATAATTGTGGTGCAAGAGGAATTAACAATTTCTAAGTGTTTTGTTTTAGGTGTTCTACAACTCTATAACTTTTTTCACTAATTAAAATATTTCAAATGGTGATGAATTGGATTAATGTCATTTTTCTGGTTGGAAACCCTTACAACAAATATGTAAACCTAGCTCATGAATATCAATACAAGGAAAGTGGTAATGTTTCAAATAAAACTAGATCTTTCATTAAAAACATCTTTTTATACATGGTTCACTCCAAATGAAACATTTTGATCTCTAAAAAAAGTTATCTATACGTTTCTCTATTACAATCTCAATGCAACTAATGAGATCCAATACTCACACCTTCAAGTATGAAAATATACAATGAAATTTATGAAATGCAATTCTAACACCCTTACATATAACAATGTACAATTAGACTTGCTCACTAATAGAAAAATAATTGTACTTCTGTTTTCTAAACATAACGATTTGGGATCAAAATAATTGTACTTTTGTTTTTTAAGCATAACGATTTGGGATTTTATATTAACAAAGCTGGAATATGGTCCATTACCCTTACATATCTTTCCATTACAAAATTTCTGCCGTTCATGAGATAATTCAAAATTCTGGAAAATTTTGTTTAAGAGTTCCAGATTAGCCTAAATATATTGAAATTGTAAACCTTACAAAATCTTCCCACTATATAACAAAATTTACATGGAAGCATGACAAAAATATATACATATTTGAAATAGCAGGACCAAACATCAAAACCAATTTAGTTGGCCCCTTGGTGCCATCATCCCAGAAATGGCGGACCTTGGTTGACAACTTCAGCTCTTGCAACCTTCGGCACAACACCATTTCCCGAGACCTCCAGAGCCTCATGCCGCTCGCTAATGGAAAGAATATCCTCCTGAATGTCGTCCACAATCAACTCCATGTCGGCTTGCTAGCAAAGCAATTTAGCATCGAGAAATAGTTGAAATGACATGTGTTGGCGGTCCACCATATCCTCTAATTTTGAACTGGAAACAATCAGGGCATGGGAGCCGTCCATTAACTTGTCTAAGACCTTAATGGCCTCAGAGCTATCCATAGGAATAGAAGTGGGAGAGTTATCCATAGGAATAGGCTGGAGGCAAACAGGATTTACGACAACCCTGTTCAACACAAAGGGGAGGAAGAACAGAAAGACCAACAACAATCTGAAACGGAAGAACAGAAAGCCCAACAACAATCTGAAACACCTTGACAATATTCACGAGCTAGGAAGGCGTAATGTAGAGGGATATTTTCCAGTGCACAAGCCAAACATCCACCAAAATTTTGTCTCCATACTCCAAATATTGTTCGGACGAAGGATTGATAGGCCATCGACTATCAACTGTTAATTCAAATTTACATCTAAAGCATTCCTCATCATAGCCGAGGAGAGCTATACTAGCTTCAAACATGAGAGAATAAATGGCAAAGACTCCATTGTCTGAAAGGGATAAGGAGACTCATCAAAACGTTTCGAATTTATTAATCAATTTTTTTAAATTTCTTAAAAGTAATGGACCGTTTTGTTAAATAAAACTTGTTTATATATAAATGAGTGCATATATGTATATATGTTTATGGAGAAAGAAGAATAAACTTATTCTTTTGCATATATGAGTTAAATAATACATAAGATCTGAATATCAATCAACATATAAAGATACACAAAGATACATAAGGCTAACTAAAAGTGAAACAGAAACAAAAAAAAAAACATAATTAGAAATCAACCCCAAATCCATAAATGCAATAATTGGATATTTCTTGGTTTTAATATTGCGTTGACTAAGAGGTCCACATTAACCGGTTATGAATTCTTATCAATAATTATTAGGTGGATGGTAAGGATTTGACCTCCATAAAATATTCTAGAATTTTCATAGTAGTATACACAAATTAATGATTGAGATTTATATGCAAAGTAGTTTATCCTTTTAATTAAATTAATTAATTAAAAAAATGTTATATGAAGCAGTGTTATATATATATATATATATATATATACTCTCCTTTATATTTATATTTTGTTATTATGAAATTGAGATTTATAATTTTTCCATTCCACATACAAAACAAATATATGTAAAATAAAGGATTCAACGATGTGAAAATTTTCTAAACTATAAATGCATATTATATACTTAGTAGCTACTCTTTCAAATCAAGAATGGGGAGTGTTTACTTATTATTTCAAATTAAAAATGGGGAAAATGTTTACTCAATCATTATTAAGAAAAGTAAAGCATAATAACAAAATTATTAACAATGTTAACATTCAAGTGATGGAAAAGTTATCACATCAATTAAATAACTCACTTTAATTTAAACAACATATTTCTATTTAAAAAATATATTAGATTTTTTATTTTTATTTTTTTTAAGTCCAAGTTTTTTCATTGCTCAAAAAGCATATACAAATATGTAAAAATGCTGACTAATTCTATTACCATGCTACACACAAAAATAAAAATGCCCAACGGAGAGATCCACAACCTTATAGGCCTTACACACAAGAAAACAAAAAGAACTATAAAGATGCTAGTTACCATAATCAATCATCACAAGTAATTGAAGAAGGATTATTTGGCCCCGTTCTTGAAGGAGGAGGAGGGTACATGTAGTTGACATTTTGCTCAAATTGAGCAAGCCAAGATTCCATCTTTTCGATATTCTAGGTCAACAGATTCTTCTCACGCTAGACAACCACAATTCTTTCGTGGACATGGCATTGAAAATAATATATTTTCTCTTTCTTGGCCATAACTGCCTTGTGTTCCTCCCTATGGACACTATCATGCGATTCTAGCATATCTATGATAGATAATACCATCGCTCAGAGCGTTTTAGGTCTCCCAACACACTTAGCAGATGCACGTACAACTCACCCCACACCATCATATTTCTTCTCCACCCCCGTGTGTTCAATACTCAACCATGACCCGTTCCCCTACACCCGCTGCCTACTTCATGGTCACTTTGAGCAAGGATCCTGCTACCCCTCCCAACCACAGGACTGGTCGAAGACCTTTGCCCACCATGTGCTCCACGACGATTCTAACACTCTGACTACTGCTATCACCATTTTCTCTCACACTGCCACCTTGGACTCCATCTGACGCAATTGACCCCTCCCTAAGATGGGATGTTTCCGCCTTCGCCTTAATAGGGGCACACAAGGAACATGGACTTGGCTTCATGCTGGTGGTCGTGTTGAAACCTAGACCCTCGAGGCTAACCGCAATCCACAACAAGGACCGCTTGATCAAACATAGCACCACATACCTAGAAACGACGCACACTACCAATCAACCACCCTCCACCAAAAAACTATCATTCCACACAACAAACATAGAAGACAAGGTAACCCAGCGACGTTGGTCACCTCGACCCAAAATCTCCATGAAACAATCACAAATTCAGGCTAGAACTTGTAGAAAACCCATTGTCTGGAAAATCCAGAAGGACACGTCCCAATTGTGCACAAGAAATACTAGAAGTTAAAGCTCCTAGAAACCTGATCGACGCCAAAGCCACTGGGCTTCAACAAATGTAATTCTTCTATAAGTGGCCCCAGGAATGAAAATCCAAACAATGCCTACGCTAGAGATCCAAAACAACACCAACACTAAAACCTCTGCTCGAGAAAAATTGCCACCACGAGAAGGCCGGACACCACTTATAAAAGCAACAAATACCTTACAAAGACAAACCAAGAACCACCACTCTGAATTCCAAAGAAAAAATCCTTGCAAGCCCGAAATATCAACGCCTAGAACCGACCAAATATTCAAACAACACACCCTCCAGCCAAGGAATGAAAGATAAAGTTTCACCCAGAGAAATAGGGAAAGAGTTGTTACCTTATTGAGCCTGCAAGGGGAGCGATAAACACAAGACCACCACCATACCCACACGACCCTAATAAATGAGAAAACAGGTAAATTTGTATCCCTTATTGAGCTAAGAAACACCCAGAATGCTCCATGCATGATACTACTTAACCATCGTAACGCCTGGGCCATTGATCCTCGAGATGGTACTATTCGTTTGAACGCAAGTGAAGGAAGATGTTTCACACATTAAAATTCAAATAAACTAACTACATCATGATGGAAGGGTTGAATGATTTCCTTCCTCTGCTCATACCTTATGCCAAATGTCATTCTTCACATGATGCATGGTTCCAAGCGTTTGACACCCCATCTACAATAATTATATTATTTTTTAAATATAATTACTTTTTAAGTTTTTTATAAAAGGTTTCCACTTAATTAAATTCACTTTTAATTATCATTATTTTAAAATATTTCACATTTAAATCTTTATATTAATAAAAACTTGATAACCTTATTTTTTACAATTATTTTACATATTTAATACTAAGATATAAGAGATAAATACACATCACTATAATATGACACTAAAAATAAAATAAAAATAAGCAAGCTCCAGATCAATTATCGAAGCAATAAAAACTTTTACAAGAAAACAATTCTTATTTTATTAAAATATTGTGAATTATCTTCATCTTGGAACTAGAAAATGTATAAGGATTTTACATAGGTTGATTCTGATACATGTAATGTACAGTTCAATATTTATTTATATATCATAAATGAAAACTAAATATATTCATTTTTAGGATGTGGTTATGGAGTTTCATAATCCATAATACCTATGATTTAGTGGGGAAGAGACACCTTAAATTAAAATTAATTTAAACAAACCATTTTCACCATGACGTTTTACACTACTCTTGATGCTAGCATATTGATAAATATAATAAGATTTACATTAAATTATGTATTTTTAAAGATTTCCTTTAGGTGTTTAAGGTTTTTTTTTAGGTAGAATGATATAAACTGTTTAATTGAAAAATTAAATGGGCTTAATTTTTATTTTTTTCAATCAATTTACACCTAGATCATAACCTGGCCAAATTTTTTATACAACATAAAATATCTAAATTTTTGGTCAAGTTCATATAGAAATTTTGGCTTTGGGGATTCTTAAGGTAACTCCCACACAAAATTGCTTTAACTAATTATGATAAAGTCCCACCTTAAATCGTGTTCAACCTGAGACATTATTGGGTATTTTTTTGTTTAGGAATAGCCATACTTAACATAAAGACTTCTTAACTATGGTTAAATTACAAGGCCACTTGGTATTGTGGGAACCACACGTGTTGTGCAAAGGCAACCCTAATTACTTCTGGAAAGATGAGAAATAAAGAAAGAACATTTTAACATCCACAAGGCTAAAGATAGATTATACGACCTATTTTAGAGTGCAAAACTTGAGAAAAAGTATGCCCCTCAAGAGATTTAATCCTCTTCAAAATGGATCTATATTGGTTTTATATATGCATATAGCATGTGTAACTTTTCATTTTTAAAATTGTATTTTGAATGCACAAATGGATACAATCCCTCAAAAGTTTACTTATACATTTGGATTGTGTAAACTACACTAAATAAATACTCAATTCCAACAAATAGTTGCTAGACAAAATTTAAATCTAAATTTAAAATTTGAATTAATGGCTCCAAATTAATTTGAAATTTTCAAAAGGAGATAGCTAAAATTATAAAACTAACCGCCTTCTTTATGTTGATTGCAGAATATCCTAGAATTTTAAGTTCACTCAAGTGAAAGATTCTCTTTATTTAATCTCATTATCAACACAGAGTGACTTTAGTCATTTCCTCTATGCAATTACATTTCTTGTGCACCAATGACCTATGGTAATGTTTCTCCTCATTACCTTGCATGTTATAGTTTGGATATAATATGTATATAGCATTTTGACATAGAGGTATGATTGGAAAAAAAATGATTTAGGCAGGAGATCGGAGCAACATTTGTCAGACATGCATTGACACAAGTGTGAGACTATTGCAAGCCTTAGCACATTTCCTTGCCTCCATCCTCCAACCGTTAGGTTGTTATCTTTCCTTTGCTGCAACATTTTTGCAATAACATCATAGGCATGTTCAATTCCTTCGGTGTGTCTTTGCACCTTTAGGGGGGAATTTATAGTTCATACTTTATGTGAAAATGAGATGTGAAAACAAAAATTTGAAAGTTCCTTTCACCTTCTTCGCATTATAAAGAAAAAGAAAAAAATTACAATTATACTCATGAAAAAATAATCATATTTTTAAAATTAAGTAAATTCATAGGTTTCGTGCATAAGCTTAAGTTTATTTTTTTGAAAGTATTTTTATAAATTAGACATGAACCTTTTTTTTATTAAACATGAACATTTTTCTTATTAAAAGTTTCATATTTAAAGGTTTTTTTATTTTTAGATCTTATGATTGGCCAAGGTTTTCACCTTTAATTAATAATAATAATAAAAAATCGAACTTTTCATTCTTGTATACATTCTTGAAAAAATTTTATTCTTAAGATCTTGCAACTATTTATGAGTTTTCAATTATTTCACTTACAAAACTTATTCTAATATTTTCTAGTGAGATGGGGTGAGTTCCAAACTTAGCCCAAAACTAGGGGAGATGTTTCTATTGTTGTGCAGGGATCAATAGTTACTATAGTACTGATCACACACATCCATCAAAAAATCATAATAAAACATAAATAAATTACACATAAATAGTTAATATTAAGTTATATGTGTTATAAAATTATTTCCAAAGTGGGTCCATATGTTGATTGGACCAACAAATTTCAAACTCCAAGCATTTAACATAACAAGTTGATAAGGTATCCTCTCCCATCTACCTCTAGATTTGAATTAACACTTAAGTCAAAATGAACTACAAAATATTACATTAACTTACATCCAGCAGTGCATGTATCACATCAAACAAGCACCCACATATTTCCATTGGAGCAACACTTCCCATGGTTGGGTAATACATGCACAGGAACAATTGAAATGTGTGTCAATAATATCTACATGTGTGTTTCAACCATTCAACCTAATGAATGCAATAAATGACATCATTTAATTCAGGAATTAATTCACCGGATGCAATAAACGACACCAACCCTTTCAATTCAAGAAACACGAGAAATCATAGGGATCAACCATGAAAGATATCAACCATTAGATCATGTAAAAATTAATCCAGAACACAAATTTAGATTTGGGAGTTGTAAATCCATGCCAATATTCCCTAACAATCAAATTATAGATAAAAAAACTATAAACAACCACAACCTTTACTGACTTGCATTTGAAACATTCATTCGACTCATTAGTTACTAGAGAGATACAATCAGAGTGTGTGCACAATGTTACATTCATTCTACTCATCAGCTACTAGAGACATACATTTAGAGTGTGTCCAGAGTGTTATTGATGCAGGGGCATTAGGCCAAAATAAATTTCATGCATTTTGTTAAGACTTAGGGGTTTTTAGTTCCAAGAGAATTAGATTCTTTTGTAATAAAATCAGTAGGATTTTAATTAATTTTAGTCAGTTGTGGAGAGAATTGTAACTGCCCTCGAATGATTAGCTGGGCATATGAAGAGTCAATTCAGTACATTTAGGAATTTAGGCTAAAAATAGGATTTGAGGAAATCCAAGAGTCTTGTTGAGTCATGGTAGGAACGAAATCGATGAACTACCCATTTTGTATAATTGTAAGCCTAAAAGGCATTCATAGGGGTTTAGAACTGTTCAGAGACAGAGGATTGGGAATAGAAGGGCCACTGACTGAATATCAGGTTGAGGAAGAAATCCTATGTAGATTCAGTGTGTTAATATAGAGACACTCATTTGTGAATTCATATTCATTCTCGGATTGTATGCTTACTGGATTGTTGATTTTAAAGGACCATTTATTTTTATGTGATCACGAATTTGGTTAAATCGATCACAGAATGGATCGATTTCACCAAAGGATGGATTGGTGTCAAATTTTCGGAACATAGACCTATTAATATGCTTGTCTTAATCGCTGCAATTTGTATTCATGTGTTCTATATATATATAGTAGTTTGAGAGTCAGTCACAGAGAAGGGATTGAATGTAATTGTTTCATGTATGACATTTCAAAGAGGAATTACGCGAACTATTGTGTATCCATAGTGGATTGAGGTTCGGGTGTGAAGCCTGCAGAAATTGAACCATAGTTCATTGAACCAACCAAGCCAAATAAACATAGAGGTTCATCCCTTCGGTAATTCTGTTGGGTTATGTATTATGTATATGATTCGAGTGCAGAGAGAACTGCGTTGAAAGAGTGATCCCTAAGTTCGGAGGGGACTGATAAGCGTTGGTTGAATAACTGAGGGTTTTGTTCAAAAAGCCCGTTTATATGCTGGAATTGACAATAGCGCTAGCCTGTTTAATTGTGTGTGCATTGAAAAGGAATTAGAAGTAAAACCGTGCAGTGGAATTAGCAGGGCGTAGAACTGTGAACAAAGGAGGCGGAACTAAGAAGCGGAATCTTGATTAGAAAATAGGGAAGGCAGTTTCGTAAACCCATTCATGGTTTTCGCACTTTTTTAAAGCGGTAAGTTGTTTCCACAAAAAAAACGTGATTTATGTTCTTGGTTGACACGTAAGGAGGTGGCGGTATTTTAATACCACTAATTTCGCGTGAATTTGGAGGGTTAACGCTCAGAGGATTTAAAAACGCAATATTCATTTGTGATCGTTCGATCAGCAGTTGCAGCACGACGAGCTTGGTGCCATCGATTGAAGAGGTATCTTAAAATTTTTGATATGTGGGCCTGAATGTTATAATATGTTGATATAAAGCGAACCTTGTGTAATGAAATTTTATATGGGGCATATTATAGTAATGTGCGAAAGGAAATCGAGATATATATATATGGTGGGCCAGTTAGCCTTACTAAATGTGAGTTGAATGATATACGGGCTAGTGCATTAATAAGTTATGTTTGATATAATATATATTGCTGGCCATATTTTACTTTGATCAAAGTCAGAGTTATGCATGATGGAATTCCAATAAAAGCTGTGGAAGTTCCTTCCATAGTCATTGAAGTGGGAATGTATAACATGTATGTGCGTTTGGTGTAACTTAACCAAAGCCGAACCTTGGTAGATTATAAGGTGAGAAGTGCGTAGGTTTATAGTTGGCACCTTGGGGTTTAATTATATTTGAATGTGCATTAAAATAAGCTTGATATTGATTCAAAGAGATTGAAATGATTGAAACTCTCAGGGGTAAGGTTCTATTGGGTTTCCGCTTGTGAGAGCATGTTATATGTGTTGAAGTTATGTCTGGGTTGAACCATAGGTTTTGAAGGGTTCCACACTTTAAATCAAATTGTCGAGAAGGAGAATATAACTGGGTGTGTGCATTTTATGCATAGTGGAGATGTGGGTTTTATAAACATAAGAGGACTTTGAATTAATATCCCAAAACTCAGCTTTGAGATATTAAAAGCTTCCAGAGATATTTTTAAGATTTCCAGATTTAAAATTATAGGGGAAAAAATTGGGATGCATTATTATATGCATAGCGGTGCCATGAGAACGTGGGTAAGCAGGTAGCCCGGGCATCAATTGGTATCAGAGCTAGAATTTCTCTTTTGAAGAATAATTTTGGAATGCATGCTTGGTAGAGGCAGTGAGGAAATTTTGAAGTCCTAAATCTATTTAAGAGTGACTGCAGGGTTGAGGAGGTGTGCAGTAAAGGTACACAGAGTTGCAATGAACAAAAATTGCAGATTTGAATAACCATACAGTGAAGGTTGATAACTCAGATTTGCAGAATCTGAAGTTGAAGACAAAGTGTCTTGAAGATTGCAGCATACAGAGGAGCAGTGCAGGTGAAAGAAGAAGCAAGATTATACAGAATCTTGAAGGTGAGTTACTGAGCAGTGTTTAACTCTGGTTTGGAGAATTGTTTGCAGAATTTAGACCGTAGGAAATTAAAGAAATCTCAGCAGAATCAAATCACAGCTTTAAGAGCAGTGATAAAAGAGTCCAACAAGGGATTTTGAGTGAAGAAGAAAGTGTGGCAGAACCTAGAGGATTCCCAACTGACATTGGATGAAAGAAGAACATATGTGTTCTTGAGAAGTTGCAGAGTGAAGCCTAGAGAGAGCAGAAGAGAGTTCTCAGAAGGTTCCAGCAGATAGGGGACTAGTACTTGCCAAAATCCGGGTCCAGAGGAAAGGATTGGTGAGGTAAGTTGCAGAAAGAGAGCTTGCTGTCGCAGAGGCTTAGTGCAGCTTGTGAGTAAAGAACTCCTGGAGGAGAAAATGGCTACTGATAGCCATAACAGAGATTGCAGAGGTTCTGAGAGAGGCCACAATGGAAGAGTGAGGGAAAATTCCAAAGCAAATGGAATGAGGAAGAAACTCACTGATGTAGAGTATTAGAAAGAGATAGCTGAGATCAGTAAGCATTTTTATAAACTGGAGAGGATAATAGAGGAAAGCCAGAAAGTTGGTTGGCTCATGAAGAAGGAAGTAAAGTGGCATGGACTACAAAAGAAGAGAGAGAAAATGATAAATACTCAGAAGAAGAAGGAATTACTCAGAGTGATTGAGTATCTGGAGAAGGACTTGAAGATTGAAACTTCAAGCGAGACCAAGGGGTGAAATGACTTTACTTTTGATGATTCTTCTATGTCTGCAGAAAAGCTAAGAAAGCTTGCACTGAGGAGGAATGTACAGTTGAAATGTGCAGAACTCAGAGCAGCTGAGTTGAGAAGAGAAGGTTTCTTTTGTGAAGCAAAAAAGAGTATAATTGAAGAAGAGAGATCTGCAAGAGATCTTATGAATCATATTGGAGGTTTGAGACATCAAGAAGATTTTCTTGCTGAAGAGGAAATTACTGATGATTTCCTGAGTTGTTGGACAAGTCCAGGTCAGCTGGATGGTGTAGAACCTTGTACTTTTGTGACTGATAATTGTGAGGTGATTACAGGTTCTACAGAGGAAGAGGGACTCAAAGTTTTTGAGTCAAGAGTGGAGTTTGAAGATTCCCCATACAGTCCTGCTCAAAGGGAAGTGCTTGAGAAGGAAACCAAGACTGAAAAGTCTTGTGGTTTTAAAACTAATGAGTTGTGTATGTTTGCAGGTACATCACACGGAGACGAACAACTTCTAAAGTTTGTTGAGGAGGAGGATGACCAATCTTGTGAAGATGTCACATGTATGGAGAAGAATCTCTCAAGAGATGAATACTCTGGAGAAGAATGCAATGTTGGAGAATGTCCCTTGACTGAAGGATACAGTAATGCATTTGTGATTGAAGCTGTTGCATCACAGGGAGAATTCCTTGTGGATGAAGAAGGAGAAGATCAGTTGGAAGATCTGATATGTGAGACACTAGTTGAGGCTGCTGAAGCTCCTGGTTTGCAAGCTGAAGGTTTGTGTATGAATGTAGGGACTGTAAGTGATGATGAATTTCTTAAGGAATGAAAAAGGGAAGTTGCACTGCTGGAGAATTCAGAGTATGAAAGAGAGATTGCCGAAGGTAGAGTTCATCTCAGTGAACAGGAAAACATCATGGGAGCAGATGATGTGAAAGGAAGCTTAGTTGACAGTCTTGGGAATTCTTCCAAGAATTTCTTGAGAAAAATAAATCAGCATACTGATGTGCTAATAGTGGAGGAAAATTCAAGACATCATACTCAAATGCTGGCTGTAGAAGAAAAGGCACTGAGGCCTTATGATTGTTGTTTTGACAATTGTTTTGTGTATGCAGATTCTGTTGATGCTGAAGAAAAGTTGGCACCATTGGGAAGCCAATTAAACGAGAAGGAAAAGGAGAGTTATGTGGAAGATTTTGATCCATGGAATGGAGAAATTAGATTGCTGGATATTATGTTGAATGAAAAGAATTCAAAGCAGGAAGGAGAACCTCAATTTCTAAATTGGGGGTTGCAGGATGTGAAGATGCAAGATAATGAGGGTTTTTTGAGTCTTGGGAAGGACTTAGAACTATAGAATGAAGAATTGGTGATTGAATCATCAATTGAGACCATTGGGTCTTGTGGTGTTGAAATTGATAATTTGGTTGTGTTTATAGGAATGGCAGAAGACAATCCATCTCTTGGAATTGTCTTGAGTGATGAAAATTTGTTGCAGAAGAGAGAAGATGAGGCAGTCATGTCTCATATGCAAAAAATTATTTCTGCTGGTGACAAAGAGGAGTTGGCTTGTTTGAATATCCAAGGGTAGATTGTGGGGTAGATTGTTAAAACTGACACAGTGAGGAAGAATCAGCATTCTATGTTGACAGAAGATGAGAATACCGAGCTTGAAGAACTTGATTTGATTGCTGGAATCAATCAAGGGGATGAAAGGCAATTGCTGAAGATTGCCCAGGAAGAAGAAGGAGATGCTGGAAGTAATTTGCAACATATTGATGAAATTTTTGAAATTAGGTGGCTGAAGTGTTCACTAGAAACACTCACACAGAGGAATGAAATGACAGAGCAACAGATTGAAGTGTTGCCAGAGAAATTGTTAGAGCAACAATCTAAAATGTTGCCAGAGGAGGAAGAGACATAAAGGTTTTTTGTTTTGATGTTTGTTTTATGATTGCAGGCATTGAAGGAGGGACTAATAGAGATTTGGTCCAGGAGAAGAAAAGAGATGATGATAGGGACTGGAAATTTAAATACCAGGCCAGAAAATTGCTGAAGACAGAGAGTGAAGAAATTTTCATAGAGGACAATCAAGAAGAGTTTTACTGTTGCAGAGAGCAAGAGGGTATGGATGATTGGGTGGAAGCTAGGGCAGAAGTGAGAACTGAAGAAGTAAGAGTTCAACAAATAAAAACTCAGCAAGCAGAAGCAGAAGGAAGAATTCAACAATCAAAAGGAAGCAGTGTTCGGAAGTCAGAAGACATATTAGACAGAGAAATTGAAATTCTGAAAAAGCTGATGGTGAAGGTTTCTCAGAAGAAGACAACAACAAGAAAAGAAAGAAGCAGCAGCAGCAAGAGAAAGACAGTCACAGACTATGAAAGCATAGTTGGAGGAAAGTTACAGAACAAAGTATGGAAACCTAGAGGAATACAGAAAATAATGCTGCAACAGATGAACAGTTGCAGAACAAAGTATGGGATCCCGGAGGCAGAGTTTTAAGAGTACATGATCAGGATATCATGATTCATTTTAACCTCAGGAGTCTCATGCAAGGGCATTAGGCAAAAACAAATTTCATGCATTTTGTTAAGACTTAGGGGTTTTTAGTTCCAAGAGAATTAGATTCTTTTGTAATAAAATCAGTAGGCTTTTAATTAATTTTAGTTAGTTGTGGAGAGAATTGTAACTTCCCTCGAATGATTAGCTGGTCATATGAAGAGTTTATTCAGTACAATTAGGAATTTAGGCTAAAAATAGGATTTGAGGAAATCCAAGAGTCTTGTCGAGTCATGGTAGGAACTGAATCGATGAACTACCCATTTTGTATAATTGTAAGCCTAAAAGGCATTCATAGGGGTTCAGAACTGTTTAGAGACAGAGGATTGGGAATAGAAGGGCCACTGACTGAATATCAGGCCAAGGAAGAAATCCTATGTAGATTCATTGTGTTAATATAGAGACATTCATTTCTGAATTCATATTCATTCTCGGATTGTATGCTTACTGGATTGTCAATTTTAAAGGACCATTTATTTTTCTGTGATCGCGAATTTGGTTAAATCGATCACAGAATGGATCAATTTCACCAAAGGATGGATTGGTGTCAAATTTTTGGAACATAGACCTGTTAATATGCTTGTCTTAATCGCTGCAATTTGTATTCATGTGTTATATATATATATATAGTAGTCTGAGAGTCAGTCACAGAGAAGGGATTGAATGCAATTGTTTCCTGTATGAAATTTCAAAGAGGAATTACACGAACTGTTGTGTATCCATAGTGGATTGAGGTTTAGGTGTGAAGCCTGCAGAAATTGAACCATAGTTCATTGAACCAACCAAGCCAAATAAACACAGAGGTTCATCCCTTTGGTAATTCCGTTGGGTTATGTATTATGTATATGATTCGAGTGTAGAGAGAACCACATTGAAAGAGTGATCCTTAAGTTCGGAGGGGACTGATAAGCGTTGGTTGAATAATTGAGGGTCTTGTTCAAAAAGCTCATTTATATGCTGGAATTGACAATAGCGCTGGCTTGTTTAATTGTGTGTGCATTGAAAAGGAATTCGAAGTAAAAGCGTGCAGTGGAATTAGCAAGGCATAGAATTTTGAATGAAGGAGGTGGAACCAAGAAGCGGAATCTTGATTAGAAAATAGGGAAGGCGGTTTCGTAAACCCATTCATCGTTTTCTCACTTTTTTAAAGCGGTAAGTTGTTTCCACAAAAAAAACGTGATGTATGTCTGCAATTGACACGTAAGGAGGTGGTGGTATTTTAATACCACCAATTTCGCATGAATTTGGAGCGTTAACGCTCGGAGGCTTTAAAAACACGATATTCATTTGTGATCATTCGATCAGCAGTTGCAGCGCGACGAGCTTGGTGCCGTCGATTGAAGAGGTATGTTAAACGTTTTGATATGTGGGCCCGAATGTTATAATATGTTGATATAAAGAGAAAATTGTGTAATGAAATTGTATTAGAGGCATATTATAGTAATGTGCGAAAGGCAATTGGGATATATATATTTATATATATATATATATATGGTGGGCCAGTTAGCCTTACTAAATGTGAGTCGAATTATATACGGGCTAATGCATTAATAAGTTATGTTTGATATAATATATATTGCCGGCCATATTTTACTTTGATCAAAGTCAGAGTTATGCGTGATGGCATTCCAATAAAAGCCGTGGAAGTTCCTTCCATAGTCATTGAAGTGGGAATGTATAACATGTATGTGCGTTGGTGTAACTTAACCAAAGCCGAACCTTGGTAGATTATAAGGTGAGAAGTGAGCAGGTTTATAGTTGGCACCTTGGGGTTTAATTAGATTCGAATGTGCATTAAAATAAGTTTGATATTGATTCAAAGAGATTGAACTGATTGAAACCCTCAGGGGTAAGGTTCTATTGCGTTTCCGTTTGTGAGAGCATGTTATATGAGTTGAAGTTATGTCTGGGTTGAACCATAGGTTTTGAAGGGTTCCACACTTTAAATCAAATTGTCGAGAAGGAGAAAAGAAAACACCGTTACCGATGAAATAGGTAACTTAACCTCAAAACGGGAACTCCAGCCCAAAAAGACTCAAAAAACATGAAAAAACACTCCACAAACAAAAAAAGTGTATTCCAGAACGCACTTGGTTTTTTTTTAAGGTCAAATTTCAACATTTTATAAAATTATGCTAAAAACAAAATTGTTTCTTGAAAAAAGGATTGAAAAAAACACTCAAAACAAAATCCAGCTTGATGCCGTGAATAACAAAAAAAAAAAAAATTGTGTCATATTTTTGACATTTTTAAAAATAGAAATAACATTTTTTAATTTTTAAAATTCAAACATTAAAAAAACCTAAAATTTAAGGAAAAAAAAAACATTTTAAAGCCTAAAATTTAAAAATATATAGGAATAAAAGAATAAAAATAAAAACAAAATAAAAATTTCAATTCAAACATTAATAAAAAAAACCTAAAATTTAGGAGAAAAAAATAAAAAAAGGTTAAAAAAAGAAAGAAATTATAAAAAATAAAATATAGAAATTAAATTTAAAAAATAAAAAGAAAATGTTTATTAAATTAAAAAAAATAATAATAATAATTTTAAAATAAAAGAATTAAATTTAAAGAAATATATTAAATTTTAATAAATTTAAAACTTAAAAAAGAAAAGAAAAAAAAAAGAAGAAAGAAAGAAAAGAACATTATTAAAATTAAAAGTAAAAAAATGAAAAATTAATTAAAAATAAAAAATGAAAAATAAAATACAATAAAAATATTAAATTTAAAAAAAATATGTATTAAAAAAACAAATGAATTTTAAAAAATAAATTAAATTTAAAATATATATATATATATATATATATATATATATATATATATATATATATATGAACTTAAATTAAAAATATATATATTAGATTTTATTAAATTTAAAAAAAATGTTAATATTAAAATAGTAAATTAAATTTAAAAAAGAAAAATATTGCATTTTAATAAATAAATTAATAAACAAATAAATTTTGAAATAAAAAATAAATTTTAAATATTAAAAAAAAAAAAAAAACATTGTTAAAGTAAAAAGTTTAAAAACTTTAAAAATCAATTAAAATTGAAAAATTGAAAAAAATAAATTAAAAAATATATATTAAATAAAAAATAAAATTAAAAACAAATTAATTTGAAAATATTAAGTTTAATTTAAAAAAAAAAAAATCTAATTTTAAATACACAATTTTAATTGAAATAAAAAAAAAAATATAAAAATTTTATGTAATTAAAAAAATAATATATATATATATATATATATAAAATTCAAATAAATTAAAAAAAATACAAAATTTATTAAATTTTAAAAAATTAAATGAAAAAACTAAACATAAAATTTAATAAAAAACCAAAAAATTAAAACAAATTAAATTTCAATTATAAAAATTAAATTAAATAAAATAATAATTTTAATTTTTTTGAATTTAAAAAAAAAATTAAAAAAAAAAATCAAATTAAAAAAAATATTAAAAATTTAAAAAAATTTAAAAAAAAAGAATTTTTTGATCGTGGTGGCGCCGCCAATCGGCCTCCCACCTAGGTGGTGGCGGAGGCCCGCCCAGCGGTATGCAGCCTCCCCGCCCGCCCAGCGGCCAGCCTCCAAAGCCACCTGGGCGGGAGGCTGATTCCGGGAATCTCCCTTCGAGGGCGGGAGGGTGATTTTGGGAATCGCCCTCCGGCGGCGGGAGGCTGATTCCGGGAATCGTCCTGCCGCGATTGGAGGGCGATTCCCGGAATCGGCCTCTCGTTGCAAGAGGGCGATTGCCGAAATCGCCCTCCCGTTGCGGGAGGGTGATTCTCGGAATCAGCCTCCAGTGGCGGGAGGGCGATTCCCAAAATCGGCGTCCCGCCGCGGGCGGGCGATTCCCGGAATCGGCCTCCCGCAGCCGCCTAGGTGGCGGCGGAGGCCGGCCGCTGGGCAGGCGGGGGGCTGCATGCAGCCTCCTCGCCCACCAAGCGGCCAACCTCCACCGCTACCTGGGCGGGAGGCAGATTGGCGGCATCATCACGATCAAAAATTTTTATTTTATTTTATTTTAATTTTAATATATATATATATATATATATATATATATATATATATATATATATATATATTTTTTTTTTATTTTTTATTTTTTTTTCTTTTAATTTGATTTTTTTTTTTTAAATTCAAAAAATTTATAATTTTTATTTTTTTAATTCAAATTTTTTATTTTAAATTTATTTTTTTTAATTTTTTTTTTAAATTTAATATTTTAGATTAATTATTTTTTTAAATTTAAAATTTATTTATTAAATTTATTAAATTTTAATTTAATTTAATTTAATTAATTAATTAATTAATTAATTTATTGTTATTTTTTTTTAAAGTTTATTTACTTTTTCATTTTTAAAATGTATAAATTGTTTCATTTAAAAATAAAAATAGTAAATTTATGGATATTTGTTTTTTAATTATTTGCACGTGGCTTTTTTCGTTTTTTTGTTTTTTAATGATAGTTTTTTTTATTTTAATTCTTTTATTTTAATTTTCTTTTTCAATTTTCAATTTTGTTTTTTTTTTTTAAATTTGTTTTTTTGTTAATTTTAAAATTTGTATTTTTTTTCTTATTCTTATTATTTTTTTAATTTAAATTTTTAAATTTAAATTTTTTTATTTTTTTTTAAATCTAAATTTTAATTTTGTAATTTAAATTATTTTTAAATTTTCTATTATTATTATTATTATTTTTTAATTATATGGTTTTTTTAATAACTTAGAAAAAATTGTTTTTGATGTTTTTTTTTAAAATTTTTTTGGTTAATTTTTGTTTTTTTTCTTTAAATTATGTGTTTTTTTTTTTCAAATTTTGTCATTTCTTTTGATATAATTTTCGAATATTTTTGTTTTTTTTTGTTTTTATTTATTTATTTTTGTTTAAATTTTTTTTTTACGAGTTAATTTGTTTTTTTTTACATTTTTTATTGGTTTTTTTTATTGTTTTTATATATATATATATATATATATATATATATATATATATATATTTTATCTAAGTTTTGTGTTTTATTACCAACATGAAAGTCACCACTCAAAAAAAAAAAGGTTGATGCTGCATCAATATGCTTCAAAATTAGCATGAAAATCACCGCTCTAAAAAAAAAAAGTTGATGCCGCATCAATACGTTTCAAAATTAGCATGAAAATCACTAACATTTTAAAACAAATATTCATACTTCATAAATAAAAATATTAGTGTCAAAAATGTGCACAAAAAAAAGGGGTGATTCTGCATCACCACTTTTCAAAATCGGGTGCTTTTTATGCTACCAAAAAAAAGTAGGTAACAGTGCAGTTACCTATTTCATCGGTAACAGTGTTAGAACTAGGTGTGTGCATTTTATGCATAGTGGAGATGTGGGTTTTATAAACATAAGAGGGCTTTGAATTAATATGCCAAACCTGAGCTTTGAGATATTAAAAGCTTCCAGAGATATTTTTAAGATTGCCAGATTTAAAATTATAGGGGAAAAATTTGGGATGCATTATTATATTCATAGCGGTGCCATGAGAATGTGGGTAAGAAGGTAGCCCGGGCATCAGTTATAAAGTTAAATTTTGTTGAATAGTGTTATTAGGTTGATTTTTTCATTGTTAATTTTGTTTAATTTTGTTGTTGTTATTGTTTATATGATTCATCCATTGAAGCAACACCTATAACACCTAGAGTAGAGACTAGAGATGCACAAGCAGTTCCAAGTCCATAAATTTGCAGTTGAAGTCCAAAATAACCTACCTATAGGAACATGTAACACAAATAGGTGTTATAACTAGTCTTATATTCTCCCCTCTTCTCTTCTATTTTATGGATTAACATCGACAAATATTAGCCTCCCATTTATTAAAAGGAAATATTTTCATAGGAAAAAACAAAAATATGAGAAAGGAGAATTCCCATATTGTTTACACATTAATATATTACTTGTAGGAAAACAAAACAAGAACTATGTAATTACATTTCCAATTCCACATAGATTGTTCACCAATTACCATTGCAGACAATATCCACTCATTAAAAAAGGAGACTGAGCTAAATCAACAATTTTTTTTTCTAGTGATGTATGCTCTCTAGTAAAAGTTATGCTATTGTTTATACACCTCATTTATAAGCCACACATATAAATTTACCTATCAAAAAATTTATTGCAATCAAGTTGCAAAATAATATTCTTTTTATCTGATCATTTGATCATCTAACCATAGAGATAAACAATTTTCAATTATTTGCAACCCAGAATTGTTTAGGAGCACACGACTTAGAACACACATAGTCCTGGAATTCAATGAAAGGAAATGTTAGATTGAATCTATGTAGATAAAGCACTGATTGTTGTTTCCTATTGATTACAAAGCCCAATAATTACCTTGTCTACTAATACTACATTATCCGGGTATTATTCTTTCTTTACTTATTTGGAAGAATTGTTTACATGTAATTGAATAGAGACTTAGTGGGTTTTGGTTCTTCCGACCTCTATAAATTAGGGTATAATGATTAGTGAACTGGGATTGTTGTTTAGTTAGATTAATAGGTCCAGTTGGGTTAAAGTCGAGATCAACAATTTTTATGTTCCAGTTTTTGGATCAGGAATATCATACTTGTATACCTTGAAAATGTACATCAAATTCCATGCAATAAGACTTATTTTCACTAATAAATTACTAATGCATGAATGGTTGGTGATATAATAAGAAAAATCAACATTTTTTAATCATGATTTCACGGTAAATTTGCAAGTCATTCCAGCCATGCCAAGAGTTTCTATTGGAGCTCGTATAAGGAACAGGAGGAGGTGAGGGACCAGGGGGGGCCCAACTGTGATCTAGTTCATTAGATGAGGATAGGGGGGATGATGTGAATGCCCCCAATTCTCCCAAAAAATTCATTTAGAATTACCATGCGGTGGCAGATCATGTTGTCCCACCATCAACGAAAAAGCCATTGTCAACCACAATGCAAGGTGCAAGTTCAATAAAGAAGATATGTGCCATAAGAGGCTAGACAAAGGAATACATGCTAGTTGTAATTGATGAAATAAAGTTTATGGGATATTAAATTCATGCCTGTGCAAAAAAAATGTGATTACTACCTCAAACATGCATTATTGGATAAATGGGTTGACTCATACAAAGCATAGAGGGCCTATTACAATTATGATTGAAAAGGAGGAGGATGAGGTGGTTGAGTGGTGTAAGGAGATGGAACAATTGGGACATGGGTAAGATATAATACAACTTAAATCCATAGTAGCTAAAATCTATCAGGGGAGGCCAAACCCCTTCAAAGATGGGTTTCCTGGTAAAACATGTTGGAGTGGGTTTAAAAACAAGAATCTAAAACTCGTGTTAGGTACAACCGAAGGCCTTGACAGAGACATGGCTTTAAATCTATGCCATGCAATTGCGTCCAATTTTTATGACACTATTTTTGTTACATATGATCAACACCCATATACCCAAGACCATGTATGGAACTGTGAGGAAATAGGCTTACAGGATAACATGGAAGAAGGAATTGTGGTATGTGGGTAATTGCTAAGAGAGGGAGTAGAAATGTGCCTAATATTTTTCCTAAGAGTAGGGAGTGGATCACTATTATTTATTGTGTCAATGCAATTGGTTCTTCAATCCTTGGCTTTTATATATTCAAAGGTAAAATTCAACTAAAAAACTATATACAAAATTGTGAACTAGGTGCATGCTTAGATACACATCCCCATGCATGGATGAGAAATAAATATTCTTGAATTAGTTTTTTCACTTTGATTCATCTGTACCAAGTGGTGTATCACCTAAAAACAGACACCTACTAGTTTTAGATGGCGATGGAAGCCACATGGCTATGCAAACAATTGAGGAGGCCAACAATTTGGGCATTGACTTTCTAACATTTCCAACTCATACCACTCATATTGCAACCCCTTTATGTCAGTGTGTTTTGGGCTTTCAATAAATGTTCCAGGGTGAAGTGAGCGTCATTGATGAAAAAGAATATAGGTGGGAGGTAAAAAGGTTTGAGCTAGACGAGCTTTCAAGTAAATAATTTAAAAGGGATCTCAAGGCAAGATTTAGGAGGACTTGTATATGGCCATTGAATGTTGATGCTATTATGCATGATATTGGTTTCATCCAGGCATTTGATTTGGTGGGTCAAGAAGAATAGGACTTACAAGACCATGTTAATGCCTAAGAAGATGTGGATGGGTAAGAAGATGTTGTTGTTGTTGAAGGTATTATGTCCCTTTCTGAAGGGAACTTCTATGGTGATAATGATGAACATGTGAGTGAGACACAATTCAATCATGAACCAATTTTCAATAGCATGGAGGTTTTCACACCCACTGAACCACCTTCCAATTTTTCATGTGATATTCCATATAAGGGAGTTATTCATGCAAATGACAATGCAAACTTGTTTTCAAATGATAATGCAACAGAATTAAAAAATGAGCAATTGAAAATTCCAACCCAGGTAAGCCCACCATCATGGTTGGCATAGGACATGATGAAAATAAACACACATAATGTGTCACCCACCAATTAAAAAAACATGGACATGTCTTCACAACAAGTAGAGTTGAACATTGAAATTGTTCACTATTTTGTGGATAATGGATACTTGGAAGAATAAAATATTAAACATGAAGTGCCATACGAAGACATCAACGGGGGGAAATTTGTTGTCCTGGAGGTTGAAAGGAAATTGCTAAGCACCTAGGAGCATGTGACAACGAATCAACGAAGACTTGGTATGTTCCTAAAGCTACTAGTAGAGAGAGTGAACGCCTCATCAAGGAACTCAATAATAGATTGTATTAATTTAGGGAGGAGTTAATATTTGATTACCTATGAAGAATATATGAAGTTATTATTTGAGTCTGAACGTAAAAATATTGAATTTAGGAATCTAAACAAAGATGGAAAGACATTTATGAATCTAAAAAGTGTTGCAAGGATTGAAACAACATAAGCTCGAGAAAATGAAAAGATGGAAAGACAGAAAGTAAGGGAAGATAAGGAACATAAAAAAAAAATTGAAAGACAAGAAAGGTTCAATAAGTGTTAGAAAAAGGAGGATGGGTGATAGATAGGGAAGACTATGGTCCTATCCAATTTGAGGAAAATAGGAAGACCACATTGCAAAGCATACACCATCATATGAAGATCTTATTAAAATCCAAGTACCTCACTATCATCCAGGGGTTATGCCCACCTCTTATACCCCCACCCGTGTAGGTTTAAATCCTATGTGTGATTGCAGGACATCGCCACTTAGTGTTGGATTTAGTAGCACAAGTGGACACTTAGGCTACTTAGTCCCTCCATGTATATAAGGAGAAAATTGGACTCAATCATATGGAAACATTAAAGCACATCCTAATCAAACAATCTTTAGTAGGAAACCATACTTTTCTTCAGTAGGAAACTCAACAAGTTTTGGCAATGCGGGAAATTGAGGCCATCAAGCATAAGGGTGGCATGAATTTTTTTTTTAACCACATTGAAATGTGGATTTTGTAAGGATGCAATATATTGCATGGTTAATATAATAGTTCACATACTCTTGAACATAAAATTGAATGTAATATTTCACAAGACACTTTGTGTAATTGTGGTTTTCTTTATGATATAGTTCTTTTGTTAATTTGTAGCATACTTATATTCAATATAAATAGATAAATTTTAAGGTTACAATAGTTTCTGAAGTATCAAAACGTTCAAATACTTAGTGAATAAAATATTATAGTTCCTCATCTACTATAAATGCTTATCAAGTCTATTATCAAATCTTATTATAGTTCCTCATGTGCTTCACCCATCCCAATTGATCGACAAAAATAAATCCCCACCCTAACAAAACCAAAAAAATAGGCTTGGGTCTCTCCTTTCCATAGTAACCTAATTTATTCGATAAAGCATCCTTGATTAGCTCAGATTATAAAATATACAACCTTGGATGGATTCCATACCAATTGAAAAATGTCTCTCCTAAGAATATACAATTACCAAATGTAATAAGACATTGATTTCAACCTTTACAACATTATGTAATGCATAAGGGATCCATATCAAGTCCCTAAAGAGTTCGAAAATTATGCTCCCAAAAAAAACTATTAAAATGATAACTAGTGGTTGAACGTTGCTTCTAATTACAACTTCCATCTTCAAAATCTCACATTACATAATACTATTTCAAGGTTGCTTCACTATGACTTCCCAATAATATTCGGTTTCAATGAAATTTTCATAGAAATGAATTAAGAAACTTAATAAAATTTTCACATAAATGTACGAAAACGATTCGTATTTATAGGCACAATTAAGACCTGAAAATGTTATGAAACTGCACTCCTTACAGTGCCATGATTAATTTTCCAATCTAAACACAATTAATTTCCTATCTTAACACAAGAATGTAGTTTTCATTAAGGGACTACCTTCTTAGCATGTACTAGTTTTTAAAGGTCCTTGCTATGTTATTATATCGGCCTTACAATTTCACGAGAGTAGTACCTTATCATGTCATTAAGGATTTCTTACCTTCTTAGCATGTTATAGTTTCAATTAGGGATAGAAATAAAATGAAGAGTTCATATTAATTTCTTACCTTTTGGAAAATATGATATATTATTTCCATAAAAAGGAATGCATAAGGCCTCCATACCAAGTCCCTAAAGAGTTTGATGACTATGCTCCCAAACAAAACAATTAAAATGACAACCAATGCTTCAAAATCGTTTCTAATCACAACATCCATCTTCAAAACCTCACATAACACAATACTAATAAAGGGATGTGAATCCCATTAATAGTACACAAACTATTAATCTAATGTATTGACATACTAAGAAAAAATACATCCTTACAAATAGTATCGGATAATAGGAAACAAACTATATACAATATTACCGTGCAATACTATTACTATGAAAATATTCACTATGACTATCCAATATTTTTTTGTTTCAATGAAATTTTCACAGAAATGAATTAAGACAATTTATAAAATTTTCACAGACATGTTCAAAAATGATTCATATATATATATATATATATATAGCCACAATTAAGACCTGGAAATGTTATGAAATTGCACTCAACCATATAGTGTCATGATTAATTTTCTAAACTAAACACAATTAATTTCCTATCTAAACACAAGAAATTAACAACCACAAAACATATATCGTATCAATTTGAAAAACATCATAACACACACAAAAATTGTTTTATTTAGCAAAATGGGTGACATAAAAATAACCACCATCTGTCACAAAAAACTACTAAAAAATATAAAAATTATAGCCACCATTTGTCACAGAAAATAACCACCATCCACAAAACCCTGAACTAGCAAAATCTTAAACAACCAAAACCCTCAAATACCATTACATGTTTGAAACCCTAAACTAGAAAAACCATAAACCACCATTACAAATTTGAAACCTTAAACCAACAAAACCATAAACCGACACTAAATTTTTTTAACCCACAATCATCCATCTATAATTCCTGAATCGATGCAAAAACACAAAGGAAAAATTAGCAAAAAATTCAAAGGTGACCAAAAATCATCACATGAAAAAAATATTTTGTTTAGAAAATTGGGTCAAAAAAAAATGCCACCATCTATCACAAAAAAATACTGAAAAATGTAGAAAATATAGCCACCATTTTTCATGGGAAAATAACCACCATTTTCCACATGAAAATAGCCACCATCTCCAAAACCCTGAACTAGCAAAACCCTAAACCACCATTACAAATTTGAAACCCTGAACCAACAAAACCCTAAACCACCATTACAAATTTGAAACCCTAAACTAGTAAAACCCTAAACCACCATTATAATTCGAAACCCATTAGAATCCATATATAATTCTTGAATTGGTTCATAAACACAAAGGAAAAAGTAGCAAAAATTTCAAAGGCAACCAAAATGCATCAAGTTGAATGAGTTTAAAAACCTACGTAGAAGAAGATGGTAGAACTAAAATCCTACCGTAGAATTTCTTTTGTGCTTTACACATGCCTACACGCCACAAGAATCCTAAGAGGCTGAATAACCTTAACTGGAACCCACACACATCGACCTGCAAGACTGGAAAGGAGGCTAGAAAGACGTCGTGGGGTTAAAATTGTGAAAAGCCAACAAAAAATAGAAAAAATCCTCCAAATTTTCTTGAAAGATGTCGAATTACCTATAGATAAACCTTCAGAAGCACAAAAAACCCATATCCAACACGAGCCAAGGAAAATCCCTCACAGGGTCAAACACAGATGAATACCCTAGTTGACAATGTCTAACGGGGAAGAACAACCATCCCAATAAACCAAACAAAACACAAGATAAAAACTGAACAACATGACGAACTAAGAAACATTATGTCTCGTAACCCACTCTTCGCATTGCCAAGAATGGTGATGGTTGCGACCAACATTGTATTAGGGTCGCGTAAGTACCAAGGGGCCAAACGCTCAAATGCTAGACCCAAATAAAATAACACGACAGTTCGATTACCCTCCAAGACCTACGGAAAATGGAAACCCTAACGCACCCAAATTCGTAAAATTTTTATCACATAACTGCCCAACACGTGGCCACATGCAGGGGGACAAATGTCGTACCACCACCTTGTTCGTCTATGTGGCGTTTAGAGGGGTCCATCGGGGGGAATCCAACTACTAGAAATTCCAGTAGGAATTTGAGAAAATTTGACATAAATTTTTCAAATTTTGGGTTACATCTGTCAAACTTCAGGATTTTGGGTGCCCCAGGGGTTCTTAATGGTGCTAAATCCATTTCCACATTCAAGAAAATGATTCAAACACTCAAAGGATTGCATTTATTAATTTTTTTTAACCGTATTCCGACGAAAATTGCACCTTCCACGAGAAATTGTGGCCTCCGTAGACAATGCCTTGTCGAATATAATTATAAGTTATCACATACTTGATATCGATAAAAAATGATACACTCTAATTAATAGAGTCCAGATTCTCTAGCGCTTTCTCCATTGCCTTCTATGCCATCATTATTTCCATTGTTGGCCTCTTCGATGACTGTTTTTTCTTATTTTTCTAAGCCATCGAGTAAGGTTCCATTCTCAACATTGTCTGTCCTACTAGTATGGTGTGAGTTTCAAAAGGATGAAAACCAGTGGAAGTCCCAGGACAAGATGTGGCTACTTAGTGTTTATTTTAATGGAAAAAATATGAAACAATAAATAAGGTGACAGTTGAGAATAAAAACACTGACCATAATCAAGTGTAAAATTACAACAAAAAAATGGCCTATCAAATATTTCCCTAAATATTTTGGACTTGCGAGTTGTTCTTCAGCTTGTTGTTAAATTGCAAGTGAAGCGAAGGACCTATTTCAAATCAGTTGTTAAGTTTCTCCTAATAAAAACCCACTCATTATGGAAGACCATTGGGTTCTTGTGTGTTCCCTCAAAGTCTAGAGTTCCAAGAATTTACCCACTCATTGTGGAATAACTGGGTTCTTGTGTGTTCCCTCCAAGTCTAGAGATCAAAAAATTAATCAACACCTTCCCCATGTTATTACCATGTTGGAAAATCATGGTGGCCTTTATATAAAACAACAATATCTACCTGTAGCTAATGATCCCCCAAGCACATATTCTTCAATAGATTCAAGAGCTTCCGATGCTCTAGATGAAAGGTCACTTCAAATGTGAGGACATGTCGTCGAAAAAAATGAAAACATTTTTCATTATGTGGATGAGGAATTTTTCAAATTTAATCCCTTGAAAATAAAGAAATGTTGAAATATGAATCTCTGCTCAAGTGGAGGCCACTACCATCTGTAGAGCCAAACTTCCTAGCAGAACCTTCATGAATAAGCACATATCCTTTTGCGTTGGTATTTTTGAGCCTGTAAATTTAAACTCACAAGAAGGAAAATTTTACAATCAAATAGGAAACTAAATTCATACAGATAGACACATGATTTACATGTTAAAACCATGATGGTGTGTTTAGCAAAACTCCACAGGGTAGGGGATTCAAATACTTTCATTAATCAAGGTCAAAAATGACTCTCTGATACAATTTTCCTCTCAGACTACAAAATTTTAATCAATAGCCATCGTTATGAAGTGACTATGCTACTTCTTTACCAAAACTAGTGTCATGAACATGTTTGCAAAATCTTCCTATGTGTGGACCTTTTTGAGAGATAATTCATCACCATCAATTACTTGTCTTACAAAATGGTATTTTTCATCAATATGTTTAGTCTTGTTATGATAAATCAAATTAGTATCCAAATGAATAACACTCTAACTATCACAGAATATGATTAATTTTTGTTGCGTCCTTCCAAGCTCACCTCGTAGACCCTTCAACCAAATTTCCTCTTTACGAGCATGTGAAGCAACTATATACATAGTAGTGGATAAAGAAATTGTTTCCTGAAGCTTTGACGTCCAAAAAATTTCTCCACCCGGAATAATAAAGTAATATCTTGAAGTATATCTCCTCTTGTGCAACTCCCTAGCATAATCTGAATCAACATGTCTGCAAATTGAATCAGTGAAACTAGTAAATATGATACAATGGTCACACGTGCCTCTCAAATATCGAAGCACCCATTTATTTTCTTGCCACTGTTCTTTTCTTTGATTTTCCATGAATCTACTGACAACTCCAACTACATGTGAAATTTCAATTCTTATAGACACCACCGCATACATTAAGCTTCCCACTATAATTAAATATGGTAAACAAGACATATACTGCTTTTCTTCATTAGTACTAGGACATAAACTTGAAGAAATCTTAAAATGGGAAGCCAAAGGAACATTAACAAGTTTCACATTGTTCATCCTGAACTTCACAAGTTTTTTCTCCACGCACTTCTACTATGATAACTATAGATTTCCATTTTTCCTGTCCTTGTATATCTCCATGCCCAAGATCTATTTTGCGGCTCCAAGATCCTTCATATCAAACATCCAAGCAATTTGAGCCTTTAACCTGTTGATATCTTCCAAGATTTTTCTTGCAACAAGTAAAACATCAACATATAAAACTAATATAATTAATATACCATTCAAAATTTTGAAGTACACAGAATGGTCATATTCACTTCTAGTGAATTTTTGGCTCACCATGAAGGAATCAAACTTCTTGTATTATTTTCTGGGAGATTGTCTCAAGCAATACAATGATATATTGAGCTTGAAAGCTAATCTCCCTTGTATAAAACCTTTTGGTTGTTCCATATAGATCTCCTGATCCAAATCTCCATGAAAAAAAGTTGTTTTAACATCTAACTACCATAACTCAAGGTCATGTGATGTAATTAGTGCTATCACTGTAAAAATAAAATAATTTTTACATTTGGAAAAAAAATCTCATGAAATTTAGTACCTTATGTCTAAGAATACCCTTTTTCTACCTGCCTCGCTTTATATATTTTAATATTTCCATCAACATATCTATTCAATTTTAAGACCCATTTACATCAAAAAACAAGTATCCCTTTCGGAAGATCTACAAGACCCCAATTTTTTTTCTTGTCCAAAGAATCCATTTGCTCATCCATAGCCTTCATCCATTTTTCAATCTCCAAATCATTCATTGCTTCATGATAACAAGAGGGTTCTCCATCCCTAGTATTTATGGAAACAAATAAAACATAATATTCATACCTTTTGGGAGCTTTTCGTTTTCTTTTATACCCCCTAAAATTGATTGGTTGTTGAACTTATACACTTTCCTTTATGTCTTCTTCACCTTTTTCTTCAAAATATTCTTTTTGCTTCTGATTCTATGAAATTGGTTCAATCCCACACTAAATTTTTTGATCCCGCGATACATATTGCTGTTCAACTTTTTTAAAATCTACTTTTAGTAGATAAGATTCATCAAATTCTACGTCTCTGCTGATGATGATATTACGTGCAGAAGGATCCCATAAATTTTATCCTTTCACAGCATCATCATAGCCAACAAAGACAACTTTTTGCTTCTGGGTCTAATTTATAAAGTTGATTCTTTGGAACAATAACATATGCATCATAGGCAATTTTTTAAGTATGAATGTTCAGAAGATTTAATTGAACAAACTTGTTCATGAATTTTAGAGCTAATAGAAACTGAAGGTGATATGTTTACCAAATAACAAGTAGTGCACACTGCTTCTTCTCACCACTCCTACAAATTATCATTGTTGATCATGATTATGGGTCTTTCCATAAGAGTCATGTTGATACGTTTAGAAATGACATTTTGATGACGAGCATAGACAAAAAATTTATGTTTAACAATCCCTTCATCCTTGGCATACTATTCAAATTCCACAAAAGTAAATTCACTGCCATTGTCAGTTCTTAATTATTTAACTATTTTTCTTGTTTTCTATTCCATCACAACTTTAAACTATTTAAAAACATTAAGTACATATTCCTTTCTTTTTAACATATAAACCCAAAATTTCCTGGAGTAGTCATCAATAAATGTTGCAAAATAGGGTGCACTTCCATAAGATACTCTAGGAGATTATTCTGAGAGATAAAAATGAATATAATCCAAAGCCCCTTTACTATTACGATTTCCATCTTTAAAATTTTGTCTACATTTTTTCCCATAGACACAATTCTTGCAAAAATCCAAATTCAATATTTTCAAATTAGGAAGTAATTTTTGATTCATCAGTACCTGAAGTCCCTTCTCGCACATGTGACCAAGTTGCTAATGCCATAGGAAAGTAACTTTTATTGCCTCCTCAGATACAATTATTTCATCATTGAGGACTTGCTTTAAGTTTGTAAAGTTTTTTGATCTTCTTTGCCTTCATAACAACGAAAGCAACTTTTGAAACTTTAAGCGCTTCATCTTGACCTATGTATTTGTAACCTTCTGAATCCAACACTCCCCTTGAAATCAAATTCTTTGTCAACTCAAGTACATGTATGATATATGTAAATGCTCTTATCATACCATTACAAATTTTTATTCTGACATTTCCCACCCCAACAATCCGACAAGCTACATTATTACCCATAAGCACAAAACTGTCATTCACATCTTGATATGAAGTGAACTAGTTTCCGTACAAAATAAAGTGATGAGAAGCACTAGAATCTAACAAAAATATTCAAGATGTAGATAAAATATGGAAATATACCAAATTTCATCTATCATACCTGACTCAATAGACAAAACCTCATTTATCATACCTAAATCGACTTGGTTTTCTTCCTTCTTTGAGTTTTGACTGCACTCTTGTTTTTTCCAGCAATCCTTCTTGAGATGCTATGTTTTGTTCTAGAACCAACATTTGAATTTAAACTTGTTTCTTCTTCACTTTAATTTGGAAGAGCCTCTTCATTTCTCTCCTTTCTCCTGGGGCTAACCTCTAACTACCATAACTTATGGCGTGGAAGCTTCAATACTAGACTTCATGTGCACTTATTCAAATAATATATCTCTCACAACTAAATCAATTTATAGAGAATAAGTTGTTCTCAAATTGATAGAAGTCAAAAAAAGGTCGTAAGACTCGGGAAATGAACATAACAATGTAATATATTTATGTTCTTATTCTTCAAATTCGACCTCTATACTGGACAACTCGAAAATAAGGGTATTAAATAAATAAATATTTTCTAAAATATTACAGTTCTCCTTCATTGATGCTATACAACTACCTCTTCAAGTAAATCTTATTGGATAAATACTTGGTCATGTATAAAGTCCCAAATTTTCTCCATAGACTTGGTGTTGATCTTTCTTCAACAATGTTGAAGTTAACGTCATCCACCAGGCACAACCTAATGGTACTAAGAGCTTGGGCATCCAAGTCCTCTCATTCAAAAATTTTCATGTCGATAGGTCTCTTTCTTGCCCCAGCTAAGGCTTTGTGCAACCCTTGTTTCACCAACAACTTTTGTACCTTTATCTTCCACAACGCAAAATTATTTTTGGCTGTGAATTTCTCCACCTCAAACTTGGAATTAGTCAATTTTTCCATTTTCATCCTATAGGGGCTCCATTAATAATAAAAAAAAATGACTAGGTTCTTTCGAAGTTTTGATTTGAATCCTTCAACTGTGCTTAAAAAAAATTATTTCTTCCCTATTTAAAAAAGATCAAAACTTCAATTGTTTTAATTGATTTTATGTTCTTTAAGCATAACCCTACTTATTTCTTCAAGAAATCCAAAAATTAAAAAAAAAAAAAAATTGGTCATGGAAAATTCTTTAGAAAATTTTCTTCCATAATAAATTATTTTGAGATCACTCACTGGTTAGAAAAAAAATTAATCTATACTACGGATTTATAAAAATAAATTACTCGACAGCTAGGCTTTCATGATCTACTGCCTGAAAAGCTTCAACACATTGTTGCTTTGTGGCTCCTTAGCAGATCCCAATTCAATACGCTCTGAAGAAAAAATATGGCTAAGATTTCTCTACTTTTTGGCTCATAATTATGGGCAGATTCGACTTGTCTATAGTCCATTCTATTGTTTTTGCATGCAGTTTCAGGGCTTGAATTCTTTACACTTGACTCGCCTCTCCTTTTTTTTTTAAATGGTGGCTATGGTTTTGTAAAAGAATATTATTTTCCCACATGTTTTCCTTCATGCAGTATCAAATGATGGCTATCATATTCTTTACAATAAAAAAACTACTCATGGGATCTTCCCTAGGCTTTAATATCTCACGATTGGGTAAAATAATGAATGGCCCAAATTTTCCTTGGCGATTGGCCCACCAGCTCGATGTATTATGGAAAAAAAAAACATTTTTAGTGATTTCCATGCACTCACGGATGCTCTTCTCTATCTGCAGTGACTCTAAGTGGTTGAAAGTTCATGTTTTATCATATATTACCCATAACTTGGTTCTCATATCACTTATTTGTATTTTTTAGTGCATTAATTTAAATTAACAAGAAGTAAAAATTCATAATCAAACAAGAAACTGAATTCATATAGATAGACACATGATTCATGTGGTAAAACCCTTACAGTCTGTCAAGGAAACCTCCATGAGGTAAGGGATTGGAATAATTTCATTAATAAAGGTCAAGAATGACTCTCTAATAAAATTTTCTTCTCGAGATACAAAATTTTATGCATAGGCACCATTACAAACTACCCATCATTACACAACCACCTAATTCGTAAAACACGTTTTTTTGAGGTAACAATTACATTTATAAAATATTTTAATTATTATAATTTTCAATATCATCAAATTGAATCCTTTTGAACACACTTGAACCCAATCCTTCCCTCGATTAATTCTAATGAAGGTATAACATTATTTCCCCTCAATGCATATAGACACACAATTTCATGTCAAACAATTTACATAGAGGTGGTGACTATGGAGAAGAGGCAACCTATGAATAGAGTGTCGACATCTTCACAAAGTCTTTCATTCAGCAAAAGTTTCACTTTCTATTAAACCACCTTGGGCTAAAGGACATAACTACCTAACAATGTTATTTATTTTTTAGCATTATATTTTGAGGGGGTGGTGTGTTTGCTTCTTCCCATGTGGTTTTCCTTATTTCCTCTTCTTGCAGTTGTTCTTTGTTACTTAGATGAATTTTAAAATGGGTACCTTACATGATTTCTTGGGTACCTTTTCTAGATTTTTCGTTCATCCCAAGGAAATTTTGAAAAAATTGAAGCTTATTATACTGAGTGGAAGTCTTCGTAAAGATACTGGTAGTCTGTTCAAAAGTAGGACAATACTACAAGTCGATGACCCCATCATGTACCATTTCTCAATTATAGTGCATGTGGATCTCTGTGTGTTTTATTCCTTGTCTCTATACTGGATCTCTGCAAAACTCTAGTGTGCTTTGACTGTCACACCATATGATGGTCGAGAAATCATCTACGAATGTGAGTACATATCTATCTTTGCCTATGGACGGATATGTAAATGGTTGCATAAGATCACTATAAAATATCTCTAAGGGGAAGGAGGCCCTCCATGCATGCGCCTTCCCAAAATTTACATGTGGATATTTTCTAAGAGCACATCCCTCACAAACTCATTCAAAAAATTCTATGGTAGTTAGGTCTTTCACCATCCCCTGTTTGCTAAGTTGTTGAATATATATGTGATTGAAGTGTCTAAGACTTTCATGGTAGATCCCGCTTTCATAATTTGCATGCATCAATAATAAAGTGGAATCTGATTTAGGAACAAATTCATAAAAATTGTATAGATGAGACTCACAAATTTACCTTATCAACCACAATTTTGGATTAATATTGCACGTCATATATGATCAATGAATCTGGGGTCACTTCAAATATCCTTCTGGTGTTGGTATGTGTCATTTGATACACAGAGAAAAGATTTGTTTAAACCTTAATAATATCCAGGACATCCTCCAAACTTCCATCTCCAAGATCTACCCCCCCTTGTCTAGTTGCCTCTATTGGAGAATGACCTTCCATTAGAATATGAGGACAAAAATATGGTTTTAAAGATGAGAGAGAATATTTTTTCACTTCCATGTGATGTGAAGCTCCAGTATCTCCCATTCTTGCATCAAAATAATAATTAAAAATAATGAATTAATGTGCATTTCTTCTTTTTCTAGGTGCTCTTTCTCCATGCTTCTTCTTGGCACTCTCTAGAATACAATTACCAAGATTGTTCTAATGAAGAGTCTCGACCATGAAATCAATTTTCTTCTTCATGGATGACGATTTAAGATGGTAAACATGGTTTCAATAGCTACATTTTGATTTCCCCTTCTTTTCCTTCGAGCTGGTAGATTCATTTAGAGGTTTGGGATTGCCTCCCTTTCTTGGATCTCGTTCTTTTTCCTTTCCATTTCCTCTGGATTTTTTTTATTGGATTTCAAGTTGGCCTTGCCAATTTCAATCATAGTGAGTGCATGGGATTTCAAAATTTTAAATATTTCGATTCTTATTACCTTATCTTTCTCATGTATTACGGGCTCAATAAAAGCACCGAGTGTGGGCATCCTCTACGTTGTGCTTGTTGTAATTATATTGACTATGTGAAAATGGAGACAGATATAACATACTTTAGAGACAATTTTGACAATATGGAAAGAATTAATTGACTTTATTGCTTGGATTTATTGATTTTTCATTATTTCAACTAGAGTAAGAAGGCTTTTAACCTTGTGAAGAAATCTTGAATGTTTTCGAAACACCTTGGATCTAATGAGTTGAGCTCATTTTCAAGTATGTGACCTCACATCTCATTATAATTCCCAAAGTGTGTCTCCAAAGTGGTCCAAACTTGATTGTTTGTGTTGCTTACTTAAACATGAAACCATAATTTTGGATAAATTGATAAGAATAGGATATCAAAGCCCTCATCCATTTGTTTAAGTTATTTGGATTTTTCATCTGCAAAATTTGGTTCAATATATGTTACCATGGCTATTCGATACATGCATTAACTTCTGAGTTGAAGTATAATCATTGGCTTCTATTCAAAATAGTTATATGGTGTGAGAATTACAAAAGGTGAAAACTCGATTCTTTCTAATAACGCCAAGCTTCAATACCTACAAATAGATTGTTTATGCTCCTTTATAGCTTCTGTGGGCTTTGATACGATGAAAAATTGTAATTGAACTTGCACAAGTTAGATATAGCTAAAAGTGAATGAATAGAACTCGTAAGGAAAGAAGGAAAATTGATAGAGAAAATAATTAATGATTTATATTCATGCACGAAAAAGAAGATAATGATAGAATATAATTCAATGCAATATATTGTACATGGTTGAACTAATAATATAGTAATGAGTCTAGTAGTGAATTTAGAGAGATGTCAACATGCACTGAATAAAATTGACACCTAGTCCTACTTAATTGGCCATGCAATCATCAATTAACTATATCATGCAAGTGGAGATTACTAAAACTCATGTATGCACATGTGGAGTTCCCTCTTAATGATAATAATGAAGTTTCCATGCATGACTCCTCTCATTACTTTAATTGAAATACAATTAAGTGTATGTTATCTCCAATGTTTGAAACCTGCATAGCCTCCCATACACGTGGCTTCTATTCCTAAGTCCTCGACCCTGTTGTATTGTGAAAATAGTCCAAGTGAGATGGGCATCTTCATTATATATATATATATATATATATAATGATAATGTAATTAAGGTTAAAATTTATAAAAATTATTGGAATTATAAATATTAATAGTTAAGACTATCACACAAGCTGTAGATGGTGAGGACGAAGAAAAGAGCCAACATCATGGTGAGGATGGAGAGAAGAGTCAACATCAAGAGCCTAAAAGTTACAGTCTCCCATGGCTACATGTGATTTCTATTTACAAGTCCCCAAATCCCCTTATACACTACAAAGTAACTCCATGAATTTTCATGGATGTCCATTATATTATTTCACTATTTCACTTAACTTATCTTTACTACAATCAAGTTTAAAATTTCATAACAATGGTTAGAATTATAAATATTAATAGATACGATTGTAAAGTTAATATAATAATATTGTGTAGTAGTTTATAATTCATTGAAATAGTTTGAAATTACATCACGAATAGTTAAACTCAATAAGATTAAATGCACATGTTTCTATGTAGAATTGTGATCTACGGATATACCAAATTCCCTAAGTGTGGTGCTAGTCACTTAGAACAACAGAGGAAATAATTTACTATCACTTTCTCTAAAATAAGAAGATATACAGAATGGCGAAAGAACCTACTTGTGATCCAAGAACTTCTCCTTCTCCTTCTATCATTGTTGTTGTCGCTATCAATCGAACTCAGATCGCCGGATAGATTCCTGCAAACACAAACAAAGAACAAAAAACAACATGCATATACAGATATCTACTTATCTTACTCAATCAAATAGATTATATGTGAAACATATATATCATTCAAGAATCCATTGCACAAGAAATAGAGACATATAGAGACATATATATGGGAAAATGAACAACAATATTTATTAAAGAGTAGAAGGGGGAGGTTACAACCACTGATCGATTTGTTTCCACCAGCTCCAGCTTCATCCCAACATCATCACATCCAACATAGCACCAACAACATTTCAGTAATATCAATCTCTCAAATGACAATCCAACAACATTTATTTACCAAAATTATTCCTTTGCTAGCACTAGGATCTATGCTCAATTTATAGGGAAACTGATGGTAGTTTCTCAATGAATGAATTTATAATAATAGGAAAGACATGTTACCAAGTTGAGAGGTGTTATATGAAAACCTGGATTCAAAGTTTGAAACATATGGACTCTTCTATAAGGCACTGTCCATGTGGAGATTCCTGGAACAATCAGAGTTCCGCTCCCAGGTGTCCAACACACTCTTGAATGTCAGGAAGTGCATTGCAGTGCACCCTTGAATGGGGGATCTTGCATTGCAATGCAGTTAGTCCCTTTAGAGGTTGTGTTGGTGAGCCAATAAGTGATATAAAATATACTTCAAACCTTGGAAATATCACAATAGAAGCCATGAATGAATTGTTCTACTATTAGGGCATATAGCAATAGAAATGTAAGGGGATGATAGACCCTATTTCATTGGTCCTAGGGATGATGTCTAGTTTGACCAGGTCATGGGAGATCATGCCAAAATTGACCTATAATAGCTATCCCCTGAAGCATGAAGTCAAAATAATAATAATAATATATTTGGATGAGATGCTTTACGATATGATGAGATGGAACTGAAGCGGAGTGGAGACCTGCATCAATCTTACAATACATTACATCATGATATTTTCATCATGATCACGAATTGTTGAGGGAGGAATTCCCATGCTTAACACATAAACTATCTAATAACATGTACATAGTTCAGAAATTCATCTATATTGGAATGTTTCCTAATATAGACATGCCTACAGATATAGGCCAATTTTCGAATGACGATCCGTATGTAAGGTCGCCGTACAGATGATGTGTACAACAATCCTGAAATCACAGCCCAAATGAATGAAACTAGATCCAGGGTCTTCTTATCTCATTCACTCGATCATTCTGGTACAAGTCTAGACATGCGAATATATGATTTGTAGTAGAACATGGGAAGACATCATTTGATTACCAGGAAATGATGTGCGCTTTTAAGAAACGTGAGAGGACTACCATTGATGTTAATGGCACTCAAGGTACTGCAGTGCAGTTTGTAAGGCGTGAATAGATAATTTGATGTCGAACGACAAACAAAATATTTCGGTCAAAGGTCCGGAAGTGAGGATCTTGTCGATGTTGTAATAAGCCTCATGGTACTATAAGATGATGTTTCTAAGTAAACTTTATGGATGATGATTTGATGTCGACAGGAAGCCACTTTATCGCAAAACGAGAGTTACTGATTTCAGAGACAAAAATGCGACTTGATATAGAAATGTTCAAGGATGACTGTCATGAAAATGAAGGTTTATGAGTATTGCAAAAGGATGAGTATTCATTGGATTACTTCTCTTGAACATATCAAAGACACTAAGATGTGTTGGTAGCATTGACCCAAAACCGAAGTGAAGGTATGATTAACCATAGGTATGAATGAACAGTCAAGAAGATTACCCAACCCAAAAAGTCACGATGATGGAATGAAAGTGTAATGTTCAAGAGCGACCTACTACTGTAGAAGTGTTATGTTCACTTTCCCAAATTTTCCCCGATTATTTGTCCACCAGTACCTCTTTATTTTTTAAGAAGCTCAAGGAGGGTAACATATGCTTGATCTATAATTCAACCCTTCGGGTGAATATGCATCTCTATTTAATAAGTTAACGAGTCTAGCGATAAATGAAACTTGATTATTTCCATGATCGAAAAGCCCATCACTATTTTATGTTTTAACGAGCCTAACGACAGTGACAACATGATCCTTTTTCATATTTAGAGACTTTGAAAAAGAGGACAAAAGAAAACTCCATGACTCTTTTTTTGTAAATTTGTCGCTTAGATCCGAAAAAGTGTAAAATAATATCTAAGAGAACCTCCTAGCCATGTTAGACAAAGGTTTTCCTTTTTCGTAAATAATCTATGTCAGTCTGGAAAAGGGTTAAACTTATACTGAGTAGATGTCGTTTCATTTACATTTACAAGCTTGAAAAGACAAGTGCTTGGCACTATTTTCAGATTATCGGAGTCTAAAAAGAGCTAAAATAAGACTCGAAGGGTTTCTTTTTCGCTGTTATCGAAACTAGAAAAAAGAGATAAAAGTGCACTTCAAGTCCTTTTTCATTTTTATCAAAGATCGAAAAAAAAGGATAAAAGTATGCTTCAAGTCATTTTTCATTTTTATCAAAGCTCGAAAAATAAGGATAAAAATATGCTTTGTGGTCAAATCATTCTTGGACAAGTGTGCACGACTAATCTGTTATGTCAGCTATAAACCTATTTAGAACAACATCAAATGTATTAAAAATACTTGTTTCATAACAAAAAATGAATAAAAACCATAGTCGCAGCAATAAATATGATTTGAAAATAATTGAATGACTAATTATAAGAGTTTTACAATTCATTTTTACCATTTGAAAGATACCATTTGGATTTTGGAGCTCTGAACCAGTTTTTTCCCCTGAACTTCAACAGTTGATTGGGTGCAATTGGTAAGAATTTTTTGAACATATTTTTTATTTTATTTTTCTATCTATCTATTTGTTTTTAGTGTTTTCCTATGTTTATTGTGGACTCCTATTCAATTATGTGATGTGAATTGAAAATATATCTTTACATGTGATGCAAATTTCCGTTTATAACATAATTCGCTAAGGAATCAATTAATGTGATCAAGTTTCTGGAAATGTGTTGATATTGAATAAATTCAAATGTCTTTCCAAAATTTGAACTCTTAGGAACATACGGTGCAGTGTTGGATTTATGACAGTATAAACACTAGTAAGTTACAGTACCACAAGTTGTGAGTCTAACCTAATAATGATGCGGTTAATACCAAATGAAATGGCATCAGAGAGAAGTTCGATCAACGTGCTATACTCAACGATATTTTTTGTAGATCGACCGATACAAATCCCTTGAAAAATCACTAACTCGTTGTTTGGAGTGAAAATGGCCCATGCTGCAGAGGATAGATTCTGCGTACTACGACTAGCACCACCATCATATCCATCGTATGGTTCCAAATATTCAGACATCTTTGATGAAATGTAAAGAAGATTACTAACTTCAAGAAAACTCTATAAAAACAAACTAAGAAAGTAAATGAAAATCAACAACATATATACAATATAATACAAAAATTTACTACGCTCATGTTTAAGCATAGTAACATTTCATATAAAACCCATTTCGGGGCTACGCCAATGGAATTCCATCGTAATCTACCAACTCGTAGGCACCCTTAGCAAGAACTATTTTGACAATATAGGCGCCATGCCATAACGGCTCAAATTTCCTTGTACCTATTACATCAGCTTCTTGATCATAAAAAAATACCAGGTCACCCTCTAAGAAGATGCGAGGTTGGACATGCTTGTCGTATTGCCTTTATACATCCTTATGTGATTCGTTAGCCAATGCGACTTCATGACGTGTTTAATCAAGATGGATGAGGTTAAAAAGACGTGCTTCTTTAGAAGACGTGTCAGGTAAAAAGTTGATTGCAAGTTGTAGCGAAGGTATTTCACATTGGATATGCAAGATAGTTTCCAAACCATACACCAATTGAAAGGAGGTAAATCTGGTTGCGTTTCTCACTGAGGTTCGATATGCCCACAAAGCCGAGTATAGGATCAAATTCCAATTTCGTTTATGAACTCCTATCATTTGTTGAAGAATTCGTTTAAGAATCTTATTAATAGCCTCAAATTTTCCATTTGATTGTGGAAAATAAGGAGTAGAACTATCATGCGACAATCCTAATTTGGTAGTCAATTCATTCATCATGTTATTACGGAAATACTTCCCATGATATGTGACTATAGCCTTTGGAACACAAAACCGTGATATGACATGATTATAAAAGAATAATGTAGTTGTTTCGCATGTGTTATTGAATGTAGGCATCGCTTCGGCCCACTTGGAAAGTATTCTACTGCGACAATAATATAACCATGCCCCCCGAACGAATGAGGGTTACAGGTCATGAAGTCAATGCCCCATTTTGAAAATGGTCCCACAACAATAACATGATGCATCGGCGTTAGCAGTTTGCGGAATTTACTATCAAATATCTGGCACGCATGACAACTTCTGACCGCGAGGATGCAGTCACGAAATATAGTTGGCAAAAAGTAACTAAAGCAGATTATCTTCTCGGTAGTAGTGTATCGAGACAAGTGTCCACCACAAGCCCCAACATGATACTCATTTAAAATATTTTTGGCCTCCTCATGAGTGAGGCACCTCCTTAAAATCATATCGACACCGTGACGATAAAGCATATCGTCGACGATCATATAATATTTGGCTTGGTATCGAATATGTCGCTCTTCAGAGCGAGAGGTATTAGGCCGAAAATTCTGGGTCTGGAGATAAATGATAAAATCCCCATACCAAGGATCAGATGATCTGATCAGAAACAGAGACTCATCAGGAATACATGGTTCCGATGTAGTAGCAGTACTATCAGAGGGAAGGTCACAAAGAAGCTCAACCAAAACTAAAGACTTCTTTGACTTGGATTTGATGAATTCCAAATCAAACTGCTACAAAATGACAATCCATTTTGAGTACTTTCCCCCCAGCAATTGACATGATAAAATGTAAGTCATGGGGTTGCAATTCGAAATGAAAATGGTCTTTCAGAATAGGATATAGTGGCGAAATATTTGGACAACTTGAACGGTCGTCAAGACAAGATTTTATACGTATGAATACTTCACTTCCATATCATTGATACTACGACTCAAATAATATATTGGATGTTCTGTCCCATCTTCTTATTGGACCAATACCCTAGCAATGGCTCTATCAGCCACAGAGATATATAAGAAATAATCACTCTGATAATTGGGGGGATACATTAATGATGCCCAGACAAGTGTATCCTGGACAATATCAAAATCAGCTTGTGCAACCTTATCCCAATGGAAAGGAATCCCCTTTTTCAAGAGCTGAGTAAATCCATTAGCCATTTCGGCGTAGTTGGGTATGAACCTCCTTAGGAAGTTATCCTTTCCCTGAAGTTTCTGTAACTGAAGAAAATTTGATGGCACAGGAAAATAAAGAATGGCCTAGACCTTCAGTGGGTCGATTTGAATTCCTTCTTCTGAAACGACGAATCTTAGAAAATGACCAGAAACAACACAAAACACACATTTATGTGGATCGAGGCGTATTTTGTATTTTCAAAAGCATAGAAAGATAACTCTCAAATGCATCGGGTGATCAATATGATTTCGTGAATACGCGGTTAAATCATCTAGATAGGATTGGAAAATGTGCTTGATGTCATTGAAAGCATAATCCATTGCTCTCTGAAATGTGGCCCCAACATTCTTTAAACCAAATGGTAGTTTTTGATAAGCGAATTTGCGCTAGGTATAGATGAATATTGTGTTATATTGGTCCTCTGGGCAGTTGTTGATTTGATTGTAATTGGAAAATCCATCCATAAACAAAATTATTTTCAATCTAGCACAATCATCAATAATCTCGTCGAGAAAGGGAGTAGGATAGTTGTCTTTTGGACAAGAAATATTGACATCCTGATAATCGACGCACACTTGGATTTCCCTTGTTTCTTCATAACATGAAGAATGTTGGAAACCCACTCAGTAAGAGGAATAGGGTAAATGAAACCAACGCGCAAAATTTTTGCAACTTTTGTTTTAATGGTAGCGGCCTTCTTCGGATGAACATGACGAAGGCATTGACATAAGGGCCACCATATAGATGTGACTCTAGTGAAGTTGTGAACATCGACAAGGTAGCAAGAGCAGGTGCTGTCACAACTGGAATAGATGGTCCAACCAAAGATGTTGTCTCAGTCATGGTTATTCAACTAATTTCATACCCTACTGGATCTACGGGAACTCGAATATACACAGGATCAAAGAAAGTAGTGTGAGGTGATTGAGGAAAAGTATCATAAAGATAAAGCTCTGATCTAAAATGGGTTGGAGTCGAAGGCGTTTCGTCTTGTGGAATTTCTTCAATCGAAATCAAATTGGGTGGAATGATTTCGCCATCAAGCCCAAAGTATATTTCAGGAGGTTGACTGCGCGATATGGGAGACTCACCGGCTACAATAGATTGTGGGGTGACTGATACAGGAACAACTTCTGGTTGTTTGACTTCGGGATTCAGATGTTCTGGTAAAAGAACAACACTGATCCATATCAATTTCTAGTTGAACAACATCGGGTTCGGGGGGTATGGTCTCACTTATTGGATGGATCGTGACCATAGGTAGCTGAGAGGACTCCATCTCGACAAGAGTAGATGAACCATGATTTGTAGAAAAGACTCGAAACAAATCCGGTATATGTGAGGATGATGTCACACTAGAGGTACTGAAAATACTAGTTTCGATATAACGATTTCGCCTTCACCGATCAGAAATGGCTTCGTGGTAAAGGTGGTTTTAGTTCTATTCTACACAAACGATGGGGAAAGGGATGTTCTTCTTCCACGATGACTGATTTATTTTATGACTAAAAATAAATAAACAAAATAAAAGGGTAATTATAGGCAAAATATTTACCAAGTAATTGTGAACTGCAGAATACCTCCTAGCGAACCAGGAAGTACGGGCAGGAAATCTCCCCGAATGATGTGTTCGATGTATCAAAGTTACAAGGCGGTCGAATCGATTCATTGTGGATGGATAGAAACCTAAACTTGTCCTCCAAAATATACCTGAAGGTACGTGGAGGCTCAGGTCCATATTAGCGCTATCTAATGTGAAACCGCTCAGTGAGAGCACCTCCTTATACTTTTCATACTAGAACATCGCCCTATATACCTGAAGGTACATGGACAAGCTCCGATATACTTACGTACGTGGAGTGAGGTATCACACTCGGAACGTATCGCAGGCAAGTTAAAGACAGCTGCTATGTCTAATGACGTTGGAACACGTCTCTAGCCTGGACCTTCTAAATGTTATCATTAATGTTCCAATGCTTTCTTAGGTAAATTGATGTAAATTTTATGTTTATCTTGTTTAAAGTTTCTCTTTGAAGTTAACTGCGTGATGTGATGGAAATTCCTAAAAATGCAAACTAAATGATAAGAAAACTTTTCAATTTAGCTTTTTCAATGAAAACCCTAGCTACTAAGGAAAAGAGAAATCAGTTTTAGAGAAAAAAAACAAAGAGAACAAAGTAAAATGCAGCTTTCCTAACTTGTTCCTATGCAACACACATAATTCACTATATGCACATGCATGTTTTTCTTTTCAACTCCTTTAATGTGAATGCAAGAAAGGAAACTATATGCATCAAATCAATAAAACAAGTGTTTTCTTCTTTGAGAAACGAGGAATTTAACAACAATTTCTCTTTTAGGAAAAATGAAGAATGGAACCACAATTTTTCCTATAGGAAACGAAGAATGAAACAACAATTTCCTTTACGAAAAAAAGGATCTAATGCAGAAATAAAATACTTTGAATTTGATTTTCCAATGATAAAGAAAAACACTAAAGATACATTGAACAAATTTACTTTTCAAAGGAGGAAGAATTTGGAAATTTTACTGGTCTCTAAGAGGTATCAAACGGTTGAGAATACAACAAACAAATGGCTGAGAATGATAGCAATGAAAATTTTGAATGGCATTTGGTTGGCTAAGAGGGAAATGTAGTCTCTAAAGGGATACAGTGTGTTGCAGTGCACCCCTGAGTGGGAGACAATGCATTGCAGTGCACTGTCTTGACCAACAGTGCGTTGGATGCAACAGGGATTGAAAAATCAAGCTACAGAACACACTTCTAATGCAATTCTTTCGTTCAAATTTCTAATAATTGAAAGTAGATGATACTGATGAGGATAAGTAGAGGCAAAAACGCCAGGAATGATAGGATTGTCCCATGGAAAATTTTAGGGGCTAATATTCGTAGGTGGGCTAATTTTCCATGGTTTTTCAAAAAAAAAAAGATTCGCCAATTTCCATTTTTTTATAAATTGATTCGCCCAAAGTTTACAATATACAATTATTTTACCTTAAAAATTGCCAACATTAAATAGACAATATCTATAATATCATTATAAATTTGAATAATTTTACAAATACATCAATAAACATTTTATATTTTTCACATTAGGAACTAGTGAGATTCGCCAATTTTTTAAACTTCAAAATAATTTTCCATCCTTAAAATTTTCCCTGGATTGTCCCTAGTTGAGTCACCAATTTGTTATGCGGAATTGTGATCTACGGATAAACCAAATTCCCTAAGTGTGGTGCTAGTCACTTAGAACAATAGAGGAAATAATTTACTATCACTTTCTCTAAATTAAGCAGATATAAAAATGGTGAAAGAACCTACTTGTGATCCAAGTGCTTATCCTTTTCCTTCTCCTTCTATCGCTGTTGATGTCGCTCTCAATCCAACTCAGATCGCTGGATCAATTCCTACAAACACAAACAAAGAACAACAAACAACATGCATATACAAATATCTACTTATCTTATTCAATCAAATCGATTAGATGTGAAACATATATATCATTCATGAATCCATTGCATAAGAAATTGAGACATATAAAGACATATATATGGGAAAATGAAAAACAATCTTTATTAAAGAGTAGAAGGGGGAGGTTACAACCAATGATCGATTTGTTTCCACCAGCTCTAGCTTCAACCCAGCCTCATCACATCCAACATCACACCAGCATCATATTAGTACTTTCACTCTCTCAAATGAGAATCCAACAACATTTCTTTACCAAAATTCTTCCTTTTCTAGCACTAGGATCTGTGCTCAATTTATAGGGAAACTGATGGTAGTTTCTCAATTAATGACTTTCTAATAATAAGCAATACATGTTCCCAAGTTGAAAGGTGATATATGGACACTTGGATTCGATGTTTGACACATATGGACTCTTTTAGAAGGCACTCGCCATGTGGAGATTCCGGAACAATGAGAGTTTCACTCCCAGGTGTCCAACACACTCTTGAATGTCCAGAAGTGCATTGCAGTGCACCCTTGAATGGAGGATCTTGCATTGCAACGCAGTTAGTCCCTTTAGAGGTTGTGTTGGTGAGCCAATAAGTGATATAATGTATACTTCAAACATTGGAAATCTCACAATCGAAGCCATGAATGAATTGTTCTTCTATTATGGAATATAACAACTAAAATGTAAGGGGATGATAGGCCCTATTTCATTGGTCCTAGGGATGATGTCCAGTTTGACCAGGTCACGGGGGATGATGCTGAAATCGACCTATAACACATGTAACTCATGATATGAGTTTAAATGCTTTTTGTTTTTGGTAAGTTTAATTTCCAATGAGTTCTACACAAAATATGAATAAAAATAATTGGAATGGTAGATTGAATTCTAATACTTAAATTTTTGTTAAATTTAGTGAAAATGTTATAAAAGGGTGCATCTGACAATCCACGGGGTGGTGGCTTGTTGGTGATTGAATGTTATACTAAGGCACTTGTTTTTAAAGGTCATCGGTTCAAACCCCATGGGTGCCCGTCAGGCGTAAGCCTATGAACCTTGCTATGTATTGTCAGCGGGGGATGATGCCAGCCAGGAGGGTTTTCATTGGCAGCAGCGCGATGTGATATTGTGTGGCAGATATGATTGTATGGTTCTCGTTACCGGTTTCCCTCTTGATAAAATAAAATAAAATTAAAAAAAAAAAAAAAAAAAAAAGAAGAAGAAGAAGAAGAAGGTGCATCTGACATAATTCCTAATATGAATTTTTTTTTTTTTTTGTAAAATACAAAATAGAAATAAATAACCCATGGGGGGTAGCTCAATTGGTGATTGCCTTGATAATGAATTGCTAGATTCCATGAGATTCCATTTTCAAACTCCATGTGGGTCAACGGACCAATAAAAAAAATATAGTCTTAAGGGGGCAACTCAATTGGTGATCAAAGTAGTGTGAGTGTTGAGATAAGGTTTGCTGCTAGCTACATGTCACATGAGCTAATAGAAATCAACAACCCATGGGGGGTATCTCAATTGGTGATCCCCTTGATAATTAATTGTTAGGTTCTATGAGATTCCATGTTCAAACTTCGTGTGGGTCAGCAGGCAAATAAAAAATATATATTCTTAGGGGGGGGACTCAATTAGTGATCGAAGTAGTGTGAGCGCTGAGATAATATTTACAGCTAGCTACATGTCGCATGAGATATTGGGTTCCTCTGGGATTAAAAATGATAAAAATCAACAAAATAAAATTTTATTGGAAAACTTTAGCGTAAATACAAAATAGAAATCAACAAAAAGATTTTAGTTTCCATAATTTCCGTGAAGGCATTGCAATTAGAGTGGACCATGGTGTACAATTAGAGTGGACCATGGAAATCACCCGTTTATCTAGTTTAAACAATTCACAATGTTGTTCACATCATTTACCGCCAATTTTATAGTTATGTTTACTACTCCAAGATTAAAAAAAAAAACAATATTCACCAAAGTAGTTCTGGTATTTTGAATTTCATGGAGATTTAGATAAGCATTTGTGCGATAAGTGGCATCGAGTACAAAGAATGCTACCACTAAAAGGAATAAATAATTTTGGCAATGTAGCTAGTGGCACCTGTTAAAGTTTCTTGCTCAACGTTCTCACTTAGATTAAAAAAAAACATTGAATTGTTTAAATACTAAGGAAAAACAAGAAATACTACCATCAAGTGGAATCCAAAAGACAAAGAGGGCATATCAACATGTTTCATAGGAAAAATATATTGAAACAACAAATTCAGGTCCAAAATTGTATTTTTTTAATCATGAAAGTTAAAATAGAAGTATCACTGGTTTGGATAATTTTCCACCATTAATTCAAAAAAGATGGTAGCCAAAAGTTGATAATTAAAGCTTTCAAGGACTCCAAGCAAACAAGCTTATTGACAAGAAATGTGAATACAAGCATGTGCCTAGAATAAATATTAAAAATCCAATATTTAGGTAGAAAAAATGGTTTTGAAACACATATTAGGCCATGAATTTAAAGTTGGGATGTCACTAGACTTGGACTTCAAAAGGTAAGAATATCCATGGCACTCGCTTAGCAATGAGTGGCTTTCACAAAACACATAATAACAACCTACGATCAAAGCTCACAAACTTGGAAATACAACAACAACTTCGAGAGGTTGAGAGTGACATTAAACTTGCATTAATTTTAAGAGAAAAGAAACTAGTGTTAAAGTCGCAAATTTAAAAATAAAATTTAAACGTTGTAATATCCCTAGAACCCAAACATCCATAACTAATTTTGAAGTCCGACTATTTATATGGAATTTATGGTTTTAATAATGTCAAAATATTATAATATTAAAAATAAATGCATGGATGCATTAATACTTTGTGAATAAATATAAGTAATGAAAGGATAAATATAAGCCCAAGATTTAGTTTGGTAGCTGAGAACACCGTTAGAAAATCCTCTTTTGGCTTTGGGACCTTTGCCAACAAACATATCGCTCACCATAAATGCCTTGGTTCAAGGAATTGGTGGGGGTGTGCTTTGCGGCTGAGTCTTATTTCCACTGCCCTAGGCCCATAAATGCGTCTAGGCAGGGAATGCTCGTCGCACGATGATCAACAGTTTTAATTTAATGGTGGGCATTCCCTGCCTAGGCGCATTTATGGGTCTATGGTAGTAGAAATAAGGCTCGCTGTGCTTTACTTGGCCAAGAGAATTCTCAATCCAACCTGAAAAAAATAAGAAAATATTTTAGAAATGCAATCGTTGGTGTCTTGGCAGATTTGGAGTGTTAAAATCCATTCAGGCAGGGCTTTGGAGGTATGATTCCCACTCAGAAGCTAATGATTTCTTTTATTTTATAAAAATATTACCTTTGTTCTTGTGCACCGAAGTGGAATTTAATGTAATGTATGGTTATACAAACTCTATTTTTATCCTTATCATTGGTATGGCGATTTTTAAAAGTTATTTATTAAAAGACATTTATATATTTTTATTTCAGTATGAAAAAAATGCTGTTTTTTAAAAAATAATTCATAATTTAAAAATTCAAATATCATTACAACTATTTATGAAACCACATGACGACCCAAATACAAATCCTAATGCTAAGTGAGATTCTAACCACCATTCCTATTAAAAAATGATAACATCCTCTCCTTCAGCGGAAGAAACAAAATCTTCAAAGTTCTGCTATCTAAAAACGTAAAAGGCATTTATATGCGGCTTGTAAGTTTATATCATAAATATGGTTTTGCATCGATCAATACATTTGTAACTGGGTGAATAGAACAATGAGTTTATACTTGTTTTTAGACACAAATAAAAGATTGACCTCTGGCATTGCATTTACCGATACATTTGTAACAATAAAATAATCATGGTTATTCATTGGTTAATTTATCTCATTTTGCATTCATCAAAATAATATAAAGGTGGCTTTATTAATGCGTATGATTTTTCATTTTCAACCATAAATAACCATGTTTTTATAATCGTAATCGAATGCATTTATTTAATGCATATGAAGTATGGATAAATATGCATGTTTTTATAATGGTATATATTTATTTAATGCATGGGAAAGAACGAAAAATTGGTATGTTTTTATAACTGTATGCATTTATTTAATTCATATGAAATGTGACTAAATAAGTTTGTTTTTATAATGATATGTATTTATTTAAAGCATGTGAAATATGGAGAAATGGACGAGTTCATGTAATAACTAAAATGGTTTTGTATTAATGGTAATTAGTAAACTGTTATTCATGGTTTTGTATTGAAAACAAGTAGATTTTTACTCATGGTTTTGTATTACAAGGAACAAGTAAATTGTTACCCATGGTTTTGCGGCAAGAAAAATAATTGAGATTCAATACCATGGCTTTGCATTATGTTAAATGCAATAAAAGTATGGTTTTCCAATAATAATTATAGTATTGTACGTGAGAAATGCAATAATAGTTATGGTTTTGTATATGATAATGCATTTATAAATAAAAAGGTTAGTTGGGGTTATGACCCTTACTTTATTTATGTATGTGCAAGAAGGGCTTTCATCCAAAAATATATAATGCTTAGAATATTGTTAGTGATTCTAACATAAAATGATTAAATATTCGAGATACAGAGATTTTGATTTTCTCACATTATATTAGGATGAAAATCCATGTTATTTTGGATTTGGAAAATTTGATATTTTAGGAATTACAGGCAATTATGACATTAGAATGTTTGCTAACAATAGTGTTTTCATGGAAAACTCATGACTTTCACAAATAATTAAGATATAGTTTATAAACTAATCTCTTTTACATTGATTGAACAATGGAATATAACTAATGTTATTGTAGGTTATGAGGTCATTCTCTATAAATATTGCTAAATACATAGTGAAATGCAGATGACAATGAGAAACTTGGTTTAGTAAGTTATATTGTTAAGTTTTTATGGTCTGGCAATGGTGATTCAAAATGGGGAAGAAATTTATTGCGGTAAACGAGCATGCCACAAAGATATTGTGCTCTAAGAATTCTTGGATAATGTGTTTGGGAAACATGACAACATGTCTAATGTATGGGCCTCTAGTTAAAAATTATTGAATGAAAGATTGTGTTTCTTTTGTAAAATCTAAACAATGGACAATAGATGAAACCCCTGGTTTCCATTGAGTGAGGGGTGATCTCCCTCACAAAAAATTTAACACAATAAACACTTGTTGGTTTTTCCCTTCGGAGTTTCTAGGGTATACTAGTGTTCATTTATGTGCTTTCCTATTTGGTTTTCTTAGTGATATGGCCACCTTTCATAACGCGGGAAATTATATCATTCATACTGTTTTTAATAAGCCCTTATTAATTGAACAATGTTAATGATGCAAAACGTTAACAAAATGTAATGTTTTAACAAGTTGCACTAATGATTAATCCTTTACTAAAATAACTAATCCATTTATATGGTTACTTTACTTAATGATTGTGATTATATCATTTAATGATAAGGTTAGGAGTATAAGTTAAGTCATTCATGTGATGCTATATGTTTTTTTTTTCTAAGTAAAAGTAAATCTATTAACAAAAGGAGTAAATTACAGCGGGCCGAGGCCTGATCATTGCCAAGTGTTGTGGCATTTGAAACAAAAAACCATATTTTGAAGACTGCCCTACAGGAGGGAAACCAGTCTGAAACAGTTCATTTGAAAAATCCCGCACAGGGGAACCAGAGAATTGGAGTACTGGAGACCATATCGAAGCAAAAAAACAGATGCATATTCATTGACAACAGGAAACACATAAACAGGCCCTTGAGGATGGGTAGAGATAGAGCAAAAAAACCAGAGTGAATAGGAGGAACTACTCATCAGGAGGTTCGTAGACAACTCTGCACCAGAGTTCATCTGGTTCCCCATCAGCATTGTACAGGTCATCAGTAGAATGGATCACCTTTCCGGGAGGAGGAGGAGTAGCCTGCGCCTCGCTTGTTGGTGCCGCGTCTTGCCTCATAGAAGGTTGACCCCCCGCATCCTTGTTCGCCTGGTCCTGTGTGGCCTTGCCCAACTGACCCTGCAAGTCCGCATTATCAAGCTCCTTCAACCCAAAAATCTGCGTCGAATCCTGAGCCGCCGAGAGGCTACAATCCGCCGGGTGAGAACTGGGAAAAATTTCCTGAGGCTCTTCATGAAAGATGACCATAATTGAGGCAGTCACCCGGGGTCGATTGAGAGTGCTATTAAAGGAAAAATGCGCAGTATGGGTTTGAGCAGGAGGAGCTGAAGGAGTGGGGGAAGCAAGGCGACGACCCTAGCGGAGAAGGCGCCCTCTATGTAGACTATCAGAGTGGGAAGTAGACGCAGAGGAGGTGCCAGAGGTGGAGGGAGAGTGACGAATTTGGTGCCTCGTGGAGCCTCTTCGGCAGCACATTCTTTGCCTTAGGCACGGCATGGTCGCAATCGAGACAACAGGGTAGGGAGGCAAAAGATGGACAGAAGACTGAGGTGAGAGGGGAAACAGGGCGATAGAAGCAAGCTTGTAGGAACCAGCGTGGGAGAAGTGGAAATTTTCTCCAAAATCCAAACAACAATTGAGACAACTCCTCTTACCAGTTACAGTTCGAACATTTGAAAACCATGCTCCTGGAGCGCACCACCAATTCACAGGCATGGGAGTTATGTTCAGACCAGAGGGACGCTCCATAATAACAACCCAGACTACCGTGCAAACGTGAATCGACTGCAATAAAACACCATAAGTATGAACTGGAGGCTGAGCCATATCGCAGCATGTGAAAGTGTATCGAGGAGCGAGATTATGGTTGATATGAGCACCAGGAGTAAATGGCATTAATCGCCGATCAGTCGAATTAAAGAGTTGAATGACAGCATTCTTGCGGGTGGGCAAGTGGCTTCCCCTTATGCCACACCCCCATCCCATCACGTTAAACACTACCAGCTGCACCCGCATCTAGGGCATATGATGTTATATGTTGGTAAAACTTGTAAAAAAAATTAATCTTATGTATTTTGTACAAGGTATACCGAGGGATGTTACAAATGGTATCATAGACCATGTTGCAACACTGACACCTCTTGGGTTCTGTAAGAACGAGAAGGAGTAGAGGTATGGTGTTATTAGATAAAGTTCAGGTATGATACTAAGAAAATTACATGGCAATGCATGTAGTAGACTGTGTAGAAATTTATAAACACAATAATGTATTTCTGGATTCTCCTAATATAAAAATTTAATCTTATGTTAAATACATAATCCTTCCACTTAACTCTTTTCGGAAATTAAATCGCCAATTGCAAAACACATATGAAGCAAAATCAATCGCACATAACAAGATGTTTTACTGGGAAAGCTTAAAGCTAAAAACCCCAACTATCATATATTATGTATATCAATTGAACATGTAACAATCTCATACAAAGCTCATAGCATAGAACTCTTAGTACAATATACAATCGTCACACACTGTCATGCACAAATTTGCATATCTATGCACCAATTTCTTGCCTCCAGACATCCTGCCTCCACTGCGCAATCCCTGCTGAAGAAGATCCCTAAATGAAGTCAACCTTTCCTTGCCTTGACTACGCAATCCTTATAAGCATCTCCAATGTGTGTGTAGATGCATTGAATGCATCACTATAGTCACAAAAAATATTCCATCTCACCTTTAACCTATCTCTCTACAGGGTCTCCACTAGATCTGACATGCAAGTAGTTAACTATTGTATTTATTCAGTTGCAAGTAAGACACTACTTGTGAATTAATTAAGTAATTAATTCACTCATATATCAGTAGTGTATGTTCAGTTACAACTAGCACAACTAAGTTTAACTCACTAAACTAAGTTAAAATAAATAACAACTCACATAACTACTCTTCCAACTCTGTTACAACTTGCCACAATTAGTTATAACGAAGCCCTCCATGCATGAGTCACCAACCACCGTCGGAATTGTGTAATTCCTTCGGCCCACTGATTTTCCATATCTGTTCACTGAAATAAATTGTTCCAAGAGAATAATTTACTATTTATTGTTTGATTATTATTAAGGGCTCATAATAATCAACATGCATTCTATTTTTAGATTAGTGATCTATTAATAGACTTCACCCATCTTCTAAAAATAGAAACTAATATAAAGATAGAATTTTCTCAGCCATCTAGAATCAGCCTCCTGCTAATTTTAGAATATGCTCACCATTCTAAAAATAGACATACACCTAAATATAGACTGTGTGGGCCCCACCTAGTTTAGGTGATTATTTTTCACTAGGATCAAGGAATGATATTTCTGGATGCCACTTTCACTGTTTCTTGTTGGAATCTTCAACACTCCCTCTCAACAAGAAATGATTGTCTTAGCATGCAACATGCAACTCCATGCATTCGCCCTGCAACTCTAGTATGCAACACTTCTGAAATTGAATAGCCTCCAAACAACTTAATCAGTATAATGCATCTGTCATCAAAGTCTTCTGACTTCTGCTGGTACCAAATTCACATGTCTTCTAGAACCACTGCACTGTTGAACTCTGCACCCATGCACTCTGCACTTGCTGTCAACTCTGATCCGCGCTCCAGTATCTGACACTGTCACTTTGATCTGACTACATCAATCCAACTGATCATGCTACTGCTGCTCTATGGGTGCCTCGTAGCCAGGTTAAATTCATGAGATCCACACCATATCCATGAATCCTGCCCATAAATTTATTCTTGGGATTACTCATGCATGTCGCCCCACCTCTCACTTAGTAGTATAGCTGCATACACTCCCTTTGCCCATTTGGCATGAAATTTATCTGCTTGAGTGGTTTATCCCACTCCATGATCCTCATCTTATGGCTGCTCCACATCTCGAGGTTCACTCTTACCTCCATGCAAATCCTGCTCCTTCTCAAGCTTCAATTGCATGTCTTCCTCACACTTCCCAACAGTAGGAAGCTCCGTAGAAATCCCATCTACTTCAAGTCTGTAGAGATTCTTAACTCGAATCCCAACCTTCTTGGCTTGACTTGTTGCTTTGTTTCACAAGAAACCTTTTCCTTCACTAAAGACAACATTATAGCCTCTATCCTCTAACATTGCGACTGAGATTAAATTCTTCTTTAAACCTGGAACATGCACAACATATTTTAAATGAAATATTTTACCTGACGCCCTTTTAAAGGTAATGGTACCAATGACGGTCACAATATATCGTCCATCGTCGCCCAAATCAACATGCATCTGGGTATCTTTCTCCACCAAGTCACTGAACAATTTCTCATCTCCTGTCATGTGAAAGGAAGCACCACTATCAAAGTACCACCCTGATCCCAATGCACTAGATACCATGCATGCGATCAATGAGAAGTCATGCTCAAATTGCGAGGCAATAGCCTCAATAGCTGCAGCTCCAGCATCCATCTTGTTCTTCTTCTTATGTGGACAATTTGTGGCAATATGTCCAAACTCGTGACAGTGAAAACACTTCACTTTGGACATGTTGTGCTCCTTGCCATCTTCTCCAGCCTTAGATCTAGAATGGAATTTCTTCCCCTTCTTCTTCTTCACCTTGGAAGCTAAAGCACAATCCTCTTCATCATCATGCATTGATGAAGAGCCATCCCTAGTGGTCCGCCTTATCTCCTCCTGCACTAGATCCAACCACAATCGCTCCCAATCTGACAGTTTCTCCCATCCATTGAAAAAGTCTTGATAACTGTGCCAACTCTTCGGAAGCCCAAGGAGAGCCAAGCTCACCAAGTCATCATCCACAACACTTACTCCTACACTCCCAAGCTCATCCCTGCATTGGACAAACTTTTTCATGTATAATGGAATAGTGTCGTTCTTCTCCATCTTGATTTTTTTGAGTTTATCCTTCTATGCCAATTTCCTATGGTCGTTGTTGCTTTTGAAAATATCTGTCAAAGCCTTCCAAATTGAAAATGGAGTGGCTTTCCCATGAAGGCTTGACACAATATGGTCTTTCACACCTTCCAACAAAATCCTCCTTGCCCTTTCTACTTTCTTTTGTCATGCGTCAAGTACTACAGCATCAACCGAAGTGGGCTTAGGAACATCGCTATTGATGCTCCTTCAAGCCATTATCTTCAAGCACCGCCTCAATCCTGTCCTTCCAGGCTATGTAGTTAGAGCTGCCCTCGAGTGCATACTCCAACCGGAACCCGTTGAAAGCCATTTCAATGTATACTCAACTGTCGCACCAAGAAATTCTTGCAGCAAATTAGAATTTTGCACCAACACAAAACTCAACTCCACTTCAATATTGCAATCTCTAGTGATCAACACTGCTCCGATACCATGTAGAAATTTATAGACACAATAATGCATTTCTGGATCCTCTTGATCTAACAATTTAATCTTATGTTAAATACGGAATCCTTCCACTTAATTCTTATCGGAAATTAAATCGCCAATTGCAAAACACATATGAAGCAAAATCAATTGCACATAAAAATATGTTTTACCTAGAAAGCTTAAAGCTAAAAACCCCAACTATCATATATTATGTATATCGATGGAAAATTTAACAATCTCATACAAATCTCATAACATAGAGCTCTCAGTACAATATACAATCATCACACACAATATACAATCGTCACACACTATCATGCACAAATTTTCATATCTATGCACCAATTTCTTGCCTCGTGACAACCTGCCTCCATTGCGCAATCCCTGTTGAAGAAGATCCCTGAATGAATTCGACCTTGCCTTGCCTTGATTGTGCAATCCTCATAAGCTTCTCTAATGTGTGTAGATGCATTGAATGCATCACTGTAGTCACAACAGATAGTCCATCTCACCCTTTCACCTATCTCTCCAGTGGCTCTCCACTAGATCTGACACACAAGTAGTTAATTGTTGTATTTGTTTAGTTGAAAGTAAGACACTATTTGTGAATTAATTAAATAATTAATTCACTCATCTATCACTAGTGTATGTTCAGTTACAACTAGCACAACTGAGTTTAACTCACTAAACTGAGTTAAAATAAATAACAACTGACATAACTACTCTTCGAACTCTGTTACAACTTGCCATAATCAATTATAACGAAGTCCTCCATGCATGAGTCACCAACCACCCTAGGAATTGTGTAATTCCTTTAGCCCACTGATGTGCCACATCTGTTCACCGAAATAAAGTGCTCCAAGAGAATAAGTTACTATTTATTGTCTGATTAATATTAAGGGCTCATAATAATCGACATGCATTCTATTTTTAGATTAGTGATCTATAAATAGACTTTGCCCATCTTCTAAAAATAGAAACTCATCTAAAGATAGAATTTTCTCAACCGTTTAGAATCAGCCTCCTGCTAATTTTAAAATATGCTCACCAGTCTAAAAATAGACATACACCTAAAAATAGCCTGTGTGGGCCCCACCTAGTTTAGGTGATTATTTTTCACTAGGATTAAGGAATGATGTTTTCGGATGCCACTTTCACTGTTTCTTGTTGCAATATTCAACAGACTGCATTTGATATGAAATTCATGATAGTTCTAATGATTACTTTGAAAAATAATTGTGTTGATGGCATTTGAGTCCTTATGTTGATAAAAGACAGTTCAAAATCCCGTTGCATTTGATTATAATTAAATTATGGACAATTTTGAAAACTCACATAGTAAATGGTGATAACATGGATTATAATTGAATGCCATTCTTTGTATCCATACTCTTATGAGAAAATTTAATAATGTATTAAAAGAAAATTCTTGTAATTGCAATGCATTGCTTAATGTTTTGAGAAAAGAATGAATGCAAGCATTGGTTGTTAATAATGAATAGAGAAAGAATTTAAGAAAGGAAAGAGGCATCCTTGATGTTGTTGATATCATGCTAATGTTAAAAAAAAACATGAAAGAACCCTCTTGAATGTTGAGAATAAGCAATAAGTAAAGTGGTATGTCTTGTTGAGTAAAAGGATTCTTAGTATGATCCTAATGGATAACAGTTGATTGTATCGTTATGTGAAATTACCTTGAATGTTGATTAAATTTATGATAATTTAGTGGCATTCTCTATTAGCATATTGCATTATCCTCCTGTGAACTAGCATGACATGATACTATACATTTTGTTAAAAACATTAATAACATCATTCTTGGTAAATTCAATGCTAATATATTGTATGTGATCTATCGACAAACTATTATACTTATCCCTAAAGGTCTATTGCACTAAGTTATTGGAGTACACATCATTTAGTTTTTGGTTGAAAATTATTGTAAAGTTGTAGACAACTTGATTATGGTAGTTCATTCTCATATTATTGGTTCAATGGTGGCAATACGTTATTCGAATTTGAGTCTACTACTGGCTCCTAAATTGTTGTACAAGTATTTTTTATTGACACACAGTTACTAATAGTATCCTTGTATGATTAAATTTTTTTATAGGATTTTATTCATATTAAAATAATTTTCAAAAAACTATGATGGCTACGAAAGTGGATTTTGTTTAACTATGCATAAGAATGACTGTAAATTCATGAAAATTAGGAAGAACTTAGATCACAATAGTAGTAATGCCTTATAAAGTGACTAATTTAATAGAATTCAATTTTTTTGTCAATCATAAGAAGAAAATAAAAGGGTTATGACCTTTTACATGAACATGCATAAATGGTAATTGGTGTGATAAGGGTAGTAAAGATTATTTGCTAGCTTAATAATGTATTCTCACATAATGAGAACGTATGCTATGAAATATGTTATGTATGTTCTAGAAATTTAATGATAAAACTAGTAGCAATTGGGTGTTGTTGATTATGTTGATTGCTCAAAATTCACACATACATGTCAATATAATTATAAAATTTGATGTTTCAATGATTTTGTGAGTATGAATGAGCTTATATACATCATGCATCTGATAAAATATTTCATTTTCAATTTATGGGAAATCATCCATTTTGTGTGAATATTATTGGTGACACTACATATTAAGCCTAATATGCGAGGTCCATTATGTTGTATAATTGTGGTGTCTTATTTGTCATTGTTTAAAAAATATGGATGGCACATTTTAATGTAACAACCTTGGTGAAAAATCCATGTAAAAATTAATAAAGGTAAAATAATACCTGGGTAATGGGACACATTTTCAAAGATGAATGTTGGGAAAAAAATCCTAGTGGGTGTCACTTCGATTTATTATGGCTAAAGAAAATTGGTAGAGGAAATGAAAAAGGAATTTGGAAAGACAAAGTGGCATTATTGGCATATTATTTATGAAAATGAAGGAAAATAGGAGAAAAGGGAGGTGAAAGGTCACAGGTTGCATGTGAGGAGGAAAATGAAGGAAAATAATGGAAAATGAAGAAAATAGAGGCCCCATTTATAAAAAGGCTTCTAAGGATTAGTTCGTAACCTTTTGTCAGTTCAATTTTGGAGCTCTCTCCCTATTCTCTCTCTCTTGCACTCTTGGATACTTGAGTTTTATTGGAACATTTCAACATTGGATCAATAAAGGAAAATAAGGAAAAGATGAAGCAAATATCAAGCAAGGAAGAGCATGATCAAACAACTACAATGGGTTTACTTGCAGGTATCGATTTTCATGTGTGATTTCCTTGCTAGTTTTCGAATGCATGGTTACGCATGTATATTCTTGGTTCTCTTGCTACCATTGGCATGGGTTTTTACATGTGTGATAATGTTCTTCAGCCTTGCCTTGCCATTTCTGGAGAGCCATGGTGTGATGGGGTTCTCGTGATTTGGTTGAGCTGTATTTCCGGATGGATTCGAAACTGAGTGAGGTGCACCTCTAAATGAAAAAGCACATGGCCTAGTAATCCCTAAACCAGGCTATGGATTACGGTAAAGCCATTGGCCTAGTGACCCTTAAATCATACTGTGGGTTGTGGTAAAGCTAGGTATTGTGTGCCTCAGTGGGCCTAAGAATCCTCGACCAGTGAATGGAAGGATATATGGTAAAGCCTAGAGGTGGGTGCTCTCCATTAGGCCTAGGAGTCCTAGAATGCGATATGCAATAAATCCTAGAGGGTGGAGTATTAGTTAGGGCCTAATGATTTGGTGTGGATTGTGGTTAAGCGTAGAGACAAGGAGACATGAATATTACTCATGATGTATGTGGATAAATCTGGTGGTATCTATGCTTGTTTTGGTCAAGTCATCTGGTGGAGATCATGGTAAAGCATGGTATTACATGCTTATTATTTTGGCCTATTAATTAGGAGAGGATTATGGTAAAGCTAGTTTCTATTTATGAGGGTGAGGTGGTTTATCCTCAAGAATCCCTGGTTAATTCTTTTGGTTTGAGTCACACACTCATGCTTGGAATATGGCACGGGGGTGATTTCCTAAAAAGAGATTTGGCTCAGCTAATCTATGGTCGGGTGGAACGTGGTAGTCCCATACGACGTTGGATTTTGCATTCATTAATAAGAGTTTCTTTCCCTGGTAATTTATGTGTAAATGTATTGGATTCTATGTATCATTTATGGCTATTGTATCCTCAATATTTATGTTTTCAATTTTCTTGTTAGGAATGTGTTTTATGAAAGTGAAAGTGTATGATTCTCATCATGTTTTTATTTTTTAATGAATGAGAAATAAATATATGACCTAATAGATGATAATGCAGTTAATGTGATAAGGGAACAATGCTTCTTATCTAATCTCATACAAGTATGAGACCCCTATGCTTAGATATGTTGTTTAAACCTGTAGATTACATATTTGTGACATGTTTGACGAAATGCATGTCATGGATACTGGGGGTCCAATTAATTCCTTATTCAAGTGATTGCATTTACATAGTTATTCCATTGTTATATTTAATTTATGGAAGTGTCATGGAGTTTTGAGCAGTGACCTAAGCCCCGGGCTTGAAAAATTGGCACATAAATAAAGGACGTGGGCACATAAATACTTGTAAAAGTCCCCAGCCGCATGCATACCCATGTTGTGGGAGCGACTATAGGGTCCCAGTCGAACTCATTCCCATGTCATGGGAGCAAATGGGGGATTAATGTAGAAAATATTAGTTTTTTTACGGGGCTAGCCACTTGGAAGGTTTGGATGGCTCCTGGGTGTGTTGTAGCAAGTGCAGAAGGTCTGTGTAGTTATGTGGTGTTGGCTCCACTTCCTCACGAGAGCTTCACTGAGTGAACCTTTGAAATATCATGTGCATTCTTGGCATATTAAACAATGCCCTTAATTTAACTACATATTTGAAAATTCCTCTAAAAATGCCATTATTTAACCCCCTACCAATATGAACCCAATACTCCTTCCCAATTTATAAAACCCATAATTTCACTAGATATTGTAGGTATCCATTTTTATTTAACATTTTTTATACCCCTTTATATTTTTTCATTTACTTTGAGCTCCATTTTTTATATTTTCCAATATCAAAACTCTTTACCCCCTATATATCCCCCAATATGAACCCACGTGGTATGGTATTTCTCCCACGATGAAGCCCTTGTGCACTTACTTGAGCTGACCTAGGAGGTTGAATCAGATCATAGTCGCCTCCTATTGCATGTGCTACCCCAGTGGACTAGGTGGTGTTGGGTATTTGTTATATTCTTTCCACGATTAGTTGCATGTGCGAGGGGTCACAGGGGGTGCGATAGCCCCCCTGTATGTTGTGCAAAGCGCAGTAGGGGGGTCACAGAGGGGGAAAAAACCCACCCCTATCCAGAGGTTCCGCCCTGGGTTTTTTTTTTTTTACCCTATTTTTCGATGGGTGGACCCACCCATGGTTTTGTGCATGGGTTTGCACATTGTTTTGGGGCATGATGATTTTTGACCCCTGGTATTTTGTAGATCTGGTCGAGGGAACTACAGTTATGCTATAATCCAGGGTTAATGGATTGGGGTTTATGAATGCTGTGGCATGTATATATATGTGTTTTAACACTAAAAGGAATAAAAAAAAAAATCAAGCTAGTAGTCCCAATTTGGGATCCTGTGAAAAATATTTGTGTATATTTGTTTTATGTTTTATTCTCTCGCTATTGTTTATTTTCATTTTTTAAGATTCGTTCACAGATAATTTATGTATAGGGTTAAAACCTACATTTGGTATCAGAGTTTTTTAGGCTTCAAAGGAACACCTTTTCTGCTGAGGGGTTTTTTTCTCGAGCCTGTGGTAGACCATGTTCAGTGGGAGATCTGAGGGATTGATTCTTGCAGTGAAAGAATATTGCGAGTAGTGTAAATATAGAGATCGAGAAATTTAATGGTTAGGGTTTTGAGTTGTGGAAGCTTAAGATGAAGGATCTGCTGGTGGATAAAGATCAGTAGATCGCGGTAGATCTGAGTACTCAACCAATGGCAATTTCAGATGAAGACTAGAAGAAGTTGGATTGAAAGGAAAAGAGCACAATACAGTTCTGTGTCTCAGATTTAGTATTGTTGAATGTATCTGGGGAAGCTACGGTGAAGACTTTGTGGGACAAGCTAGGGACTTTGTACCAATCTAAGTCTCTGGTGAATAAGTTGTTCTTGCCGAAAAGTTGTATAACCTGAGGATGAAGGATTGTTACACAACATTTTGTCACTGTCCCTACAATCCCCATATCGCCCATTGGAGGGTAATTTCTGTGATCAATAAGTAGTGTCATGCCTTGCAAAGACCATCATTGCATCCCTTTACATGAGAGCAATATTCATTATGTTGACAATTCCCTGAGAAGAGCTTCAAAAACCCTTGTTTTTGCCTTGGCACAAGTAGTCAGTTCTGCCCTCGCGCTGATGAAGAAGCTTAACACCAAGCCCCGCCAGTTGGTGCTCTATCTCAGTTATCCACCCACACCAATATGTTTATGGAATGTTTTTTTAAAAATAGAGGCAGAGATTACACTCCAACAACTTCAGGGATGAGTCTTTTGGAGTGGTTTGACTGAATAACCACAGACTCCCTCCTTTATTTTATGGTTTCCACCTCTTATGGGAACCTCCTAAAGGATAGGCCTCCCTCCCACCTTTGTAGGGATCCTAACCTCCTCCTTTTCCTCTATAAAAATAAGTTATCTCTCCTTGCATAAGCTAGCTGAACATGGAGAATTAAGTATACTATAGCTGAACTATTGATGAGATAGAACAATAAGGAACTTCATTGAGAGAGCTTAATTCCATGCCCTCATCCCATCTGAATCCCGTGATGAGAATTTGAGACGCGCTTCGGCTAAACCCTGCTGGAGGAGACTACAACGTCAAAGCTTTGGTTGTAACTCTTCCTTCTATAAATACATATATGTGACTATTGTTTGGTTCCCAATTTGTGTTATGTTATATGTTTAATGCAATATGCTTAGCCCTCTTTGACTGGCTAGTAGTTATGAATGAAGTTATTATGTCGTATGTTGTTCTTGTTTGCTGATCTATGTGCAAGTATCGGAGCATGACTGCAGAAGGATTGTGACTTGCCTAGGTAGGAGCGAGAGGCCACCATCACTACAGCTACGACAACCCAGGTAGGTCGATCTACCGTGTCCTCTTTTCATTCAGTAATTAGGAATCAACATTCTAGCATGTCTCTTTGTTTCTAGACCCACTCTAGGGCTAGAGGGATCGTCTTTTTGTCTCCACCACTTGTGCCTGTTACTCAGAATCTGTTGGAATTTAACAGAGGAACCAGTCAACCATTAGGGATCCTTTCGAAGTTACCTATTACTTTGAGAGGAAAAACCATCTATATAGACGTGATGGTGGTCCAAGGTCCCTTAGATTTTAATTTACTCCTGGGACGTGCCTGTGCTTATGGCATGGGCGTGCTTTTCTCCTCCCTCTTTCGTGTGATCTGTTTTCCACACAAAGGTCGGATTGTGACCATTGATCAGCTTTCATTCTTTGGTCCTGATATGGCAGCTGGTCCACCATTGTCCCTTCCGGGTCTTGATCCGCCGGTTGTATCTTCCCGGTCGCAGGTTAATTATGTGGATACATGTCCCATGCCTGCATTCAGTGATAGTGTTGTTGTGCATCGTGTGCTGTGGGCATTGGTTCCTGATTTCCGAGATGTTATTCTCCCATCCGGTGCAAAACTCTTGGAAGCCATGACTCTTATTCGTCATGATGAAAGGTCTTCGGAGCATAATTTGTTTTCTTGTGTTAAGCTCCTTAAAAAATGAAATGAGGTCTTCAGAGCATAACTCGTTTTCTTGTGTCAAGCTCCTTAAAAAATGAAAGGAGGTATTTGAATCATAGTTCCTTTTCTTGTGTCAAGCTCCTTAAAAAATGAAACGAGGTCTTTAGAGCATAGTTCGTTTTCTTGTGTCAAGCTCCTTAAAAAATGAAACAAGGTCTTCGGAGCAGAGTTTGTTTTCTTGTGTCAAGCTCCTTAAAAAATGAAAAATCTCTTTTGAGGATAGTTCTTTTACTGTGTCAACCTAGTTAAAAAATGAAACAAGTTCCCTTTTCAATTCGAGTCTTTTCCAGATCTCATAAAATCCCAGTCAAGTCTTTCTCTTGATCTTGTAATTGAAACTTCACTCCATCTACCTTTCAGATGGACTGAAGCTTGGGGGCATGTACCTCAAATTGAGTCACCATGTTGGGGGTATGAAAATCATTTCAAGCATAGTTTGTTTTCGTTTCAAGATTTTGTAAAAAAGAAACCAGTTTCAAGCATATTTTTCTACCATGTTTTTGAGCTTGTGTAAAAATGACACAATTCTTATTTTACCTCTCATGATTGCCATTTTATTAGCCTGTTTTTCTAGATGAACCTTGGTTTTCTCATTCCATCGTCACCATATGCTTGGCCGATTATATGCCTTCATTTGATTGTTTCATCGATTCCTGGGGAACATCTACAATGAGTGGTTTTGTTAGCCAACCTCTTGACCTTTACTTATTTTGAGCAGTTCAACCATCACTGGAACTAGTTGCTACCCGTAATACCACTCGTTCCTCTAGGAGGAGTCAACTTTCAGCTCTTTTCTAACTCTTAAAAATTGAAAATATTGCCGATATTATTGTCGTTTTGAATTTTTTAAATGGTTACGAAACGTCATCTTCCTAGTATACGTTTACCCCTTTTTTGGGCTGGGATGAATTATTTACGAAAAATGAATACCTTAGCCTATCGCGGCTAAGAGGTTCTTTCAGATATTGTTTTCTACCTTTTCGGATCTGAGAGACTATTTACAAAAAGGGCCATGCTGGAGTTTTATTTTCTGCCTTATTTTCAAACTCTATAAACATGAAAAGATGTCGAATTCTCCCTTTGTCAGACTCGTTAAAACCTGATGACATCGGACTTCGTCACTATGACGTTACTTGAGTTCCTCCTTTCTAGGGCTCCTAAAATGTACTAGGTTGGATTTGTCTGAAGGACAACCTTATAGCACAAGCATATGCTATCCCCTTCAAGCTTGTTTAAAAAATAATTGGGGTACTCACCAAAAATGGTGGGGGAAAATGGAACCAATTTTTAGTTATGTTAGCAGTATGTCGCTCTTGAACATGAAACTCGTCTACAGTCGTGTTGGGTTCGGGACATCTCATTTCGTCATTTTTTCCTTCATGGGTTTGGGTAATCTGTTTTGACCTCTCATCTGCTCTTTGCCACGTCATCATGACCTCAGGTCCCTTGATGTCAAATACTGCCAAATCCAGTGATGTGTCACTGATATGTTCAAGAGAAGTTTTCCTCTGCATTTTTCAACCTCCCTCTGATTCTTTGTTGGTCCTGATTCACTATCATCATGTTCCTCTGTCTCGATTCAATGATGTGGGAAACATTATGGCCCTCCTTTGACCAAGTCATTTCTTGTCGACTTCAGCTCATTATCCAGGAATCTGATCTAGAGACTCCCTTCTGGTACCTTGGAGTCTGCATGCCTCACTAGCAGGTTCTTCAGATTCGACACAAGGTTCACATCATTGGCCTTCAATTGAGTGATTTTGTAGGTGTTCGACGTCAGCTCACTGTTCATATTTCGTGGATTGTACCTGTTGTACCTTGAGGGCCATTGTCATTATTGGTGGTTTCTCTTGCATCTGTTAGCATCTTCTATCATTGGCTGGTAATCAGACGATTTTCTTGCATGTTCGACTTCAGCTCACATATTTGCATGGTTGAATTTGTACTTGTTCGGGTCGTGATGGAGCATAAGACCCTGTGTTTTGTCTGATAAAATATAGGCTGCGAGTTCTTGTGGATTATCATGACTCATTGCATGACTCTTTTGATTGGATGGATGCAACCATACTTGAGTCTATTTGTTGATCCTTACTACTGGATGGCTGCGTCCATACCTCAGATCTCAGTTTTTATACACTCTTTTATGGATGGCTGCACTCATACCACATATTCATGTATCATAGATAGCATTTGTATTTGTAATTGCAGGTTTCCGACAGCGACGTTTAGTTTGAACACATTCTCATAAAGAATTTCACCCCTCCCTCTCCCTCGGACCTCATGCTTTAGGGGGCATCTGTTACACAACATATTGTCACTGTCCCTACGATCCCCATCTCACCCATTGGAGGGTCATTTCTATAATCAATAAGAATTTTCATGCCTTGCAAATACCATCATTTCATCCCTTTACATGAGAGCAATATTCCTTCTGTTGACAATTTCCTGAGCAGAGCTTCAAAAACCCTTGTTTTTGCCTTGGTGCGAGTATTCAGTTCTGCCCTCATGCCGATGAGGAAGCTTAACACTGGGCCCCATGCCAGTTGGTGCTCTGTCTCAGTTATCCACCCACACCAAGCTGTTTATGGAATGTTTTTTTTTAAATAGATGAGGATATTCCACTCCAACAACCTCGAGGATGAGTCATTGGGAGTGGTTGGACTGAATAACCATGGACTCCCTCCTTTAGTTTATGGTTTCCACCTCTTATGGGAACCTCGTAAAGGATAAGCCTCCCTCCCACCTTTGTAGGGATCCTAACCTCCTCCTTTTCCTCTATAAAAAGAAGCTATCTCTCCTTGCATAAGCTAGCTGAAAATGGAGAATTGAGTATACTATAGCTGAACTATTGAAGAGATAGAACAATAAGGAACTTCGTTGAGAGAGCTTAAGTCCATGCCCTCATCCTGTCCAAATCCCCTGATGATCATCTGAGACACGCTTCGGATGAACCTTGTTGGAGGAGACTGTGACGTCAAACCTTTGGTTGTAATTCTTCCTTCTATAAATACATATACATGACTATTGTTTGGTTCCCATTTGTGTTATGTTATATGTTTAATGCAATATCCTTAGCCCTATTTGACTGGCTAGTAGTTATGAAGGAAGTTATTATGTCGTATGATGTTCTTGTTTGTTGATCTATGTGCAGGTATCCGAGCATGACTGCAGAAGGATTGTGACTTGCCGAGGCAGGAGCGAGAGGCTATCACCACTACAACTACGACGACAGCATTGGATTCCAGGTAGGTCAATATATCGTGTCCTCTTTTCATTCAGTAATTAGGAATCAACACTCTATCACGTCTCTTTATTTCTAGACCCACTCTAGGGCTAGAGGGATCATCTCTGTCAGCAGAGAGGATTTACCTGCTTAACAAGGATAGAGACTCGGTGACAGAGCATCTTAATGCCTTCAATATTGTGGTAAGTCAGTTTTCATCTATTGATATTAAAACCTCATATGAAGATAAGTGCATCATTTTGTGGTGTTCTCTACCATATTCATAGGATAGTCTGGTTATTGCAATAGGTAGCAATACAACTACCTTGAATTTGGATGAAATTATCTCAGCCTTACTGTCGGAGGAAATGAGACAGAGAAATATGGAGGGCCATAATGGATATGCCTTATATGTACGAGGAAGGTCCCAAAACATAAAAAAAATTAAGTTTTTGAGTGGGATATCTAAATCTCCAGGAAAGTTTGTAAAGGTGTGCTGGAAATGCGGAAAGGAAGGGCACTACAAAAAGGACCTCATATCTAAAGCTCCTGAGAAAGGAAAGGGATCTGATGATGCTCCTTATGTAGAGGCAAAAACCAACTCAGATGAAGGTGGGGATGTGTATTTTTCTTCTTCTTCAAATACACATGTTGATCATGAGGCATGGTTGATGACTCAGGTGCATCCTTTCACTACACTCCCCATAGGAAGTGGTTTTTCGAGTATGAGAAGTATGATTGTGGCGATGTCTTCTTAGGGGATGATAGGAAGGCTAGAATCATTGGACGTGGAAAATTCAAGCTGAAGATGCAAGGTGGAAATATTAGAACACTTTCTGTTGTTCTGCATATTCCTGCATTGGCCAAAAATCTGATTTTTGTAAGCAAGATGGATGATGCAGGTGTAAAAATAGTGTTCAAGAAAGATACTGGAAAGACGGTTCGGGGAGCATTGGTATTAATGAGGGGAGTTTGGATTGGAACTCTGTAGAAACTTCAAGGTAACACTATTATTTATGGGTGCAACAGTTATGTGGTTCCTGAAAGTGGAGCAAAAATCCTAGCGATCTCTTGATAAAAGACCATGCTATGGCATCAAAGGCTGGGACATATTGGAGATAAGGGCCTTCACATACTGCATGGTAATGGTATGGTAGAAGGTATGTCTAATTTATCTCTATATTTCTATTTCTCTTAACACTGTGTATATGCGAAGCAAAATCAAGTGTGTTTTTCTTTTTGTGCTAAGAGGGCGAACAAAATATTATAGCTTGTGCACAGTGATGTGTTTGGACCTGTGTCAGTTCCATCAATGGGAAATTTTGTATATTATGTTTCATTAATAGATGATTTCTCAAGGAATACATGGATATATTTCTTGAGGAATAAATCTAAAGTCTTTGACATATTTAAAGAATTTAAGTCTCAGGTGAAAAACTAGACAGAGAAGAAGATAAAGGTGTTGATGACAGATAATGGTGGAGAGTTCTGCAAGAAGGAAATTGAAGAATTTTGTGAGAAGTATGGTATATCATGGCAGAAGACTACTGCATACACACCTCAGTAAAGTGGAGTTGCAGAAAGAATGAACAAAACGTTGATGGAAAAGGCAAGAAGCATGCTCAGTGTTACCTAGTTAGGACAGGGAATTTTGGGTAGAGGCAGTGGAGACCACATGTTACCTTGTTAACATACCACCTTCATCAAAGTTGGAGGATAAGACTCCAAATGAGGTATGGACTGGTAAGAAAACCTCTCTTTCACATCTAATGGTATTTGGATGTGATGCATAAGTACATGTTCCAAAGGAGAAAGGGACCAAGTTGGATAATAAATCTGAAAGGTGCATATTTGTTGGGTATATGGATGGTTTAAAAGGTTAAAAGCTTTGGAACCTAGAAACAAGGAAGGTAGTGTACAGTCGAGATGTGGTGTTTATAGAGATGAAAGATGTTGTTAAACATGAAGTCCTACCGAAGGAACCTGAGAAGATAGATTTTGAGCTAAAGGAGGATGAATCAAACTCTACAACAGAAGAAGACTCAAAAGAGGAAGAGCCATAAAATCCAGCTGTGAGAAGATCATTTCGAGAAACAAGACAAACGTAAAGGTATATTCCATTTGCTTTCTGTTCAAATTTTTCTCTGACTATCACTGATGATGATCCCAGAACTGTCAGGGAGGCAGTGGATTCAGAGGATGGAAAACATTGGAAGGAGGCCATGGTTGATGAAATGGAATCCTTGCACAAAAATGAGGCATGGTATCTGGTGGAGTTTTCGGCTAGAAGAAGCCCATCGGGAGAAAATGGGATTTTAAGAAGAAGATGAATGTAGAATGCAAGGTGGAGAAATACAAAGATTGATAATAGCAAAAGGTTAAAAAAGGAGGGGGAGGGGCACCAAAATAGAGGAACGCGAAGAACACAAGGCCGCCATCGACTCACTATTCATATGGTGAGGGACTCACCGATTCATATGGGTGAGGTGATTGAACCAAAAGGAGAGATCAGTATCCGGGTATCAGTATCCCGCTTTCTCGACCATCAGGAGAGAAACGGGGCTGTTATCGAGGAGTTGCCTTAATAAAACGCTAGACAACTCCGTCCTCGCCCTCCTAACGTCAGGTGAGCATTCTTCCTTATGCGTTCCTTTGGATCATTCAATTCTTACCTTTTTGAAACGCCCGACGAAGAATAAAGAAGCTTGGCGCCGGGGCTGGCTGGTATAAACACTTAGGCCAGAACTTTGAGATAGTAGTGAATAGAGAAAGTGTTGCTATAACGGTTGGCACTTAGGCTTGACGAATCCTCATAGCCACCAGCATTACCAGTCACATCATGAGTAGATACGGTTGATTCTACAGTAGTTGAAGCAGCAGTGAAGGCACCCGCATAGTCACAAATAGCAACAGAAGCACGGGTAGCATATGTTCTTTATCGTGATCCAGTTCTTTATCCAGTCCCTGTTGAAGCACCATAAGCTAAAGATACCTATAAGCAGAGGCAAGGACAAGGGCAAAGGCGGGGGTTTAATCTGTTAACCAAGAAGCAGGATTCTAGGTCCAGATGGATATATTATGACTCTGTCGATTGGGAAAGAAGAAAGAAAAAGAAAGATTATTATCAAGAAAAGGAAGCTGAAAGATTCTAATAGGTTCTCTCTTCTCATTCTAATAGGTCCTATCTCTTATAGATATTCTCCTCGTAAAATCCCACTTCGTGGTACCTGAACTGGTAACTGATACTGAAAGAAATCTCGATGCCTACTTCGTGGTAACATCTATATTGAAATATAGATAGAGGAAAGGATGAACTCTATGTATCCCTCTAAACATACAGAACATCTAGCCCATCCATCATACTTATACCGCTTATACCAGGCTTGCTCGTTTTGCTACTGATGCTGTCCCCAGGTGCTGGGAATTGATTTTTGTGATATTTTTTCTCCTCTTGCAAAGGTTACTTCTATTATATTACTTTTATCTGTTGTTGCTGCATTTGATTTTGAGGTAGAATAGATGGATGTGAAGACAAAATTTCTTCATGGGGATCTGGAAGAGGAGATCCACATGAAGCAACCTAAAGGCTTTGTGGTGAAGGGTAATAAAGAACTGGTATGTAGGTTAAAAAATTCTATGTATGGGTTAAAACAATCACCAAGGATGTGGTATCAGAAATTTGATACCTATATACGGGGACTTGGCTTCACTAGAAGCAAAGAGGATCACTGTGTTTATTTTAAAATAATTGGTGATCATGTTATTTATTTGGTCTTGTATGTGGATGATAAGTTGTTGATTGGAAATGAGAAAGAAATTATCCAAGATTTGAAGACCCAATTGTTCTCTGAATTCAACATGAAGGATCTTGGTGATGCAAACTATATTTTCGGTATGGAAATTAAGAGAGATCGGGAAAAGAGGAAGCTATGGTTAAACTAGAGGAAGTATGTCAAGACAATATTGTAGAGGTTAAATATGCATGATAGTAAACCGGTGAAGGTTCCTATTCCTGTAGGTGTAAATCTATCTGTTGAATAGTGTCCCAAGAGACAAGAAGAAGAGGGGGATATGTCTCATGTTCCATATGCAAGGGCAGTGGGTAGCCTAATGTATGCAATGGTTTGTAATAGGCCAGACATTGCACATGCAGTGGGAGTTTTGAGCAGGTTTATGTCAAAACCAGGGAAGGAACATTGGACAATAGTGAAGTGGGTTTTTAGATATTTGTGTGGCACTAGTGATTATGGTTTGTGCTACCAAGGAAGACCAATATTGGGCAGAGAAGGACATTCGTGGTTTTGTTGATGTAGAGTGGGATAGAGATCTAGGACAAATAAGATCTACAAGTGGGTTTGTTTTTAGCCTATTTGAAGGTGCAGTCGGTTGGATGAGTAAAAGACAGACTGTAATGGCTCTTTAAACTACAGAGGTGGAATACATGGCAACCACTCATGCAAGAAAGAAATCAATTTGGTTGCAGAGATTGTGTTAAAGTATGGGGTTGGTGCAATGAGCTATAAGGATAGACTGTGATAACCAAAGTGAAATTTTCTTGGCTAATAACCCTGCTTATCATTCAAAGATAAATCACATTGATTTTCAATATCACTTTGTGAGAGATGTGGTTGAGGATAAAAGGGTGTTGCTGGTAAAGGTTGACACTTTGAAGAATGTTGTAGATGCATTGGCGAAGTCTGTGAGCACTTATAAGTTCTCTTGATGTAGAGAAACAATGGGTTTTACAAAGTTGGACAAATGACTAAGCTCTCCTGTGGCCCCCTGCGGAAAGAAAACAACAAGTGGGAGAATGTTGAGTATGTGCTATATTCTTTCCACGATTAGTCACACGTGCGGGGGGTCACAGGGGGGGCGATAGCTCCCCTGTATGTCTCATCAGGCACAGTAGGGAGGTCACAGGGGGGTGGCAGCCCCCCTTGTTCGGGGGTTCCGCCCCCTGCGCAGGGTTTAGGGCAGCGCCCCAGGAAAATTTTTTTTGGACCCTACTTTTCGGTTTGTGGACGCAACCATGGTTTTTTGCATGGGTTTGCACATGGTTTTGGGGCATGATGGTTTTTTTCCCTTGGTATTTTGTAGATCCGGTCAATGGAACTATGATTAAATTCTAATCCATGGTTAGTGGATTAGGGTTTATGAATGATTCAACATGTATATATATGTGTTGTAACACTAAAACGAATTAAAAAAAAATTCAAGCTGGTAGTCCCAATTTGGGATCCAGGGGAAAATCTTTGTGTATATCTATTTTATGTTTTATTCTCTCGCTATTGTTTATTTTCTGTTTTTAAGATTCGTTTGCAGAAAATTTATGTACAGGGTTAAAACCTACAGGTGGCTTCGGTGAATGTTGGAAGAGGGTGTTACAGAGTGGTATCAAAACATGGTTTCATTCTCTTTGGATGGTGTCTGGTTTCCGACCTCTTTATGTTTGATATCTAATACCATAGAGTGGTATCAGAGCATGGTTCATTTCTTGGACTTGATGGGTAATGTGTTGTTCGTGCCTTTATGTTAGTTTCTTATGTGTCCTTATGCTTGGGGTCTATGTTCTTGTTTTTTATGCACGGTGGTGGCCCTTTTTGCAGTTGTGTCACCATGTGGAATTTGATGGTGTTGTTGTTGGATGTGATCGCCATGAGTGCATGTAAATTGTATATGCATTTGTTATGCATGACATGGTATATATGTTGTTATGCATGCAGTGTCATGGTGAAGGTTTTTGTGCATGAGGTCAGTGTATGCAATTAGGTCATCATGATATTTTTATTTGTTATGATGCTAATGTGTTGGTTGAGATAGAGCAGGAGATTTATACCATTAGAGGGAGATTGCAACACTAGACTTTGGGGTAAGAGCAGATCGTCATACATGTATTGTATGTTTGGCATGCATGTACATTAGTTGATGGATTTTTATATGCATTAGGTTCAAAAAATGTTGGTCATTTTATTGTTGTAGTGGTTTCATGCATGGTAGATGCTAGTGAATCAATGTGGTTATATGGACATGTGTCCAATAATCATGAGTGATAGTAACATGTTATTATATGCATTGTTGTTGTTGTTTTATGTTAGTTAAGTTGATGATTATGTTATGTGTTGTTGATGAGTATGTTATATGTAATCTTGTTTTTGTTATATCTTAGTTAAATTGATGATTAGGGTTATTTCATTAAGATATTTATGTTATATGTATTGTGTTAACCTAGATTGGCTTATGCAAATGGTTACGGTTATGATATTCAAGAATGATTCGACATTTTTGTGATATTGTGTTGTACTAATTTGGAATGACTATGCAAATGTGATTATTATGCATTAATGACAATTGTTTATGAACATATGAAGTGAACATGTTAGTTAGTTACTTGTATGGATATCATAACCTTATTTATATTTGAGTTGATGTGTTGTGAAGTTATATCGTTCTTTGATTTTGTAGAAAATATAGCCTCCCCCAAGATATCTCAAGTTATGAGTTTGATTATGTGATAGTTGTAGAATTCTATATTATGACTGATGAATGTGAATTGATTGTGGATAATGACATGGTTGTTAGTCTTGGTAAAGGTTGATTTCAAATTGATAGATATGTTTTTTTGATATTTGGTACATATGGCTTACATGTGTGTTCAGTTACATATCGGTGTGATTAGCACAACAAGGTAAGGTAACTGGTATATTGTTATGTTTATTTATGCACTAATAGTTATGTGTTTATGGCAGTATTATGCAGGGGATTGCATGGAAAAAGAGACTATTATGAAATATTGAAGAAGGCTCAGGTCGAGCTTTCCATGGGAAGCACCAGGAACCATGGGGATTGAGTCATGGTGTTTGTTGCTAGTCTTGTGCTTTTGGTCTCTTGTGATTTCTTGCGCTTGATTTGCGGTCTTGACTGCGTCTAATGCATGGCCATGCAACTTTATTGTGGTGTCGTATTTATTTTGGATTCTCATGGTATTCTTATTGTTTTTTCTTGTTCTTTCCTTTTATTCTTTGAGGGTCTTGGGAATTGGTTTGGGGAAGAGGAAGTAATAGAGCTCAAGAAGAGATGAATGAAACCCAATAGGTGATCCAAGACTCGAATGATGCTCGATGCATGAGTGAGGACAATTCAAGGCAAGAGTATGATAGTGAATTGGATTGGTTGGGTCCATTAGTGTAAATGGACAATGGCAGGACAATCATGAGAAAGGTAATAATGCAAGGTAATGTGAATAGACTTGTGGCGTCATATGCCTTAGCTATGCTGGGAATTGTTGTTCTCAACATTGTGCATATTATGCACGCATAAAGGGAGTTCTCTTAACCTTGACCTTATGATATTTTGTAATTATGTTGTGATCATGGTTATACTGATGTTTATATATGTATACATGTATGTATGTCTTATCTGACAGGGTAATCATGGATCATGCTTTTTTAATGCTAATGTTTATATGTATATATGTAATTTTCTAACAGGATCATGGTTGTTTTATGCTAATGATTATATATATGTATGTATGTATTTATGTATGTATGTATGTCATTGTATGATAGGGTTTTCAGGGATCATTCTTGTGGGGGAATGAATTCTTATGCAATAGAATGGCACGAAGAGGTTCATGGCCTTATGAGGAATCAAGTGGGAAGAGTAGCCCTGAAAAATATATGAGGCCAGTATCAAGTGGATATCAGTTGATATTATGTGTTTATATTATGCCTATTTCTATGTTATGGACAAGTAATGATGAGGAACACATCAGTAGAATGAAAACAACGTGATACACAACATGTTAGGACAATCATGGATGTTGGTTAGACACTAGAAGAAAGGTTGTTTGGTAGAGTCAGTGTGTGGTCTATAGATGTGTATGTATGTGTTGTACATTTTACACTTTTGATGTTGTGTGCATGCAGTTTTTTCATATATGATACTGTGTACATGTTGTTTATACAGTGCTATGTACAGATGGTGTTGAGTACATGCATTGCTATGTACAAATGGCATTGTGTACATGTTGTTTATGAAATGATATGTATAGATGGTGTTTTTTACATGTTGTTTATGTAGCGCTTGGTATATCTAGTGATATGTACATGTTGGATAAGCGGTGTTATGTATATATCATATTGTGCACATGTTGGATATGCGGTGTGTTGTGCACATGTTGGATATTCAGTGTTGTGTACATATGGTGCTATGCACATGTTTTTCATGTAGTGATATGCACATATCTTGTTGTGTGCATGTTGTATATATGGTGTTATGTACATATGGTGTTGTGTGCATGATTTCACATGTGGTGTTGTGTTCAGGTGATGATGTGTGCAGGTGGTGTTGTGTACATGTTGTGCATGTGGCGTTGTGTAAATTTGGTGTCGTGTACATCTCGTGCACGTGGCGTTGTGTACATGTGATGTCATGTACATCTCGTGCATTTGGTGATGTGTACATGTGGTATTATGTGCACATTGTACAGGTGGTGCAATGTACATGTGGCATTGTGTACACATTGTGCAGGTGATGACGTGTACATGTGATGTTTTGAACACGTTGTGTAGGTGGTATTATGTATAGGTGGTATTGTGTACATGTTGTGCATATGGTACTGACATACACGTGGTATTCTGTGCATGTCGTACATATTGTGTTGCATACATGCATTACTACGTATGTGTGTTGTGTAGTCATAGTAGCATGGTATGTGTATTCGTTGTGTTCTACTCTATGTATGTATAGGTGTTGTGTTGTACACTAGGTGTAGGTGTATGTGTTGTATTGTACACCAGGTGTAGGTGTATGCGTAGTTTTTTACATCAGGTGTAAGTGTATGTGTTAAGTTGTGTGCTAGGTATAGGTGTATGTATTACATGGTGTTATATGTCATATGTGTTTGTAGGTGTGTGATGCACCGTATGTGTATGTGAATGTGGTTGAAGAGAAGGAACTAGGTGTTTTTCAGTTATGGAAACCGATCCAGTGTGCATATATGATTATGATTTATGATGGTTACATGTGATCTATGATTTTAATTATGATGGTTGTGTTTCGAGCTAACCAAATGTGATATTCTTATACATGATGATTTGGTCAAGATTCTAGTTTGAATTGTTGTGACAGGAAGTGAAAAGAATTGCAAGTGTGCCCTATTGATGAGCCATGATTTGGATTTTATTTCAATTTATTTTGAATCTGATGGAATATATGTGCTTGGAACAGGAAAAAAATGGACATGCTCGGTTGGGTGGTTGAAACCAACTGCAAGAATTAGCAGCAACAATAAAAAGGAATTGAAACAAGAAGCAATATGTTGGTAAAGCACTTCAGGAGTAGGGTCATTGTGGGACACTAGTACCCAATAGTGTTCATTGATTACCATGAGCATGCTATTACTGGTATGATGGCTTTGAGGCAGGTATATGCCTTTACTTTTGTATCTTCCAATGCGAGGAAGCCTTGTCAAGGGATGGAATCCCCGAGATAGGGGATGTCTGGTAAGTTTGAAGGTGAGTAAATACATAAAAGGAGGTGACCAAATTTCCTTAGGGACTATGTATCAAAGAAGGGAAGGCCATGGATGGATTTGTTTTGGTCATTAGCATTGCTAGATGGAATCATATGCAAATTGGGAGTGTGCCCTAGAATAATGAGTTGGTAACTGTTCAGTGAGAGGAAAAGTGGCACAAGATTGTAGCACTCGACATTGGATGCAGACTTTGACTTTGGCAGTGGATTTTGGACCTCTTAGGAAGGAGGTGAATCCTGGTACTACTTTTTAGGGTGGAGGTGTGAGCCTCTGGATTCCCTTTTTGCGGATGCAGGCATTGTATCTTTTATTTGTTGGTTAGAGAAAATGTGAATATGTGTATACGTGTATATTGTATCGAGTTGGATTTATAAAGCTTCATAGACAGTATGGTTATTTTTTGGTTGAAGGAAAGGTGTATGTGTATATATGTGTTTCTATTGTAAATACCATAATTATCTATGTTATAAAGATCCAGTAAACAATATCATTTTCATGTTTTCAGTAGTGGTCATTGTAGATACTGCAATGAGTTGTGTTATAAAGCTTCATGGGAAATATTTTTTTGTTTTCAACGGTATGGCTGGTTATAGGTATCATTGAACACCGAGGACGATGTTACCCCAAGGGGGAGGGTTCTGTAACAACCCTAGTGAAAAATATATGTAAAAATAATAAAGGTAAAATAATACCTAGGTCACGGGACACATATTCGAAGCTGAATGTTGGGAAAAACATCCTAGTGGGTGTCGCTTTGGTTTATTATGGCTAAAGGAAATTGGCAAAGGAATATGGAAAGGAAAAGTGGCATTATTGGCATAATATTTATGAAAATAAATGAAAATAGGATAAAAGGGAGGTGAAAGGTCATAGGTTGTATGTGAGGAGGACAATGAAGGAAAATAATGGAAAATGAAGAAAATAGTGGCCTCATTGATAAAAAGGCTTTTGAGGATTAGTTGGTAACCTTTTGTCAGTTCAGTTTTGGATCTCTCTCTATTCTCTCTCTCACACACTCCTGGATACTTTTAGTTTTCTTGGAGAATTTAAGAATTGGATCGAGAAAGGAAAATAAGGCAAAGAGGAAGCAAAGATCAAGCAAGGAAGAGTAGGATCAAGCAACTAAAATGGATTTACTTGCATGTAAATATTTTCATGTGTGATTTCCTTGCTATATTTGGCATGTATGGTTATGCATATATTTTATTGGTTATCTTGTTTTCATTGACATGGGTTTTTCCAGGTATGACAATGTTCTTTACCCTTTCCTTTCCATTTCATGATAGCCATGGTGTGATGGGGTTTTCATGTTTTGGTTGAGCTGGATTTATGGATGGATTTGAAATTGAGTGAGATGGATCTTCGAATGAAAGATCACATGGCCTAGTAATCCCTGAATTGGATTGTGGATTGTGGTAAATCCATGGATCAGACTGTCGATTGCGATAAAGATAGTTATTGTGTGCCTCAGTGGGCCTAGGAATCCTCGACCGGTGAATGGTGGGATATATGTTAAATTCTAGAGGTGGGTGCTCTCCATATGACCTAGGAATCCCGAGATGGGACATATGGTAAAGCCTAGAGGGTGGATTCTCGGTCAACGCCTAGTGATCTTGTGTGGAATGCGGTAAAGCCTAGAGACTAGGAGACATGAAAATTCCTCACGATGTAGGTGGAGAAATCTAGTGGTATCCATGCTTGTTTATTAATACTGATATGGTGGAGATGATTATAAAGCCTGATATTGCATGTTTATTGTTTTGGCCTAGTGATCCAGTGATTATTTCAGTAAAGTTAGTTTCTATTAATGAAGGTGAGGCGGTTTAGCCTCAGAAATCCATGGTAGGTTCTTTTGGTTTGTGTCCCACATTCATGCTTGGAATATGGCACGGGGGTGATTGGCTGAAGAGAGATTTGGCTCAGCCAATCTATGGTCGGGTGGAACGTGGTAGTCCCATACTGGGTTGGATTTTTCGTTCATTAATAAGAGTTCCTTTCCATAGTAATTTATGCATAAATGTGTTGGATTCTATGTAGCATTGATGGTTGTTGTATCCTAAATATTTTTGTTGTTTATATGCTAGTTATGAATGTGTTTTATGACAATGAAAATGTATGGTTCTCATTATTTTTTGATTTGTAAATGAATGAGAAATGAATATATGACCTAATAGATGATAATGCAGCTAATGTGATAAGGGAAAAATGTTTCTTAGCGAATCTCGGATAAGTATGAGACCACTATGCTTAGATATATGTTGTTTAAACCTGTAGATTAGATATTTGTGACATGTTTGACGAAATTATTTTCATGGTTAGTAGGGGTCCAATCAAGTCCTTGTTTAAGTGATTACATTTACATCATTTTTCCACTATTATCTTTTATTTCTGGAAGTGTCATGGAGTTTTGAACAATGACCTGAGCCCTGGGTCTTAAAAAGTGGCATAGAAATTGGGGTTGCATGCACAAAACTACATGGAAATGTCCCCATTCGCATGCATACCCATGTTGTGGGAGCGACTGGATAGTCCTAGTCGCACTCATGCCCATGTCATGGGAGAAAATGGGGTGTTAATGCAGAAAAGGTCAGTTTGTCTTAGGGGATAGCCACCTGGAATGTTTGGATGGCTCCTAGGTTTCCTATAGCAGGTGAAGAAGGTATGTGTAGTTTCGTGGTGTCGGTTCCACTTCCTTAAGGTGAATTAGGAGGTTGAATCATATCATAGTAGCCTCTCGTCGCATGTTTACCCCATTGGACCAGGTAGCTTGGGTAATTTTTAGAAGAGGGTGTTACATTTTATTTGTTGGAATTACTGATTTCTTCAACTTGAAAGACTGCATTATTTTCTTCAAGTTAGTAATGTTTCATGGTGACCTATTGTTAGACACAGGTGCATGGAAATGAAATGTCATTTTGTATGGATTAGAACTATGGTGGATGATAAGGTTTGGATCAAGATGGCCATATCTGTTATAAGGTCTTGTTTCCTTAATTTCTTTTAAGGAAAACATCTTCGTGGAATATTTTTTAATTCCCTTATATGTATTGTTTGGAGGGTGTAACCTTATTTTCTATGCTACTCTTAATTCGTGGAAATGGTTTATGAAGGTGAAAAAATAACAAGACCAATACCTTATTGCTTTGTTCAAGTATTGAGAAACAATGATGCATGTAAAAATTGAAATACAACTTGAGTATATTTGAGAAGATGTTTTAGAAATAACATGATTTTTCTGAATTATATGGTTTTACAAAGTACAACTGTGACTAATGTTGCTAGTATGGTTAAGCATGGGTAGCTTAATGGTAGCATAGTGATGCCACTAAGATTCTAGCATCATGACACATAAGAACCAATGAAAAGTAAGAAGTTGCAATGCAATTTTCAACTGAAAATGTGAAGGTAAAATGTTTATCGTTAGGCAAACATGACATGCAATATTTGTGCATAGAAGATATAATGGTTTTTTCATAAAATTCATATTGATTATTATGTGGAAATTTTGAATGATCACCATTGGTGATACATGAGATGCCACTCATGATTCTTGTGAATTGTTGGATTTGAGGGGTGCCCTGATTGAAGGCCAAAACCGCGAGGATGATCAGGAGTAAGACTTGAAACTTTTCATGTAATCATAAGTTGGTAATTGGAATACATTTGAAGCAAACATTCGATGATAGTGAAAATCAAATTGTAACTTTGATTTGTATAGTTAATATTTTATGTAGATTAAAAAGCAATGTCCAAAAAACTGGTAAATCATTTTTAAAATGACTTTTACGATTTTCTAAGATGACATATGGATGAAAATCCAAAAGGTGAAAAGTAAACATTTTTGTTGATAAATTGAAATTATTTTACTTATTATTATTTTGGAAAATACAAGAGGATCCACCACGCAAGACGTTAGACACATAACTTCCACGAAAACAATCAAAATTAGTTATGGTCCCAGAAGGGATAAGAAAACAAAAATCCTCCATTTCTCAAAGAGGGATGAACCTATTTGGCATATTTGACCACAAAACTCTGACATGAATGCAAATAAATGTCATTGGTGGAAGATGTATGAAAATACTTGCAACAAATCAAGGAAGTTGGAATTAGAAGGTACTACTGGGAGATAAAGACTAAGACTTGTACCTAGATCTAGTAGGATGTTACTTGGGTTGAGGAGGTGTAAATATGTGAAATATTTATGATTAGTTTCCTTGCATGAAATCATCCTAATTCTCAGGGAGAAACTACTAGAAATGTAGTTCAAGATTGACTCGTATTGTATGCCTAGAAATTCATGATACCAAACTTGTTTATGTCTTTAGCAAGGGCTAAGATGATATTCACTTTGTGTGGTTATGACTAATATGATAATTTATGTGATTAGAACACTATATGCTTTTGAGTACTTGCAGAGGTATTTGATAAATGATTGATATTTGAAAATATTGTGATAAAAAATAATGTGATTAGAGTTGAGAAATATTAAGAGGATTCCTTGGTAAACCAAAGATGAGTTGGGGTTTGATAAAATACCAAAGATGTTTGTTATCAAGTTGGTAAACCACTCTTAGAGTGGTTGCCACAACTGATAAACCACCTTTAATTAAAATATTGCATGGAGTGGCCATTGTTTCTAAGAATATTGGAAGGTAACAACCAAATTTTATGAAGATATTTTTTTTTGTTTTTACGAAATTGAACAATGGTTGAAAAGCTATAACTAAAAGTTAAATACTTTGATAGTTGTAATATTTGTGGTTATTAATAAAACCTTATTTATTTTACTTATTAGTATTTTCTAAAAGAAAAAAATCGACCATTTTGAAGGAGAAGGATCCCTTTTTGGTTGTTTTGGTTACGAAACTATCACAATTTGAGATAGATGTCATGGGTGAAAGATGATGTAAAAATTGCATTGTGGAAGATAAAAGCAATCTAAATGAGAAAACAATTTCCAAGGAGATAAAGACTGGAAGAAAATGAAAAAGAAATGAACACTGAAGATGGTGTTATTTTTATGGGGTAGGGGATGTAATATCCCAAAAAGCCAAACATGCATAAATAATTTTGAAAATTACTAATCATATGAAATTTATTATTTTAATAATGTGGAAAATATTATTAGATTAAAAATAAATGCATGAATGCATTAGTACTTTGAAAATAAATATAAACAAAGAAAATATAAATATAAGCCAAGAATCAGTTAGGTAGCTGAGAACTCTGTTAGAAAACCCTTGTTTGGTTTTGTAACGATTGGAAACTACCAGATCAGTCACCATAAATGTATTGGTTCAACGAATTGGTGGGTGTGTGTTTCACTTAGCCAAGAGAATTTCTATCCAACTTGAAAGAAAAGGGAATAATATTTTAGAAACGCAACCGTATGTGTCTTGGTAGATTTATAGTGTTAAAAACAGTTTAGGCAAAGGTTTGAAGGTATGATTCCACTCAAAAACTAATTATTTCTTTTGTTCTTGTGCACCGAAGTAGAATTTAAAGTAATGAATGGGTACACAAACTCTATTAATTTTACCGTTATCATTAGCATGGTGATATTTAAACGCTATTTATTGATGGCCATTTATATGCAGCCTGCAAGTTGATATTCTAAATATGGTTTTGCAATGATCAATACATTTTTGACTGGGCTAATATGATAGTGAGTTTATGGTTATTTTTAGTCACAAATAAAAGATTGACACAATGCATTTGTAAATACATTTGTAATAATAAAACAGTCACGGATCTGGTTAATGCATTTGATTTTGCTTTCACAAAAATAATATAAAAGTGGTTTTATTAATGCGTAGAATTTTTCATTTTCAACCATAAATAATTAGCCTTTTATAATTGAATATATTTATTTAATGTATGTGAAATATAGATAAATAAACATTTTTTTTATAATTGTGTCATCTATCAATGTATGATAAAGATGAATAAATATGGGTATTTTTATAATTATATTAAATAAATATTTTTTTATAATTTGATGCATTTATTTAATGCATGCAAAATATAGATTTATATGTTAGATTTTATAATTGTGATAAGATATTATTAATTTTTGTTATGGAATTGGTAATAACAAGAATGGTTTTGTATTAAAGAAAACAAGTAGATAATTACTCATGATTTTGTATTAAAAATAATTGTTACCCATGGTTTTGTATTAAAAAGAACAAGTAGATTGTTACCCATGTTTTTGCAACAAGAGCATTAACTAAGATTCAATACTATTGTTTTTTGAATTGATATCTATGGTTTTGCATTATGTTAAATGCAATAAAAGTATGAGTTTGCAATAATAATTATGGTATTGCAGGTGTGAAATTACATAAATTTTATGTTTTTGCATTTGATAACGCATTTATAACTAAAAATTTTAGTTGAGGTTATGACCTTTACTTTATTTATGCATGTGTAAGAAATGTTTTCATGCAAAAAGAAAAAAAATATATGATTTTTATATAAAATGATTAAATATTTGAGATAGAGATATTTTGATTCTCTCACATATTTGGATGAAAAAAAAAATCCTTTATATTTTATATTTCAGGACTTACATGTAATCAAGACATTAGAATGTTTGCTAACAATAATTGAGTAATATTTTCTAAACTAATCTCTTTTGTGGTGATCAAATGATGGATTCTAACCAATACTATTGCAGGTGATGAGGTCATTATATATAATTATTGTTACATGCAGAGTGAAATGCAATTTACAATGGAAAATTTTGTTTAGTAAGTTATATCGTTAACTTTATATGGTCTAATAATGTTGATGTACGATTGGGAAGAAAGTTATTGCGGTAAATACCATGCCACAAACATATTATGTCACAACGAAACATGGCATCATGTCTAATGTACGGGCCTCTAGTTAATAATGTTTGAATGAAATATTATGTGTCTTTTATAAAATCTTAACAATGGACAAGAGATGGTATCCCTTGTTTCCATTGAGTGAAGCGTGAACTCCCTCATGAAACTTTTAATAAAATAAGTGTTTGTTGTTTTTTCCCTTCAGGGTTTCCAAGGTAATATTGGTGTTCATTTATGTGCTTGCCTTGATGATATGGTCACCTTGCATAATGTGGAAAAGTATATCATTTATCAGGTTTTTAATAAGACCTCATTAAATGAATAAAGTTAATTATGCAAAACTATAACAAAATGTAGTATGTTAACAAGTTGCACTAATGATTAATCCTTTACTGAAATAACTATTTCATTTCTATGGTTACTTCACTTAATGATTGTGATTATAACATTTACTTCACTTAATGATTGTGATTATATCATTTAATGGTCATATTAGAAGTATGTGATAAGTCATTCATGGGATGCTACATCTTGTAAAACTTGTAAAAAAATTGATCTTGTGTATTTTGTACGAGGTATACCAAGGGATGTTACAAATGTTAATTCAAAGAAAATTATATCCATATATTAGAAGGAATGAAAGCTTAAAGTGTGGACTGAGCTAAAAAGGTTCTACAATTTCATACTCAAGTTTTGCATAGGTTCTCCAGCTAAACACACTAAAAAGATAGGTCAAGAGAGTGAAAACGTGAAGTTCATACACATAGTGCATTCAAATAACTACTAATGTATCTTTTCAGGAGTGTCTTTATGCATTATTTGGTGAAATGAAGTCCAATTATTTGAAAAAATAAGTTGAAATGTGAAAAATAACAATCTATCCACCAAAATAATGAAATTGATGATTCACCTTAGTCTAATTACTAATCCTTCAATCAAAATTTAGGTATTCTTAAAGAATAATTTAAACACATATTTTTCTTGTTAACTCTTTCCGAGGATCTAGTAAATAAATAAACTTTTATGATTTAGATTAATGGGGTGAGTTTCAATTTTCTTCCAAAGTTTTAAGTAAATCAAGACTGGTAGAAAATATTTTAGTGTAATTAGTCCATATTTTTTTACCATAAATGAAAGACAAACATTTTAATGAAATTTTAGACCACTTCATGCATTGGTACCATGTCTATCATTATGTTCAATTTTGCACTCAACCATCTATGAATGAATGAGATGAAATTACCACTATCTTCCTAATGTAAGAGGAAGAGGGTTGACCAAGTTGTGCTCCGTCACATGGGAGAGGAAAATTTCCATAGATGTACTCTACAGATGGAATTACATATCAAGTAGGATGTAATAAAACCTTTAATTTATTAGCTTAACGGGAAAATTGAGCATTGGCAATGACTAATATCAATTTGAAGGATGTTTAATTCAATTTTGTAATTCAAATTCAATAATAAAAAATTGTGTCTCTAAATCATAACAATATACATTTAGGTATTCAAGTATTTTTCGCCAATTTTAATAAAAATTGTAATACTCATCCTAAAAATTAAATGATATAATTACTTCATTTCAAAATATAAAAATAATGTAAAGTATCTCATATTATTTTTATTTTAATTTTCATAACTTGTTAAATAATTAGTTTAAGTAGAAACTACATCTTCTAAGTTAGAGAAAAAAAGTGGAAGCAACAAAAACTAAAAGAAGCCTAAATAGATAGGGGAAAGAGAGTTCAATGTTATAATCAAAGAAGATTTTACTTTCTATCTTAAAAAAACAAATGAATATTATAGCCCAGAAGTCAATCCATTTAATTTTATTTAAAATAGTTTGTAAATAACCATGGGTTTATACTTTTCATATTGTGCATAATTAATAGGATTATGTATCAAAAAGATAAATCCATTCTACTTTATTAAAATTGGTCAATATAAATAATAATTAAATTGTTTTTTATATTCCCTCATGGGTGGGAATGAGTCCATAGTCATATCCTCGGTGGAATTTGTGTGGCTAATGACAAATGTTTGCATGAGTAAAATACTTGGAGGCACTGTGGTGTGAGCAAGGAATATTAACAAACGCTGACATGTTCTTATCAATATAAAACGGGAATGGGAGAGGGACCTCACAACTTGCTGCCTTTTTTCATCTTCTCTGTTGTGATTCATTTACTATTACAGGAGGTTTCCATAATGGCTCTAACATGCTCCATTGCGGGAGGGAAGGATGCGTGCACTCAGATAATTTAATACTTCCTGCAACATAGAGGGAATTCCCTCCTTAAAAATTGTGCCATAGTTCACACTTTTATTGTCTTCGTCCTTCAATGGGAGATTAATGTTATCCTTCCATTATGACATTTCTCCTCCTCTAGTAGTTTTAAATTGGATGGATTATTTACAAGTTTCCAAGCGTACATTGGATTATTGAGAAAGGTAGAAAGGTTTTATGGTGCTTCAGCTTTAGTTGATCATGTGATGTTTGCTATTGCATATTAGGTGCATTTCAAGCTATCTCTTGGTATATTGAAATACATTTACTCGGAGGAAGGAATTGGGGTTTCAAGTATTTTATACTTTAATGGGCTTTGAAATTTTGAAGGATGTTAATGTTTTTCGTCCTCTTCTTGCATAGCGCAACCACAGGGCATGTCTTCGAATTGGGGGTTGTGTTTCCTTCATCATCACTTTGAGGCTTGTACTTTCAAGGTATCTCTTTTAATTACCAGGTTTTGGTATGTTGGGTGTGGTATCCAAGGAATTTTTCAATTTGGTTTTATCAGTCTCCTTTACCATGGCTTCATATGCTTAATTTTTGTATATCTCATATTACAATGGGGAATTTTATGGCTTCATGTGTTTAATTTTGGGCCACATGGTTTAATGTTGGTGCCTGGTAGCAAAGTATTGTCTATTGTAACTAATTATATGTCTTTGTATCATCGGGTCCGTCCATTTATGTTAAATTATCACCACCAATTCCCTTTCATTAATTCTTGTAACAAAAATTCCTACCTAGGTAAGTAAGCTCAATTAGTGTAATGGGTGGTTGCTCTTGTTGTTTCAAATTTTTTCTACATGGTTAAAGAGTAATAGCTCTCCAAGCCTCTCAGTTGTAGGTTATAACCCTATACAGAAATTATCTACAAATGAATATTAAAATAGAAAACAAACAATAGCGAGAGCATAAAACATAAAACAAATAAACTTAATGATTTTCCCCTGGATCCCAAATCGGGATGACCAACTTGATTTTTCATTATATTCCAATGCTCCTTCCCTGGGTTTGACATAAACCTACTCAATACTCCCACTGCATGTGAAATGTCTGGTCTAGTATAGAAAATTGCATACATCAGGCTACCCACTACACTTGCATATGGAACACGCGACATATCCTCCTCTTCTTCTTGTGTCTTGGGACACTGTTTAGCAGATAAATTTACACCTACAGGAATTGAAACATTCATCAGTTTACCATCCTGCATATTAAACCTCTGCAATATAGTCTCGACATACTTCCTCTGGTTTAACCAGAGCTTCCTCTTTGCCTGATCTCTCTTAATTTCTATGCCCAAAATATAGTTTGCAGCATCAAGATCCTTCATGTCGAATTTGGAGAACAGTTGGGTCTTCAAATCTTGGATAATTTCTTTTTCATTTCCAATCAACAACATATCATCCACATATAAGACCAAATAGATAACACAGTCACCAATTAATTTAAGAAAAACACAGTGATCCTCCTTGATTCTGGTGAAGCCAAGTCCTCATATATAGGTATCAAATTTTTGATACCACATCCTTGGTGATTGTTTTAACCCATACAGAGACTTCTTTAACTTGCATACCAATTATTTCTTCCCCTTCACCATAAAGCCTTCAGGTTGTTTCATGTAGATCTCCTCTTCTAGATCCCCGTGAAGAAATGTTGTCTTCACATCCAGTTGTTCTACCTCAAAATCAAATGCAACAACAACAGATAAAACTAATCTAATAGAAGTAACTTTGGAGAAAAAATATCACCAAAATCAATCCCTGGCACTTGGGAATAACCTTTTGCTACCAACCAAGCTTTGTATTTCTCCACCTTGCCTTCTACGTTCATCTTCTTCTTAAACACCCATTTTCTCTCGATGGGCTTCCTTCCAGTGAGCAACTCCACCAGATCCCATGCCTCATTTTTATGCAAGGATGCCATTTCATCAACCATGGCCTCCTTCCAGAGTTTTCCGTCCTCTGAATCTACTGCCTCCCTGACGGTTCTGGGATCATCATTAGTTATAGTTAAATCAACATTTGAATAGAAAGCAGATGGACTATACCTTTCTGGTTTCCTTCTTTCCTGAATTGATCTTCTCATAGCTGGAGTTTGTGGCTCTTCCTCTTCTGAGTCTTCTTCTGTTGTAAATTCTGATCCTTCCTCTTTTAGCTCAAAAACTATCTTCTCAGGTTCCTTTGGTAGGGCTTCATGTTTAACATCTTTCACCTCTCTAAACACCACATCTTGGTTGTACACAACCTTCCTTGTTTCTGGGTTCCAAAGCTTGTAAATGTTTAAACCATCCTTATACCCAATAAAGATGCACCTTTCATATTTATTATCCAACTTGGTAATTTTCTCCTTTGGAACATTTACATATGCATCACATCCAAATACCCTCTCATGTGAAAGAGAAGGTTTCTTATCATTCCATACCTCATGTGGAGTCTTATCTTCCAACACTGATGAAGGTGATATGTTAACCAAGTAACATGCAGCTCCACTGCCTCTACCCAAAATTCTTATCCTAACTCGGTACCACTGAGCATGCTTCTTGCCTTTTCCATCAACGTTCTGTTCATTCTTTCTACAATTCTGTTTTGCTAAGGTGTGTATGGAGTAGTCTTCTGCCGTGTTATACCACACTTCTTACAGAACTCTTCAAATTATTTCTTACAGAACTCCCCACCATTATCTATCCTCAACACCTTGATCTTATTCTCTGTCTGGTTTTCCACCAGAGTCTTAAATTCTTTAAATATGTCAAAGACTTCAGATTTATTTCTCAAGAAATATATCCATGTATTCCTTGAGAAGTCATCTATGAATCAAACATAGTACAAAAACTTACCCACTGATGGAACCGACATAGTTCCAAGCACATCACTGTGCACAAGTTATAATATCTTGTTCGCCCTCTTAGCACCAGAATGAAAACTCACCCGATTATGCTTCCCATATACACAATTTTCACAGAAATCGAAATACAGAGAGAAATTAGACATACCTTATACCATACCATTTTCATGCAGTATTCAAAGGCCCTTCTCTCTAATATGTCCAAGCCTTTGATGTCATAACATGGTCTTTTCTCCAAAGACTTCTAGGCTTTCCGCTCCACTTTCAGGAACCTTAGAACTATTGCACCCATCAATAACAATGCTGCCCTGAAGCTTGTACAAAGTTCCAATCTGAACTCCCCGCATTAATATCAGTGCTCCCCGAACCATCTTACAAGTATCTTTCTCGAACACTGTTTTTACACCTGCATCACCATCTTGCTTACAAAAATCAGATTTATGGCCAATGCAGGAATGTGCAGAACACTAGGAAGTGTTTTAATCCTTCCACCTTGCAGCTTCAGCTTGAATTTTCCACGTCCAATGATTCTGGCCTTCCTATCATCCCTTAGGAAGACATCACCGCCATCATATTTTTCATACATGCCGAACCACTCCCTATGGGGAGTGAAGTGAAAGGATGCACCCGAGTCAATGAACCATGACTCATGATCTACATGTGTATTTGAAGAAGAATCCAAATACACATCCCCACCTTCTTCCGAGGTGGTTTTTGCCTCTGCAGAAGGAGCATCATCAGATCCCTTTCCTTTCTCAGGAGCTTTAGATCTGCAGTCCTTTTTGTAGTGCCCTTCCTTTCCGCATTTCCAAAACACCTTTACAAACTTTCCAGGAGATTGAGATCTCCCTCTAGATTTATATCTCCCACTCGAAACCTTATTCTTGTTTCTATTCTGGGACCTTCCTCGTACAGATAAGGCATCTCCATTATGACCCTCCATATTTCTCCATCTCATTTCCTCCGACAACAAGGCTAGGATAATGCCATCAAAATTCAAGGTAGTTGTATTGCTACCTATTGCAATAACCAGACTGTCCCACGAGTCTGGAGAACACAACAAATTTATGCACTTATCTTCATCTAAGATTTTAATATCAACAGATGACAACTGACTTACCACAATATTGAAGGCATTCAGATGCTCTGTCACCTAGTCTCCATAGTTCATCCTCAGGTTATACAGATTTTTCCACAGGAACAATTTATTCGCCAAAGACTTAGATTGGTACAAATTCCCAAGTTTGTCCCGCAAATTATTCGTCGTAGCTTCCCTAGATACATTCAATACCAAATAAGAGACACACAACCGTATTGTGCTCTTCGCCTTCCGATTCCACTTTTTCTAGTCTTCATCTGACATTGTCGTTGGTTTAGTACCTGGATCTACCGCGATCCAATAGTCTTTATCCACCAGCAGATCCTCCATATTGAGCTTCCACAACTCAAAACTCTAACCATTAAATTTCTCAATCTCTATCTTTTCACTGCTCGCCATCTTTTTTCACCGCAAGAATCGATCCCGCGGATCTCCCATTAAACAGGGTCTACCACAGGCCCGAGAAAAAACCCCCCAGCAGCAAAGGCATCCCCTTGAAGCCAAAACAACTTCGATACCAAATGTAGTTTTTAACCCTGTACAAAAATTATGTACAAATGAATCTTAGAATAGAAAATAAACAATAGTGAGAGCATAAAACATAAAATAGATAAACACAGAGATTTTCCCCCAAATCCCAAATCGGGACGACCAACTTAATTTTTCATTATATTCCATTTAGTGTTACAACACAAATATATACATGTCGAAGCATACATAAACCCCAATCCATTAACCCTGGATTAGAACATAATCGTAGTTCCCTTGACCAGATCTACAAAATACCAGGGGATAAAAACCATCATACCCCAAAACCATGTGCAAACCCATGCACAAAACCATGGGCGGGTTCGCCAACCAAAAAATAGGGTCCAAAAAAATGTTCTCAAGGCGTTGTGCTGGACCTCGATCAGGGGGGGCTACCGCCCCCCCTGTTGTGCCCGGCACAACGTACAAGGTGGGCTATCGCCCCCCCTCGCGAATGACTAGTCGTGGAAAGAATATAACATATACCCAACATCAGGTTAGTCACTATAAAAACCACAGTTATTTACCGCATTGTTCTTCTATCACAAATAATTGAAAATTATCAAGACTCGTTGCAATCCACAGCTGATTTCTCTTCATACTTGGTGACAATTTTAGGCCTGCATAGGTTTGTGTCCGACAAGGGTTTCAACCATTATGGGTGTTTCGTAGTATTGTGCACTACGGTTTTTGGGGATGATATAATCCCGATTGGTAGTGTTACAATGTATTCCTCTCTGTTTCCATCTCTAAATCTTGTGGTCTATCAACAAGTGAAAGTCTTGCTCATTTATTTCGAAGTATGCCACCTCGTTAGAGAATGACAAGTTGGTAGGGAGGTGCTAGTAGTAGCTCCATTTCTGAATCAAGACATCTATTTGGATGGAACTCAGTTACCACCTTGTTTGACTCAGTTCCTCTGGAGATCAGAAAAATGATTCGACACTTCGAATCCATAGGATTTGGTGATAAATCTTATTTATCTGATTTAGAGGTGGGTTATCAACATTTCAAATGGATTCCTAACCCTGGAAAATTTTGGAGAAGAAGATTTCATTTCTTACACTCCATCGCAGGTCTCATCAATTGGATAACTTATTTGACCTGGTGTTTGTGAAAAACATGTGGATAATTATAAAATTTTTGTAGGTCAGGAAGACACCAAACGACTCCTTAGGAGTGTCGATTATTGTTTGGATGGCCTACTCATACATATGCAATGGGTGGAAAAAAATGTAGTGTCTGATATTGAGGACCTCGTCGATACTCCTGTAGTAATTGATGTCCCTCTCATTAACACTACAAGGAAAAGACCCTCTAGTGGATGTTTTTGAGGAACCCCTTATAAAAAATACCCAAGACATTCGTTTCTAGTGGAGGTTACTAGAGGAGGTTGGCGGACAGAGGTTTTTGCAGATGTTTTTTGTCTGGTGCGCTTATCATCCTAAACCGCACTGGTGTGTTCAACAAGAGAAAGCAACAGTGCGCATAAAACATTGGCACACCGAACATCGTGCGCTCCATACACACCCGGCCAGTGTGTCTTATTACTGTAGCACACTGGTTCTTTACAACTCTTCCACACCGGTGCGTCATAAAAAACCACGCCAAAACAGAAACTGCCTGGTGCAATCTTAATCAACTGCACCAGTGTTCCTATAAAACCCGGCGCACTGGAAAAGGGTTAAATAAAAAAAATTACGGCCAAAAAACCACATTTCACTTTTCTCAGTGCTCCAGAGCTCTCAAACACAGGTGCAATTTAACTTGTCTAAGTCGCCCTGACATTGGTGCTCCCATTGCACCCATTCCACACACTTTTGTTGTGCATCGCCCACCAATCTTCAGCTTGAATTTTTCAAAACGGTGGGAAAATTTTCTTTTGCAATTCTACAACCAATATGCCTCATTGACGACCAAATGTACAGGTATTTCTCTTGTTTTTCCATAATTAAGCTTTTTAGAGGATTATAATTTAAAATAACCTTAAAATTAACCATTTAAAATAAAACAATTTGTCACGTAGTGCACTCGAGCCGTTCGGCTCGCACCGGTAAGCGGTGTCGCCTGTAAATTTACAAGTCGCACCGGAACCTGTGCTAATGGTATCCACACTGGTTTGGGGGTAGTACCTGTTAGAGTCGGACTTTGCAGCCCTCCGTCAGAGATCATTTCTCTATTTTCATTTCATTGTTTAGGTGTCTCATTCCGTTCTTTCATCTGCATTCCGTTAGGAGCATGCCACTGACTGACGGAAGGGTTTGCTTTTTCTTGTTTCCCTCATGTTTGTACCTGCTGGGGTGGTCAAAATTTCTCCAAAATCATCAACGTTCAGTTCATGTCATTCACATTCATAAATGATTATTTTGGGAAAAAAGAGTCTTTTAGTTTTTGAGTCTAGGGTTTAGTCTTTTGACATGTTTAATAAATGCCCACAGGCCATGAGGAGGATTTTAATAAGTTTTCAAATCAATTTTTTTCATCATCAGACATATTTGAGGACATTTCTTGTTCAAAACTCTATTTTGAATAAGAAATTGTCGCATTCATTTTTGTAATAATCATGTATTTTTCCGTCTTGAAGATTTCAAAGCAGGCTCTGGTTTTCCTTTGCCAAACATCAACGCCGACATCCCTGCAAAAATCAACTAATTTCATCAGTCCAAACTCAGAAAATCAGTGAGAAAGCAAAAGACAAAACTTGAAATCAAATGAAAAGTGCCAAAGTAAAAAAAACATCACAAAATGGGTTTTTGGAGAAGAAAAAATTAAAACCATCTCTTGCAAGATATTTTTCAATGCTATTTAACCCATTTTCCTCAAGAATCATTCACAAAATTCAAAGGAGAAGTCGAATTGAAAGTTGGAAAGCAAACTGCGTTTTTCAGAGGTCGTGACTGTGTGTTAACATTGCGCGCGACGCATAGGAAAGAGGCGCAGCGCACCAAATCGACGCGGCGCATTGGGCCGAGGTTGACAGTGTTTTTTTTCAAGGGTGCGGCGCACCGAAGGGCCATTGCGCATTGGGTCTGCGCGCGGCGCATAGATCCCTAAGGCCGAAAATCAATTCCGCCCGGTGAAAATTCGATTTGGTTCAGTGCTATCTTCTCCAAGTAAGTTTGTCCAAGCTCATTCAATGATTTTAAGCTATGGTGTTGTGGTTTAAAAGCAAAGAGATTAGTGTTAAATGGTGAAAAAATTTAACCCTATATCCACTTCAAAATTTGCTCTTAGGGTTGGAAGAGAGATGATTGTAATTTTAAATTAGGTGTCAAAGCTGCAACTTGTCAAAACAATCTCATTCCATTGTTATTTATGTTCTTGTCACTGTTATTATCATATCATTGTTCTCACTGCTATTATCATTGTTGTTATACCACTATCCCATATCTCTATACCCTTTATCCCATGTTTTAAATTCCCAAACCCTATTGTTTCCCACCACTTCATGTCATTGATAAATCCTGGTTACCAAAGATTCAAGGACAGTTTCCTTGACATTGCATTTATACCTATCCCTAAAAAATTCAAGTCCCATCATTATCACCCAGTCCCATATCATTTGCAAAGGTGTCTAATCTCAAAGTTTTCCAAAGCAGTGAGTAAAAGCCTGTCCATTCCAAAGTCAGGTGACAGTCCATTGTATTCACTTTGACATTTCCTTGCAGCCTCTCATTTCATGTGACACATTTGGGCATTGAAACAAAATACACCAATTTCTCATTTTCTAATCAACCAAGCACACAGTTGACAAACACATTTCAGCACCATGTCAGAGACAGACTCACCATATGAGCAGGGGTATGAGCAGGACAGTGATTCATCTACCGAGCTTAATGTGCCAAGGAGATCTCACAAAAGTGGCAGGCATGTCAGGGAAGAACCCACTTCTTTGACACAATTGCAGGCTTGCCCGCCTGCAATGGATTGTTTTCAGCGTCAGTCATGTTTCCACTATTGTGAGATGATTGCCCGAACTCAGCATCATCATGCGTTAGCTCGCATTTTTGTCCTACATTTGCATAATGGTCATGTAAACCTCGCTGGAGTGAATTTCACTTTGTCACCAGAGACTATTTCTGAGGCGACTGGGATACCAAACATCGGTGAAGAGTGGAATAAGCGACAACAGTTAGATAGAGCATATTATGAGTCTTACATCAAACCCGGATATCTGAGGCAGCTGAGCAGGGTATTTCTATTCCGGTTTCTGAAGGATGAGTATGCACCATTGATGAAACTTATCATTAGGTACTTCAGTTGTGAAGGGCGCTTTTCACGCTTGTATGCATATCACATCTGGCTGTTGATGCATTTCATGAGAGTGCGCATGATGAGCATTCCATATTTCATGTACCATAACATAGAGCGGATGACGGTCCTTGTACAGAAGAAGACCCCAGCACAGCAGCATAATAGTATCTATCATTATGCGCTCATCAAAATCATTATAGTGCATCAGCTTGGATTGCAGGGCATTTCGTGGGCTGAGTTCATTTCTCGTTATTTCTTTGCAACGCCACAACCTCCCGAGGTTGTTCATGATGAGGGAGAGCCTTCACACCAGTTTGATGTTCCTGAGTTTGAGCCTATCAGTGCTCCGGCATGTGTGACCTATCAGAGAGGCCATCGAGCCTAATTTGCAGCATCACGACGAGTACTATCTCCACCCGGGGTGGAAGGGGTCTCGTTGACTTCATCAGCAGCGCGAGTACTATCTCCACATGGTGTGGAAGGGGTCTCGCCTTCGACATAAGCACAGGTACAGGTTCAGGACAGAGGCAAGAGGCCTATACACGATGAGGGCCCTTCAGGAGACCAAGACATTGATTTTATACTCATCGATGTTGATGCGAGCTCTCCTAGCTCAAAGCTCAAAGAGATCATCCAGGAACAAAAGGCTGGGATTGATACTTTGACCGTGAAGTTGCAGAGATCTCAGTGGGTTATACATTATTTGGAGCAGCGCAATAAACAACTGGAGGATCAGCATACACTTGTAGAGTTGCGGCAAATCCGGGAAGACCGTGCATTGGCCCGGAAGAGACCAGGTGACATGACACCGGTTGAGCGAGAGGCCTGCCTCACACATGTCAGCATTCATCTGGAGAAGCTCTTGGCGAAGGCCAATAGGGACAAAGACATGCTCAAACATATGAAGAATCACTATTGGGCCCACACACACGTTTGCAGAGCAAAAATGAAGATCCTGAAGGCAAGGCTGAGCAAGGCACTGAAACGTCGAAAGAGGCCGGATCCACTCCGAATCTTGGCCGAAGCTTCCTTGGCTGAGCGTGATACATGATGGGGGACCTCCACTCCAAATTTCAGCAAATTTGGAGAAGATTTTGTCATTTTGAAAATTTTGGTTGCAAAACAGGTTTTTCCACCCGACGCGTCGCGCCACCCGACGCGTCGCGCCACCCGACGCGCGCTTATGATTGGGACATCTTCTGGAAGAAAGCTTTACATTTTTGGATTTGTCATGATATATTATGTATTTTTAGGAATGTCTGAAGCATTTCATCACATTCTGGGCTGCTTAAAAGGCCAAAAACACCATGAAAATCACCTTTCTGCCACCTTTTGCACCAGCAGGAAGTAGTCTTGGGCGAATGAAGTTTTGGAGGGGAAAATGAGTTCCAAATTGAAAAATTCCACTTGGGTTGGATAGCAGACATCCAGGGATTTCCAACAAGCTATCATGAGCTCAATTTTGACTTCGAGAAGTGCTCCAAAAGCAGGTCCAAAGTAGCGCGGCGCATAGAGCTTTGGAGCGCGGCACATAGAGGAATTTAGCCTATTTTTCACCTTCCAGCTCAGAAATTCGGCCAGTATTGACCAGTTTCACCTCTTGATGTAATTATTGATCTAGCTTGATGTAATTGGGTAACCATGATGTAATTTTGGCATGTATTTACTTGTTCTAGATGATTCATTCATCTAAAAGTGAAAATTAAATGAATGGATCAGTTTCCTAGCATATAGAGGCAAGTTGTTTGGCTGCCTAGATTTTAGCTCTTTGTTTAGAATTGGTTCAAACTGCTCCTAGAAGCATGAGCTCGACCCCTAGAGGCATGGGAAGGGGTTAGACTTGTCTATATATTGTATTTTCTGAGACATTTTTAGGTTTGGACTCTTGGGAAAAGTTTGGCACCTCATTGTACATCCATTTTCAGTTTTTGGCAAAGGAAAGACCAGAGTTTTGCAACACTTGTTGGGATCCTTGTGGCTTCTGAGTTTTGATGATGTTTATTCTCATGTTATTGTAAGTTTCATTAATGTTATATGTATGCCATCCTTCTCTATGCTTCTTAATTAAACAAATGAGTATTCGAGGTAGAATTCATTGATTTGTTGGTGCTCTGCCTTAGACTTTTGTTTAGTTTTATATGTTTTCGTTAGTTTGAAGAGGATACTTGTACTTTCTTGCCCTCTTCAGCTCCTCAGCAGTCTTTTCCATCCATCCATTCGATCTTAGACATCAAAGCCATTGCCTACCCTGCCCCAACTTGAATTCTGCAAGATCTGGCCTCATCCCCAAGCCCGAATTTTTTTTTTCCCTTTTTTCAACAAAAAACCCTAAAAATCAAAATCAAACCCTCCTTTTTGTTTATCTAGCCTAAGATCAGTTGTTGTTATCGTCATCTCAAGCCCCTTTGAATATTTTCATTGAGATTGACCCGGAGAGAGCCCTCTCCTGTCCTCGTAGGGCTAGCTGCGAGGCTGAGCGTGGTTTGGTGTTGTCCTTCTTCTACCTTATTTCAGCCTAAGGTGGATTTGGGAACTAACAGTACCGAAAGGAGCACCGTGTTATTTTAAAATTTTTAAAAAAGTGCGGTGCAATCATTTACCCGGCCGCATCGTTGACCATGTGGAATAGTGGCAATGTGGTGTGTTGAATTAAATATTCGCCCTGGGGCGGGTATTTTTTTCATCACACCACATTCCACATTACGATAGGGTCAATAGTGCGGCCTGGTAAAATACTGCACCATTGACTATGTAATGATGTCAAGAGATCGGTGCGCTGACCCAACTATATGCCCCGTGGCATAGAGTTTAGTGAGTGCACTGCACTCCTAACACGATACATAGTCAACGATGCTCTGAATATCATCTGGTGCACCGCCACTGGTGCACGACAAAAAAAAAATACACACTAGAACTGGTGCATGACTGTTTTTTGTGGCGCACCGACTGTTTTGTTTTTTTCCAAAAAAATTATATTTGTATATTCCTAAATACATGTCTCATTTAATAATAAAAATATTTAATATGTCAATCATTCAGAGACATGAAAGGGGAGAAGAGGGGCAACAACAACAACAACAGGCAGAGTAGTATGACATGGTTCTCCTGAGGTGGAAATACATTTCATTACAGGACTATCAAGGAGAGGGGTGGATCTTCCCTCGTTCTCAGAGGTTCTAGTTGGCTATGTAGCAGGGAGTCAGTTGTTGTAATCCCGGAGATACCTTAGTGCAGATATACTGTATCCTTCATATTTTCAAGTCTCCGGAGATCGATTACATATTGGTGCATTTTTTAGTGAGGAGGTGAGGTGCCTCTCACTTTTGATTTCGACCATTTCACACAACACTATTCATGGGAAATGCATTAGTTGCTTGCTTCTATATTATGTTGATTCTTTAATACAGGAGCCACGACTTTTCAAGTGGTCTGCCATTTATTTGCGGTAGTTCTGTACAGCCTTAGATAGATGTCGCACTCATGCACAAGGGAGGCTCAACTTCCCTTTTTATTTAGAGCTTTTTTGTTTATTTTTTGAGAGGTTTCTAGAAATGAAGCCTAATTTTGTTCGGCAGCCTCGTAGGCCGATGTTCGAGGCACAGATGCACATGTGGGGGCAGATGATGCTCAAGAGGGGCAAAACTGTGTTTCCAATGAGGGTATCGCATGATGCACTGGAGTTGCTAGCCAGTGTTGATGAGTTGCATCCCTTCATTATGCTACCATGTCCTTATGTTGGATTGGATTGGCGAGGATGTGCCAACATCCTCTTCACAGATGATGAGCCGCCGGATGATAGAGGTAATATTACTGTTTTATTTAAATTTATTCTAACGTGTTCTTTAACTTGTTTTTATTAAATTGTGTAATGAAATTGTCTAATTATTGTTGTGTACTTGTATATATTTTGTAGAGATTGGGTCTTTTGATGGCGAGGACATGCCGACACCAACACATGATGAAGGTGTGGATCCTAATAAATATCAAGGCATGCCAGATGCCGAGGATCATCAAGAGGGAGTTGCAGAGAGACTTGCTCCTACTAGTGCGCCAATATCGCCTTTTGCTAGGCGCAGTTGTCTTGATAGCAAATACAGGATAGAGTTGGGCGACCAACTCACTGCATTGATTGTTGAGGCAGGCATCAGGCTCGCTAATATGAGATACATATAGGCTGATGGTAGGCTGTTACATATGTGGAGAGGTATGACGTGACATGTACAGCCTGATGCGACATGTTGTAGGAGCTACGACCTTAGTTACGTGGCTAAGGAGGACCATTGCACGTTATAGACATGGTCGAGACGCAGCACGTGATCGACAGTCAGGGAGCAGCAACTCATCATCTCATGATTTTTCATCTCACACCACGCCAGATGATCAACCTCCACTAGCATCTACCAGCAGTCATCATGGAGAGAAAACTAGACCATCAGCCATGTCCTGTCAGTAGCCTGCAACATCCAGAAGTACTCATGATCATGAGCAGGATGGACCATCAACCGTCAAGGTTGCACCATTGACTAAGCAAGCCTTGACTAGTACTGATATTGATGTTGTATTACCAGCTGATCCATGACATTTATATTACAGTTGTATATTTTTGACATTATATATATATATATATATATATATATATATATATATATAGATATATATATATATATATATATATATGGTCCATGTATTTTATGTTCATGTTGGAGTTGTAATTACTTTACATGTTGGTGATCATCATGATGTGTACATTGTTAGGTCATGTTAGATATGTTCATTTAATGTGCAGCTAGCAGATAGATGTGTATGTGATAGCATGAGTTATTTGACATGAGATGCATATTTGATGTTTGTGTTCTGATCATGTTATACAATGCTAATTGTGTTTGCTGGAATGATCATGATCTTGATGATGTTAAGCGAATTTGAATGTGTTTTTTAGTCGAATATGATGTTTGTACGATGGTTATCATGATCGTGATGTTTATTAATTAATTTAATATTAAATGACCATGATATTTATTAAATATTTTGTCGTGATTGTAATGGAAATTTTGATTTTAATTTTATGTAAAATTGTAAAATTGTATTTGTATTTGTAATTGTAATTTTCACTATAATTGTATGTAAAATATTTGTAAAATTTTAATTTTAATTGCAATATTTAATTTATTGTGAAATGATTGTGATTGTAATTGTAATTTTAATTGTAATTGTATATATAACAAATTGTAAAATTGTAATTTTAATTCTAATTATATGTAAAATTCTAAAATTGTAATTGTAATTGTATGTAAAATATTTGTAAAATTGTAATTAAAATTCTAATTCTAATTGTATGTGGAATATTTGTAAAATTTTAATTGTATTACTGTGAAATGATTGTAATTGTAAAATTTGAATTGTAATATTTGTAATTGTATGTAAATTCTAAAATTTTAATTGCAATTCTTATTGTAATTGCATGTGAAATTGTAAAATTGTAATTGTAATTTTAATTGTAACTGTATGTAAAATATTTGTAAAATTTTAATTGTATTAATGTGAAATGATTTTATTAAAATTTGTAAAATTGTAAATAATTTTAAAATAACAAATATAGAATAATATGAATTTTTGTAACTAATAAAGTTTAGAATATAATGCAAATAAATTCACGTACTTTAGAATTGTCATTATTTTATTATGATCTTACATACCAAAAAAAAAGAACTTTATACAGTACGCCATTTTTATTCAGATCAACATAATTGCAAATTATCAAGTGAAATATTGATTTTATCATTAATTCAAAATACATATTATAATGTTTTGAAAAAAAGAGACTTATAAGGTATAAGGTAATTAAGTCCTCTTCTTTATAAAAACCCATTTTAAAAAGTAAAAATATTGATGAATTAATAACACATGTACCATTTCACATGTATTAATTCCATTGAACAAATTTTAGAAGAATTGGAGTTTATTACCATTGCATTGCCTCTTATGGATGCTAATTCTATGAACAGATTTTAGAAGAATTTGAGTGTCAAAAATGCAATAGACAAAAAAAAAAAAAACATTTTTGGACTATTTTGCATTTTATTAAAAGGTTTTTGAGATTTTTTGTGGGGTTTATGGGTTCATGGGACAGTAGACAGTAACGACCCTATCGTATTGGTATTTCAGTTGAAATTTTCCTAGCAACGATATGACCGAATCTTGTAGCTATGCATTTAACAAAGAACCCATATATTTTAAGAATATGATTGAAGACAGTTGTCATATACTTGAGCACTATTCCATTTCTTCCCCATATTAGCACAAAATAGAAAGAATAATTTCTTTCACCATAATAACACACAACTTTCAAAAAAGGAAACACTCATTTTTGTGTTTCGAGGCATTTATGCAAATTATAGGCATTTCTATGGAGTTGTATCCATATTCTGCAATTTAATGAGGGTTGGAGAGAGCTTACAATCCTGTATCTATTAGTAATTGTACCCTTTGGTAGAATCAAAGAAAATTCAGACAGATTCCTCAGCAAAGTAGATTGGCCATAATCAATTCCTTCAAGACCTCAACAGAAGAAATAGATATGCATGTCAGAGGCTCCTATTGGCACAATTTCTTGTTGTAGGTTGTGGAAAGGTTCAAGTTTATTTTTCTGAAAGAAGAAGAGGTGTAGTTTTGAAAATAAATGGCCCAAATATTTTCACAGCAAAATGTACATTTCCAACATGTCTAAAAACTAAAATATCCCCAAATTCAATAAACTGCTCAGAAACAAAAATTTCCCAACCATTTGTGAAAATTGCCCACATCTTAGCATAGCACAAGTTCACATGCCACAATTGCCCACTTGGGCCCTGTAGTATTGCTTCTTCACACGCCCCATATTGCATTCTCTCCACATAATCAGTGGGGGCCTCTTGCAATAAACAAAATGCATTGGAAGAATATTTACTTCCATCAAGATTTTATCTAATTCTAATTCTAATTCTAATTCTCAAGAATAAACAAAATTCTAATTCTAATTGCATATTTCCATCAAGAATAAACAAAATTATAATTCTCAATTTCTATGGTTGGAGTTCATTAAATTTTGGTGTACACACTTAAAAGTAATTTCGGGGCCTTAACCGCAAATCAGTGATAATGTATAGATAACTACAATAGTGCGTTTTAGTTACTATGCACCGGTGTTGTGTTATCAATGGACGCACCAGTGACGAATAACCGAAACAAAAAACAAAAAAAAACGCAACTCTATTTTCTTTAAGTGAGAAAAAAAAGCGGTAAATTGAAAAATGAGCGGAAAAATATTTTCAAAAATCTAATTTCATAAAACAATTCTTTAAATACTAAACACTTTTCATTATTTCACTATTTTTGCAAAAAAAAATCGCCAGAGATTTTCTGGAGACATACTTGGAGAAAGAGAGCACGCAAGCACTATGGAGCAGCGAAATACGTTCGAACAAAAGTATTCAGACAATCAGAATTCCAAACCTCCGCTAATTCAAACCTTGTTGCACAGATTTTCAAACGATCTCATGATTAAATTTGATTATTTTTTTAACTTTTTCTACAGTCTTTTTACAAAGTAAGAAAATAATTTCAATTTGTTTTTCATTTTCAGAATATATATATATATAAAATTTGACCCTAAACCCTTCATTCTCTTTGTTTCTACCCTTTCTTCTCCTTATTTTTGGGATTTCAGAATTAGGGCTTTTCATTTTAGATTGGCATCCAACCCACGGGACGACTTGCATAGTCGGATCCAAATCCATGTCGGCCCTTGTGTGAATTTTTGAAAAAAAAGGCTTTTTTTTTATCGGTGCGCCCTGAGTAACCTAGAGCACTGGTGCGTTGTATTATCCCAATGCACCGCTCAAGTACTGTGTAATAAAAAATTTAAAAACATTTTTTTTAATCGGTGTGCGATATCTAAAATAGGGCACCAGTGCGCTAGGTTACGAGGGGCACACTGATAACGTGCTATTTCATTATGTAGCATGGCGAACGTGATGTTTCACAAAAAAATATTTTATTATGTTAATCAATGCACCATGTAACATATAACACGCCACACCGGGTCTCCTAGTTGATAGAGAGCACCGTATAGTGGTCCCTTGCTTGCGCAGGACGTTTATGCTACAAAGACTAACACTAGACGATTTTTATTATTTTCTCTGTGTTAATTAGTGCGGTGGTTAAAATTTAACACACCGGTGCTCCTTGTTGACATAGAGCACCGTACGGTCTATTATACTATCTGTGCGGTGCGTTTATAAGACCCCCATGCACCAACGTCGATGCATACATCATTAAAGGCACATCGGTTTCTTGAATTTTTTTTTTTTTACTTGAAAAGTTGACAATTTATTTATAAATATATTAATGAATGATATGGTACAAGTTTCATATTGATAAATAAATGACTGACAAGAGATCAAGTAACAAAAATACTGATAAGACATCAAGAAAAGCAAAAAAGGAAAGTTTTTTGTAAATTCTTTACAAAAAATATTATTTTAAAACTATATGTAAGTTTAAATAATATGTATTATTTACTGTGTATCATGCAGAGACACAAAATGATGAAGCTCGATAAGATTATTTCTGATCGAGGACCAAAAGAGCATAAAATCTTGATGGAAAAATTGCAAAAGGATGAATCAGGTGAATGAAAAAATACTATCGATCCAATATGAGTTTCTTTTTTTAATTTTCATTAATAATATACTTAAAATTATTAGATAACATGTGTTAAACAGTATACTAATTCACATATGCTTAGTTTTCTACAGGGACCAACAACTCAGAAAAAGAATGTTGTACTAAGAAAAGAAAAAAATAGAACATGTAAATGAAAATGAATTGTTCCTTAGCTTATCTGGAGTGGTGCTGGAGGTTAACGAAAGGGAGAAAATATTTTACAAAAGTTTGAGGGATTTAGTGGAACGAATGTATAAATTTTCTTTCCATTTACAATACAAAAATCAATCCAATGATTCCAAGAACCAAATTTTATTTAAACTGCAGGAAGAGATTCCAGAAAATTGGTCAATGATACATGTCAGACTTTTAATAGCAAAAACATACAACAACAAAAAAGAAGGAATGAACAAGTAATATTCCTTTAAATGTTTGTCTAGAATTATTTATAAATATCACTTTTGTTTTATTTAGTTTTCATATATCAATATAAAATTAAATAGTTTATTGGCATGTTACATTTTCAGGAAGATTATGAAAATCTCAAGAGATGAACGAGCTGATATCAAAAATATGCCAGTAGGAATGTCCAAAAAGGTGTACAAGGAGATGGTCAAAGAAATGGACAAAATTGCATTGCAGGAGGAGCCATCTCAACAACAACGTGTTTCAAAGGTAATATGTAATCATTGAATTTTTCAATCTTTAGGTATAATAAATAAAAAATTTAGCATTAAATATTAATTTTCAAGTATATTCTTGCAGAAAAGAAAAGAAAATGGAACCCATTCAGCTCATAAAACATGACGACAAGGAAGAAAAGGGTTGATATCTAAGTTTGTGAGTAATTGTTACTTCCTTATAACAACTTAACAAGATTTCATTTTTTTATTTATTTATTTTTTAAGTTTTTTTACAAAAATCATCATTGAATGTCTTCAAATAGGTGCTAACATACAAAGAAGAACCATCAGATGAATTGATGAAATTGGGTTAAATATGGGTTGTGAGTATATGCTGACATATTAGAAATTAATTATGGAATTTGTAAGCATCTATCTATCTTGTTTTACTTCGCTCCGTCTATAATTAATAGAACAAAAAAATATTTTATATTAAATATATGATTTTTTATGGGGTATAAAACTTGCAGGAAACAAAGTATGGAACTGCGCTAACATATGAAGTTTTGAAATATGGCATGGTACATGGTTTTGAAAGAATGTGTATAGTTTATGAGTCAATTGCTGCTATGATACGTCACTTTCTTTCGATTCACATTGATGTAATATATTATTTAATATTGCAATTTTCATTATTCTCACCAATGTATATACACTCATTACAGTTTATTTTTATGTTTGTAGATGGAAGGTGAAGAAGAAAACAATCAACACCGTCAACAAAACATTTCTGAAAATAAATCAAGTCATGGAAGTAGCTCTAGCAGTGACAACAGTTCAAGTGAATAATGATGATCACTATGTTTGGATATCAAAGCAAGGCGTTGTATTTTTTAAAATATTTGTATGTGAAATCAGACATTTTGTTTAATGTAATGGACTTAGTGTCCCAATTAAAAGACAAAGGGATGCCAATAACTGTCCCATTTTGTATGACAAAGGCTGTCTTATATATATATATATATATATATATATTTTAATTTATTTTATTGCGTTCTCCATTATCGTTCTCAAATGCACTAATAAAAATTTAATTCATATGAATATTGTTATAAGATATATATGTGTTGACTTTTGATGAATAATGAATTTTAAAAAATGACAATAATTATGATATGATATAAAAAATTAATCCAAACATCACATTCATAATAAAAATTTAATTAATATGAATATTGTTATAAGATGTGTTGACTTTTGATGAATAATGAATTTAGAAAAATCACAATAATTGCACTGTCACAGATCGATGTTTCTAAAAGATACAAAATGAACACTGGTGTGTGTTAGTTATTGTACACTGGTGCGTTTGTATGACACTGAGCACTGGTGCTTTTATGTGAGACTACGCACTCGTGCATTTGTATGACGTATGGGCACCGCACAAATACCAATACCAATTATAAATATCGGTGTGTTTTTCTGATACAGCACACCAGTGCATTTCTATAAGTCTAGGTACCAGTGTGTTGAGATGACCTATGGGCACTGCACAAATACTAAGACCAATTAGAATGGCCCCGTGCGTTGTATCACCAACACTATGCCCGGTGTAGTTTTATACCTTGATGGCCTAGTGCAGGAACCTTCGACCGCCTCGGGGCCACCGACTAGATGACACGCACCGGTGCATTGAAACCTTAGTAGTGCACGGATGAAAAAAACATCTGTAATAACCTCCAACGGCCCAAATTTTTTAGGTGTGTTGAATTTCCATTAAAATCTTCGCCAAAACCTACGTAACCATAAACAGATGTTGTAGCAAATGTTTTTTTGACAATTTTGACCACTTTTATAACACTAAAAACCTCCTTTACAACCTCCGCTAGAGGGTCTTTTCGGTAGTTTAACCTAGCTCCACCTCCTAATATCGATCCACCAACTAATAGGGTGGCCCTTTCTTCGGTGGCCATTTCAGACTAAGGATAATATTGTCTCTGCAACATTTGGTTTTTCGTTTTCTTCTTAGTGTTGATTGCATACTAGTGCTTCTGATGGTTAACATGACATCAACCCGAAAAAATGATAGTTGGCCCTCTTTTGGATTTTGGGTAATGGATGGAATTCCCTTTTCTTCTGGAATTTTGTAACCAAATCCTACCACTTCTAGTATGGGAACATACCTCTTACTACCTGGGTAACTTTTTTTAAAACAATGATGATGATATTGTTTAGTCCTCTCTAGTTTTTTGGGAACTGAGATGCGATCTTGAGATATCTAGTTAGAGCTATGTATTACGAGATTAAATTTTCTGATAAACATAATCTTAATGTAAATCTTGTTTTATTAATAGAAAAATATGCACGAGCTTAAAAAAATAAAATGTTCTTTATATTTTTTATAATGAATAACACTATGTATCATTCTACAACAATGTTTTTATATTATTTATAATGAATAAGATTGTACTATTTTACAAAAATTCCATGTATATCTCTAATAATATTTAATGTATATATAAACACATTTTAATTTATTTTGATAAATGCTTTGTAGATCATAATAATATTTAATTTTAATGATTTATTTTTATTAATTGTCAAAATTCATATGTATATATATTTCATACTATGATAAATATTATTGTATGTTTAAATTAAGAGAATAAGGTCTATTTTATATAATTTAAATTTTTATATTTTATTTTTATAAATTACTTGAAAGTATAGGTATTGACTTTGTATATGAATATTAAGTTAGGTTATATTGATGGGGAAAAATGCCTAGCCAACAGTAAAGGTATCTCCCCAGTATAAAGTCCCAACTAGACTCTAGACAATTTGTGATAGGATCCCGTCCGGGCTGTAGGTATGACTATCGTTGAATATGCCTTTCTCGGATGGAGGTGTATCTTGAGAAAAAGAGGATGCACGACTACTTGAATGATATGAAACAAACGGTCGATGGGCTCTCCTGAAAATGAAACATTATAAATAGCAAAGCGAGATTCGAAGCATGCAACCAAAATGAAGTATTGTTAGCAACACATCATTAGGGTCATGTTCATAAAGAGGTTTGTTTACCCATAAGAGAAATAGTTCACTATGGTCGAAACACCCTTCAATTCCTTAAGCGTGTTTCCAAAAGATTAAGACAATATCAACAAATAAGTTATTGAAACATCCCTGTGCTAAACATCCACATATCATTCATACATCCAAAGAGCTTAAACATGTAAATGATACATGAACAGAAACATAGAATAATCAGTTATAAAAGATAGAAGATATATAAAGACACAATATTCATAAAGTTAACACACATGAGCTTCCATCAGATTCAATAGTGGAGTTAAAACATTGGTTTGTATTCATTCCCGGAATCATGCATTCAATGTTGTACAATTATCTATCCTCACTATGGAGTCCAAAAAATTCCTTTACATTATCTCCCAAGGGAATACTTATAGAACTGAAATGACCCTTGGGTTGCCCTGCCCCTTTAGCTTCCAGATCTTTGGCATGGTTTGAGACCTAGGGAGATTTGCAACCTACGACATGCCTGACATTGTGACCTGCGACCAGGTACTATTCGCGACCTGCGACCTGCTTGCGCTTGCTACCTGTGAAATCGGCTCCTTTCAAGGGAGAAGTTGTGTGATGGAAAGGTCTGGGGTCTCTACCTATAGCTACTCTTTGAGGTAGGTCTGCCAAGCAGGGTAGTCGGCTGCTACTGGAGTAATTTGAGGCATGTCCTCTCCCAGCCTATGAAATCACTCTAGAGCGTCTGAAACTAAAGTGTTCCTCTTCATGGTAATATGGTTGGATAGTGAGGCAAGCTTGGTGTAAAAATGGGTTGGTGTGACGATGTATTGGTCGATGTTTTCCTTAGAATCTGGGAGGTCCTGGGAGGCGGCTGCTTGTCTGATGGGTCCCAAGAATTCCTAGATATCTTAGGCCACCTCTTCCTTCGTCTTCTGTGTGGTCAATGTCCCCAAGGAAGGGACATGGTGTACCTTTTCCATCGAGTAGGGAGGATATTTACCGAGAAGATGCTGGTAGAGCACAAGGATGAACTTATCTGTGATGGATTCCATATCTTGCTTGTATCTAGTAGCCCAGAACACGTTTTTCTATTTGTGGATGGGCCCACCGTGCTTCGCATCCAAGTTGTGTGACCATACCTCAAAATTTCACTATGCGCACACTGCATCTAAGAGGTAGGAAGCCATGTAGAATTATGACACGCATCCTTCTTCTGGTACCTGGGCCACTGATATGTTTTCTCTGAGAGCCGATATTACTAGATATGCCCAATTGAAACAGGTGCCATTGGAGGTGATCACATACATAAGTGGGACCCATGTTCTGATGAAAGTAGTAGTGCCCTTCCTGTCGTACAATATGCACATCATTGCTGCCATGAGCTTGTAGACCTTCCTAAGGCCATTAGTTTTGTATTCCCGATCCTTCTTCCCTTTAAACTTCTCAGGTTTCTCACACCAACCCATCAAGGTGTTTGGTACTGGTAATTCATGTGTGGTGACCCATTCGAGATTGAAATATTCCTCCCTAGTGGGGAGTACATAGTAAACCTCTGTGTCCTTTCCAGTCAGATTAGAAAAATTCTTCCCTAAGTGATCGCAGATGACCCAGAACTTGGAATCAACCTTCTGGAGGATCCATTCGACTACTTCTGCGCATGGGAATATTGGTGGGTGGGCGCCTACATAGTGAACCTTGGACCTTTTACTTGAATGTATACCTACTGGTCAGCGAGATCCTCCGGGAATTTTGGCTCTGTGAATTCCTCGTAGAATTGATTCCAGGTCATCTTATCACCTTTCCCGAAGACACAAACAGTGTCTCCGTAGATAGGGGTGGCGGAGGAGGCATGTCTTCTCATGATAGCTCTATTTCTAGGTTTTTGTCTTTCCTTCGAACTACTGGAGACCCCATACCGCTTGAGGTCGAAGAGATGGATACACACTCGAGCTCAACTTTGATATCCCTTGGCATGTTCAAAAAATAATCCCACGATAAGATAGATGACATGAAAACAAAAAATAAAGGGATTGACTAGACCTATTAATGATTTGGCTGCTTAGGCTAGGTCGTTGCGACCTCTTCTGGTCACTATATCTAGGATTAGGAAGGCTTGCAACTTGGCGACTTAGCAACAAGGTCTCATGGTCACAAATTGGCACCTACATGAATGATCCTGACTTTGCAACTTTGCGACTTAGCGACCAGGTCGAAAGGTCACAAAGTCGCGATCACGTGGTCAGTCGATACTTTGCGACCTCGCAACTTGTGACTCGACGATCATGTTGCAAGGTCGCGAGGTTGCAAGGTTGCATTATGGTTTTCTGAGGAACACTAAGCGGTTGCGACCCACGAGGAAGAAGTTGAAAGTATGGAAAAAATATCAGGAAGGGGGGTAAACCTGAGCTTGGAAGCTCACAAGAAGGCCAGAGAGGGATGCTTTCATGGCTTAAGTAAAAAATCAAAGGTTCAAAAGGGTCCAGGCATGATGGGATTTAGAAAAGGGGAAGGTGAAACCCTAGCTGGAGTGATAGTGAGGGCTAGGGTTGCGAAAAAGTGGGATATAGGGTAATTAATAGCCTAGGGCTGGGGCACGTAAGGAAACAACAAATGAAAAAGGAAACAGTAGGAGGTTTAGGCAACTTTCATGGGAAAAATCGCGCTCTAATTGGCTCATCAAGCGTCTCTTTTGCTCCATCGCGCAGGTCAAATGCGACCTACGTGACCCTTTTATTTATAAATGGGTCGCACGTGTCGTCATTAATGGAGGTCACAAAGTCGCAAATCAGGAATAGTAAGGAAAGGGTGCGACCTTGCGACCTGGCGACTTTGAGATCACAAAGTCACAAGGTCGCGTAGTTGAAAATGTGAAGTTTGGATAAAGATTGAGATCTCGTGACCTGGCGACCTGGAGGTCGCTAGGTCGCTAGGTCGCAACTTCCTAAAGTTTGTAAGGGGAGCGGCTTTGTGACTTCGTGACCAACTTGGAAAATTTGAACTTATTGATTAGTTCTGAAGACATCTGCTTGAAGTGGACTTTCTCAAGGTTCATGGCTAAGGGTGAGACAGACTTGCCTTTATCAAAGTGGTCAGGGACTCTGAAATTTCAAATGGGTGTCTAATTTCGAAGGGTGTTGTAGCGGCTACAACAAATGGAAATTCACTGGTAGAATCCAAAATCTCTACCTGTGCTTAGCCTTGAGGGCGGAGAGGGGGCTTAGCAGGCTGTTCCTTTTACTTTCGTGGGTCCCACCATCCTCATCTTTGGCCCTCGCGTGTTTTCTTCACTCATTTGCACCGCGCGGAATGCTTGTTCACCGTGATTTTATTTCTGGAGACCGACAGGAGGGGTCAGAGTAACCTCATGGGCTTCAAGGGATTTGGTATAGTTATTTTGTCCCGTTTTGTTGCTCCGCTTCCAGTGAGCCTGATGGGCCCTGGCGGAGTCACTACCTAGGAGTCACAAACATTGCTCCGTTGCCAACGAGCTTGGTCAGTAACCCGTCAGAGTCATCGCATCACCTCTATGCATAGGAAGCCTTTCTCTATCCTTTACCCTTTATTTCATGTGATAATAGCACTTATTTGAATGTTCTTAAGACTCTTATTTGAATTTTCTGAATGCACTTATTTGTATGTGGAAATTACTTCCTGGGCGGATGAGGGATCCCGACTTGTGCTACTTGAAAGAGAGGTTTCTCCTGGTATGTATTTGGGGACCTTTGGGTTTTCCCAAATATCCTTTTCCCATCTGAGGTTGGCTCTTTTCCCCTTCCATCCAGTGACCTATTTCACAAAAAAATCTTTTCTTTAAGATCAGTTTCCAAGCCAGCATGCCGAGTGAGCTACTTACACTTGAATCTTGGGACTTGGTCATGTTTCCCCATAGGTCGTCTATCACAAACAAACTTGGGCCATTTTATGTTTCAGGGCTAATTCTTGACAGGCAGAGATTCCGGTACAACTTTCCCATTGAGTAAATGCTACGTTGATCCTTCAACTTGAGGCACTTGGGGAATGAAATTCCAGGAGCTTACTCAAGGAAAGTTGTTTATTGAAACAACACAAAATAAACGAAAAATGAGAGTAGTAAAGCAAAGGAAACGAAACTATGGTACAAAGTGTGGTGAAATCCCCGGGGCCATCAGGTGAAATAGTGCTTAAGGTCATGCCCATTTACCGGGAGGAACTCGATCCTCCCTTCTAAGGCTTGGAGTCTATATGTGTATGAATCGACCTTCTCTTTGATTTGGAACAGGCCTGCCCGTAGGGCTTGAAATTTGGTGTTTTTTCCCTTGTCTTCTTGAGCCTTGTCCCATTTGAGGACAAGGTCGCCAACTTCGATGATCTAGGTGGATATTGGTGGTCACCCGCCTATTCCACTTGGGGCCCCACCATTTTCTCTTTCATTTTTTCAGTTTCGGCACAACTTACTATTTTTAGCAGTTTTTTGGGTCCTGAACTTCCGGAGCCATTTTGAGGCCCTAAACGACGTTTTTTTAGAAAACGGGGAACAACATGGGTCCATGGACCAATGCTTCTCACTCAAAATTTGTAGTCCTTGGATAGATATTTCTAACAAGGTATGGTTTGCGTCAAACGAAGATCATATTCCAAAGTTATGTCCCGGGAAGTTGAAACACCAATTTACCCAAATGGGGCCCATATTTTTGGCGCTTCATCTCCTAGGGTTAGGGTTTTGGATTCTTAGGGTTTTCCATTGTCTCGAAATAAGAAATAGGCCCTCGAGCCTCATTGTAACTCAGTTCAGAGGCATGTAGCCACCACATCTCTTCTCAGAGATAGCTACCAGTGCCCTAGCTAGTTTATTTCCATTCTGTCTGTAAGCAAATTTCAGTTCTTTGATATTAATGAAATGAAGTTTTATTTCCACTGCATATTTTTATTTATGGTTATATGTTTATTTTGTTGTGTTCTTGTATAAATCCATATCAGTGGTAATTAGGACAACCATACTTGTGGAAGCGTCATGCTGTGTATGAGTCTCGGCCTCGCCCTATTATTATTACTTTGGGAAATATGTTGTACAGGATACCATAGGTAGCACCTCCTACCGCTATCTCTTTGGTTACTGCAAAACAATGCAGTAAGCTCATTTCCCAAACCAGGAAATTCATTTTCTTGATGATCCGCCCCCAGGGCAAGAAGAAGATTGCTTCCATGACCTCTAGATAGTGATCCTCTGGATGACAACAACAAATGGATAAGGTTGTGGAGGAGTACGTGGACATCTTCACCTCACCCACAAGGGTTCCTCTGCACTGTCAGGTCAAGCACCCGATTGATCTGACCCCAGGTGCGCCGCTACCCACTGGACTGATCTAACGGTGCTTTGTTCTGGAGAACAATGAAATCAAGAGGCAGATTTAGGGGTTGCTACAGAAAGGTCACATCCGACCAAGTTCATCACCCTTTGGGAGCCTGATCGTGTTGGTATAGAAGAACGATGGGATGTGGAGACTCTGTATTGACTATCGGGCATTGAACAAGATCCCTGTCCGGAATAGGTATCCGATCCCACGGATTGATGACCTTCTGGACCAACTCAAAGGTGAAAAATATTTCAGCAAGATCGACTTGAAGTCTAGGTATCACCAGGTACCAATTGAACCCTACGATGTGTGGAAGACTACCTTCAAATCCAAAGAAGGCCTTTTCGAATGGCTGGTCATGCCTTTCGGGTTGACGAATTCTCCCGAAACCTTCATGAGGTTGATGGACGACATCTTGTGGCAATTCACCAACTCATTTGTAATGGTGTACTTGGCTGACATTCTGATCTTCAACCAGACTTGGGAAGAGCACCTCCAACACATCCGACAAGTCCTCCAAACACTGGGACAACACAAGCTGTGTGCGAATTTGGAGAAATGCACTTTTGGCATGACCCAGGTTCAATATCTAGGATACATTATTGATGAAAGGGGCGTGCATGTGGATCCAACCAAGATCCAAGTCATTCGGGATTGGCCAGCCCCAACCATTATAATAGAGCTCCGCGTCTTTCTAGGTCTTGCTAATTTCTACTGTAGGTTCATGTTGGGATTCTCTCATATCACTTGGCCCTTGAGTCAAGTCACCAAGGGTGGAGCGAAAGAAAAATTCTTTTGGTCGAAACCTCAACAGAAAGCGTTCACAAAATTGAAAAATCACTTCTATTTTGCCCCAACGCTCACATTACCAGACTTGCAACAACCATTTGAGATCGAGACAGATGCTTTTGAATATGCTATTGGGGTAGTTCTTACTCAACAGGGACATCCAATGGCATATCACAGTGAGACATTGTCTGACACAGTTCGCAAGTATCCCAGTTATGAAAAAGAAATGTATTCCATTGTGCAAGCTTGTCGACAATGGAAGCATTACATTTTGGGGAATGAAACAATTATCCACACAGACCACCGGCCTCTACAGTTCATACAGACACAAGGGAATTTGCAGAATGATCGCCATCAGAAGTGGTCCACCTATCTGCAACAGTTTCATTTGAACATCAAGTACAAGAAGGGTAGCACCAATAATGTTGCAGACTGCCTTAGCCGACCACCAATCATGGCGCTCACCACCATTCTCAACTCTTGTGGGCATGAGACTTCTGATTGGCTGCTTCTATAAGAGAGCAACCCAGAATTCGGCCGCACTTACAAGACACTCTTGGGAGGTATGCAAGTTCTAAATTTTCACCTCCAAGATGCACTTTTATGTCACTTGGGACACCTTTGTGTTCCTTCAAGCGAGCGTGCCAAGATGATATTGGAAGCACACTACAATCGAGTTGCTGGGAATTTCGGGGTTGAGAAAACAATAGCTATACTGCAGAATTATTTCTATTGGCCGAACCTTCAAAAGGATGTAGGGAAGCACATCAGATCCTGCACTTCTTGTGCATTGTGAAACCGACTATCAAGAAGCAAGGCCTATATACTCTGCTACCTAGCCCTAGTCGACCTTGGGAATCCATCTCCATGGATTAAATTTCGGGCCTGCCTTCTACTAAGTATGGAAATGACTCTGTTTTCATGGTCATCGATAGATTCTCGAAGATGGCCATTATGGCGCCCTGTAAGAAGAATATCACAGCAGAAGCCACTGCTAAACTCTTCTTTGAACGAGTGTGGGTGCACTTTGGGATCCAAAATTCTATCATATCAGATCGGGATAGCAGGTTCCTCAGCACATTTTGGTCCAGCCTCTGGTCAATGCTGGACACCAAGCTGACCAAGTTCACATCTTTCCATCCCCAAATAGATGGCCAGACAGAGGTAGTCAACAGAATGATTGTACACATTATACGCATGTACAATTCAAAGCATCCACGCACATGGGACGAGAGCCTCCCCTATGTACAACATAGTTATAACCGGGCTCTCCATAGTTCAATCGGCCATAGCCCCTTTCAGGTGGGCTTGGGATTCCAGCCACTATGTCCCACTGACTTGGCCATGCCATTTACGGCTACTCAGGCCGATTTGACTCATGTTCAGTCTGAAGTTGACAAAGAAAATAGCTTCATCGAGCGCATTCAACACATCCACCAATAGGTTCATGAAATATTGGATAGAGCCAATGCTAAGTACAAGCACCGCCATGATCAACATAGGGTGCCACACAACTTCCAGGTGGGCGACAAAGTATGGCTACATTTGCAGAAGGAGCGCCTCACTGGACCCCACCGCAAGTTTCACCCACTCTGATACGGGTCGTACACCATCACCAAGGCTATAGGGAACAATGCCTTCAAGATCAATATTCCACCATTCCTTGGTCTGCACCCAGTATTCAATGTGGATCGCCTTCGTCCTTACTTCCCACCTCTACTGGAAACCTCTGACGTTGCAGAACAACTCACACCAGCAGAGTTAAACCCAGACTGCATGGAACAGGCCACCACATATTGTATCATTGAAATGCAAATCAAGAACACTCGCCAGCAAAAGATCCAACTGTATCGGGTTGTCAAAGCTGGCCAACTCCTACACCAAGGAAAGTGGTTCACCAGGGACTAAGTTCAGCAGAAATTTCCTCATCTCATGGAGGAACTTAATGCAATGGGGACCATTTCTTCCTAAGGGGGGACGAATGATCTAGGTGGATATTGGTGGTCACCCTCCTATTCCACTTGGGGCCCCACCATTGTCTCTTTCAGTTTTTCAGTTTCGGCACAACTTACTATTTTTAGCAGTTTTTCGGGTCCTGAACTTCCGGAGCTGTTTTGAGACCCTAAACGATGTTTTTTGGGTCCATGTACCAATTTTTCTCATGGACCGATGTTGCTCACTCAAAATTTGTAGTCCTCGGATAGATCTTTCTAACAAGGTATGGTTTGCGTCAAACGGAGATCATATGCCAAAGTTACGTCCTAGGAAGTTGAAACACCAATTTACCCAAATGGGGCCCATAGTCTTGGTGCTTCATCTCCTAGGGTTAGGTTTTTGGATGTTTAGGGTTTTCTATTGTTTCTAAATAATAAATAAGCCCTCAAGCCTCATTGTAACTAAGTTCAGAGGCTTGTAGCTGCCACATCTCTTCTCAGAGATAGCTACCAGCGCCCTAGCTAGTTTATTTCCATTCTGTCTGTAAGCAAATTTCAGTTCTTTGATATTAATGAAATGAAGTGTTATTTCTATTGCATCTTTGTATTTATGGTTATATTTTTATTCTGTTGCGTTCCTGCAAAAATCTAGATCATTCGAAGACCTTATTTTAGGCAGAATTCTTATCGAACCATCGTTTTATCTAGCTTTGGTGGATGGCGAATTTTTCTCGGGCTTTCAGCCTTTCCTCCTCCAATTTCAACAATTTTTCTATGCAGGCTTGCAAGGAAGGGCATGGGGTACCATGTGTTTCTTGTGACAACTGAAGGGTCGGGATACAAAGGTTAGGAGGGAGGATTTATTCTTTCCCGTAGAGCAGAAAAAATGGGGAGGTCCCCAAGGAAGGTTTAGGTGTGACCCGATGTTGTAGAGGTAAATCCCCTCTGCAGACAAAGACGATCCCACTAGCCGTAGAGTGGGTCTAGCAATAATCGAAACACGCAAAGCTATTGATTCCTAGTTACAAAAGATAGAATCGCGATATATCGTTTACCGTGATTCCTTCGCTGTTGTTGTCAAAGAAGAAGTGGCACTTCCGTTCCTAGCTGGATAGGTCACGATCTGTGAGCTTGCTGCATCCAGATACCTGTACACATGCAAATAAAAGAAACAACATGCAACGTAATATTTCACACTTTATAACTATCGATCAGTCAGAGAGGAAAGAATGAAATTGCATTATATAATGGACAAACATAATCATGGAACCAATAGCAGGGTCATGTATATTAAGATATGAGAGAACGATTACAACCGGTGCTCTGACGTCATGATCTTCCTTCGACAAGGTTCCAGTGGGATGTGTCTCATAAATCTCATCAGGGATTCAATAGAAGTCTCTCTCACAGGGTTCTCCTTAGCTCTGCTCTTGATTGTCACTCAGCTATAATTTCCTTCCCAAAATTTCAGCTAGATATCAAATGGAGAGGGTAGGCTTTTATAGAGGGAGAAGGAGAGGTTAGGCTCCCTATAATCATGGGGGAGAGTCTTATCTCTTAGGAAGGTTCCATGAGAGGTGGAAAACCACTTCCTAATCAGGGAGATCCAGAGGCAAACAACCCAAACCCTTTTTGATGATTTGTTCTCAAGTTGTTAGAATCAAACTTCCATCTTATATTGTTAAAAAACATTCCTTAATAGGCTTGGCGCATGCACAACACAGGGACAGAGCGCGAGCTGGCATGCCCACTAGTGTACATTTTCCCCATTGGCATGAGGGATGAACTGGATACCCGCGCCAACGCCAAAAAATGGGTTTTTAGGGTTTTTCAGGGGAAATGTTCTTGATGAGAATTATTTCCCTTATGCAGAAGGATGTCATCAAGGTGTTTTCAAGACATTTTACTGTTCATAGGTCACAGGAATAGTCCTCCAATGTATGGGACGAGGGATTGCAGGGACAGTGACAAAATGCAGTGTAACAGATGCCCCCTAAAGCATGAGGTCCGAGAGAGAGGGAGGGGTGAAATGCATTATGAGAACGTGTCCAACTGAAAACACTGTCGTTGGAAGACCTGTGAAGACAAATACAACTGATATCTCTGATACATGATATGTGGTATGGGCACAGCCATCCATAATAAAGTGTACAAAAACTGGGATCCAAGGTATGGACGCAGCCATCTAGTAAAATAAGGATCAACAAGTAGACTCAGGCATGGTCGCAGCCATCCAATCAAAAGAGTCATGTGGTAAATAATCCACAAAGAACCCGCAGCCTGGATGTTTATTAGACAAAATCCAGGGTCTTGCACCAATAATGACGATGGCTCTCAAGGTAAAAGAGGTACAATCCATGGAATGTGAACAGTGAGCTAGCGTTGAACACCCGCAGAATCATCCGATCGAAGGCCAGTAATGAAAACCTTGCGTCGAATGCGAAGAACCTGCTATTGAGGCATGCAGACTCCAAGGTACCTGAAGGGAGTCTCTAGATCAGCTTCCCGGATAATGAGTTGAAGTCGACAGGAAGTGACCCTGATCAAAGGTGGGCTATGATGTTTCCCACATCATCGACACGAGACAGAGGGACATAATGTTTTGTGAATCAAGACCAACAGAGAATCAGAGGGAGGTTGAAAACTGCAGAGGCCAACTTCTCTTGAACATATTGGCAGCACGACATTGGATTTGGAAATATTTAACATCAAGGGATCTGAGGTCATGGTGACGTGGCAAAGAGAAGATGAGCAGTCAAAATAGATTACCCAAACCCATGGAGGAAAGCAGAGAACGAGATGAGATGTCCCCAACCCGACATTAATGCAGACAAGTGCCACATTCAAGAGCGACATACTGCCGACACGACTATAATACTGGTTCCATTTTCCCCCACCATTTCTGGCGAGTACCCCAATTATTTTTCAAAACAAGCTCGAAGGGGATAGCATATGCTTGCGATGTAAGTTTTTCCTTCATACAAATCCAACCTAGTACATTTCATGAGCCTTAGGAAGCAGGAACTCAAGTAACGTTATTACGACGGAGTCCGATGTCATCAGTTTTAAACGAGTCTGACAAAGGAAGAAATCGGTGTCTTTTCATATTTAGAGAGTTTGAAAAGACAGCAGAAAATAAAACTCCAGCAGTCCCTTTTTGTAGGTAGTCCCACAGATCTGAAAAGGTAGAAAATTATGTCTGAGAGAACCTCCTAGTTGTGATAGGCTAGGGTATTCCTTTTTCGTAAATAATCTATCCCAACCCGAAAAAGGGGTAAACTTATATTGGGTAGATGTCGTTTCGCAGCCAATTTAACGAGCTCAAAACGAAAAGCGACTCGGTAATCTTTTCATTTTTAGAGAGTTAGAAAAGAGTTGAAAGTTGACGACTCCTAGAGGAACGAGTGGTATAAAGGGTAGCAATTGGTTCCGGTAATGGTGGAACTGCTTAGAAAAAGTAAAGGTCAAGAGGCTGGCTAATAAGACAACTCATCACAGCGGTTCCTCAGGATTGGGTAAAACAACCAAGTGAAGGCATATGATCAGCCAAGAAGATAGTGACGATGGAGTGAGAAAACCAAGGCTCATCTGGCAAAAACAGGCTGATAAAATGGAAATCACAAGAGGTAAAATGGGAATTGTTTCATTTTTACACAAGCTTGAAATCATGAAACTTTGCTTGAAGTTGGTTTCATTTTTACACAAGCTTGAAACAAAGATAAACTATGCTTGAAACCGGTTTCATTTTTACACAAGCTTGAAACGGAAACAAACTATGCTGGAAAAGTAAGCATGCCCCCAGCATGGTGACTCAATTCGAGGTACATTCCCCCCAAGCTTCAGTCCATATGAATGGCAGATGGAGTGAAGGTTCAAATTACGAGATCAATAGAAAGACTCGACTGGGATTTTACGAGATTAGATCAAAGACTCGAATTGAACAGGAAAGTATTTCATTGTTTTAACGAGGTTGACACACTAAAATAACTATCCTCAAACCAACTTGTTTCATTGTTTAGGGAGCTTGACACAAGAAAAGGAACTATGCTCTGAAGAGCTTGTTTTATTTTTTAAGGAGCTTGACACAAGAATGAAATCTGCTCTGACAGACCTTGTTTCATGGTTTAAGGAGCTTGAGACAAGTAGATGAACCATGCTCCGATAGACCTCATCATAATGAATAAGAAGCCATAGCTTCCAAGGGTTTCCCGTTTGATGGAAGGAAAACATCTTGGAAGTCTGGACCCAATTCCCCTAGCACACGATGTACAACGGAACTATCACTGAATACAGGCACGGGACAGGTAGCCACATAATTGACATGCGGCGGGGATGACACAACTGGTGGATAAAGATTCAACAGGGATGATGGTGGATTAGCTGCCACATTCGGACCAAAGAATGCAAGTTGATTGATGGTCACGATCCGACCTTGGTGTGGAAAACACATCACACGAAAGAGGGAGGAGAAAAGCGCTCCCATGGCATAAGTATAATCGCGGCCCAAGAGTAAATTAAAGTCCAAGGGGCCAAGAACAACCATCATGTCCATATGGATAGTTTTCCCTCCCAAAGTAATAGGAAACTTTGGAAGGATCCCTAACGGTTGACTAGTTCTTCTGTTAAACACCAACAGATTCTGCGTAACAGGCACAAGAGGCGGCGAACCGAAATATTTCCAAGTAGTCAAGGATAAAATACTAACAGACGTGCCTTCACCTATAATTGTGCTGGGTACGACTAGATGGGAGGCCTGTACTATGATCTCAAAGGGAACATAAGAAGGAAGGAAATAACCTGTGAATCGACCCCAATCGAAGGAAGCGACGAAACTACTTAGAGGGGCTACCATCGAACCGAGATGGTCTTCCCCTGGTGTTACAGGAGAAGAAGGAGCATCCTCCTCCACCTCCATCATGGAGGCAGAAGGAGTATCCTCCGGGACCTCCATCATGGGAGGCGGAGGAGTAGCTTCCAAAGGTATAGGGACAGGAGAATCTTTATCAAGTCCGAGGAATCTGAAGAATCAAGAAGAACACGAGGGATGTGAGATCCACTCTCAATGGAAAAGACCTGGTGCACCACAGACGGGGCTAGCTCAACTGATCCCACGATCAATTATTGGTCAGGGATGGATTCATGATGGTGAATTTCCAGGGGAGCGGGATCAAGCAAGGATGAATCTTGACTGATCGTTGAATCAATTGGTGAAGGACTCAAAGAAAGGTGTTTGTAACCAGCCAGAAGGCACGGTGCAGAAACAGTCGAGTTGTCCAAAACTCTCTTGGCTTCATCCATATATGGACAAAGGTGAATGGCATGGTTCCCTCCACACAACTTATAGGGATTGGCAAGCTTACTCTGCTTATTAGGAGCTTTACCAGCACTAGTTGAAGATGTGCCCCCAACCTGACTCCTAGAAGCCAAAGGCAACGACGGATGACCGTTGGACCATACTTCAAGCACCTTGGGAATGCCAGGGAAATCTCGAAGAAGATGGTTTCCCTGGCACAACATGCAAGGGAACTTAAATTTTCGCAGAGGGTTGGAAGGTTCATCGAGAGCAGGTGTTTTAGAAGCAACAGCTACAGAATTAGTCTCTCGCTTATCTGACTTCTTCTTCTTAGTCTTCTTCTTCTTCTTCTTAGCCACCTGGGTACTAGAATCGAAACTTTCAGCAGGCGAAGTAGAAGATGAGGACGAAGAAATAGGTGAAGAAGGGGAGAGGTCCACCTTCGAATCAACATGAAGTTTCTCAGGTGGAGGAGTGGATGGTACGACAGCCGGAACACTTGAGACCACAGAGGTTGAAGACAACCAAACAAGCAACCGAACAGTTAACCCAGCGAGGGATAACGTGGCCATATAAGGAGCACCAATATTTCCTAAAGCAGGAAAAGGAATAGGACTCCCTTCAGAGGGGACTCCTTGATTGGAAAACTACGAAAAAGTTGCCAACGGAAACAACCTTGAAATAAAACATTAAGGACAAAAATTCTAACCAGGAATATTTCGTGGGTGATTAATTTTTAAGACAATGAAACCAGACTATGTTTTTTCATATTTTAAGAGTCGAGAAACAAGAAAAAGGTGACTCTATCGCTTTCAGGTTGGACACGAGCTTGAAAGGACAAGAGCTCAATGATATTTTCAGTTAAAAGAGTTAGTAAAGATCAAAGTGACTGCTTTAGTAATCTAGGTAAATGGGTGTACCAGATATTCGTGAACTGCCATATACACCTTGGTAAAAATGAAAGAGAAATCAACCAAGGACTTAACGTATGTGCAGGTAATCTCCCTGAATGCTGTGATCGTTGTATCACGGGTAAAAGGCAGAAGACTTGGCTTCCTAAGGATAAAGGATTTGGAACCTAATGGGGTCTCCCTTTATATACACGACGGTACGGGAAGCACAAGTCCGTACTAGCGTTGTCTGTAGCCAGATGGCGAGCGATAGCTACTAGGCTTAAAGACATCGGAACACGTCTCTACCTTAGACTACTAGATGTTCCGTTAAGTTTCAATGCTGCCTTAGGTTAATTCAGTAAATTTTAAAGTTGATCTTCAATTTACGTTTCAATTTCAAGGCCCTATCAAATGTTGGATCTCATAAAACCTCTAGATGCAAACTACATGCCACAAAATATCATTTTGTTCATTGAAGAGCTATCTACGAGAGAGTTGAGAGCTTTCAAAAGACAACAAAATGAACACACAAAAACATCCACCACTGTTTTCAATGCAAGCTAATGAAACTAGAAAACTTTTCTCTAGAATTATACAATGCTAGTAATGCGAAAAAGTTTTCAATTTTCATTATGCCAATCAAAATGCAAAAGATTTTGTTTTTGGTATTTTTCAATATATTAGAGAAAATACACTAAATAAATAAAAAACTAATGAAAACATCAATTTGAGAATAATAAAGAGAGAGTTGAAACAAAACGAGTTCACTCAACTCATACAAGCATAATCAAGACTCAAATCGATGACGAAATCCCTCAAAGCGAAGAAGAATCTCGAAAGAGACTCAAACAAACCGTGTAATCTAGGCTTGGAGAAACACAAAGAGAAACTGAACAAAAGAGAGGACAATCACTCAATTAACGCAATGATTCAATGGGATTCAGCAAGATGAATGCAAAGAAGCAAAAACAAAGTTGACCGGGAAAGAAAAGACCCAAAACTCCCACGGGAGGCTCAACACACTGAAGCACCTAGAAGCCGTAGGGCTAAAATGAAAAATTGATAGAAAAGGGAAAACAACCAGAGGACAAGGGCTAAAAACAGTCAAAAATGACTTCAAAACACTCAATTAATCAGAAAAAATGAACCAGGACCAAAACTCAAGCTTAGAGAGTCCAAGAACAATCAAACCCTAAGACCAAGCAGGGTTGGTGCACCTATTTGGCTGTAATCTGCCCCAAACAGGGAATGGCGCAGGGGCCTAACTGGAAACTAGCGCCCGTTGGCACGACTGTTAGAGGTATAACCGCGCCAATCAGGCTTACCCTAGAAAAATGATGAAAATTAACTAACAGAGGCTAGATCTGGTCTTCTAGGGGATGAACAAGGTTTTAACACCTAGGAAGGTGAACCAGAAAAGTAGACTAATCAAACAAAAAGCCAAAAACAACCCAATGGAGGAAGGACCAACTCCCACTGATCCCCAGTGGAGTCGCCAAATTTTTGTGGAGGTAAATCCCCTCTGCGGACAAATGCGATCCCACTAGCCCTAGAGTGGGTCTAGCAACAATCGAAAGACGCAAAGCTATTGATTCCTAGTTACAAAAGATAGAATCGTGATAGATCGCTTACCGTGATTCCTTCGCTGCTGTTGTCGAAGAAGAAGTGGCGCTTCCATTCCTAGCTAGATAGGTCACGATCTATGAGCTTGCTGCATCCAGATACCTGTACACATGCAAAGAAGAGAAACAAAATGCAACGTAATATTTCACACATTATAACTATCGATCAGTCAGAGAGGAACAAATGAAATTGCATTATATAATGGACAAACACAATCATGGAACCAATAGTAGAGTCATGTATATTAAGATATGAGAGAACGATTACAACTGGTTCTCTAACGCCGTGATCTTCCTTCGACAGGGTTCCAGCAGGACGTGTCTCACAAAGCTCGTCAGGGATTAGACATAACTCTCTCTCTCTCAGGATTCTCCTTAGCTCTACTCTTGATTGTCACTCAACTATAATTTCCTTCCCAAAATGTCAGCTAGCTAGGAAATGGAAAGGGCGGGATTTTATAGAGGTAGAAGGAGAGGTTAGGCTCCCTATAATCATGGGGGAGAGTCCTATCTCTTAGGAAGGTTCCATGAGAGGTGGAAAACCACTTCCTAATTAGGGAGATCCGGAGGCAAACAACCCAACCCCTTTTTGATGATCTGTTTTGAAGTTGTTAGAATCAAACTTCTGCCTTCTATTGTTAAAAAACATTACTTAATAGGCTTGGCGCGGGCACAACACAGGGATAGAGCGCCAGTTGGCGCGCCCACTAGTGTACATTTTCCCCATTAGCGCGAGGGATGAAATGGCTACCCGCGCCAATGCCAAAACATGGGTTTTTAGGGTTTTTCAGAGGAAATGTTCTTGAGGAGAATTCTTGCCCTTATGCAAAAGGATGCCATCAAGGTGTTTTCAGGACATTTTACTTTTCACAGATCACGGGAATAGTCTTCCAATGTACGGGACGAGGGATTGCAGGGACGGTGAAAAAATGTTGTGTAACACCCGATCAGTCCAGAGGATGCTATTGAGGGTGTTGTTCTAGTTCGAATGTTGGTATAGCAGGGTCTTTTTGATGATCCAAATAAGGTTTTTGCTGGTTGACTCGTCTAACTTGTTCCCTTGGGGGTAGTAGTTGGCAAAATTTTTGAGTACTATTACATTTTCCAAAGAAAATTCATATAATTTAAACGATGAAAAATAAGTAGAACTATAAAAAAAAAGGGAGGTTGGAACGTCGAACCTGGTCATGATGTACTGAATGATGAAATCTATTACCTCTTGGTTGTTGATTTGGTGTAACGGTATTGCTTCAACCAACCTCATGAAATAGTCTATGGTCGTGAGGATATATTGGTGCTTCTTGGAGGAGTGTGGAAATATTTCCCGATCACATCCAGTTCCCACTGCTGGAATGGTTCTTCCACTATGACAGACTTTAACGGGGCAGAAGGTCGGGATTCTCTACAGGAAAATTTGTGACATAAAAGGAACTTCCGAACATAGGTGTGTGCATCCTTAAACATAGTGGGCCAATAAAAACCACCTCGCATAACCTTGTGAGTTGTTGCATCTCCCGCATAGTGCCCACCGGTCGGGTTGTCATGTAGTTCCTTCAGGCCCTGTTGGGCCTCATCACGCTCTAGGCACCATAGCAAGACATCGATGCGATGCTTTCGGAACATTTCACCCTATACCAGTTTGTAGGATGCATTCTTTAGCCTTATTGCTCATTTCTGTTGGGATGTTAGGGTGGGGTCCATGACACCATGACCAAGATACTGTAGGAGATCTATGTACCAGTATGGGGCGTTTTTCTGAGGTGTGATGTCAGCTTGGTACATCTCTATTTCATGATCCCAACACTCCTCATCATTTCTCCATGGGTTTGCGGCTTCAGCAGCCATCCGAAATAACCCTTTCCCCTTAATAGTGTATGCAGGATTTAATTCTAAGTCATACTCTTGAAGACATGCCATCCAGTTGCCTCGTCTCTCACACACCTCTTGCTGCACGAATAGTGAGCATACTACTGGGTGAGGTACGAACACCATGACGTGGTTCTTTAAAGTGTATGGCCTGAAATGTTTGACCGCCTTATATACTGCATAGGCTCTCTTGTCAATGTCAGGATAGTTCAGCTCGACACCATGCAACCTTTCACTCATGAAAGATATGGGTCGTTCGTCGTTACTGCCATCTTTTTGAGTGAGGATGGCTGCAAGAGGTGAATATGAGGTGAAAGTATACAAGATAAAGCCTCTGTTGAAATCTGAGCTATGTAGGGAAGGAGCTTCCGCGATGGCCTTCTTGATATCATTGAACTCTTCTTTCTCAGGTAGATTCCACTTAAAATTTGCGTTCTTATTGTTCATGCCTTGCATAAGTTTCACGATTTGTGTGAAGTCTGATATGAATTTTCGAAGGAAGTTGATTTTTCCAAGAAACAACTACATGGAATTTTTGCTGCTTGGGGGAGAAATTTGGGCAATGGCTTTTGCGCGGTCAGGGTCCACTACTATGTCGTCCCGAGTTATGATGTGGCATAAGAAAATTGCCTTCCGAGACTGCAAAGATGATTTTTTTGGGGTTAAGTGAGATTCCGTATTTTTGACACCTTTCAAAGATCTGTTTGAGGTGGTGCAAGTGGTCATATCTCAGCTTGGAGAACATGGTGACGTCGCCAAGGTAGACCACCACACTTTGTCCCATTAGCCCCCAGAAGGCGATGTACATGGCCCTTTGGAAGGTCGCCCCAGAATTAATCAAGCCAAAGGGCATGCGCCTGAATGCGAACATACCCCACTTGGTCCTTAACGTTGTTTTCAGATGATCAGGTTCTACCACTAATACTTGGTTGTATCCTGAGAAACTATCCAATAATGAGAACATTTATAACCCAGATATAGTTTGAAGAATCTGTTCCATGGGAGGCACTGGGTAGCTATCCTTGTCTGATGATCAGTTCAAATTTCAGAAGTTCACACATAAGCGAATTTCGCTAGACTTCTTGTGGACTGGGACCAGATTTGACACCCACGTTGAATGTTGTACTTTGAAGATGATGCAGCCATCCAGGAGTTTCTTAAGTTCCTTTTGGATCATTGGCTCCAAAGTCGGACGTACCTTCCTTAGCTTCTATTGGAAAGGCTTGACTCCTTCCTTCATTGGTATCACGTGCTGGATGATTCGTGTGTCATAAGTCAGTATCACATCGTACGTCTAGGAGAAAACATCTTGGTATTTCTCAAATAGTTCAATAAAGGATTGTCGCTCCCGAGGTGTGCATTTGGTACCGAGATTGACGAACTTTGGGTCTGCCTCTGTCCCGAGATTCACTTGCTGGTGCAATAAGGTGGAACTTTGCACCTTTGTATTGGGAGGCCCCTGAAACCAGTTCTATAGGTCAAATAACTTCTCGAGGGACACGACCCCTTTGGGTATGGGATTCCCCTTGTCTTTCTCCATTTCCTTTTGTAAGGCTAGATCGTAATCTTCTTCCTCAATCACAACGTCCTTGAACACGTACGCATTTAGCATGCAATCCAGTACCTGCTAATCATCATTAAAAATGCGAAAATTAGTTACATTATCTGGCACTGTAGGTTTATAAATAATTTCAATACAAAAACCATCCCTCAATGGGGTAAACCTACCAGAAGAATTTGCTAACGTATCGGCTACCGTATTTTGCCTTTTAAGTACCGACTTAATACCTAAAGCATCGAAATTAGAAATAAAATGCCATACCTCTTGCTGATATTCTTTCAAATGGGGAGATAGGCAGTGAATAGTGTTGTTTACCTGCTGGGTAATGATTTTGCGAGTCGTCGATTACCTTCAAGCAACTGACTTTGAGGTTGATTTCTTTCTTGAGGCCCAGGATCAGTGCTTCGTATTCGGCTGTATTATTGGTGCACTGGAATTCAAACCGGTAAGAGATTATGAACTTGTTCTTTTGGGGATCTATCAAGATACAGCAAGCATCGGCCCAGTTGTGAGTCTTGGAACCGTCATAGTACAGGGTCCATATCTTATCTTCAGGTGTTTCAAGATCGCATGTGTGCACAGAAGAGATACTCCAGGCAGCCCCCCAGTGCAGGAGGTTGCAAAGTAGCAAACGAGAGTAGTTCTAACTGGGTATTCGAGGAGACTAGGGACCGAGAACCTTAATAGAGCCAAAAACAACCTCTAAGAAGCACATGCCCAGATATTCTTATGAGAAGCTGATGGGTTCATTGGTTGCTTCAAGGTCAGTCACCATATGTTTTATGTAAGGTTCGCTCTCGACTCAGATCTAATTATTCCTACCCTTTTATGGGAGCCACAAGTGGGACCAGTCGGTGGCAAATTATGCTTGTAGTTTTCTTGACCAATCCCAGCTTAATAGTAGACCGTAGGCCTCTGGAATATCCATGAAAACTATGTCAATGCAATAATGTACCTTGGAGTATGAGGAGAGACGAATCAGGATGTTATTTAATTCGCCCACGACGGGGACCTAGGACCTATCAAGCTGAATGATCTTGGCGCCAGTTTTCTAAGGATGGATGTTTAATTTCTTGGATACAAATAGGGGCATGACATTGGTGGATGCACCATAATTGAGGAGGCAATTGTGGATGTTGAAATTGAAGATCTCAAAAGACAAAAGGAATGGCGGTGTGGATCCTCGTGAGTTTGCATTGATGACATTTACAATGGACTGGAGGTTCACCAAGGCTTGGGAGGTTGTGGAACTTATAGCCATGGCTTCTGAGGTGGGCGTGTTCGTCGTAGATGGGCTAGTGAATGCATTGAGAATCACGTCACGTTGGTTGGCTATCCAGGCACGCTCATAAAGGGATATGTTGGCTCGTGTCTTCTTCATGTCTTCAATGATGTTATACCTCGATTATGGGTGTGAGAGTGTCTCCATAGAGGTTCTTGGTGAACTTGACGACAATCTGGCCTTGGGGGTTCCTTGGGCAGTGGTGGGGCTAGATTTTTCAGTGGTCAGGGTTGCAGTCGGATTTTCCCTATTTGGTGGCAGGATTTTCCTCAAGAAGGATTTCCTCTTTTCCTCGAAGGAGTGATCGACAACCGGGCCTTTGATCCTTAGGCTATAAATTTGTGTGGGTTTGGAATGGGGATCATCGGCTAGTTTTATCTCCATCATGGGAGGAGGCCCTTATCCACGAATTACTTCAAAGGAGAGGACTATTGATCCCAGATATTCATCCAGGGGAGAGACTTCTTCGCCGTCTGAGTCGACTTCCTCTTCTAACTCTCCTACCGTCTGATATTCTAGGAGCTGATTTACCACAAAATTCATACTATTAATCCATTGAGGGCAAGTCCTTTCCAAGTGGGAAGCTTGATGAAAAGAGCAGAAATTATCTTTGCAAATCTCTTCTATGTTGAAGTTTGTATTGTGGTTCGGCGGAGGGTGATTAGGCGTGAGGTTGTTTTTCCTAAATAAAGGCTTCTTAGTTTTGCTACCTGAGGTGGAGTAATTTTTATTCCTTTTCAAATCGAAGACCTCATTCATCAATAGTTTTATGGATTTTACGATGTTCTCGAAATCAAAAGGGTCTTTATCATTGTCTCCGGATTTATGGGTTGAGGGTTGTGTTCTCTTCCCAACCGATTTTTTGTCATCCTGGCTATCATGGTCTATTGCCCCTATGGAGAGCATATCTTTCTCGACGGTGAGGGAAGTGGTGTAATTTTCTGCCAAGGTGGATCTAGCTTCACGTTTCACAAAAATGGAAATGTCCCGAGGCAAGGCCCTTCTATAGTAATCTATGGTGATGGAATCGTCAACGGCCATGTTCAGGGAAAATTTGTTCAAGATGGTTGCAAAGCGTTAGTTGAATTATTTAACCTTTTCCTTCTTCCATCACTTCAAAGTACTCAACTCTATGAGGAGCATAGAGGAGTCTTGTCTTCTGAAAACTTCTAGAGGAATCTATGGCAGAATTGCTCCGAGGAGGAGATGGAAGTGACAGGAAACGAATGATACCAAGTAGCAGCTTTATTTTCTAAGGTGTGGGGGGAGATTTGGCATGCTACGTCATCGAATTGCACCCTCATCATTTTTAAGGCCAGGTAGAAACTGGTCTTTGGCTAACCTACCCTTCTCAGGGTCGAACTTAGGGAGATGCTTATTTGGGTGTCGGGGCATGTCACGAAGGGGAAAATGGAAGCCCAGAGGAGACCATGCCATCCAGGCTAGGGGATGAACCTGCCTGGCCCTATGATGGGGTGGGATGAAAATATGCCCAATCTCGTTTTTAGACTCGCTTCCAGTGCTAGACCCAGAAGCTTCGCCTTCATGTTGAGAGTGCATGTCTTGGTTTTGGTTACCTCTAATATTTTTGAAGATTCTATAATTTCTCAAGTTCCTGAAACCACTGAAGTTTCCATTGAAAAGGAAGAGCAGTCTGTTTCGGTTTCGGTGGTGGTGATGAGTATGGTTTGTGTTTCGACCGTATCCTTGGCCTCTATTTCCCAGGCCTCTTTCGAACCCTCCCCCAGGTGGGTCGTTCGCCTAAGTGTTGTCATTCAAAGGCTGGTTGGGTTGGGAGATGGTGTTTGGTAACTTCAGGGCCACCTCCATTGACCTCTTGGGGGTTTTTGGGAGGTTTGAATAAGTGTTGATCAATCACATCGGCATAATATTTGAGCATTAGACCTATAAGCTAAGGCACGGAGTTCATTAGGAAACCCTAGTGAGTATGATGTGTCCTCAGGGTTCGCGTATTGGCCAAGGAAATAGTGGCAAGGAGGTTTTGTAGACCTCTAATGAGATCGCGGGCGAGTGGATGCAAGGCCCTCAGTTGGTCCGACGTGACCTCATAGAAAGGTGGGTCCTCATCGGGGGTATTCTCGGGAGGTGGACGACCAGTGTTTTCAAATTTGATTTCTCCATACGGGGTTTTCACAGGGGTATTACTTATGTGGTGGGAGCCTGCCATTCAAGCCCTCCTTCTAGCTCCAAATCTGTTGACGGGGAAAAATGCCTGGCCAATAGTAAAGGGATCTCCCCGGTATAAAGTCCCAACTAGACTCTAGACCATTTGTGATAGGAATCCCGTCTGGGGTGTAGTTATGGCTACTGTTGAATATGCCTTTCTCGGATGGAGGTGTATCTTGAGAACAAGAGGATGCACGACTACTTGAATGATATGAAACAAACGGTCGATGGGATCTCCTGAAAATGAAACATTATAAATATAAAAGTGAGATTTGAAGCCTCCAACCAAAATGAACTATTGTTAGCAACACATCATTAGGTTTATGCTCATAAAGAGGCTTGTTTGAATATAAGAGAAACAATTTACTATGGTTGAAACACCCTTCAATTCCTTAAGCATGTTTCCAAAAGATTAAGACAATATCAACAACTAAGTTATTGAGACATCCCTGTGCTAAACATCCACATATCATTGATACATCCAAAGAGCTTAAACATATAAATGATACATGAACAGAAATGCAAACTAATCAGTTATAAAAGATAGCAGATATATAAAGACACAATATTCATAATGTTAACACACATGAGTTTCCATCAGATCCAATAGCGGAGTCAAAACATTGGTTTGTATTCATTCCCGGAATCATGCATTCAATGCTATACAAATATCTCTCCTCACCATGGACTCCAAAAAAGGTCCTTTACATTATCTCCCAAGGGAGTACTTATAGAACCAAAATGACCCTTGGGCTTCCCTACCCCTTTAGCTTCCCGACTGTTGGCATGGTCTGCGACCTAAGGATATTTGCGACCTACGACTTGCCTGACGTTGAGACCTGCGACTGGGTACTATTCATGACCTGTGACCTGCCTGTGTCTGCTACCTATGAAATCAAGTCCTTTCAAGGGAGCAGTTGTGTGATGGAAAGGTCTGGGGTAGCTACCTGTAGTTGCTCTTTGATGTAGGTCTACATGGCTAGGTAGTCAGTTGCTATTGGAGTAATTTGGGGCATGTCCTCTCCCAGTCTATGAAAGCACTCTAGAGCGTCTCGAACTAAAGTGCACTTCTTCATGGTAATCTGGTTGGATAATGAAGCTAGCTTGGTGTAAATCTGGACCGGTGTGACCATGTATTGGTTGATGTTTTCCTTAGAAGTTGGGAGGTCTTGGGAGGTGACTTCTTGTCTGATGAGTGCCAAGAATGCCTGGATATCTTGGGCCACCTATTCCCTCATCTTCTATGTGACCAATGTACCCAAGGAAGGGACATGGTGTACCTTTTCCATCGAATCAATGCCACTAATTAGGTGTTCATAGCGAGACATAACCTTCTCTACATCTTTTACAAACTTGTCCCTGGATTGCAGTTCATCCATATCTATACCTTATTATTTTGCGTGTAGATCCAATCCTTCTTTGGTAGGGTTTCTGGCGCCTGTGGGTACCTTTTGGACCATTCAAGTATACTTTCTAGTGTTTTCGAAGCTTCCTTTAGCTGTGCAGCCCTCTTCCTAGTTTCTTCCTGCGCCCCTAGTAAAGGAGAGACTGTTTGTTTTATGGTTAACATATCCTCATATACCAGCTTCATGGCAGTCTATAAGGTATCCAACTCCTAAATGGTGGTTGGCAGCCTGCTGACCTGAGTAAACATGAGTTGGATCATTTTATTTTCTGCTTCCAGGGACTTCTTTTCTGTTTCTTCTTGAGTTTCCCTTTGGTCGTATGCCTGGAGTCTGCCCTGCATAAACAAGATCTCCCTACTCATCTTGCTAAAATTTTCCTCTGTAGGTACTGCAAAGGAGGTTCCGACTGATGCTATTATTATGGGATTAGTCCTGGTGTCCAGGACTATGTCCTTTTCAGTGGCTACCGCGAGGGGATCGGCTGGATTCCATGCAAGGAATTGTCTCCTTTCCTGTCTGATTTTATGAGTGAACTGGTCGTAAGATAGCCTTGTTAGGTCCAATACATCATTCTCATGCTTCTCCGAGATGCCAGGTTCTGAGATAGCGATGTGTCCCCCTGTCATGGGAGTTGCAGCGGGTACCTCAATATGTGGCAGATCTGTTTCTCCCCAGTCTTCAAGGGATGTGACTTGCTTCCCTCTGCCTCCTCTGCCTCCTTGGATGCATCTGCCAGAATCTTCTGAGCTTCTTCTTCCTTTATCTTCTTTTCGGCTTCTTCTTTATCCTTCTTCTACTTCAACCTGTGTTCGGCCTCCCTTTTCTGCTGCTCTTCTTCATCTTTTTTCTTGCGAGCCTCTTCTACTTGTCTATTCTTTTGTTCCTCTTTCTGCCGCTTCTTCTGCTATTCCTCGGCCTATTTCTTCTATTTTTCTTCTTCTTGTTGTTGTTGTGCCAAGGAATCTTGGGATTTTTTGAGCTCTTCCTCTCTTAGCTTCTTCTCAGCCTCTTGCTATGCTTCGGCCTCTTTGTCCCTTCCTTTCTGTTGATCCTTAGGAGGATTATTGCCTATTATATTCTTTGGCTTTTTGGACTCGGAAGATGATGCTCCTCTCATAGGGTCCTTTCTCTTCAAAATGTCTGTCCTTTCTTCTAGAGTTTGGTCATCTTAACTCTCATGATATCCATTTAGGTCGGCTGATCATTCAAAAGTTTCTTCTCTATCTACATTATACTAGTTTCTAAACTTTTCTTCAATGGGGCACTCTATGTGCTGGTAGTTCCAGTTAAACTTGGCCTACTTACAGTGTACGGGGATTATACTTTCAGGATCATAAGACCTATCGGCGAGGGTCATGAAGTGAAAACCTTTGATGTCTTCCGCCTCCACCTCTACTTCTTTGAAGTATTTAACCTTGTAGGCCCCGATAGTAAGTGGGAGGGTAGGCCATGGTTTATTCTTTCCTTCGCTGAGGGTCTTTCAGAACTCACTCATCATTTGATATCACACCTCTTGTAGTATCATTTTTTTAGTGACGAACTTGGGTAGAGCATGAGGTGCCTTGAATGATCCGAAGACCCTGAAAAAATTGCTCTGTGGAATGGGAAACTAGTTGGCTACCTTGGTTATTATCTCCATGGCCCTACTGGACATGCAGGGAGGATATTTACCAAAAATATGCTGGTAGAGCGTAGGGATGAACTTATCTGCGATGGATTCCGTATCTTTCTTGTATCTAGTAGCCCAGAAAACGATCAACTATTTCTGGATAGGCCCACCACGCTTCACATCCCAGTTGTGTGACCATTCCTCAAAATTGCACCGTGCGCACACGGCGTCTAAGAGGTAGGAAGCCATGTAGAATTCTGATGCGCATCCTTCTTCTGGTACCTGGTTCGCTGATATGTTTTCTCCAAGAGCCGATATTACTAGATATTCCCAGTTGAAACGGGTGTCGCAGGAGGTGATCACATACATGAGTGGGACCTATGTTCCACTGAAAGCAGCGATGTCCTTCCTACCATAAAATATTCACATCATCATTGCCTTGAGCTTGTAGATATACCTAAGGCCATCAGTTTTGTATTCCTGATCCTTCTTCACTTTAAACTTCTCATGGTCCTCCCACCAACCCTTCAAGGTGTCTAATACTAGTACTTCATGTGTGGTGATCGATTCGGCATTGAAATATTCCTCCCTAGTGGGAAGTGCATAGTATACCTCTGCGTCCATTCTATTCAAATTGAAAAAATTCTTCCCTGAGTGATCGCAGATGACCCAAAACTTGGAATCAACCTTCTGGAGGATCCATTCGACTGCTTTTGTGCATGGTAATATTGGTGGGTGGGCACCTACATAGTGAAGCTTGGACCTTTTGACTTGAATGTATACCTGCCAATCCGTGAGATCCTCTAGGAATTCTAGCTTTGTGAATTCCTTGTAGACTTAATCCTAGGTCATCTTATCACCTTTCCCGAAGACACAGGCGATGTCTCCATAGATACGGGGTGGTGGAGGAGGCATTTTTTCTCGTGATCGCTTTATTTCTGGGATTTTGTCTTTCCTTCGAACTGTTGGAGGCCCCATATTTCTTAAGGGTGAAGAGATGGAGACACTCTCGAGTTTGGCTTCAATATTCCCTAGCATGTTCAGAAAAGAGTCCCACGATAAGACAGACGACATAACAACAAAAAATAAAGGGACTAACTAGACCTATTAATGATTTGGCTGCTCAGGCTAGGTCGTTGCGACCTCTGCTGGTCGCTATATTTAGGATTAGCAAGGCTTGCGACTTGGAAATTTAGCAAAACGTTCATATGGTCACAAAGTTGCACTTGCGTGAATAATCCCGAATTTGGGACTCTGCGACTTGACGACCGGTGACCAGGTCGCAAGGTCGCAAAGTCATGATCACGCGGTCAGTCGATACTTTGTGACTTCACGAGTTTACGACTCAGCGATCAGGTCGCGAGGTCGCAAAGTCGCGAGGTCGCGAAGTCGCGAGGTCGCAAGGTCGCATTAGGGCTTTCTGAGGAAAACTAAGCAATCAGGACCGACGGGGAAGAAGTTGAAAGTAGGGAAAAAAACTCCAAGGAAGGGGGGAAAACCAAAGTTTAGAAGCTCATAAGAAGGCCAGAGAGGGATGCTTTGATGGCTTGAGGAAAAAAGGAAAGGTTCAAAAGGGTCTAGGCATGATGGGATTTAGAAAAGGGGAAGGTGAAACCCTCGCTGGAGTGATAGTGAGGACTAGGGTTGTAAAAGAGTGGGATCCAGGGCAATTAATAGCCAAGGGTTGAGTCAGGTAGGGAAACAACAAATGAAAAAGGAAACAACAGAAGGTTTAGGCAACTTACTTGGGAAAAATTGTGCTTTGATTGGCTCGTCAGGCATCTCATTTTCTCCATCGTGCAGGTCAAATGTGACCTACGTGTCCCTTTTATTTATAAAGGGGTCGCATGTGTGGTCATTAATGGAGGTCGCAAAGTTGCAAATCGAGACTATTCGGGAAAGGGTGTGACCTTGCGACTTGGCGACCTGGAGGTCGTAAGGTGGCAAGGTCGTGTAGTCACAAATGTGAAGTTTGGATAAAGATTGTGATCTTGCGATCTGGTGACCAAGAGGTCACTGGGTCGCAAGGTTGTGCGGTCACAACTTCCTAAAGTTTGTAAGGGGAGTGACTTTGTGACTTCGCGACCAACTTGGAAAAGTTGAAATTATTGATTAGTTCTGAAGACATCTGCTTGAAATGGACTTTCTCAAGGTTCATGGTTGAGGGTGAGACAGACTTAATCAAAGCGGTCAGGGGCTCTGAAATTTCAAATGGGTGTCAAATTTTAGAGGGTGTTGGAGCGGCTACAATAGGTTCACATGATCATTTGAATAGTAGTTTTTTTTTCATAAAGGAAATGTTTCTATATAATAACATTTATTCATGTCCTATATAATAACGTTACTTATGGAAATTATTATCTATGCTACTATATATATATATATATATATATATATATATATAATTTTGTGTATTCATTTTTTATTTCTTTTTAAATTTTGCTTTAATTTTAAATGGTTTAAATTTTATTGATAACATAGTACAATATACCTGGGGGACTGGTTTTCTATTTTCATTATAATGGAAAGATATATTTTTAAAGAATGCATATGTATTAGGAAGGTGTATATATTCTTATTTAGATATTTTTGGTTTTTATTGAAGTTCCATATAGAACATTTTTGTATGTAAATAAAAGTTCCATGCCATTTTTTAAGTAAAACTAATTGTATTTATTAAAAATATATGTATGTTTTAAAAAAATACATTAAAATACATACATGTTTATATATATATATATATATATATATATATATATATATATATATATATATATATATATATATATATATATAATTAATTAATTTGGGTTTTGTTTTACACTTTAAATCAAGCTTTTTAGTGTAAATGGTGATTTTCTAGTCTTAATTATGTGTTTGTGTCTGCTTGCATAGATTAAAATTTACTAATGTATCTTTTATTTTGTAATTTTAATGTGTATTCAATTCCATTTGTCCACTTCATAATTTCACTTTTTTACACTTGTCATACTGCATCCATCTTAATTTCAAATTTTCACATGTTGGTTTCCATCAACCCTAATCCATGTAGGAGAACACGACTTTAGCTAATTGTTGAAATTGTTTTGTATCTCCCATTTACTCAAAATTATGTTTCAAGAGGAATTAACAACTTTTCCAAGTATTTGGTTTCAAGTATTCTACATATTAATTTATTTTTTTCACCAATTAAAATATTTTAAATGGTGATGAATTCAATCAATGTTAATTAACATCTTAGAAGCTCATACAACAAATATTAAAAACACTTTACCAAATATTTAGTTTAAGGTATTCTACTAGTTAATATTTTTCATGAATTTAAATCCTTCCAATATTGATAAATTAAATTAATGTTACTTAACATCTTCAAAAACCATGTAACAAACGGGTAAAATAAATATAACATATTGTGTTTTTTTTAAACATGACAAGATAAGTTCCATTAATAAGACAAAAATCCAGAAGCTTAATATTGCATATTTTGATGACAAATTAGACTCTACAATATTGGAAAAGTGAAGCGTAGAGATGCTAGTATCATAAAAAAGGTTGGAAGTCAAGGAAGGTGAGAACCACCAAAGGTTGACAATAAAGGAGGGAACCTCGTATAAGAATTATGAGGGAACCTCCAAAAGATAAGAAGAAAGGTTAAGTTAAGGAAGGTTCAAGGAAAGTGAACACCGTAAAACCGTAGGCACCATAAAAAAGTAAGATCCATAATTAATCTACCTAAAATAATGTTTAAATATAAATGAAACTCTTTTTTTAATATACTTTTTGGTCTCATATGTGACATTTTGATTTATACAATATGTTATTTCTGTCTATTACATTCTTTATATAATTTATGAGATTTAATTCTAACACTTTTAAATATGATTTTGACACCTCAAAATATAATAATATAAAATTAGACTCTCTTATTAATACAGCACAAATTCTGTTATATGTATTATAAAAACTTTAAAATTAATTAATTCTATAATTAGTTATAAAAAAAAATTAAAATTAATAAACCAATTAAAAATATGTTTCATTATAATTCTTCCCTTTTCATTATAATTTTTTTCTATTAAGCCATGCATTAAGAAAAGCCATCATTGTTTGAAATTAATTAACTTTCGAAGTACATGCATAAGTTAAAGTTGTTTTCTTGAGAATAATTCTTAAATTAAAAAAATCCTTTTACTTAATAAAAGTTTCATATCTAGAACATAAGTTAAAGATATTTTTTTCAAAGTAATTTTTTTTAACTGTATTAAGTTATTTTATTGATAGTAATTTTTTCAAATTAAAAAGTTATTGTGAGATTTTTTTAATTTTTGGCTTTTAATGGTAGTAAAAAAATTTGAAACTTTACCATGGTTAAAATTTGTATCTTTATATCCTTAAAAAAATGAAAAGTATCTTTATATCCAGGAAAAAATGAACTTTTCATTCTGAATTCCTGAAAAGTAAAAATATATGTGAACACAAGACGTAAAACCCCCCTCTTCACATTATCAAAAAAACATATTTTCGATCATCCCTTCTATAGAAGTCATCATTGCTTGAGATTAACCCCAAAGGTACATGAATAAGCTTAACGTTATTTTCTCGAGAATAGTTTTCAAACCTTTTGCTAATCCAAAGTTACATATTTGAAGGTCTTTCAATTTTTGGCTCTTATGATTTGCCAATGTTTTCGCCTTTATCTTCTTAAAAAATGAAATTGGAAGCACTAAGATATTTGAGCTTTTCATTATTGTCTAGATTCAGAATGTATTCCGAATGTGGCTGACATTTGCATTAGCTTTTGTGAGACAACTTGGACTGAGGACAAGAAGTACTACTAGAATGAATAAATAATTTTGGCCATGCAGAAAGCGACGTATGCTAAATATCTTGCTCAATGTTCGAAGTTGAATAAAAAACCAAGATTATACAATTTAAATATGAAGGACAAAAAATAAATCCTACCATAAAGTAAAAATCAAGAAGGCAAGGAGGTCGAATCAACATAAAAATTTGTAGGCCAACGAGATTGAAAAAACAAATTCATATCAAAAATAGTATTGGTTTACACTGAAAATTAAAACAAATTTCTCATTGGTTTGGCAACATTGGACACATTTAAATCGAAAAAAAAAGGCGGAAGGAAAGAAATTTTGAAGTGTAGCCGAAAATTGATAACTAAAGTTTCCAAAGATTCCAAGCAAGCGGGCTGTTGGACAAGAAATTTGAATCGAACCATGACTATTCCTAATTAAATATTGAAGATACAACCTGTAGACTTAGAAAGTGATTTTGAAGCAAACATTAGCCTCATGAAATTAATGCTTAAAGTGTTCACTCAGCTTAAAAAGGTTCTATACCGCGAAAATTGGAAGTCCAAACCGGGAGAGCATACAAATAACTGCCAATGTATCTTTTCCGGAGTTTCTACATAAATGAAGTCTAATTGTTCGAAGAAAAAAAAGTTAAAATGTGCAAAGTAACAATCCATCTACCTTCGTATAAAGATTTAGTAAGATTCAAGTTGAGTGATGCAGGTAGAGATAAGTTGAGCTATATGTAGCCGAGATTTAGAGTGTGAGTTTATTAGGTTAAGTGTGAGTGAGTTTGAGTTTAGTTTATTAAAGTTATTTTGAGTGAGTAGTTAGTTGAAAAGCATAAATATTTTTTTTTGTTGAGTTTAACTTAATCAAGTTAAGTTGAATTAAATGTGTGTGAAAGCTAAAAGTAGTAATTCTATGGATAATTGTAAGTCAAGAATAACCACTTGTATGTGAAAATCAAATTTGTGTGATTAATAAAAAAAAACTACACATATTCATTGTGTGTGAATTTTTGTGTTTTCCTCTTCTCCACCTTTTCAAAAAATTGATATCTAGGAGTGAGAACTCGCTCGCCCGCCACCATTTGTTGTCATCGAGAAGAAGCTTGGTGCTACTTAAAGCGAAAAAAAACAAAAAAAAAACACATAGCCGTAGTTGCCCAGAATCTTCGAAGTTGACATTCTGCCGCTACATCCGGTCGGACGATTGTTGCCACCGCTTTGAATGAATCAAAAAAGGAGTTGTCTAACAAGATGGAGGAATTGCCCGGACGACCGAAATTGGCCGGAATCCGGGCCAAAAATATTTAAGAAATGTTATAGTAACAGTGTTTGAATCATGATTTTGATGGTGGAAATGGATTCACACCATCAAAAACCTCTAAGGCACCCAAAATATTAAAGTTTGATAGTTATAACATAGATTTACAAAAATCCCTGTCAAATTTTCTTAAAATCTTACCGAAATTTCCATGATTTTTAAGGCGAAAAAACAATTTAGTTAAACTACGACATCAAAAAATGGTAAAGAGGCTTAGCTGGTAAAGAAAATTTCTAGAATTCTCATGTTTAAAGCCCAACGACAGCAAGTTTAATGGTCCATGAAAATTGTTTCTATAAAAAGTCCAAAAGATTTTTTATATATGGTGAGAGTCTTATAAATAGTGTTAGTGGGCTTATTTAAAGGCCCTTTATTTAAAAGGTCAATGAAGCTTCTAGAATTTTATTAATGTGTGTGTGGGTGAAACATAGTGTTAGTGGGCTTATTTAAAGACCCTTTATTTAAAAGGTCAAAGATGTTGGTTGAAGTTTATTTATATATATATATTTATTAAAAATTTATAGAAAGTTTTATAAAGCGATTTTTTTTATTTTTTAAAAGGGAATTAAGAAGGAAAAAGATATTATTTGTACGAGAAGTTTAAGTTCTTGACAAGGTGTTTGTAATTTTTTTTGTTTTGTGAAGTATGACAATGTATTTTGGGTGAAGATTGTATTTTATGGGGGCATATATTAAACATTATTTTTTTTAGGGCGATATGGAAGGAAGCCTCATGCAATAGGGAAAGTAGCTATAAGACAAAAGAAAGATAGTAGCCACGGGTCGTAAAGCACAACTAAAACAAATTATGAAAATGAATAAAAAAGAAGAGGGAGAGATCGTTTTCATGATTAGAGAGGTTCAGGCCACAACGGAGGAACTAAGAAGTCTATAAGAAGACATAGAAGAGATCATGGGTGATTGGTGTAGCCTTGATCTGCTACCACCTCTTATGTTTACAGGTAAATATTTTGATCATTGGGTTATCAAAATGCTAACTTTTCTTCAAGGTAAAGAGTTAATTCAGTACCAGTCTAATAACTAATATGATGAAGTATCCTATGTTTTAGCATTGGATTTTATAAAACAGGCATTGGATGAAACATTTTCGTGCAACGTAGCAAAAGCTACATTTTATAAGGAAGCATGGAAGATTGTGGAAGCAAAATTTGGTGCAAGTGGGAGTGACATGTAGTAGCAATTTATGTTACAAGCAGAGAAGTATGCAATAGTAATGAAAGAGAGCAAAGACATTGATGGATCCCACTATGTAGTTGCACAGGTGGAAGATGAAGAAGATGCAACAAAGATTGTAGAGAGAGAAGTTGAAACCTTAATATTTAAAGCAAAGCAAGAGCATATAAATTCTCAAGGAATCCACTATAACGTGGATGGTGTGGATGATGGTGAATCCCACTGTGATGAAACACATGTGGATGATGACCGCAAAGTGTGATATTTAGTGAATCCAGCCGCAACTAGTGAATTTGGTGAAGTTGAATTTGTTAATAAGAACATGCATGCTCGGATAACCCACCATGGGGTTAATGAAACTTATGTTGATATTAACTTTGATGAAGATAATTTAATTTGTGATGAGTGGTTGCACATGATGCAATAGAAAGTACACGTTGAAATGTTGTTATTCGGTGAGAGAATCCCACTTGTGTTTGGAAGCCAAGTGGAAGAAAACTTGTTACCAGTGGTAGACGTTTGTAAACGAGTCGAAGATAAGGGAGAGAAGGAAGAGGAAGAAAAGAAAGCTCTCAATACATAGAATAAAAAATATATTTCTAACATTGATCTTGAGTGTACAACGTATAGGAAAAAAGTAGTAGTACCTCATGATGAAAGGGAAGAGAAAAAGATGGATGTTTCTGAAAACAAAGATGAAAGCATTGAAAAATATTTTCAATAATGGAATCAAGAAGAGATAATATTTTTCTATCAAGAAATATGGCAGAAGAAAGTCAAGATTATAAAGCACATGAAGCAGAGCGCAAAACACAGTTTGAAGATGAAGAGTGGTGGCAACAGTCCATGGTTGGAAGAATCTTTGAAGAGGAAGTTGTAGAAAATAGATTCAGACCAAATTCAAGAGAAGTCAAAGAAACATTGCAACAACAACAAGTGAAGAATGTCTACAAAAATAAAGTGCAACAGAGAATAAAGCAATTTTGAGGCTATAGAATTTGGAAGAAACGAAAAAGAATATCCAAAATTGTAAAAGTTTTGAGTCAATGTAATCATGGCCGATACTTAGACTAATAGACATGTTTAAGTGATGATTGAATCAGTTTCTATTGTAAACCTAGCAGACATAGTTGAGTCATACGGTTGTAATTATGGGGGAGTGTTGGAAATAGTAATTACTCCTGCATGAAGATCTAGCAAGATCGAAGTCGAGTGATGCATGAAGAGATAAAATTAGCTAAGTGTAGTCCATATTTAGAGTGTGAGTTAACTCAGTCAAGTGTGAGTGGGTTCGAGTTCAGTCTTATTTTGGGAAAAATCAAATATAGTTTGTGTTTGCATGTTGAAGTTATTTTGAGGGAGTTGTTAGCCGAAAAACACAAAAAACCCATGTTAGGTTCATTGTAATCATGTCAAGTCAAATCAAGTGTGTGTGAAAGCTAAATACCACAACTCTATAGATAGTTGTATGTGAAAATCAAATTTGTGTAATTAGTAAAAGAACAAAAACTCATATTCTTTTTGTATGTGAAATTTTATATTTTTCCATCTTTACCTTTCCTTGCCTTTCCAACACATTTGTCAAAATAATTAAATCGATGATTCAACCTTAATTACTAATCCTTTCAATCAAAATTAAAATATTATCAAGGAATCATTTAAATGCACATTTTTCTAGTTACCTACTTCGAGTAAACAAAAAAAAACTTTTATAATTTAGATTGATGCGTGAATTTATGTTTTTTTTCCAAAGTTTTGAGTAAATCCGGAATCAGACCAAACAAATCTAACCTAATTAGTGTAGAATAGTGAGCTTTAAATAAAAGGCAAGTGTTTTAGTGAATTAACAATCACATCACGTCTGTCATTATCTCCACTTTTGCACTCAACGATATAGGAACGAACGAACGAAATCACCATGCAGGAGGAAAAGGGTTTGTGCTCCGTGACATAGAATGGGGACATTTGATTTTCATAATAGTACGAATCTATATATGAGATTACATATCAAGTGGGGTGCAATAAGACCCTCAATTTATTCACCAATCAAGAGTATATATTAGAAATTTTAAAAGTTAATAAACTTACTTATAGATAAGTAATATGTTAGAAATTTTAAAAGTTAAATTTACTTATATATAATTTTAAATATTAAATATATTAAAAATTAAATATAAATTAATAGAGTTAAAATGTAAGTGTATTTCTATAATCATATTTTAGTCATGATTAATTGGAAAAAATGTAAACCATAAAATGTTTAGATTTTTTTAATAATAATTTATTTTAATGAGGAAGCAACATTCATTTTAATGTTTTTTCAGAAATTTTTCTGTTAATATTACATGACATAAAATATTGTTGATCTTTTTAAAATGAACTAGTATGATTCATCTTCAAGACGAAATGAGAAATCAGAGACATTGAGAGCTTATACAGAAGCCAAAATTCAAACACTCATTTTAATAATTAGAAATTAGAGAATAAAAAGAATTTGTTTAAAAACATATTATATTGTTAATCTTTATTTAAATAACTTGTAATGTGAAACATGTTATATTGTTAATTTTTATTTAAATAACTTGTAATGTGAAACATGTTATATTGTTAATATTTATTTAAATAATTTGTTAGATTGTTAAGTTTTATTTAAATAAATTGTTAGATAATTAGTTTAAGTATAAAACACAATTTTTAAATGAATAAAGAAAAACACAACAAAACAAAAAAACCTTAAATTTTACTTATTTTTAAAAATAATAATAAATATTTTTTATAAATAATAAGATAAATTCGTTTTACTTTACTAAAAATAATTAATATAAATAAAAAGATTTTTTTTTATTAAATAAAATAAATGTATTTTGTGAAAAAAACAAAAAAATATATCTATTTCACTTTATTGTTAATGGTAAATAATATTGCAAATAATATAAAATTGTTCCTTAGTGTACAATGAATATGATTATGTACGATTATAACTATATATATAATAATAATATTTAATATTCATATAAAGGCGTTTCAACCTATTATAAATCTGAACACTCTTATTTATATAAATTATATATCATATTCATATATTTTTTTAAATTACATTTAATAAATATAACTATTTTATAATTTTTATTTTTCATATTTCTATTAATAATCAAGATTTCATATTTACATTAACTATGTATATGAATTTTGAAATATTTAATATACAGATAAAATATAAAATACGTTTAAACAAATTATAAACATTAATATCCATATATAGTTAAATTGAAATTAATACTATCTACTTTATGCCATTTTTTTTTTTTATATTTTAACTTTATTAATTACAAAAGACCCATCACCTTGCATATGAATTTTATGTAAGGTTTACATGATTCTTTGAATAAAGATTTATGGCTCATAAAATCTATGTATTCAATGACTAATTCATTTTTTACATTTTATTTAAACTCTATTAATTACCAAAGACCCATCACATCGCATATGAATTTTATGTAAGGTTTACATGATTCTTTGAATAAGGATTTATGGTTCATAAAACCTATGTATTCAATGGCTAATGATGGATATTATTCATAAAACATATGTATTCAATGGCTAATGGTGGATACATAAAGGCACTCTAGTTATTGTTTATATCTCATGAGTTATTTTCTATACGATAAGATAAGTATCGTGTTTTGAGATTACACGTTTTTAGTATATATATGGTTTAAGTGATTTATATTTTAATGACAACATAAATAGGTGAGTATACAAAGTGACTTTTGATTGCAGTGCACAAATGTAATTATTATTCTTTTAAAGAATGCATTTGCTTTAAGGTGTTGTGTATATTACTATTTAAATAGTTTTAACTTTTGTCGAAGCTCCAAATAAAATGTTAAAACGTTTTTGTATGGAAAAGTTTTACATTATAGTTCATAGTTTAAAATGAATTACATTATTTAGAAATAAAATGTTTTTGTATGGAAAAGTTTCACATCATAGTTTATAGTTTAAAATGAATTACATTATTTAAAAATATATATGATGTAATGACATCAAAATATATGTAGGTTTATATATATATATATATATATATATATTTCTTTTAACTGGTATCTTTTCTTTCTATTTCTTCTCTCCAGCTTATTGAGGCTTCAAAAATCCAGTTGTCAAACTTGGAGACCGTTTTTAAACTTTAAATCAAGCAGTTTTAGTGTAAGTGATGCTTATGTAAATTTTCACTCTTTTTAATTTAATTTAATTGATGATTATGTGTTTACTAACTTAAATTATGCGTGTTTATGCGTGTTTATTTCTCTAGTTTTGATGTGTAATCATAAAGGCTTGCTTCAATTTTCTTATTTTTATTTTTGTCCACTTCATAATTTTACTTTTTGATACACTTAGACACATTGCATATCTCTTAATTTTGAAGTTGTATATGTTCATTTTTATTGTCTCTAATCTGTGTATGATAATTTAATAAGGTATCTAAGATTATGAAAATTGTTTGGACTAATTCAGAATTATGTTTAAAATATATAAACAACTTTTCCAAATACTTGGTTTTCGGTGTATTATATGTTAGTTGACTTTTTTATTAATTAAAATATTTTAAATGATAATTAAATAAATTAATATAAGTTAGTGTCTTGGAAACTTATATAAAAAATATGTGAAACATGCTCATAAATATTAATCTAGAGAAAGTAGTGTTTTAAATAAAACTCAAACTTTTATTAAAAATAAAATCTTTTTATAAATATTTTATTCTAAATATGACATTTTGATATTTAGAATAAGCTATCTATGATTTTCTAGGATCTCATTTTGACACCTTTAAAAACAAAAGTGTACAATTGGAATTGGACTTTCTCATAGATGAAACAAGTTGTAATTTATTATTTAAACTAAAAATCAAATTTACAAATTCAATGCAACTTATCAAATCTAATTTCAATATCACTAAATAGAAAACTATACCATTAGACTTTTTTATTATCAAAACAGGTTATAATTTATAAAATTTATAAAAAATAAACAAATTTACGTGCAAATAAGATATTTTTGAATCTTTTTTATTTTTATTAGAAAAAAAAATAAATTATAGGTGGAAAAGTCAAATTTTAAACATGTGTTGCACTTTAGTATCTGTTTCTTATGTAAAAAGTAATTGATAGCTACTCTAGATTAATTTAAATGTTTATAAAGTTAAAATTTTCCAATACCATCTATATATAAAATTTGCTGCAAAATAATCTTTAACTCTAATTATAAATATCCTTACATATAATATCATGTTTATATCTCTTAAAATTAAATTATTATTAGTATTATCTAAACAAATCTATTAAAAATTATAAATATATAAATTTTGAAATGCAACATTAATATATTTCATATAAAAACATAATAAATAAATTAATTAAACATTTTCTAAATAAATTAATTATATCTAAATATTTTATGAAAATAAATAAATTTAAATAAATATTGTAACTAAAAAAATATGTTATTTATTTTATATTAAATTCATTATCTAATTATTCATTGAAAATAAAAAAAGTCAAATTAAAAATAATATAATATAATATCTAAATGACTAAATTTATTATCTTGTACATTTTTTATTAGTAAAACTATTACTACGCATAAACATTTAGATTTGATAGTTGTATTCTTTATTAAATGTTATGACATTTGGTTTGGTACTTCATATAATGCAACTCATTTTCATTAAAAAAATGTGAAGTGTAAAAATAAATTACTAACCATAAATATTTAGATTTGATATGTGTATTCTTTATTATATGTTATGACACTTGGTTTGGTACTTCATATAATGCAACTCATTTTCATAAACATTTAGATTTGATAGATGTACTCTTTATTAAATATTATGATATTTGGTTGTATACAATTTTTTTTTTTAAATAAATTTTTTTGTGCCAATTTAATTTTAAACACTATAAAATTAGTTATTTCATATAAATAAATCAATCAAAAATATAAATTCAAATTTAAAAAACTTATTTTTTATTTAAAAAATATTTAATTTAATACGCTAATTTACTTTCTACTTGAACATTAACTTAAAATTGAATAATAATAATAATAATAATAATATTTTTTTTAAAATTAATTAACTATATAATTTTTTAATTACTAAAAACAAAAACAATATAACAAGCTTTCAATAGTTATACTTTTTAACCAACCTTAAAAGGTGCATGTTCAACCAATTTTTCAATCATACTATACTATACATGAAAAAATCTTTGAAAAACATTTTATTTTTTTGCTATTGCCCACGATTTCAACTTTATTTCAAGAAAAAAATTTTACTTTTCATTCTCGTCTACATTTCTGAAAAGCTTTTATTGCTAAGCTATATTTGAAATATATTTTTAAAAATTCTTAGTCGGCATGGAAAAATCATCATTGTTTCAAATCAACCATAAAAATATTGGCAACTATTCAGTGACTTTGGTATCATTCATTTATATGTGCGTTTTTGTGAGGATTCCTCCATTCAGAAAATGTTCAGTAAAAATTGTATGAAAAAAAAAAAAAAATCCTACAAATTCCAAAGTTCAAAAGATCTTCGAGTCAATGTGCCACATTTAAGGGGGCTCACATTATCCCGCTGCTGGTGTTAATGCACCCAAAAAAGACACGCCCATAAAATAAAAAAGGCCCTCAATTAGATGAAAAAACGAAAGAGCAAATCCAGCGCCTCATATTGAAAGCCCTTGAACAGCTAATCGAGCCATGGATAAGAAAATTGTAACGAATTTGACTAGGCTGGTCAAAGGCACCTCGCTTTGAGAGGAAATCTACCATCGAATTTTGTTCGCGATAAATATGAGAGAAGGAAAGTGTATTGAAGGATTCCATCAGAATTTAGTTTGCTGCATTGAATGGAATAAAGACAGTACCTCGAAAGGATATCGACCTTGAGCCCAATCCGTTACCGATTTGGAATCCTTTATGACGCACACCTCAAAATACCTCAAAGCACCACCATCTCAACTTTACTATTGGATCCATAACCCCTAGGCTAGAAGAAATGATAGGTCTCGGAAGGTCGTATCACAATATAATCCCCACACCCGCATTCCCCATCCAAGGATGCTGTGTCAAAGTGTCCCACCAAAGATGACAACCAAATTTCCTTGTAGTCACAATATCTCCTATGTGGCTTTGGTTTCCATGGCCTTATTTTTTGAATAAAAGCTAAGATCTTTAAACATGAACATTAGAGAAATTTTGAGGTAAAAAATTTGTCTCAAAAGAAAAATGTACAATAAAAAATAATTTTAGAAAAACCAAAAGAATTCAATATGATGATGTCAACCATGAAGATGATTCACCATTTTTGGAGTAAAAAGGTATTAAAAAAAAAAAAAAAAAAAATTCAACTCGTATTTTCAACTTATCTCCATATGAATTTACTCAAATTTTGAGTGGGAGCACTCATTAGATGCAAAATTTAATTTTGCATCAAAGGAGTACCCATATTGCATACTTTCGATGGACCCTATGTTTTGCATCTTTTGTGTGATAGGGTCCATTGAAAGTATGCAACATGGGTATTCTTCGAATACAAAATTAAATTATGCATTCAACGAGTGATCCCACTCAAAATTTGAGTAAAATCATAGGGAGATAAGTTGAAAATACGAGTTGAAAAAACAATTTTTTTCTTTTTTCCCTTCAAAACTTGATGAGGTAATGTAACTTATTTTATTATTTCCACTGTTATTTTATAATATTCTTCAGTAGGCCCTTTTTAGATATTAAAGATTCAGTAATGAGTCTTGCATCATGGACAATGTGATCGAAAATATTAGTTTTTTTACACTTCCAAATGCCCCAAAAAATGTAAAGAGGGATCGTTCTATATTCTTTATGGAGTTTCATCCAATTACTGAAGCATGATTCAATGGATGACATTTCCACCACTGCATTAATCTTGAGAAACTTGGTAACCATATCCCAAATTACGAGCACAAAGGGGCAACTTAAAAGCAGGTGCAGAACATCTTCATTTGCACCATGACATAGAGGACAAATACCCAGGCCCTGAAATCCTCTCTTAGATATATTTTTCCAAGTGAGAATCTAATTGTGAAGTACAAGCCACGTAAAACACTTTAGTTTTAAGGGTGCCTCCCATTTCCACCTTTTGGACATCCAAGCAACGCGAGTACCAGACTTGTTCCTCCAAGAAACGTAGGAATATGTTTCTTTAACCCTAATATTACCTTCCTATGCTTGATCACCCAAAGTTAGCCTATCAACCTTTTGGGTCAACATAATACCCACTTGGGAGAGCTTAGAGTGGTATTTTTCCCATTCTACCTCTAACTCCACAGGAAATACAAGATCACGATGGAAGCAAATATGTGTTAGAGAAAAAAGTCCATCGTCATTAAGAGATTGAATTATTGGGACAGAGAGGAGATGATCTCCTGTCATACCTTTTATTCCATCAAGATCGATGACGATCTTGTCACTTATACCTACCTCCCATCTTGAGTTGTCCCATAGCTAGGGCTTGGCTTTCATCATGCTGCGCCAAATATATGAGTCTTTCTTCTTTTTTGGTGCACCTTATTGAACCCATTCTTCGACATTTGAGAAATTGATATAATTCTCGCTAATGATATGATGCCATATTCTAAATACAAAAACTGCTCTCCACGAGTTCTTAGTAAGAATGGCAAGACTGAAACTCTTAGTATCTATGAAAACCCATCTGTCTTCTGCCCCATTCTTGGATATTGATTCAAGATAGGCCAAATGAAATTTCTTTTTGTTACCAATGCCAACCCATAGAAATCAAGCTATGATATCATTGATTCTTGTAATGAGAACCTTGGGTAGATAAAAAAAGTGCATCTAATATACGGAGATACCTTGCAGCAATACCTTTAATCATTACTAGATTACCGCCCAATGATAGTCATTTATGTTCCCACAGGGCAAGCTTCTTCACAAATTTTTCAATAAGCCACTGTCAATCCCACTTATCATAATTATTTGGCTTCAAGTGAAATCCTAAATACTTGAATCCATTTTCCAACGAGCTAAATTTAACTCCAAAAAGTTTTGAAATTTTCTTTGTCACCTCCTCATCCATCTCATCTTTTGATTCAGATCTCTCAACTACCAGACTTAACCAAGATCTTTTACTTCTGTGGTGTTAGCAGAATTTCATGTGAAAGTGTATGAAAAACAAGATGTGCATACTTTAAAGAAGAAGAAGCATATAGGATATCATCAAATCAAAGAACACACACAACTTGATAATGAAGCTCACACAGTGTGGGTTACGTCTCCGGGCCCAGTGTAAAGAGTGTGGAGGCCACTTCATTAAATTTTGCAAGATGATAATGAATACATGATGTATTATTTATCAATACAAGGAAGAATTATCTTAGCTATAGTGACATGGCTATTCACGAGACATTATCCTATAAGAAATATCACTTATATAAGCTCTCCTTTAGCATGAAAAAAATATCAAAATCTCACATGAAGTGGCATACAAGGATCCTACAACAAAATGGAAAATAATGATCTCAACATAAAATTATCATCTCTACAAAAATAATAAGAAAACATGGCATCAATTCATCTTATTCCTCCACATCCGGGGACATTCTGAAAATGCACAACTATGTTGAACCAATGGACAACAAGAATGAATTCCTGGTGAAAAATTGTGAAATCTAACTGTGAAATCAACCCTTTTCTAACTCGATCAAATCTGGGCTCCCCAGGTATCTCAAATATTCCTCAAGATTCCCTTATGTGGGTTGATTGAAATTCATATGCTTAAATGAAGAAACCAAGAACACCATCACATTCCTTGCAAAAAATGATAAAAATGAGTATAAAGTGAGTCTGGTTCTGAAACTATCATTTTCACGCCTCTATGGAATATTTCAGATTCCATGCATATTCGTGCATCAAGGTTCCCACTTCATGGTTCCACTCTCAACATTTTTCCCCTAAAAAATCCGTTGCTAAAATCAGAAAACTAATCACACCATCAGACTCCTGGTGAAATTATGGTTAATGTGAGTATAAACTTGGCATGATTCTGCCTTTGTAAAAAATCAGCCTCCAAGGGAATCAAAGATTCCTCCAATATTCTTTCAGTCCATGGTTCCACCCTCCTCGGTCTTCATGCCAGGTATGGTTCCACTATGGATTTGGCTTCGGCACTCGACCTTCATTCTCTCTCTCTCTCTGGCATATAATGAAAATTTGTGGCTTTTTATAAAAAAATTGTGGGCATAGCTAACAAGCTCTGCCACCTAGGTGGAATGGTCGATACTCATGTTTGTTGGGCAAAGGTCCTGAGGTCAAGCTTGCAAGCCTCCCCCATTACAACTGTGTAGTTATCATTTTATATGTTTCGTTGTATTTTGGTTGGGCAGTGGTATAATTTGGTAATGAAGTTGTCGCATCGGGCAGGCTGACCACCTTGCCTGCACGGGTTCAAATCCCGCTACCCTCCATTTTTATTGTGCGTCATTTGTTCATGGCCAACAACCATTTAATTTATTAATGCAATGAGTGGTGGCGGGGTGGTGGCCCCCACCCCCATTTCTTTAATATATATATTTATTATTATTATTATTTTGAATAGGAGTAAAAAGCCATCAACCAAAATTTAAGGGTCATTGAAAAAATTAAGAACGTGACAGTTTCACCATTTCTGACCACCGCAAAGTGCCAAATTTTTGTTCCATTAGTGGCCGCCAAATTTGGCAGTTCCACCATATTTAGTTGTCTTCCAATTGTAGTTGGCAGTTTGCTAAATTTAGCTAAAGGGCCAAGTTTACCAAAACATTGACTGGCCATAAATTTTGCATACGAGCTCGGATTGAGGTGTCGTTTGAATTTTTGGAAATATTGTGACGAGATATTCGATCTGATCCTAGTTTTGTTGCAATCCAAAGACTTTTATTTTTGAGATTTTCCAAATCTAATTATTTCTGAGAATTTATAAAGCCACCTCGATCATTCCTCCCTAGTGAGGATCTATTGGTCTTCCAAAATCATAAACACTATCTGCAATATTTTGTACTCCCTCATTTTCAAAACAAGTTCCCTAACAAGGCACACTTCCTTCTCCTTCACCTTTTTCCTTTGGAGACATAAGTGATGAGATGACATCTGCATCCTATGCAAACTTGTAGTACATCTTGCAAAATACATGACCTATCATGACATAATTAAACCTCATACTTTATAAGAGTTTATAACAAACACACCCTTTGGTTAAGTTTACATCATAATAATAAAAGAAACAAATCCCCTAGCTATGAAAAAAAAGCCAAAAACATCACTATAATGTATTCATAAGTGACGGAAAAAACTTCAACATTTTTGCAATAATTTCACAATATGTGATTTACAAAATGTGGCCATGAAAAGCTAATATCTCTAATAAAACCATCTTTCACTCAACAAAGTGAATGGGTCATCATTCTGGAGATGATTCGCTTGTAGAAAAATTTTACCAACTATTTCATGCATAGTTGTTTCGTCCTTCTTGAGACGTTGCTCTAGATTGAGCTCCCAACATGTGGATTTCTGGTGTCCACCTATGTTGCAATGTCTGCAAAAAATATTCTTCCTCCAGACATGCTTAACCTTCTTCCTTCCCTGATGTGGAGACGACATTTTACGTCTTGTCCTCTTTCTTGTCTTCATTATTTTCCAACACTCGACAATAACATGGTTATACAAACCACAAAAAATACATGGTTTTATATGCCATGATTTATGCTCATCATTAACAATCTGCTTGTAATCAAAATGAACGTTAGAATAACAAGACCTCGTATACCTTGCTTGGTTGTATCTGATGCAATCCTCGCAATGAGAGCTTGCCTTAGCTCTTCCTCTACAATGTGCATTGTCATGGGAATATTTTGATGTGTTTCCATCATTCCCTTTCTTTGATGATTTAAAAAATGGCTTGGATTTTTTGTCTGAATAACCCCTTGCTTTTGTTTCCTTCGAGCATTCTCCTTTAGTGTACCCCAATTTTGAAATGGGTAGCTCAAGGCTTCTAATAGAAATAACATCATATGAAAATGGAATTGAAGAAATATCAATATTTTTTACCTCAAATATTGATTCTGAAGCGGGTGAAGATGGCTTCAATAAGCCTTCGTTGCACTTCAACTTTGCCAAGGCCTCTCTTTTGGCTCATAATTGAAGCTGCAATCTCTGCTTCTCTTCTTATGATTCTTGTAGAAGTCTCCTCAATTCAATGTTATCTTCTTGAAGGCTCTAATTGATCTCTTCATTTGAATGATGAGAAGAAGATTAATAAGAATAATATTCACTAGAAGATGGAGATAGAACATTTTCCTTTGCTCTCTCTTTCTCTTGTTCCTCTTTTTCCATTTTCTCCTCATAATCTGTACACATCATATCTACCATGTTTTTCGTACTATAGAAGGCTTCGTAGATATATTTTTGATCCTCCATTTTATTTATTGTTGCATGTTCAATATTTGGTTATCATTCACACTCACAATTCAAATCATCAAGAAGACCGCTCTGATACCAAACTTGATCTGGATTTCTCAGCTACTGAAATTAACCAAGATATTTTACTTCTGTGATGTTAGAAGAATTACATCTAAAAGAGTATAAAAAAAAAATATGTGCATACTTCAAATAAGAATAAACATATAGGAAATGATAAAGTCAAATAACACACACAACTTGATAACATAGTTTACCTTGTGTGGGTTACACCTTTGGGCCCAATGTCAAGAGTGGGGAGGTCGCTTCATTAAATGTTGCAGGATGATGATAAGTTCATGATGTATTCTTTTTCAATACAAGGAAGAACTCCTTTAACTAGAGTGGCATGTCTCTCCACGAGATGTTCTCCTATAATAAATCTCACTCATATAAGCTCTCTTTCAGCATGAAAAAATATTAAAATCTCACATGAAGTAACATACAAAAATCCTCTAACAAAATGGAAAACAAGGATCTCAACATCAGATCATTGTTTCTGAAAAAATCAAAAGAAGACATGGCATCAATGCATCTTATGCCTCCACATCCGGGGATGACCTGAAAATGCACAAATTTGTTGAAGCAATAAATAACACAGTTGAATTCCTGGCAAAAAATCATGAAATTTGATTGTAATCTCAACCCCTTTCTGGCTCGATCAAATCTGACCCCGTTGGGAATCTAAAAGATTCCTCAAAGGTTATCTTCTGTGGGCTGACTAAAATTCGGACATTCAGAAAAAAAAACTGATCACGCCATCTTGTTCCTTACAAAAAACTGAGAAAAATTTAGTGTAAAGTTGACCTGGTTCTGAAACTATCATTTTCAGGCCTCCAGGGAATCTTTCAAATTCCATGCAAATTCCTACATCAAGTTTCAAGCTTCATGGTTCTACCCTCAACATTCTGCTCTTGAAAAATCCGATGCTTAGATCAGAAAACCGATCACTCCATCAAAATCCTGGAAAAATTCTGGTTAATCTAAGTATAAACTTGACATGATTTTTCCTCTATCAAAAATCAGTCTCCAAGATTCCTTCAGTTCATGGTTCCACCCTCCTCAGTCTACAAGCTAGGCATGGTTGCAATATGGATTTTGTTCTCCCACTCGAACTTCGTTCTCTCTCTCTCTGGTGTATAATTAAAATTCGTGGATTTTTATAAAACCTTGTGGGAAAAGTTAACAAGGTTCGCAACCCTTGTGGAATGATAGACAATCATGTTTGTTGGGAGGAGGTCTCGGGTTCAAGCCTGCAAGCCTCCACCATTGCAATTGTGTGGTTGTTTAATATGTGGCATTGTATTTTGTTTGGGCGATGGTATAATTTGGTAATGAGGTCGCCGCATCAGGTGGGGTAACCACCTAATCGGCACGGGTTCAACTCCCGCTGAACTCCATTTTTATGGTGTGTTGTTAGTTCATGGTCAACGATCATTAATTTATTAATACAATGATTGGTGGGGGAATGGTGGCCCCCAACACCCTCCCCCCCTTTCTAATATTTTTTTATCTTTAAATATTATTTTGAATACGAGTGAAAAAACATGACCCAGGAAAAATTAACAAGCTGATAACTTCCCCATTTTTGACTGCCCCAAAGTGACAAATTGTTGTTCCGTTAGTGATCGCCAAATTTAATTGTCTTCCAAATTTAGTTGTTGCTCTACTAAATTTTTCTAATGGACCAAGTTGACCAAAAATTTTATTGGCCATAACTTTTGCATACGAACTCAGATTGAGGTGTCATTTGTGCCGTTGGAAATATTGTGATAAGATCTTCAATCTGATCTTAATTTCATTTCCAATTAATTTTATTTTTGATCTTTTCCAAAGCCACCTTTGATTTATGAGCTTTTCCAAATCCATATTTGATTTATGAGCTTTTCTGGAGCCACCCAGATCATCTGTGATCAATTCTAATACTTCTCTTTATTCATGATGAACCCTGAGGCTTTCTCGAAATTAGTTATGATTTGGTGAAATATCTGCCATTTTGAGATCTTGGATTCCCTTATGTAGAGAAAATCAGCAAAAAACATTAGAAGTGAGGTTGATATATTTCTTGTGACCTTGCAATAGATAATATTTACTACCTCCTTAATGGCTCTGATCCCTCTGCTAATCCCATCAATGACCAATATATACAGTAATAGCGAAAGCGTACATCCTTGATGTACACCTCTAAATATCTGAAAGAAATTTTTCAGCATACCATTAATTACCACAATCAAATTCACCATTGTGACACATGCCATGATCCAATCAATGTTTCTCTGTGGAAAGCCAAATTTGTGAAGAATCAATCCGAGGAAGCCCCAATCAACCTCATCGTAAGCTTTTGGCAAGCTTATTTTCATCAAACAAGCCTTCAACCTGTGAGATTTAATTAAATAAATATATTCTTGTGATGATAGCCACAAAATCTTGGATCATTCTGTTGGGTAAGAAGCTAAATTTTTATGGAGTAATTTGTTTAGACAAAATATGCTTGACACTATTATCTGTCAATTTAGAAACCATCTTATAAACATAATTACATAAAAAAATTGTTTTGAAATTAGAAAATGTAGATGAATTAGAGCTTTTAGGAATAAGGGTGATGAAATTTCTGTTGATAACACCTTAGATGTGGCCCAAGCAACAAGATTCTTCCGCCATACTCAAGAGATTTGTTCCGATGATATCATAGAAGAAGAGGAAAATTTCCACCCAACATCCGTCGAGACCGAGGCTTTTATCCTTTGCAAGATATTTCATTGCCTCTAAAAGCCCTTCCAATGTAATCATATTATCCATTAGCTTGATAGCTTCCTCATTAAAAATGTGGGGGGAAAGAATAACAATAACTAAATGATATTCAATTTGTATATCCTTCAATTCCCTATACCTAATCCGTAAACTATCGTGGATATTCCACTGGACAGTTCGTCACAAAATACCTGATAATATTATAATAAAAATAGGAGATTCTACAATATTATTGCTTTATTTAATTTCTAGATATGTATATTTTACTGTAATTAGTGCATGCATGAAAATGGAGATTATTCAGAAAAGTAGCGAGCGACGAAATAACCTCACACACACACACATAAGACATAAGATTTTCTCTTTAGGAAACCCTTTCGGGAGAAAATCCAACTGGAAGGTGAGGTCACTCCACTCTCTTTCTCTTTATGGAAATATGGCTACAGGTACAAAGAAGTAATGCCTATGGCCTGTGGGATTCTACAATGCGTAGATCCACCTTGTGTACTTTACCTCCTATCTCTCCTGGCTATGTTTCCTCAGCTATGGAACAAAATTCTCTTGAAATAATGGAATGCCTCTTCCTCGTAGTGGCCAGGTTATAACACAAACCGATAACCTACTAGTGGTTAAGTTTGACTATTATCAGCTATTAGCTAGATTTATAATATAAACTCTTCTAGGGTATTTTATTTACATCACAAAAACGTGGATAGACCATTTTCTATGAATAATGGGCGCTCACGCGACATCCTCCCGAACTATAGGTTTGAAAATAGGAAGACCAACTTCTGAGTGGCATAAATTTTGCATAAGGACTTCGATTAATGCGTTTCTTGCGTCGTTGGAAAGGTATTTGTGTGCAGAATAACATGAAAATATGTTACGCTAAAGAGATAAATTTTTATCCCCAAAAAATGTTGTTTCATGCTTCAAAGCTATCCAAAAAGGTTTCCGACCTCGTTTCCCCAAACTGGGTCTCGTCGGTAAAAACGGTCCCGTGAACCGATTCCTCTACTTTTTCCACTCCACATGCATTGAGATGGATGAAAAATAATATAATGGTCTATTTGATATCACATCTTCCCATTTTTTGATGCTTTTGGTCCCCAAAATATTTTACTGAATGAGGTGAGGAAATTTTCCCTCCACCTTTTCTCTGGTGTATCATTCATCTTTTCCTGGAAATTGTCTCTTCAACCTAATTTGCCAAAGGTCATGTTTCCCATGTCTTGTATTTCTAGACCGCTTCTGCAAAATTGTGTCTTCTATCAAATTTTCTTGAGCGTATGGTGCCAAATCCTCACAGAAGGTAGGACTTATTCCTCTTCTTGATCTAACATGGATGGCTCATAGAGTTTGAAATTGTCTACATTCACAAATGAGTAAATGTGCATATATGGTGGTAAACTGAGTCGATAGAAAATTATCACCCACCTTTTCTAGTATCTCAAAGGGACCATACCTTAGAGCCTTGATTTTCTTACCAGGCCCCTGCAACCTCTCCTTGTTCAACTGTAGCCATACTCTGTCTCCCACCTTGAATGATTTCTCTATTATGTGCTGATAATTCCTACCCATATACTTCTCTTGTGACTTCTGCAATGTTTCTTGTACTTATATATGGATCTTCCTGATCTTCTCTATAAAATTTTCAGCCATCAAAGCATTTCCTTTAAGATCTTCCCTCACTCCTCCTTACTTCCCATATGAAATATCCAAAGGTGAAGGTGGAAAATATCCAAAACAAGTCTCAAATGGGGACTTTCATGTATAAGTGTGGAATTATTTGTTGTAATAATGTTGTATAAATACCATATTTTCATCCCAGGTCTACGGATGCTTCTGGTTGTATCCCCTCAAAACTTTCACCAAAGTCCTGTTGACTACTTATGTCTTCCCATATGTCTATGGATGGAATGTTGTAGTTCTCTTCATCTTTGCATCCATATTCTCCCACAATTTTTTACAAAATGCACTAAGAAATATTGTATCCCTATCTAAAATGATGTTCCTTGGTATCCCAAAGTGCACCCAAACATGTCCAAAGAACAAGTTTGTTGCATCTTGTCTGCTGATGGTATTTTTACAGGGCATCAAAACACACATCTTGTTGAACCTGTCAACTACCATGAACAAGTAGTCATGTCCCTTCCTGGTTGTCGGTAAACCTCCCAAAAATTCCATGGAAATACTTTCCCAAGGACGAGTAGGTACAGGTAAGGGATGATATAGAGATTTTTTCATGTTGTTAGGCTTGCTGGTACAAAAAACTATGCATCCTCTTATGAACTAAGATACCTGCTCTTGCATTTTGGGCCATGATATGAGTATGAATGTTAGTTTTGTTGTGCAAATTTCATCTTCAGATTTATAATTTATTTGCCAATCTTATGCTTGACATACATAGGTTTCCTTGTTTCTTATGTGTGTTAAACAAGTAAAATAATTGAGTTTTATGAGTGAGTTTAAGAGCATAAAGTATGAAATTTAAATGCTAAACAACAACAACAATAATAAAAATATACATAGCAAACCATCACAATTGATCCATCAACATAGAGTTTTGATGAAGGAGTTCACCCCTCATGGGCTACATCTCCTTGGTCCAGATTCCATGGCTTGGGCCTCTGTATTATCTTAATAGTGAAAAAATTGATGTTTACATGCATAAAATGCTCCTGAAACATACTCCAATGAGTTTCGAATGTTGAAATCTATCAGAAATTACTATTCATTGACTCCATTTGGCCTTCGGCTGATCTAGGCATGACCTTCCTTCCTAGTGGCCCTAGGCTTCAATTTTCTTCAAAGTGAAAAAGAACACATGTAGAATTGATCCATTGCCTCTGCAACTATTCCAATGTGTTCAGAGCATGCCAATATGCTAGGAATGACTCTTCCTGTGCCAAAATTGGTTGAAAATTTCTCAAGATATGGCTCATTCAATTTTTCCCTATAATCCTCCTCCAAAACTAGAGAAGAATTTAGATAAGTCTAACAAACTGGTGGTTCTGCGAAAATTGGGGGAACCTCCTAAAACTCCATCATTTTAATATAGGAGTTTAATTAGTTTAATGGTGGATTAAGAAGGATAATGATGGATTAATTGTGCATTAAGTGTGTTTATTAAGGTGGTAAGAAATGGGAGATATGGCATAGTCGCATGGGAGGGCGTTGGCCCCCTCCATTCTTGCCATTGGAGTTTTATGTGGATTCAAATATTTTTCGTTGGCCATCATTTACAAACCACACCCAATGGTATAGTGGTAAGACTTGGTATTATGAGGGGGAGGTCATGGGTTTGACCCACCCTCTTATACACATGTTTTGCTACGGTTTATATATGCGCCATATAACATTTAACCCAAGGTTTGATCTGCCATACGTTCAGACTATGGTATAATTTGTAATCCGCTCCAAGCCACAAACGTTAACTCGTACCATGGTATAATTTCTAATACGCTCCAATATTAAATGAACTTTGCATATAATATATGCACCCACCATTGAACCTTAGGATTAATACCATAGTTTCGGACCTTAGGAAATATGAAAATGAAACCATAACATAAAATTGAAATTTGACCATAGCATATAGAATGAAATTCAAACCAGATCTTGGAGAGGGGGTCCACCAAAGGGGACACGTTGTGGCCCCTGGCTTCACCACGCGTCAACCTTTGGTTGGGATGTCCCTTATAAAAAAAAATCGAATTCAACCTTTGGAGGACATTGGGAAATTTCACCTTCTCAAACCCAAACTGGTGAATCCTGTTGTGACACTTGTCACTTGCCACTGGGAAAAAATTGAAGAATATTCCTTGCATGTTGATTGGGTTGCCATGTCATAAACCTATCATTGTTCTACAATTAAAAAAAAAAAATTCCTATTCTGAATGACGATCAATAGGCTACAAATTCTTCATTTGGAATCGATTTTCGACGAAACGAATTGCTTCAGATTCCTGGCAATGAGCTGGTCACTGCCATTCAGTATCCAATAAATTCTGAGCACTTTCCTTTCTAATATTATACACTGAGCCTCTAATCAGTCCAATACACATTCCTTTGCAAGTTAGCCATGGTCTTCCCTACACCAAAGTTCCCTAAAACCTTGGAGGTGTGAGCCTCTCTAATAAGCTGTAATTTATCACCTTTAGGAACACATTTCTCTAGCTCGTAGAGTAGCCCATCTGGGTGATGGTATTCAATGGTATTATCACCATTGTGTGCTTGAATCTGACTCTGCAACTATTGATACACCTCCTTGAATTTCTCATCTTCTGAATATTCCTCTTTGTATGTATCATGGTTGAATGACTGCATGTGCATAATAGTCCCAAAAGATGTGATTTTTTATGTGGGTGGCCTTGAAAGAATCTTGGCCAACCTTTTTGTATTTTCCTTTGTATACTTGATCACCAAATGAATCTGCTATACAAATGCCATCCACTACGTAATGCCTGGACTGTTATAACTTACTTTGGGCCTACAAGTACTGTAACGTTTGGTGATTTAGGTTGATTACGATCACCTTTCCCATTAGATAGTGCTTCCATTTCTTCACAACTTGCACCATGACATAGAGCTCTTAGCATAGTCAGGATAGTTAAGGAATGTCCTGTGAAAAGCTTAATAATGGTAACATACAAGCCTTCCTCCCTGCATCAAGACAACTCCCATACATACCCACTCGCATATGATTCACTTTGAAAGGTCGTTGAAAGTTTGGTAATTCCATAACTGGTGCTTAATTTATCTTCTTCAACTCCTCAAAAGCCCTCTATTGACCTTTTCCTCACTGGAAACTCTTACCACTTGTTGTTATGGCATGGAGCAATGCTGCTACCACTTAAAACGAGGCTATAAATTTCCTTAGGTACTATTCTTCCATAGTGAAACTCATGACCTTAGAAACATTAGTAGGCATTGGCCATTTCATGATGACCTCCATCTTGTAAAGATCTATCTTTAGCTCTCCTCCATCGATCACATACCCCAAATACACTAAGGATTGTTGCGCAAACTCACACTTCTTGAGATTTGCTAGCAGTTAGTGCTTCTTCAATGTTTCTAGCACTTGCGTCAAATGTTACATATGCTCCTCCCATGTAGCACTATATATCATTATATCATCCAAATAAACAATAAAAAATTAATCTATAAAATGAAACATTATATCATTCATTAATCTCATAAATATATTTGGTGCATTACATAGGCCAAATGGCATGACTAGCCACTCATATAAACCTTTCCTAGCTTTGAAGGTGGTCTTCCATGTATCTTTTTATTGGACTCAAAACTAGTGATATTTGGACTTCAAGTCAACCTTGGTGAATTACTTTGCTTGCTGCAACTGATATAACACATCATCTATCCTGGGCAGAGGGTATCTGTTCTTGAGCATGACTTTGTTCAACACTTTGTAATCTATATGCATCCACCAAGTCCCATGCTTCTTCGGCACAATGATGATGGGTCACCCACATAGTGATGTACCCGGTCGAATGACACCTTCTTCCAACATTTGTTGCAAAAATGTCTTCACCTCACTTGATTATATAAAATAATGTCTATACAACCCAATGTTTGGCAATGGGAAGTTTGGAAATAGATGGATCTCATGCTCCACTTACCTCGTAGGTGGTAACCCTTTAGGATCTCGGAACACATCCTTGTATTCTTATAAAAACTCCTCCAAATTTTGTTTTTTCTTCTTAGTACACCCCTCCAGGGATGCCTTGCCTCTTATTGACTCCTCTTCAGACTGGATTTCTCCTAAAAACAATAAAACATACTTGTTGGAACTAATCAATTTCTTGGTTTGGTTGCCACTTACCAATGAAATTTTTTACTTGATTTTGTATGCGTTGACGATAAAATATTTTCCATCCTTGATGAATCGGTATTGATTGGATATCCTCATGAATATTTCATCACACATGTACATATATGGAATCACAAACATGACTTCGCATACATCAAGGGGAACCACATCTAGATCTTCTTCATCAATAAAATCAGCATTGATAGCAAATGTAATTCTACATTGTTTTGTTACCTTCGGCTCTGCATCCTTATTTACCCATCCCAGTGGATATGGGTTTGGATGATCACGAACTTCCAGACCCAACTCCTTGACCAACTTTTTTGCAATGAGATTCATTTGTGATCATAAGTCAAACAGAGCATCAATCTTCGTCTTCTTGACTTGTATCTTTATATGGAAGAGTTTGGTCATTTCTTTCTCTTCTTGTTGCTGAAGCCTACTAAGATTGAACTCCTTCTGCACTGACGTACAAACAATATTCTCATCCACGTCTGAGCTTCTTTCAACTTGATTGCTCGAATTTGTGGCCATGATATTCTTCTTATTATAATATTTATTCTTGTTCTTTGGGTTTAGATCTGGATGCAACTTCCAACATTTCTCCTCTTTATGTCCATCAATGTTGCAGTAGTGGCTATGATATTTGCACTGGTGTGTTGTAGTTGTCATTTTTTTCCCCTATTTTTATCTTCTTACCTTTCTTATAAGCTCTTTGTTTCTCCTTCTGATTCGATCCACTTGATTGCACTCTTTTCAAACCTATGTTGTCCAGGTATTGTGCCTGTACACAAGCCTCATCCACCAATTTGGGCTTGAACATCATCACTTTCTCATTCAGATGGAGGTGTAGACCCCCCAAATACTTAAGGAGTACATTTGGGTTATTTGGAGAGATACCCAACATTATATCCATCTTTATAAATTGTGTGGTGTACTCCTGCATGCTTTAGCCCGAATTTTGCCTAAAGTAATTTCAACGTATCCACTGGTCCTCCACATACCCAATGGGATAACATTATGACTTAATAAGGGTTTTTAAATATTCCCACTTAGTCATTGGAGGTTCTCCCTCCAACCTTAGGGTTTCTGTGTGTCTCTCTGATCAAGTCAGTGCATGGTCCTCTAATTTCAGTCGCGCGAATGAGATATTCTTCCCTTCCTTGATATGATGGACACTGAAATAAACTTATAGTTGTTGCAACCAGTGGTTCAACTTTATAACTTCGATCTCTTTGTGGTACGACTATATATCGAATTTTTCTTCCATTTTAAATAAGGAGTGATTCACGACACTCGAATTGGGTTGTTATTTTCTGGGTTCTTTCTTTGATTAGTTCTCCCTGTCTTCCTTATCTGCATTCAAACACCCATCTTCTCCAAATATCCCTAGATTATTGATTAGGGCCCCCATGAGAAGTTTTACATTGCGGTTTATATCTGAGACTTATTTCTCGAGCCGTGAAATCCTCACCTCTAGAGGATCAGGAGGTTCATTTACAAATCCATTGGCCATGATTAGGGTTTTATGATTTTCGGCCCCACCGATCTATATCCCTGTAATCTTTGTAAAATACCCAAAGAAAATTGCTCTGATACCAAATTATCTGTAAACTATCATGGATATTCTACTATTTCATCACAAAAAATCTTATAATATTATATTAAAAATATGAGATTATACACTATTACTATTTAATTTAATTTCTAGATATGTAGATTTTACTGTAATTATTGCATGCATGCAAATGGAAATTATTCAGAAAAGTAGAGAATGGAAAAATAAGCTCACACACACATAAGACACAAGATATGTTCTTTGGGAAGCCCTTTTAGGATTAAACCCAGCTGGAGGTGAGGTCGCTTCGCTCTATTTATCTTCTTGGAAATATGGCTGCAGGTACAAAGACGTAATGCCTCTGGCCCGTGGGATGCTATAGTGCACATATCCTCTTTTTTTTATTTACATCCTATCTCTCGTGACTATCTTTCTCAACTATGGAACAAAATTCTCTCGAAAGAATGAAATGCCTCTTCCTCCTAATGGATTGGTTATAACATAGCTCGATAATTTACTAGTGGTTAGGTTTGACTACATCAAATCTTAACTAGAGATATAATATAGACTCTTCTAGAGTCTTTTACGTCACAAACACGTGGATATCCCATTTTCCATGAATAATGGGGGTTGTCCTCTTGAACTATAGGTGTGAAAATAAGAAGGTTAACTTCTGATTGGCATAAATTTTGCATGTGGACTCTGATTGACGCGCTTCTTACGCTGTTGGAAAGGTCTCTGTGTAAAATAGCATGAAAAAGTGTTATGTTAAAGAGAAAATTTTTTGCCCCTAAAACCGTCGTTTGATGCCTGAAAACGATCCCAGAAGGTTTTGGACCTCATTTCACCAAATTGCGTCTCGTCGGTAAAAATGGTCCTGTGAAGGATTTCTCCCACCTAGAATGATTTCTATGTTTTATGTTGATCATGCCTGGCCTTATACTTCTCCTATGACTTTTGCAATGTTTCTTGTACCTATAGATGGATTTGGTTGATCTTCTCTATAATTTTTTCAGCCCTCAAAGAATCTCCTGCAAGATCTTCCCTCACTCATCCTTTCTACCCATATGAAATATGAAAAGTTGAAGGTAGAAAATATCCAAAACAATTCTCAAATGGGGACTTTCATGTAGAAGTGTGGACTAATCTGTTGTAATAATGTTGTATAAATACCATATTTTCATCCCAGGTCTTCGATGCTTCTATTTGTATCCCCTCAGAAGATGCACCAAAATCCTATTGATTACTTTTGTCTGCCCATTTGTCCATCTTCTCCCACAATCTAGTCCAAAATGTGCTGAGAAATCTTGTATCTCTATCTGAAATGATGCTCCTTGGTATCCTAAAGTGCACCCAAACCTTTCCAAAGAACACATTTTCTAGTTCTTTCCAGTTGAAGTTATTTTTACAGGGCATCAAAACACACATCTTGTTGAACCTATCAACTACCACAAAAATGTAGTCATATCCCTTCTTGGTTGTCGGTAAACCTCCTACAAATTCCATGGGAATGTTTTACCAAGGACAAGTAGGTATAGGTGAGGGATGATATAGACCTTGTTTCCTGTTGCTAGGCTTGATGGTAAAACAAAGCATGCATCCTCTTATGAACCTAGATACTTGCTCTTGCAACATAGTTACCAAAACTAGAAAATTACCTGACACCCATTTTTTTGAGCTAGCAAAAAAAACACCCGATTTTGAAAAGTGGTGATGCAGAATCACTTTTTTTTTAGCATAGATTTCTTATGGCTATTTTTTTTTAAATGTAATGATTTTTATGTCGATTTTGAAAAATGGTGATCACAAATTTCCTTTTTTTTAGCATATTTTTGTAACTTTTTTTTCTTTTTAAATGTCATGATTTTCATGTTGATTTTGAAAAGTGGTGATTTTATATTTATCAAGTATGAACATTTGTTTTAAAATATTAGTGATTTTCATGCTAATTTTGGAAAATGTTCATGCAACATCAATTTATATAACATTTAACTATTAATTAATTTTAATTTTATAACATAGAATTAAAAGTATTAAAATAATAAAAATTTTAAAAAAGCATTAATATTAAATTATATTCAAATTAGACAACATGTAAAATTAATAATAATAATAAGATAAAATTTAATTTAATTTATTTTTCTAGTCAAACTAGCCGTTATTTTACAACGGCTAGTTGGAGCTTCCCTTATCTATTTAAACGGGTTCCTTGATCAGATTTCTCATCTTGTCCTAATGATGAACCACACTGGTTGGTTCGAAACACGTCGGCAAAATTTTCTTCCATGTGATTTTCACCGAAAATTTTTATACACATTTTATGGATCACAGAAGCCAAATTCCTAATATTAATCATTTGTGTTTAGAGTGGTGATTTTTATCTTGGTAATAAAACATAAAAATAAAATAAAAAGACATGACGGAAAATTTTCAAATATAAAAAAAATATTTAAAAACCACTAAGTGTAAAAAAAACAAAAATAACTTGTAAAAATAAAAAATTTAAAAAGTAAAAGTAAAAATAAAATATTCAAAACATAAATAAAAAAGGAAAAAAGAAAAAAAACAAAAATCAAAATAACAAAAAAAAAATATTAAAAAAAAAACCAACACCATAATTAAAAAAAATGATAAAAAATAATAATTAAAATTAAAAATTAAAAAACAATTAAAATTAAAAAAATTAAAATAATCAAATACTAAAATAAAAATAATTTAAAATTCAGAAATTTAAATTAAAAAAAATAAATAAAAAAAATCATTAAAAATAATAATAATACAAATTTAAACTTAAAAAGAAATTTTGAATGAACCAAAAAAAGGATATATATGAAATATACATTTTCAAAAAAAAAAAACATAATTTGTTTTTTTAATTAAAATAAAATATTTAAAAATATAAATTAAATTATATATATATATATATATTTTGATGGTGGTTAACATCTACTGAGACCAATCTTTGGTCTATCGAACCTAAAGAAAAGAGTTATTTAATTTGATTTAAGATTTTAATCTTATGCTCAAAAAGCTTGGAGAGAAGCCTCCCGAGCTGACTATAATTTTGACATGCTCTCCCGAGCCGACTATAATTTCGACATCTTAAAAGTATTAGAAGGTCAAGATGAAAACAAAGATTATGAATGATACCTTAGCTTATTGTGTTGCTAGAACTCTAAGAGAAGATTTACCTCTGATGTTCATATTCTCATGTAGATGGCAAACCTTTCTTAATTCATAGTTTAGAGAACCATCCAACGATTGTTTTCACTCTGGGAGCTAAGTGAGAGTCGTTCATTCCCACTATATATATCTCTTGAGCTAATAAACAAAGAAGAGAGATACTTTTGATCTTCTAAGGTGAGGTTGATGACCTCCTTATAATACCTTAATTTTCTTTTAGTTGCTAGATCTTTCTAACACCACATTTTTTCTTTGAACTTAGAAGTAACAATTTTTTTAATGTTATTGATGTTTTGCAATGCAACATTCTCGTCTATCTCCCAATGGTTTAACCAGGCCCTGGTGTCTTTATACCAACCTCATTTAAGCCTTAGGTGGTTTTGGCTAGAATTTAAAGCTATTTTAGGAAGTCTATGGTCTCCTATGCTATTGAGCTTGTGCTTGTACAAAAGAAGCCTAGTCATAGCTAGCCTCTCAATAGGGGAAAGACCCACTTCTATAAGGAGAATAGGATAGGGTGTATTGTTTTTAATTTTAAGGTTATACGTTATAAAATGCTTTTGGATTTGCTTAATCTTTCTCCAAGATTCTCTAGAGATGCTGCAACCCCAAACCTCACATCCATGTAAGATAACAGGAGTGACTAAAGTTTCAAAGAGGAACTTCTTTCTATCCCAAATTACAAGGTTTGTTGTTTTACAATTGTTTTCAAGACCAAAATAAGCTTTCCACCCCCCATTCATCCTTTTCTAAATGTTATAGTTCCAGTTGAGCTTGTGATGAATATCAATTCCTAGGTACTTGTAAGAAGACACTTCCTCCAAGTTACTATTGTCATACATAAAATTAGCATAAGTGTCCTTAAAAAAAATAAAAATAAAAAAAATAAAAAGTTAACGAATTTGGCCACCTTGCAGTTGTGAGGCTTGGCTGACGAGCGCGCTCTCCTGCCGCCTGTGCAATCAAGCCACGTGGCCATGAAGGCGGTGTGGCAACTCTCATGCCACTCGTTGGCTGAGCCATGCGTGCCCTAGTGTGGCCAAATTCGTTAATTAATTCTTTTTTTTTAATTTTTAATTATAATTTAATTAATTGATTTGTTTTTTTTTTAAATTTAATATATATATATATATATATATATATATATATATATATATATATATATATATATATATAAAATTTTAATTGTAAATTTTTTTTTTTTTTAAATTTAATTTAAAGAAGAAAAAAATGATTTTTTTAAAAATTGTGTTATTCATATATTTATATATATATATTTTAAATTTAAATTTTCCTGTTAATTTTTATTATTTAATTTTATTTATTTTCTTTTTCAAAATTTAAATTTTATTTTTTAAATTTAAATGTCAAGTATCACTATTTTAAATTTAATATGAGGGGTAGAGTTAAATGTAATAGGGGTAGTACTTTTTTTAATTTTAATTTTATTTTTAAAATTCAAATTTCTAAATTTAAATTAATTTTATTTTAATTATTATTTATTTAATTTTCTTTTGAGTTAAATTTCTAAATTTAAATTATTATTTATTTTTTAATTTTTATTATATTATTTTTTTATTTTTTTGAAGTATGCGGTTTTTTTTTATTATTAATTATTTTTTTATAACATATTTTTTTTGTTTTGGGTTATTTTTTTATTTTTTTATTTTTTTAGAATGCGTGTTTTTCTGAATTTTTTTGTTTTTGTTTTTTTTTACAACTCATATTTTATTTTTAATACGATGCCTAAAAATCGTTGGAATTTTATTTTCATAAAGGTGATATTTTATCGTTAATGTCATCCTTGGTTTTTAAGACTTTTTAGAGACATGATATTTTATCTTTAATACCATGCCTAAAAATCGTTGGAATTTTCAGACTTTTGATATTTTATCTTTAATTCATGTTTATCGTTGATTTTTTAAGGTTTTTCAGAGTCGTGATATTTTTTATTTAATGTCATTATTAAAAACTGTTGACAATTTACCCTGAAATAAATAAATAAATAAATAAAAATTTTCAATGTCAACACTTTTCGTTTTCACAAAAAAAATTGACGACGTTATTCCAACATCAACACTTTTCGTTTTTAGGGTCGACATTATTCTAGCATCAACACTTTTCATTTCCAAGCTGTTTTTTGAACAACAAAAAATGACGACGTTATTCCAACATCAACACTTTTTGTTTTCAGGCTAATTTTTGCACACACAAAATTGGCAACGTTATTCCAACATCAACACTTTTCGTTTTCAGGGTGTTTTTTGCACAAAAAAAAATGGCTTTTACTTTCATTTTAAAAAAATGTTCAAAATTTAACTCGAAAAAAGAAGAAGGTTATTCTAGAATACAACTTTTCATTTTTGGGTTGTTTTTTCATGTTTTTTTGAAGTTTTTTTGTTAGAGTTCTTGTTTTGAGGTAATATTTATCGTTTGATTGGTAACTTTGTTTTGCATCTCGGGCCAATACAAATACCTTTTCAAATTAGCCATGGTCTTCCCTACACCAAAGTTCCCTGCAACCTTGGAGGTTTGAGCCTCTCTAATTTATTGCAATCACTCACCTTTAGGAACATAAAGATTATCTAGCCTGTAGAGTAACTCGTCTTGGAGATGGTAGTCAATGGTGATATCGCCATCGTGCACATGACTCTGACTCTACAACTTTTGATTCACCTCCTTAAAGTGCTCATATTTTGAATTTTTCTCTTTGTATGTATCATGGGTGAATGATTCCATGTACATAAGAGTCCCCAAAGCTGTGATTTTTGATGTGGGTGGCCTTGAAAGCATGTCGGCTAACTTTTTTGTGTTGCCCTTCTTATACTTGATCACCAAATGAAACTACTGTAAAACCCCATCCATTTGTAATTCCTGGTATCCTGTAGGTTACTATGGGCATACAAGTACTATAACGACTGTTGATGTGCGTGGATTATTGTCTACTTTCCCATCAGATAGTGCTTCCACTTCTTCACAACTTGCAACATGGCATAAAGCTCCTTATTGTAGGTAGGGTAGTTAAGAACTGCCCCATGAAAAACTTCAAAATGGTAACATATATTCCTTCCTCCTTGCATCAAGACAACTCACATGGCATACCCACTCGCATCTGTCTCCACTTCGAAAGGTCGGTACATTGAGTTTGGTAATTCTAGAATTGGTGCTTGACTCGTCTTCTTCTTTAAATCCTTACAATCCATCTGTTGACCTTTTCCCACTCTAAACTCTTGTCACTTGTTATTATGGCATGGAGCAGTGATGCTACCACTGAAAACAAGGCTATGAATTTCCTCAGGTGTTGTGTTGCCCCAATGAAACTCCTAACCTCAGAAACAATATTAGGCATTGGCCATTTCATGATGGCTTCCATCTTGGAAGGAACTATCTTCAACTCTCCTCCAATAATCGCACACCCCAAATACACTAAGTATTGTTGCGCAAGCTCGCACTTCTTAATATTTTCTAGCAGTTGGTGCTTCTTTAATGGTCCAACACCTACGTCAAATGTAACATATTCTCCTCCTGGATAGCACTATATCAGTATATCATCCAAATACACAATAAAAAATGAATCTATAAAAGGGTGTATTACATCATTCATTAATCTCATAAATGTAGTTGGTGCATTACATAGGCTAAATGGCATGACTAACCACTCATATAAACCTTTGTTGTTTTGAAGGTGTTCTTCCATGTATCTTTGTCTTTGAATCGAAGCTGGCGATATCCAGACTTCAAGTCCCACTTGGTGAAGTAATTTTATTACTGCAACTGATCTAGCAGATCGTTTATCCTCGGCAGAGGGTATATTTTCTTGAGTGTGATTTCATTAAACACCCTGTAATATATACACATCCGCTAAGTACCATCCTTTTTCGGTACAATGATGATGGGTTATCGACATGGTGATGTATTCGATCGAATGAAACCATGTTCTAGTAGTTGTTGCAAATGCTTATTCCCCACTTGATTCTATAAAAGACTGCCTATACAACCCAATGTTTGGAAATGGGGAGCTTCGAAATAGATGGATCTCATGCTTCACTTCTAACTTAGGTGGTAACCCTTTAGGCTCTTGGAACTCATCCTTGTATTCCTATAAAAACTCATCGAATTGTTGTTTTTTCTTCTTAATACACCCCTCCAGAGATGCCTCACCTCTTATTGACTCATATTCACATTGAATTTCTCTTAAAAACTATAAAAAATACTTCCTACTAGAAATGATCAATTTCTTGGCTTGGTTGGCACTTACCAGTGAAATTTTTAACTTGCCTTTGTGCGCATTGATGATAGATTATTTTCCCTCCTTAATGAGTATGTACTGATTGGCTGTCCTCGTGAATATTTCATCACACATGTACATGTATGGACTTCCAAACATGACTCCACATACATTAAGGGGAACCACATCTAGATCTGCTTCATCAATAAAATCAACACTGTGTTGACAGGCTGAAAATTACCGATAACAATTAGGGGATCTCCCCGATGCAGAATCCCAATTAGACTCTACACCATTTGGTTTCTGGATCCCATCCGGTATGTAGGCCCGATTTCCATCTATTTGGTTGAAGTAAGCTTCAGACGAAGAGGAAACTTATTGAGTGAAGGAACACACAATTTGTTAAACACATGTATTTAATTGATGAGTGCCTTGTAAAACACTATACCACGAACAACAAGACAGAATTCAAAGCATGAAAATTAAGAAAAGCATTGTTAGAAAAAACTTTAATAAGATCACACACATAATAGTAATAATTTTAACAACTGGGAAAGGGTTCGGGATAGCTATGTAATTCAATCATAACAAGTGCACAACACAAAGTAATATAATGGTGGTACCAATAAAAACGTTTATCAACATAGCATGAGGTTAGCATATCATATACCATCCATTTGTTGTAAGAAAACTCATAACACTGGAGAATACATGAGAGGAGAGTGCACCACATCTCAAAGAAGCTTCCATTTCATTGAGAAGATGATATTCATAACATCACCATACAAGAGGCTTTCATCGGATCCAATAGTGAAAATCAGGTATTACTCGTATTCACAAAAAGTCATAAGTTATAAAAAAAACAATATATCTCAAAAGTAGTCCAAAGACCAAATATCAAAAGACATGAGAAACAAGGGGGTCCAACCTCTCAAATTGGAATTAGCAGCGTTGACTATGGATTGGAGGTTGATTGAGGTCAGAGGTTGTATAGAATAGCTTGTGTTTGAAGAGGGAGAAGCTTTGTTGGATGAGGATGTGGTAGAGAAGGCTTTGATGATCAATTATCATTAGCTAGCTTGTAGGTTTTAACCCTGAACAGAAATTATCTACACACGAATCTTATAACAGAAAATAAACAATAGCAAGATCATAAAATAGATAAACATAGAGATTTTCCCCTGGATCCCAAATTGGGACGACCAGCTTGATTTTGCATTATATTCCTTTTAGTGTTAAAACACATATATATACATGCCGAAGCATACATAAACCCCAATTCATTAACCTTGGATTAGAACATAACCGTAGTTCCCTTGACCAAATATACAAAATACTAGGGGCCGAAAACCATCATACCCCAAAACCATGTGCAAACTCATGCACAAAACATGGGTGGGTCTGCCTATGAGTGGGACCACACACCAATTGTTTTTTTGCTGGGGCACTGCCCCGGACCTCGACAGGGGGGACTGCCGCCCCCCCTGTGACCCCCTTGCTGCGCTCGGCGCAACGTACAGTGCGTGGGACTACTCTTGGAAAGAATATAACAGATACCCAACATTCTCCCACTTGTTGTTTTCTTTCCACAAGGGGCCACAGGAGAGCTTAGTCATTGGGCCAATTCTTCAACACCCATTGTTTCTCTACACCAAGAGAACTTCTGAGTGCTCACAGACTTCGTCAATGCATCTGCAACATTTTTCAAAGTGTCCACCTTTACCAGCAACACCCTTTTAGCTTCAACCATATCTCTAACAAAGTGATATTGAACATCAATGTGCTTTGTATTTGAATGATAAGCAGGGTTCTTAGCCAAGAAAATTGCACTTTGGCTATCATAGTCTATCCTTATAGCTTGTTGTACCAACCCCATACTTAAACACAATCTCTGCAACCAAACTACTTCCTTGCTTGCATGAGTGTCTGCTATGTATTCTGCCTCTGTAGTTGAAAGCGCCACTACAAACTATCTTTTACTCATCCAACTGACTGCACCTCCAAATAGGCTAAACACATACCCACTTGTAGATCTTCTTTGGTCCAGATCTCCAGCCCAGTCTGCATCAACAAAACCACGAATGTCCAACATTCTTTCCAATCCCGGTCTTCCCTGGTAGCACAAGCCATAATCACTAGTGCCATGTAAATATCTGAAAACCCACTTCACTACTGTCCAATGCTCCTTCCCTCGGTTTGACATAAACTTGCTCAATACTCCCACTGCATGTGAAATGCCTGGTCTAGTACAGACCATTGCATACATCAGGGTACCCAACACACTTGCATATGGAACACGGGACATATGCACCTCTTCTTCTTGTGCCTTGGGACACTGTTTAGCAGACAGCTTTGTACCTACAGGAATAGGAACATTCACCGGTTTACTATCCTGCATATTGAACCTCTGCAATATAGTCTCAACATACTTCCTATGGTTTAACCAGAGCTTCCTCTTTGCCCGATCTCTCTTAATTTCCATGCCCAAAATATAGTTTGCAGCACCAAGATCCTTCATGTCGAATTTGGAGAAAATTTGGGTCTTCAAATCTTGGATAATTTCTTTGTCATTTCCAATCAACAACATATCATCCACATACAAGACCAAATAAATAACACGTTCACCAATTAATTTAAAATAAACACAGTGATCCTCCTTGCTTCTGGTGAAGCCAAGTCCCCATATATAGGTATCAAATTTCTGATACCACATCCTTGGTGACTGTTTTAACCCATACAGAGACTTCTTCAACCTACATACCAGTTCTTTCTTACCCTTCACCATAAAGCCTTCAGGTTGCTTCATGTAGATCTCCTCTTCTAGATCCCTGTGAAGAAATGTTGTCTTCACATCCATCTGTTCTATCTCAAAATCAAATGCAGCAACAACAGATAAAAGTAATCTAATAGAAGTAACTTTGGCAACATGAGAAAAAATATCACCAAAATCAATTCCTGGCACCTAGGAATAACCTTTTGCTACCAACCGAGCTTTGTATTTCTCCACCTTGCCTTCTACATTCATCTTCTTCTTAAACACCCATTTTCTCCCGATAGGCTTCCTTCTAGCTGGCAACTCCACCAGATCCCATGCCTCAATTTTGTGCAAGGATGCTATTTCATCAACCATGGCCTCCTTCCAGAGTTTTCCATCCTCTAAATGTACTGCCTCCCTGACAGTTCTGGGATCATCATCAGTTATAGTTAAGGCAAAACTTGAACATAAAGCAGATGGACTATACCTTTCTAGTTGCCTTCTTTCCTGAACTGATCTTCTCAACGCTGGGGTTTGTGGCTCTTCCTCTTCTGAATCTTCTTCTGTTGTAGAGTCTGATTCATCCTCCTTTAGCTCAAACTCTATTTTCTCAGGTTCCTTTGGTATTATTTCATGTTTAACAACATCTTTCACCTCTCTAAACACCACATCTCGACTGTACACAACCTTCCTTGTTTCCGGGTTCCAAATCTTGTAACCTTTTAAACCATCCTTATACCCAATAAAGATGCACCTTTCAGATTTATTATCCAACTTGGTCCTTTTCTCCTTTGGAACATGTACATATGCATCACATCCAAATACCCTTAGATGTGAAAGAGAGGGTTTCTTACCAGTCCATACCTCATGTGGAGTCTTATCCTCCAACACTGATGAAGGGGATCTGTTAACCAGATGGCATGCAGTCTCCACTGCCTCTGCCGAGAATTCTTGTCCTAACCCGGTACCACTAAGCATGCTTGTTTCCTTTTCCATCAGTGTTCTATTCATTCTTTCTGCAAATTCATTTTGCTGAGGTGTGTATGGAGTAGTATTCTGTCGTGCTATACCACACTTCTTACAGAACTCTTCAAATTCCTTCTTGCAGAACTCCCCACCATTATCTGTCCTCAGCGTCTTTATCTTCTTCTCTACCTGGTTTTCCACCAGAGCCTTAAATTCAAAAAATTGTCAAATACTTCAGATTTCTTCCTCAATAAATATATCCATGTATTCCTTGAGAAGTCATCTATGAATGAAACATAGTACATAGACTTTCCTGGTGATGGAATTGACACAGGTCCAAAACATCACTGTGCACAAGTTCTAATATCTTGTTCGCCCTCTTAGCACCAGAAGGAAAACTCACTCGATTCTGCTTCCCATATACACAATGTTCACAGAAATCAAAGTCCAAAGAGAAATTAGACATACCTTCTACCATACCATTTCTATGCAGTATTCGAAGGCCCTTCTCTCCAATATGTCCAAGCCTTTGATGCCATAGCATGGTCTTTTCTCCAGAGACAGCTAGGCTTTCCGATCCACTTTCAGGAACCATAGAACTATTACACCCATCAATAAGAGTGCTACCTTGTAGCTTGTACAGAGTTCCAGTCCGAACTCCCCGCATTAATACTAGTGCTCCCTGAACCATCTTGCAGGCATCTTTCTCGAACACTGTTTTTACACTTGCATCATCCATCTTGCTTACAGAATTCAAATTTCTGGCCAATGCAGGAATATGAAGAACACCAGGAAGTGTTCTAATCCTTCCACCTTGCAGCTTCAGCTTGAATTTTCCACGTCCGACGATTCTCGCCTTCCTATCATCCCCTAGGAAGACATCACCACCATCATATTTCTCATACTCGCAAAACCACTCCCTATGGGGAGTGAAGTGAAAGGATGCACCTGAGTCAATCAACCATGACTCATGATCTACATGTGTATTTGAAGAAGAAGCCAAATACACATCCCCACCTTCATCCGAGGTGGTTTTTTCCTCTGCAGAAGGAGCATCATCAGATCCCTTTCCTTTCTCAGGAGCTTTAGATTTGCACTCCTTTTTGTAGTGCCCTTCCTTTCCGCATTTCCAGCATACCTTTACAAACTTTCCAGGAGATTTAGATCTCCCTCTAGATTTAGATCTCCCACTCGAAACCTTATTCTTGTTTCTATTTTGGGACCTTCCTCGTACAGATAAGGCATCTCCATTTTGACCCTCCATATTTCTTCGTCTCATTTCCTCCGATAGCAAGGCTGAGACAATGTCATCAAAATTCAAGGTAGTTTTATTGCTACCTATTGCAATAACCAGACTGTCCCATGAGTCTGGTAGAGAACACAACAAACTGATGCACTTATATTCATATGAGATTTTAATATCAATAGATGACATATGACTTACCACAATATTGAAGGCGTTGAGATGCTCTGTCACTGAGTCTCCATCCTTCATCCTCAGGCTATACAACTTTTTCCGCAGGAACAACTTATTCACCAGAGACTTAGATTGGTACAAAGTCCCAATTTTTTCCCACAAATTCTTCGTCGTAGCTTCCCCAGATACATTCAACAATACTGAATCTGAGACACACAACCGTATCGTGCTCTTAGCCTTCTGATCTAGTTTCTTCCAGTCTTCATTTGACATTGCCATTGGTTTAGTACTTGGATCTACCATGATCCACTGATCTTTATCCACCAGTAGATCCTCCATCTTGAGCTTCCATAACTCAAAACTATGACCATTAAATTTCTCGATCTCTATCTTTCCATCGCTCACCATCTTCTTTCACTGCAAGAATCGATCCCGCAGATCTCCCACTGAACAAGGTCTACCACAGGCCCAAGCAAAAAACCCTCAGCAGCAAAGGTGTCCCCTTGAAGCCGAAACAGCTCTGATACCAAATGTAGGTTTTAACCCTGAACATAAATTATCTACACACGAATCTTACAACACATATATATACATGTCGAAGCATACATAAACCCCAATTCATTAACCTTGGATTAGAACATAACCGTAGTTCCCTTGACCGGATCTACAAAATACCAGGGGCCGAAAACCATCATACCCCAAAACCATGTGCAAGCTCATGCACAAAACATGGGTGGGTCCGCCTATGAGTCCGCTCGATGCAACGTACAGCGCATGGGGCTAGTCTTGGAAAGAATATAAAACATACCCAACATTTATCTTTCCAAGCTCATAAAGTGAAATGTTTTCCTAAGTCTTCTTCATGTCTTCAACAATATTATACCCTAGGTCTGACGAAGTGATGCCTTGTGAGGGTGACTATAGAATGGAAAGGGATTGCGTGGACTTATCCATAGTCCCAAGAGTGGAGGGGATGGCCTTCCCATGGTCTGAAGCATCCTTTAGGCTGTGGGTAGACGACGCCTTAGGAGTAGGGGTCAAGGGCTGGTTTGAGTTGTTAGGAGGGAGGATCCTTCTTAACTATGCTTTATTTTTCTCTTCTATTATAGAATTAGGTGTCATCCCTTTACTCCTAAGATTATAGGACTTCAGCAGTTCTGATGGGTGAACGTCACCTATGTTGGCTTCTAGGAAGGATTGAACCTCTTCCCCACAGATAACATTGAAATATGAGATGGTTGAACCTGTGTTTTCATCGAGGGGTGGGGGTGTGGTTTCTTCCTAAGGATCATCTGCCTCTTCCTCAAAATCTCCTACAGTCTCATCCTCAAGGATTTGAGTAAGTACTGTCGGCATGTTTCTTATCCATTATGAATAGGTATTTTTAGAATGAAAGGCTTGTTGAAAGGTGCAGAAATTGTCTTTACCAATATCCTCAAAGTTGAATTTTGTGTTAGAGCTCTGAGAGTATCATGGTGGAGCATTGTTATTCTTGCTGAAAAATGATTTAGGCAACCTATTACTTTATGAGGCATCACTAGTTTTCCTTTTTAAATTCATCATTTGTTTCAAGGATTTTGCTATACTTTTGGAATCAATGGATTCCTTATCCTTGACACCATATTTACTAGTTAATGGCTGCTTTTTCTTATTTGTGGATTTGGACTTGTCCCGAGTGTCATGGTCACGAACTCTTATAGAGAGCATATACTTTTCAACAACAAGAGATACTGTGAAGTTCTCCACTAGGGAGGCCTTAGCTTCACATTTAAAAAAAAGAACGATATCAAGCGGAAGGGCCCTGGTATAAGATTCTACAGTGATAGAATCATCGATGGCCACATTCGGTGGGAACTCATTCAAAATAGTTGAAAATCATTGGTTAGAGTCTTTGACCTTCTCCTTCTTATGGAACTTCAATGTGCTCAATTTAGTGAGGAGAATGGAAGGGGTCTTATCTTCCGAGAACTTCTCAAGAAAGTTACTATGGAATTCCTCCCACGTGCGTATGGAAGAAACTAGTAGGGAGTGATACTAGGTTGTGGCTTTGTTCTCCAAGGTGTGGGGAAACAATCTGCAAGCTACATCATCGTATTTCACTCTCATCATTTGCAAGGCTAGGTAGAAATTTGATTTGGATTCATGAAAGAACACAATATTATTAAAAAAAATAAACATAACACAGAGATGCATCAGAGATAATATTTCATTTCATTAATATCAAATAACATAAATATGATTACAGACATAATGGAAATAAACTAGCTAGTGTGCTGGTAGTGTATCTATAAGAAGATATGTGGCAGCTATAGGCCTCTGAACGGTGTTAAAATGAGGCTCGAGGGCCTATTTATTATTGAGAAACAATGGAAAACCCTAAACATCCGAAAACCTAACCTTGGGAGATGAAGCGCCAAAACTATGGGCTCTGTTTGTGTAAATTGGTGTTTCAATTTCCTGGGGACGTAACTTTGGCATGCGATTTCTGTTTGACGCGTACCATACCTCATTAGAAAGATCTATCTGAGGACTGAAAATTTTGATGTGAGAAACATTAGTCCATGTACCCACATTTCTCTTGGTTTTCCCAAAAAACGTCCTTTATGGCCTCAAAACAGCTCCAGAAGTTCAAGACCCACCAAACTGCTCAAAATAATAAGTTTTGCTGAAACTGAAAAACTGAAAGAACCAATGGTGGGGGTTCAAATGGAATAGGTGGGCGGCCACCAATATCCACCTGGATTATTAGGGCCTCAAAACGGCTCTGGAAGTTCATGACCTGAAAAACTGCTAAAATTTGTAAGTTGTGCTGAAAATAAAAAACTAAAAGAACTGATGGTGTTGGTCCAAATGGAATAGGTGGGTGGCCACCAATATCCACCTAGATCATTCCTCCCTCCTTAGGAAGCAATGGTCCCCATTGCATTAATTTCAGCCATGAGAGGCAAGTTCTGCTGAACTTTGTATTGGATTTTTCAAGGATGTCGTGGACCTGCTGACAGACTTGCTGGATGCGTTCAATAAATTTGGTTGCCTCATACATTACATGTGTTTATTTTTTATGTGTATTCGCATGAGATATGGAAATATCAGGAGAAAATTCATCGAGGTTCAGATCAATGGAGTGCTTGTCCTGACAGTGTACATGAACCTCTATGGGTGAGGAGAAATTGTCCTCGTATTCCTCCATGGAATTTTCCATCTGCTCCAACCGTGTAGGGGAGCCCTGATTTGAGGCTATGGCCACAATATTCTTCTTTCCCTGTGAGTGAGTTGTAAGGAAAATAAATTTCCTGGTTTGGGAAACAATCTTTCTGTGTTGTTTTTCAATAGTCAACGAGATGGCAGGAGGGGGTACTACCTCTAGTATCCTGTACAATTTATTTCCCAAAGTAATAACAACAGAACAAGGCCTAGACTCATACACAGTATGTCACCTCCACAAGTATGGTTGGCCCAATAATACATCAACTAAATCAATAGGAGCAACATCACACAATACGTCATCTGTGAATGGCTTAATGTTGTACAGAGGGTGGCACTGCTGGCGGACGTGGAGAACTCTCCCTAGGTGAAGCCACCCGATGGTATATGACTATGGATGTGCTATGGTCTTTTGAGATTCAACATGATGATGAGCATAGTGAAAAGAGTCGCCTTCACTAAGTGGGCCCGCAGGCTATTTTTGGCACAAAGTCTATTTTTAGACATGTCGATCATATTCTATGAGTTGCAGGATGATATTTTTGGATGGTTGGTCAAGTTGGAAAAATAGATGGACTTATATTTTTAGAAATATTGGGCGGAGTCTATTTTTAGACTGCCAATCTAAAAATAGATATGTCGGATATTATTAGCTCTTAATAATATTTGGACTCTAAACATTATCTTATTCTCTTGAAGCACTGACATTCAGTTAACAGATTGTTCAGATCAGCTAGCTGAAGGAATTACGCAATTCCTAGAGCTACTGGTGGTTCATGCATGGAGAACTTCAGTTAGAACTCAAGTGGCAGAGTTCGGTGGAGTTGGAGAAGTAGTTGGTGGAGTTGGTTTCTAGTTTAACTACACTTGTGGAGTTAAACTTAGTTGAACTGATTGTGTCTATTTATAACTGATTGATACTTTTAGTGGAGTTGAGTGAATTAATTAGTTAAATTAATTCACTAAATAATAACTCATTATTTAACTGGACAAAGACAACAGTTAAATACAGTGCAGAACAGATCAGTGGAGACTCAATGGAGATATTGGTGAAAGAGCAAGCGTGACTATCAGTTGTGACTATAGTGTTGCATTGTCTACACCACGCATTCATTGGAGATGCCAATGAGGATTTCGTGAGCAAGGCTGGAGCAATTCGAACTCATTCAGAGCCATTCTTCAGCAGGGATTGCGCAGTAGAGGCAGGCTATCAGGAGGGCAAAAATCAGTGCAGATTTTTGCTGATTGTTCTTGATTAGTGTGTAGCGATTGTATTGTATTGAGAGCTTGATATGATCAGCTTTGTATGAGGATTATTACATGATCTCTATGAAATATATTATATACATATAGTTGGGGTTTTCAGCTTTAGGCTTTCCCGTTAAACAACTTTGTTAATGTGTGTGAATTTTTATTGTTTCATGTGTGCATTGCAATCTTGATTTAATTTCCGAAAATGATCAATGGTGGAATCGATTCTGTATTTTTCATGAAGTTAAAATAATGTGAGATCAGGAGAATCTTGGACATATAACGCATAAGTTATATAATTTCTACATGGTATCAGAGCTTTGTTTATCATTGGAGGAGATTGCAATTATTGAAGCGGTTGAGTTTTTTGCTAGTGGAATTTGAATTTGCTGCAGTGTTTTCTTGGTGTCGAAGTTGAGCATTCATTGAAATGTCTTTCAACAGATTGCGATTGAAGTATGCCCTTAATGGGAGCTCGAATCACATAGCATGGAATGAAAGGATGGAGGCAGTGCTGGATGGGTTAAAGTAGTTCATAGATGTTGATATTCTGAAGCCTGCTTCTAGCGATGCAGCCGCACTTGACGCATGGCAAAAGAAGGTAGCAAAGTGTCGAAGGATTCTGCTGGAAGGTGTGAAGGACCACATTGTATCTAGCCTTCATGGTAAAGCCACTCCATTCTTAATGTAGAAGGCTTTGATAGACTTTTTCCAAAGCAGAAGTGACCAGAGGAAGTTGGCGCTTAAAGACAAGCTCAGAAAAATAAAAATGGAGAAAGGCGACAGTATTCCAAAATACCTCACGAAGTTTGTCCACTACAAGGATGAGCTAGGAAGTGTGGGGGTTACTGTTGATGAAGAAGACTTGGTGAGCTTGGCTCTCCTTGGGCTTCCGAAGAGTTGGCATAGCTACGAAGACTCTGTCAATGGATGGGAGAAACTGCCAGGATGGGAGCGACTTTGGTTGGATCTTGTGCAGGAGGAGATAAGGCAGGGTACCAGGGATGGATCTTCATTGAAGAATGAAGATGAAGAAAATTATGCTTTGGCTGCCAAAGCTCGGAAAGGAAAAGGGAATAAATCTTCCAAATCCGAAGCTAAAGGCAAGAAGTAGGATTTGTCCAAGGTGAAATGTTTTCACTGTCACCAACACGGGTATTTTGCCACTAATTGCCCATAGCAGAAGAAGAATAAGAGTGTTGCTAGTTCTGCAGCAGGAGAGGCCTTAGCCTCACAGTTTGAGCTTGAATTTTCTTTGATCGCATGCTTGGTTTCAAGTGTGATGGGATTGGTGTGGTTTCTTGACAGTGGTGCGTCTTTCCATATGACCGGAGACAAAGATTTGTTTAGTCATCTAGAGGAAAATGATCTTGGAGTGCACATCGAGATGGGCGATGATGATAGATATAGTGCGACTGATATCGGGACCATTTCCTTTGAGAGGGAGTCCGGTAAACCTTTCATCTTGAAGGATTTCATGCATGTTCCAGGATTGAAGAAGAATATGATCTTCGTGGCGATGTTGGAAGACAAGGTTTAAGATGTTTTTTTTAGCGAGGGACAAGCTTTCCTGCACCATAAAACAACTGGTCAAACCAAGAGGATAGGGATTCGAGTTAAGAATATTTATAAATTGCAGGTAGATGGCTGCGCTGCAATGGCAGGCAAAACAAAAGGAGTGGTGAGCAGAGATGGGAGCGAATTTTGGCACAGGAGATTGGGCCATCTTCACCATGGCGCTTTAAAAATTTTACAACAGATTTCTATGGGGCTTCCCAAAGGTACACTTGCGCAGTCAGATCAGTGCAAGGGATGTACTTTGGGAAATTTTTTGAAGACCAATTTTCATGAGAAGGATAGTCGGGCTTCAACCATCCTTGAGAGAATTCACACAGACGTGTGTGGACCTTTCTCAATTGCTTCAATAGAAAAGCATAGGTATTATGTGATATTTGTTGATGACTTTTCTCATAAGTTGTATCTTCTTCATGTAGAAGAAGAGCAAGACATACTCAAAGTTCTGTGAGTTCAAGGTGCTGGTTGAGAAAGAGTCAGGGAAACAATTGAAATCTCTTCAGAGTGATAATGGTGGTGAATACATCTCTGGCGAATTCAAATACTTATGTAGCAAAGAAGGAATTCGAAGAGAACTCATAGCACCTCATAACCCACAACAAAATGGGGTCGCGGAGAGAAAGAACAGAACGATCGTGGGTGTTGCACGGGCGATGTTGCATGATCAGAGCCTTCCCATACACTTTTGGGCTGAGGCAACCCTGCGGTTTATTTGAAAAACTGTTTTCCTCATAGATTACTTGGCATGAGTACACCCGAAGAGGCGTTTTCTCGTAAGAAGCCTGATATTTCTCATTTGAAGATTTTTGGCTCACCTGTTTACATTCATGTGATGAAGGATGCCAGGAAGAAGCTGGATCCGACCATAGAGGTTGGGATATTTGTGGGGTACACAAAAACACGCCACAATTATCATGTGTATTTTCCAGACAGTCAGATGACTGTTGTGCGACGGGATATCAAATTTCATGAGGAGAAAGCCATGAAGTTGTCGCTTGAGAGGGAGCTACACTTGCATGCAGAGGAGGAGCTACTTGTTCATAAAGATGAGCTGCAAGATGTGGATCATCCACAAGAGGAGGTTCATGGAGTGGAAGAAACCACTCATGCAGCGCTAAACATCAGAGGGTGGAAGCACACTACAAAAGTTGAGCGACTGAATCTTGATGCAGTGCAGAATGTAGGAGTTCCTACATCACAACGCAGACAGAGACAGTCACCTGGCCGATTTACTGGATACATGGCTCTGATTAGAAAGTGTATCATGACGATGCCATCCTATTTTGAGGAAGCTCTGGAGGATCCTGCATGGGTATATGCCATGGTGGAAGAGTATGCTTCAATTGTCAGAAACAGTGTAGGGGAGATTGTCCCAAGGCCGGAAGGGAAATCAGTGGTAGGTTCAAGATGGATCTACAAATTGAAGCAAGCTACTGATGGGAGCGTTGAGAAGTATAAGGCAAGATTTGTTGCATGGGGATTCTCACAGATTGAGGGGATTGACTATGAAGAAACCTTTGCACTTGTTGCAAGGTATTCTTCCATATGGACCATCCTTGCTCTCTTAGTGTAGATGGGTTGGCACATTCATTAGATGGATGTAAAGACTGCGTTCCTCAATGGAATCATTGAGGTGGAGGTGTACATTGAGCAGCCTGAAGGATTCGAAATATTCAGCAGCGAGTCGCATGTGTGCAGGATCAAAAGAGCGTTGTATGGGCTAAAACAAGTAGCTCGTGCTTGGTACACACAGATAGACAGTTATTTCACCGGACTTGGTTTCGCCAAGAGTGAGGCGGATCCAAGCATATACTAGATTGTGGTGGAGGGTAAGCTTTTGATCATTATGCTTTATGTAGATGATTTAATACTAACGGGTGATGAAGTGATGATACACTCATGCAAGGCAGATCTTGCAAAGGAGTTCAAGATGAAGGACTTGGGCCTCCTTCATTATTTCCTGGGATTGGAAATTTGGCAGTGGAAAGGTGAACTATTTATGTCTCAATGCAAGTATGCCTAGGAGATACTGGAGAAGTTTCACATGCAAAGCTGCAAGCCTATCGACACTCCTCTTCCTGGTGGTTGGAGGAAGGAGGATGCATCATCGGTAGAGGTAGTGGATGCCACTGTTTATCGACAGTCGGTTGGTTTTCTCATGTATTTAGTCAATACACGACCAGACATATGCTATATTGTGAACCAGCGTTCACAAGCGATGGTGAAGCCTACCAAGCTCTTTTGGAAGGTAGGCAAGCATGTCCTGAGGTATCTCAGGGGCACATCTGAGTATGTATTGTGGTACAGACAGTCAGATGAGGTGAAGCTGCATGGCTCACGGATGCATATTGGGCAGGAAGCCCAATGGATAGAAAGAACACATCTGGAGGGATTTTCAGTATTGGATCTACAACAGTTTCCTGGTACAGCAGGAAACAAGGATCCGTGGCACTCAGTTTAGCGGAGGCCGAGTACATGGTAGCAAGTTTGGTTCCATGCGAGGCTATATGGATGAGGAAGAACCTGATCAGTTTGTTTGGTTCTCATTTAGATCCTACTGTGATATATTGTGATAATCAGAGTTGCATTAAACTCTCAATTAATCCAATATTTCATGATAGATCTAAACATATTGACATCTGGTACCATCATATTAGAGATTGTGTGCAGCGGAGGATCATGTTGCTTTCTTACATTCCTACGGAAGATCAAGATGCAGATATTCTGATGAAGGCGCTCACCAGGGGAAAAATTCGAATACCATAGAGACAAGATCAGGGTGGCAGATAATCCCTATCTTGTTGAGAGGGAGTGTTGAGATTCAACAAGATGATGAGCTTAGTGAAAAGAGTCGCCTTCACTAAGTGGGCCCGCAGACTATTTTTGGTGCAAAGTCTATTTTTAGACATGTCGATCATATTCTATGAGTTGCAGTATGTTATTTGTGGATGGTTGTTCAAGTTGGAAAAATAGGTGGACTTCTATTTTTAGACATATTGGGCGGAGTCTATTTTTAGACTGCCATTCTAAAAATAGATATGTCGGATATTATTAGCTCTTAATAATATTTGGACTCTAAACATTATCTTATTCTCTTGGAGCACTGACATTCAGTTAACAGATTGTTCAGATCAGCTAGCTAAAGGAATTACGCAATTTCTAGAGCTACTGGTGGTTCATGCATGGAGGACTTCAGTAAGAACTCAAGTGGTAGATTTTGGTGGAGTTGGAGAAGTAGTTGGTGGAGTTGGTTTCTAGTTTAACTACACTTGTGGAGTTAAACACAGTTGAACTGATTGTGTCTATTTCTAATTGATTGATACTTTCAGTGGAGTTGAGTGAATTAATTATTTAAATTAATTCACTAAATAATAACTCATTATTTAACTAGACAGAGACAACAGTTAACTACAGTGCAGAACAGATCAGTGGAGAGATTAGTGAAAGAGAAAGTGTGACTATCAGTTGTGACTATAGTGTTGCATTGTCTGCACCACACATTCATTGGAGATGCCAATGAGGATTGCGTGAGCAAGGCTGGAGAAATTTGAACTCATTCAGAGCCATTCTTCAGTAGGTATTATGCAGTAGAGGCAGGCTATTAGGAGGGAAAAAATCAGTGTAGATTTTTGCTGATTGTTCTTGATTAGTGTGTAGCGATTGTATTGTACTGAGAGCTTGCTATGATCAGCTTTGTATGAGGATTGTTACATGATCTCTATGACATATATTATATACAGATAGTTGGGGTTTTCAGCTTCAGGCTTTCCTGTTAAACAACTGTGTTAATGTGTGTGAATTTTTATTGTTTCATGTGTGCATTGCAATCTTGATTTAATTTCCGCAAATGAGCAATGGTGGAATAGATATTGTATTTTGCATGAAGTTAAAATAGTGTGAGATTAGGAGAATCTTGGAAATATAACACATAAGTTATATAATTTCTACATGGTTAGTAGGCTGAGCCGCTTCATGACATCTGCTGAAATGAGGTTCTTTTGGCTTCTGCTATTGACAAGAAATTGTAGTGGAGAACCCTTCACCCACATCTGTGAATGGAAGAGGCATCCCCCCTCCTCTAGATCCTCATTCTAGAGCTTGGAGGTGGAAACAATGGCACTAGGGTCTAAATCAGTGATCTGATTCCCTTTTTCATCTCCCTTGTATAGTTCTAGCTCATGATCAGAACATGCATCTGATTCGGGTGCCTTCAATTCGGCCACCAACGATTGTTTGGCCCGACACTCATTTGTGTTGTGAGTGGGGTTGTTATTAATTCACACCACATCCCCATGTGATTCTTTGGATTTTTGGTGGTGTTCTGAGTCACCCCACTTTGGCTCTGCCCCCCATTCTATGGTTCGGGGGTGCCTTTCCTTGGCTTCATATTCGCGGATCCAAAGTCTCGCTTCTTCTGCTTAAATTTATGCTCGATCTTGGCGGCATAGAGATATTTTGTGCCAAGCGAGGTAATTTCGAGGAACTCCATTTCCTCCTGAATGTGTCTATGCAGACAGCTGCGGTACTTGAGCACCAAATTTCTCTCTAAATCTTTAATACCGAAATTTGTGCGCAGGGTATGGAAAAAATTCATCAGTTCGTGCACATCTTGATCCCTTTGCTACTGCAGCATGGTCCATTGGATGTACTTGTCCTCATAGCTCCCCATGTGGTAATATTTTTCCTTGATGTCATCTCAGAATGAATTCCAAGTGTGTGCGGCTGAGAATAGAGAGGGTTACCTCTTGTCCTTTTGCTCACAGTAGGTTTCCCACCAGTCTTTGACATGGGGGGTGGCTTTGAGGAGTGAAAAAATAATATTTTCCCGGTTGGAGAAATCATGGACCGAGATATACCCTTCAAGAAAATTCAACCATCTATCTATGTCTTCTACATCTATTTGGCCTTCAGATACATGAATGTCAAATTTTACCTGTACCTTGAAGGGAGTGGCGCCTCAAAAGTGGTTTTTGGTTGCATATGTGCCATAGGTGGGCACCCATTGAAGGATTTGAGCAAAGTTATCCATCATCGTATTCCTTTTTTTCTCGAGGGCCTCCTCGAGCAATATTTTGATAGAATCTCCTGCTCCCTCATATTCCTTTTCTTCCGCCATGGGAGGTCGTCGGGGTTTGCGAGGCTGATCTTGCAAGAGTTCAACTAGATTGGGCCCTAACTCCTTATACCCTGACCTTGTTGGGGACATGCAAGGAAAAACAGAGAAAGAGTAGACTGCTCTGATACCACTGATCTGGATTTATGCAGGAACACAATAATATACATAAATAAAAATAAACAAAGAGATGCAGCAGAAATAATATTTCATTTCATTAATATCAAATAACATAAATATGCTTACAGACATAATGGAAATAAACTAGCTATGGCACTGGTAGCATATCTCTGATAAGAGATGTGGCAACTATAGGCCTCTAAACTATGTTACAATGAGGCTCGAGGGCCTATTTATTATTTAGAAACAATGAAAAATCCTAAACATCCAAAAACCTAACCCTATGAGTTGAAGAACCAAAGCTATGGGCATCGTTTGGGTAAATTGGTGTTTCAACTTCCCGGGGACGTAACTTTGCCATACGATCTCTGTTTGATGCACACCATACTTCGTTAGAAATATCAATCTGAGGGCTACAACTTTTGATGTGAGAAACATTGTTCGTAGATCCATTTTACTCCCTTTTTTCCCAAAAAATGTTGTTTAGGGCCTCAAAATGGCTTTGGAAGTTCAGGACTCGAAAAACTGCTAAAAATAGTAAGTTGTGCTGAAACTAAAAAACTGAAAGAACTGATGGTGGGGATTCAAATGGAATAGGTGGGTGGCCACCAATATCGACTTGGATCATTAGGGCCTCAAAATGGCTCCGGAAGTTCATCACCGAAAAAAATGCTAAAAATAGTAAGTTGTGTTGAAACTGAAAAAATGAAAGAACTGATGGTGCAGGTCCAAATGGAATAGGTGGGTGGCCACCAATATCCACTTGGATCAAAATTTCTACTATAATATTCGGTTGAAGTTCCCTTGTTAGGGTCAAACTTTGGAAGGTTTTTCTCAAGGTGAAAAAGAATGTCATGAAGGGGACCTCAGATGCCTAGAGGAGACTAGGCATTCCAGGCTAGTGGTTGCACCTAGTTAGCCCTAGGAAGTGGTTGAAACATAATATGGTCATTGTTACCTTCTGATTCAGTTTCGGTGCTTGACTTAGACCCTTCACTAGCATGGTGTGGTTGCCTGTCATTACCCCGAGGGACCCTCAGATGTGATAAATACCCGAGGTTCCTCATGTTTATGAAATTTACAAAGTTCCTCGGGAACCAGAAAGGTCACTCATTCTAGAAAGGATCCCAGTGGTAATGATTATCTCTATTTCGAACATTCTCTTCATTTCCTACTCCTTGAATAACCTAAGGGATTATCCCATGTGGAGGATTATTAACTCGAGCATTCTCCAATGAAGCTTTATTATTCCCTTGAACATTCTCCTCTGGGATTTTATTATTTACCTTGGTAATCGTGCTTCTTAGGTATTCTCTCTTGGATGTTGGGGGAATTTCCAAACCTTCAATCGAGAGTCTCTGAATGGCATCTGCATAGTTTTGTAGCATCAGTCCAATCAAATGCAGTACCGAATTGACCAAGATGCCTTGACGAGTAAGGTGCAGGTGGGAAGTAAATGGGTTAGGGAGTGAGCTTGTAGCCAGGATGCCTTGTAGGCCTCTAACAAATTTTCGAGTGAGAGAATGCAAGGCCCTCAGTTTTTCATGCATGACTTCATAAAAGTTAGTGTCCCCTTGAACAAGAATATCCTCGAGCAGGGGAGGTTGGGATTCACCATGCTGGAGATATCTGAAAGGCAGACCCATTGATGGATGGAGAGGAGCCTGAGGAGAAGAAGCAAAAGGGTGTGTTTCTAGATTTTTGTCAAGTTTCTGGGCGAGGGTGTGTGTTGGTGCCTACCATCATGCCCTCATTCTAGCGCAAATTTATTGATGGGCTGGAATTTACCGACAACCGTTATGGTATCTTCTTGATGTAGAATCCCAATTAGACTTTGCACCTTTTGGTTTAGGGATCCCATCCGATATGTTGGCCTGGTTTCCATCTAGTTGGTTGAAGTAAGATTAGGACAAAGAGAAAACTTTTTAAGTGAAGCAACATACAAGCTTTGATAAACACGAGTAAGTAATTGATGAGTTGTAATATTCCCAATTTTCCATCATGATAATTGGAATATTAGAGTTCTTAATGAATGAGAGGGTGGAGGTACCCACAAACCCCATAGATAAATATAATCCACTTTTGATGTGTGAATGTGGATAATTTAGATATACATCTACATTATGGAGTAGTGGATTAGCTTCTTAAATGAAGGAAGAGTGGAGATCATGGATCATTAAAGTAAATCATGGAGATATTGGAGGAGGTCAACTGAGATCATGGTGAATTCAAAGTAAGATAATAGAGCACTAATGATGACATAGTGGAGGAAGTGTGCATCTAATTCAAACATGATGGAGAGAGGGGGAATTAAATGTAGATATGGTGGAGAACATGGAGAGATAGCGCATTCTTCATGAAGGATAGTGGCCACATGTGCAACGCAGTTATGAGGTGGGCCAGGGATATGGAAGGCTCACAAAGCATATAAGGGAGTTGAAGGCATCAATAGAGAGCTTTAGATTATTATTACTGATCTTCTTAGATCTAGATTTTTCATGTAACATTTCTATGCACGCCTATGTTATTTAGCTAAGTCTGTAGTGTTGTTTAGCACACGGGTGTTTCCCAGTGGAAATCCCACCCTTACCCACGCGGGACTTCAAGTGCCTACTATGGGAGGGTTTCTCTAAGCTTCTATACATCACCAGGCATTGGTGCCACATTCAACCACTCTCATATGCACATTCAGTCTTAGGAATAACACATTCCTTCTTGAGGGTTTGAGAGGTGGAGGTTGTTTCTAGCATTTCAGCTAGGAAACCGGTGGAGGATTCATCCTTTCATCTTGTTCTTCAAGTTTAGCATTTGAGAAGCAGTAGATCTATATTCGAAATTCAGGCCAACATTTCATACCTCCATGCGGCAGTAGTCCCCTCAAGGATTGCGCAGACCAGTCTTGCAGATTTAGAGGAGGAAGGAAGTTTCCAATATTTTAGATTGAAATCCTATGAGGGACCATATCCTCACTTTGGGCACATCATTTCCATCATTCATAAGCTAATTAGAATTATTCAGCTGCTGCATCTATTGGAGGAGGTTGGAGAAGACATATCTTGAACTTTTGGCTTGAGGATCTGAATGAGGGATCAACCCTCTAGGCATTGAGTTGGTTGTGCTTCATTGTAGCCATCATATCTTCAGCTCATGCAATAGATATATATACCCAACAATCATATAGTGCAGGGCCTAAGAGGGTGATTTTCCAATATTTTCAGATCTAGAAATCCTTTCTAGGTTATCTTGGGTATTCATCATAGAGCTCAGATCTTAAATTTTAGCATCATCAGAGCTCCATAACTACCAGATATACACTTATAACTTTTGCTGACAATTGCAGTCCCAACATTTGCAGTAGGGACAATACAATATTCCTTCCATTAGTCCAAAATTTACACAGTCCCTCTTGTGGGAGAATTTTAGGGTCATTCTAGGCCATCTCTTTGTCTTGAGTGCCTCATATTTCGAGCACTTGTGTACTTGCTATCCACCTCCTATATAATAAAATGGCTCAACTATTATGTCTATTTGTTTGGTGTACTTAGAGTATTTTTTTACATTGTTGCAGTTCTTATATTGTGTTTTCTTATTACTACATTCTCCCTCTTGGGATATTACAGTGGTATCAGAGCATGATCTTTGGATCAACTTTTAGGCACTTCATCTTTTGCATCAAAAGAAGAAGCAGATAGTAGAGATCTATCCTGAAGGAGAATTGAAAATTTTCCACTCTTCTCTTTATATCTATGTAAGGTCTCTCCAAGGAGGTCAATCAAATGAAGAGAGAAAGGAAAAAGGAGGATCCAAGAAGAGTTCAGAAAGAGGAAGGTCCAAGCACTTCCTATCGACAGAAGAATTAATCGGAGAAGCAAAGAGCTTCACATCATTCTACTAGTCGATCCACTTTATTTGAGAAGGAAAGGGAATGGTGTGAATATGAATGAGACTTGGCGCATGAGACCCTAAGTAAATATATGTCTGAGTACAAAGCACAACCTAGAGCACTGAAGGAGAATCTCTCTCTCCAACAGTTTTTGCAACTCAAATAAGAAAGGAGATCCCGCAGTAGTAATAGAATAAATAGGCATAGATTCTTATTGCCTACATTTGATGGATCTCCCACAAGCACATTGAGGGCTTGGAGGGAAGATTTAGATACATTATTTTTGCAATATCCTATAGCATAAAGAGAGGCTCTGGAGATTGCAGTGTTGCACCTAGAAGGTGAAGCAGGAGATTGGTGGTTCAGTCATTTGTCACACATGAAAGTGTCTGCTTATGCAGATTTTATTCAAAGACTGAAGAAGAAGTTTGGTAGAAAGAAACCGGATACATCTCCCATCATTGAGGAGATAATACATGAAGAGCCGAAGGAAGATGTCCTTATTATCACTTAGGAGGAGGATCCTCTACCACCACCACCAGCTACAGATGTACTTAAATCGGGAGGAGGAACACTTGCATCTTTGCAAGATGGTATTGAGCTCTTGACATTAGGATACCCATGCATGATTCATGAGATGCATGATCATGAGATGCATGAGGAGGAGGAGGTAGATACTAACTCAATGAGGAGGAGGAGTTCTTGATGAGCTCCTCACAACTCAAAGAGGAGATTCTACCTACAGTATGTATGGAGCCTTATGGGTTCCAATGGGCCATTGATGAGAGGATCCCATGGAGAGACCTCAAAGGAGGTGTACTTCAACATTTCATGGAGTGAAAAAATATTTAGATGGAGGATATTGGTATTATACCCTGGGTGGATACCAGGATTGAGCTTGGCATGATTCATCATCCACATTGGGATGAATGGACCAGGATGAGGAGTAGGAGGTTTCCTACCTTCTTGCAGGTCTACGATACCAGACAACAAGAAGCGTGGATGCACTAGTTTCTTTTGGGTGAGTATGGATACTACCCAAAAACTCACATTTTTGTGGTCCATGCCATGTATATCACTGATGACATGCAATAGCAGGAGCCATGGATGCGTTGGTTATTGATGAGAGAGTTTGGACATCTCATGATGCATCTTATGTCCTTGTATTTGCTTTTTCTTGGTATATGTATCATGTCTTTACATGTACTTATGTTTGGGATATATCTTAAGTTCATGTATGTACTTGGGTTTGGGACATGGCATAACTCTCACATGATGTGGTAGAAGGGAGCTTATTTGTATTTTTCTAATGTGACATTCCACATGTCAATGAATTTGTTGTTGATCCATGACTTTCGTCATGATTATGTAAGGATGCAACAAGAATCATTGTTGCTTTGGTTACTTTTGGGAGACTACAGGATGATTTCTTCCCATACATTGGATGAAATTGATGGAGGATGGCAACAAGAAGCCTTACTGCATTGGATTCTATTGGGAGATTATGGTCATTGTACTTGGTATAATGATGATGTGATGGGGAAGCAAGAAGCATTGTTGTGGTGATTTCTCTTGAGATAACATGGCCACTACATTTGGTACAATGATGATGTGGTGTGGAAACAAGAGGCGTTGCTTTGGTGGCTTTTATTGAGAAAGTATGGCTATCTTATTTGTATTGATGTTGACTTAGCATGGCAGCAAGAAGCATTGTTGTGGTGGCTTCTATTGAGAGAGTATGGCTCTCTTACTTGTTTTCATGATGATCTAGCATGGCAGCAGGAGGCTTTGTTGCGGTGGTTGTTATTGGGAGAATATTGTTTGACATTGTACATGTCCACCCATATGTCTCTACTTCTTATTTTTCACTATGTTGATGTGATTCTTAGATCCTACAAGGCCCACAGGGCTAATGGTGAGAGCATTGAGAGATACAATCCACTCTATGTAACTTGGGTTGGATAGATAGTTCATGAGTTGGGAATTTCCACTTTGGAAAGAAACCAATTCATTTCATGTATCTCATGTATAGAGGAGATCTTTGGACATCATATTGTTTCCACTTGGAGATTCATTGATGAGGAAAGGTATCTAACTTTTCAGTTGGAGGCCATTCTATAAATTCTAGAGAGGCAGCTTTGGAACTGGGCATTCATTGCACATTGTGGAAGATGGGGAGGCCTTCCATATGAGGATTCCATTTGGAGGGAGAATGTTTGTTGTAGCATCCACTTTTTTAGTTGCTTGAGGACAAGCAACATTTTGGTGGGGAGGACTATAATATTCCCAATTTTACATCATGATAATTAGAATATTAGAGTTCTTAATTTTCTTAATTAAGTAAGTAAATAAGAGGGTGGAGGGACCCACAAACCCCATAGATGAATAAAATCCACTTTTGATGTGTGATTGTGGATAATTTAGATATAGTTCTACATTATGGAGTAATGCAGCAACTTCTTAAATGAAGGAAGAGTGGATATCATGGATCATTAATGTAAAATCATGGAGATCTTGGAGGAGGTCAACTGAGATCATGGTGCATTCAAAGTAAGATCATAGAGCACTAATGATGAAAAAGTGGAGGAAGTTGTGCATCTAATGCACACATGATGGAGAGAGTGGGAATTAAATGCAGATATGGTTGAGAACATGGAGAGACAACGCAGTCTTCATGGAGGCTAGTGGCCACATGTGAAACGAAATTATGAGGTGGGCTAGGGCTATGGAAGGCTCACAAAGAATATAAGGAAGATGAAGGAAACCATAGAGGGCTTTAGATTATTATTTTTTATCTTTTTATATCTATATTTTTCATGGGACATTTCTATGCACGCTTACGATGTTTAGCTAAGTCTGCAGTGTTGTTTAGCACACAGGTGTTTCCGAGTGGAAATCCCACCCTTACCCACAGGGGACTTCGAGTGCCTAATCTGGGAATATTTCTCTAAGTTTACATACATCATCATGCATTGGTACCACATTCAACCACTCTCATATGCACATTCAGTCTCAGGAATAATGCATTCCTCCTTGAGGGTTTGAGAGGTGGAGGTTGTTTCTAGCATTTCAGCTAGGAAACCGGTGGAGGATTCATCCTTTCACCTTGTTCTTGAAGTTCAGCCTTTCAGGAGAAACATATCTATATGTGAAATTCAGGCCAAAATTTCATACCTCCCTGCAGCAATAGTCCCCTCAAGGATTGTGCAGTCCAGTCTTGCAGATTTAAAGGAGGAAGCAAGTTTCCATTATTTCAGCTGGAAAACTTGTGAGGGATCATCTCCTCACTTTGGGCACATAATTTCCATAATTCAGGAGATGATTATCATTATCCAGCATTAGTCTATAGAGCCTCCCTCTCTGATAATGTAATTTTTCCCAGCTATTGTGTATTCAATAGTTGCATCTATTGGACGAGGTTGGAGGAGACAGATCTTGAGATTTTGGCTTGAGGATCTGAATGAGGGATCGACACTCTATGCATTGATTTGGTTGTGCTTCATTTCAGCCATCATATCTTCAGCTCTTGCAGTAGATCTGTATACCTAATAGTCATATAGGGTAGGGCCTAAGAGGGTGATTTTCCAAGATTGTTAGATCTAGAAATCCTTTTTGGCTTATCTTGGGTATTCATCATAGAGCCCAGATCTTAAATTTTAGCATCATTGAAGCTCCATAACTGACTTATCTACACTTATACATTTTTCTGGCAGTTTCAGTCCCAACATTTGCAGCAAGGCCAATGCAATATTACTTCCAATAGTCCAATAGTTACACAATCTCTCTTGTGGGAGCATTTCAGGGTCATTCTAGGCCATTTCTTTGGCTTGAGTGTCTCATATTTTGAGCATTGTTGTACTTGCTATCCACCTCCTATATAATAAAATTTCTCAGCTATTCTATCTATTTGTATGGTGTACTTAGATTATTTGTTTACATTTCTGTATTTCTTATATTGTGTTTTTGTATCACTGCATTCTCCCTTTTGGGATATTACATGAGTTCCCTGTATAAAAGATACCATGAATAGAAAGACACACTTCAACGAATGAAACTTAAGAAAATCATTTTTAGCAAAAAAATTAATAAGATCACACACATAATAGTTATAAGCCTAAAAATTGGGAAAGGGTTCGTGATAGCTAAGTAATTCAATCATAAAAAGTGCACAATACAAATTAATATAATGTTAATATCAATAAAACAATTTATCAACATAACATGAGGTTAGAATATCATATATCATCCATTTGTTGCATGAAAAATCATAACACTAGAGAATATATGAGAGGAGAGTGCACCACAGCTCAAAGAATATTTCATTTCATTGTGAAGACGATATTCATAGCACCACCATACAAGAGGCTTTCATTAGACCCAACAGTGAAAATTGACTATTACTCCTTGTATTCACAAAAAGAACACAAGTTCTATATATATATATATATATCTCCAAAATAGTCCAAAGACCAAAGTCCTTTACAAAATGACCCGAGGGTGACTCTTGGGTTACTCATGACTCTTTGTCTCCCCATGACTCTTGGTCTCCCTCGTGACCTTTGAGCTACCTATGAACTTTTGACTCCCTCATGATTCTCTAGACTCCTAATTCTGCTATTCTACTCTATCATGCTATGTAACAAAAAATGAACTGACTCTATGTTAACAATCTAGTGATTGACAAATTTGTGGATTCAATGTGTTGTTGCTCTCTGTAGTAGGTGTGCCATAGCTTGTAATCAACATTTATTTAGGTGAATCATGGAATTTATTCACCATGTATGTGGAGGCACTCAAGATCATTTGGAACTAGAGATCCTTTCTTGGCATTGATCTCATTAGACAAGGTTTCCAATTTTGTGTATATTATGATTGATTCCACCACGTACTATGTGATACTCTCCTTTTTCACCTACAAATCAGTGGAGCTTGTGGCTTTGTTAAGTCCCTATATTAATAGTGTGGTCCCTTATTATGTTAGTGTAGCCCCCCTTATTGTTATTGTTGTACCCCAGTAACCCCCATATTGTTATTATTGTGCCCTTACATTATTATTGTTAGGTCGGCTAGGATTACATTGTGGCCCCATGGACTCCTATATATAGAAAGGAGGTTTTGTAATTTTTATCATCCAAGAATTGTTCATTCATGTAATGTATTGGAGGTTTCCCCCTCAAAGTGTCTTATTTCTAAGGCGTTTATATATCTTTCCTTCTATTTTTGGAGCTGGTTTCACAACATTTGGTATCAAAGCTTTGGATTCTAGGGTTTTTGCTGCTCCAAACTGATCATCGTGGCATTTTCGCTATAAAATTTTTTCTACGAAGGTTCAGACACTGAAATTTTTAGAGTGTGAAGCTGAAATCCTGAGAAACATCGTCGCAAAATTTTAGAGCTTGGTTCGCAACATCTTAGGAGATATGATCTGTGGAATTTAGGGCTTTTTGCAGGCTCCTGAATTCAACCTAAACAGGTCATCGCGAAATTTGCACTATATATTTTTTTCTACGAAATTTCATAAGTTGAAATCCTAAGGAACATAGTCGCAAAATTTCAGAGCTTGGTTCATAATATTTATGGAGATATGATCTGTGGAAGTTAGGTCTTTTTTAGGCTCCCGAATTTCATCTCAAAGAGGTTATCATGGGAAAAGCTTCATAACTCTCTCTCTGAGCATCAGATTGGAATTTTGTAAAAAGTGACTGGAAGAAAACAGACTGCAGTTTCCTTTCTATAAATTTTAGAGCCTATGGAGCAAAAAGTGACACATGTCAAGTCGTACAAGTTTTCTCTACTGAACCAATCCATAATTAGGTCATTGTGGGAGATTGGACATAACTTTGCCTTGAAGAATCCAAATCAAGTCAGACCTGTGGCATTTGAAAGAAGCTTTAGAGGACTACTAAAGGGCTAGATTTCAGATATTGAGGATCTGCAAGTATATATATAAGTCAATTTCAATATCGATCTCCTCAAAAGCAAGTAAAAGTTGTGTATTGTTTTTTTTCCGAATTGCATAGGTCTTGTTTGAAGAATCAAGTTGAATTGATTCCAAGGGCATATTATAGAATAGATATCAGTATTGGATTCTCAAATGGCCCCTAAAAATAATTCAACACCCATTAAGCCTTTAGAAGGCTCTACTATGACTCATGAAGACGAAGAATGGCAACATGACATCAAAATTACAAGAGCAAGTGCAACAAATTTCGCTCTCGCAAAGAGCAACAAAAAATGACATGGAAGTTTTGAAGAAAGGCATGGATGGTTTTAAGAATGGCATAATAGCTAATATGGATGATAAATTAGTGGAAGATCACATCGAGCATCAACAAAAAGTTCTCCAACTCTCAAAGGATAACCTAACTTTGGTGCAAAATCTAATGAAACAACAAGAAGATCAAGATCACATCGAAAGAAGTTCTGAAGCAGTCACAGAAACAAGAACTCAAAAAGTATGATCAATTTTAGAGTATCTTAGCAAGTGGAAGAACTTTCCTATAGAAGATTCCACATGGGAGGATAAGAATTTTATACAGAAGCATCAAGAAATAATCAGGCGTTGATGACAACACTTGTTTGAAGGAGAGGGGCATGTTAAGTCCCTATATTAATAGTGTAGTCCCTTATTATGTTAGTGTGGCCCCCCTTATTGTTATTTTTGTACCCCAGTAACCCCCATATTGTTATTATTATGTCCTTACATTATTATTGTTAGGTCGGCTAGGATTACATTGTGGCCCCATGGACTCCTATATATAGAAAGGAGGTTTTGTAATTTGTATCATCCAAGAATTGTTCATTCATGTAATGTATTTGAGGTTTCCCCCTCGAAGTGGCTTATTTCTAAGGTGTTGATATCTATTTTATTCTATTTTTGGAGCTGGTTTCACAACAGGCTTGCTTGAGTGGACCAAGAAATGTTTGGATTTCTTGCAATACCTCCTCTTGGCTTTTAACTTTCCCTAATGTTACAAAAGAAGGTGCACCATGAACTTCAACCACTCACTCCAATCCACTGAGAAGATGGTTGTATGAATCAAAAACTCTATCCACATCCTTAGCTAAATTATCTTGTGATTGGATATTCATGCGCAACTGCACTTTATCATTATGAGTAGTGATCCAATCCTTCTTTGGAAGAGTTGTTGGGGCATCTGGATACCTGTTGGTTCATTCAAAGATGTTTTCTAGTGTCGTGGAGGCCTCTTTTATATTGGAATACTTTTCCTTAGTGTCATTTTGTATAGCCAAAATAGGAGAGACTATATGACAAAACTTTATCATCTCTTCATAAACTAAATTCATGGCTCCTCCCAAGGTCTCAATTTTTTCTCTTATTGAGGACTGTAGTTCTTTTGTGCTTGCATGAGATAGGCAAAGGACTTTGTTTTCTTCTTCCATATTATTCTTCTCTTCCTCCACCTTGGTATCCCTTTGTTCATATGCATACAATTTTTTTTGTAGCTCTGCAACCTGTTTGCTCGTTTGCCCAACATTCAAGTCAATTGCAGTCATGAAGGTGGTCCCTGTTGAGGTGATCATTTCAGGATTTACTGTAGTGTCTAGGATAGTTTCCTTTTCCATAGAAATAGACAAAGTTTATGTTGAGTTCTTAGCATAGACATTTCTCCTCTCCTACATTATTTTTTGGTTGACTTGATCAAAGGTGACTCTGGTCAATTCTAACACTTGTTCCTCCACCTCATCTAGAAGGTCTAGCTCTCTGAGGTGGAGGTGTCCTCCAGCGATGGGAGTGGATGGATGGATGTCCAATGGAGGTAGTTTTTCCTTCTCATTGAGATGTTATTGTTGCACCATGGCCTCTTTTTCTTCTTTGCTAGCCTCCTCTTTCTCTATTTTTTCTTCCTCTTCCTTTCTCCTTTTCTCTACTTCTAGCCTCTTATTTTCACGTTCTTCTTCATTCTACTTCTTTCTTGTGCTCTTCCTGTTCTATTTTCTCTTGTTTCTTCTTTTCCTCTTCTTCAAATTTCCTATGATATTCTTCCTACTTCTTTCATTATTCCTCCTCTTCTTTCTTTCTCTTCTCTTCTTCTTGTTTCTTTAGTTGTTCCTCTTTATGTTGAATTTTTTGTTACTCTTCTTATTGCCTTCTCTGTTGCTATTCATCCTGCTATTTTCTTCTTTATTCACCTTCCTCTCCTTGTTGTTGATAATATTCTATTTCTTGTGACCTTTTGATCTCCTCTTCTCTCTTCCTTTTTAGTTCTTGCTTATGCCTTTCTAGGGGTGAATTTCTTTGTTCTAAAGTATTGTCATCTCCTTCCTCTCCTTGGTGGCTTGGGGAATCTCCAACTTATTTTCTCTCCAGCTTCTTTTATTTCATCAACTTATCCACTTACTGCTTCCTTTTCTTCATTGAAATAAACCTTTATTACAACTTTACATTCGCTTGAGAATGCCCTTCCTTCTTGTTGACATATTCTAGTTCCTCATTTGGGTCATGTCTTCATTCTACATTATACCATTTTTTGACCTCATCTTTGTGAGACTGCTCACTCTACTGGTACGAATAATTGAATTTGGCCTTATTTCAATGGGATGACACTATTCTATCAAGATCATAGGATCAATAGTTTAATATCATGAAACGAAATCCCTTTATTTCTTTGGCTTATGCTTCGAATTCCTTGAAGTTCTCCACTATGTATGCCTCGATAGTAAGGGGAAATGTTGGCTAATTATTATTCTTTCTGGTGCTTAATGTGTTTGAATTGACAACCATAATTTGGTAACATACCTCTTGTAATAGTAATTTTTCAGTGACAAACCTAGGAAGAGCATGGGGGGGTTGTAGGAACCAAAGACCCTGATGAACGTGCCTTTCCGTATTAGGAACCAATGTGTCACCTTATTGATTGTCTCCATGGATCTTTTCGACATACATCGGGGGTCTTATCCATGCAATAGTTGGTACAACAAGGTGATGAATTCATATGATATGGATTCATGTTCCTTCTTATATCGTGAATGGCAAAAATTCTACAAGTTCCTGTGTATTGGCCCTCTTGTCTTTGCATTCCAGTTGTAATTCTAGTGGTCATAGTGACACCTGGAAAAAATGGCATCCATTAAATATGAGGCCATGTAAAAATCATATGGTTGGCCTTCCTCTAGAGCCCTTGCTACAATGATGTTGGTCCTTAATACTAAGAATAAGATATTGGCCTAGTTAAATATTGTTCCTTTGTTAGTGACCATATGCATTATAGGGACCCTGTTGGAAATATGATGCAATGTTTTGTCCTTGATGGAAACCTACTTGATGAGTTGCGTTTTGATAGCAACCTATTTGTTAAAGATGTAAAAATGATGTATCTATAGAGCAGTTCAGATGTGACAGAGAAAAGAATTCCAGTAAGTGCCAGAGTAATGATGAATAAGATATGTCACAAAGCATACGCGGGTTTGTAACGGCAAAGTAGCGTATGTACGCGTAAAAGTACGTACCAAGTAGCGTATGCCTATTTGCGCTCTAAATTTATAAAACTAGGGGACATGACCATGGTATTGGCCCACAATATTGAGCGCTGGATTATCTATTTGATCCCATCCAGGAATACCATCAGCGGTTGAGTGGTTTTGACTCATGGTATTGATAAAGGCTAAATCTATATAAGGAGAAGAAGATCATAGTGCAAGAGGGTTCATAGGTCTGGTTTTTAATGAATACTTCACTCTGAATTATATCTGTATGGAATGGGTAATAGTTTATTGATTGATCTGAATTAATAATGCACCTATGAAGAAAATGATGAAGAGGGATCTCTAGATCTGAAATGACTATGTATTTTCTAGATCTGTTTATGGAATGTTTAGATTTGTGATCTGGCGAATCTTTGCTAAAGTAAAGGGTAAGATCTGAGCTATTTATCTGTTCTGAAGGGTGCGCAACCCTACAATGTTTGCAGAACTATATGCAGGTTCGTGGCAGAGAAAGCGTGTATATACACGGGTTGGTTTTAGCAAAAGCGCCTATGGAATATGAGGTTAGTCTTGAAATATGTGTAGATGTATACACAGGTTTGTCTCTGTGAAAGCGCGTATATACGCAGGTTCAGTGAAGTAAAAGCGCGTATGGAATCTAGGGTTTTGCTGAAGTATGTGGAATGAAATGTCTAATCTATTTTGTTGTTTTACTGTTATCTGTCAATGATGTATTCATACAGATTTGGGTTGTTTGAATATTGATTATGCTGTTGATTATGTTGATTAAAGATCAAGTTGTTGGTTGATTGGTTGATGATTCAATGAATGAATTGATGGGGTTATAAGTTTCAGTTTGATGTATGGAGTGGGTCTAGTCTGAAAATCTGATGAAAAGTGGCCTACAAGGTATGTTGTGTGGAAGCTGTTGGATCCAGTATGAAAATTGATGAAACATGGTTCGCAGTGGTGCTGAGGGTCGAAGCCTTCAGTGAGGGGGTTGTAGCTCCCTTCCAGTGGTAGCTGGTAAACGAGAGCAGGGGGTAGTAGCTCCCTTCCAGGAGAGGCTGGTAAACGAGAGCAGGGGGTAGTATCTCCCTTCCAGGAGAGGCTGGTAAATGAGATTAGGGGTCGAGCCCTTCCGCAGTGGCCGGAGAACGGCAGGCTGCCCTTCGGGCAGGTGGGTGCCTGCGTGTTGGTATGAGTCTGCGCCAGTACAAAATTGTAAGAAGTTTTCTTTATAATAAATATTGAAGACAGAGACGTCAGCAACGGTGGTTTTCTCCCGAATTGGGTTTCCACCTTAAATACTGGTGTTCATGTGTGTTGCTTATGTGTGATGGTTTATTCTGTTATTACTGCACATGTAAATTTCTTACTAAAAAACTGATGAATTAATGATGCAATGATATAAGTTAAGAATTAAATGCATAATAAGATCTCTGGACATACGTAATTTTTTTTCTTAAGGATATCCGCGTGTATACGCGAGTTGGGTTCAATAAAGTAGCGTATGGTTTTAAGAGATAGAAAAAGTAAAAAGCTTTCAGTCAGCTCTAAATACTGATTCACCCCCCCCCCCCCTCTCAGTATTTTTTCCCAACAGACCCATGTACCATGAAAAGTGTCAATGTCGGCCCTGCCCTATAGTCTACTCATCATGGCCACTATGAGTTGATATGCTTTCCTTAGTCCTTCCATTTTGTATAGTTGATCTTTCTTTACTCGAAATTTTGAAGGATCCTCCACCAGTTCTTAATAATGTTCTAGATTGGAATCTTGTGATCCACCATCCACCGATAATTAAATGACTCTTCCTTTTCTAGAAGCTCATAATATGTTGATATGTATACTGAATGGATAGCTTTGAAAGGATTCCCGGAGTATTTCCTTATTACCCATCTCATGGTGTTCGTATTATTCAAGACCCGGTCAATAACATATGCACACAGGAAGATTGGTGGGTGTGTTGCAACTTGGTAGAGTTTGGATCATATGGCATTTATGTATCCTAAGAAATCCTCCTAGTCCTCTAGGATATCTGGGTTGTGTTAGGGTCCTATAACAATAGGATTCATAATTTTGAACTGGCTTTGATTAGTCTTGTAAATATGTACATACTTTTCTTTCTGCAAATTGTTTTCCCATATTAGAAAATTAAAAAATGTAAAGAGGGTATGTCCTAAAAGAATAATCAAAGGACAAAAAGAAACAAAGATAAAAAAAGAATAGAAAAATGGACCCCCAACAAAAAAGAGATAAAAATAAAACATGAAAGTGATGCAAATCTAAATGCCACTACTATTTACATTTACTGCAAAATAAAGATTATGTTCAGCTGGTTCAAATTACCATAATCCATGATATGTCAAATAGCTTAATCTTGAATTTTTCATGCTTTAAATTTCATGTTGTTAGATAGAGAATAAAAATCTAGCCAAATAGCTTAATCTTGGCAGATGAGTAGTTAGGTAGAGAATAAATAAGGAGCTCAACAGTTTAATCTGAGCCCTTGCAAGTTCTAAGATTAGAAGTAGATAGTTTGTTTACTTAAAGAAATAAAGGTTCAGTAGGCTTAAATGCGCCCAAGAAAAGGAAATAAAAATGCTAAGATAAATAAGGGTAGGTAGAAGCATTTTTTGCAAGTCATTGGAAAGCCTCAGTTGGTTTATTTTCTTATTACTAATATCCCCTTCTTAAATTTCAGAAAAACCCCTTCCCTGTTCATTTTCCCCTTGATAATATCCCTTTCCTCCTTTGGACATCATTCTCCCTTGTAAAAACTCTTTTCCCTAACTAACTCCGCCTTTTCCCTTATTCTAACTATTTTCCCTTCCTATAAACCATTTTCCCTTCATAGATCCATTTTTCCATTCACTAACTCCCATTTACAATTAAACAATGCAAAAAACACACATTGCATAGTTTAAAATTTTAAAATATATTCGGGCCCCACTGAATAAACCTGATCCTACTATTATTTTAACTAACATCCCACATATATTACTTTCCCGCTAACATTTTAACCCATAGTTTATATATATCAACTCCGATTTTATAAATATTCCATGACCATATATCATTAAATAATTTGCATATGTTATAACCCCCCCACCCCCCAACTATATTATCCCATCTATAATTAAAACCTTCACATAAATTTTATTTCACCCCGCATATAACATACTAGGTCCCACCTCTTTATTGGTCACTTTAATTGCTTATTAATTTAAACAATCAAGTGCTACATAAATTGTCAACCCAGGGAAGTCTGTTTATTTCAAAGGCAATCACACACTATATATGCTCAATCTCAAAAGCAATGAAATGTTGTAGTAAAAATTACACTAATCACACCTTGCTCAACAAATTGAAGTCTACTTGAGTTACAACAAAGGAAATCTTCCTATTGCAGACAATCACCAAAATAATCTTGGATTACATTAAAAAGACAACAATCTAGGAATGAAAACCAATCTACAGAAGGAAAAACCAATTATGCTATAACAAAAAATAGGACCCTATTCCCCAATTAGAAATCTTCAGCACCAGTTTCTGATTACCAAGCTTTCACAAACTCATTCTGTAAACAAGATTACCAATTAAAATAATCCACAATTACCTAGGAATGAATTGTTTGAAAACAATGCAACGAGTAATGGAAACATAGTTTCAGCAATAGATAACAGAGTTCCAATACTGCATAAATGATTTCAGCAAACAGATTTTAACAAGGCATAAATGAAAAGAACAGTTAACAAACTACAGAAATAAATGGGTGAATCTTGTGAAGAAGGTGGGCCCTTTCCTTCTCACAAAATTCCCCAGAAGAAGGAATTAAAATGAAATGCTCAGAACAAGCTTTTATTCATCTGTCGAAAGTAACACATTACAAAGGATTCAGGTTCCTTCTCTGTAAGTCTGTTCAAAAATAAACCTTCCGTAGTCTCTCTAATTCCCCTTCTAATGTTGATGTCTCATCTTTTTAAAGAGGAGACATCTATTACACAGTTGATTACATTGTAGAAATCCTATTTTTAACCCAATCTGATATTCAATACTGAAATAGGGTATTCTTTTCTTCCATAGTAAAATGTTGTTACAATGGTTATGATGGTATTAGATTCGAGTTACAGTTGTTACGGCTAGTGTAACAGCTTCCTTACTTATCTTTTCTTGTTACTGTCATGCCCGAAATACTACTTCAAAATCGCAAATCACGGGTTGTTTCAGCAACGGGATTTGCGTACTATCTTACTGTTTCAGCAATGCGGTCTTCAGACAGCCATGATGGATTAAATTTAGTCTTCAAATGGTTTCAACAATGTGGTTCAAACAACCATGATGAATTAACTGCAGTCTTCAAAATGTTTCAGCAATTAGATATTTTCGATTAATGGTTAAATATGAAAGTAATGTAAAATTACATGTAAAACAAGTTAAACATATAGTAAAGAGAAGAATATTATATACCTTTGGAAGAATGGATGAAAGTGATAGTATAGGATTTAAATATAGACTAGAAAAGAGTGGAATGATAGCAAAATGTATGGTAAAAGAGGTACATTATAGAGTCCTAACATCCCCCCCAGCTAAAAGGGTTGCATGTCCTCAGGCAACTTTAATCTGAATCAGAGTCCAGATACTGGCTTTTGGCATGCAAGTTACTTAGGCAGTAGCTATGGAAGGTACTGTCTATTAAGGCTCTGAACCCTTGCAAATTTTGAAATCTTTTCCAAGCTGCTGCTTCATCCCTATTGGCCAACCTTTGATGAGCATGATATTCCTCTGTTGGCATCCATAAAATAGGACAATGAATGTGGTACCCTATCCACTTTTCAGCGCATTGCTGAACACATATGATGTAATTGGGTACTCTAGAGAATGCAGTTTCGAGATTAGTAGGACTAAAAGGATTGTACTCCTTTTCCTTAGAATATTGTTGCCAAAACATATTATTTTCTCTTAAAGCAACAGTTTCTTTGGCCTGAATAAAATGTTGGCAATCCTGGAGTATTGAAGCCTGTAATTTTCGTATGTGTTCAGTGATCCCTGGTTTCTTCAAAAATTGATAATATTCTGCCACAAATATGGCAGGATTATGAGGTTTTGGCCTTATCCAGAGAAGACGGTTGTCTTCATTATGCCTGGTTGCAAGAAAATCAGTCTGGCATGTAATTTGATTAGTGAGGAAAGAGGAAAATGCCCTGATCTGAATGTCGCCAACAAGAGGGTTAAGATTAAACCTTCTGTTTTCAGGGATGGCTTCATTGTGAAGGTACAACTCACATAGTAAGTGTTGATCACTGGTGGAGGCTTCTGCAAATTTTTTCACAAACTGTTCGGATGTAAGCACCTCATGGGGTCTTCCATCTTTGATTGCTTTCAACTAAAAGTAAACAAGGCATTCTGTGAAGAATAGAGAGTAATTTAGAGATGGTTTCCTAGTAGACAATAGTTTTTGTACCAGTTCAAACATTAGGAGCAGTTTTCCTTTTAGCTCTTTATTCTCCTTCTTATAAAATCTAGATTGCTGGAGTGTTTGCTCCTATATTTCCCAATTTGAATATATATGATTCTGCTAGACTAATTTGTGCTGCTGCAAGACTTTATCTTGCGAAATAACATAATCTTTATTCCATTTGATAATTATTTGCTGCTCCTTCCATGGTTCAGTTTGTGTTAGTGGTAGGCCGAGGTACAGTCGTAGTAGAAATAACAACAGGAACTTCAGATTTAGCAGTTACAGTAGGTTGGGGTACTTGTAACTTAACTTCTTTTTCTGAAATTTTGGAAGGCCCTACTGGTTCTTGTGTAACAGTAGGGTGTTCCTCTTTGACTGCAGAAGATTTATATTCTCTTGGCATTGGGACTTGAACTATCTTATATCCTACTTGCTGATAAATGTTTCCACATTGGCTGCACATATATTCCTTATATGTATCATTTTTTGTGTGTTTATCTTCCATGGATGCTGCATGGGCCAGGGTATACAAATTGAGCTCCTTGTCATAGGCTTCCTTTTCTATCGCCAATGCTTTCTTATAGGTTTCCAATTCTGATCTTAGAAACTCATTTTCCTGTAGAAGGGAAGCGAAAGTGTTTAGGCTTTGTGTATCAGTCGCATTCTCAAGAACTAGTTGCTGTGTTTCAGTTGTAGCTAGTTCTTGTGTGGCAGCTAGAGCTGGTTCCTTTGTGGCAGCTACTGAATGAGTAGCATCTTGGGCATCTAGTTCTTGTACATCAGCAACTAGTTCTTGTGTTTCAGTTGTTGACTGAGTAGCTGGTTCTTGTGGGACAACTACTGACTGAGTAGCTGGTTCTTGTGTGACAACTACTTGTTTTGTAGAAAATGATGTCACAGTACCCTGGGCATCTGGTTCTTGTGTTTCAATGCCGCTGGGTGAGACAGGTAATAATTATGGGGTTTGGGAGGGTGGTGATGTATGGGGTTTTAACAAAATGGTTTCAAGGTCAGGGGTAGTTGCAATGGTTGTTGTTTTAGTAGACGTCCTCATTCGTCTCCTAGGTAAGAATGCAGAAAAAATAGTAGTTTTCTTTTTCCTTTTATGAGAGGGTTTTTCTTGAGGAGAAGGGCTATCAGAGGAGGTAGCTGCTTTATTTGCGGCCCTTGTTTTTCTTTTTGGTAGAGAGGCGGTTGTGATTCACCTTTTCCTTTTACGAATAGAGGAGGATGGTGGTGTATCGGTCTGAGAGTCATCACTGGGAATATGGACAGTAGGATCAGATGATTCTGCTAAGTGGTGGGATGGAATTGAAGAAAGGTTAATTGGATTAGTTAGTTCTGTGGATGGAATTGGTGGAGGATTAGGGATGATCTCTGATTGCTGCTCGTGGGGATTTTCAGGAATTTCTTGAGGATCTTCAACAACTTCTTGAGGAATTTCAGCAACTTGCTCAGGGTCTAAAGGTGGATTGTTTAGAGGAGGGTTTTGCTGAGAAAAACCCCTCTAAATCAGTAGATGAACAAGACGGTGATGGGTGAGGGAAAGGAGTGGAAATTTTACCTATCTACAATAATGTGACATATTTCTAATACACCTAAGTAAATAATAAGGAATATTTAGCATTCGACCATGTCGTAAATGATTCAACAAAAAAAAATCATGCTGGTAGACTACCTAGTAGCAACCTTCACAAGTGAGGTAATGTTTGACAAATTCAGCAACTTTCGGCCAAGGAGGCGGTAATGAGTGAAGTCATACCCCCCGCCTTTTGGCTCGACTTGTTCTCCTGGGAGAAGAAGATCTTGTTGTGCATTCAAAATGATATGCTTTCAACTAAACCATCGAGTGCCAGTGATTGACAGACTTGAAACCTGTGTTATGTCACCCTCTGAGACTGGAATTCGAACTCCCTGGATAGTAGAATGATCTTCCTGAAGATTTCGTGCAAATTCAAGGACCTGTTGTGGATCAAACTCTTGAAGCCTCTGAAAATATCCTACCCAGCCTGCCTGCTGAAAAATCTGATACAGCTCTGGGTATAATTCAAGTAGAGCTATCAAGCCGAGCTCATGTTGAATAGTAGGTCCTCCCATAGTTAACCAGCTTTGGTAAAATGCACAGTCAAAATCCAAGTTATCACACTTCGAACAGAGTAAATTTTACGAATGAGAACATGGAATAACGATGAAGGGGTGAGGTAATGGGTAAGAAATATGATGGTAATTGGCATGTTGTGAAATGATGGCATATAATTTTGATATTCCCCCCCAACTACGGCTGAAATGATGACTTTAAATGTATGGGGATTTGTGAAATCTTTTCATTTAGCCATAGTTTAATTGTACTTACATATAAAATTTACATACCTCATGTTTACCTTTGATTTGTAGTTCGAAAAATATAGTGCTTACTTATAATGGCTCAATAGTCATGGAAGAACTTTAGAAGCTTTTTGAAACATAAGGGCGATTATATTAGAGGTATGTTTAATCATAGGAGAAGGCAGTGAAATGACAGGAGTAGCATGAGCAGTAAGAGAGGTGAGAATGAAAGAACTGAAGAAGATGGTTTCATGACAGAAAATGTTGCATAGTCATATCTTTGGAGAAAGAAATGGTGTTTCAGCAATGGGAAAAATGGATGAAATATTGCTGAAGAGTGGTGTTTCAAAAATGGGAAAATAGAGAAAGTGTTGCTAAGGAGTGGTGTTTTAATAGTAGGAAAATGGGGAAAATGTTTGCTGAAGAATGGTCTTTTAGCAATGTGAAAAATGGAGAAAGTATTTGCTGAAGAATGGTGCTTCAGCAATGTGAAAAATAGGGAAAATGACATGAAAAGGGAAAAGGGAATGAGGGAATAAATGATGAAATGTTATTGGAATATGGGGAAGTGAAGTATGAATGAGTTGAATTGAGGGGAGCAATGCTTCTCAAAATGAAGCTTGTATCTGCTTGTGGTGAAATAGTCCTTCCTTGGTAAGCCTTTCCTTAATCAAGAATCTGCAAAATAATCAATTGTAACATGCTAGCCCTTGATAAGGATTATTAGTTTAAGAAATATAATCTAATACTAAAAATACAATTCAGAAAAATCAAATGCAGTGAGGAGCAGAAGGCTCCCCTAAAAAGACATAATGTGCATCTGCCATGCAAGTGGGCTTAAAATCTTCTTTGGAAATAGGGTGCTAGGACAGACGAAGCCAATGACCATTTACTAATAGTGGTGTTTTAGAGTCATCAATTGTTAAGAGCCTGGAAAATTTTAGGGGCTAATATTCGCAGGTGGGCTAATTTTCAATGGTTTTTCCAAAAAAAAGATTCGCCAATTTCCATTTTTTTATAAAAGTGATTCGCCCAAATTTTACAATATAAAATTATTTTACCTTAAAAATCACCAACATTATATAGATAATATATATAATATCATTATAAATTTTAATAATTTTACAAATACATCAATAAACATTTTATAGTTTTCATATTAGGGACTAGTGAGATTCGACAATTTTTTAAACTTCAAAATAATTTTCAATCCTTATAATTTCCCCTGGTTAAGAGCCTTATTGTTCCATTGGGAAAAACAGTATCTATTTCATAAGGTCCTAGCCATATTGTATGTAGTTTCCCTTGAAAATTTTCAAACCGAGAATCATACAATAAAGTGCAATTACCTTTTTGGAACTGCTTATGCTTGATGAGTTTATCATGCCATTTTTTTCTTTGTTGTTGGATCATAGTTGTCTGATGAATGGCATCTAATATTTTTTCATACAATTCATGAAGCTGCTGCAACCTGGTTGCCTGTGCATCAGTCAAATCAAGATTAACAGCTAAAGCAGTCCTTAAGGTTGTAGTTTCAAATTCCACAGGAAAAACAACACTTTTACCATAAACCAATTCATAGGGAGAAAATCCTGTAGTATTTCTCCAGGTAGTTATATAAGCCCATAGCGCTTCAGGGAGCCTTTGAGACCAATCCTTTCGGTTGTCCTTCACTATTTTTTTTAGAATGGCTTCTATTACTTTGTTTGTACTCTCCACCTGCCCATTGGCTTGGGGGTGGTATGGTGTAGTAATTCTATGATGAATGTGATATTTCTAAAGGGTGGCTTTGAAACCATGAGAAGTGAAAGGAGGTCCTCCGTCTATAACTAGCTCTCTAGGGACTCCAAATCTAACAAAGATGTCTTCAAATAGGAAAGCTAGAACAACTTCTTCATTAGCTCTAAGGAGTGCTTTAGCCTCCACCCATTTAGTCATATAATCTGTGCAGACTAATATATAAACTCTTTGGTTGCACACTACAAGAAAAAAGGACATTGGTGAGGGGCGAAAATGGTCACCATAAGCTCATTGGTGAGGGTCAAAAGAGCTTTCGTCACCAAAAATTGAACGTCACCAAAGGTGGCGTCGCCGAAAGTATAGGTGTTGTGGTGACCATTCAAAGTCTAATCACCAATAATGATTATAATGTGATTGTGGCGTCACCATTTCCTGCAATGACAATAATATTTTGTGGGTATCATATACAAATCACCAAACTGAAACGTCTTAAGGTAAATCGGCGAAATATGTGTTATTGATGACATTCGGTCGTCTGATCAGCAGTTCATAGACTAATGGATAGTGGTAGTCACCATTTCATATAGTGACAATGGTGACGGACAATGCTTCTAATCTTAAATGAAACGTCACCAAAGGTGGCGTCGTGAAAAGTATGTGTTAGGCCCAGTTGTTCAGGTGCCATCCACGATATTGATTATAATTACGGTCTGACGTACCATTCTTATGATAACAGTTTTGTGATGGACCTTTCATGGCCGTCACTACTAGTGCATATATATGGTGACGGTCATTGACCATCACCATAAACTCATTGGTGACATCAAGGTCCGTCACGAATAATGACTATAATTACAAACAATGACCCTCACCATTTCAAATCAACAACAAAGATTTATGGTGACGGACCTTTAATAGTCGTCACTATTGATGCGTATATATGGTGGCGTTCGTTGACCATCACCATTTCATATTTTGGTGAGGGTCGAAAAATGTGACCATAAGCTCATCGGTGATGGTCAAAAGAGCATCCGTCACCAAAAACTAATTGTCGTCATTCCTTATGAATATTAGGGCACGATGGAATTGAACCACCAACCTCCTGCTTGTAAAGCAGGTGCTCTTCCATTGAGCTAGCACCCTTTAAAGAATTAGCATTTAAACTAGAAATTTCCCCTAAAGGTGCAAAGATACACCAAAGGAATAGAAAATATAGGAAAATCAAAAGTTGCTAGAAATAATATGTTCAATATACATAATAAAAAGACAATAAGAATAAATTTTGATATAATCTAACAAAGCATGTCCTACGTAGGAGAATAACTGAAAAGCACAACTAGAAATTTGAATCACAACATAACAATATAAAAAAACATGCAATAGGAAAGGAACAACTCCACAGTTTGAGAAATATGAACAATCCATGGGCTTGTTCTTATATATTGATATAGATAACTAAATAGAAATCTAGATTTATGAAATTCAAGTATCACATAAGAATGTCTTGAACAAATATCAATATGTAAAATAGTATTTTTTTGCATTTGGATTTACCTAGCAGAACCTCAAGAAAAAGTTTCCATAGAAACGGCCAATAAACATAACAACATGGACCTTAAACATAACAACATGGGCCTCAAGAGCAATTATGCAGGGGATAAAATATGAAGGTAAATCACTAGAGAAGTATTAAAAGAAAATGATGAAAAGCGTATCTAGAAAGAACTAAGAACCCTCTGAAGTAAACCACCCATTTATCATCGTGACTAGTACACTTGCAAAAAAAGATTAGAATAAATTATGAACTATTACACCAAAAAATAGTGAATTTTTCCACTAAAATACAGTTTCAAACTAATCAATAGCACGACGCTAACTTCTCTGCAAAAATAGGGAAGTTTCAAGACAATGTATAATAGTTTTCATGGCAATCGTGTTGATAAAACCTTCCAAGGAATAAGACCACAACAGTGAACAAGAGTGTCATCATACTTAATACTATCAAAGAGTGGTCAATAGCAAAAGTGGATTGACGAACCTTCATAACTTGCATTGGTTCCTTATCCTTCATCCAACCCTAAAATTTTAGACCAAGGTTAACATTTTGAAGGGAAATTAAGAAAAGTCACATGATCTTGTGAAATAAGATTTTTATCACTACCATTAACTATAATGTAATACTTTTGCACAAACAAAGAATCATTGTCTAAAGTGAAGTAGTCAGTGATGATTAAGACTAATTGTGGGCTTAGAATTGTTTTTCCATTTTCTTTTTGAATTGTTATAATTACCGTACTTAGTAGCAGAGTCATTTCCACCATGGATTGGGAAGTCCACAACAACCACTTATGTAAGTGGGATTGTTGACTATAATCATTTTAACCTTCTCCTTCCTTTTGCTCAGCCACTGAAATATGTGTTGAGAACTTTTTGCTTAAGACATCCCTCATTAGAATGGGCAGAACATTAGTGATAATCATAATATTCTTGTAACATTTCCACTATCATTACAATTGATTTTGGGCTAAAATTTAGACTTATGGGTATCTTTGTCATGCCTTGTAAACAAATGAAGATGACAAGGGGAAGGAGCAGAAGAAGAGGGATTAGAAAACATCCACTGAGAGGAGCTTGAATTTTTGTTAATGATGCTCCATATTTATGGATCGCTTCTGTAACTTGCTTTCAATATTCAAGGCAAGCCAGAAAGCCTTGCTCCAATGAACTTAGTGCATGCAAATTCCATCTTGTGTTGAATATGAAACAGTCTACACTTGATAAAATTGAAACATTAATCCCCGACGATGAATTTTTCAATATACTAATGAACAATCAATACCAGCAATTTTCAGAGAGGCATCCACCACTAAGTAGCTCCTTCCTAAGAGGTTAGAAACATTGTCTAATAACTAGTTTGTAGAAGCCTTTGAAATCACCCAACAGGCACCACATTGCACACAACATGTTGAGTTGTGGGAGAAAGAATCTTAAATTATAATGCACCCTTCTGCGAGAGTAACGGCATTTTGGAGAAACAAAAATGCCTATGATAAGTGATATACCTGCTGGAGGTATAGAAATGTTGCCAGCAGATCAGGAGGTTGGTCCAGACCCCAAGATATATCTAGGGAACAACCCCAAACCCAAGTAGCTCTGAGGTTATGGCAGAAACGTTGAGAAGGAATGTTAAGGCAAAAGTCTTGCAATCAGACTAAACTCACAGGATAACTACAAACCAAGAGTGACAAAGTTCTAGACAGTTCCTTAGTCTAAAGAGGCTAGAAGCTCATGCAACACTAGAAGGTTATTTTATTGGGCAAAGAGAATGCTATGTGCATCTTGCAGATGCAAACTGCTCTTGCACATGATGGGAAAAGGGGCTTGCAAAAAGATGCCCTATGTGCAGCATCAACACACACAACATTCTATTTTTCCCAATGCACTAACCTTCTAGTTGTGGCCAAATAGCACTTGGGTCATAGTGGCAAGGCTTTCAGTAGCAGGCACTTACCAAATTTTCCATAGTTTGCACTATTGTACCAGAACTAGATCTTGGACCTATGCTAAGATCTGAGGTGTTTCCACTGCAAGACATCAAGCAATGTGTTTAGCATTCAGAGCTGACAAACTTGAGAAACACCTTGACCAGGGAAAAACAGCCAGAAAGAAACGAACAAATAATAATAATAATACCTCTAGACGATTATAAATAGGAAACCCTACTATCACTGCACTGGAGGTGTAGGCCTTCACTTTTTTATTTTTCATTATAATTTGCACAAAATCCCTCTAATCTTAGCATGTCACATTTTTGCATTTAACAACAGTCAAATACTTTTTCATTTGGTCACGTATGAATCCCAATGGACAACTAGTATTATATATGCCATACATAACAATTAGTAAGCCAAAAAAAAGTAAATGCAATGTTTCAATTGTAACTTCTTATCATGAAATGTTAGTTACAGTAACAACAATGGTATGCCAATTGCATAAGCCATATGTATCTCCTGTGGAAAGGCTGATTGTAATCCCCGTGTGAGCCAAAATCTCAATAAATAGCAACATAAAGAACTAATATGCAGCAGAATTGTTGTAGAAACTATTTTATAAATGGGAAAGGTAGTGAATTAGGGAATATCATATCATGTGTACTACCTATTTAGTTACTTAACCTGCAATATCTACTATCATTTTCAGTTTCTTTATTATTTTGGTACACTGCTCATTTTATCTAGAATTATAGTGAGATAGTTGTCTGATAGTTGGTCATATTATAGTAGGAATGTCATCAATATAGGAAATCTAGTTTTTAACTGAAAATGAGAGCAGGACATAAGGAAAATCATTGCCACAAGGTAAAACTATGATTGACAACTTCTTATTGGAATGTATATTATTTGGAGTTAAATACAAACTATGATTATTTGTGGTAATGCTATGGATGTTGGAGAATAGACATTCAAGAAAGTATTGTCACTGTAACACGTCTACAATGTAGTTGTAGATCCTTTTTCACGTTGGTTTCTATTTTCTACAATGGCTTGTAGTGGTAGCATGATGTGTGCATTAGATGTTTGCTTCCAATGTTCTAGTGAACCTGGTATTTTCAAGAGGGTCATAACCTATTAGGAAAGAAATTATTTTTTCATAAGAGGCATTCCTAGAAAAAATTGGTCAAGAGGCCAATCTGAAAGACAAAATTATAATATATATTGTGACTTCTCCAAAGCTTGAAACTTATTCAATGGTTGATACTTCACTAGTCAGTCAATAATGCAATAGCGTTCAAAAACTAAAACATAGTGGTGAATTGCAAGTCATGTTTGCGTTATGCTAGTACAAGCTTAGTCTATTTAGAGGCATGCCATATGCAACAAAATATATTTGCAGAGAAGCTTGCCATGTGCACTATTGGAATTGTAGGACAAATGAAATAGTTAGTTTATATATCTTCAGCGATTTTGAATTAGGAAAGAAGCCCTTAAAATGCACATCCATCATAAGACTAGGCCGAGTTCAATCTAGTCAAGTGTGTTGTTGCTTGCACACACTTGTTATTTATTTTTCCCATTTTAGGCCTTAGCAAACTAACATAGTAAATGCATAAGAGTTCCCAAAATAAGTGTCTAAGTGAGATGGAAGACATCTGAGAAAAGTCAAGCTGGCCTATCCATGTTCACCCATTATTGGGCTTCTTTAGGATTAATAGTTGAGGAAAGTTTTTCAGCATTGTGGGACTAAGAAAGTATGTCAACTTGTAAGATTAAATAACATTGCAACACCATGAGATTCATCTAGAATTGTTGAACTAATGCTGAACAATTTAGCATAATAATAGGAGACAACTTAGCAACTTCTTAGTATCATGTTGCATGAAGAATTGACTTGAACCTAAGTTTTTGAGGCAACTGATATACTGCCCAAATCATGTCCTTTAGGAGACAAAGTTTGCACATTGAGTGTGTGAGAGGACGAATGGGTATCATGTTCACATGGATTGATACATTAGTCCAATTTATATTTTCTTATCTTTTCCTAAAGGCTAATATCAGTAAATGCGAACATGAGAGTGGGTGCCCTCACATTTGAAGAGACAAATCTAGAGGGATTGTGTTAAAGACCAATTAAGTTAATCATTCTACCCTCATGCTTAATGGAAATAAACATTTGATATGATTCATTTCATATGTGCCCAAAGTTTGAAAACACTAAAGTTTAAACTCCCAACATGTCCTTTATGAGAGTGGGTGCCCTCACATTTGAAGAGACAAATCTAGAGGGATTGTGTTAAATACCATTTAAGTTAATAATTCTACCCTCATGCTTAATGGAAATAAACATTTCATATGATTCATGTCATATGTTCCCAATGTTTGAAAACACTATAGTTTAAACTCCTAGGATCTCATCACTTTATTTATTTATGATTTTTACAAAAATTGGAGGTCATTGGTGAGAAAAAATCTCAAAAACCCTTAAAAAATTACAAAATGATTAGAAAAAGGGATGTTGCTTGTAGAGGTAATGGGATCTCTGCAAGAGGCAGCCAAGGAGGTGGTCACTTGTTGAACAAAAGAGGCTCTAAATCCTCTTGTATCCAAGCACTAAAGATCATTGATGACGAAGATGAGTCTAAGTTTGAAGATGAATTTGATGAATTTGATTCAGTGAAGCTTGTGGGGAACAAGAAACCAATGTTGAGTCCTATTGAAAAAGCAGATCCAAAAACAAGTAGTGTGAAGGTTACTGGGGATGTTAATTATTTGAGCCAATCAAGATTTCACTAGCACAATATCTCACCATTGACACTCAAGGCAACCAACACAATGGGATATGAGCGTATGACCATTGTGCAAGAAGTAACTCTTCTATCTATTCTCAAAGGCAAGGATGTGTAGGCCAAGGTTAAAACTTGCACCAGCAAGACAATATCATTTATATTTTCTGCTATTGAGGTGATAATGAAGTCATAATTCCTCCAAGGTCATGAAAGGTCACCTATTCTTGTTCTTGTCATTTGTCCCACTATGGAACTTGCAAGTCAAGTTGTTGTCCAGGCCAATGTTTTGTTTAAATACCATGAAAATATTGTTGTACAAGTAGTTAGTGAGGGCACTAAATTACCAATAAAACATAAATGGTTACAAACAAATTCTTGCCAAATATTAGTGGCCACTCCTGGAAGGCTTTGGTACCATATAGAGAATACCCCAGTCGTCTCAAATCGTTTAATGGGTGTGAAAATGCTCGTACTTTGATGAAGTCGGCCATTTGCTAGATATAGGGTTCCATAGGGATATTGATATAGGGACATCCCTAGTTCCTTATTACAACCATGACGACCCAAGTAAAAAATCCTTGATATAGGGCTACCAACCCCTATAATGAATTTTGATTATGGGGATGTCACCACTTGTGACAAATCCTTGTCACAAGATTTTAAGCCCCCCATAATAGGCAAATCCCTCTTAGAAGGCATCATCAACACTCATAACATTGATCCAATGTTGAGTACAACCCAATGTTACATAGTGAAATGCTCACCAAGGTTTGGGGCACGATCCCCATGCTTCCATGACAATGAAACTTTAAGTGAAACAATTACACTGTCCCCAAAATAGTGAAATGTGATGCAAAACATTTTACTTTTAATGAGGGATGTTTCAAATATGTAAATTGGGTATCTAAGGTTATGGAGATGAAAATCCATGGGGCCAACCAGAGTTATGGAGTAAATTGCAAGGCATGAGCAACAAATAATGAAGCAAATTTATAATCCAATGTTTGTTAAGAGTTCTAAAACTCTAATGCACAAGGAAGATATGCATCAGCAAGAAAGAGATGAAAGTAAATCTCAGTAGTCAAGGACAAAGTTAGATGAATAAATTGAAAAGTTGTGGATGTTGATGAAGAGAATGACCAGGAGAAGGTACAACAAGAGGAAAAGGACAACCAACAACAAAGTACAATTGACTAAGGACCTTTGCATTAGCAAGGAAAGTGGAAAAGAACAACATAGGATTTGGAAGCCTAGATAAGTGAATATAGCATCAACACTAGGAAAACAACATGTAGGGAAGAATGGACAACTACAACACAAGCTTGGGATCCTATAGGATTCAAGAACTAATGACACATGAACAGTTCATGAAATTTTTCTACAATGGGAGTCTGATGCAAGAGCACTAAAACTTCCAAAAGCCATCAAGCATTCTAAAGAAAAGCTCCAAAAGGGTTTTCAACATTGAAAAGTAATTTCAATTCCTTATTTGTAAATATTGTTTGTTTCTTTTAATTATTATACAATATTTTTAGAAAACGTATGGGTAGGAACGATTTTGTCCTTAAGGAAAAATAAATTCTACCTTGAAAAGCATAAGATATTTAGGGAATAAATCACGGAGCTACTTTTCTTTTAAAGTTGTATTTGATCAATTTAAAATTAAGAGAAAATAAAATGACATTCAAATAAATGGGAAATCGGGCCATAGAGAGAATGAATGCCTCTCACCATGTGTATGCACAAAACTAGTTTAATGAATAAGAGTTCATGCATTTACTATAACGGACTGTGTTGGATATATGTTGTTATAAATTAATGTATAACGAAGACCATGCATTTATTCTATATTCGATTTAATCTGAGTCAAAGTTTAATTATCTATTCATTTCCGGTTGAAGAATCTCTTTTTTGTGCACACTAGAGGGTTTTGGGAAAATGAAGCTATTGTCAATGTTTTAGGAGTATAATTGACTACGAGAAGGCACCGAACTGTCAGTGAATCGTTGGAGGCGTAAGGTTAACATGAAATTATGGAATGGGCTATTTTGATCCAACTAATCAACTCTTGCATGGGTTTGTTTGGACCATGAATATTAATTTGTAAAAGAATTGGAAGGAGAGTCCAATCTCTATGATATGGAATCACCTTGGAAGTAGTCAATTTGATTTATCAGAACCGGTCCCAGAACGATCCATGAGCTGGTTCATTAGACAGATGAGAGTTGGGCCATGTGAGTTAGAGTAAGTGAGCTGGTTGCAAGATTCAAGCCGGTACCACTCCTATATTTGTTAGAGTCGGTACAAGAAATAAACGGTACAAGATATTAGCTGCTCTTCAACCTTTTGTGCCAGCACCTTACCGGAACTGACAGAAACAGAGAATTGAAGCCAACTGAGTTTCTCTATCTTATCTTATGAGGATTGAGTTCCAACTTAAATAAGATTTTAGAGTCCAAATCTGCGTTGAGCTATATAGAAGCGTGACCATATTAAGATGAGACAATCACCATGGATATTAAGTTGAAGTGAATGTTTTCGGTACAATTTTCAGCATAAACACTGGAAAATGTGTTTTAACCTTGCGTTGGAAATTTAATTTGAATTATGGAAACATGTCATTTTCTGTTTTGCTATATATTTCAATTAATGATCGAAATTGTAAATGTGAGAAACATTGCCAAAGAGCTCCGCTGTAGAATTTCACTCCACAACGTCATGCAGAGTGTGGAATGGGCATATGAATGGGTTATATTGCAGGTTTTCTGCTGTGGTTGAAGTGGTACCCACGGCCGGTGAAGTTTGCCTCCTGCAAGGTTCCATGGTAAAACCCACGAGGAGAAAGGGGTGCATGTGCATATAACCACGAAAGACCCTATAAACGCCAAATGAGCCTCTGCCGTGGCTATATAATTAAGCATACCATCTACGCTGAATGGGTGTTTGCAGCAGCTGTCAGCAACTACTTTGTGAATTTTAGGATTCTTTTGCTAATCTCCCTCCGGGAAGCAAAGTTTGTGCTATGGCATGTGCTATGCCCCTACCTACTCCACATGAAGATTCCTTTCATGGTTTCTCTGACATCCATCTTCTTATAGTCGCATTCCATATCACTGGAAAACTCAAATAAAGATTTCAGTCATTGAGTTTCTATATTGAGTTCTGAGTGTCTTTGAAAACAATCTATTGATCGGAATGGCGGAGGGTTTGGTGATCCAATCACTTGCGGGCGATGTACCATCTGAGCTGCTGGGGATCATTAAAGATGTGTTAAAGAATAGTTTTTCCTGCAAGGAGAATTGCAAACGCCTCCAAAAAACCCTGGAAGGAATCACACCTCTATTACTTGACAACTTTGCGAGTAGTGTAGAGTTGTCTCAACCTAGCCAGAAGCTGCTCAGCGAACTCTATCAACAGCTGCAGGAGGGTAAGAGGTTGGTTAAGGCCTGTTCCAAGGTAAATCGCTTGAATATCTTCAGGAGCTATAAGTATGCAAATAAAATTGAAGGCTTGGATTTGTTTATTGTCAATTTCACTCAGACGAAAGGTTGGGCACATATTTGTTCTGAATTGCATAGCCTGTGAGTACAACAGGATCAACTTGTGACTATTGGGCACAGAATAGAGCATAAAATTGAGAATATTGACCTCAAAAAGGAGGATAAACTTGAAGGGATTGGGCACAAAATTGACGCAATAAGGGAAGAATCTGACCTTAAGTTTATTGCAGACCAGATGTATCAATTGGAAATTGGTAAAAGGGCTTCCCAATCGAGCGTCCCAGAATTGCCAGATTTTAGAGTTGGTTTGAAGGGTTTGGTGTATGAGCTGAAAAAACGTCTCTTGCGCAATGATGCTCCACTGCTTGGAGTAATAGGCATGGGGGGCAGTGGAAAGACTACTGTGGCATTAGCCCTCTGCAATGATAATGAAGTCAAAGGTCATTTTAAGGAGATGATAGTTTTTGAAAGAGTTTCGCTATCACCGAACCTTAAGGGACTTCTTGAGAGAATGTGGGACAAGATTGCTGGCCAGAAAAGACCTGAATTTCAAAGGCTTCAACAGCTGCGACAAAGGCTTCGCCAAATGGAACCTCAACCATCTTTGGTGGTGCTGGATGATGTTTGGGAAATTGATCATCTTGAAAAGCTTTTGTTTGAAGGAAAAGTGTTTAAAACTCTTGTTACAACTAGAAACAACAATGTTGTTAAATCTGATTACCGGTATGATTTGCCATCTTTGATAGAGCAAGATGCCGTGTCCCTTTTCTGCTTTTCGGCATTTGATCGAAAGTCCATTCCAGAAACAGCAGATTACAACCTAGTCAAAGAGGTAATAGCAGAATGCAAAGGATTTCCGCTTGCTCTTAAGGGGATTGGAAGGTCTCTCCATGGTCAGCCACGTGCAGCATGGATAACTGCCAAGGACGAACTTTCTCAAGGACAAACAATATATGAATATCACGAAACAGAAGTTCTGAAACGAATGGCAACAAGCATAGATATCTTGGAAGAAGAAGTCCGAGAATGCTTTCTGGACGTGGGAATATTTCCAGAGGCTGGAAAAATATCTGCTGATCCATTGTTAGACTTGGGTGTTTATGTTCATAAGTTGAAATGGACAGCTGCTTACACAATCTTAATAGAACTTGCGAGTCGAAATCTTGTGACTTTGGTGAAAAATAAAAAAGGTACCCTGGGGAATCCTTATGGCTGTAGTGGTCAGCTTTCCTTAATTCAGCATGATGCATTGCGAGACCTGGCTATCTATTGGTCAGCTTTCCTTAATTCAGCATGATGCATTGCGAGACCTGGCTATCTATTGGACCGAGCAGGAGCCTATAATTGAAAGACGTAAAAGGTTTATCGTGCCTCAGAAAGCTGATTCTATTCGTAAAATGTGGAAGAAGCATGCAGGGCGTGATTTCAATGCTGAGATTGTTTCCTTCCGCATAGGTTCGATGGAGGAGAAGGATTGGTGTCAGATGAACTTCCCTAATGCGGTGTCAGATGAACTTCCCTAATGCCAAGGCGTTTATCTTGAACTTTTCTACAAGTGAATACTTTCTTGAATCTTCCACCATTCATGCAATCAATGGATAAATTAAAGGTTCTCATAATTGTAAATCACAATTCTAAGCGGGCTACTCTCAAAGGTATATCAGTCCTCTCTTCATTAACGTAGCTGAAAGTTATTCGGTTACAAAGAGTAATTGTTCCTCCCCTCCAATAATACTGTCAGTCCTGGAAAAAACTAGAGAAGTAATCTTTGGTTCTATGTGAGGGTTGTGGGAATACTACAGGATTACATATGGGGGTGGATTTAAATTTCCCCTGTCTTCTTGAGTTAGCTATCGATCACTGTAGTGATTTGAGGGAACTTCCTACAAGTATTTGTAGTTGGACTACCCTTAAACGGTTATCTGTCACAAATTGCCACGATCTTCATAAGTTATCGGAAGATATAGGTAATCTCAGCTCACTGCAGATGCTCAAATTGTATGCATGCCCAAGTTTAAAAGAACTACCATATTCAGTCTGCAAGCTAAGACAACTACAATTCCTTGATATTTCACTTTGTGGGTACCTAAAACAACTCCCAGATAAATTGGGCCAATTATCTAGTTTAAAAGAACTTGATATGAGGGAGTGCTCTCGTGTGAAGCAACTTCCCAAATCGGCTAGTGACTTAAGGTCTCTGGTTCATGTCATCTGTGATGAGAAGATTCGGCATCAGTGGTTATCTATACTCTTCATACAGTTAATTAAAGTTTGCATTTGTTTTCTGGAATGTAAAGAAGTAGGATATACACATGCACAATCCAAAGCTCCATTTCTGACTGTATCAAAAACTGCAAGAGAAGGTCCTACTCCATGAACAGAAGAGCATCCCATATAATCCTCTAAACCTATTGCCCTTTTCAATTCATCCATTTCGTCCACCATGGGGCCTTCAAACACAACAATAAGTGAAGTGCGAAGTGAAGATGATGGAGTTAAATAAGGATATTCGCAACATAGAAAAGAGTTTACGCGGTAGTAAAATGGAATGTTGAACACACCTGTAATGAGAAGTTGGAAGAGGGTTAGAGTGAATTAATGATTCCAAATTTATATATATAGCAGGAAGCAGGGTTTCGCAGGAGTAGATACTTGGTGTAGCGTTGGATAACTCTAACTCCTCAAGGCCTTTACCATTCCCAACCTCTGTGTGGAAGTTGCAGAAGAACACTTCCATTTGGATTTGCTTGAAGATTGATTGATTCATAATATATAGGATGGCACTTGCAGGGATTCTCTCTCTCTATGCATATCTCCTGAGCCAAGGTGAAAAACTGGGTGTCTAATAAACAGAGTTATATTGGAGCCTTGAACATTGCTGGTTGAAATTTGGAAAATAACAAAACCTCAGCATAATGGGGCTATGAGGTTTACTCAACAAGGAGCTCCAGGAGATTAGCCCTACACAGTTGTTCACATTGATAGAAACAATTTATTTTGTGCCTGGAAGACACTATCCTGCGGCATTGAGACTTTGTCAATTGGTACAAAGTATAACTTACTTTTATATATGATATTTTTCTGTCTAAATCATGTTCACAGTGCATAATATGATCAATTTTGTCCAACATCCGTGAACCTGGTAAACTTCCTGCAATTACTGAACTTTTGATGGCTTGGGCAGTAATAAACAGCATGGAAACGTCATGCAGAGTGTGGCTCATGGCATAATGTGTAAGATGGGAGAAATAGGCACAATCGTTTAATTGGTACAATACCTGCAGGTTGGAAGGGCATACAGAGTTTGCACTTGTTATCATTGGAACATAACCAGTTGACAGGGTTTCTTCCAGAATGGATCTGGAAATTCAAGGATTTGCAAGTTCTCAGTTTCTCCAATAATTTGTTTTATGGAGAAATTCCCACCTAAGTATCTGAATTGAAAGTTCTTTATACTACACCCGATCCATCAGAGGAAAGCTCTAACTTGTTATCATTGGAACATAACCAGTTGACAGGGTTTCTTCCAGAATGGATCTGGAAATTCAAGGATTTGCAAGTGCTCAGTTTCTCCAATAATTTGTTTTATGGAGAAATTTCCCCTCAAGTATCTGAATTGAAATTTCTTTGTACTACACCCGATCCATCAGAGGGAGGCTATAAGGACGAAACTCTGTGGGGATGTTTTGATGCGCTGTCTGCTAATGGTTTCACTAGATCGGACAAAACTGAAGCTATGTTCTGTGTTCAATTTCAAGGGCCAGGAACAAAATTTTCAACTTCAACTTCTTTATTTTTCTAAGGGTTTGATCAACTTGTCAAACAATAGGTTAACTGGTAGAATTCCTTCACATTTTGGGTTGGTCAAAGGCCGAGTTTAAATATCTCCATCAATAAATTCACAGGACACAGACACATCAAATATGGGTCTAGACCAAAAAATAAATCAGAGATTGCTGCAAACGCAACATGCAACTCAGATTCAAGACATAAATAAATAAATAAATAAATAAATAAATAAAAATTCAATAAGTTCGCTTGCAAAGCATTAAAATATGGGGTTTTCAGAAAATAGAAAAAGATTCAACTTGGTTATTTCCGGAGGTTCATTTTATAAATACCTTGGGCAAGCTGTCCATGCAGTGCATGAGAATCAGTACCCGAATGAAAAAGGTCCCCCATACCACAACTTGTCATTACGAAACAATTGGAATGTGACTACCTGGGCTTGGATACTCTTTGCTTGATACACTCTACTCGACTCAGCTTGGTCCACTTGGATACTGCGCTTTGATACCCCGCTGTTACCATTTCATCGTTGACCCATTATGCATTTAGTAAGGAAGTTCGAGAACCAAACTCAGTCAATCCCAATCTATTCCCCCAGATTCCGTAGACCGAGAGTAGATTCTTGCTCCAGATTGATCTCGAGATACAGCATCGTCAGGGGGGTGGGCAGCGTCTTGAATTTTCTTCCTCCTCAGAGGCCAATCCGGCTGCATCTCAACAGCTATGGTATCAACCAGCTACTGCAAACGATACAAGGGGTAGAGCATCCCTGCAGAAATCCCTCCAGAAGGTTCCACTAGCAGGCGGGAATAAAAATTTATCTAAAAATAAAAAATAGAATCATTCGCTTCCTTAAAAGTATTCAAATTGAATTTTCAACCAACGCTGGGGGGAGCGGAATTTTTTGGAGGGAAATGGGAATTAATTTAAAATTAAAAATTAAAACAAAATTAAATTGCAATAATAATATTTAAAAAAAAAAATTATATATAATATTAAATTAAAATTTCAATATAAATAAATAAGTTATTAAAATGTATATGAATTATTTAATATGTAAAACTTATAAACATAATTAATTAGTAGTTATAATTATTTATGTGATCATCTTTAAATTAAAAGACTCAAAATTAAATTTATTTGGTTTTTCCTGGTTTTAATATAGACATAAAAAGGTATGATAAAATGTCCTCTTTTAAGGTTTGATAGTTATTATTTTTTTTACTAAGCTTTCATCTATCATAATGAGGCCAATTGCCCAGATTTAGCATTATGAGAGTTGTTATAGTTGCTACAACACCACCCAAAATTTTGGGCATTTGTCCAACTCTAATGTTTTCCCCATTCGCACTTTACATGTTGCCCCCACACATCATGTGTTGCCTCAGATGTTAACATTATGACGACATTACAGTTTCGAAGGTGTGTCGCTTCGGTGATGTGCCAAGAGACCCCCTTCGCTTCAAAACTTATCTTTCCCTAGTATGTCTCACAACCAACAGAAGCACTGAATGTGGACAAGCAGCATTTCATTTTGGATCCCCTTATGTTGACTATACTAGGGTTTGGGAGAAACCATAATTTGGAAAGAAAGTGACCCCCTTTCTGTGTTAAACCTATACCTCTAAAGGCATAGTCTCATCGACATCGCACACCATGGTGAGATTTATTGCATGGCATGTCACCCTAGGCCCTTGATTGGTCCTATGCCTTAGCATGTGCAATAGGGTTTGAGAGAATTATATATTTTTCTCGGCATCCTTGAAACCTTCGGCATTGGTGATTGAAGGTCCAAACCTGCCATGAATTAATCCTTACTCTCGAGGGTGATTATCATCTTCACCTTCTCATCTTATCTCGAAACTGGATCACTCATAAGCATCAGGGTTTACAAGGTACCTCATATAGCATTAGTCCTCATTCCCTCTCATTTCATTAGGTTTTGGGCAGGTAGTTGTTGTTGGGAGTTATCTTGTCATCAACCTACATTTTCAAGGGTGTTTTCCCATTGGTCATATTGTGCATGTACCCTTATTCTCTCCATTAATTTAGGGTTTGGATTATTATGGTCTTGTTCATATGTTATAAAATCCTAAGTTATCATAGCCATGAATCAAAGGTCAAAACCTTTTTCTCTTGAATTTCACTTTGGCATGTATTACTCGGGTTTCTCTCCACCAAGTTTTAAGGAATCATATCCATCATATCCATGTGCCTAGGCATTATTTTCTCAAAAAAAGGTTTGTTTATGTGTGAGAGAGTAAGCCTCCAAAGCTTGGAATTTCGCTTCATATGTTAATATTAGAAGGAATGTTTGAACATTCAAGTCATAATCATTTACAAAACTACCTGAAAGTCTCTAGTGTAATTATCACAAGATATACTTAATTTGAGGATAACCTGATCATGATCATTGAAGTCCTTACTTAATGCATGCCTGAAATTCTACTATTTGGTTGATAACCAAATCTTTATATTTCGAATGTGAAACAACTTTGGATAGTGATACCCTAGAGCCATAAAGAGACTTACTATTTGTATTAGTATTCATATTGTTTTATGTTGTGGCTGATGCCTTCTTGTAATGTGGCATCGCAGGTATTTTCTTAAACCACTGCGGGGGGAACACCAATTCAAAAGGAATAAAGACACAGTGGTCTACATACAAGAGGGCTCTCGACCATATGTGTATTTGGTTACTTCTTCTCATGAGGTTGGTGTGTGTGCACATGGATAAACCAATCCATGTTTTCGTTGAAAGCATCGCCCCAAACGATGAAAGGAGCACCGCCTAACTGGGCCTCACATGAAAATTTGGAAAGCACCAAGACATTGGTCACTGAGAAAGCATTGGGTAAGGGTGAACATGCGAGACTATGAGAAACAAAACACTTGAGTCTTCCAGCCTTTTAGTACGATTGCAGAAGTAAAGGCTAAAGCAGAGGAAAATGCATCAGTGATTTATGTACCGATGCCATTTGTTTTTGCAACTATTTTGGAAGCAATGAATGCCAAACTATACTTGTTTTTCTGCATTAAGGAGGGCATTACCCGACATGGTATGGTACGTGTAAAGAAAACTTTAAACGAGCAATCGAAGACTCGACTTATCGGGTCAAATTGTCAAGCCTAGTGAGTGCAAAATTGATCTTTATATTGAGTCGCCTTGGCTACATATTAAGTCGAAGCATGAAATCCAACGATATGGTGAGAAGGAACCACTTACGAAGAAGACTTATTTAAATAATAAATATTGGCTTCAGGGCTTGGCAGGTGTTTAATTAAAGTGGCCCATGCTTGGAGTTTTGGCTTTATTGGCCAAACGTGTGAGGATCAACACAATTACATCCAAAGGTCGCATTTAAAGAACTATTGGTCAAAATCTTGGTGGTCACCACAACACGAATGCGCACTCCAAAGTAGAGCATAAAAATCAAATGGTAAAGGGAGTTAACGAGTTCTGATCACTACGAGAGAGAGAGAGGACGAGTTGTGCTTTTCTTTTGGGTGATATGAACATTTATATACAAGTCAGATGCCATGGGAATATGGCATGTATGTATATTAACATCCCATAACAAGGACCTTTTAATTATGGAAATGTGTTATTAGGGTGCAAGCGAAGCCATAGATCAATGAAGACGTTAATAAAAAGATCTTCTGGGAGTGGACGTTGGCTTCTAAAATACAATGATAAGGCTCCAAAAGGATTGCATAGGTGTTAGCACTAACGTCCACCAACCAGGCCATAGTGAGACCACACGTAGCTAAACATACATAGCTAAGTAACATGGATTTACATTTGAGCCCTTAGCTTTGCCTGCTAAATGTCTAAAAAACATGGGCATGGAAATCTTCTTTGTTGTTTGCAAACTCCTTATAACACAAATAGTTGAATTTTAGGCCTGTCTTTAGAGGAACGGCTATAGCTTAATGTTAGACCTAACTATATAATCTTCAAGGGAGATTTCAACCCATTTTTGGTATAGATTAACTTCTTGAGATTGAAGTCAATAGGACAGGCTGGAAATTGATAGTAGAAAAGCATTAGAGCAAAAGTCACTGGTTGGAGGGATTTATAAGCTATTTCCTGGGATTGTTTGTTGGGCACGTGTTGTGATGTGTTCACTTGGGGTATTGATTTTGAGATTGACTTGTGAATAGTATTCATGGAATTAAATTTTGTTTATTTGCTAAAATGGAACTCTTGGCAAAGATAGTAGTCAGGAACTTGAACAAATCCATCTTTGAATGCAGACCTAGCCATGAAATCTGTCATCCTAACATTCTTAAAGAACCACAAGGTACTTTTTGATGCTAGCAATGCAATGTATTTTCTTCACTAACCATCTAGTAATTTGTCTCCTACAAATTTCTTTATGTGCCTATATCCATGACAATATTTCAATCCATCAAAAATGACATTTCAGCTGCCTAGAAGAATATAAAAGGGATTAGAACTTGTAGTAAAAAATGTTACCATGCTATCTTAAATATTTAATTGATTATTTAATCATTTTCTTCATTCATCATGGCCCTCTCAATCCCATGCCAATAGAATGGGGTAACTCATATGATATATCAAGCCTTGCAAATGTGGGCAAATAGTAAATCTTTCCAGTGAAAGTGGTTTAGCAATCAAATTCTTCAAGCTTATTTCTGGTTAAGGGTTTTCACTCTAATATGCGATGGGGAGGAAGAAATATGTGCCTGCTCCTTATGAAATTTTCTCCATCCCAAGAACTCCTTTTTAGAGTTTCAATTCCATTACAAGTGGAAGTGAATATCTCCATAAGTTATTTCTATTTTTATTATTTTTTAAATTGTGACGAATAAATGATTGACTGTGTTCATTCTTGGTAGTTCTAAATGTTGTTTCTCGTGAAACACACATTGCATTCACCCTGCTCAGTGCAGAGTCTTCATTATTATCGGGAACAGACAGCTTTCTGATTTTAGACATAAACATAATTACTTCAAGATGAATTTTAGCTATCTGCTCTTTCACAGCATCAACCTTCTCAGTCCATAGCACAATTACGATCTGACTGATTGTCTCTTGCTCCATTATTTTTGCAGCTGGACTTCAAGAGGTACCCTTTCTTTATGTTTTGTTTTTCAAACAAGTTCGCTTCTTTTTCAAACTAAAGTGATTGGAAAATGTAAAGAATGAATTTTTTCAAGGGGTGAATGTTAATATGCCTACAATGAATGCTTGTTAGTCAATACTATTACATGAAAAATATTCCTTTCATATATTATTACTTATGCCACAAAGACAACTTGACTCGTATTAGACTTCCTATGGAGGAAATCAACTCTAGATGCAGCAATATGGAGTGCACATATGGTAGATTTCAATGAGGTCTATTACTTTCACAGACAATCAATAATCTTCAAATCCCTTTCCCACAAAAAACTTGCATCTCCTTGGATATAGATATAGTGAAATGAATTTTGCCTCTGTCAAAGTGTAGATCAGACCAAGGCCCCTAATTGATATATGGACCTTGAATGTACATGAAGCTACAAAAGCCTGTCCAATAGCCTCCTAGTAATTTAGAACAAATTTATTTTTCTAAGATATATCTCGTGTCCTTCAGTGGAGTTTATCTCTAATGCCAAAACTTCCTCAAGTGTGCTACCTTTTTTCTTAGAATCATTTTCAAAAGACCAGTTAAAGCATACTGCAATGATTCTCAGAATCATTTCTCTTGTATTTCCAAGAGATATCAAAGAGTCCTTAAGTACAGTTTATCTATAATGCCAAAAGCTCCTAAAGTGTTTCACCATTTTTTTACAATTGTTTTCAAAAGGTCATTTCTTAAAGCATACTACAATGCTTAGAATCATTTTTAAAAGCTAATTGGGTCATAGTATGGAATGTGCACGTCCAATGGGCTATTTAAGCATACTGCAATGCTTTTAGTCATTTTCAAAGGTAATTGGGTCATAGTATGGAATGTGAACTTACAATGGGCTATTTATGAATATCTGTGTGCATAACTACCCTTGTAGACAAGTTGGATATCTCTTGAGGACATTTTAACCAATGTCCATCACGGATTTTGGGGCTTTAAAAGGTATTTTAGTGTTCATATTTCTTAATAAGCAGGGTTCAAGGTTTAAAGCCTTCACATTTTGGTATAATGCATTTAAAGTTTTAGGGTCTAAGATTTAAGATGTAGGATGAACTAGCTCAAGGACATTGGATACTGCTACTAACCTGAGGTCAACATATCAATGCCCAAAACACTTGTGAAGTCTAAATGCCAAAGGTCTATCTTACATTGTGGTCTATTTGTAATTTCAATGTCAATGGAGGTTGAATGTGTCAATGTTAAGACCAATACATCATGGCAATATGTCAATGTATCAAACTTCGTCAAATATGATATCTCAGTCAAGTATACTCAAATTTCAAGGTCATATCAGTGTAGGGTAGATAGGTTCACTATCTATATGTACTAATGTCCACAAATTTGATGCACAAATCAATATTTCAGGGTCACATAAGGTAAGTGTTATGGCACTATGTTTTGGTTCATAATTGCAATGAGAGGTTTTGGTTCATTACTTCTCACATGTTATAGCATTTCCAGAACCTTACATGGCACACAATCAAATTTCTACCTCTCTGTTACGCTGCTTACTACGCTGCTAAAATTAATATAAAATGTGATTAGCACAAATAATATACAATCAGCACAAGACTACTTAAGGCCAAGAGAAAAGACTTTAGGTTTGAATGTGCCTTAAGTGCATAACCTACTGAAGACTCTTTTTAAATCTAAACAAAAAACTCATCTCACTAATAAGTTCTCTGAACAAAAGCATCCCAAAAAGTTCTCCAGCTACCCTAGTAAACCTGTTGATAATGGAGCATGCACCCAGGATGGCCAGCGAAACCAACAAGAATGCAGTCCACACACATACCCTGTGTATAATCAACAGAGTACTTGTAGTTATTTAATGTGAATGCACACTTATTTGCATAAATTTCTATTGTTCTTAATAAAAAAACTACAGAAATACATCGTACATCGTAAGGATGTTAGCACAGGACTTAGTGAGGAGACTATTTCCAAGTGTTTAGAGAAAAGCTTTTACTCCTAAAAAACAGAGTATGCTTCTCAGAGTATGGATATTGAAGTCAAATGCAGCATTTTCCAGGTATTTATAATATCTGTGGGGAGGACTTGTCTTTGAATGCAGTAACTAATATATGTCCACTTCTTGTCCATAAGTCTTGAAATGCTGCCAGCTGGAATTATCAATTTACAATTTCACACCAAGTTACCTTATATTTTTCAAGACATAATGCAAACATCACTGAAAAAGAGAGTAATCAGTAAGATTATCAAAGAATGAAGCAGGCTTGGACTTTAAAATTTGTTTGTATATTTATAGGTTTAGTTGGTAGTTTTAAAGTGTAAAATTTTCTCCCTCTTCAGATTCAAAAACATATGGAAACCCTTACTTCTGAGAGTATGAAAATGATGGTATGAATTGTTTATACAAGAAGAGTATGAAGAAAGATATGAGCTGGGCAGTTTAAAGTGCAGTCTCAGTTATCACGATGCCTGCATCAAGCAGTGGTTGCTTTAGAAAAACAAGTGTCCAATCTACAATATTTCTGTCATTTCATAGCAGGAAAATTCTGGTTTGCTGCATTTTTTTTCTGTTTCTGTTAGGCAAATCTTAGGAAGCCCTTCCCTTGATTTTCTTTCCTTGGGTTGGTGTTTAAACTTTTAGAAAATCCTGTACATGTAAATATCCTTTGTGCAACCTGCATTCTCGTGACTATTCCTTTGATAATGTTCTTTTGTTTTTCTGGTAAATTATGCTTATAATATTCCTTCTACAGATATGACTAGCGTTAACCATATGCAACTTCCCCTTTGTTAGGAGCTTTGTCAAACTATTAACCATATGCAACTTTGTCAGAATGTGGTCCTACACTACCAACTCCCTAATGAACTTGGAATCTTAGGAAATTGTATTGAATATCAATGTGTTTGAAATGGTCATGACACATTGGATTTTCATAGAGCTTGATGTAACTTTGGTTCTCACAAGAGACAGTATTGGGCTTCAACAACTGATTGGTTGAATCTACAATCAAGTTGCAAATCTAGATAGCTTCATAATAAGTATATGAAACTGCCATATACTTTGCTTCAGTGGAACTGAATGCAATTGTTGCTTGCTTCTTGTTGATTTAATAAAAATGATTTATAAAATGATAATAATGATGTTTAAAATGAGCCTTATGATGGTCTACTTATACACATTGATTGTTCACGAGGTGTTAGGGGTATGTTTATAACACCACTGCCCTTGAAAGCTTTGTCTTGAAAGCACAGTAATTAGAATTTTCTTTAGTTAAGCACTTTTTGTGGTGGAATGAAGTTTATCAAATATCTATATATACTTTGTAGAGGTTTGAATTTGTTTGTCCTTTGAGTGTTTGTGAGGTTTCTTTATATTTTTTGCATCATAGTCTAAAGTCTTTTGACGTGATTGTTTAACATGAAAGCTTTATGCTTATTGGCAATATATTTGAAATACCTGCATGATCAAGAAACTTTTATGGTTAATTAAATTACTAATTAGGTACTACAAAAAGAGGATGATGCTGAGAGGGCTTGCCTGGGTGACTCTGGGAGCAACCCGGAGGTGGTCAGACAAAGCTCTTCTAAGTCACAAATCTGAAGAGAAAAAACTGGTGATGTATATGTGGTTGCTCAACCTAGGCTGTATGGAAAATCTTGGCAGAGAGTGTTTACCTTTCTGTGTCTTCTCGAAAGTAGGTTGTCTGCTCACAGAATAAGATCACTACATGTAGGCGATGGTTCTATAGTAAGTTATCAGCCTTATCTTCAGAATGGCTAACATAGAGGATCAAGTTTGAATATAAGATATAATTTGATGAATTTGGAGATTTAGAGTTAAATAAAATTTTCACATTCCCTAGGTCTAGCCCCATTAGGTCACCTAGGGCAACAATTTCCTAGGAATCTAGCTAGAGGAAAACTTCTATCTCCTAGAGGCAGTTGCGTTGTTGGGTACCCTCACTCTCCTCAAAACTTGGGCCAATTCCGATGGTGGAATATTCAGATACCTCAAGCCCTAGCTCTAGGATCAAGTTTTGCCTAGGTGGTCCCAAGGATAGAACCTAGTAGGATAAATTTGACCTATCGAAGTAAAAACTCTTGTCTGATCCTTTCCCCTAACCTTTCCAGTACAGGAACATCATTGGTTGCTAAATTCCATCCCCGAACCTGGGCTGGGTCCACTTGGCCCCGTGTGGTCCCATTTGGTGTCAAAGGCCTTTCATCAAGGACCATTTGGGAATCCAAGTTCCCAAAGGATTTTAGGGATTGATAACTTCCTTCATAAGTCTTATTCTTCTCTCTCAACCCTTCAATCTCCCTCTTCTCTCCCTAGAAGATAAATTCACTTGCTTAGAAGGAAAGCAAGTCCCACTCTTTATTTTATCTTAGGGAAAGGGTTTCGAGGGTCACTTCCTACCTATTCATTGACCTATACTCTACAAGTGACTTCCTAAACTACCGAGACTCCACCCATCAGTGAAATTCTGTGAAGAGCACAGAGCCTTAGTTGTGGTGACAATGGGCTAAGCCTCCATCGTTTCCCTTGTCCTAGCAGTTGCCCTCTTAGGAACCCCTTTTAGGTCCACTACTAGTATGAGTGATAACAAGTTGTTCACAATTCCATTTGTGAACAAATATTTGGTATGCCCACTTTTGCCATATTACAGCTCCAAGATGAGAAGTCCAGGGCTATGGAGGCTGCCCTTCTTCTCTCTGAATCAATCCTCTACAATATAGTGAACTAGGGCTAGTTGGTTCGCCCACTTGACTGTTACTTTAGTCCTTCAAAGTCTGCACATCCTTAGGCCCTATACACCTACCCTTCTACCAATTTTGTTGTCCTTCGCCAGAACAAGAGTCAGGGCTCTTCTTTGATAGTAACCTAACAACCCTCCAATTGTACTTGGACTACCATCAATCTGCCCAACCACAATCAATTCTTTTTACTGATCTAGGGCCCACAATATTGTCTTCATCTAGGGCTCTTCAAATCTACCACCTAACAAGGGTTTGAGTCCTCTCAAGATCACTGTTCTTGTGTATCGACAATTTGATCTTTGTTGTCCAATCTACAAACAAATATGAACTACTCCTCTTATCATACTTCTAACAATCTATAGATGACTGAACTGGGGTCACAAATCAGCCACTAATAGTCCATTTACTAATTTTTTATAGGTTTCTTCAGATATTTGTCTAAAACTCTATGGAAAGTCCACCAAAATCAACTCCTCTGCATGCCAATCCATTCTTCATATGGCACATCTCTTCTGCATGCTCAATCTTTTGCTCAGGTTCCACCCTCCTTTGGATCTATTGTCTCCACACATATTGAATCTGCAAACCATCTTCCAGATCTGTGGTCTTTATTGCAGAAATAAACCTCGCTCTAAGGGTCACAACCCGTCTTCTTCTATGTAAATCTGTCATAGTCTTAAGGGCATACCTTATGAACTAAACATGCTAGGAAACTGTCCTAACTAGGGCATTATACTTATGTACTTATAATTGTTGTAGAACAAAACCTATCCACACATAGAAAAAACATGACTCTTTCCTCCATAAGAGACTCGGCCTATCTCATATGGATCCATAGATTCTGGGCATTTCTTTGACTGAATCTTGACATGAACTTCAGATCTCATTTTCGACCCTCAAACTAGGGTTAAATCAATCAATATTACGCCTGTGTCGACTTCTGTTATGGCTCTAAATTACAGTGCAAGCCCTCCTCCATTTATGTTGGTCTTTATCACAGACCTTGTGGCCTACTAACCACCACAAGGCAAGATGGTATCAACCCTCTCTTCTATTTCATGTAGAAAATCTAACCAACAAGATTCAATCTGATCTTGTAATGTACTAAAACAAGATATTGAATCCTTCCTACAATTTGTGGCAACAACACACGATCGCACAATCACATATAAGTAAGAGAAACAAGTTATCAATCGCACAACACAAGATGTATCTGGGGAAGTAACTGCTCAAAACCCTCTATCTCTATTTTGTATTAAGTCAAGGAATCGTGAAACAATACAATGCTTAATCTCTCTTGAGATTCTCCAACACTCTGCCAATTGTCTCCTGCTAATTTAGGAAAAATCGGTCTAATACTTAGCCAATTCTCAGCCTGCCTTGCTCACGCAATTCCTATGGAATTATCTCCATATTAATTAGGAAAATCAACCTTCCTTGATTGCACAATCCATCATGGCATCCCAATGACGTTATAATTGCACACGGGAAATTTTCTATAAATACAACTAATAGTTATGTTCCTCTGAACTGTGTTACAATAAGGATGAAGGGTCTTTTTTATTATTTAAAAATAAGATAAAATCCTAACCAACCAAAACCCTAACCCGAGGAGATGTAACACCAAGAGTTTATGGGCCTCGTTGGGGTTAGTTGGGAAGCCAACTTTCCGAGGTCGTAACTTGGTCATATGATCTTCGTTTGACGCACATGATACCTCGTTAGAAAGATCTCTCCGAGGACTACAACTGCTAATGTGATTTCTATGAAAGCGCTAAACCTTTCTTGCCCAAAAAATGTCGTTTGGGGCCTCAAAATGGCCTCCGGAAGTTCAAGACCCGAAAAACTGACAAAAATAGTAAATTGTGCTACAATTAAGGAAACTGAAAAATTGAAAGAGACAATCGCGAGGGCCCAAGTGGAATAGGCGGGTGGCCACCAATATCCACCTCAATCACCTTAAATCGAATTTCTTGAGCTAACTCAATCATCATGACTTAGTTAACTGACACAAGTTGTTATGAGACGAAATTACAATTTATTGTCCAAATTATTTAAGGGAAAAATAAATTAGATGCCTCACATTCCTCACTCCTGGTACATCAAAATTCCTCGCCAGTGTGGGTACATTTTTTTTTTCCTTTCTAGTTTCCAATTTCATTGTTTCTTGTTGCAAATTTCAATACTCCCTCTCAACAAGAAAGGAATTCAATCTATCCCCATCCGGTACCTTTGGAATGTTCTGCATGCTACACTTCTCTAGTGTTGTTTGCACCTGCAAATCCAGAAAATGAATAGCCTCCAAACAACTTACTCGGTATAATGCATCTGTCATCAGAATATTCTGACTGGCACTGCTAGCTACTGCATCTGTCTAATACTAGATTCTCTGCGCTGCTGCTGACATCTGCATCCATGCCCTTTGAACTATTGCTAACTCTAATTTGTGATCCAATATTTGACATCTATGACTGATTTCTGTCTTGCTGACATCTGACTACATCAATCTAACTAATCCTTCCTACTACTATTGTACTGTGGCTTCTCGTAGCCAGGTAGGATCCATGAGACACGTCATCTCAATGGACCTTGCCCAAATTTCTTATCTTGGGATTATGTCTACACATCACCCCACCATCTTACACCTTGAGGTATGGCTGCTCCCCCTTCCCATCTGGCTCGAAATTTCCCCCTCATGGAGGTCTCTGCTTGAGTGGATGCTTCCACTCAGTCTCCTCTCTGCTTCTCCAATTGTGGCAGCTACTCCACAACCTTTTGAGATTGCTTCTCATGAAGATTCATGTTGAGAGGTATTTATGCTCCCTTTAAACCACCAAGTCTCTAACTTCTGCCTTTCTCCTCAAAGCTTTGCATGCATCTGGTACCTCAATTACATATAGGTTCTTGACTTGCGCACAGTGTAATTGTCCTGGCATTACAAAAAGTTTCTAAAAAAGAGTTGATTTTAAATCGATGATATCTCCCTCATCTGAGCTTCGATTCGACCCATTTTTTTTTTCTATTTCGGTAGATTTTCGCAAGGAATCCAAATAGTCTATTCGTTTTTGAAATGTTTACACCAAAATATTCAAATGTTCTATGCAAACTCGCTGCCCAAAAAATTCCTGCTCTGATACCATGTAGAAAATCTAACCAACGAGATTCAATCTAATCTTGTAATCTACTAAAACAAGATATTGAATCCTTCCTACAATTTGCAGAAACAAAACACGGTCGCACAATCACATATAAGTAAGAGAAATAAATTATCAATCGCACAACAACATGATGTATTTGGGGAAAGAAACTGCTTAAAACCCCTCTATCTCTGTACTATTAACTCAAGGAATCATGAAACAATACATTAATGCTTAATCTCTCATGAGATTCTCCAACACTCTGTCAATTGTCTCCTGTTGATCTAGGCAAACTCGATCTAGTACTTAGCCAATTCTGATCCTTACTTTAGCTTGCCTTGCTCATGCAATTCCTAGGGAATTAACTCATTAATTAGGAAAATCAGTCTTCCTTGATTGCACAATCCATTATGGAATCCCAATGACTTTATAATTTCACATGGGAAATTTTCTCTGAATACAATTGATAGTTATGTTCCCTTTAACCTCTGTCTCAATTGGGTATTCCTCGAAACTGACATGCATACAACTATCAATAGCGAATTATCAGTTATATGATTGATCACTCATTGTGAATTAAATCTAATTTAATTCACTGGACCTCTCACTAGCTCATAACTCAGTTAGAAGCAGTTAAACTGATTTTAACGCATTTAATTGAGTTAATTACACTTGCACCCCACTAATGCATTAACTTTGACTGGACCCAAAAAATATTAGAATCCCTCTAGATGCCTCATCTTAGACCCTCAAGTACTTGAATTTCTTGAGCTAACTCGGTCATCATGAATTAATTAAATGACACAATTTGTTATGAGATGAAATTACAATTTATTGTCCAATTTATTTAAGGGAAAAATAAATTAGACGCCCCACATTCCTCACTCCTGGTGCATCAAAATTCCTCACCAGTGTGGGTGCATTTTTTTTGTCCTTTCTGGTTTCCAATCTCACTGTTTCTTGTTGCAAATTTCAACATTTCGGAATTTGATGCGGCCTTCACACAAAGACACCATTGAAATCACATGCCCAGATTCTCATGAGAAACCTCTCTTAAGCTCGATTTTCCAGAAGAGAACCAACAATATGCCATCCTACTTCCTAGCGCAAACCGACCCTTAAGGTATGCAACATTCTTTTGAACACTCACATGATGATCTTGCTCTTGGAGGATGATCATGACCTCCCTTTAGCAACCCTTACTCGCCCTCGTACTCGACCTACTTTAGGACTACATCTCTCTTCACCCCCTTGATGTGCCAAATAGTGGGAATACATGTCAAACATGCTAATATGTGCCAAGTGATAAGGCATGCCAAGATGTGCAAGGGTGTGTCAATGTGTGTCAGGGAATGTCAAGACAACAAAAGGGAGAAAAAAGTTTAACTACAAGGAAATGAACACATACGAGGGTTAATAAGTCATCAATTTACCTTTTCCAAGAGGGGCATGCTAGGCACACCAACACTAGGCAGCAATAGGTGCCAAGTGAAAAGTCTTAGTGCATTCTAAGTGCCAAGTATTCCTTTGTTGCTTCTCATCTACTTTCCAACAACTGATAATCACAAATAAATTTAATATTAAACCATGCCAAATCATACCAAGGCATCTCAACGTATTCCATACATGCTAAGACTTTCCAAGTGCCAACACATGCCAAGCGCCAATATGTGTTAGGGACTAGTGTTATGCATGTTATGAAGTGGAAGGGAATGTTGAAGAGTGCTAAGGTGTGCTGGAGAGTGATAATGCATGTTAATGAGTGTTAAGGATTACTAGGAAAAAACATTAAGGTAGCACTAAGTAAAAATTCATGAAAGTTAATGAATATGAGGAACGCGTGCCAGAGACTAGTGTTAATGAGTGTTAGTTGTCATGCCAAGGAGGGACTGACAAGGTATGCTAAGCATTGGTAAGGCATGCTAGGGAATATCAAGGCATGTCAAGAATTCCCAAAGTGTGCTTGGGAGTTCCAGGGTGTGCTAATTATATCATGTGCCAATTAATAGTGCCAAGATATTCCAATACATGCTAGGTGCTAAGGATATTGTGGCGCAGGGTGCCAGGGTATGTCAATATGTGTCGAGGCAACAAAAGGAAGAACCAATATTAAGAGGGTTAATAAGTCAGGACTTTATCTTTTTGAAAAGGGGCATGTTAGGCACACTAATAATAGGTCCCAATACATGCCAAGTGGCATTGTGTGCCAAGTGCTAATGTATGTCAATGCATTCAACCAAGGTGTTCCAGGGCATGCTAGGGACTATATGCAGCATGCCAACACATGTTAGGAGAGTTCGATGTTGTGCTAGCACATGCTACCATGTGCTTAGGCGTAAGTGTCATCACAAGATGTTCTAGGTACAAATATGTTCCAATACATGTGGAGTGCTAAGAAATGTTATTGTGTGCCAAAGCATTAATTTAAGGCGTGCCTAGATTGGTGAGGATCGTTAGGTTTTTCTCATTGATAGAATTGTAAAAGCTTGATTATGTATTAAACAATATATTTCCTACACACAATAGTGGAACTTTATCTAAAGGGAATTCACTAGATAATAAACTTAATATATGTGAATCATGTGTTGACTCATGATAGGAAATCTCTATTCGACTAGTTATTACTTGAGGGAAATGATACACACTAATTACTTCTAAAAAATTGATTGACCCTAACCACTATGGCTTTGGACATATTATAAAAAATACTCCACAATAATGGTATTAAATCGTTAAATTTTGACAAAAAAATATATTAACAGGCACATAGCGTCATCAAAAACTCATTGGAATGATCAATGATGACGGGCATTTTTTGACCATCACCAAAAGTAACAAAAAGAGCATTGGTGAGGGTCATTAAAAGTTCGTCACTAGAAGTGTCACCAAAGAGAGAATTAGTGATGGGCCTTTAACGACCCTCACCAAAAGTGTCATTCAAAATTTATTTGGTGACGGACCATAAAGGACCATCACTATATACACTTACAGTGACAGTTTTTTAAGATCAATGATGACGGACATTGCAGTAATGCAAAAGTAACAAAAAGAGCATTGGTGAGGTCATTAAAGTTCATCACTGATGTCACAAAGAAATTAGTGATGGGTCTTAACGACCCTCACGAAAGTGTCATAACCAATGTCTTTGATGGACCATAAAGGACCATCACTATATACACTTACAGTGACGGTTTTTTAAGGACCGTCACCATATGTGACATTGGTGACGGACCTTAAAGGTCCGTCACAAGCATGACCCTCACCAATGTCCTTTTTTCTTGTAGTGTTGGATGGAGGATTAATGGGTCCTATAAAGTATAAGGCCCATCTTTCAAATGGTTCAAGTATTACCTGGGGGTTTAATGGAATTTCATCTCTATGATTAGGTTGACCCATTCTTTGACAGTTATCACAAGCCTGGACACATTTATTTTCATCCTTAAAGAGTGAGGGCCAATAATAACACATCCTAAGAATTTTATGTGCCGTTCTCTTATTATAAAAATGCCCTTTGCAAGGGCCATCATGACAAGCTTTTAGTATATCATACACCTCATCTTCTCTAATGCATCTTCGGATTTCATGATCTAGTCCTGTATAGAAAAGACACCCACTTATCCAACTATACCGGGCACTTTGTTGAATGATTTTTATTTTCTCTTGATGAGATAGGTGTGATGGTAACTTCCCTTCAACCAGATAATTGGCAATGTCTGCATACCATGGCGAGTGAGAAAAAACTACAAATAAATATTCATCAGGAAAAGAATCATCTACTGGAGTATTATCATCATCTTTTAATCGAGAAAGGAAATCAACAACAACATTTTCTTTACCTAGTCGATCTACAATTGTAATATCAAAATCTTGTAATAACAATAACCATCTGGTGAGTCGAGCATTTGTGACAGATTTGTTCATTAAGTACTTGATAGCCTAGTGGTCAGTATGGAAAAAATTAGAGTAACCATTAATGTAATGTCGAAATTTATTAATAGCATAAATAACTGCTAAAAATTCATTTTCAGTAACTGTGTAATTAAGCTCAGCAGGAGTCATATTCTTACTAATAAAGTAGATAGAATAAGGAAGATGGTTTTCCTCTTGTCCCAAGACAGCTCCAATTGCAGTATCTGAATCATCAAAAGATATATGAAAGGGAAGTGCCCAATCAGGTCCTCTTAAAATAGGAGTTGTGGATAACTAATGCTTGAGTTCTACAAAGGCCTCCTGGCAAAGATTAGTCCACTTGAATTCAACATTTTTCATAAGTAACAAAAACAAAGGAGAAGCTATTTTGGAATTTTTTTAATAAATCTCCTGTAATATCCTGCATGTCCTAAGAAACTTCTCACATCTGCTTGTGTTTTAGGAATAGGAAGGTTATGAATGACTTGTATTTTAGATGGATCCACCTGAATTCCTTGAGATGAAATAAAATGTCTAAGCACTACTCCTTCACTCATCATCATATGACATTTTTCGGTGCTTAAGGAGAGGTGAGCTTGTATACATCATTTAAGTACTTTCCAAAGATTCTATAATGCATCTTCAAAAGACACACCATAAGGGGTAAAGTCATCCATAAATATTTCCATAGATTCATTAAGCATATCAAAAAATATTCCTATAACTGCTCTTTGCAAGGTTGCTGGTGCATTACATAGTCCAAATGGGAGAACTCTATAGGCAAAAGTTCCCCAAGGACTAGTAAAAGTGGTCTTATCTTGGTCTTGGGGTGCAATTCTAATTTGGTTATACCCACTAAACCCATCGAAAAAGGAGAATAATTTCTTCCCTAACAAACTATCCAACACCTGATCAATGAACAATAAAGGAAAGTGATCCTTTTGAGTGGCTTTATTTAAGGCTCTATAATCTACACACACTCTCCATTTCCCGTTTTTCTTAGGAACTATTACCAATGGGGAAACCCATTCACTGTCAGAGATAGGATATATAAACCCTGCATTAAGCAATTTTTGAAGTTCCTCTTTGACAATTTCTCTTAAATTAGGGTTCATTCGTCGTTGGGGTTGACAGACTGGTCGAAAACCTTCCTTGATATAGATACGGTGAGTACATAATTCAAGAGAGATTCCCTTCATATCTTTATAATCCCATGCGAATGCTTCCTTATTTTCAAGAAGTAACTTCATTAATTGTTGTGTTTCAGCAAATTTCAAGTTAGGGTTTATGTTTAATGTTTTTCTAGGTTCAATTTCTACTATTATACTTTTAGAAGAGATGGCGGTTGATTTTTGAGGTAGATCTTCAGACTTAAGCTTTTCTTGGGTATCTATTTTCAAAAGTGCAGCCAGCTGATTATGTGTTTCACGAGTCACAGAGGAGGGTTCAAAAATAAAATTATTAATTACCTCATCCTCAGTGGTATGTTTAAGACTTAAAGCTTGTCTGATAGTCAAAATAGCTTGAATAGCATGATCATCATAGTTCATCCATACATAATTATCATTATTAATCATGGGTGTAGTGTGAGGGTAAAGAGTAAGATGCTTAGTTTCATATCCATTGGAAATTTTCATTGAACCAGATTTGCAGCTGATAAAGGCATCGATTGTTGCTAACCAGGGACTTCCCAGAATTAGAGGATGTCCCCCCAACTTTTATTTAGTCTGTAACACCATAAAGTCAGCTAGGTAATTCCAGGATTCAACTGAGATGACTAGGTCTTCAATAACTCCTTCTGGTTTGATTGTAGAATAGTTAGCTAAATCTAGAATGGTTGGTGTATCTCTGATTACGTTCTTTAGCTGTAACAGTAGTGAAGTTTCAAGAGTCATAATGTTTATAGCAGCACCTAAATCTATCAGGACTTACGAGATTATTTTTTTTCCAATTTGCACTATGACAGTAGGATGGCCGGGATCACCATATTTAACTGGGGGAGTTTTACAGGAAATTAATGCAGATAGATCACCCATAACATGAACTGTAAGGGGCTCTTTAGCTTTCCTACTAGGTTTCTTAGCACAAATATCTCTCATAGTTCTGGCATAAATTGGTACATCTCTTAGTGCTTGTAAAAGTGGAGTTTTAACATACAGATTTTGTAATTCCCCTAGAAGATTAAAATCAGGTGGCTCAGGTGTTCTAGTTAAAACTAAACGCTCAGGGAATGGTGGTTCTACTATTTCAACACCCTTATTAGGGGGTGGTTGTACCTCTTTATGTGAATCATGTTTTTTAGTCTCTTCTTTGTCAGAATCAGAAGAGGTAACATCATTGATAATGGGTTCAACTATTTTCCCAGATCTTAAATGAATGTCATTACATTGTGTAGGGAAAACATGAAGTATAGGCTGGTTCTGAATATCAATAACTTGCATAGCTTTATTATTGGGGTTAGGATTTGGTTGTACAGGTAGTTGGGGTCTCATCATTTGATTATTCGGTGGAGCACCTGATGATAGAGGAAGTGGTTACTGATATTGAGGAAATTGATTTGGAAACGGGAGTTTTTGACCCCTCCAATTCTAATTCCATTGGTTAAAGTAAGATTGTTGTTGTGGAGGCCAAGGAGTCCACATTGCAAGATCTATGAAGGGAGGGTTTTTTTGTTGCATGGGTGGGTAATTCATTTGATTGAAGGGCAGGTATTGCATTTGGTTAAAGGGATGGTAATTTGCTTGACTAAAAGAAGGATAATTGTTCCAACGATTAGAAGATGTAAATGACATATTAGAGTTCATACCTTGTCCTCGTGGTTGCCATTGCCTTCTCTGTGTCAGTAGATAGACTGCTTCAGCTTCTTCCTCGGTTGGTTGCAATGTTGCTTTTATTCCTGGTAAAGAAGGGAATTGTTGCGTTTCATGATCCTTTTCACAAAGGGTGCAAATTGGCACCTTGTCCAATGGGAATTCCCTTAGTGGGTGTTTATCTCTGCATTTGGGGCAAAAGACAACCAAAGCTACTTCTGCTTCAGCTTGTTTAACCTGCAAAGTGTCAATCTATGAAGCAAAAGAACTTAAAATTTCAATTTTAAATTCCTCAAGTAAATTACCTATTTCAGCTCTTGTTGCTCATCCACTGGCTGATTTTTGAACTCTTGAATATGTGGTATCCCTGCTATTTGACATGTTCCTTGCAGATCCTCTTGAACATATTTTACAGAGGTTAACAATTTCATCATATGATTCTTTAGATATGTCCCCTTTACCAAGCATATTTAGCATATCTAGACAATCATCCCTTACTCCTTTTAATAATATTGTTTTAAGAATATCTTTACTTACATCGGGATGATTGGATCTTTGCAAGTTGTACTGTAGTCTTTCCACAAAGTCCTTGAAATTCTCGTCCTCCTCTTGTACCATCTTAAATAGTTCTTCTCTTTTTTCTCTAGTCCGGCAGTAGTCTTGATATTTGAGCAGAAAATTCTATTTCATTTGTTCCCATGTTGTGATTACATGGCCTCCAAGACTCATGAACCACCTTAATGCATTTTCTTTTAATGTTGCTAGAAATAGCTTTAGTTTTTCAGCATTAGTAATGTAATCATAACTTCTACATAATGTATCAAACTCGAAAAGAAACTCATCAGGATCTTTAGAAGATAAACCATGGAAGTTAGGTAAGGCTGAAAGTGGGATATTATTCATGGGGGTTGCTCCTCTAGGGAGATCGCCAATAGGAAACCCCAAGGTAGAGAGAGAATTATCATCTTTTTCCCCTCCTTCGGGATCTACTGGTCCTCCTCCGAAGAATTCATCATTGTTTCCTTCCATTTATTGATCTCCTACTATGCTTGCTCAATCCTCAATGTTTTCTACTGGCTCCTCAATGTTTTCTGCTAGTTCTTCAACATTTTTTTGTTGGATCTTCAACGCATTTTTCTAGCTCTTCAACGTTTTCTACTGGCTCTTCAACATTTTCAGGGCTCATAATTTCTTCTGTTTCGTAGTTCGATTGGGGAAAATGTTGAGGCCTGGGCCTTCGAGAGCTTAGCCTTTGAGAATATTCAGCTTTTGATACGATCTCGTCAATAAAGGTCTTTCTTCCTCCCCTTCCTTTCCCCTTGCCACCTGTAGGGTTAGTTTTCTTGGGGGCTCCGCATCCTCTCATGTAATCTGCACATCTGAAAGAAAAACATCAGTGCTTTTGAAATCTACAATTTCCTTCCCCAGCAGCGACGCCAAAATGTTGGTCACTTTAATTGCTTATTAATTTAAACAATCAAGTGCTACATAGATTGTCAACCTAGGGAAGTCTGTTTATTTCAAAGGCAATCACACACTGTATATGCTCAATATCAAAAGCAATGAAATGTTGTAGTAAAAATTACACTAATCACACCTTGCTCAACAAACTGAAGTCTACTTGAGTTACAGCAAAGGCAATCTTCCTATTGCAGACAATCACCAAATAATCCTGGATTACATTAAAAATACAACAATCTAGGAAAGGAAACCAATCTGCAGAAGGAAAGACCAATTATGCTATAACAGAGAACATGACCCTATTCCCCAAGTAGGAATCTTCAGCACCTATTTCTGATTACCAAGCTTTCACAAACTCATTCTGTAAACAAGATTACCAATTAAAATAATCCACAATTACCTAGTAACGAATTGTATGAAAACAATGCAACAATTAATGGAAAGAGAGTTTCAAAAATAGATAACAGAGTTCCAATACTGCATAAATGATTTCAGAAAATAGAGTTTAACAAGGCATAAATGAAAAGAATAGTTAACAAACTACATAAATAAATGGGTGGATCTTGTCAATAAGGTGGGCCCTTTCCTTCTCACAAGATTCCCCAGAAGAAGGAATAAAAATTAAATGCTCAGAACAAGCTTTTATTCATCTGTCGAAAGTAACACATTACAAAGGATTCACGTTCCTTCTCTGTAAGTCTGTTCAAAAATAAACCTTCCGTAGTCTCTCTAATCCCCCTTCTAATGTTGATGTCTCCTCTTTTTAAAGAGGAGACATCTATAACACAGTTTATTACATTGTAGAAATCCTATTTTTAACCCAATCCGATCTTATATACTGAAATAGGACCTTCTGTTCTTCCATAGTAAAATGTTGTTACAATGGTTATGATGGTACTAGATCCAAGGTGCAGTTGTTATGGCCTGTGTAACAACTTCCTTACTTATCTTTTCCTGTTGCTGTCGTGCTTGAAATATTGCTTCAAAATCGCAAATCACGGGCTGTTTCAACAATGGGATTTGCGTACTATTTGACTGTTTCAGCAACGCGGTCTTCAAACAGCCATGATGGATTAAATTTAGTCTTCAAACAGTTTCAACAATGCGGTTGAAATAGCCATGATGAATTAACTGCAGTCTTCAAACTATTGCAGCAACTATATATTTCCGATTAATGGTTAAATATGAAAGTAATGTAAAATTACATGTAAAACAAGTTAAACATATAGTAAAGAGAAGAATACTATAAACCTTTGGAAGAATGGATGAAATTGATAGTATAGGCTTTAAATATGGACTGGAAAAGAGTGGAATGATAGAAAAATGTATGGTCAAAAAGGTACATTATAGAGTCCTAACACTCTTCAAACCTCGACAGTTCGTTAACCATCTGATCTCTATGAAATATATCCAACGACCATAACTCCATATCGCATTCCCCTCTTGTCCAATAATTAACACCTCAGAAGTTTGCGAAATAGGCAGTTTCTCCCATCCCTTCCCTTGCTACATGGAGATCCTGAATTACATTGCACTACTCCAAATAAAACCATTAACCAATTCACTTCTATGCGAAAACCACCAACTGGTTTACTCATGTGTCAAAACTACGATGGAACATCCCTTCACTGCGCAATAAACCGTTGGTCTGCTCCAAAGCTATGTAGTAACCCCGAGCTACTATTATAAACCTTGCGTTGTGCTAAATTGATATACCATTTCATGAAATGTATTAATCCCCACTGTTTGAAATACGAAAGTAAAACTCCATTGCCAGAGACAGAGAAATCAAGGTAAAACAGTAAAAGTAAACATGGAGGCAGTAATGGTTAAACATAGATGAAATTTTTTTTACCAACAACAATGAAGTTTATCTGAAGTAAAAATAAAAATAATTAAAAGAACAGTAAGTTTAAAAGATGCAAATAGAGCAGGAAGGGACATTTTCCAGAAATTTCCTATTTAAGTCATAGTATTTCAGAAACTAGTGTGGCTAATCCAAGATGAATTTTGAAAAATTAGAGAAGGTTTGTGTTCCTAAGAGGCCAATATACAAACGCCTATCTCAATTTTTACACAGGTATTACAGAATGAGAAATACATTTACATCTTCACAGCCTAATTTTCAGATTATGTGAAATTTTGTTTTAGACATAGTTTTGCAGAGTATATTGTGAACATCTGGAATTGAATGTTGGGATACTGAGAGAGGTTTATCTCAATAAAATGTTTATATACAATAAAATATTTCATTTTGTACATATATATATCTCTTTTTGAGATATATAAAGGGATCACTGGACCCCAATTTTGCAGAATTTCTAGAGCAAAATGCACAAAGGAAGGAGGTAGTTAGTGACTTGGAAGCCTCATCATCAACTAAGAGTTGCTATGAAATTTGAATTTCTATTCTTTGTCACCATCAATCCATAAATAAAGTGCTAAATAGATTCATTATTTTTGAGTGTCCTTTATTTAAGTTCTACTTATGTAATACAGTTTGAGATATTTGTAAACCAATATTGATATTTTTTCAAGATATTCTAGTTTAGAATTTGTATAAATACTTCATCATTTGAAGTATTGAGTGTGGATGAGTTGCTAAACATTTCTGTAGTTTTACTATTCTGGACCTAAGGGTGATTGTAACGATTTCAAGTCAGCAGACTCGATCAAAGAAATACAACATCATATTACAGGATTCCTGTGTTGGGCCATTACAGTGAAGTATTTTCACTTGTTTCTTTGTCAATTTCTTATGTTTTTCATCAATACTTGAATGTTATTCTAAATCAGGAATTGCTATTTCAGAATATGTTAAAAGCACTCTGTTTTGACTAATTATCATTTATATGTTTTCCACTGATATCTAGACTAAGGAACCCTTAACTGCTCCCTAGTTTCGATTGACCTCAGCCTTTTCACTCATAATCCAGATTTAAAAACCCTTAATTACTCTTTATCCCGATCAAAAGAATTTTCACCATTAGCCTTGAATATCTGAAGTAACTCAACTATCTTGCCCTGTAAACATTTTTCTTTAGAACTTGATCCTGATCTGAATGCTTGACACATTGACTCCATTAGCCCAATGGAATATAGATCTACATCTATCCATCTAAGTAAGTAATTTCACCTCCAAACCAAATCAAATAAAATCAAAACCCAAAACCAATTTCCCCTACATAAATAGCCTAAAATCAATTAAAATCAACAAAGATAAATCATATAGAGAGATCCCTCTCTGAGCATTACAAAGGCTAGATCCTAAGGCTTAAAAGTAGGTTTGCGGTCACCTCGGTGAGTTCTTTGTTTAACCTTGAGAAATTACTGAGTGATAACAGGTTGGATAAATCTGAGTAAAAATCATACCAAGTCCACTTGCTACTTTTGTTGAGGATCCATGCAGTACCTCTGTATATGGGAGGCCATGATGGGATCTTATAACTCTCTTGCGTGTTGAACTCAGGACTCTTATAAGGTGCAAAGGCTAGATGCTCAGCTAGGAGGGTTTTAGGAACATAAAAGGGTTTTGGAAGAGTTACTTAGGTAAATAAAAACCTTCTAGGGGGAAGGTGAAGGGAAGGGAGAAGGTAGAAGATACATGGGAAAACAAAATCATTACTGGGAGGTGAAAATCTACTTGCTTGGAAGAAATCAAGCTCTTGTAGGGCTTCCCAGGATCTCTAACCCTCTGCCGAACTGAACAAATGAGAAACTATCCTGAGCGATTATATATAAAAGGGTCACACATGCAGGAAATTAATGAGGCTGCAAGGGTCGCAACTCCAGATTTTTCCACATGTGTGGCCTTTGTGACCCTTACAAACTCTCTGACCTTGTGACCCTTTTGAGGTCACAAGGGTTGCAAATTCTAGGTTTTCCACTTATGCGACTTTTGCGACCTTGCGAACCTTTTGATGTTGCGAGGTCACTAGGTCGTGATTGTCGAAATTTTTTGTTTTTCCACTTGTGCAACCTTTGTGACTCTTGTAAATTTGCGACCCTTTTGAGGTCACGAGGTCGCTAGGTCTAGGAGTTTAATATCAAGTAGAATATGACTTGTGCGACTTGTGTGACTTGTGAAACTTATGCGAGATCACCAGGTCATGAGGTCGCAACTAGGGCGAATGGTCACAAATTTAAAACACGTGACTCAACGACTTGACTTGGAAAGAAACATTTAAGATGTCGCAAGGTTGCAGGATTTAGGCTTAAAAAATAGAGACTGGATGTGACCTAGAATTAAGCAGAAAAATGGTTTGAGAGATAGACTTGAGGAGGAGTTGAAGGTTGGGAAGCCTCCAAGTAAGGGTGTCAAGCTAAGCTAAGGGATGCAGGGGCTCCTGAATTTTGAAGGGTCGAAAATTTTGGAGGGTTGTTGCAACAACAACAAAAATTGGTGTTTCATTGTTATAACCTTAGTATCTCTACTTGCAACTAACCTTGGGGTTTGGAAAGACCATTAGGAATGTTTCGCTTCCAGATTGTGCCAATATAATTTCCTTATCACCCTTATTATAGATTAGTAGGCCCTCGCTATCTTGAATATCCTTGCTAACACCCAAGACAAAAATATCTCTGGAGGCTCGACAAGGGGTCTAAATAATGAAATGGGTTGTATATATTTTTGGTATATTTCTTACATTTCTCTAGTGTTGCTCCGCTTCCAGTGAGCCTAAAAAATACCCTGACGAAGTCACTACCTATAAATCAACATTGTTTCCCTACTGCTAGCTAGCTTGGATAGTACCCTAGTGGAATTGTTGCAACTCCTCTCTGTGAAGGAAGCCTTTCTTTATCCTTTAGCCCTTATTTTATTTTATTTATGTGCTCATAGAGATTATTTATGTGTGCTTATTAACACTTATTCTTATGGCATTTATTTTCCTGGGTGGATGAGGGAGCCTAACTTATTTTACTTGCAAGATAGGTTGTTTATGGTTTTTCAGATACTTTACTGTTTTCCTGAAATACGTTTTCACACATTAAATTTTTCTATTTCCCCTTTGTCCAGCTTTCTGAATCAACCAATTCATTTCGAATGCATTTCCAAGTCAAAATATGGGGCATTATGTTCAAAGATAGGATATCATGGATAACCTGAATTCCCCACAAAAATGGATTTCGACATGCAACCTTGGTCGAGACTTAAGGGATATTCAAGTGCATGCATAGAACAAGGAACATATTGGCCATTAGTGTAGAGGCTACCTAAACCCTTAAGTTTTCAGACTTAAGTGAAGCTTCAGAAAATATTCATTCAAGGTGAACCCTTTATTGAAAATGGGAAACCAAAATGACACTCACAAAACAAGGAAAGAGACAAACTATGGTACAAACATGGGTTAAGAATATTCGGGAGCTGTTAATTGAAGTATAACTTGATATCGTGGCCACTCATAGGGAGGGGTTCAATCCTCCCTTCTAAGGTTTTCATTCTATAGGTGTGCTATCCAATTTTCTCTCTAACCCAAAAATGACCAATCCATAAGGCCTGAAACTTGGTGTGCTTCCCTTTCTCTTCATAGGCTTTATTCCATTTAAGGACGAGGTCACCTACATTAAACTATTTATTCCATATGGAATTCTTATCAAACCATCTCTTGATTCAACTTTGGCGAACAAAAAATTTCTCCCTAGCCTTCTAACTTTCTTCCTCCATTTTGAGCAATGTGTCAATACTAAGTCTGCATGACAGGATAGGATGAGCCACAAGATTCTTGTGACAACTAGAGGGCGGGTAGGTAGACGTTTGGTGGTAGAATGGATACTTTACCATAGACGAGGAAGAAATGGGAGGTCCCAAGATATGGTTTTTGGGTGACTTGGTCTGCCCATATAGCGTTGCTCAGGGAGTCATGTCAGTTTTGTTGTTGTGAGATAAGGTTTTCTTGATGATGCGAATCAGGTTTTTGCTGGTGCAGTCTGCTAAGTCATTTCCTTAGTGGTAATAGTTAGTGGAGTGATTTAAAAAAATAACATTGTCTAAATAAAAATCATACAACTTAAAATATGAGAAGTACATAGAATTATCAAACACAAGAGAGGTTGAAATGTCGAACCTGGTTACAATGTGTTGGTTTATAAAATATATTACCTCTTAATCATTGACTTTTCATAATGGGACAACTTCAACCCACCTTGTGAAGTAATCAATGGCCATGAGAATGTATTGGTGTTAATTTGAAGAATATGGAACAATCTCCCCGATGACGTCCAAAACCCACTACTGGAAAGGTTCTTATACTACTATGGATTGAAGTGGAGCAGACTGCCGACATTCTCTTCCAACGCATTTCTAACAAATAGAAAATTTGTGGGAATATGAATGAGCATCCCTAAATAGGTTAGGGTAGTAGAAAAAGCCCCCATGATACTATGGGTATTGGTGTCACCAACACAATGGCCCCCTAGTGGTCCATTATGCAACTCTTTCTAGACCTGTTGTGTGTCATCAAACTCTAAACACTTGAGTATTACATTGTTTTTATGTTTGCGGAAAAAGTGTCCTTGTAATAACTAGTAGGACACAAATTTAAGCCTCACAACCCTTTTTTTCTTGAGGACAAGGTTAGAGACAAGGACCTTTGTCCTAAATACTGCTTTAGATGAACATACCAAGATGGGGAGTCAAGTACAGTTGTGAGCTTTGTTTGGTACATCTCAATCTCATGATCCCAGTCTTATGATTCCTCATTGTCTAGATCTATAGCTTCAACGGATAACTTCCATAACCCATATCCTTTGAATGTGTAAGTGGGTTTAAGCTCCAAGTCGTATTCATGAAGGCACATCATCTAATTTCCCATTCGTTCATCGATTTCATGCTGGAAAAATAATGATCGAACGATAGGGTGAGGGATAAATACCCTTACATGCTTCTTCAGAATGTATGTCATGAAATGATTCACTTCTTAGTATACTATGTATGCATGTTTTTCCATGTCTAGGTAATTAAGCTTTACGCCTTGTAGCCCTACCGTTATGAAGGCTATGGGCTGCTCATTGGGAGTATCATCTTTCGCTGTGAGTATGACACCTAATGATGAGTTTGAGGCAAAAGTGTAAAGGATGATGTCCCTGTTAAAATACAAACTATATAGATATGGGGCCTCTACAATGGCTTTCTTGATTCGATAAAAATCCTCCTTCTCCTCTCGATTCCATTTAAACACTAAGACCTTCTTAATCATATTTTACAGTGTTTTGATGATTTGGGAAAAGTTAGAAATAAAGTTGCAGAGGAAATTGATCTTCCCAAGGAAAGACTACATACCCTTTTTTCCGCTTGGGAGAGGGATATGAGCGATAAATTTCACGTGGTCTGGGTTGACGGTGATCCCGTCCTTTGTTATGATATGACCTAAGAGATTACCTTCCAATACAGAAAAAATGCTCTTCTTCAGATTTAGTGAAACCCCATATTTTTGACATCGCTCAAATATTTTCTTGAGATGGCATAGGTGGTTAGATATCTTCTTAGAGAATACTGTGACATCATCTTGATAGACCACCACACTCTAACCCATCAATCCCTTGAAAGTGATGCCCATTTCCATTTGGAAGGTTTCTCTAGCATTAATTATACCGAAGGGCATGCGTCTAAAATCAAACGTTCCCCATTTTGTTCTGAAGGTCGTCTTCAAATGGTCAGGTTTGGCCAACATGACCTGGTTGTATTCAGAGAAGCCATCGAGTAAAGAGAACATCTCCGAACCAGACATGAATTGAATAATCTGCTCCATAGATGGAACATGAAAGTTGTCTTTGTTTGAAGCCCAGTTGATATTTCGGAAGTCAGTGCATAGCCAGATCTCACCAGACTTCTTTCGTATGGGAACTAGGTTTGAAACCCATTTAGAATGACTGAATTTGAAGATAACACACACTTCAAGGAGATTATTTCACTCCTTTTGGGTAAGAGGATCCAAGGTAGGATTCACCTTCCTCAATTTATGTTGGAAAGGCTTGACCCCTTCTTTCATCAGTATCACATGTTGGATAATATCAGTGTCATAAGTTTTGAGGTCATCATAAGTGGAGGAAAACACATCCAGATACCTCTTAAATAATTTTATGAATTATTTATTTTCTTCAGGCGAACATCCACTACAAATATTGATTTGCGAACATCAATTCCAAGATTGATTTTCTCATGTGAGAGTGTGGAGCTTTGTGTCTTGGTATTTGGTGGGCCCTGAAACTGGTTATGTAGATCAAAAATATTTTCTAGGTGACAAATCCTTTGGGAATGGGGTTACCATTATTCTCATATGCTTCCTTTTTCAAGCCCTTTTTATTCTCTTCCTCTTTTATTGCTGCATCCTTGAATATGTCGGCCTTCAAGATGAAGTCAAGAATCTGCCGATCATCATTAAAAATGTGCATATTAGTTACATGATCTAGAACAATGGGTTTATTCAAAATTTCAATGGAAAAACCATCTCTTAGGTGTGTCAAACTAGCTACGACATTAGTCAAAGTGTCAGCGACATCATTATTCATTCTAGGAATAGACTTAATGGAAAACTATTTAAAGGAAGAGATTAATCGACATACCTCTTGTTGATACCCTTTTAAGTGCAGTGACAAAAAATGAATTATATTACGTACCTACATGGTGATGATTTTAGAATCACCGATCTCTTCAAGCATTCAAAATTTTGGTCGATAGCTTTCTTGAGCCCAAGGATCAGTGCCTCATACTCTGCAGTGTTGTTGGTGCATTGAAATTCTAACCTACCAGAAATTTAAAACTTATTTTTTGGGTGGTCCATAAGGATACAACTAGCACCAACTCCATCTTGTGTCTTGAACCCATCATAATATAATGTCCAAATTTTATTATCAGGTGTGACTATGCCAAATTTATTTACATATATGGTACATGGTTCTGTAGCATTAGCTAGAGGATGAGGAAGGAGTTCCAGCTGGGTGTCAGGTGGGATAGTTGATGGAAAGGATTGATAGCACCCAAAGTTGGCCTCCAAGAAACACATTCCCAATTCTTCTTGAGAAAAGCTAATGAGTTTGTTATTAACTTTGATATGGTTATTCTTTCCTCTGTAAGGGATACATAGGTGGTACTAGTCGGTGGTGAAATATCCCTCGAGTTTTCTTGAACGATCTCTACAAAGAATTATGTCGTATGATTTTGGGATGTTAAAAAGGAATATTCCAATACACTAGTGCACCCTAGAGTCTAAAGAAAATATAATTATCACATTATTTAGCTCACCGATGATGGACACTTGGGATCTATCTAGTTGAATGATTCTAGCGTCGGTATTCTTCAGTTGAATATAAAGTTTTTCTCATATAGATAAAGGCATGACATTGGTCAATGCACCCGAGTAAAAAAGGGGGGTTGAACCTCTCAAATTGGATTTAGCAACGTTGAGTATGGGTTGGAGGTTGACCGAGGCCCGAGGTTCGATAGAATAAATTTTATTTGAAGAGGGATAACCTTTGTTGGTTGAGGATGTGGTAGCGAAGACTTTGATGATCAATTCTCATTAGATAGCTATCCTAGAAAGCTCATAAATTGAAATGTTGGCTAGATAATTCTTGATGTCTTCAAAAATATTATACCCTAGGTATGATGAAGTGATGCTTTCTGAGGGTGACTAGAGAAGGGAAGGGGATTGCACAAACTTAGACGCAATCCCAATAGTGGAGGGTGGGCCTTCCCATGGGCCAAAGCATCCTTTTGGATATGACTAGATGGCACCTTAGGAGTATGGTTAAAGGGATGGTTTGAGTTGTTAGGAGGGAGGATCCTTATTAAAAATGCTTTATTTTTCTCTTCCAGTATAGAATCAGGTTTCAACCCTTTAATCCCATGGTTATAAGTCTTTGGTAGTTTGGATGGGGGAACATCACCTACATTGGCTTCTAGGAAGGATTGAACCTCTTCCCCGTGGATGAATTTGAAAGCTTAGATGGTAGAACCTATGTTTTTTTCAGGTGGGGGTGGTTTCTCCCTCAGGATCATTAGCCTCTTCACAAAATCTCCTACAGTTTGATCCTGAAGTGGTTGAGTAACTATTGTTGTCATGCTATGTATCCATTATGGACAGGTCTTTTCAAAATGAGAGACATGGTGAAAGGTGAAGAAACTATCTTTACCAATATCCTCAACATTGATGTTTGTGTTAGAGCTTTAAGAGGACCATGTGGGAGCATTGTTGTTATTCTTGAAAAATGGTTTAGGTGGCCTATTATCGAATGAGGCATCACTAGTTTTCCTTTTCAAATACGAGACTTCATTCATCAATTTTTTTAAGGATTTGGCTATACTTACAAAATAAAAGGATTATGTGTCCTTGTCACAAGACTTACTAGTTGATGGTTGAGTTTTCTTATTTGTAGATTTGGACTCGTCCCGAGTGTCATGGTCAAGAACTCATACAGAGAACATATCATTTTCAACGATGAGAGCTAATATGAAGTTCTCCACTAGGGTGGCCTTAACTTCGTGTTTGGAAAACACAAAGATATTGTGTGGAAGGGCCCTGGTGTAATAGTCCATAGTGATAGAATCATCGAGATCAACATTCGGTGGGAAATTAGTGAAAATAGTTACAAATCAATGGTTAAAGTCTTTGACCTTCTCCTTCTTATGGCACTTCAATGTGTTCAATTCAGTGAGGAGCATGGAAGGGATCTTATCTTCCAAGAACTTTTCAGGAAATTTCCTACGTAATTCCTCCCATGTGCGTATGGAAACAACTGGTAGGGAGCGATACTCGGTTGTGGCTTTGTTCTCCAAGGTGTGGGGAAACAATCTGAAAGCTACTTCATCATATTGCACTCTCATCATTTGCAAGTCTAGGTAGAAATTTCTAATATGATCTCCAACTGAAGTTCCCTTTTTTGTGTCAAAATCCAGAAGGTGTTTGTTAGGGTGATGAGGCATGTCATGAAGTGGACCTCGAATTCTTAGAGGGGGTTGGGCCATCCAGGCTAGTGGTTGCACTCGGTTAGCCCTAGGAAGCGATTAGAACATAATATGGTCGAAATTACCTTCTGATTGGAACATAATATGCAAGGGCCTCAATTATTTTTGTGTGACTTCACAAAAAGGATTGTTCCTTTCTACAGGAGCATCCTTGAGTTTGGGAGGTTGGGAGTCATCGTGCTCGAGATCTTTGAAAGGTGGACCCAGGATGGATTCAGAGAAGTCTGAGGAGAAGAAGGATGGGGTCTGTTACTATATTTTTAGGAAGTTTCTCGGTAAGGGTGTGTTTTGGTGCCTACCATCATGCCCTCCTTCTAGCACCAAATTTGTCGATGGGTTGGAATTTACCGACAATAGTTAGGGGATATCCTGAATGCAAAATCCTAATTATAATCTACACATTTTGGTTTAGGGATCACATCTGGTATGTAGGCCTAGTTTCCATCTAGTTGGTTGAAGTAAGCTTCAAAGGAAGAGGAAAATTATTTAGTGAAGGAACATAAAAGCTTTGATAAACAAAAGTAAGTAATTGATGAGTGCCCTATAAAAAGTATACCATGAATATCAAGATAGACTTCAAAGCATGAAACTTAAGAAAATAATTATTAGCAAAACCCTTAATAAGATCACACATATAATAGTAATAAGCTTAAAAACTGGGAAAGGGTTCGCAATAGCTAAGTAATTCAATCATATCAAGTGAAAAATACAAAGTAATATAATGTCGATATCAATAAAACAATTTATAAACATAACATGAGATTAGCATATCATATACCATCCATTTGTTGCAAGAAAACGCATAACATCGGAGAATACATGAGAGGGGAGTGTACCGTAACTCAATGAAGCTTTCATTTCATTGAGAAGACGATATTCATAGCACAACCATAAAACAGGATTTCATTTCATTGAGAAGAAGATATTCATAACACAACCATACAACAAGATTTCATCGGATCCCATAGTGAAAATAAACTATTACTCCTTGTATTCACAAAAAGAGCACAAGTTCTCAAAAAATCAATATATCTCCAAAATAGTCCAAAGACCAAAGTACTTTACAAAATGAACTGAGGGTGTATTTATAGAATAGAGTGTGACTCTTTAGTTACTCAGGACACTTGGTCTCCCTCGTAACCTTTGATCTACCTATGACCTTTCGACTCCCTCATGATTCTCAAGGCTCCTAATTATGCTATTCTACTCTATCATCCTATGCGACATAAAATTAACTAACTCTATGTTAAAAATCTAGTGATTGGAAAATACAGGGCTTTAATGTGTTTTAGCTCTCTCAGGTAGGTTTTCCATATTTTTAAATCAACATCTATTGGGGTTAGCTATGGAATTTCTTCACCATGTCTGTGGAGGCACACGAGAGCATCTAGAACTAGAGTTCCTTTCTTGGCATTGATCTAATTAGACAAGGTTGCCAATTTTGTGTATATTCTAAATGGTTCCACCACGTACTGCGTGAAACTCTCCTTTGTCACCTGCAAATCACTTGAGCTGGAGGCTTTCTTAAGTGTACCAAGAAATATTTCGATTTCTTGCAATATCACCCCCTGGATTTTAACTATCCCTAATGTTCCGAGAGAAGGTGCATTATGAAATTCAACCACCGACTCCAATCCGCTAGAAGATGGTTGTACAATGCAATGAATTTGTTCACATCCTTATCCAACTTATCTCGTGATAGGATCTTCATGCACAACTACAATTTATCATTATAATAGTGACCCAATCCTTCTTTGTAAGAGGTCTTAGCACCTCTTGATACTTGTTGGTCCATTCAAGGATGTTGTCTACTACTGTGGAGGCCTATTTTAGCCTAGTATACTTCTCCTTAGTATCATATTGTATAGATATAATAGGAGAGAATTTATAATGAAACTTCACCATTTCTTCATAAAATAATGTCATGGACCCTCCCAAGGTCTTGGTTTCTTCTCTTATTGAGGGTTTTAGTTCTTTTTTTCTTGCATAAGCTTGGCGAAGGGCTTTGTTTTCTTCTTCTAGATTATTCTTCTCTTTCTCTACCTTAGAAGCCCTTTGTTTAGATGCATACAATTTGTTTAGTAGATTTGTAGTCTTTTTTCTCATCATCCAACATTTAATTCAATTGTGTTCATGAAGGAGGTCTCTGCTACGGCAATCATTTTAAGGATTTACAGTAGTATCTAGGACGGTTTCTGTTTCTATAGACATAGACAAAGGTTCTATTGGGTCCTTGGCATCCCATTTTCTCCTCTCCTGCATTATTTTGTGGTTGAATTGATCAAATTTGAACCGATTCAAGTCTAACACTTCTTCCTTTTCCTCACCTGGAAGGCCTAGGTCTCTTAGGTGGAGGTGTCCTCTAGTGAAGGAAGTGGATGAGGGGATGTCCAATGGAGGTAGTTTTGCCTTTACGTTGAGATGTTTTTGTTGTTCTAGGGCCTCTTCTTCTTCTTTAATAGCCTCCTCTTTCTCTCTTTTGTATTCCTCTCCCTTTCTCCTTTTCTCTTAAACAAAGCTTGAGGGAATATTTTGTGTGGGATAGATTATAGGCTCTCATAAATTGGATAGGTCGCAAGGAGGGGTAGGTTGCATGATCTTGGGAATCGTGTAGGTCGTGAGGTTGCAGAAGTTGTAGGGGTCGTGCGATTTTAGAAGTCATGAGGGTCATGAGGTCACAGGGTTGACGAGGGTGCAAGTTCGCAGGTCACATTAATTCACCTATCACGATTTCAATCCATGTGACCTGTTTGTCAGGGCAACTCGGCAAAGGGTCGAGGTTAAATTATTGGATTATGGGCTCCTCTCGGCCAAAAGGACTCATAAAAGGGGAAAAAGAGGCTAAGTGGATGAGGAATGGGCTTAGTTGGTAAGGCACAGAAGGTGCAAAGGCTAGATGCTTAGCTAGGATTGTTTTAGGAACACAAATGGGTTTTGGAAGATTTAATTAAGTAAATAAAACCCTCCTAGGGAGAAGGTGAAGGGTCGGGAGTAGGTAGAAGACACATGGAAAATTAAATCATTACTAGGAGGTGAAAAGCCACTTACCTAGAAGAAATCACACTCTTGTAGGGTTTTCTAGTTTCTTGAACGCTCTGCCAAACTGAACAAATGAGCGACTATATATAAAATGGTCACACGTGTGGGAAACTAATGAGGTCACAATGGCCAAATCTCCATATTTTTACACTTATGCGACCTTTGAAACCCTTGCAACCTTGAGACCCTTTTGAGCTCGCGAGGTTACTAGGTTGCGAGGGTCACAACTTCTGTGTTTTCCACTTGTGTGACCTTTACAAGTCTTGCGACCCTTTTGAGGTCGCGAGGGTTACAACTTTTGTGATTTCCACATGTGCGACCTTAGCGCCTCTTGCGACCTTTGTGAATCTTGCGATCTTGCGACCCTTTTGAGGCCTCAAGGTCACTAGGTCGCAGGAGTTTAATATCAAACAGAATGTGACTTGTGTGGCCTGTGCGAATTATGCGAGGTCGCCAGTTCATGAGGTCACGACAAGGGAGAAAGATCACAAATTAAAACATGTGACTCAATGAATTGACTTGGGCAGAAAAATTTAAGAGGTTGCAAGGTCGAAATATTTAGGCTTAAAAAATAGAGACTTGATGCGACCTAGACTTAAAAAGAAAAATGGTTTCCAAACTTCTGATAGATAGAATTGAGGAGGAACTAAAGGCAAGGAAGCCTGCTGGTAAGGGTCTCAAGCTTAGCTTAGCTTAGAGATACATGGGCTCCATAGTTTTGAAGGGTCAAAATTTTTGGAGGGGTTTTGCAATGGCTACAACACAATGATACAAAATATAATTTTACACTATCTTGTTACCTTCAACTCTGCATCCTTATTTACCCATCCCAGTGAGTATGGTTTTGGATTATTAGGAACTTCCAACCCCAACTTCTTGACTAGATTTGGTGCAATGAGATTTTCCTGTGATCCTGATTCAAACTAAGCATCAATATTAATCTTCTTGACCTATATATTTATATGGAAGAGTTTGGTAATTTATTTATATTCATGTTTTTTAATGATACTAAGATTCATCACCTTCTACACTAAAGTACAAATAATATTCTCATCCACGTCTGAGCTGCTTTAAACTTGATTTCTCGAATCTGCAGCCATGATATTCTTCTTCTTGTTATATTTCTTCTTTTTCTTCAGTTTTAGCTCTAGATGCAACTTCTAGAACTTCTCCTCTATACGCAAGCCTCATCCACCGATTTGGGCTTGAAATTGAGGAGTACATCTAGGTTATTTGGAGATATACTCAACATTATAGCTATTTTCTGAATTATGTGGTTTACTCCTGCATGCTTTAGCTTCGATTTTGATTGAAATAATATCACTAGATCCACTGATCCTCCAGGTATCCAATGGGATAAAACTGTGACTTAATGAGGGTTTTGAAATCCTCCTACTTAGTTACTGGAGGTTCTCACTCCAACCTCGTGGTTTTCGTGTGGCTCTCCGACCAAATCAGTGCATGGCCCTTTATTTTCAGTCGCACAAATGAGATCTTTTTCCCTTCCTCTATCCGATGTACACTGAAATAAAATTCTAATTGTTGCAACCAGTGGTTAAGATTCAGAGAGTCGATATCACCTATGAAATGATATCGAATTATTCTTCCATTCTAAATAGGGATTGATTGATGACACTCGAACTAGGTTAATGTTTTTTGGGTTCTTTCTTCTGTTGGTTCTCTGTGTCTTCCTGGTCTCCCGATCCCCCTTTTGATTTATCCTCTACTTTCGAACCCACATATTATCCAAATATACCCAACTTATTTCTTAAGGCCTCCATGAGGAGGTATACATTGCAGTATATACCCGCGACTTGTTTTTCGAGCCACGAAAACCTCGCCTTTGTAGGATAACGACATTCATTTACAAATTCGGTGGCCATGATTAGGGTTTTACAATTTTCGGCCTTGTCGATCTAGATCCCTTACAATCTCTAAAAAATACCCAAATAAATTTGTTCTTATACCAAATTATCTATAAACTCCCATGGATATTCCACTAGATAGTTTTTCATAACAAATCTAATAATATTATATTAAAAATATGAGATTCTACACTATTATAGTTTTATTTAATTTCTAGTTATGTATATTTTACTGTAGAGAAAAAAAAATAAGCTCACACACATATAAGACACAATATATTCTCTCTTGGAAACCATTTCAAAAGAAAACCTAGCTAGAAGGTGAAGTCACTCTGCTCTCTTTATTTGTCTAGAAATATGGCTATAGGTACAAAGAAATAATGTATGTGGCCCGTGGGTAGCCACAGTGCACAGGTCCTCTTTATGTGCTCTACCTCGTAGCTCTTGTGGCTATATTTTCTCAGCTATGGAACAAACTTTTCTTGAAAGAATGTAATGCCTCTTCCTCCTAGTGACCTGGTTATAACACAACACGATATCCTACTAGTGGTTAAGTTTTAGTACATTAACTCTTAACTAGATTTACAATATAAAATATTCTAGAGTATTTTACATCACAAACACATGGCTAACCTTTTTTCCATGAATAATGGAAGATAATGCGGCATCCTCCCAAACTATAGGTGTGAAAATAGGAATTTCAACTTCTTAGTGCCATAACTTTTGCATACAGACTCTAATTGATGCGCTTATTGCATCATTGGAAAGGTCTCTATGTGTAGAATAACATGAAAAGGTGCGACGCTAAATTTTTAAAGTTATACCCCCAAAAAACATAGTTTGATGCCTCAAAATGATACCAAAATTTTTCAGACCTTGTTTTGCCAAAATGAGTCTTGCCAGTAAAAATGGTACCGTGAGATTATTCCTCCACTTTTTCCACTCCAAATGCATTGAGATGGATGAAAAACAATATAATTATCCAATTCATATCAATACTTATTGCTTAAAAAGTTGGAAACTTCCTTTTGAAAATATTTCTATGACGTAAGAATTGTTTTTCCCCGTCTCTAATATTCCAAATGGTGTTTGTGCTCTTTCGTTTTGTTACAACCATGTGGAGAAATCAAGTGTTATTATCCCCATGACCTTGTACTAAATTCATCCTTATCTTAAGTATCCATTCTTTTTCTTGAAATTTCAATATTTTCTTTTTTTCTAGCCTTAAGATCCATAAGTGTCTTCTTAGTATGTTCAGTAAAGAAATCACAACTTGTGGGGTCAATAAATGTTTCTATTTCTTGCACAATGATTTTCAATTCCTTACAGAGATCCTTCTTGCACTCTCTTGTCCATGAGAAAACCATCAACTTCAACCTGCTCAATTTGAAAGATACCATCTCCATATTATTTTTTGGGTGTATCCCTAAAGGTTGAAGCCAGAGGTTCTTACGAGGTATAAAAACTATTTTTCTTGTAACTACATATGGTTGAACTTAAATGGAAAGGCCACTGACACATTTTCTCTATTCCATTCTAGAAAAATTATGTAATGATCATAAATATAATTGAATAAGGACCATGGCAGTAATAATTTCATTCTACTGTACAAGTAGGAATGTACAAGAAACAAATCTATCGTTTTAGCTATGCCCTCTTCTTTGGAGCGCCCATTGCTCCAAGTTGGGCAGATAGGACTGGGGACTATATCCTTTAGCATTTAATGGGAAAATAAGTATTTGAAGTAACCTTCTAGTAGATCCAACTTGCTTTTCTGTCCCCATATCTCCATGACATCCATTGTTAGATTCACATCCCATGCTACAATGAGAGATTGGATATCCAAAGTCCGCTACAATCAATATTATCCCAAAAAACATTGTGGTTGGAGTAAGGAGCGTATATATTGAGAATTGGCAGATGATTGTAATATTCCCAAATGTATCCTCTGAATATGATTCCAAAATTTTTTTTTAAAGCTTTGAGGGAAAATAGTTTAGGGTATGAAATCATGACCAATCCCCTAGACATGCCCAAAGAACTTGTTGCGCAAAAATCCTGATTAGGGTATATTTTCAATAGAATATCCCAACACTTCTCTTTGTCTAACATTTTCCCTGTAAAAGAACTAAAACTGGATATTTATAATGAACAATATAATTAAGAGATCTTCTAGTTTGGGTTGATCCTAGGCCCCTCACATATAAATAAATTATCTTCATTAAGACGTTCATGTTGTGGGTTTTTCCCCTCTAAGGACCCACAATACAGAATCATCATGCAATCCATAAGCTCCATTGGAAGAAATAGGATCAAAAGGTGGATATAGAGCTTCCTCCAGCAACTTTCAAAAACAAGAGTTTATATCAGATATAATACCTATAAAAGAAGATGTTTTCTTATATTTAGTACATTTATTCCTTCGTGCCAACTCTCTCATTGGCTATTTAGGGCTTTTAAAAACATATTTCTATCTGAAGAAATATTTTTGTAGTCATAGGTTCCAAATAAAAAGACCCCTTATTGTTTAAAAATTCCAACTCGGCATCCTCTGAGAGAGGGGAATAATTTTTTCCCTATGTAGGCCTATATCAAATGGGAAATAACATTGGAGGCCTAGAGTCTTGTTGATATATGAACTCCTTATCTTCCAATCAACATAGAGAGGAATAGGAAATAAATATTGGGTCCAATCTAATACACCCCCATTCTCAATGAATCTTTGTTTCTCCAACCTTGAATTTTGTAGATATCCCGCCTTATCAGCACCTGACTGTAAATTTTTTTGTAGACTATAAGACTTTGTGGGAGCTTCCTTGAGGGTTGTCTATAGATATATAGAAGTAGAAAAATTATGCCTCTCCTCCCTCCTATAGTTTTCAGGATCATGATTCGCAAAAGAATCATCCTAACCTGACTTATAATGACTGCCATGAAACTGTTGTGGGAAATCAACGATAAAATAACTAGTTTTGTAGTAACCAACACATCTTAACATGACACCCGAGTAGTCCACTTGTTGATGGATGGAGAAAGAACCCCAGTATATATCCACAATAATATATAATCCTCCAAAGTAATCAAATTCCACAGGAACCAAGCTACTCTATTTTCCAAAATTCCCTCACAACCCTCATCTACATAAGAGAACTTTCCAATCTTATTGGCAATTTCCATAATGGCTTTTTTTGAGAAAAACTCCAAAGGAAGGTCAGAGAGCTTCACCCATATAATTTTTCATTTCTAAACTTCCTTAATTGGGTTGAATCCCACCGACCATCCTTGAAGACATAAGAATCCTCTACCTTTAACACAAAGCACAAATGCAACCTTATTAGCATCCTCCTCCTTCAAAATATGAAATCCAAACCAACCATTAAGTGACACACTTACCTTTGGCCAATAATGGAGGATGGAAGACCAACTCTTATCAATCTAGTATTTCAACTGAGCACCAAATATTTTAGAAAACTCCCAATGCTCGACCAATACCCTCTATTTAAGCCTCACAATGTTATCCCAATATGCATCCACCCCAAGGATAAGACTTTGGACGCCCTCTTCCACCTTGATTGTTTTTTTCCTCCTACTTCTAGAATTATTGCTCAATGAATCCTAAACAGGAACATCTTTTAGAAGAGCATAGCCAACTTCCCTTAATGGATTCTCTCTCACTTTTTTTAAACCACATGTAGATATTTGGAGCACCCCACTTGACCTGCAATCTCATTTTCAGTCACAACGGTGATATCTATTAGTTCATCCACATCAGATATGTTGTCAATCAAAGAAGATTGACCAACCATGTTGGTTGTTGGCTTGGCACTTCCATAATCCCACCATAAATTCAAATAAGACCTGCCCAAATAAATTGAAATGTTCCACCTTATAATATAAAACTTAAAGGTATCTTAGATCACTAGATTCTCTGATTCGATTGAAGAATAAACCCTAGCCAAGAAATAGTACATCTTAGCCCCACCATACCCATTTATTGGATCCAGCCAAGCTTAGAATATCATAACCATCCATTCACAACATTCTAGCACAACCATTGGTATGAAAGTCTATGGGACTATCTCACACCAAAATACCATAGTCAAATATGGGGGTGAATGCATGAATATGGGTTACACTTTTGGGCCAAATGTGGCGATGAAATTTCATTTTTTTCCTCTTTTATTGAATTGAATCCCTTAAAATTCATATAAGCACTGTGAATTTTGATTCCAAGTAAAAAGACAAATTGTGGAGAATTATGTTGTTGTCCTAATGATATTTTTTCCAGAAAAATTTAATGTTGTATAATATGTCAATTTTCCATTAATGTCATATAATATTTCAATTTTATATATATATGAGCATGATCTAGACAAATAGAGCTAAGTTTTTCATATTAAAATTTATTTTTTATGAAAAATTATATTTTTTATTATTTTTCGAAGTTGGAGAAGTAATATTCAATTGCATTTTGGAGACACATGTGTACACATAAGGTTTTTTTCAACTATTGAAATAAATAGAAAAACCAGGAGTACCCTTTTGAAGAGGACTCGTAAATGAAAATAGTGGTATTTTTCAAAAAAACATTGTGTATATTTTATGATATTTTTGTTTTATTCAACCTCTTTAAAATTGTTCAAAAAAATTTCAAACATGATGTTTAAAATAAATTAGATGAAAAATATCATATGAATTCAAAAATTTCAAACTCATATGCCATTGGATAGAGGATTCCTTCATGAATCCAACATGATCAACTCTACCACCTAAGGACAGAATTTTCCTCAAGTCCGATAGGGTACAAAATGGTGTTGTGGGAAAATTTGCAGAAGGGGTGCTGAAATTGTGGATTTTAGGACTTCAGAGGCTTGCACTCCATTTAAATTTAAATTTCAAATATATCGATTGAGGGTTTACAAATATTTGTGGTTAATAGGGGCTCGATTGAGCCTTTAATAAAAAAAATAAAAAAATTAATGATCTAAAATTTAAGTTTTTACCACATTTTAAAATTTCAAATTTTATTATAATTTTTGTTATCATGTCATGTAGAAACCTTATTAAATTTAATATTAATATTAAAAAGTTATATATTATTAAATTAAATAATTAAATATGTTATTAATATAAAAAAATTAATACTAATATATTTGAGTTAATATTAAATTTATTAACTATAGATTAATATAATATTATTAACTTTAATATAATATAAATTTTATTATATTATAATATATACTAACACAACAAAGCAACGAGAGATGACAAAGGTATGAACCATACCATTCATGGATTCCTAGAGTTTCTATAACCCTGCAACGAAGTCGTTAGGGCTCTCCTCTGCTCTACCGACGGCACCTAACGACCTCAACATCTCTCCTTCATTGCTTGCCTCTAAACTTTGTTAATGGCACCCCCTTCGGGAGGGGCAGTAACCCCTCTCCCACATGAAAAATTGCCTTCCGACACAGCCAATATGGTTGCAACCACGCAAACCCCATCCTTTGACTCCGCAGGGACGCAAGAAGATCCATATGTTGAGAAAAATGACAAAAAAGAGAATTAAAATGCTTCCGAGGCACAGAAGAAAGCCTCCTCTGCCACATGCATACCAATCACAATAGACTGAATCAAAATCGATCTTCCAGGACACCATATCAATGGCCATATTTAGTACATAAAGGACCATGCCCTCATCGCCAAATTTATTGGTTTTTGGCCGACTGAGAAGGCTCTCCAGGGATGGATAGCTTCAAAATGCAAACCAAAAGGACATGTCATCCTGCAGCTGAGACCAAAAGGATTATTCAATGATATTTTCAACTGCATAGAGGAAAAATATAGTATTCTGGACGAGGGTCCTTACTTTCTCAACTCGTTAGGCCTATATTTGAGAGACTGGATTGAAAGATTCAATCCCGATAAGGAAGATTTTAACTGGGCACCAGTTTGGATTAGAATGTACTCACTACCATTGGAATACTGGGATGAGGAAACCCTAAAGACATTGACAATGAATTGGGAGAGTTAATCAAGATATCTGAAGAAACCAAGCTTAGAAGATACACCTCCTATGCAAGGATTTGTGTATACATGCACCTAGCCAAAGCCCTCATAGATTCTGTAAGTCTTTTTCATGATGATTTTGAATGGATCCAACCATTGACTATGAGCATGTTCCTTTTCGATGTCGAAAATGCCATGAACATGGTCATATTTTCAGGGATTTCCCCTTGAATATCCCTCCCAAAACTACCCCAGCCTCTGAACACACTGATGCGGAGGGATTCACCAAAGTCCCTAGTTGCAGAAAGCATACCAAGAAATCCGCTGCTGACCTCAAGGCCCCCCCTGCCCCTCCTACCAGCAACAACTTTGATATTATCGCTACCCAACCGATCCTGGAAGAAGAATCATGTCAGCCCTCTACTGATACCCCCAAAACTACAGTGCTCGAATCCTTGATCAATCCTTAGATGATGCCCATCCCTACTTCACCCCTATCTAACCCTCAAGGATCTGTCCCTCTAATCAATAAATACAAAGCCATTGTTATCAGGAACACCATACAATTTGAGATCGATAGCAATTATCAACCAGCTTCCCAGCATGAAGACTCTAAGAAAGAAATTAATCAGCCTACACACATGGAAGAAGAACTAGAGAGCATCGATCTGGGAGATCTAGACATCTTAGCTCTGGAGCTAGATTGCCATCAAAAGGACCATGACAAGATTCCCCTCCAGAAAATTGACATCCTAGAAGTTGCACCCTTCTGAGCACAACAACGCAACTCACTAGGTATTGAAGCAGGAAGCCCTTGGGATGGAAAAAATATAATCAAAGAGTCAAAGAAAAGGGGACGCAGAACATATTTGCAAAGAACGATCATTGTAGGAGAAATGTTTGTCGAATCTGGGAGATATCCAAAGTTGACCAAGTTCTACCGGCCTATCTCCCACAGTTCTCAATGAAGCTCACCTCATGGAAAATTAGAGGGCTTAATAGCCTAGCTAAGCACCTAATGATCAAGAAAATGATTCAACAACACAATCCTTTTGTATTATTTTTACAGGAAACTAAATGTACCAATAATACCCTTGACTCCATTCTCACCAAGGAATGGTTTGGATGTAGCACCACAACGGTCGATGCCTTTGGCGCCTCAGGTGGTCTAGCCATAGCTTGGGATCCATAGATCTTATCTCTCTCTGACATTCAAGCAACCCACAATTTCATTCAAGCTTCCTTTCACTTGATAGGATCCAAAATCCATGGTTACCTAACCAATGTTTACTTCCCTCAAGATCCTCTTCAGAAAGTAGCCCTGCTCAACACATTGGGCATCCTTAATTCTTCAAGACGCCATCCCCTCTCGATCAGTGGTGGATACTTCAACATGATCACTAAGTTAGAGGAAAAACAAGGAGGCTGATCCCAGCTTGAGGTGGATAGTCTTCGCTTCAAAGATTTCATTCAAAATAATTGGCTGATTGATCTTCCTTTCTCGAATGGGATGCACACTTGGAACAACAAAAGATTCGTCTCACAGCAAATTGCATCAAGACTGGATCTCTTTCTTATTTTAGAAAATGCGGTCCATTTGGGAGGCGAATTCCACTCCTCCATTCTCCCGTTGGATGGATTTGATCACTGGTCCATCCTCTTGCAATGGTCGCATCCAACAGTAACTAATAATCAACCATTCCAATTTGAACCCTTCTGGTTTCCTCACCCAAGTTTCAAGGAGATGGTCACCACATTTTGGAATAGCTTCACACCTCTAGTAGGCTCCAAAATGTTTCAATTTCAACAAAAACTCAAGAACCTCAAATTAATGCTCAAGAAACGGAATCACTCTAGCTTTGGGAACATCTTCCAACATTAGAAGGAACTTGAACAACAAAGGTCTGAGCTACAGTTGTGCGTCATTAAAGAAGATAGATTTGACTCCCTAGCTGCCCAAGAAAAAATACACCTAACCAAGTTGGATGAGATGCGTATGCAAGAGGAGATTTTATGGAAGCAGAAGTCGAGGATCCACTGGCTCAAGGATGGAGAGAAGAATACACGATTCTTCCACCGCTCCACCATTCAACGATGAATGTATAATCGCATTACCACTCTAAACAACAGTCAAGGGGAATGGCTAGAGGATCATGAGGACATAGACAAATAAATCCGCAGTCATTTCAAGCACATTCTCCAGGAGCCTCCAGGATGTAGACAACAAGCCATCAGCAGGATAACTCAGCACATCCCCAGGCTCATCACGGAGGAACACAACCAAATGTTACTTAAGCCTATCTCTCTTTAAGAAGTGGAACAAGCAATGGCTCAGCTCAAATATGGCAAAGCTCTAGGCCCTGATGGTTTCACAGAAAAAATTTTCCATTACTTCTAGGAGAATATCAAATGGGAGGCTTGGGACTTGGTCGACGAATCTAGAAGTATGCATTGGATTCTCCCTTCACTCAATGCAATTTTTCTAGTGCTCATCCCTAAAGAAAGGAAATTCGTATCTCCTAAAAAATACTGACCACATTAGGGGAATTTTGAGGTCTAAAATGGGCCTCCTAAGGAAATTATAAAATAATAGTGGAAATAATAAAATAAGACTTGATTACATCATCAAATTTTAGAGGGAAAAAAGAAAAAACTACTTTTTCAACTCGTATTTTCAACTTATCTCCCAAAGTTTTTAATCAAATTTCGAGCAAGAGTACTCGTTGGATGAAAAATTTAATTCCTCATCCAAGGAGTACCCATGTTGCATACTTTTGATGGATCCTTCTGCACGTAAAATGAGAAATACATGAAAATGTGATTGTAAACTAAAGATAACAAAAATAAGGGCAAGTTAAAGGGAAAGAAGATTGCCGCAGCTCATAAGGAAGAAGATAGACCTACATGTACACATTGCCAAAGGCTCGGCCATGATGAATCTAGGTGTTGGAAACTTCATCCGGAACTGAAGTCGAAGAATTTTCAATCGAAGAAGGGTGAAAAGAAGGTTGAAAGAACAATCCAGCAAGGCTTAGACTTGGGATCTGATCAGGTGATGAAGGTAAAATCACTTCTATGGTTACAACAGGTAAAATTTATTATGCTAGTACTTCTGCTTCTTCAAACATCAAAAAACAGAATGAAGATAAAAGAATCGAGTTATTTCATATAAGGGTAACTTCAAAGCATACTAAGATAGATACATTGTTCGATACGAGATCACAGGAAAATTTGATTTCTGAGTCATTGGTTAAACAATTGGGTTTGACAACACATAACCATCTAAAGCCATATCCTTTAGGGTGGTTAAAGGAACAAAGTCAAATTCATGTTACCAAACAGTGTCAGTTAAAATTTTCAATCACAACTAACTATATCGATGAAGTAGAGCTAGATGTGATATTGTTAGACATTTGTGGAATTGTCTTAGGTAGCCCTTATCTCTATGACCGTGATGCAGTATTTTATAGAAAAGAACATGTGTATCATCTCAATAAATATAGGATTAAGTACATCGTTCGGGCACATAAAAACAAAGATCACTTGAATTTAATTAATGCTAATCAAATGAAGCGCTTAATAAGTTCAAGTAGGAGATACATACTCATGTCGATAAAGGAGAAACATAAGGATCTTATTGATACTTGTTCAGGTTGTGAAATTCAGTATGAAGGTAATTTGGTTAAGAAAGTAGATTCATTTCAGGATATAATTAAAGAACCAAAACATCTACTTCATAAAAAGAAAATATCACATGAGATGCAGTCGATGTTTGATGCCTCTAATAATTGAATGTTTCACAAGTTAGTTGTAGGGTGTAAAGAAATAAAGAAACAAATTTCAGGGATGGAATTCATGCAACACAATTTAACTCCATATAGTTCACCCATAATTTTGGCTCATAAGCAAAACAGGGCATGAGGAATAAGTGTCAATGTTAAAGTTGATTCATTTAAGCAGAAAAATTTCACAGCATTGATAAATCATCAACAACCATATGAAGATAAAACAGATGTTAAAGGATATGCAATGGAAACAACGATTCACATAGATTATCAGCTGCTTCAATACTTTTAGTCATATACTAATATGCAACAATCTCACTACAATTGGATGGGATTTCTTCAGCGAAATCACTTAGTAATGAAAGACAGGGAAGGTGTAATAAGTAAAGTAGTTGATATGTTGTATTTAAATGATTTAGTAGTACTGCATAAAATTTCATTGGTTTATGAAAGTTATGTAGAATAGTATAATACTAATGATGATTTTGAAGAAAATTATGAATCACTAACTCATAATTCTCAGATAGAAAAGGTGTAGGTTTTGCGGGAAATTTATCTTTCTCGGATTGCATCGTAAGCAAGACTATGACACAAAGTCAAATATATTGTTACTGGCCTCATATGTATGAAACAATTGTGAAGTACATAAAGGGATGTGTAATGTGTTTGACAAGAAGGGCATGCAATAAAAATATTGGTTTGCACATACCACTTCTAGTTCCTTTGCAACTATGGGGCAACATGGATTTTGTAATGTTCCTTTTCAGAAACATTGTCAATTGACAAAGAAAATCTATTCTAGAGATAGACTGTAGGGGCATTTACTGGATTTTTCACCTTTGAACAAAGGATGAGCTCCAGAGGCTACCTGGCCCACTAGCATAGTCTGTCTATAGAGTGATTGTCAAGGGACAATATCCCCAAGAGGGAAAAACAACAAGATTGGGAATCCCTTAATATAACCCCAACATTGCAGCTATAGCAATAAAAAATACAAAAAATGGAAATAGTAGTGATGCATGTACACATGAAATGCCAGAGAATCCAATGGCCATCATATTAGAACATAGCAGCATAAAATATACAAATCCTTGAGGAAACGATCACTCAAGCAAGGCACAACAAGCCTCAAGAAAATTGTACATGCACATATGAGAAATACTGTTGTATATAGAAATCCCTAGGCCATGACTACGCAGTTATATGATGAACTGCTGCATAAATTATGGAAATACAAATATTTAGCAATAATAGGCTTAAATAAGTGGGGGAGCAAGATATCAACCCCTAAAAATACAATACAACAATCCTTTAAGAGGACTGGATGAAATCTATGCAAAAATGCTATAATACAGAAATGTAGAAGTTGCAGTAGCTGCTGCAACTCAAGAGCTGGAAATGGATGGAGAAGGCTGAAATATCTGCAACAGATGAAGAACCCTCGTCCAATGAAAATCTGAATTGAAAGGCTGATCCTTTCACCCAAGGTTTCCCCTCCAAGTGACTGTCAATCCCTCATAGAAAATAGTCACCAAGAATAACATTGTATAAGAGAGGGACTACACTACCAATGATGGAATGTGGTTGGCCTGATGCCAAATATGGTGGGATCTACTCATAAACCCCCTTCGCTGATCTCCCAAGGGATGGAACCTCCCTCCACTGGAAAACTAGCTCCGGATGGTGTGCGGAAACCTCCCCAGCAACACCCAGCAACACTGCACAATATTTGCTGCAGAAACTGCACTGATGTAGATGGTTGAAGCTATGGCCTGAATGCCTGAATATGGGGAATGGATTTAAATCCTTCATGAGCTCCTCAAGAATGAGAGGAATTCCTAAACAAGACTCCCTCGTGCCTGAAGGCACTGCAGCTCTACTGAATAGCAAGAGGCAGCAACAAGTCTCTAAGACTCAAATGTAAAATGATCAAAGACAATATCAATGCCTACCTTGCTCCTCTTTTTAAACAAGTGAGCCTTCCCTCCATGGGCCCTAATTCAAGTTAGGGTTTCTTTCCTCTAGAAGCTTCCCTCCTACATTGTCCCACTTAGTGCTTTCCAACTCATGCCAACGCAGCTTGACTTGGTCAACCTTAGCCAAGCCTTTATGCAAAAAACTCCTTTCACACATGAAGGTGTGAAATCCACCTCCAAACATGATCCTCTTTCATACTTAGAGGATTTTTATTCTCTAATCATGCAAATAATGGGTCCCCTACCCATTTTATTCATCTCCTATCAAAAATTAATGTTCCATAAAATTTGGAACATTACAGTCCTCCCCTCTCAAAATATTGCTTTCCCTCAAGAAATTGCAAGGATGAACTGAGTTTATTTCTTCCCTTCCTCCTGTAGCATCCTTATGTGATGATCCCCTCAAGAAAAGGATGCCATATCAGCAATCAAGTCTTCAAATTATCCCTCTAACATATGCAATCTAGCCTTGGGTGAACATTCCCAAATAGCTATCATGTAGAAACAACTATCCATGAAGGAACAAAAGTTGTCTAAGGGCCTCCTTGAGGCATGAGATCTGATATATAATGGTACTTATCATCCCCATATGAATCTCCCATCCCCAAGCCATCAATCATGAAAAATAAGTTGCCTCCAACAAGGCAACTCATGGAAAATCTCCCTCCACCTTGAGCTCCAGAAATTAAGGTGGGCTAAAATCTGAACATGGAAAGCACTATAACTTGCCCCATGTTTTCCTCTTCCCTACTTATGACAAGTGTGGAGTGTATGGTGATCCTGGGCTGCAAAAGTATTGCCCTCAAGTGGCAAAATGAAGAGCAATCCTTCAAGGATTTCTCCTCCATCAATGAAGAATGAGCTGCTCGAAGACATTTCACCCATGATGAATAGGACATGGTCATCATAGGATACCCTAAGAAATGTTTTTTGTAGGTGATACCATGTGTAGAAAGGTACAAACCATGTCTCATAGGGTTACAACACAATCTCACCCACTGTAGCTCCAGAAAAGAGCATGGCAAGTACTGTACAAAAATATCACCTCTACTACTAAACAGTAAATAGATGAGTGAACCAGCAATAAAAAATCAAATACATACCCAAATATAAACAATGGATGGATTTCTTCATCATACTCATGGCCCTCCTCAAGAGAAAGAAAATATATGGCTGTGGTGGCCATGTCTCCTCTCATGTTCCCATTAGAACCTGTAATGCAAAAAATATGGGAGTCCTCCCTCATCAAGGACACATTCATCCCATGTGTCTCTCCTCTAATCATGTCCTTCACTGAGATAACAACAATATCAGCCAAGGAGACCATACTCAGTAGTAAAATGAGGTGAGTATTGAAGGTTTCATGTTGTGAAAAGATGTACCAACAGTCTCCCAAGTGGTCACAACGCAGTTTCCCAAACTGCTGCTTTGAGAAATGATATGGCAAGTTGTTTTCAGCTCATGAATAACAACGTATGTTCTTACATCTGATAATGCATGGTAAGTGGCTGAATATAAATGCTGAACATACATGGAAGGTAACACTTTCCCAAGGCCATATAAAATATGGCTGTCTCCATCACATGGTTTGGCCCAATTTTTCTCATGGAGCAACATGAAAAATCTGCCCCTTTGAGAAGCCCCGCACTGCATCATAATGATAAGAGTATGTAAATCAGAAAAGGTACACACAAGACTCTTACCATAGGATGGAAGTGAGATGATAGATGGATCTATGCATGTGATCCTCCTCCCAAATGACAGCGTTGTGAGCTCATGCAAAAAGGCTCTTGCCCATGCCAATCTTTGTTCCTTGACATGCTCCTTGTCAAGAACAACTCTGGTGATGCTGCTGCAAATATGAAGCTTCTCCCAAGAGGGAAATGCCTCCCAATAAATCCCAGCTAAGGAGTGATCCCCTTGCACTATGAGATTTCCCTCCTCTACTCCTGCAACACCATCAATCATATGAGAGAAAATATGCTTGTGCTCCCTCCCATCAATGCCAAGCAACTCAAGTGCTTGCTGCCTCCTCATGCTCACATCATATGACTCATGTGATGAAGGTATCATGAATGATATATATGTCATATTAGAAATATATATCCCTTCCCCTTGCTTCCCAATGATGTAAACATCCTACCACTTCTTCTCTTTGGTACTCCTCCCATGAGGGCTACCATACTCCCAAACCAATTCTTGCTTTTTGCATGTCATGAGAGTTTGAAATGCAGCTCCTTGAAGACCTCTTAGGAAAGACCTCTATCCCATGACTATGTTGGACCTATGAGGATCCAAATGTGATGGAGGTGATTTCTCCTCTCCACCCATGTTCAACAGCACTGCTAATTCTTTCGATGGTGTAGCAGCTGTCTCTTCCTCTGGTTCACAATTTGTTTCATGATTCTCCATGGAGGTGTCATGGTTTACTTCATCCTCCAAAAGTTCACACTCCCACCTCAAAGGCTGAATGCAAATCATAAAATATGTATGAGGATGAGGTTTCATCTTCTCTTTGAACCCTTTTCACAGTGCAGTGCAATCATGAGGCCCTAAAGTGGCCATGTGATTTGATCCTTGGACCTGTTCATATGAAATTCCACCATCCTTAAGATTAATTGCTGAAGTAAAATGTGGAACTTTGCTCATACCTTGGTGGATCTTGGGACCTTCTTGTGTGGCTGTAATGGCTTTTCCTCCAATGGCTTCTTCATCCATATATGTTGAAGGCTACTCCTTCAAATCTGTAGCAGCGTTGGTGCAATCCTCCTCCCATGGTGGTGTGAGCTTCTCTTCCTTTGTTCTTTCTGCATCGAAGTTTTGGATCAACCCTTGAGCAAAGATTGCAAAATAACTCACCCTTGAATGGACCAAGGGTTTGAACCACCAAATAGAGGTTTCTTCCTCCATGTGCAGTGCTTCCATCTCCACTGCTTCTTTCTTTGCCACTGGATGCAGCAATAAAATTTCCTCCAGCTTCTTCTCCCAATCTCTAGCTGAAGTAACCCCATCAAATGTAGACAATAGAAGCCTATTGCCTCTAATTTCTCCTTTTCCATAGGGCCTTCTCTCCTCCATCTACTGAATATACTGTGGGAACGTTGTAGCTCCCCTGAATGCTGCACAATGGGGTTTATAGTCACCCAGGTACTTGCTTGAGATCTGAAAATCCAAGCTTCTCCCATGCCGGTCTTCAAGAGAATAGGAAGTGCATGGACCTTCCTCTTCTCCCCTTTTCTTCTCCTCCTCCTCAGGGAGGCTCCTTTTTATTCCAAAAATAGATGATCTCAGGCTCATCTTCTTCATTATTCTCCTCTAAAATTGAACTCAGAGGCTATGCAAAGTTCGATGCTCTGATACCACTGTAATGTTCCTTTTTAGAAACATTGTCAATCGACAAAGAAAATCTATTCCAGAGATAGAATGTAGGGGAATTTACTGGATTTTTCACCTTTGAGCAAAGGATGAGCTCCAGAGGCTACTTGGCCCACTAGCAGACTCTGTCTATAGAGTGATTTTCAAGGGACAATATCCCCAAGAGGGAAAAACAATAAGATTGGGAATCCCTTAAGATAATCCCAACATTGCAGCTAAAGCAATAAAAAATACATCAAATGGAAATAGTAGTGATACATGTACACATGAAATGTCGAAGAATCCAATGGCCATCATATTAGAACATAGCAGCATAAAATATACAACTCCTTGAGGAAATGATCACTCAAGCAAGGCACAACAAGCCTCAAGAAAACTGTACATGCACATATGAGAAATATTGTTGTATATAGAAAGCCCTAGGCCATGACTGCACAGTTATATGAGGAACTGTTGCATAAATGATGGAAATACAAATATGTAGCAAAAATAGGCTCAAATAAGTGGGGGAGTAAGATCTCAACCCCTGAAAATACAATACAACAATCATTTAAGAGGACTGGCTGAAATCTATGCAAAAATGCTATAATATAGAAATGCTGGAGTTGCAGTAGCTGCTGCAACTCAAGAGCTGGAAATGGATGGAGAAGGCTCAAATAGCTACAATAGATGAATAACCATTCTCCAATGAAAATCTGAAGTGAAAGGCTGATCCTTTCACCCAAGACTTCCCCTCCAAGTGACTGTCAATCCCTCACAGCAAATAGTCACCAACAAGAATGTTGTCTAAGAGAGGGACTATGTTTCCAATGATGGAATGTGGTTGGCCTGATGAAAAATATGGTGGGATTTGTTCATAAACCCCCTTTTATGATCTCCCAAGGGATGGAACCTCCCTCCACTGGAAAACTATCTCCAGATGGTGTGCGGAAACCTCCCCAGCAACACTGCACAATATCTGCTGCAGAAACTGCGCTGATGTAGATGGCTGAAGCTATGGATTGAATGCCTGAATATGGGGAATGGAGTGAAATCCTTCATGAGCTCCTCAAGAAGGAGAGGAATTCCTAAACAGGACTCCCTCGTGCCCGAAGGCACTGTGGCTCTGCTTAACAGCAAGAGGTAGCAACAAGTCTCTAAGACTCAAATGTAAAATGATCAAAGATAATCTCAATGGCTGACTTGCTCCTCTTTTTAAACAAGTGAGCCTTCCCTCCATGGGCCCTACTTCGAATTATGGTTTCCTTCCTCTAGAAGCTTCCCTCCTACGTTGTCCCACTTAGTGCTTTCCAACTCATGCCAACGCAGTTTGACTTGGTCAACCTTGGCCAAGCCTTTATGCAAAAACCTCCTTTCACACATAGAGGTGTGAAATCCAGCTCCAAACATGATCCTCTTTCATACTTAGAGGATTTTTATTCTCTAATCATGCAAAGAATGGGTCCCCTACCCATTTTATTCATCTCCTATCAAAAATTAATGTTCCATAAAAATTTGGAACATTACAGATTTGGTTCAAGGACACACAGAAATGGTGAACAGGACTGGGATACATATTCTTCGAGGTAAATGTAGTATACATCCTAAGATGTGGGATGAATTTGTAAGTTATGTGAAGCAAGATTACAATCAAGCTTTACATTCTTCTGTGCCACAACAAGCATTAAGTTAAGATAGGTTCAAATTGTGCCATGATAAGCATCAGTTTCAGGTCAACGAGTAGGTATGGTTGTATGTCATCAAAGTCAAGATGAAAGTGAGAGATTTGTATTCTCACTTATTGTCAGTTTAAAATTAAGCTTTTGTGGTCCAAAATATTTTTAAGTGGAGAGGATTGATCCAAGAGGATCTTGATCAGTACAGGTCAACGGAGTTTCAAGTCAACTTCAACAGTCAATGTCCAGTTCAGTATTCAGTATCGATAGTTTCGCCAGTGAAAAGGACCTCCAGATGTCATAAGGATCAAATGTTTTGTAAAGGGTTTTAATCCTAAACTAAGGTTTAAAATGACATTGTAAAAGTCTAAGGTAAAAATTTATACCTAGACCTAAAACCCTAATACCTTAGTCTAAAACCATATCCACATCATCTAAGACCTAAGTGATGGCCTAAGTCATATTCATAAGTTTTAAAACTATGCATTAAACCTAGGACACTATGGTAAAAGGTTTATTAAACCTATGTCTAAACCTAAATTCCTTAAAATACTAAGTCCTAAAGCTAAGTGATTAGGACCTAAGTATTATTCTTTAAGACATAAACTTATAGTCAAAGCCTATAGACAAAACAATGATATATTACAAAACCTATGCCAAAAAACCATATTATAAAAGGTTTGGATGTCGGGTTTAAAACCTATGATATAAACCTTATTAAAAGGGTTCGAGTTATGGTTTTAAAAACATTATATTAAAAAAACCACACAGCGTTATATAACTGTGTTGCATTAGACCGTGTCGGAGATATATTAAAACATGTGAACAGGTTGTTACCGCAGCGGATTTGTTTGCCACGTCATGTGATAGGCCACGCTGGGATCGTAACCGTCGGGTATAAAAAAAGGCATGTGACCAGAACCGTCGGAGTGATCGCCGGAGCCAAGACCGTTTTGCCAGATGTTACTTAACCGCCAAGATCTTTTTTTCCCATTCACATGGGAATGGTTACAACTCCCTGCGTTGTTAGCCTAACCGTCAGGCTGAGTTTTTATCATATGGTTTATTTATGGGTTTTTTCAATTAATTTAGTGCTAAGTTCAACACCTTATCCTAGGAATTGAATATGGAGATAGGGTTCTGTTGAAGCCTAGAAAATCTCTGCTTCAAACATTGGGGGAAAACCACCCGGTCGGGACCTTAAGACAGCTCCTTTTCCGTTTGGGATGGTGGCTCCGACTGGATTTAAAGGACCAGTTTCTTTATAACTAAGTGGATTGAATTGAATGGGCGAAAATGGAGCTAAATTGACAGAAAATAAAACTATCTAATCTAAACTAAATGCTGATAAAGAAATTCTAATTTTAAACCGGGTAATAATATGTGAATACAACTTAGGATTGTTTCAATCTAATAATAACCATGAAAATGTATTATTAACTAAATTGAAATGTGCAGAAACGAATAAAGATAACTCTGTTTAATAAATTAAACAGAGTTATATTAGCATATTGCATTCATCATCATATACCATTCATATATGTCTATAAATGATAATATTCCAATTATACCCAGAAATGATAATATAAAGAGGAAATATTATGAAAATCAAATATATAAATGATAGCAAATTCTTCAAATGAATACCATATAACAGAGACAATTAACAATGAACGGATAAAAATACCTCATTCATATTGCAGACTGTCAAACGAAGTATGATACTCTGATCTAGTAACTCCAATGTAAAATTAACTCCAAAGGCACAAAATTGCAACACTTCAAAGATAATTTGAGCACAAAAATCACCAGATGTGATCTTTCATAGAAATATAATAAGGAATGAAGTACAGAAATGTTAGCTCCAAATCCTCAAAAATATTACAACTTCCGATCCTTCTCTAAATGCAACAGAAGGATTTAAATAATAAATTACATAACAAAAATCCTAATACTACTGCTACAATCTATCAAATTAAAACTGAAATGCTATTTTGAATAAAACTGATTCATTGTTTTTCTCCTTCGCTTGATGAAGCCAAGTTGCAAATATTCAACATATCTCGGAGTCTTGGTGGATGACTCATCTCAGTATGCAACTGTCCAGCATAGGTGGCATCAGAAAATTTTGGAATTAGACAATCGACAGCGTTTGATAGAAGTTTGATAGCTGTCTGTTGATTGTTTGGCTTGATCACATGAGTCCACATACTATCCCAGGATATAGTTTGAAGTTTGCCGATTTGTTGACTTTTCCTTTCCATTTCTTCTCTCCACCTGTCTTCAGTTTCTTTTATCTTTGGCAAACTGCCAGGAATACAGTCTGAAATGAGATTAATTGAATATAGGCTGTCATTTATGAATTGCGTGAGATTGTTCATTATATTTTTGGCCCTTGATATTGCTCTATCAGATTTCATTAATTGATGTTCCCATTCTGTAAACAGGATTTCTTTGTGTTTTTCCTCTATCCTAGGAAGATTTGCTTCTTTTCCCTTTTCTGTATCCTGCCAGTTGAGAAACTCAGAAATCTTTTCATCGGCATCATCTATTTCTTGTCTAAGAGTTATGATATTTTGGATCAAAGATGAAGTAATATCATAAAAAGGTTATGCTTGTGACAACTTTGAGCAAAATTCAATTAACTGCTGAGTCAATAGTTTATTAGCCTCAAGGGCTTCTGATTTGAATTCATTTAACTTTGGGTAATCTTTAAACTTATCCAAAGTTGCTTGAAATTCCTTTTCTTGAATCATTTTTGCATTTTTCTCATTCTGTAACAGACTTTGTAACTTAGAAATTTCTTCATTTAGCTGTTTTTGTTTGCCTAAGAGCTGTTCATCAAACCAGCTTCTTTTCTTGGCCAGTGTTACTAGTGTTCTCCAATTCTTTGAACTGAATGTCGATCACAGCGTAGTTGTTGTTGCAATTAGGCGATCGATTCTTTGATTCTCCTTAGCTTGTTCTTCCAGTGAAGCTATGTGAAGATCTTTCTGAGTTATTAGTTGAGAAACTTCTACAACCTTATCCACTGTTGCAGCACTATAAGCTCCTGTATACTGGGACAATTTCGTAAGGTCTTCAAATGGATTCATTTCATTATTCTTATAAACAATATTCATCAACTCCTCTGATGGAGTAGAAAATATACCCTGTTCTGTTTTTCTTTTCTTTCTTTGTCTTTTGACAACAGCGTTATGTTTAGGGCTGTAAAATACATCCAAAGGAGGGATCTCCTCACCTTTTAATACAATATGCCCTGTAGGATGTTCAGGAATGATTTCAACATCCTGCTCTATTTGTTCTTTACCTTTATCCTGCAATCCAAGCTGTTGAGCAAACTGATCATATTGATTTAATAGCTGAGAAGAAATATCAAGATTAGTGGAAACCATAATCTCCTTAGTTATTTCTTTTCCTTTCTCTTTATCTATGCTCTGCTTAGTGCTTTTGTCATCCGATCCATCCTTTTCATTATGCACCTCATCATTGATATTTGTGCATTTGTCTGTCATTTGAGCAGTATTTCCCTTTGGGGCATCAGGTTTGTCAATAGTGACCACTTTTTGAGTATGTACAATCGGCTGGTTGACAGCCGATTGTGTAATGATTTTGCTGGTAGATGTTTCTACTAGCGTTTGGCCGGATGTACCTTCTGTCTCTGATTTTTGGATTTGAGTTCTCAGCTGGTCCGGAGGTACTCTCAACAATCTCTGGCTTCTAAATAAGAGAAATTTATTTATTTCCTCCTGTTGAAATTTAGACTTGACCAAGTCAAAAATTCGAGGAAAATTATCTAATGAAACAAACAAATCATCAAACATATCTGGTTCATGCTCAAAACGAGCAATTGAAACTGAAGCAGTGACATCAAATGCTATCTTTTTTGGATCATATTGTCTTCCAGGAATGGTTGCAAATTTACAACCTCTTATCTTGAAGACTTCTTTTTCTGCGTGCTTGAAATCATTTAGAGTCAAATGACCACAATTGAGTGGGAATTGAGGCCACATTTTCTTCTTACTGTTATTCAAAGACCTGGATATACCTTCAATTGTCAATTGATAGGAAACTTCTTGAGCGAGAAGTTTGTCTGGAACAAAAAGCGGAAGAACATGCGGCTCCACTATACTACCAAAAACCCTGATGTAAGTAAATTTTTTCCTCCCCAAACCAATCTCCGATTGCAGACAGGTCGGCTTTAGCTTTATCAGAAAACCTAGGAGGAAAGCGATTAAAAATGGTTTGGAAAACAGGAATGAGGAAACCATGACAGATTCTATATACATTAGCTTGGAAATGAATCTTCCAAAGAAATTTATGATAAATATGGATTGGAAGGGGGTTATTGGGAGTCCATTTCCATCCGAATAAGGGAAATTCGGAATTGAAACAAATAGCATCGAGAATATAGGCACAAAAGAAAAAGGGGGTAGAATTTCCAGCATCTTTTTCTTGTCTGTATTCAAGGATCCTATTGGCCATTCTATCAGAAAGAATAACAGCCCAATCCATAATGTCGGAATTCACAGCTGCTAGGATTAATGGGACCATTTGTATAGAAAACCTAGCTGAGTTATTATTGCCAAATAACCTACACATCATGGCAGCTGCATAGCAATATGGAGGCAGAAGAGAATCTACAGAATACATACCGGATGCTTCATTTCAGTGCTTCTCTGGGTTTTTCCTCCAATTTCTGATAGGGTCGGATTGGACTTTGTTATCATCAACAAATTCTTTGATAAATTCCTTGTTATACACCTTCTGTGGGTCTGGAAGGTGGTACATTGCTTTCAAGTCTTCTGCTTTAAACGAGCCGAAAGGCACTCCAGATGCTGAAACAAACATTCTATCTTGTATCTTTACACTGTCGATAACCCATCGGACTACATCATAGTAAGGCATGATGCTTGCTCTGGCTGCAATTCGATGTAGAAATGAATTTTCAAGTGTTCTTTCATTGATATCAGAGTCAGAATCCGAGCTATCCTCGTCTGGAACTGATGCCTTCTCCACTGTGACCTTGGGGTCTTCTTTTTCCAATAGGTTGTAGACTGTGTCCCATGTCATTTTCCCAGGACCTTGGCATGATGTATCTGTGACTAGCCTTAGCATTATGGGCTTTTCTTTTGAGACCGTAGGAGTTTCGGCAAACTTCACTGGTAGAGCAGTCTTGTTTCTTCTCCCTCTCTTTGACATTTCTGCGTCTGCTACCGCTTCCCTTTGTCTGTGAATGAAAGAACTTGGTGTTCTTCGGCTCTGCAAGACAATAAACTCTCAGTCGTGATCAACAAGCCACTCAAACGGGATGATTTATGAACTTATGGTTTTCATTTATTTGTTTCGTATATTGCGTAAATGCTCCTTTTGGGTCACACTTAAGTATTTAAAACCAAATCATAAACCATATTCATTTGATTCGTTATTGAATGCCTTCGTACCAATAAATATTTGGCGCTTGTGATATATTAATATATTCAACAAAAATCTTCGTATGCAAAATAGATGAATCGCATCGGAAGTTTTCAAATGGCAAATGAGTATCACAATACGTTTATCCCGATTGATCGATTGCGATTGCAGATCTTTCCGATCTCTAATGGTGGGGTCTACCATATTTTTTAAACAAATGTTCGATTTTCTTTAAAAGGCGTTTATTATCAAATGCACATCGGATCGGGAAATTTCGAATAAGCGTAAAGAGTTTCTTAAAGATTGTCCCGATTAATCGATTGCGATTGACCGCATCGCATCGGAAGTTATATTTAACTGTTTTAAACTCTTAGCGATTTAAAATTTTCCGATTGGACTAATCGCATCGGAAGATTTGAAATGGGCATATGAAATTTCTTTTGAGGGTTATCTCCGATTCTCTGATCGCGATTGAACTTTTAACTTTGATTTGTTTTTTATGATAAGGCCTTGTATATTAGATCGGACCATAAGTTTTTTTGAATGTTGAATATGAAATTTTTCAAAACAATGAATTTTATTTCTAAGTGTTTTATTTCTAAAAAGAAAGGGACCCTATTTCTAAATTTTATTTCTAAAATTTAGAAAAAGGGAGGGTTGTTGTATAGTACAACAATTGGCGATTCACTTGAAAGAACCAGTTATCTCTGAAAAATAGAATGAATACTATATCTTAAGTAAGTAAAGATTTTTAAAGGTGAATAAAAATTATCCTAGGATAATCAAAAATAAAATCTAACTTATGAAAAAGAATAAAAATTATTAACAATCTCTTTCTAGTTTCTTGAGAATAAAAACATTTTGAGTTGTCTTAAGCTTTGATTGGTATTAATAATGAAGTAAGTGGATTTCTTCAAGCTTGGTTTTGATAATATACTCTATTGTCATAGGCATTGCCTCTGCTGCCCGCAAACGTTCATAGTCTCGACAGGGTTACCTTTTAACCATTAACTATTCATTGTCCCATTCAACTAAGATTATGACTTTTTAAAAGATAAATTCATAAGATATGTTATCTCATGTTTTTTTGTCTTTTATTTATTTTTATTTCTTTTTTAAGAGCCATTGTTCTGGTTTGGTAGCCAGTTGTTAACAATTCCATTCAATAGTTATAATTAAACTGAACAAGCTGGCTCGTGATGAGACCCCTTGTCTTATATTAATAAGCCATTACCCTGTTTTGATAGGCAGTATTGGTAATGTCAGCTTTATTATTTCTTATGAATATGGTAAGTCGGCTCATGATGAGACCTCTTATCTCTTAAAAATGTTTTCAATAATTTCTTTAGAATTATATTCTAAAAAATCACAACCTAAATGAATGGGGTGAACTAGTCTTATCCTTAAGAATCAATGGATGACAATTTTCTGAGTTTTTTGAGTACCAAGACTTGAATAATCTTTACTTTTATAGATAACTTCTCTCTGCTTAATAAACTTGTAATGATTTACATTTTCCTCAAGTTTTTCCAAAAAGGTTATGCAAATAATTGGTATAATCTTTCAAAGTTTAACACTTTATTTAAAACTATCAAAAGAATATAATCATTTCTCTAAAAATTCTTATTTACACTAAAATAAATATTCATAATATTTTCCTTAAGAATTTTTCTATCAAGTAAACAGTCAATTAGAGACTTATTAACAACCTTTATTTAGAAAAACAATAAAAGACTTTGCAAAAAGGAATATGTACAATTTAAGAAGGGGTTACCTCCTTATGAGAAGAATTTCTTTAAGATAAGCCCATTTACAGGAAGAGATTCTCTCTTACCTATTAGATCTTGGAGCATGAATGTATTTGAGCCTATCTTTTCAACGATCTGAAATGGTCCAAGCCACATCTTTTGAAATTTGGTATGTTTACCTTTTTCTTCATGTGCCTTATCCCATTTTAGAACAAGATCACCAATTGACAAATTTTTTGAGCCGGTAGAACTTGCATCAAAAGAAGATTTCACAAGTTGTTGATGTTTTTCACGAACAATTCTAGCTTTATCTCTCTCTTCTTCTAGTTTAAGGATTTGATCATACCTCAATTGAACGGATGAAGAAGGATTTTCTTCAATAAATTGTACCAGGGCTAATGATGGAAGAGTTAAATTTGATGGTATCACAGCTTCTTTTCCATAAACTAAATTAAAAGGTGAAGTTCCGATTGAAGCTTTCTCTGTAATATGATCAGCCCATAGTGCAAAGATTAAAGATTTATGCCAATTCTTTTGATTTTGATCGATAGTCCTTTTAATAATCTTGATGAGATTTTTATTAGTGGATTCAGCTAATCCATTACCTTGTAGGTAATAATTTGCTGAATATTTGAGTTTAAAACCTCTTTTAACTGCAAATTCAATTAAACTGTTTCCTGAGAAATAAGATGCATTATCAAAGACAAGAGCTTGAGGTACACCAAACCTGGTTATGATAAATTGATCTATGAAATCAATAATTGCATCGGAATTGGCTACCTTCAAAGGGATTGCCTCTACCCATTTTGTAAAATAATCGGTTGCAGTAAGAATGTACTTGTGCTGCTTGGAAGAATGAGGTACTATCTCACCAATAATGTCAAGTCCCCATTGTTCAAATGGTTGCTCAATATTTACTGGTTGCAAAGGAAAGGCTGGTTTCCTTTGCCTTCCACTTGCAGTTTGGCAGATTCTGCACTTTCTTACATATTCATGTGTATCTTTAAAAAGGGTAGGCCAATAATAGCCAGCACGAATTATTTTGTGGGCTGTGGTATCACCTCCAAAATGACCTCCTGCTGGTCCATCATGCAACTCCTGCAAAACCTTTTCAGCCTCAATCTTTTCTAGACATCTCAACAAAATTGAATGATAATTTTTTCTAAATAACACATTATCAATGATCTCATATTTAACAGCTTTTAACCTTAAAGCACGTTTTTTCTTATAACTGAGATCAGAAGGAGCATACCCATTTTTTAAGTAATAGATGAGATCAGAATACTGAGACTCAGAATCCGTAACACTTATCTGATTTACTTGAATATCTTGATTTGAATGATCATTCTCTCGTATGTTATGAGCTCCTGCTAATAATCTGCAAAAACCTTGTCCTCTAACAATCTTAGCTGGTTTAATATCAACATCATATTCTTGTAGGGCTGTTACCCAGTTAGCTCGTTTTTCTCCTACTTCTCTCTGAATTAATAATTGCCTCACTGCAGAGAATGGGACAATGATTTTTGTATGAGTTTTTAAGAGAAAAGGTCTGAAATGCTTGATTGATTTGAACACAGCAAAGGCTTGTTTTTAAACATCGGAATAATTCAGTTCAGCTCCTTGCAGATTTGAACTAAAGAATGAAATTGGTGCTTCAATTTTCTGATCATTGAGTTGTGTTAAAACAGCTGCATAAGATGTCTCTGTGGCTAAAGTATACAAAATAAAATCTTTAGAAAAATCCGGAGTACTTAATGCTGATGCATTAATGATTGCCTGTTTGATTAACTCAAAGGCTTCTTTCTCTTTATGCCCCCATTTGAATACTGAATTCTTCTTGATCATATTTTGCATAGGTAAAACAATTAAAGAAAAATCGGGAATGAATCTTTTTACAAAATTGATCTGTCCAAGAAATGATTGCATGGATTTTTTGTTATGAGGTAAAGAAATATCAGAGATCTCTTTAACTCTGTCTGGATCAATGTATATACCATCTTTTGATACAACAAATCCTAAAAGTTTTCCTTCATCTAAAGCAAAGAAAGATTTTTTCGGATTTAATGAAATACCAAACCTTCTACATCTTTCAAATATTTGTTTTAGATCATGTAGATGATTGGTTCTGTTTTTTGAGAATATTGTTATATCATCGAGATAAACAACCACTGCTTTATTGATCAGACCTTTAAATGCTATGTCCATGGCTCTTTGGAAAGTTGCTCCTGCATTTATTAATCCAAAAGGCATTTTTTGATAAGCATAAGTCCCCCATTTCGTTCTGAAAGTTGTTTTCAATCTGTCATCTGGATGAACCAAGACTTGATTATAGCCTGAAAATCCATCAAGAAAGGACATAAGTTCAGAACCAGCTACTTTTTGAAGTATCTGCTCCATGGTCGGCAATGGGAAATTGTCTTTCAAACATGCCTTGTTTAAATTTCTGAAATCAATACAGATTCTTATATCACCATTTTTCTTCCTTACAGGTACCATATTGGAAACCCAATTGGAATGCCTGACGGGAAAAATGATTTTGGCTTTCAAAAGTTTATTAAGTTCTGATTTGATTTGATCTTCAAGATTTGGATGAACTTTCCTTAGCTTCTGTTGAACAGGTTTAATATAGGGAAGCATTGGAATTGTGTGCTGAATAACTGAAGTATCATATGTTTTTAAATCATCATAATTCCAAGCGAAAACATTTTTGTATTTGTTCAATAGTTTAATGAAGGCATCCCTTTCCTCTGATGTTAAATTAAGTCCTAAATTAACATTTTGAGGTTTTGAGTCAGAACCAAGATTCACCAATTCAAATTTCAAAGTAGAACTTTGAAGCTTGGTATTAGTGACTTTCTTGAATCTGTCTTTAATATCATACAAGTCCTCCAATCTAACAACAGATTTCGGAATGGGATTTTCATTACTTTTTGAAGAAATTTGTAAATCATGTTCTTCTTCGTCGATAATTTGATCATCATATGATTTCTCAGAAGTCATGAAGTTCAAGATATCTTGATCATGGTAAAAAAATCTCCAATTTGTAACATTGTCTGGGACAGATGGTCTAAAAAGTAATTCTATTGAAAATCTATCTGGGCTAAAATCTTCAGAAGGTATGAGTCTGGAAGCAACATTGGCTAGCAAGTCTACTGCTGAATTTTGAGACCTAGGGATGGAAGAAATATTGAATGCAGAAAAGTGTGTGGTGAGTTCTTGAACCAGCGATTGATAATGTTTGAGGTGATTTGAAAGACGGTGAATTGTATTTCTCACCTGTTTGACAATAATTTCAGAATCGCCGAATACTTTCAAATATTGCACTTTAAGGCCAATTGCTTTATACAAACCTTGGACTAAAGCTTCATACTCAGCTGTATTGTTTGTGCATTCAAATTCTAACCTACAGGACAGCATTGTATTTTCACCTTGCGGGCTAACCAAGATACACCCTGCTCCTGAACCTTCGTTAGATTTAGAGCCGTCAAAATATAAAGACCAAAATAAAGAAGTATTAACAAGATTATTTACAGTTTCCCCAGTATCACTAAAACATCTTGACCTATCAGTTTGCGAATAGTTTTCAATCTGTGATGTTAAACTGTTTACTGAGAAAGGGGATGGTTGGGCAGTGAGATTTCCAAAAAATGAATCTGATGAATAATTTCCCAAGATGTTGTTATTAAATGCAATTGGTTGATTTTCCTGTTCAAAATCTGTTACGGTATGGGTCATGTGTTTCTCTCGATTGATTTTTATTTGATTTGGCTTTCCTCCATAAGGTAACCACATGTGAGACCAATCGGTAGAAATATATCCGTGGAGCTTTTCGGACCAATCTCTACTTAAAATCAACCCATAAAATTCAGGTATATCAGCTATTAAGATATCAATTCGTTGAACTACCCGTGGATCAGCTGCTAACCTGATAGTTACGGAGTTAATCTCTCCTAAAACTTGGACCTTGCTTCTGTCTAACTGTACAATGTGTATGGAAGACTTTTGGGGTTCTATGTTCAGTTTAGAACAAACTGAAGCTGGCATTATATTGGATGATGCCCCTGAGTCAATCAAACAATTGTGTAGGTTTCTGTTGTAGATCTCAAAAGTCAAAAGGAAGGGTGGAGTATGAGAATTCGATCTATCTCCAATCAGGACTGAATCAGTAGCTTCTATCATACCAGAAGGTGGTTGACCCGAATCATTTGCGGCTTTAGCACTGGGAAGAGGTGAAGAGGGAACAGCATTCAATTCTTTGAGAAGCAATTTCTGCTGATGTTTTAATTTGCTAAGTTCAAACATAGTAATGTTTGCCTTAGTTTTCTTCATATCATCAACAATATTGTAATCCATTGAATCGGACACTACTAATGTTTTGGATGTTGGAAGAGTATTTGAAGTTGAAGGTGGGTTTTGGGGAACTGCTGCGGGTGATTTCTTTGTAGGTACTTTTTCGTTTGTTGTAGCAGCACCTGCACTCCGTTTCTTTGAAGTTGTCTGAACAGGTTCGGAAGTACCTTTACTCCTAGTAGAGACAGGTAAAGCTTCTTCATCATTATCTGTATCGGAGTTGGGCAGTATGAAATCCCACATGCCATGACATTCAAAAATTTCCTCTTCATTATCAGTTGATGAGATTGTTTCCTCTTCTTCCTCTTCTTGATCTGATTCTGCATAAGATACGATATTTGGTGGTTTTGATTCGGTTTTCTTATAATTCTTAAAGGGCCTCTTGGTTGAAGTTTCAGCTACTTGTTTCTTAATTTCAATCATTTCATTTGACATAGTCTTGAGAACCTTTTGGAGGCCTTCCATATCATATGGATCTTTTGAGATTTTCTTCTTTGAGTCTTCTTTGAATGAAACTTTTTTGGTTTTTCTTTCCTCAAGAGTTGCTTTCTTTTCTAGAGCATTAATACGTTTTTCCACAGCAAGTGCTTCTTTCATGTTTTCAGCAAGTGTTGGTTTTGCGGCCCTGTCTACAAAAATAGCTATATTGGCGGGTAGGGCAGTAATATACCACTCACTTCTGATTTGTTCACTTGGTTTGGAAGTCGTTGGGATTTTATTCAAAAGTTTATTGAAACGAGCATTAAATTCTTTAATGGGTTCCCTATGCTCTATCCTAAGATTGGAGAGATCATTTATTAGTGTAGCTAAAGATCTATCGTCTCCATACTTAGTAAGAAACTCTTCTTGGCAAATGTCCCAACTGGTAATAGAATCAGAAGGCAGGGAAAAATACCAGGATCCTGCTGATCCTTGCAATGTATAAGGAAAAAGCCTAACAACGACATCTTGCTCAATTACTCCCTTCAAATTAACTGCTAACATGAAGTTATTGATATGTTCCTCATCTTGGGTTCCATTTTCTGGATTAAACTTGGGTAGCCATTTTTCAGGAGCATCAGGTAATGCATGTAATGGTGCGGGCATATTGACTGCACCAGGTCTGGTCCATGGATCTGCCATTGTAATACCAGTGGTGGATGATACTGCTGTTGAGATTCCAGATGTCTGGGAAGGAATTGATATTGAGGAGTGAATAGTTTGAGATGTTGAAGTTCCCAATTCCTGATTAACAACGATATGTAATGAGGGAGTGGATGGTTGACTTCGCACTGGGGAAGATGAGATGGAAGATGTGGATGAAAGTGCTTCACTGTCAGAATCTTCGGTATTTTTCTTTGCCTTTTTCCTTTTAGGTAAAGGAAATTCAGTAGGTTCAATACCGAGTTTTTCACTCTGAAGTCTAGTAAGAGGGTGAGGTAGATTGAATTGCGAAGTCTCACTGCTTTGAGATAGCTCAGATTTCTGTGGTGAAATCGAGAAGCTCTGAAGTTTCTAGATGAGAGACTGAACTTCAGGAGATTCAAGACTTAATTGTTCTGAAGTATGGTGAGTTTGAGCAGTGATAGTGGATACCTCTTCTTCTTGCTTGGATGCTGAGGAATCAACAGGCAATTTGGAAGTACGAGGTGATGCGGAGGGAGAATTACTCTTAGAATGGTTTGTAGATTTGGGTTTGCTTGCCATTCACAGTAGGATGCCCTCTTTCTTGCGCCAAAAATGTTGAAGCCTAGAAAATCTCTGCTTCAAACATTGGGGGAAAACCACCCGGTCGGGACCTTAAGACAGCTCCTTTTCCGTTTGGGATGGTGGCTCCGACTGGATTTAAAGGACCAGTTTCTTTATAACTAAGTGGATTGAATTGAATGGGTGAAAATGGAACTAAATTGACAGAAAATAAAACTATCTAATCTAAACTAAATGCTGATAAAGAAATTCTAATTTTAACCCGGGTAATAATATGTGAATACAACTTAGGATTGTTTCAATCTAATAATAACCATGAAAATGTATTATTAACTAAATTGAAATGTGCAGAAACGAATAAAGATAACTCTGTTTAATAAATTAAACAGAGTTATATTAGCATATTGCATTCATCATCATATACCATTCATATATGTATATAAATGATAATATTCCAATTATACTCAGAAATGATAAGATAAAGAGGAAATATTATGAAAATCAAATATATAAATGATAGCAAATTCTTCAAACGAATACCATATAACAGAGACAATTAACAATGAACAGATAAAAATACACCTCATTCATATTATGGTATTGTCAAGCGAAGTATGATATACGATCTAGTAACCTAGATGTAAAATTAACTCCAAAGGCACAAAATTACCTTGCCAGATAATTTGAGCACAAAAATCACGGATGTGATCTTTCACTTAGAAATATATACAGGAATGAAGTACAGAAATGTTAGCTCCAAATCCTCAAAATATTACAACTTCCGATCCTTCTCTAAATGCATGAAAGGGATTTAAATAATAAAATTACATAACAAAATCCTAATACTACTGCTACAATCTATCAATTTAAAACTGAAATGCTATTTTGAATAAAACTGATTCATTGTTTTTCTCCTTCGCTTGATGAAGCCAAGTTGCAAATATTCAACATATCTCGGAGTCTTGGTGGATGACTCATCTCAGTATGCAACTGTCCAGCATAGGTGGCATCAGAAAATTCTGGAATTAGACAATTGACAGCGTTTGATAGAAGTTTGATAGCTGTCTGTTGATTGTTTGGCTTGATCACATGAGTCCACATACTATCCCAGGATATAGTTTGAAGTTTTCTGATTTGTTGACTTTTCCTTTCCATTTCTTCTCTCCACCTGTCTTCAGTTTCTTTTATCTTTGGCAAACTGCCAGGAACACAGTCTGAAATGAGATTAATTGAATATAAGCTGTCATTTATGAATTGCGTGAGATTATTCATTATATTTCTGGCCCTTGATATTGCTCTATCAGATTTCATTAATTGATGTTCCCATTCTGTAAACAAGATTTCTTTGTGTTTTTCCTCTATCCTAGGAAGATTTGCTTCTTTTCCCTTTTCTGTATCCTGCAAGTTGAGAAACTCAGAAATCTTTTCATCGGCATCATCTATTTCTTGTCTAAGAGTTATGATAGTTTGGATCAAAGATGAAGTAATCTCACAAAAAGGTTCTGCTTGTGACAGTTTTGAGCAAAATTCAATTAACTGCCGAGTCAATAATTTATTAGCCTCAAGGGCTTCCGATTTGAATTCATTTAACTTTGGATAACCTTTAAACTTATCCAAAGTTGCTTGAAATTCCTTTTCTTGAATCATTCTTGCCTTTTCCTCATTTTGTAACAGACTCTGTAACTTAGAAATTTCTTCATTTAGTTGCTTTTGTTTGCCTAAAAGCTTTTCATCAACCTTCTTCTTTTCTTCAGCAAGCTGTTTCTCCAATTCTTTAGACCTGAATGTCTGATCCTGTAGTTGTTGTTGCAATTGGCTGATCAGTTGTTGATTCTCCTTAGCTTGTTCTTCCAGTGAAGCTATGTGAAGATCTTTCTGAGTTATTAGTTGAGAAACTTCTACAACTTTATCCACTGTTGCAGCACTATAAGCTCCTGTATACTAGGACAATTTTGTAAGGTCTTCAAATGGATTCATTTCATTGTTCTTATAAACAATATTCATCAACTCCTCTGATGGAGTAGAAAATATACCCTGTTCTGTTTTTCTTTTCTTTCTTTGTCTTTTGACAACAGCCTTATGTTTAGGGCTGTAAAACACATCCAAAGGAGGGATCTCCTCACCTTTTAATACAATATGCCCTGTAGGATGTTCAGGAATGATTTCAACATCCTGCTCTATTTGTTCTGAACCTTTATCCTGCAATCCAAGCTTTTGAGCAAACTGATCATATTGATTTAATAGCTGAGAAGAAATATCAAGATTAGTGGAAACCGTAATCTCCTTAGTTATTTCTTTTCCTTTCTCTTTATCTATGCTCTGCTTGGTGCTTTTGTCATCTGATCCATCCTTTTGATTATGCACCTCATCATTGATATTTGTGCATTTGTCTATCATTTGAGCAGTATTCCCTTTTGGGGCATCAGGTTTGTCAATAGTGACCACTTTTTGAGAATGTACAATCGGCTGGTTGACAGCCGATTGTGTAATGATTTTGCTGGTAGATGTTTCTACTAGCGTTTGGCCGGATGTACCTTCTGTCTCTGATTTTTGTATTTGAGTCCTCAGCTGATCCAGAGGTACTCTCAACAATCTCTGTCTTCTAAATAAGAGAAATTTATTTATTTCCTCCTGTTGAAATGTAGACTTGATCAAGTCAAAAATCTGAGGAAAATTATCTAATGAAATAAACAAATCATCGAACATATCTGGTTCATGCTCAAAACGAGCAATTGAAACTGAAGCAGTGACATCAAATGATATCTTTTTTGGATCATATTGTCTTCCAGGAATGGTTGCAAATTTACAACCTCTTATCTTGGAGACTTCCTTTTCTGCATGCTTGAAATCATTTAGAGTGAAATGACCACAATTGAGTGGGAATTGAGGCCACATTTTCTTCTTACTGTTGTTCAAAGACCTGGATATACCTTCAATTGTCAATTGATAAGAAACTTCTTGAGCGAGAAGTTTATCTGGAACAAAAAGCGGAAGAACATGCGGCTCCACTATACTACCAAAAACCCTGATGTAAGTAAATTTTTCCTCCCCAAACCAATCTCAGATTGCAGACAGGTCGGCTTTAGCTTTATCAGAAATCCTAGGAGGAAAGCGATTAAAAATGGTTTGGAAAACAGGAATGAGGAAACCATGACAGATTCTATATACATTAGCTTGGAAATGAATCTTCCAAAGCAATTTATGATAAATATGGATTGGAAGGGGGTTATTGGGAGTCCATTTCCCTCCAAATAAGGGAAATTCGGAATTGAAACAAATAGCATCAAGAATATAGGCACAAAAGAAAAAGGGGGTAGAATTTCCAGCATCTTTTTCTTGTCTGTATTCAAGGATCCTATTGGCCATTCTATCAGAAAGAATAACAGCCCAATCCATAATGTCGGAATTCACAGCTGCTAGGATTAATGGGACCATTTGTCTAGAAAACCTAGCTGAATTATCATTGCCAAATAACCTACACATCATGGCAGCTGCATAGGAATATGGAGGCAGAAGAGAATCTACAGAATACATACCGGATGCTTCATTTCGGTGCTTCTCTGGGTTTTTCCTCCAATTTCTGATAGGTTCGGATTGGACTTTGTTATCATCAGCAAATTCTTTGATAAATTCCTTGTTATACACCTTCTGTGGGTCTGGAAGGTGGTACATTGCTTTCAAGTCTTCTGCTTTAAACGAGCCGAAAGGCACTCCAGATGCTGAAACAAACATTCTATCTTGTATCTTTACACTGTCAATAACCCATCGAACTACATCGTAGTAAGGCATGATGCTCGCTCTAGCTGCAATTCGCTGTAGAAATGAATTTGCAAGTGTTCTTTCATTGATATCAGAGTCAGAATCCGAGCTATCCTCGTCTGGAACTGATGCCTTCTCCACTGTGACCTTGGGGTCTTCTTTTTCCAATAGGTTGTAGACTGTGTCCCATGTCATTTTCCCAAGACCTTGGCATGATGTATCTGTGACTAGCCTTGGCTTTATGGGCTTTTCTTTTGAGACCGTAGGAGTTTCGGCAAGCTTCACTGGTAGAGCAGTTTTGTTTCTTCTTCCTCTCTTTGACATTTCTGCGTCTGCTACAGCTTCCCTTTGTCTGTGAATGAAAAACTTGTTGTTCTTTGGCTCTGCAAGACAATAAACTCTCAGTCGTGATCAACAAGCCACTCAAACGGAATGATTTATGAATTTATGGTTTTCATTCATTTGTTTCGTATATTGCGTAAATGCTCCTTTTGGGTTACACTTAAGTATTTAAAACCAAATCACAAACCATATTCATTTGATTCGTTATTGAATGCCTTCGTACCAATAAAGATTTGGCGCTTGTGATATATTAATATATTCAACAAAAATCTTCGTATGCAAAATAGATGAATCACATCGGAAGTTTTCAAATGGCAAATGAGTATCACAATACGTTTATCCCGATTGATCGATTGCGATTGCAGATCTTTCCGATCTCTAATGGTGGGGTCTACCATATTTTTTAAACAAATGTTCGATTTTCTTTTAAAGGCGTTTTATTATCAAATGCACATCGGATCGGGAAATTTTGAATAAGCGTAAAGAGTTTCTTAAAGATTGTCCCGATTAATCGATTGCGATTGACCGCATCGCATCGGAAGTTATATTTAACTGTTTTAAACTCTTAGCGATTTAAAATTTTCCGATTGGACTAATCGCATCGGAAGATTTGAAATGGGCATATGAAATTTCTTTTGAGGGTTATCTCCGATTCTCCGATCGCGATTGAACTTTTAACTTTGATTTGTTTTTTATGATAAGGCCTTGTATATTAGATCGGACCATAAGTTTTTTGAATGTTGAATATGAAATTTTTCAAAACAATGAATTTTATTTCTAAGTGTTTTATTTCTAGAAAGAAAGGGACCCTATTTCTAAATTTTATTTCTAAAATTTAGAAAAAGGGAGGGTTGTTGTATAGTACAACAAGTTCGAGATTCCATTCACATGATTTTCTCAACTAAGTGCCAATTTTTTCCGTCCATAGTTCAAGAGAAATATTATTTAAACCATGAAAAATACATTCAAAGGACACTGTGTGTTTTTTGGAAGTTCAGGTTCCGAAGGTTAGAGGCAATTTTGTTTGCAACATTGCTCAGCCGTCGGTGGTCATAATTGAGCATGGAGACAGGCGTCGGAAAGGTGAAGAGGAGTAATTTCTATTTACAAGGTTTAGAAGTGCCTGCAATCATAGTCATTCTATTCTATTTCAGTGTAAATATTCCTCAAGATCAATCCTAATAAAAATGGACGCCCACTTAAAAGCAGACCCAGAGATGTAGTCCAGGAGGGACGAACTGCATCATCAAATTGTTTTCCTCTTCTTATCTCTGATTATTTCTATTATCAATTCATTTATGCTGCTGTTTTATGTCATTTTTCATTAAAGAATACTTCAATTAACAATCAATCTAAAGGACGAACTAATCAAACTGCTTAAGCACTTTATTTGATCAGTTATCAGATTTTTTTTTGGTATCAGAGCAGGTTGTGCTTGTAGTTTTTTTGTTAGTGTATGTTAACCAGGTTGGAATTGCAATGTGGAAAAGGAGAGCGTGAGGAATTCAATCCAGAAATCGGAAGGCAGAAATTTTATCATCAATCAATGATGATAGGGACTGAGACCGTTGAGACTCCTGAAGCTACTAAAAAGAAACCCATAGATGAGAATCAAATCTAGCAGATGTTTCTAAACATGCAGAAAATGCTGGTAGAATTGTATGAAGACAAGAAGACGAGGGATGCAGCCTCATCGTCGAAGGCATCAAAGAAGGACAAGGGTAAAGGCAAGGTAGATAAATCTCCTTCTCCTCCATCATCTCCATCATCTTCTTCTTCCTCTTCTACTTCTAGTTCTGAATCAGAAAAAGAAAAGAAACATAAGAATACACTTTTGAAACTTGATGTTAAGTTTGAATTAACTGTGTATGATGGTGAAATAAACCATGAGAAAGTAGATAATTGGGTAAAAAAGTTAGAAGTCTATTTTTGTATTCAAGATATTACTGATGATAAGGCAAAGATCCAATTAGCTACTCTTAGAATGGGGGGTACTACTTTGATCTGATGGGAGAGTAGAACACCGATGGATTTAAAGTGTAAAGGAAAAGTTATCACCTCATGGAATAAGTTTATTAAAGCTCTAAAGAAAAAATTCTATCCATTGGGTCACACACAACAAGCTGTAATTTATTGGCAGCGCTTGCGACAAGGTAAGGGATAGAGTGTTCAAGAGTTCACATAGGAATTTAGAAAGAAGGCATTAGCACTCGGTATTTCTTTGGACACAAAAGAAACTTTGTTGAAATATATTGGTAGTTTGCACTCATATTTATAGCATACATTATTAATGTTCAATCCTAATGATTTTGATGATGTTTGTGTTCAAGCAATTCATGTCGAATCAGGTGGTAAACCATTCAATTTTACACCAAAGACATCCAAGTAGATGGAAATTGAAGACAAAAAAAAGAAGGGAAATTCAAAGGGAAAGAAGACTTCCACAGCTCGAAAGGAAGAAGATAGACCTACGTGTACACATTGCCAAAGTACCAACCATGATGAAGCTAGGTGTTGGAAACTTCATCCGAAACTGAAGTCGAAGAAGTTTCAATCGAAGAAGGGTGAAAAGAAGGTTGAAGCAACAATCCAGCAAGGCTTAGACTTGGGATCCGATTCAGGCGATGAAGGTAAAATCACTGCTATGGCTACAACATGTAAAATTTCTTATGCTAGTACTTCTTCTTCTTCAAACATCAAACAAAAGAATGGAGATAAAAGAATCGAGTTGTTTCATATAAGGGTAACTTCAAAGCATACTAAGATAGATACATTGTTCGATACGGGATCACAAGAAAATTTGATTTCTAAGTCATTAGTTAAACAATTGGGTTTGAAAACACATAATCATATAAAGCCATATCCTTTAGGGTGGTTAAAGGAACAAAGTCAAATTCATGTTACCAAATAGTTTCGGTTAAAATTTGCAATCACAGCTAACTATATTGATGAAGGAGAGCTAGATGTGATACCGTTAGACATTTGTGGAATTGTCTTAGGTAACCCTTATCTCTATGACCATTGTGCAGTATTTTATAGAAAAGAACATGTGTATCATCTTAGGAAAGATGGGATTAAGTACATCATTCGGGCACATAAAAACAAAGATCACTTGAATTTAATTAATGCTAATTAGATGAAGTGCTTAATATGTTCATGTAGGGGATACATACTCATGTCAATAAAACAGAAACATAAGGATCTTATTGATACTTTTTATGTTGTGAAATTCAGTATGAAGGTAATTTGGTTAAGAAGGTAGGTTCATTTCAGGATCTAATTAAAGAACCAAAACATCTACTTCACAAAAAGAAAATATCACATGAGATGCAGTCGATGTTTGATGCCTCTAATAATGGAATGTGTCACAAGTCAGTTATAGAGTGTCAAGAAATAAAGCAACAAATTTCAGGGTTGGAATTCATGCGACACAGTTTAACTCCATACAGTTCACCCATAATTTTGGCTCATAAGAAAAACAAGGCATGGGGAATAAGTGTCGATGTTAAAGTTGATTCATTTAAGCAGAAACATTTCATAGCATTGATAAATCATCAACAGCCATATGAAGATAAAAAAATATGTTAAAGGATATGCAATGAAAAAAGTGATTCACATAGATTATCAGCTGCTTCAATACTTTTAGTCATATACTAAGATGCAACAATATAACTACAGTTGGATGGGATTTCTTCAGCAAAATCACTTAGTAATGAAAGACGGGGAAGGTGTAACAAGTATAGTAGTTGATATGTTGTCTTTGAATGCTTCAGTAGTACTGCATAAAAGTTCATTGGTTTATGAAAGTTATGTAGAATAGTCTAATATTGATGATGATTTCGAAGAAAATTATGAATCACTAACTCATAATGCTCAGATAGAAAAGGTGTAGGTTTTGCGGGAAAATTATCTTTCTCTGATTGCAGGCATAAGTAAGACTACGAAACAAAGTCAAATATATTGTTACTGGCATCATATGTATGAAACAATTTTGAAGCACATAAAGGGATGTGTAATGTGTTCGACAAGCAGGCCATGCAATCGAAAGATTGGTTTTCACATACCACTTCCAGTTCCTTTGCAACCATGGGGCAGCATGGATTTGGTTCAAGGAAATACATAAATGGTGAACAGGATCGAGATACATATTATTTGAGATAACTGTAGTATACATCCTAAGATGTGGGATGAATTTGTAACTTATGTGCGAAAAGCTTACAATCAAGCTTTACATTCTTTTGCGCCACGACAAGCATTAAGTCAAGACAGGTTCAAATTGTGCCATGATAACCATCAGTTTCAGGTCAACGAGCAGGTATGGTTGTATGTCATCAAAGTCAAGATGAAAGTGAGAGAGTTATATTCTCACTTATTTTCAGTTTAAAATTAAGCTTTTGTGGTCCAAAATCTTTTTAAGTGGAGAGGATTGATCCAGGAGGATCTTGATCAGTACAGGTCAACAGAGTTCTAAGTCAACTTTAGTAGACAACATCTAGTTCAGTCTTCAGTATCGACAATTTTTCCTGTGAAAAGGACCTCCAGATGTCATAAGGATCAAATGTTTTGTAAAGGGTTTTAATACTAAACTAAGGTTTAAAAGGACATTGTAAAAGTCTATGGTAAAAATTTATACCTAGTCCTAAAACCCTAATACCTTAGTCTAAAACCCTATCCACATCATCCAAGACCTAAGTGACGGCCTTAGTCCTATTCATAAGTTTTAAAAATATGCATTAAACCTAGGACACTATGGTAAAAGGTTTATTAAACCTATGTCTAAACCTAAATTCCTTAAAATACTAAGTCCTAAAGCTAAGTGATTAGGACCTAAGTATTATTCCTATGACATAACCTTATGGTCAAAACCTATAGCGCAAAACAATGCTATATTACAAAACCTATGCCAAAAAACCTTATTATAAAAGGTTCGGATGTCGGGTTTAAAACCTATGATATAAACCTTATTAAAAGGGTTCAGGTTATGGTTTTAAAAACATTATATAAAACATTATATTAAAAAAACCACATAGCATTATATAACTGCATGGCATTAGACCGTGTCGGAGATATGTTAAAACATGTGAAAAAGTTGTTACTGTGGCAGAATTGTTTGCCACGTCATGTGATAGGCCATGCCAGGACCATAACCGTTGGGTATAAAAAAAGGCATGTGACCAGAACCGTCGGAGTGACCGCCGGAGTCAAGACCATTCCACTAGATGTTACATAACTGTCGAGATATTTTCTGCCCATTCAAATGGGAATGGTTACAACTCCCCGTGCTGTTAGCCTAACCGTCAGGCTGAGTTTTTATCATATGGTTTATTTATGGGGTTTTGCAATTAATTTAGCGCTAAGGTCAACACCTTATCCTAGGAATTGAATATGGAGATAGGGTTCGAGATTCCATTCACATGATTTGCTCAACTAAGTGCCACTTTTGGCCATCCATAGTTTGAGAGAAATATTATTTAAACCATGGAAAATACATTCAAAGGACATTGTGTGTTTTTTGGAAGTTCAGTTTTAGAAGGTTAGAGGCGATTTTGTTTGCAGCATTGCTCAGTCGTCGGTGGTCGGAATTGAGCATGCAGATAGGCGTGGGAAAGGCGAGGAAGAGTAATTTCTATTTACAGGGTTTAGAAGTGCCTATGGGCACAATAATTATGTTCTATTTTAGTGTAAATATTCTTCAAGATCAATCCTAATAAAAACAGATGCCCACTTAAAAGCGGACCCGAAGATGTAGTCCAAGAGGGACGAACTCCATCATCAAATTGTTTGCCTCTTATTCTCTCTGATTATTGTTGTTATTAGTTCATTTATACTTTTGGTTTATGTCATTTTTAATTAAAGCATACTTTATTTAACATTCAATCTAAAGGACGAACTAATCAAACTACTTAAGCACTTTATTTGATCAGTTATCAGATCAATTTTTGTCCTCGCGGTAGAAGGGTTAGGCCATCTCATACAACATGCTGCCTCCTCCCACTCTCTTAGAGGTCTCGCCCTCCATAACAACCAGCCCATCACCCATCAACAGTTCATAGATGATAACATGTTATTTGGTCATACATTAGTCCAAGAAGCCAGCACCCTCAAGTCTCTGCTGGAATCCTTTTCTGAAGCCTCAAGCACCACCATCAATGCTGGAAAATCCCAAATATTCTTTTTCAATACTCCAGACATAACCCAAAGAAACATTGCCAGAATTTTTGGTTTTTCCATTGCTTCTTTGCCCTCTAAATACCTTGGTGCTCTCCTCATTGAAGTTGCGATTAAGCACTCCTCTTGGAAAGAACTTCTTGATAAACTTGAGGCATGCCTTTCTTCATGGACTTACAGATCGCTCAACATAGCCATCAAACTTGTCTTGATCAAATAAATCTTCTAATCAATGCCTCTGTACCTCTTTTATATGTTGGCATCACCAAAATGGGTTCTAAAACAAATCAAATATACAACGCAATTTCCTATGGGGATCTTCTGGTCTTAATCGAAAAAGGGCTCTAGTGAAATTGTGAGTGGTATGCACCCCTAAATCAGATGGAGGGCTAGGATTAAGGGATCCACATCATAGTAATGCAGTTATGGGTGCACGTATTTGGTGGATGTGGCTTTCCAAGCCCCACACCCCTTGGGCTCGCCTATGGACTACCAAATACACTAATAATAGACTGCCTGCAGAACTCATCTGACTCACCTTAGAGGAATCTGGCTCTCTCATCTGGAACTCTGCCAAAAAACATAGAGCCCTCATCCAAGTGCATAGCTTTTGGGAGATTATATCAGGAAATTCAACACGCTTTTGGGAAGATTCATGGTAGCAATTTCCCAAAATGGTAGATCTCTTCCAAAGACCTAGATGGAAAGTCGCCCTTCAAGCACTTGAGAATAACCGAGTCAATATCTTCTGGTAACCTCAACCCATTCTGGGCTATTGAAAATGGATCCCAGCCACTCAATGGAAAAAAAATGGCAAGAAGAATCATATGATGAGATTGATAAATAGCTTAGCTACAAAAAAATTCGCTGTGCGGATCAGGAGGACATACTTCGATGGGGTTATACTCCTTGCGAGACCTTCTCCACCAAGGAATCATATCAGTTTCTCTTCCCGTCAACACAGGCACCCAAGGACAATATTTGGATTCAAATTTGGAGACCAGGTATCTGACCCAAAATATCTACTTTTCTTTGGCTCCTTAGCAAGAAAAGGATTCTTATCTGGGAAAATCTTCTCAATAGGGGATTAATTGGTCCCTCTAGATGTCCCAACTGCATAGAGCATGCTAAAACCACCCCTTATATAATGGACAACTGCAGGATTTCAACACCTTCTGGGAGAAAATAGACATGTCCAGCAGAAGATCTGGCTGAATTAAAGGTGACATTATAAGCACTCTCAGAAACTGGACCACCGAACCCTTCAACAGCAATTTTATCAACACACTTTGGTTACTTCTTCCCAGTTTCCTTCTCTGGTCAGTTTGGAAAGAAAGGAACAGAAGAATCTTTAAAAATGAAAGAACTCCTATGGACACCATTTGGACCAATTTGTGCATTAACCTTCAAGAAACACTAGCACCTCATTATTAGCAGGACTCCGACATCCCAACTCAACCTACTAAAATTATCATCTGGGTGAACTGGCACCTTTCCATTACTAATCTACCTCTTCACTCCCATACCCCATCCAATCACCCAGATTCTCCTAGTTCATGCATCCCTCCTACCAGTGGAACGATCGAGATGAATTTTGATGGAGCCTCTAAAGGAAATCCAGGTGCAGCGAGTTTTGGAGGCATATTCAGAGATTCAACAGGTAGACCCCTTTGCATTTTCTTTGGTTCTATAGGTTGGGACTCAAACAATTCTACCGAGCTGGAAGGTTTATTGTAGGGACCCCTACTAGCGCAGGAAAAACAAATTCCCCTTAGAAGTGGAAGGAAACTCCCAAATTCTCATCAATGCAACAACTCATCTCCTCCTGGGTGCTTCCGTCTCCAAAGTCTCCACAAGTTGGAGTCTCTTGACAAGGTTGGAACAAATTGAGCACTGGCTCAAGTCACACCAAGCCATCTCCTTCAAGCATTTTCACCGCTCTGTAAACAAGGTAGCATACCTCCTTTCCAACAAAGGGGTTGAAAAAAATATCATCCTCTTCTTGGGCCCTCTATCCAGTACCAATGATGCTTCTCTCATCCAGTAATTGACTCAATTGGTGCAAAATGAAGCTCCGCTCCTGGATGTGGGTGTATGAATTGATTTGGAAGGTGGCAGGCCCAAGGCACGACACTTGGCCATGCAGAGAACTTTTCCTATTGCATTTAACACTCACAGTTGCTCACAACAAACACTCTTAACTGTCACTGCACTCGGTCTTAACTCTTGCCCTGCAATCCATCCTGCAATTCCTTTGATGGCGCTGCATCCTATGACTTCATCATTCTCTGTTCGCAGTCATTCTCTGTCATTATCTTTGGCGTCTACTCTGAGCTCCACAGAGGGGTTTTTCGACCTCCATTTCCTTCTTGTTTCGAAGCCCATCTGTATTGGATGCCATCTTCCCAACCATTGTGCACACTTGCCCCTCTCGCCTCCGTCGGCCAACCTCCCTCGCTCGCCCTCCAGCTCCATCATGCCAAGACGGCATCGTATGCGCTGTAGACATGGGAGAGGAAGAGGCGAAGGCTCTCTATTGCCTGTCTCCATCCACGATGAGAATTGTTCCCTACCTCTAGCAGAAAATGTTTCTCATTTCCACTTTGACAGCATATTTGACAGGCCTAGAGTCACTGCCACAATTACAGTCACATTTCAGGAGATGCAACCTAGCGCCATGGGCTCGAGCTTCCGAAAATGCTTTCAGAAATCTACAATCTCATTATCACCACCACATGACTCTAGGAAGTCTGTCGCCCTGCTAGTCAAATCTGGTTCTTCGTCCTCCAGCAATGAAGGTAGTAGTAGCGGGAGTCTTGGGCACTCGGTGGGCATAAAGAGAAAGGAAGCAGTTTAGCATGCGCTACAACCACACTTGAGTCTCCAGCTCAACATTCAAAGAAATAAGATGACTCTTCCGAGGATTACATATGTCTCATAGTGGAGGAGCCTCCACCAAAGCACCAAGACACCTAACATGACTCACATCCACCGCAAAGATACGTTTCCTCCACTAGTTTTGGTCAATCTCTCTGTTTTGTTTTATTTTCTGGGAAATTTGTCTGTTATGATGTTTTTGTCAAACTCTTGGAAGTCACTTGATGAAGATGGTTTCCCCACGGTGAGTAGCATAATTTGGATTAGTTTCCCCATCAGGGATAGTCATTTTTTTGGTTTTTTGATTAGGAATCCCTCCGGAATTGGCTAGCACAGCTATTTTGGAGGCTTGTCTCGACATGTATACTATTTTTTATATTAATAAATTAGTCCAATTCAGAATATATATATATATATATACTAACACAACCACATAAATAAATGTGGTTCATATACACCATATGCATCAACCAAAGAGTCATTAACACAAAAAGATCATACAGGTTGACTTAATATGTTAATTTTATTTAACCTATTTTTTTTTTAAATATAAGATAATAAAATATATAATATTTTTAAAATCCTAAAGTAATCATAACCTAAAGCTACATTTAAAGAAATAAAACCTAAGCAGTTTCAATTGGAAAACATGAAGCACTCTATGTAGTTTCAATTGGAAGACATGAAGCGATCTATGTATCTTTTCTGGAGGTAAATGGAGCATTAATATTTTGGAAAATTTTAGATAATATTTCCATGGAAAATTATCATTTTTCCTTGAGGTGAATTCACAACACACATTTTAAATGTGTCTTATATAAAAAAAATTAAATTGTTGTACGACATCAAAAAAAAAGTAAGCATAAAATATTTGTTGTCGATGTATTTTTTTTTTTTGAAATATAGAGGAGAGAGAGTGGGAGAGAAGGGTTAGAGAGAGAGGGGGACAAAAATATGGAGAGAGGGAGAGGAGGAGAGAGTGTCCGATAAAAAGAGGAATTTCGAGAGATGGAGGTAGAGGAAAATATAGGTAAGGAAAAATTTCAAGAAATAGAGAGAGAGAGAAAGGTGGAGAGAGAGATGGAGAGAGAGTGTACATGTTTGGGGGCGAGATAGAAATACAAATAAGGAGAGATGGAGAGAAGGGGGAGAGAGAATGAGAGAGGGAGGGAGATAGTCAATATAGTTGTAGGAGTAAGCTAGAGAGAGAGAGAGAGAGTGAGCGACGAGGGGGAGAGGCAGAGGGAGGTGGGAGAGAAAGGAAGAGAGAGAGGACTTGATATGGAGGGAGATACAGAGATGGAGTTGGAGGTGGACAAAGAGGGAGGTAAAAATAAAGACACACACACACACACACACACACACACACACAAATATATAGAGGGAGTGGCAAGGGAGATGGAGAGAGAGAGAAGGAGTGACAAGGGAGATGGAGAGAGAAGGAGAGAGGAGAGTATGAGGGAAGAGAGATATAAGGGGAGACAGAGGGAGATGAGTGGAAGAGAGAGAGAGGGAGAGGGAGGGAGAGAGAGATAGATAGATATGAAGAGAGAGATCATTTGTTTCTAGGGGGGTGAGATAGAGAGACAAATAAGGAGAGATGGATGGATACATTGATGATATAGATGGAGGGGGAGAGAAAGGGAAGAAAATTGTTTCAACTAGATGCATTGATTTTAGTTTACATATGTTGATTTCTAATCCTATTTGATTTCTCACATTAGATGCATTGATTTATGTATAGATGTTGATTTCTAATCCTATTTGATTTCTCACATTAGATGCATTGATTTATGTATAGATGTTGATTTCTATTTCTATTTCATTTCTCACATTAGATGCATTGATTTCATTAAATATTTTAATTTCTAATATTTTTTTATTGATCTTGCATTAGATGCATTGATTTCATTGTAAATGTTGATTCCTAATCCTATTTTATTTCTTGCTCTAGATGCATTGATTTCAATGTAGATTTTGATTTCTAATCCTATTTGATTTCTTGTAGCATTAGATGCATCAATTTCAGTTTAGATGTTGATTTATATTCCTATTTGATTGTTTACATTAGATGCGTTGATTTTAGTGTAGATGATTTCGCATACTATTCGATTTCTTTCATTAGATGCATTGATTTTAGTGTAATAAAAAAAAATATTGACGACATGCATTATGAATAAGCTTTTGTAGGTAACCTCAAACAAAATAAAATCAAATAAAACTTGTATTTGTAACCTTTACATCTCCACATATTTTAAAATTGAATATATAACTTATTTCAATAATATTTGAGTTTTAAAAAATTTAATAAAACACATTTCCATCATAAGGAATTGATTGAAATACTTGGATAACTACCTGTAAATTTAGGAAAGTTGATAACATTATATAAAATTATAGAAATGTTGTCATATGGTATCTTTTGACCTATATTTTAAATTTCAATATGAGTGACATATATCATTTTATGACTAAGATCTTGTAGATAATCTCAAAATAAATAATGTTGAATAAAACATATTTGTTGTTTACATGACATATATTAAATTTGAGTAAAACATTTTTCTATCCTATTTGTCTTTTGTAATTGAACCTTGAGATAAAAAATTGATTGAAATACTTAAAAAAGTTGTGCATGCAATGGTATATGGGTGGGTCACAAAAATTTTAATATATATATATATATATATGGATGAATTTATAATTCAAATAATTTATTTTTAAAATTTAATTGTAATAACATACATGTTGATTGCACTAAAAGACACTTTCTACAAACCAATATGAAGCATTATTGGAATTTTTTCCATGTTAAATATTAAATTGATACATGTTATACTGTAGTTTATTTTAAGTATCAAAGTGACTTGCATCATGACTTAATATTGTACTTATTTTCGTAGTCTATAAAAATGGAAATTAAAATTGAACAAATATTTACTAATAAAAGTTATAATGTATAGAACAATTTTTAAAGTAAAAAAATAATTTTAACGGATCCATAAAATTCAAAAATTAATTAAGCATCCATACATAAGATCAATACAAATACATAAACTGAAATATTTAATACATCTATCAATAAACTATCCATACAAAAGTATATACAAATTAAAAATATAACATGAACATCCATAAACTAAAATAATAAGCATAGATAAACTAAAATAATGTCGATGGTTTTTAAGCTCCTGTGGTTATCGATTGAAGAAGAATGATCTGAATTATCCAAAACGTTACAAGAAAATTTTCAATGTTTCGAATCCCGATGGTGATCCATCTTCAGGACAATTTTTGAATGAATGGATTCATAAAAAAACTCTCCTGAAGATGGATCCCCATTCGGATTCAAAATGTAAACAAATTTCTCGTAACATTGTGGATAATCTGGATCATTCTTCTTAAAATAATGTCCAAGATGCACATCCATAAACTATCCATGTTTGAAAATATACAAAGTCTCTATCACATGTGAATGTGCCCTATGAAATGATTCTGAAAATATACAAACTATGACACTCTAGGTACCACCATAACTCTTATGTGACTTCCTCCACACAAAGTAAGTGTACAGAATATGCTACTGTAGTATAACAGATTAAAATTCAAACTAATTATATCATTATGTGTACAAAATAAATAATTTTGAACCACATTTTTAATTACATATACATGAATTTACTAACCTCATTCGAGTCCAAAGGAAAGTCATATAGGATGGGGGTCTGATGAATCTACATTTGGTGCTCCCCTCCATGTGGCTCAATAATTGGGGTGTGCATAAATGAACCTGCATCATCAGCTCCTCTAAACCCAACATCCCACTTATTTCTACACATAACAACGACATCAATGACACTCTGCATATGGGCTTGCATACACAATGGAAAGGGAAAATTATAATTATTCTCTTAATTAATTAGCATATATGTGTAACTTAAAAAATAAAATTTTGAAATATTAGGAACAAAAAAGTTTATCTCAACCTTTGGTCCATGTGGTTGTACATAGTGACTCTCCTCCACATTAGTGAACATATGAGGTGGAGGTGGAGGTGGAGGAGAATCCATGGAAACATGCTCTAGTTTGGGATGGTCTGGTTGATAAACTTCCCCCTTGGATGACCTCATAAGTTCATATCCATGTAGCTTGGACCTATAACCTCATGCCTCCTAATATTTTTTATGGATTTTAGGAGGTGTATATGTGGGCCCGACCTCTAGTATGTCTCGATCAACATATTGATGATATCCAGCATCAAAGGAAATGTAAGATGAGTCGGTGAATTGGTGTATCTTTTGTGATTCGTGTATGATGGGTCATAGCATCCTCCAATGTGATATGATTGTAACATCATCACATGGAGGGATCAATGATGCACTCTGATCCTTAGCATTGACCTGCTAAGGACTTGCAAATCATAAACTTAATTTCTCATATATAATTAAAAAATTAGAAGCATGATAACATATACATTAAATTCAAACTCATCACTTGAAGAAAATTTAAAATTTAAATATAATTTCAAGACATAAACACATAAAGTTAAAGAGGATTTAAAAATGTAGGACGGGTACCTAAAATAGGTGAAGAAGGTCCACTAGAGGTAGGATGATCATTGACAGAGACATAAACACTGCATCTGACACTTAGATTAGCATAAGAGGAAATATCTATGAGTGAAACATGAACTCTTGGTGGTCTACATGATCTATCATGATCCCAACCACATATAACAAAACCCCTTGCACTGCAATGGATGAAATTTGGGATGCATATATGTGATGGCTTAGCATATTACATATAATACATATAAACTAATACAAGAAAAAAATATTGACAAAAAACATTTCTAAACTCAAGGAGAATAATATAGCATGAAGTCCTAAACTTTAGAGTTCATTTTTTGATAATTTATCAACCACAGTTAAATGAGTTCCATGTAAATAAAATTTAAATAAGTGATCAAATATACCTTCACACTTTTTCTCATTTCTAAATAGTTCATTTTATTTATAGTGCATACATATGTAAATATATATGATGTAAATTCTTATTGATTATGAAGAGGGATCAACAATGGTAATGCGCTCTGTTAGGGTTTCTTATGGTTTCCGTTTTTCATCATGTAATGGCAGTGTCATGGGAAGCTCATAGGCCCCCTCCTTCCATGAATTCATCATGGGAAAGGGAAAGGATCTTGAATCCTATTTTTTCATGAAATTCACAACCTACAATGCATATAACACCTCCAGGAAGTCGATCACGAGATGCCTTGGAGAGGGAGGGGCGGGAAAGAACTTTGACCAGAATACAAACTTGCAGTAGATAAGTGGAGGTGAAAAAGAAAATACTTAGACATATTCAAGCAATAACTGCAAGCCAAAAATGAAGAAAATACCAGTTATAGACATACAAGACCCGAATTTAGTGGAGTACAGGGATTTCGTGAAAAAAAAATCCATTATATGAAAAGTTATGGGTGTTTGGCCCTTAGAAAAAAACCTTAAACTGGTGGATACAAACTAAGTGTCTCCCAAAGGGGGAGATTAGGATTCAAATAGAATCTAAAGTATTATTTATGATAATATTTGATCTCCTTGAGGATCGAGATCACATTTGTGAGGGAGGTCGTTACTTCCTCAACTCAACAAGACTCTACATTCGTTATTGGAAAGAAAATTTCACACTAGTAAGAGAGGACTTCACTAGGGTTATAGTTTGGACGAGGCTTTACTCTTTTCCCATGGATTACTGATTTCCATTAGTTCTTAAAGGAATTAGAGATGAAATAGAAGAGTGCATCAAAATGTTCGAGGGCACAAAAGCAGGCCATTATGTCTCATACACCCGCATTTCCATCTATCTAGATGTCTCAGACATGCTTATAGAGGCCATAAAGTTGGTGTTTAGGGATGAGGTATGGCTCCAAAACTTAGACTATGAATGCATTCCATTTAAGTGTAGGAATTTATACGAACATGAACACCTATTTGGAGACTGCCCCCAGAATTCCAACCCTCAAGCTCAAAGAAAGACTGATGAACAAGGATTCACAAGGGAAACCACCATAAGAATTAACAATAAAAGAAATCAAGGAACATGTGGTCAACCATCTACATCCAAAAAAAACATATTCAAAGTGTTGGAAGAAGAACAATAAGAAAAAACACAAAATAAATCATTGTGGAGGAAGGTGAAAAGATGCATCAGTAGCCCACCGACTAAGAATAGAACCAAGAGAGAACTCTCATCCCGAGCCTCAATGAGAATGGAATTCACTTATAATATTTATACAATGACCTAGAAAAAAAAATATTCATAGGAGGGACATGTTATAGAAGAGGCTCTAGGAGGATTCAATCTTAACACAATAGCATAAGTTTTGGAAACATGTAGCCTAGCTGCCATCCTAGAAGAATACATTCAAAAAATAGAAGGAGCATATATAATCCAAGAGGATTTAAAACATACCATAAGGAACAGACAAATAGAATATCACATCACCAAAGTAATATTGTCCAAAATTTTAGTCAACCAGTACAACCCCAAAGGACCATAATGGAAGTGAGGCAGAAAAACAACAAGCCAACTCCTACAAGAACTGGGTGCCAAATTGATCAATGAGGGAAATGTAAGATCCGTCACCCTAACCCCAAATATTTATCAATGAATTTAATTTCATGGAACATCAGAGGCCTAAATGGCCTTGGGAAAAAAACTTCTAAAACAAAGGATAATGATGAACAAGAAGGAAATAGTGCTCCTCCAGGAAACCAAACTGGCTATGGAATATTTTTCAACCTTGCAAAAATAATGTTGCAAATGCTACAATTATATAGCCAATGCAGCACGTGGTATGGCAGAAGGGTATTTTATCCTATGGAAGGGCTCGCTTTATGAGTTGATTTCCTCAATAAAAACTAGAAGCTCAATTAAAAAAGTTCTAAGAGTCACAGGAACCTACAAAATAATCTATGGTACCAACATAAATGGGCCCCATAGATTTGAAGAAAGAATCCAAATGTTGAATTCCCTAAATAGAATCATCGAGGACATACCTTACTCCCATAAAATCATTAGGGGTGATTGTAACATGATCCTCAACCTTTTTGGAGAAGAAAGGAGGACTCAGAAAATTAGATAGAGAAACAGAGTCCTTACAAGAAGCCATTGACCTAATGAGACTTGTGGATATGAAAATGGTAAATGGAACTTATACATATAACAATAGATTTGGGGGGGGGGGTGGGGTGTCGGGCTGGGATAAACAAATAACCTCTCGGATGGACATATTCCTCATCTCTGAATCCATCTTCCTTTCCTCTTTGGAAATAAAATTTCGAATCCTCCCCCAATCAAGATGATACCATTGGCCTATATCCCTAAAAGTTAACATCTCCTCAGCCCCTAGGAACCCACCATTCAGGTTTGAGGATTTCTGGTTGGATCATCATGATTTCCAGAAAAACATGAAAAATTGGTGGGAAAAATATCCTCTTCACACATGCATCCAACTGTACCAATTCAAACAAAAGCTAAATAATGTAAATAATAAGATTAAACAATGGAACAAATAGGTCTTTTACAACATCATTAAGGACAAAAATGAGCTGGAGAATAGGATGGAAGACCTCGAACAAAAAATCATTAATTAGGGCCTCACTAATCAAATGAAGGAGAAGGAAAAGGACTTGCAAAAAATGTGGGAGGAAAGAGCCAGGTAGGAAGAAAATTTGTGGCAAAAAAAATCCAGGGTGTAATTGCTCAAGTGTGGGGAAATGAACAAAAAGTTCTTTCATCACTCTGTGATTCATACAGAAAGTCATAGAATTCTCATCTTGAAAAAAGTTGATGGGGGGATGACTAGCACTCAAGAAGATATCTCAAAGGAATTGAAAATATTATATGGTAGAATCCTATAGGAACCCCACATAGGTACATCCTAGGCTATCCAAGACATTACCAACAACATCTCCACCACCTTGAATCAAGACCACAACATTATGCTTCTACAAGAGATATCTATGATATAAGTTGAGGAGGTGGCCATCAAGAAAGGCCCCTAGGCCTAATGAATTCACCATCAACTTATTTAAATCCTGCTGGTCAATCATAAAAGAATAGGTCCATGAAATTATGGAATATTCAAGGAAAAAAAAAATGTGCTTGGAGCCTTCAATGCTACCTTCCTCACCCTAATCCCTAAGTAAGAAGGGTAAGATTCTCTAGATTATTTCTAACCTATAGCCCTCCACAATGTTATCTATAAGACCATCTCGTAGGTTCTCGATAACAAAATAAGGTCACTACTACCACTCCTGATATCAAAAAATAAAACCGAGTATGTGGAAGGAATGAACATTCTAGAGAGTATCATCATCTCACGTCAAACCATCCACTCACTCCAATCCCTAAAGAATCCTAGAATGTTGATGGAACTTAACATGTCGAAATTTGTTGACAAAATAATTTGGAAATATATGTAGGATGTCTTCGAGGCCTTCAGATTCTGCCATGATTGTACTGAATGGATAATGACATTGATCTCGGGTGCCTGCTTTTCCATCCTAATCAATGGAACCCATACCCAACCCTTTGTTACAAAAATAAGAATTCGACAGGGTGACCATATTTCTGCCTTCCTCTTTATCCTCATGGCAGAAGGCCTGGATAGGTCTCTTCAAGCTTCCCATGAAAAACACAACCTAAATGGTCTTAAGATCCATGCATCTTTCCCTTATTCTACCCACCAAAAATTTGCAGATGACACCCTTCTTATGGGTATAGCAACAATTGAAGAATTTGAATCCTTCAAACACATTCTGAACCTATTGTATGAAGTGTCTAGAACCTTGATTAACCATAAAAAAATATTATTCTTCAATAACCCATCACCTATCCAAATAAATATCATAATAATACTGGGATTCCATAGCTTATATTTTCCCTCAAAATACCTGGGTGTACCCCTAACAGATAAACCCCTAAGGAACACAACCTAGGATGACCTCCTCAACAGGTTGCACAATAAATTATCAAATTGAGGTTTTGGTATCTCAGCCTTGTAGGCCGTCTCATTCTGGTCAAGTGTATTCTCCAATCCATGCCCCTTACCTCTTCTATGCTCTTGTCACCCTAAAATGTGTTACAAACTCCATCCGCAACGCTCTGAAAAAAAAAGAAAAAGAAAAAAAAATGGTCCTTAATAGGATGGGACCAGCTATGTAAGCCAAAAAGTGCAAGACGGCTCGGTCTTAGTGATCTAGATCTCTTAGGAAAGATCCTAGGGGAAAAAACATGGTGTAGGTGGTTGGATAACCCCCAAAACCCTTGGGCCCATCTTTGTAAATGGAAATATGCTACCAACCATAGCCACAAAGATGTAATCAGGCTCTCAAAATAGGATTAGGGTTTTTCCATATGGAACCAGGAATAAAAGAACAAAGAAGTGATATAGAGGCATAACTTATGGGAGATACATAATGGGGAAAGTGCCCTATTTTGGGATTAAACTTGGTAGCAGCTCCCAACCCTTATTGATGAACATCATGCCCCTCTTCAAAGGTACGTGCAATCAAAATGGAAATTTAAAGTAGATCACTACTAGAAACCAATACTGCTCAAGGTAGTAGATGTAGAGAATGGATGAATAGGTAGCAATGAAAACCCTTTCTTGAAAAACATGAACTGTGAATCTTTTGATAAGCTCCTCAAGGAACATCAAATCCACGTGGATCATGAGAAGGACAAATTAATGGGGGGGAAGGGGGGGGATCTGCAAGACTCTTCAACATCAAGGAGGCTTATGGATACATTGCAAATCACAAATCAATGGAGCAGAACCAAAGATGGACCACTCTATGGGAAAAACAACAATGACCAAAAATCACCCTCTTCCTTTGGCTAGTCCTCCATAGTAAAATCCTTATTTGATACAAAATCTAAAGAAGAGGTTCCTCAAGACCTTTAGATGTTGTTTGTGTGAAACTCATGAAGAGTCCATTAATCACCTTTTAAATGCATGTGACTATACTAACAAGCTCTGGGAATGGGGGACATAAATATTTAGGAATATCAATAGGGACAGAGCCTTGATACATATAAAAATGGAAAATTGGTGAATTAACATTTCCCCTCACCCAGTCGTCAACTGGGCTTGGAACCTCCTCCCAAGAGCCATCTTCTGTATCTCTTGGAAAGAGAGAAACAAAAATAATATTCAGAATTATGAAAACTTTAGGGGAAAATCTTCTCATCATGGTCAGGAAGATAATTTGAGAAATCATCTAGATATAAAAAATCCTTACTATGCAAGGCCCTCCCCACATTTTCGATCTTTATATCTTGCAAATTATGCACCTTGAAAGCATCTCCACCAATACTCCCACCCCCTCGCCGCCCTCTCCTGAAAATAGAGACACATGGACTCCTATGGAAGGAAATATATTCAAACTAAACTATAATGGGGCCTCTAAAGCAACCCAGGTATAGTAGGCTTTGAGGGCATCTTCAAAATCATAAGGATGACATTTGATGGGTCTTTCATGAAAAATTAGGAATCACCATCAACAATGTGGTGGAGCTCCATGCCATGGAGAATGGGTTTTCAATAGGAAAATATCAACATTTTTTTCCAATGATAATGGAAGGAGACTCTATGATGGCCACTCTAGCTTCTCGCAAGGCCCAACATGGATCCTTGGTTAGCAAGGTAACTAACAATTGATGGTTGGTGAAAACGCTACACTCCATCCAAAAACACATCAAGGATTTGGGTGGGGTCCACTTCCATACATTCCGAAGGAAATATAATTTCGTGGAAGATCGCCTGACTAGTGAAGGAACAGCTGGTATTGATCCGCTATACTCCCATGCATGGAGGATATAAGGGAAGGTCCCCTCCACCACGATTATGAAGCAATCAACATTGTTAACACTGGAAAATCATAAAATAAAAAGAGATTAGAAAATTTCAAGCGGAAGGTACAAATAAGGATTTACAAGGAAGGAATACATTACAGGAGCTGAAAATTTTAACTTTTCCTAAGGTAAATCAAGCAAATTTATTAAACCGCGAACAGGAAACACTGACCCCAGGCAATCTTTGCAGTTTTTTCTTCGATAGCAATGAAGATCATTGGAGTTATCCCTCAAAAAGTCGTGAGGTCTTGAGTATGCGGAAATTCACCATCCACGACCACTTGGCACACTTGGAGAAGAAGATTCTCACTCAAGCTAGCCAAGTACAGCCACCTTGGTGCCACTTTGAGGACTTAGTGCAACACCCAAAGGAATCATCCTCCCACTCTTGTTTCAACATCCATCTTGTACCAAGATAGGGAGGGAAATTTTGAAATTTTCCTATAAACGACATCCATGGGAAGAGAAACATGAGAACACATTGTTATGCTGGAAAAATTGCTTGAGAGAAAAATAACTTGTGTTTTCCGAGCAACAAGAGGATTGGAATGATTCAGTTGCTGGCCACCCAAAACCTCAATCCAAGAGAAGAAGTTCACCAAGTGTCCATCAATCTACCATCTGTCGAGAGGAGAGAGAGGCTTTCTAAAAGCTTGAGGGGAAGAGACCCCCTTGTCTTGGATATTAGAGCTCCATAGCTCTAAGGATCCATTGCAAGTGATTTATCATTCTATTCTCTTATAACACCAACACTTAATAAAGGGAGAGAGTTCTCCACTTGAATTATTAGTGTGTTTGACTCGATTGATATTGTTATTATACAAGATTATTTTGTTTTTATTTTTTCATTAATGTATCATGATATGTTTCTTACTTAGTTTATTACAAGTTATTTTGTTTCACTAACCGTTCTAAGAAACCAATTGACCTGCAACTTTCTTGTAGGAAAGCATCCTCCCTATTAAGCATAGTGTATTTCGTGTGCCCATGCATTGAATACACTACAATAGGAATGATTACTACAACAAGAATGGCGACTCCTCCATCTTTCGGGTGATGATGTCCCCCCATGAAGATTGAATAATCACCATTGACCAACTTACATACTATGATAATAAACCCATGAAGACTCTCGATCTCTTTCTACCTTACGTAGAAACAACTACGTAATCACTCAGGTGGTACCAATAATATGGCCTCGGTCAATTCAAACCATCATCGATCCTAGGATCATTCTTAGGAGATCCCCCTATCATACCAGAGGTAGCCCCAAAGAGTCACAAGGGTACCACTGTGCATGATGATATCATCAAACACTGAGACCAACCAAGAGATGGAGACTAGTACTATAGAAATCAAAGTTGCTGACATGGCTTTCCTACCATATGTCATCGCCCAAACCCCATTTTTATACCCCCCACCTAGTTTTGTGTCAAATAAAGTATTGGCAACTGTTACTTTGCAAAACATGGCTTTCGCAATACATGTCTTGTATTTGGTCCGAACAGCCATGCTAGGAATTCTTGGCATTACTTCTATAGGGACTAACCCTATCACTCCTCAGGAGGCTACACCAATTAACGAAACTCCCATAGTAGCACAAACTAAAGCGACCAAGAAAACAAACAAAAAGGGGAAGAAAATAAAAACCCCAACGTACCCAAGGCATTGCAACCTTGTGCATTATGTGATATCATAGGCCATCCTACCAATATTTGTGTGGATTTAGATTAATTAAACCCCTTCTAAGCACCGAAAGAAATTTCGCAGCCTTGAGTTCCCATAAAAAGGAACACACCACGAAAAATCAAGGGAAATGATTGTGCACCAATGATGTGTGCACCATATGTGACCATTATGGGAATTACACCCATCACTGCCTAGAGATGCCACGATATAGGGATGACCTGCAAGCCCTAGAGACATCATACCAACAGGATCCCTAAAATCCACCCAGGTAGATGGATGAGGGAAAACATAGAACCATATTGTACCTATGAGAGGAGCCTACATCTTGCTCATACACAGTCACCCCAGTGGACCAAAGATCCTACATCTTGTATCAAGAACATATGTGTGCTTCATCGTGCAAAATCGCTGCCAAGCGCAATAACTTCGTTGGAAAGTTTCCTTCTCCGCGAGGTTTGAGCAACTATACCTTTATCACCCGCGTGATCGAGGAAAAAAGGAGGTAGGTAATATGTACAAATCAGATTTGTAAAGACCCCCCAGGAAAAAATTGCAAAACAAGATGTTCGGTGCCCTACCTGACACTGACGGCACGAATCCCGAGTACTCATGCTAACCATAACGACAAGAAAGGCTCGTTAGTAGGGGCTCAAATCTAACCTCAAACTCTCAAATGACACAAATGAATTGAAATGAGTCGTATTGACCTATATATCGCCCTTTTCTCATTATTTGGTAGTCCATAACGAGAGCTCAGAACACCCAATTGAAAATCCACAAGAAACACGGTGATCAACACCTCATCACGGTCAATGTAGGCTTCACACATCCATGCCTCAGAAAAAAGTCATTTTTTCAGTTACGATAAGTATGCCCTCTCTTATCACTTTTCCTTCATCATTATTTTCAATATGTTTGAATCAAAAATATGCTTTTACTTGGGGTATTGGTTGCAGGTATTACAAGCACGCCAAATCACTTGTTTCCCCAGCCACTAAAAGGTACAAGAGTAGGTATCATTCTATCCCTAGCATGATAGGCTCCCAAAAGAAGCTTTGTGTATCCTGACATCATTTCTCTAGATAAATCAACCATAGGTTCCAGTCGCCTGAATATTGTTATCATCACCTCACCTCACACGTGATAAACATTCTTGCAAGTCGGTAGAGCCTCACTGTCCATGGTATCCATCACTTAAGTATACCATACACCAAATATCTGGATCCATGGCCATAATATCCAAGTCCGGGAAGCACTTAATGTTCATTCATTCATCATACATTAAATCACGTTTTACCCATGTCATGATAAAAACCATTTCTCGGACTACCATTCTCATAAGCAGATTGAATACACACCACCACATCTCGCACTTGGCCTATCACACCCCCATTGTCATATCCCATCTACGATACTTTTAATCCGCTTCACCACCTTCTCACTTAGACCAACCAATGGGCCCCCCACCCTCAACAAAACACCCTCCTCATATCGTAATGATGGATTATCTTCATGTTTATTGGGGCACCCGTCTTCGTGCTTGTACATCCAAACCCATTATATATTCTTTTGGCAAATTTACAAATATTTTTTTTAGGAAAGCACTCCCACCTATCCATCCACATTTCTCACCTGGAAGTAGTCCCTAATTACCCTTGGTTAGATCTTCGCATTCTTTACCCAACCCCACCATGACACTCATAACAACCACACACCCACTCTGGATGTCCTACTGACTCCAGGGATTTCCTTACCAAAAATTGTTATAAATGCTGCCACTTGCATTTACAAGCGTCGACCTTGAGCCACTGAACTTCCATCTTCAGTTACAGCCATTTTTCCTCATCATGCCTAATTTTACCTGTCACACCCTGCCCTGATACATCAGAGACACTGGTCCATGCATTAGTACTCCTCTCGACCAGTTGAGGCTTCCTTCTTGTCGACTTCAACAACCATCTTCGAAGAAGAAGGTAATAACTTGGAAAATTTGAACAAGAAGTTCATGGTATATGTCGAAACGGTCCACCACATATTTCAATGTAGATGATTTATAATCCTATATGATTGCTTGCACTAAATGCATTGATTTCAGTGTAGATGGTGATTTCTAATCCTATTTGATTGCTTGCACTAGATCCATTTATTTTTATGTAGAACGGTTGATTTCTAATTATATTTTATTGCTTTCACTTCTCATTTGATTGCTTTCATTAAATGCATTTATTTCAGTGTAGGTGGTGATTTGTAATCCTATTTGATTGCTTTCACTAAATGCATTGATTTCAGTGTAGATGTTGGTTTCTAATCATATTTTCTTACTTGCACTACATGCATTTATTTGGGTGTAGATGTTGATTTATAATCCTATTTGATTTCTTGCATTAGATGCATTAATTTCAGTGTAAAAGTTGTTTTATAATCTTATATGATAGCTTGCACTAGATGCATTGATTTCAATATAGATGATTTCTAATCCTATTTTATTTCTTGCACTAAATTCATTCATTTCAGTGTAGATGGTGATTTCTAATCCTATTTGATTTCTTGCACTAAATGCATTTATTTTAGTGTAGATGTTGGTTTCTAATCCTATTTTCTTACTTGCACTAGGTGCATTAATTTGAGTGTAGATGTTGATTTCTAATCATATTTGATTATTTGCATTAGATGCATTGATTTCAATGTAGAAGTTTTTTTCTAATCTTATTTTATTTCTTGCATTATATGCATTGATTTTAGTGTAGATGTTGATTTATGATTTGATGTAATTGGATGTATCATGATACATTAATTTAAAGTGATTGGATTAACAGTGTGCATTGATTTCAGTGTAGGCATAAAACATTATTGACAATGTAAATTGATTTTTGTGTTATAGTAATTAAACCTATTACTATTGGAGAGCAAGAGAGACAAGGTATGATGTTTACTACAACATCTCGAGCTAAAGATTTAAATGGTTTACGATTTCAATTGTTCCTTTCATATAATCAATATGAAAAAAATTAAAAAACTAACAAGGGTGACAATAAGAATAGTAGAAGAAAATAGTTTGAGATTAATCACAATGAATGTTATTTGTAATTGGCTACATTCTTATTATTCACATTTTCTATCATTCAACACTATTACTGTTACTTTTACATTCAAACTTTTTGTTTCAACATTTTTCATCATTAAAATTATAAACAATATGTATCATCTCACCAAACTGAGGTAAATAAATAAATTTAAAATCAAAATGACCAGGTTAATCTCAGACATATTTAGAATATTTAAAAATATTATATTAATATTAGATATATTTACATATTATTGATAAAATTAATCATATATTCGATAGATTTTCCTTGGCTACACATTACTAAAACCAACCTACAACCATCTTAACTCTGGATCTATCAAGTGTCGAGAGGGATCAAATCTCTCGATATGCAAACCTTTCCTCAATTTTTGCACTCAAAAAAGAGGCTTGCACCTCCAAATATTTGATCCCTCTTAGCGCTTGATAGATCTAGAGTTAAGATGGATCTAGGATGGTTATTAAAGAAATATTTAAAACATAATTTCATTTAAATTTAAAATAAATAAAATAAAATATCTTATTTTATAAATAAAGGTTTACCATGACCAACCATATTCATCATGTCAATCTCAAGCTCGTAATTTACTTATTTATTGGTTATAGTTTCGTTGTATTCTGTTTTGGATATTTTGGGGGTATATTTTTGGTCAAATTTGCTAGAAATTTGAAATGCAATTTAAATAACATTTTTTTTAATTATTCCACAAAATTCCTAAAGAAAAAATTTTAAACCTAAAATAATTAGAAAAAGAAAACATTTTTACCATTCAAAAAAAGAGAATATGCATTTAATATAAAAATAATTGCAAGTAAGAAAAAAAATTAAAACCTAAATTACGGCTTTTTTCCAGTCGTTTCGAAGTGTTTTATAGGTTTTCTTGAAGGATTTTTTAAATGGTTTTCTAGACTTATTTTGTGGTTTTATAAGTTGTTTTGAAGGGTTTTTTTATGGCTTTTTTGTGTTTTCCTTAGTTGTTTTTGTGATTTTCTAAGTTCTTTAGAAGGGCTTTTTGTGGTTTTCATGGTTTTTGTATAGTTGTTGTTTTTTAATTAATTGGTTTTCATGGATTTTATACATGGTTGTTTTTCTTTTCTTTTTTAATTAATTTTTTTAATTTTTCAAAAATAAATAAATAAGGACACTCTTAGTTGAGCTCTAAAATTACCTGTGGTCTATGCAAATGGCGCGCGTAGATATTTAATAAAAAAAAAGGGGCTTGATTGATTTCTGAGGCTTGATTGAGCCATGATGCTTGATCAAGCATTACAACTCGATCAAGCATTATAACTCAATAAATGGTTTTATTTTAACCCTCGTTTGAGCTACTTTTTTAGTTCTCAAGGAGCTCAATCAATCGCTTAAATGGCTCGATCGAGCCATCATTTTTCTGACCCAAACACACCATATTTTGCCAAAAAGTGTAACCCAAATCCATGCTTTCACCCATGGCTAGGTCTAGAAGTTATAGATCAGAGGTATGGGATTTTTAGGAAAGTGGAACCGCGATCAATAACACACCAACCCCATAACGTTTCTTGCGTAGGAGCCAATCGTAGAATAAACAAATTATCACCAATCACTTTCTTCAAGGACATACCTAGTAAATATAGGGTGTAAAAAATTCCAAATAAGAAGTGCTTTCACAATGCTCATTGTGGTATAATATCAGTCAGAAAATTAGATTCAATATAAGTAAATATTCCACTTAAATTCCATTTTTATCTCCATCCCAGAGTTCATTAACGGAATTAAATTTAAATTTAAAATAATGTACCTCCTTATTGTAACAGCCCTGGTTAAAATTTCATGTAGTAAAAGTTAATAAAATAAAAATAAGACCATAGTTAAGGGACACTTATTCCAACATGAATGTTGGGAAAAATATCCTAGTGGGCACTACTTCTTGTGTTTATGGCTAAGTGATCTGAGAGGATCCAGAAATACAAGTGGCCTTGAAAATAGCTCAAAAATAAAAGTCATCATATGGACATGAAACTAGGACGAGATCGTAGTGCTCGTCATCATGATTCCAACGGTGTGAACGTCACTTGAATCCGAGTTTTTATGATCAAGTTATAGTTGGTCAATTTTTTGGTCAAACTTGGCCAAGTGTCAGGCTTAACAAGGCAATAAATTGGCAGTGACCCAGCACACGGAATTCGACCACCGAACAGGCAAAAATTTCTCCTACTTAATTTTCTCAGTGACCCTTATTTTTCAATGGATTAAAAATGACTATATGGTCTTTAAAATAAAAATATATATATGTATATATTGTTGGGTTGGCTGGTTGTCACCCTTGCCAAGCCCAAAACCGCATCACATATTTAATATGTGGTGGCCGGTGGTCAAAACCCTCCACCACTGGAACCATTGGCACCATATTATGTTTAATATAATGAAACATTGTGCGAGCCACCTCCAGTGGACCCATTCAACCCCTCTATATATAATTCTATACATATAGAACCGCGGGGCTTGAGCCTGCCCGATCCGGTGGGGTTGACCCGTCTCCCAAGGAGTTCCAACAAATGTATACAACATAAAATATTCCATGGTTAAACACTCCGCCAACATACTACCAACGAAGTGATAACAACACACAAAACAAACGCATTAAAATAAAACAATGTGCATGCCATATGGGGGGTCAATAGAGTTGGAACCCCCGACCCGCCTGCACCAACTTGAGCTCCTTAACCAATGGGCCAATGACCCCACTTGGAAATTTCCGCCCATAAAACTATGCAATAAATCAATCACTCACTCAACTGGGGGTAGAGCGGTGGAGGACATGTAGAACCCTTAGCAAAGGTGGCAATGGAACCATGAGCGAGGGAATATGAAAGATGCCAAAAATATTCCCTTAGAAGGCCAGAGGTGTCGGTGATAGAATTGGACAAATTTATAGTAAATTTTGCATGATTTCATGACATAAATTCAGTGGTGTTGTTCATTTCTCCAGTTCAGCTCTCCATTTTTAGGACATCATCTGAATTGGAGGTGTTGGTATCCCGTGTTTTGACAGTTTGGCAAATCAAAAGACAAGGCAACATCAGAACCAATCTTTAGAGTTCCAAAATCTAGTCCTCCTGTTCTCAGAGAGGGATCTCTCAAATATTTGTTTGCAAAGGTTTATCTTGTTTGCTTTGGTTATGGAATTTTAGACTAGTTATTACGTGCAGAGTTTGTTTGGTTGGGTTGAGTTGATACAGCAGAATATGAAAGGTCTAGGAAAGATAGACAAAAAGAGGAAATATCCGGTTCATTGGGCAATGGAGTCAAAATAAGATCATGACAAACTCTTCAAGGGATATGGGATATCAAAGGGAAAATCTAACTTGGCCACAGGATCCTTTTTTTTGGAATGAGATGGACATTAATGATTTGGAAAAAGAAATTTAATTCTCAACAAAGGGAACTTGAGAAACATAACTTATCAATAAAGAGATATTTGATAGACAGGGCTAACCATAAATTCTACAAACATTCTTTAAGTAAATAATGATTTCAAGACAACTTCTAAAATGAAATCTAAGATTCGGGGAACACCCTATTTCCTCAAAGATCTTATTTTAAAGGATTTAGAAAACATAAAAGATTCACTGATAATTTCATTCATAGAAGAGGGAACACCTAAATAACAACTGTGTTTGCAACTATAAAGACCTTCAAAACAACTATTTAAGCAGGGGCAAAGGGTAAGATCAAAACCGACCTCTTTGGTTAACTTAAGACAATGGTACTTCGAAGGGAGATTTCAATAACGGCTTTCAAGTGATGGCAGACAAGCAGGGAGAATCATAACATGCTGAAACCAAATTTTTGAGCTATCAAGGAAATAAACGAGCATGAAGACTAAAGAGAAGGTTTAAAGCCTCTAAAATACTTCAGCAGAAGAAAACATAAAACAGTGAAGGGTGAACAAGTCTAAGGTGCTTCCAGGAGTCATTTCTTAGCCTAAAACTTTCAGCCTACTGTAGTAAGAAATTATGGAACATAATGAAAACAAGGGAAAAAACATTTAACAGTTCAGAGCACTTCACCAACAGCCAAGCTCATGGATCCAATGATAGAGCCTTCTCAGGAACAGACATGCAACGGCATCATCAAGACATCCAAGACTCCAAATTATTTTTAACTTCAACAGACTTGTATATTTATTTCAGAGAGTTTCAATATTACAACTTGTGATCAAATAGCAACCAACTTCTCATCTTATGCAGAAGTACTTATAGGAAGATGAGGAGGTGAGAACTAACAAAAATATCTCGTGAACCATTAATACAGATTAAATGACTTCTCGGTCTCTTGAGGGGTTCGATGGAGAAGTGTACAGGTGGATCACTGTATTAATGTTTTACAATTAATATCAAAGCTCGGCGGGAGCTTTATTTGACTTTGAGGCTCTATGTTCCGTCCGGAGCAACTCTGCAGCTATTTTCTATTACACTCCTTTGGCAGAATTAACTTCTTGGCAGCGCTGGAGGCAGATATTTCCTGAATCAATAACTTCGGCCTCTATTTTGAATGGTTTGAGGCGACAGGTGGCTCTTTGTAGTAGCTGAGGAATCAATTCGCCTCAGTTGAAGCGGTGGAAACCTTTCTGTCAGCGAAACACTTATGATTTTCTTAAATAGTGTCTAAATTCGGGGAATTAGGTTTTTATAAGCATTGTTAGCCACAATCCCCCAAATCTGTCTTCAATCTTCTGTCCTTTCGCGCTCTGTTCTTTAAAACTTATACTTTTTTAAAATCGCGTTAAAACGCAGTGTCTTGTCAATGTGCAGAGCCGCACCGGGCCTTACGACATCAATACTCATAGAGCACTGACGAAACATGGAATGGAGCCCCCGTGGATGGCTTCTCTTTAATGAAACGAGGGCATGAGAATCGTCATTCCCAGCCCTCGGCATTTCTTCGTGATACAATGGAAAACCTTTTAAAACACCTGCATCAAACATAAAACATTTAAGAAATCCTGCGGATTTTGGTTTAAACTGCTTCAGATGGCGGGGAAAAGGGCGTAGCCGTCGGATAAAAACATCTAACGGTGGAGATTGGCGCAAAACAGAAAAATGAGAGCGGGGAGAAAAAATAAGGCGGGGTGGTTTTGGACCGTCCGATCTGGACACGTGGATGGTCCAGATCTAATCGGAGGATCTCAATCGGGGGTGGCAGAAAAGGGGATGTGATTGAGCTCTTTGCGATTGAGCGCTGGCCGTTGGATCAAGGATTAGATCATCGGTCGGGATTGAATCGGGGATCGGCAATTGGAGCACAGAGAAGAAGGCATGTGATTTGAGTTATGCGATTGGCGCAGGGCCGTTGGATCGATGGGACAGATCAACGGTCAAGAATAAATCGGAGGGAGAGTAGGATCAGAAGATCGGAGGTATGGACTGCGATTGATCGGAGGGCACACTTGAAGTATTGCGATTGCGATCGGGCGGGGGGCTGCGATTAGCGCTCCACCGTCAGATCTCCGCGGAAGATCAACGGTGCGGAACGCATCGCCAGACTTATTGTTATAAATAAATCGCATCGGAGTTTAGACTATTTACAAAGGATTTGTGCACCCGCCCGACTTCTGATTGCGATTAGCGCTTGGTCCCAGCGCCGGGGCATGTGCGGGGAAGTGGTTTGAAAGGGGCTAGCGGGAGGGGGCTTATGCCTATATTAAGGTCGGAAGGTGGGTTTTGGCCTTTTTAAATGGAATTTGAAGGCCAAGGAAGGGAACGATAGAGGGGTAAGGGAGGAAAATGGCCAACAAAGTTTAGGGGAAGGATTTTAAAGGGGATTTTGGGGGTTCGGCACAGCTCAACAAGAAGTTTTAAACCATGTCAGGAGGATTTTCACGAATGGAGGGAGAAACTTATGAAAAGTAGGAAAATAATATGGAGAAAAGGGGGAGTAAATGAAGGTTAGTTATGAGTGGGAGAAAGGGAAAAAATGATGGTTTCTTCAGCAGTTTCTTACAGGAAATCAGCAGAATTAATAGGAACAGTAATGAGGATTTTGGACAGAGGCATGAGGCCTTAAAGAGACTTCAAGAGCCAACAATTTTTTAATGATAAAATTTGTTCCTTGGAGGCTCAAAAAGATTTTAGCCACCTTTTGGTATAACAAAATATTAAAGGTGGCTAACAGTGGCTCCACTTGGGGATGGTGCCTTCTTGAAGGCATCAAGAATTCAGACTTGATTTCTGGGAGGCTAATTAGTTGCCTCATCCATTGGGCTGTCTTTCTGTGATTGAATGATCTTCTCTAAAAACATATTTGGCAGCCATGAAAACAATGGACCTTTATCAACCAGCTTGCTACCTACCCAATCCTACAGATCTAGCATTTTTTCTTCATCAGAGTGCACTTGGATTGGCAAACTCTTTACACAACATTTTATTCTTTTAAAAAAATGGGAAATCTAATCTATTTCTACTCCTTATCTCTCCCTGAACTCAGATTAAACAGTTGAGCTCAGATATTTTCTACCTAGTCTATTGTCTGTTGGGATTAAACAGTCCAACAAACTTTCATTCTCTAAATTCTACAACAGAAATTTAAAAATAGTCAAGTCAAGATTGAGCTGTTCGACTTGCTATGATCTATGGCATAAAAACAAGCTGCACATAGATTATTATTTGCAGAAACTGAACATCAAAAATTGAAGGCTTAAGATTTGAAAGCTTCTTATTATGGCCTTCTCTCTTCTTTTCATAGCTATGATTTTTTTTTTTTTTTTTGTGAGCTATCTCTTCCTTGATATCTAATTCAGATTTTGAGCAAATTAGAACCAATTTTTCCTCTTTTATGACTCAGAAAATAAAACAGTTTTGAGTCATCTCTCTTTGGAAACTTTGGTTCAGATTTTGAGTTTGTTTGAACCTTAATTTCTATCCTAATCTATCTACTAATAAGCCAAGATTAAACGGTTTGGAAAATCAAATTCACTACCCTATCAGCAGAAAATTGAAAGCTAATTAGTCAAGATTAAACAGTTTGACTAACTAGAAGTGTGTTTTATGGGAGTGGCATTTAAGCTTGCACACTTTCAGATTTGTTTATTTTTTGGTATGGGGCTATACCTTTCTTGTTTTGACAACTTGCCCTCTTTTCCTTTTTCCTATTGTTTTTTGTATTTTTGAAGTTTTATAAATTTTGAATGCGATGGTTAGACTATGATATTTACAATGGAGACAAAAATGATTTGAAACTTAAGACTCTTGGCAGAAGTAATGCTTGAGCATCCTGCCATTGACAGGACCTCCATATAAGTCTTCTCCATTCAATTCTTTCAAGAAAAATGTATTATGACCCCTCCCAGCATGAATAATATATGGCCCTTTCCACAAGTTCTCAAACTTGCCATGTTTCCCCTTTTCTTCCCTCCGTGAATCCCACTTAAGAACAACACTTCCAACCTGGAAATTGTTTGCCTTAGTCCTCTTATCAAATTGTTTCTTCATATTTTCTTGGACCAACTGTGTTCTCTCATAAACTTCTTCTCTAGTCTGCTGCAAATGGATTGTTTGGTTGATCCTCCTCTGCATATCATTTTCCTCAACCTGTACTTCTTGAAGGAGTTTTATGACTGGAACTCCTAATGAGGTAGGAAAAATTGCATCCATGCCATAAAATAACTGATAGGGGGACATATTTATTGATTTCTTTGTAGTTAGTCTATCAGCCCATAAGGCATGAACCAACTTACTGTGCCATGATTTTTTATTTTCTTCCAACAGTTTTTTAATGATATTGATGAGACTCTTGTTGGAGGATTCAGCTAATCCATTTCCTTGGGGGTAGTAAGCAGTGGAATGGCCCAAGGTTATATGGTATTTGTGATAGAAATCAACCATATTTTTGGATTTGAAAGCAGCAGCATTGTCTGTTATGATTTTTCTGGGACAACCAAATCTGGATACGATGTGGGTTTCAAGAAACTTGATAATGACAGAGTCATTAGCATTCCTGGTAGGTATAGCTTCTATCCATTTGGTGAAGAAGTCAGTGGCTGTGAGGATCCACTTATGTTGAGCCGAGGAAGATGGATGAATTTCTCCAATGAAGTCCAGCCCCCATTGTTGAAAGGGTGCCTCAACTCTGATAGGATGTAGGGGTAAGGGAAGGAGCTTTTTCTTGCCATCAAAGATTTGACACTTATGGCAAGACATGACCAGCTTCTGAGTATCTGGGAAAAGTGTAGGCCAATAGTAACCTGATCTGAGAATTTTGTTTGCTGTGGCCTTCCAGTAGAGGTGTCCTCCACATTCACCATCATGTAGTTCGTGCATGATCTTCCCTGCATCATCTTCAAGTAAAAATTTAAGCAAAATTCCAACAGCGTTTTTCCAATATAACACCCCGTCCAAAATGCAAAAACTCAAAGCTTTCTGTTTCAAAAATCTAGCTTTAGTTTTAGACAAAGAAGGAGGAGTATTCAAATATAAAAGCACATAAACAATGTCAGCATACCAAGGGGAATTTAGGAAAGTTTCCTCAATAAAAGGGGCGTCAGATTCTTCCATTTCTTCCAACACATCCACCATATTTATGTCTAGTGCTTGGAAGTTGGACTCGGCCATAAGTTTTGCTAATCCTTGCCCCTTAACAAGTTTGGTGGGCCTAATTTCTAATTCATATTCAAGAATAGTTGCAATCCATTTTCCCCTTTTACCATCAGGGTCTTGACTTAGAATATCCTTGACAACAGCATGCGGAACAAAAGCAATTATGCGAGAGTGTAAAATATAAACCCTAAAGTCTTTTAATGCTTTTACTAATGCTAAGGCTTGCTTTTCCATAATGTTATAATTGAGAGGAGCGTCTCTTAGGGCCCTACTAAAAAATGATATTGGTTGTTCTTGTCCGAGATCATTCTTTTGAAGCAAAACTGCAGCTATTGTATATTCAGATGCAAAAGAAAAAATGTAAAAGTCTTTGGTAAAATCAAGACTAATCAGTACTGGTGCTTGGGTAAGAGCTTGTTTCACCAGTTCGAATGATTGTTTGGCTGGAAAAGTCCATTTTACACCCACATTTTTCTTAAGCATGTTTGTGATGTTTTTCAATAGCTCAGCAAGGTTGGGAATAAACCTTCTCAAAAAATTAATCTTTCCAATGAAAGATTGCAATTCTTTGAGGCTTCTAGGCTGGCTGATTTGCAATATGCCATCTATCCTCGTAGGATCTATTTTGATTCCCTCTTCTGAAATTATGTGACCAAGAAGTTTCCCTTCTTGGAGTCCAAAGAGGGTCTTCTTGGGATTTAGTGATAAGCCAAATTTCCTACATTTCTCAAAAACCTTCCTTAGGTGAATCAAATGTTCTTCATCAGTTTTTGAGAAAACAGTTATGTCATCAAGGTAGATAATTATAAAATAGCCAACATCTTCAGAGAAGGCTATGTCCATGGCCCTTTGGAAGGTGGCCCCTGCGTTCATTAATCCGAAAGGCATTTTGACATACATAAAAGTTCCCCAAGGTGTGGTAAAAGCAGTTTTGATTTGATCACTTGGGAAAACTAACACTTGATTGTAACCCGAGAACCCATCTAATAGGGATATTCTTCTTGATCCAACTACCCTTTGAAGTATATGGCCCATCTTGGGTAAAGGGTAGTTGTCTTTTAAAGAGGCTCTGTTTAAATTTCTGAAGTCAATACAGAGCCTGATTTCCCCATTTTTCTTTCTAACAGAAACTAAGTTTGATACCCATTCCGAAAATCTAATGGGTACTATGATCCCAGCGTTGTACATTTTCTCAATTTTTGCCTTAACCAAAGGTAATAAAAGGGGATTTATTCTCCTTATTTTTTGCTTAAAAGGCTTTTGATTTTCCTTCAAAAGAATTTTATGCTGGATGATGCTGGTATCATATGATTTCAAGTCTTTGTATTCCCAAGCAAACACATCCTTAAATTCTTTAAAAAGCTTTATGTACTGTGATTTTATGTGGGCTGGGAGGGTGCTGGATAGCTTGATCATCTTGGGTTCTGTGAGTCTGCCTATGTTGTGTTCTTCTACATTTGTCTCCACAGGCTCCATTCTGGGTTCTTTAGCTACATCGTTGAGATCAAACAGGTGTTCTAAAGGTGTGAGACCTCTTGGGATTTTATCATTTTTGCATTGTAAGACTTCCAAGTCTTCTCGGTCTTCATTGTTCACTACCTCTGCTTCAAAAGGATTTTCGCGATGATTTATATCAGCAGGATATGTCATTTCAGCCTCTGGGATTTGTTCAATATACAAACAGTTTTCTTCATGGCTAGCTTCTGGTGTTGGTATGCTGAAATCATTTTCTGATTTTAAGAAATCATCTATGTGTTTGTCAGATTCGAACACTTGCCAATGATCTTCGTTATCAGGCACAACAGGTCTGTGTTTCACCTTTATACTGAGTTGTTCATTTATCTCAGGTACTTGGCAATTGCTGGCAGTGAAGGAAAATTCATTTGCTAGATGATTCCGTGCTCTAGGGATAAAAATGAGTTCATATTTTTCGAAAGTTTTTAACAGGTCAAGGGCAGCATTTCGATATTCCCTAAGCTTTGGATTCTTGGCTGAGTATTCTCCTTTGATTTGTTTGATGATAAGCTCAAAATCCCCTAAAATGGATATCCTTTGGGCTTATAATTCTTTAAGCAGTTGTAAGCCTAGGAGAAGTGCTTCATACTCAACAATATTGTTAGTGCATGGGAAGTCTAATTTGTATGAAAAAATCTGATTTGTGTTTTGAATCCAGACACCTGCCCCTGCACTAGTTTTATTACAGGATCCATCGAAATTTATTGTCCAAAGTATATTTGACTCATTCTCATTTTCTTGTTGCTGTTGATCGTCAACATTTTGAAGTTTATTCGAGGTGAAATTTGGTGGGTCTATATTTTCTTTACATGGTTGAGTAATTTCATCTTCGTTATACAAGATAAATGAATCTAAACTTGATTGAATAGAATAGATCAGAGTGTTGTTTGGTTTGTCCATGTTACTCACCATATACTTCATGTGGGCTTCCCTGTATAGTCTTCTATTTTGGTTGAAAATAGGGATGGTGGCATAAGACATGTCCATTTGAAGGCTTCCCTGAAGTTTGGCTCCTCATGATCTTGATAAAAGCATGCCATACTTAGGGGGAATGTCAGCTACAACGATGTCCATCACTAGATTCTTGGCAGGGATCTGAGCTAAGTTAACACATAAATCTTTGATTAAACCCAAACATTTGACTCTACTTGAGTCAAAGGAATACAAATATTTGTACGGTTTAGTAATTTCTAAGCCTAAGATTTCCATTACTACTTTGGGCATTAGATTGTGTGAAGCTCCGGAATCTAACATGGCATTGTGTAGAATTTTATCGTGTATGCTCAAACTGACATAGAAGGGAGGGACTGGTCCTTCTTGATATTTTCCTTCAACTTCTGGGCCAAACAACAGCTCAGGTTTGTCGTCTGTCAAGTTTAAGGTGTCAGTATCACTTCCTAAGTTCAAGGCTTTTAAAACTTGGTTTTTGTACACATCTTGGGTTACTAGTTCAGCTAGGGGGATGGTAATCTTAATCTTGGCAATCTCCCCCTCAAGGCTGAAAGGAATAATTGACTTGTTGATATTTACATCTGTTTTTTCAATTAAATTCCTTTCAGCAATTTTACTTTGCTAAACCTGGTTTGGGATAGTAATTGGGATGGTTTTATTGGGACTACTAGCTGAAGTGCTAGGGGTACTTTTTTCAACATTTGGCTGGATTCCCTTGTCTTTGTTTGAGTCTGTTTTCTTGGCCGAAATGTTGGTTTTTTCTGCTGTCTTTTTGGACTGGTTTTCCATGTTCTTCTTGACAACAATGCTAGTATTCTTATATTTTGAATTCTCTACACTTCCCTTGCTCCTAAGATCATACTGTTTGTGCACCTCCATGATTGCATTTTCAAAACCCAATCTATAGTCATCAGAATCTTCATAGGTGTTTGTATTTTGATCATTTGAGAAGAAACCTTGTTCTTCCTCGGTGAGGAAAACATCATCCCACTGTCTGATCTAATCAAGTTTACATGTGATTCTTCCAATCTTTCCAACTCCCTGTCTTCCTCATATTGATCTACATAGTTCTGTTGAAAGGGAGGTCTGATTTGTTGGTCACTTTCTTTTTGCTTATCCTGATTGTTATCTTTTCTATAATTCTGATTTCTATTTTTGTTTTGATTGTTTTGAAGTGCAGTCTGGCTTTGATTTTCTTGTGCTTTCTTAATTATGCTCATCTCTTTCATCATTTCTTCCAACATTCTCTCCATTTTTGAGCTTGAAGTAGAGGGAGGGGATTCCTCTCTGAAAGATACTCTCTTCTCAGTTTTCATTCTTGCTCCCTTTTCTATTAAGTTTACTTCCACAGAAAGGGCGCCTCTTTTCATATCTTCCAAAGTTGCAAAAACTCTTTCTCTGAGTGAATATGTCATGTCTGGGTCAAACCCTTCAGGAAATTTGTTTAAAGCTGAGCCCTGAGGAGGTTTTAGTTCAAGGGAAAGTGCGTTATACACGCTGTTAAATCTGGTACAATAAGCTTGTACACTTTCCCCAGGGTTCCTATGGATATTGTTATAATCAGCAAGGACTTGGAGAGGATTCTTTCTCACTTCCCACTTGTTTAAGAATGTTTGATGGAAGCCTTGGAGGTCATTTATACTACGGGGGGCTAAACCTTTAAACCATTTTCTTACTTCTCCCCCTAAGCTCTGAGCAAACAGTCTGAGTTTGATAGAATCATCATTGATTTCATTTCGATCAAAATAATCATTCATCTTATCCACATGTTGTGATGCAGTTGTAGCATTATTAGCATCATATAATGGAATTTTGGACTGATAGTCCTGTGGAAGATTGACTAGTGGTATATTAAGGGCTAAGGGAGCATACCATGCTGCCATGATATGTGGTGGGGGTGGATTAAAAAGTGGTGGATTAACAAGAGGGGGATTTACAAGAGGGGGATTTGGCTGGAGTGGAGTGGTTTGAACAGTGGATGAATGGTGTACAGAAGTGGATGGAACAGCAGCAGATTGCTGAGCTGATTTTGGATGAGAGACACCTAGGTTAAAAAGAAAATGTGGATCAGGAGGTGTTGATTCTCTATCAGGATATTCACTTGTTTCCGGGGATGAAAGTGAAGACTCGGAATTTATCTGAATTATATCATCAAATGACCTAGTTCTAAATGGGTTTACTAAGTCAACTTGTGATTGTTGTAGAGCTAAAAGATTTTCAGGAACTGAATTAGCTCTCAAGGGTGATCTGAAAACAGTTGAAAATTTAACCTTAGGAAACTTCCAAAGGATACTTTCTGGGTCATCAACTATCTCAGGTGGATCGGGGTCAGGATGGGCTCTAGTATAAATCTTCCTAGAAGCCACTATGCCGTAATTTGAGATCCAAATGATAGGAAAAGTTCAACCAAGTATGACAATATTTGAGAGGTTAACTGATCTGTTTACACAAATTTTGATCTTACAATCCTCTAACTGGATTAGGAAACTGTATAATGGTAAGGGTTCTTTCCAGTGGAGTCTTTAAGGTCTGCTAAGGATTATGGAGTCGCCAGGTGGAAGCTTTTTTAGCTCCTAAGGAGGTAAAAGGTTTTATGGTCCACCACCATGTTTATTATGAAGCCAAACTTGAAATATTTTGGGTTTTTCTGAGTTTATTTTGTTTTTATAGGTTAAGAGAGTGTTCTAAGTCTAATTTTGCACTTAGCTAAGGTGTTCAAACAAACAGAGTTGCTCTTATGGCTTGGTAACTGGTTCCTTCAAGGTTTGATAAGGATTTAAAGGAATCCTAAGGGTTACTTAGTTTGTCACTAATTCAAAAGAGTCCTATCATGATTTCCATTATGTTAGGCAGTGCTTGAAGAAAGTTACTTATGTTATACTGGACCTAAAGTTGAAGGAAAGGTTTTGTAAACCTCTAATTCTCAGCATGTCCCACCGTGATAGCCATTATGTTGGTTCCCCGTGTTTTGACATTTTGGAAAATCAAAAGACAAGGCAACATCAGAACCAATCTTTAGAGTTCCAAGATCTAGTCCTCCTGTTCTCAGAGAGGGATCTCTCAAATATTTGTTTGCAAAGGTTTATCTTGTTTGCTTTGGTTATGGAATTTTAGACTAGTTATTACGTGCAGATGTTTGTTTGGTTGGGTTGAGTTGATACAGCAGAATATGAAAGGTCTAGGAAAGATAGACAGAAAGAGGAAATATCCGGTTCACTGGGCAATGGAGTCAAAATAAGATCATGACAAACTATTCAAGGGATATGGGATATCAAAGGGCAAATCTAACTTGGCCACAGGATCCTTTGTTTTGGAATGAGATGGACATTAATGATTTGGAAAAAGAAATTTAATTCTCAACAAAGGGAACTTGAGAAACATAACTTATCAATAAAGAGATATTTGATAGACAGGGCTAACCATAAATTCTACAAACATTCTTTAACCAAATAATGATTTCAAGACAACTTCTAAAATGAAATCTAAGATTCTGGGAACACCCTATTTCCTCAAAGATCTTATTTTAAAGGATTTAGAAAACATAAAAGATTCACTGATAATTGCATTCATAGAAGAGGGAACACCTAAATAACATCTATGTTTGCAACTATAAAGACCTTCAAAACAACTGTTTAAGCAGGGGCAAAGGGTAAGATCAAAACCGACCTCTTTGGTTAACTTAAGACAATGGTACTTCGAAGGGAGATTTCAATAACGACTTTCAAGTGATGGCAGACAAGCAGGGAGAACCATAACATGCTGAGACCAACTATTTGAGCTATCAAGGAAATAAACGAGCATGAAGACTAAAGAGAAGGTTTAAAGCCTCTAAAATACTTCAGCAGAAGAAAACATAAAACAGTGAAGGGTGAACAGGTCTAAGGTGCTTCCAGGAGTCATTTCTTAGCCTAAAAATTTCAGCCTATTGTAGTAAGAAATTATGGAACATAATGAAAACAAGGGAAAAAACATTTAACAGTTCAGAGCACTTCACCAACAGCCAAGCTCATGGATCCAATGATAGAGCCTTCTCAGGAATAGACATGCAATGGCATCATCAAGACATCCAAGACTCCAAATTATTTTTAACTTCAACAGACTTGTATATTTATTTCAGAGAGTTTCAATATTACAACTTGTGATCAAACATCAACCAACTTCTCATCTTATGCAGAAGTACTTAGAGGAAGATGAGGAGGTGAGAACTAACAAAAATATCTCGTGAACCATTAATACAGATTAAATGACTTCTCGGTCTCTTGAGGGGTTCGATGGAGAAGTGTACAGGTGGATCAATGTATTAATGTTTTACAATTAATATCAAAGCTCGGTGGGAGCTTTATTTGACTTTGAGGCTCTATGTTCTCTCCGGAGCAACTCTGCAGCTATTTTCTATTACACTCCTTTGGCAGAATTAACTTCTCGGCAGCGCTGGAGGCAGATATTTCCTGAATCAATAACTTCGGCCTCTGTTTGAAAGGTTTGAGGCAACAGGTGGCTCTTTGTAGTAGCTGAGGAATCAATTCGCCTTAGTTGAAGCGGTGGAAACCTTTCTGTCAGCGAAACACTTATGATTTTCTTAAATAGTGTCTAAATTCGGGGAATTAGGTTTTTATAAGCATTCTTAGCCATAATCCCCCAAATCTGTCTTCAATCTTCTGTCCTTGCGCGCTCTGTTCTTTAAAACTTATACTCTTTTAAAATCGCGTTAAAACGCAGTGTCTTGTCAATGGTAGAGCCGCACCGGGCCTTACGGCATCAATACTCATAGAGCACTGAAAAAACATGGAATGGAGCCCCTGTGGATGGCTTCTCTTTAATGAAATGAGGGCATGAAAATCGTCATTCCCAGCCCTCGGCATTTCTTCGTGATACAATGGAAAACCTTTTAAAACACCTGCATCAAACATAAAACATTTAAGAAATCCTGTGGATTTGGTTTAAACTGCTTCAGATGGCGGGGAAAAAAGCGTAGCCGTCGGATAAAAAAATCTAACGGTGGAGATCGGTGCAAAACAGAAAAATGAGAGCGGGGAGAAAAAATAAGGCGGGGTGGTTTTGGACCGTCCGATCTGGACATGTGGACGGTCCAGATCTAATTGGAGGATCTCAATCGGGGTTGGCAGAAAAGGGGATGCGATTGAATTTCCAGTGAGATTAAGCGCTGGCTGTTGGATCAAGGATTAGATCAACGGCCAGGATTGAATCGGGGATCGGCAATCGGAGCACAGAGAAGAAGGCATGCGATTTGAGTTATGCGATTGCAAAGGAGCGATTGGCGCAGGGCCGTTGGATCGGCGGGACAGATCAACGGTCAAGAATAAATCGGAGGGAGAGTAGGATCGGAAGATCGGAGGTATGGAATGCGATTGATAGGAGGGCACACTTGAAGTATTGCGATTGCGATCGGGCGGGGGGCTGCGATTAGCGCTCCACCGTCAGATCTCCACGGAAGATCAACGGTGCGGAACGCATCACCAAACTTATTGTTATAAATAAATCGCATCGGAGTTTAGACTATTTACAAAGGATTTGTGCACCCGCCCGACTTCTGATCACGATTTAGCGCTTGGGACTTAAGCGCTTGGTCCAGCGCCGGGGCATGTGCGGGGAAGTGGTTTGAAAGGGGCTAGCGGGAGGGGCTTATGCCTATATTAAGGTCGGAAGGTGGGTTTTGGCCTTTTTAAATGGAATTTGAAGGCCAAGGAAGGGAACGATAGAGGGGTAAGGGAGGAAAATGGCCAACAAAGTTTAGGGGAAGGATTTTAAAGGGGATTTTGGGGGTTCGGCACAGCTCAACAAGAAGTTTTAAACCATGTCAGAAGGATTTTCAGGAATGGAGGGAGAAACTTATGAAAAGTAGGAAAATAATATGGAGAAAAGGGGGAGTAAATGAAGGTTAGTTATGAGTGGGAGAAAGGGGAAAAATGATGGTTTCTTCAGCAGTTTCTTACAGGAAATCAGCAGAATTAATAGGAACAGTAATGAGGATTTTGGACAGAGGCATGAGGCCTTAAAGATACTTCAAGAGCCAACAATTTTTTAATGATAAAATTTGTTCCTTGGAGGCTCAAAAATATTTTAGCCACCTTTTGGTATAACAAAATATTATAGGTGGCTAACAGGAGGTATAAGGGTCATTTTTGTAAAAGTTTATTTTAACTGATTTCTTTGATGCCACTTAGTAAAATAAAGCCTCTCCACTATTAAGAAGGGCCCAAAGACGTAGCCCACATTGGGTGAACTTCGTAATCAAATTGGTGTGTCTTTGATCTCATGTTTATTTATGTTTTTCTGCTTCTTTTCATGTGGCTTAAGTTACTTCGTTAATATGCTCCGTTATATGCAATTCTAAATTCATACTTTAAGTTAAAATATCTTGGATCAAGTTTGGTATTAGAGCAGGTCTTCTTGATGCGAGTTGTATGAGTATATTCTACTCAGGAACAAGCTCCAAAAAGGTGAAAAAAACTCAAATATTTTGATCCCGAGGCAAGGCATGCACCATGAAGACGAAACATGGCAGAGGATGATGCATGAGATGAAGAAGAGAAATTTTCTTTCAATATATTCTTCAACATGGCAGAAAAATTTGACAAGCTATCTGTTGAATATGAGAAGACAATCAAGCATGAGAAGAAAGAGCCTAAGGATCATGCATTGGTATGCCATGAAAGTGGAGGAGAAGATCCTTGTTCCTCTCCATACACTAGTGAAAATTTTTCTTCTTCCTCTTCTCATCATTCTAACAGGAATTAGAGGAATTCATATAAAAATCCATTTCTCAAGATGGATGTCAAGTTTGATTTACCTGTATTTAGTAGAGAATCAATCTAATGCAGAAAATATAGATAACTAGATAAAACGGGTTGAAGTGTATTATCGCATACAACAAATCAAGGAGGATGAAGCCAAGATCCAGCTAGCATCCCTTCGACTGAGTGGAAATACTCTTGTCTTGTGGGTAGGAAAGTTGCAACAAGGTGGTAAGAATATTCATTAACTTCTTTCATCTTGGTATGAGTTCATTTCTACTGTAAGGGGAAAATTTTACCCATTGGGTTACAGATAGAAGTCCACGATGGAATGGCAACATTTGAAACAAAGTAAAGGTAAAAATGTTCAGAATTTTAAAAATGATTTTAGGAAATAAGCACTAGAATTGAATGTTCCACTAGACAGTCCTAAAAGGTTGATGAAAAATATCAGCTCTTTGCATAGTTATTTGTGTCATTCATTATCATTATTTGAACCTAAAAATCTTGATGAAGCTAGTGTGAAGGTTGTGCATCTTGAAAGCTAGGGGAAGGATGAACAAGATGATCACCCAAAGAGGACAATAGTAGCTAAGAGAAGAGGAGGAATGTCCCATTGTACTCATTGTAAGAAAGAAGGGCACAATGAGGAGAATGTTTGGGAACTGCATCTAGAATTGAGACATAATATGAACGATTGAAAAGATAAGGAAAAGAGAGTTTCAACCTTGCAAAAAGACCAAGAATATGAATCATAAGAGGATGAGAAGGTCACAACTGCAGGATTTGTAGGAACTGGAACAATTGACCTAGGATCATATTCGGGTGATGAAATGAATATTATAGCTCTTGGGATTGTAGCAGATGGACCCATTGATTTGGGTTTTGATATAGGCGATGAGAAAAATATTTTAGAAGATGTTATACCAAATATGAAAAGGGCACCAAATGCGGCATGACTCCAAGAACTCGAATAATTCAACCAAATAATTCAGGCGGAGAATGCTGAACTAAGGACACTCCTATAGTAAGAAAATAAGGAGAAACAAAGGTTGCAACATCAGTTACAAGCCAAGGAGGAGGTCTTGGAAAAATTGTAGCATAACAAACCTGAGGTAAAAATAGATTCTTCAATTTCAAGTACTTTTTATGATGATGATTTCGCTACTTTTGAGAGACATACTACATGAATTGGATCAAACTTATTGAATAAAATGGGGTATTGAGGAAAGGGCCCCAAAATTAATGGCCAAGGAATTGTGAATCCCATCAAAGTGGAGGAATATCCTCGTTATGCAGGACTTGGATATGTGATCAGGTGATCATGTCCAAGAGGAAAAAAGTGCTCAAAATTGGAATTGATCAGAATTGGTTGCAAACTGAATGACCGGATAGGCCTCGTTGCTGTGATTCTGGCACCATGAGCGAGACCTAAATCCGATGTCATATGAGGAAGATATTGAAGTTTTAAAATGCCCAATAACCTTTAAAATAAGACCTTTGAACTCAGAAATTTTGTCATATTCAAAAAAACATTATGGCAAAAAAATTTCATTTTTTAAGGTTTTTTGGTGGCCTATTAGAGGGTTCCATGTGGCTTTCTCGGAGGCTGCCACGTGGCCCCAAGCCAAAGGTTTATTACTGTTTGAAAATTGGTGTTTGATTAGCAAACTGACCCGAGATGAATGTGTTCGGGTCAGTTGGGCACGACCTGACCTGAACATTCATGGGTCACCCTGAACGCAAACATGTGCAGCAGATGAACGAGGTGAGTCACGTTGAAAGGGTCAGTGGGAGAAGGTCGACCCGACCTGCATGCGGATGGGTCAGCAGTCGGGTCGACGTTGTGTACTAAACAATTGAGTGGGGTTTGGATAAGCCCCCAGGGCTAAGGATTAAACGTTGTGACCGTCTTGCAGAAATCGTGGCCTAAGTGCAATCGATTGGTGGTAAAACAAGGGTTAGCCCTCAGGGCTTAAGGCTACGGGTCTTGTGACTAAGATCAGGGCTAAACACTTAACCGCCCATGTAACTAATCGTCCGACCTTTCCGCATATGAACACGCACTCAAACTGACAGTCAAATTTAATTTCTTTTCCATTTTTAGAGAGTAGTTTTGACATTTGTAGAGATTCCACCTTTTTGGTAGAGCTAACTAGAAGTTAACCAATTTTAGTGGAGGATTTCTAGTGCCACTGGGCAAAATACAGTTTGGATCATAACGTTCACCATATTTGACCAAATTAGACAAAATTTTAGTCAATTTGAAGTATTCTGAGCATTCTGGAGCCATTGGAACAGTTTCCAGAGCCAGCAAAGGTTTTTTTCAGCCATTTTTGTTTCAGGGAAGCTTGGAGAGCCATTAGGGCCATGAGGGAAATGGAGCTGCAACGGGCTACACTTCACTATTTGAGGTGAAATAAAAGCCATAATTAGCTTATTTCTGTTTTATGTATTCATTTCCACAACTTTTTCATCTTTTTTAGGCTTCTTTCTCACTGTAAAACCAATTTGAGCATCATAATATATCAAGGACATGCCCATTGGGAGCCTTGGACCCAATAGATGTAGCCCAGGAGGGGTGAGCTGCCTCATCATGTTGATGTGTGTTTATGGTGAAGTTATTTTTCTCTGTATTTTAGATTCAATATGTTAAATAGTAAATTTAATTAACATTCCCTCACACTTAAACTCATAAACAGTTACCAAGAACACTTTGTTTTACTTGCAAGACCTTACAAACACTTTGAACACATAATTGAATGGAAATGAATAATTTGAACAACAGTACAAATACTTTCATTTTTAGATCAGATGGTATCAGAGCTAAGGACTTGAGCCTTAGGAGCAAGAGTTTTACTCAGTATTTGTTTTGTGCAAAGATATAGTTGATTGTTTGTAATTTTTGATGCTTACTAGGTTTAAACTCAAGAGAGGTGAAGGACACTTGGTTAGTGCACAAAGTAATTCACAACCAAGAAGGGTCAGAGAGCCACCTCCAAGAGCCATAGAAGCAGCTTCAAGCATGTATTCAAGAGAGGGAGAAGCTCCTGAAGATATGGATCCCAAGGAAGAAGAACGGGTATTCCAGAAAGCTTTCTTGGATATGACTGAGATGGTGAGGATACTTTACCTAGAAAGGAATGATAGGCTTGTTGGAGAAGGGTCTGTTACATAGTAATTTGTCACTGTCCCTGCAATTCCCATCTCGCCCATTGGAGGGTCGTTTCTGTGACCAATAAGCAGTGTCATGCCTTGCAAATACCATCATTTCATCCCTTTCCATGAGGACAACATTCCTTCTGTTGATCATTTCCTGAGCAGACCCCTAAAAACACCTGTTTTTGCCTTGGCGCGGGTAGCCGTTATATACTCGCGCCAATGGGGGAAAATTAACACTGAGCCCGCGCCAATTGGCGCTCTGTCCCAATGTTGCACCTGCGCCACTCTGTTTATGGAAAGTTTTTTAAAAAAAGAGGCGAAGTTTTGATTACAAATAACCGTGTGATGAGTCAATCAGGAGTGGTTTCGCTCGAATAACCACGACCTTCCTCCTTTCTGCCTCTTGTTTCCACCTTATGGGGAACTCCCCAAGGGATAAGAACTCCCCAAGGATAAGGCCTCCTTCCACTATTGTAGGGATCCCAACTCTCCTCCTCTCCTCTATAAATACAGCTCATCCATTGATGAAGGGGCTGAAAGGCTGATAGTCTTGAAGTGCCTAAGCTTTGAATCTCCAAATTCCCAAGAGCCTTTGTGCTGTAAGAGCCCTATTTCTTCCCTTAAGGCCGACTCAAGTAAGGAGACTATCGTCGAGAGACTCAGGGGAGGTTTTCCCTTTCCCTGGCGAGCTTTTCGAGACGTGAACGACTGGAGACCCATCCGAAGGAGACCACGACGTCAGAACATTGGTTGTAATCTCTTTCGATCGTTATTTAATGAATGATTACGATTATGGTTCCACTCTGTTTTCGATTATGTTAATATGAGTAGTATCCTTTCTGACTGATATTTAGTTACGTATGTTGGATTTTATGCTTGTATCTGTTTGTTTCTTGCACGTGCAGGTATCCATCCGCAGAGATCGTGGAGGATCGTGATCTGCCGAGGCTGAGGAACGGGAACGCTCTCTTCTTCAGATCGTAGCATTGGATTCCAGGTAGGCCTCCATCTTTGGTCTTTTCATTTCGTAACTAGGAACTTGCGTTGTAACATTTCGTGATTGTTGCTAGACCCCTGCTGGGCTAGTAGGGATCGCCTCTGTCCGCAGAGGGGATTTACCTCCTCAACAATTTGGCGACTCCGCTGGGGAGCGTCTAGATTTCACTGTCTCGTTTGGATTGTCTCGTTCTGATTATTTTATGATTTTCCTTGCTTGGTTAGCCTTCTGGGCTGGGCTCTTTTTGTGTTTTGGCTTTTGGTTCAGCCCCAGAGGATCAGATCTGACCTCTTCTTTTCCAATTTTTCACCTTTTCATAGTTGGCTTGATTGGCGCGAGTTTATCCCTGACAGTCGCGCCAGTTGGCGCAGGTTGCCAGTTAATAACTCGCGCCATCCCCTGTCTGGCGTGGATTACAGCCAGACAGTCGCGCCATTTCCTGTAGGTGCTAGGGTCTACCCTTGCTCGGAAGCTTCTTTTGGTCATTACTTTGCTTCTGGGTTTGTTTTGGATTCTGCTTGAAGTGGTGAGTCTAGTCTTGGTTGGGAGAAATTCTTTGTTTTTTCATTTTCAGGCATTGGCGCTTGTTGTCAGTTAGCAACCCGTGCCAATTGGGCATTGGCGCTAGTTGTCAGTGTACAAGTCGCGCCAGTTGGCGCTACTTGTCAATGTACAAGTCGAGCCAATTTCAGGGTGTATGAAAATCGAGCTTTTTTTCCCTAAATCCTTCACCAGTGTGTCTTTCCCTTCCGGTCTTTTCACTGTATGAGCATAGATCACATTGCTCATTGTTTGAAAAGTATTATTTCCATGATTGTTTGATGTAAAAGGGAATGAATGCCTTGTTTTGATCTCTTGCTTTGGAAGTCCTTTTTGTGTTTGACCGCATATGTCTTGTCAACTTATGAGGGATTTTGTCACAAAGTATTTTGAAACAACGATTGCATTCTTAGTGTTTGTTTGCATCCCTTTTGCTTTCATCCTTCTTTAAGGAGATTTGCGTTATTTTAGTTTTCGTCTCATAGTTTGCTTTTCGTTTAAATGCATTAGATCACATTGCATCGAAAAGTGTTTTTGAGATTCATCATTGGACTTAGATCACATTGTTTAGTGATTGAAAACTAAAAATCGCTTTGAGTGCATTCTCTTTTGTTAAAAGCATGCATTAAGTAGATTCTCATTTTATCGGAAAATGCATTGAGTGCATTCTTATCATTTTAAAAGAAAAAGGAAATTGTGCATAGATTACAATTGCATAGTTTTCAGAAAAGAAGGATTTTGCATAGATTACATTGCATTATTCGCATCGTTGAATGTTTGAAATTACTTTTGGATACTGAAAGTCATCTAGTTTGGAAAAGTTTCACTTTCAGTTTTGCTGTTTCTTGCATCATTGTTTGAAGCTCTTCCCTTAACTAGATAGCATTCATCGAATTAAAAGTTTTCTTTTCTCATATAGCTGCATATAGGAGATTATCAGATGACATACGGTAGGGCCTTGAAACTGAAACATAATTGAAGATCAACCATAAAATTTACTCAATTTACCTAAGGAAGCATTAAAACATTAACGAAACGTTTAGAGGTCTAGGCTAGAGACGTGTTCCGGCGTCTTTCAACCTAGTAGCTGTCGTTTGCCTCTTGGCTTTAGACAGCACTAGTACGGACTTGTGCTCCCCGTACCATCGCGTATATAAAGGGAGACCCCACTAGGTTGCTATCCTTTATCCGTAGGAAGCCGAGTCTACTGCCTTATACCCATGATACACCGGACACAGCATTCGGGGAGACTGCCTGCAGGTACGTTAAGTCCTTGGTTGATTTCTCTTTCATTTTGAAACCAAGGTGTATATTGCAGTTCACGGTTATTTGGTACACCCTTTTGCCTAGTATTCCTGAGTAGTCATTTCAATCTTTTCTATCTCTTTAAATTTGAAAAGGTCATCAAGCGCTTGTCCTTTCACGCTTGTTTCCAATCTGAAAGCGATAGAGTCACCTTTTGCCTGTTTCTCGACTCTTAAAAGATGAAACGGTAGAGTTTTGTTTCAATGTTTTAAAAATTAACTGCCCACGAAATATTCCTGGTTAAAGTTAGTTTCCTTAGGGTGTTGTTCTGAAGATCGTTTCTGATGGCAACTTTTGCAGAGTTCACCAACCAAGGAATCCCCTCCGAAGGGAATCCTAGTCATTTTCCTCCTTTTGGGAATGTTGGTGCTCCATATATGGCAACGTTGTCCCTTCCCGCGTTAACTGTTGGGTTGCCTGTTTGGTTGTTTTCAACCTCTGTGGTCCTGAATGTCTCGGCTACTGTTCAATCTGTTCCTCCACCTGAACAACATCATGTTGATTCCAAGGTGGACCTCTCCCCTTCTTCGCCTGTTTCTTCGTCCTCCTCTTCTACTTCGTCTGGTGAAAGTCTGGATTCGATTACCCAGGTGGCTAAGAAGAAGAAGAAGAAGACAAAGAAGAAGAAGTCTAATAAAAGAGAGGCTAAAGATGTCGCTACTGTTTCTGACACGTCTCCTCTTGATAAACCTTCCAACACTCCACGGAAAGTCAAATTCCCTTGCATGTTGTGCACGGGAGACCATCTTCTTCGAGACTGCCTTGGCATTCCCAAGGTACTCGAAGTATGGTCCAACAGTCGCCCGCCGTTGCCTTTGACTTCTGGGAGTCAGGTTGGGGGCACATCTTCGACTGGTACTGGTAAGACTCCTAAGAAGCAGGGTAAGATTGCCAATCCCTGTAAGTTGTGTGAAGGGCACCATGCCATTCACCTTTGTCTGTACATGGATGAAGCCAAGCGAGTTTTGGACAACTCAGCTGTTTCTACACCATGCCTCCTGGTTGGTCATAAACAGCTTTCTTTTTGTCCTCCAACAGTTGATGCTACGACTGGTCAAGAGTCATCCTTGGTCGATCCCGCTCCCTCGGAAATTCAGATTCAAGAGTCCATTCCCAACCTACCATTGGTTGTGGGATTAGTTGAGCTGGCCCCATCTACGGTGCACCAGGTCTTTTCCATTGAGAGTAGATCTCACATCCCTCAAGTTCTTATTATTTCTTCAGATTCCTCGAACTTGGAGAAAGATTCTCTTGTCCCTATACCTCAAGAAGTTGCTCCTCCACCTCTCGTGATGGAGATCCTGGAGGATACCCCTCCCACCTTCGAGATGGAGGTCGTGGAGGATGCTCCTTCTTCTTCCGTAACATCAGGGGAAGACCTTTGCATTTCGATGGTAGCCCCTCCGAGTAGTTTGGTTGCTTCTTTTGATTGGAATCGATTTGCAGGATTTCGCCTTCCGTCTTATGTGCCTTTCGAGATCACAGTTCAGGCTCTTGGTTTGGTTGTACCCAGCACCATTATAGACGAAGGTGCCTCTGTTAGTATTCTGTCGTCAACTACCTGGCAAGCTTTCAGTTCGCCGCTGCTTGCGCCCGTTACGTAGAATCTGTTGACATTCAATAGAAGAACGAGTCAACCGTTAGGGATCCTTCCAAGGTTATCTGTTACTTTGGGAGGTAAAACCGTCCATATGGACGTGATGGTTGTTCCAGGCCCCTTGGATTTCAATCTTCTCTTAGGGCGCGATTACACCTATGCCATGGGAGCACTTGTCTCCTCCCTCTTTCGTGTGGTCTGTTTTCTGCATGAAGGAAGGATTGTGACCATTGATCAGCTTTCGTTCTTTGGTCCTGATGTGGTAGCTGGCTCACCATCATCCCTTCCTAGTTTTTATCCACCCGTTGTATCTGCCCCATCGCAGGTCAACTATGTGGCTACTTACCCCGTGCTTGTGCTCAGTGATGATGCCATCGTGCATCAGGTGCTGGGGGCATTGGGTCCTGACTTCCAGGATGTTTTCCTTCCATCGGGAGTGGAACTCTTGGAAGCGACAACTTCTTGTTCATTATGATGAGGTCGGTCGGAGCATGGTTCTTTTTCTGTGTCAAGCTCCTTAAAAAAATGAAACAAGCTGGTCAGAGCAGAGTTCGTTTTCCTGTGTCAAGCTCTTTAAAAAATGAAACAAGGTTGTCGGAGCAGAGTTTCTTGTCTTGTGCCAAGCTCCTTAAAAAATGAAACAACGTGTCTTGAGGATAGTTCTTTTAATGTGTCAACCTCATTAAAACAATGAAACATGTTCCTGTTCAACTCGAGTCTTTGATAAGATCTCGTAAAATCCCAGTCGAGTCTGTCTCTGGATCTCGTAATTTGAACCTTCACTCCATCTGCCTTTCATATGGAATGAAGCTTGGGGGGCATGTACCTCGAATTGAGTCACCATGCTGGGGGCATGCTTAATTTTTTCAAGCATATTTTTTTTTCGTTTCAAGCTTGTGTAAAAATGAAACCAACTTCAAGCAGAGTTTCCTAATTTCAAGCTTCTGTAAAAATGAAACCATTTCCATTTTACCTCTTGTGATTGCCATTTTTATTAGCCAGATGAACCTTGGTTTTCTCATTCCATCGTCACTATCTACTTGGCCGATCATATGCCTTCACTTGGTTGTTTTACCCGTTCCTGAGGAACCGCTGCGATGAGTGGTCTTGTTAGCCAGCCTCTTAACATTTACTTGTTCTGAGCAGTTCCACCATTACCGGAACCAGTTGCTACCCTTTATACCACTCGTTCCTCCAGGAGGAGTCACCTTTCAGCTCTTTTCTGACTCTCTAAAAATGAAAAGATTGCCGAGTCGCTTGTCGTTTTGATCTCGTTAAAGTGGCTACGAAACGACATCTACCCAGTATACGTTTACCCCTTTTTCGGGCTGGGATAGATTATTTACGAAAAAGGAATACCCTAGCCTATCGCGACTAGGAGGTTTTCTCAGACATAGTTTTCTACCTTTTCGGATCCGAGGAACTATTTACGAAAAGGGACCATTGGAGTTTACTCTTCTGCTGTCTTTTAAAACTCTCTAAACATGAAAAGACGCCGATTTCTTCCTTTGTCAGACTCGTTAAAACTTGATGACATTGGATTCAGTCGAAATGACGTTCTCCGAGTTTCTCCTTCCTAGGACTCGTTAAATGTACTAGGATGGATTTATATGACAAGCATATGGTATCCTCTTCAAGCTTGTGTAAAAATAAAGAGGCACTCACCGAAATGGTGGGGAAAAATGGAACCAATATCGTTGTCGTCGGTAGTATGTCGCTCTTGAACATGGCGCTTGTCTGCATTCGTGTCGGGTTGGGGACATCTCATCTCGCTTTTTCACTTGATTCCGTGGGTTTGGGTAATCCTTTTTGACCTCTCCTCTGCTCATTGCCTTGTCACCATGACCTCTGATCCGTTGATGTCAAATATGCTGCCAAAAACACTATTTTGTGCCGTTATGTGTTCAAGAGAAGTTGGCCTCTGCAAATATCAACCTTCCTCTGATTCTCATACGATCCTGATTCATAACAGAAACATCATGTTCCTCTGTCTCGTGTCGATGATGTGGGAAACATTATGGCGTAGAAATTATGGCTCCACCTTCTCAATCAAGGTCACTTCCGTCGATCACCATTATCCGTAGAAGTTGATCTAGAGACCTTTATGGTACCTTGGAGCCTCGCATGCCTCAATGGAAGGTTCACGCATTCACGTGAGGTTTTTACCATTGGCCTCCGATCGAGTGATCAGCGGGTGTTCGACGCCAACTCATTGATTCACACGCCGTAGATTGTACCTGTAGTACCTGAGGACCATTGTCATTATTGGTGGTTCCTCTCGCGTCTCTGTTAACAACTTTCCTCATTACCGGGTAATCGTACGATGTTCCCGCATGTTCGACTGCACCACATATTCGTACGTTTGGTTCTGTACTTTATTTGGGTCGAGATGGAGCGCAAGACCCTGGATTGTGTCTGTTGTAATCCAGGCTGTGATTGTGGATTATTATCATTATGTACATGACTCACTGATCGGATGGCTGCGACCATACCTGAGTCTATTTATTTGATCCTCGCTGGATGGCTGCGCCCATACCCTGGATCTGGATTGTTGTATACTCTGTTTTGGATGGCTGCGCCCATACCACATATACATCATGTACTTGAGACATCAGTTGTATTTCTCCACGCAAGTTTTCCAACGGCGGAGCTTCAGTTGGACACGTTCTCGTAAAGCATTTCACCCCTCTTTCTCTCTCGGGCCTCATGCTTTAGGGGCCATCTGTTACACAGTAATTTGTCACCGTCCCTGCAATTCCCATCTCGCCCATTGGAGGGTCGTTTTTGTGACGAATAAGCAGTGTCATGCCTTGCAAATACCATCATTTCATCCCTTTCCATGAGGACAACATTCCTTATGTTGATCATTTCCTCAGCAGATCCCTAAAAACACCTGTTTTTGCCTTGGCGCTGGTAGCCCGTTATGTACTCGCGCCAATGGGGGAAAATTAACACTGAGCCTGTGCCAATTGGCGCTCTGTCCCAATGTTTCACCCGCGCCACTCTGTTTATGGAAAGTTTTTTAAAAAAGGAGGCGAAGTTTCGATTACAACAACTTCGTGGATGAGTCATCGGGAGTGGTTTCGCTTGAATAACCACGGCCTTCCTCTTTTGGCCTCTTGTTTCCACCTTATGGGGAACCTCCCAAGGGATAAGGCCTCTCTTCCACTATTGTAGGGATCCCAACCTCCTCCTCTCCTCTATAAATATAGCCTTCATCCATTGATGAAGGGGCTGAAGGGCTGATAGTCTTGAAGTGCTCAAGCTTGAATCTCCAAATTCCCAAGAGCCTTTGTGCTGTAAGAGCCCTCTTTCTTCCCTTAAGGCCGACTCAAGTAAGGAGACTATCATCGAGAGACTCAGGAGAGGTTTTCCCTTTCCCTGGTGAGCTTTGCGAGATGTGAACGACTGGAGACCCATCCGAAGGAGACCACGACGTCAGAACATTGGTTGTAATCTCTTTTGATCGTTATTTAATGAATGATTACGATTATGGTTCCACTCTGTTTTCGATTATGTTAATATGAGTAGTATCCTTTATGACTGATATTTAGTTGCGTATGATGGATTTTATGCTTGTATCTGTTTGTTTCTTGCACGTGCAGGTATCCATCCGCAGAGATCGTGGAGGATCGTGATCTACCGAGGATGAGGAACGGGAACGCTCTCTTCTTCAGATCGTAGCATTGGATTCCAGGTAGGCCTCCATCTTTGGTCTTTTCATTTCGTAACTAGGAACTTGCGTTGTAACATTTCATGATTGTTGCTAGACCCCTGCTGGGCTAGTAGGGATCGCCTCTGTCCGCAGAGGGGATTTACCTCCTCAACAGGGTCTAAAAGCTAGAAAGAAGGAGAGGGTTCTTTAGGAGGAAAGAAAGGTTATGAAAAGTCAAAGAAAGGACACAGAGGAAATGGTAATCCACCATCCCCATCTTCATCCTCTTCCTCTACATCATCATCCTCAACTTCGGTGAATCAATCTCACAAGTCTAAAACCCCTAGTAATGTTAGGTCCCTATATTACTAGTATAGTCCCTTATTGTTATTAGTGTAACCCCCTTATTGTTATTATTGTACCCTTGTAACCCCCATTTTTTTTTTATTGTGCCCTTAAATTATTATTGTTAGGTCGGCTAGGATTACATTGTGGCCCACTAGGATTACATTATGGCCACATGGACTCCTATATATAGAAAGGAGGTTTTGTAAATTGTATCATCCAAGAATTGTTCATTTATGTAATGTATTGGAGGTTTCCCTCTTGAATTAGCTTATTTCTAAGGCGTTTATATCTCTTTTCTTCTATTTTTGGAGCTGGTTACACAACATTTGGTATCAGAGCTTTGGATTCTAGGGTTTCGCTGCTCCAAACAGGTCATTGTGGAATTTTCGCTATAACTTTTTTTATACAAAGTTTCAGAAGCTGAAATTTTTATGGCGCGAAGCCGACATCCGAATGAAGATTGTCTAAAAATTTCAGAGCTTGGTTCACAATATTTTTGGAGATATGATCTGTGGAAGGTAGTTCTTTTTCAGGCTCCCGAATTTCATCACAATGAGGTGATCGTGGGAAACATTCAATAACTCTCTCTCTGAGCATCGAATTGGAGTTCCGTAAAAAGTGGTCACAAGTACACAGCCAGTAGTTTCTTGGCTATCAATTTTAGAGGCGAAGGATGAAACAGTGACACGTGGCAAGTCGTACAAGTTCGCTCTACTGAACCAGTCCATAATTAGGTCAATGTGGGAGATTGGACATAACTTTGTCTTGGAGAATCCAAATCAGGTCAGACCTATGGCATTAAAAATAGAATTCAGAGGGCTACTTCAGTGCTGAATTTCAAATATTGAAGAGCCGCAATCACAGAGATAATCCAATTTCAATGTCGAGCTCCTCAAAAGCAAGAAAAAGGTGTGTTTTTTTTGTCCGAATTGCATAAGTCTTGTTTGAAGAATCAATTTGAATTGATTCCAAGGGCATATTGTAGAATAGATATCAGTATTGGGTTCTAAAATATGCCCTGTAAAAATAATTCAACACCCATAAAGCCTTCAGAAGGCTCTACTATGACTCATGAAGATGAAGAATTGCAACAGATCTATCAAAATTACAAGAGCAAGTGCAACAAATTTCACTCTTGCAAAGAGAAACAAAAAATGAAATGGAAGTTTTGAAGAAAGGCGTGGAAGCGAAGATGGACGGTTTGAAGAAAGGCGTGGAAGCTAAGATGGATGGCATGGAAGCTGGCGTGGAAGCTAATATGGATGGCATGGAAGCTAAGATGGATGACATGAAATACAACATGGAAAACATGAAGAATGATTTAAAAGAAAACATAGAAGGTTTGACAAGTTGATACAAGAAATGTTTCCTAATGGTGAAAAGATAGTAGAAGAACCTCATGATGAGAAAAAAATAAATGTTAATCGTGATTTCATAAACTCTAATGTTGGCGGGAAGAACCACCATATTCCAAAAATGGATATGAGGAAGTTTTATGGAAAGGATCCTGTAAAATGGATACTACAGATGGAGAAATATTTTGATCTCCATAACGTGCAAAACACACAAAAGCTATGCATTGCAACTTTACATTTAGAACAAAATACATTTGTATGGTATCGATGGCTTTGCTCCCGTAAAAAAATTGTCACTTGGTCAATTTTTACGGAGGAAATGATAGCACATTATGAGGATACAAAGAGCAACACCTTCTTTAGCCAATTGATAAATCTCAAACAAAAGGGTTTAGTGGGGTAGCACATTGAGGACTACCAAAAATTGAATATAAGGGTAACTGATATTCCAGAGGAACACAGGATTGATCTCTTCATAGGCACTTTAAAGGATAACATCCAACATGAAGTTCGCATTTTGGAACCGGATTCATTGGAGAAGGCATTCAGGTTGGCAAGAAAAGTTGAATGTAAAATAATGGCAACAAGGAAGCCTACCACTCAATTCTATAAAGAAGGAAGTGTTGCTACGTCTAGATTTCCACAACCTACAAGGTTGACACCACAACAATTGGAAGAAAAAAGAGCAAAAGGGCTTTGCTACAGTTGTGATAGAAAATACACTAAAGATCATAAGTGTGCTGAGAAGAAATTATTTTACATAGATTGTGAAGAGGAAGAAGAAAATGAACAAGAAGAGGATATACACCAGGAACCAGCCCTAGAAGAGGAAGAAATGAATCTCACCATATCGTGTAATGCACTGGCAGGAATTACCACTCCTCAAACTCTCAAGATAGAAGGACAAATCAAGAAGAAAAAGGTAATAGTGTTGATTGATTCAGGTAGCACCCATAATTTTATTCACTGTAAGGTAGCCAAGGAATTAAATTGTTTCCTATACCCAGCACCAGAATGTCAAGTGATGGTTGCAAATGGAGGAACTATAAATTGCTCTGAAAAATGCCATAATATCAAGCTAACCATGGGGGAATATGTGTTGACTAGTCCAATGCTTTCCATTCCTATGGGAGGTGCTGATGTTGTAATAGGAGTACAATGGTTACAATCTTTGGGGACGGTAGCTTTTAATTTTCAAGAACTTTTCTTGAAATTTTTTTCAGAAGGAAAGGAAGTTGAATTACGGGGTATTGCGGGGAAGCCAGGAAGGATAATAAGCTCTAATGTCATGACAAAGCTTCTAAAGAAAGAACAGCGAGGCGTAATTGCACACTTATGCTCACTAGAAGTTCCAACATCAAAATCATCTATTTCTGCAGATCTCCAACAAGTCTTGGACAATCATTCCAAGGTGTTTGAAACTCCCAAAGGACTCCTACCTATTCGTGATCATGATCATGGTATTCATTTGATTCTAGGAAGTGTTCCTCAAAACATCAGGCCTTATAGATATCCTTACGTCCAAAAGAGAGAAATTGAACATATGATTGCAGAAATGCTAGAGGCAGGTATAATTCAACCTATTCAAAGTTCTTTCTCTGATCCTGTAGTATTGGTACACAAGAAGGATGGATCATGGTGAATGTGTTCGGATTATAGGGAGCTCAATAAGCTCACCATTAAAGATAAATTTCCCATTCTTGTGATTGATGAATTATTGGATGAATTACATGGAGCAATTTATTTTACCAAGTTGGATCTTCGTTCAGGATATCATCAAATTAGAATGAAGACTCAAGATATTCCAAAAACAGCATTTCGAACTCATGAGGGTCATTATGAATTTTTGGTCATGCCTTTTGGCCTTACCAATGCACCTTCTACATTTCAAGGGTTGATGAATTCAATTTTCAAACCCTTAGAAAATTTGTGCTAGTATTTTTTGATGATATACTAATCTACAACAGGTCTTGGAAGGATCATGTTGAACATGTTGACAAGGTGCTCAAACTATTGCAGGAGAAACAATTATATGCAAAAACATCCAAATGTTTCTTTGGAGTACAAGAGGTGGAATATCTTGGTCATATTGTATCTCACGAGGGTGTTAAAGTAGACCCTAACAAAATTAAAGCCATTAAGGAATGGAAAGTCCCCACAACCATAAAGCAGTTGCGAGGATTTCTCGGGTTAATAGGGTATTATCGCAAGTTTGTTAAGAATTATGGGAGAATAGCAGCACCTCTAACAACATTATTGGAGAAAGATGCATTTTCATGGACTCCTAAAGCAACTAAGGCGTTTGAACATCTTAAAGAGGAAATGTGCCTAGCACCAGTCTTAGCTACGCCAGACTTCACAAAAACCTTTATTGTGGAATGTGATGCCTCAGGAAATGGAATTGGTGTTGTTTTAATGCAGAAAGGAAGACCCATTGCTTTTGAAAGTTGTCCAATCAAAGGAAAGTATTTACAGAAACCTATTTATGAGAAGGAAATGTTAGAAATACTGCATGCACTAAAGAAATGGAGAATTTACCTAATGGGAAGACACTTCAAGGTAAAAACTGATCATGATAGTCTTAAACACTTTTTGGAACAAATACTATCTTCAGAAGAGCAGCAAAAATGGGTCACAAAGATGTTGGGTTATGACTTTGAAATAATCTACAAAAAAAGGAAAGCTTAATGTTGTTGCAGATGCACTCTCAAGAAAGAATGAAGAGGTGGAAGCATTGCTTTGTGCCATTTCTATTATCCAACCAGATTGGATAACCAAAGCAAGAGAGGAATGGAAGAAGGACAAAGATGTATGGACACTCATTCAAAAGTTGCAGAAAGATCCTAGTACATATGATACATTTAGTTGGAAAAATGATTCCTTATGGTACAAAGATCGCTTATATCTTTGTAAGAATTCTCAACTAAAACAAAATATTCTTCTGGAATTGCACACTTCTCCTTTAGGAGGACACTCAGGATTTTTAAAAACTTACCACAAGGTGAAGAAATAATTTTTTTGGGATGGACTTAAATCTTATATTCAAAAGTTTGTGGCGGAATGTTTTGTTTGCCAGCAGAATAAAGTTGAGACAATTAAGACCCCAGGACTTCTACAACCTTTATCCATTCCAAGTCAACGTTGGGAGGAGATTTCAATGGATTTTATCACAGGTTTACCTAAGTACGAAGGAAAGAGTGTCATCATGGTGGTAGTTGATAGACTTACCAAGTATGCACACTTTTGTGCATTATCTCATCCATTTAAAGCAAGTACAATTGCTACTACATTTATGGACATAATTCAAAAGCTACATGGAATCCCAAGGGTCATTGTGAGCGACAGAGATCCTATTTTTACTGGAAATTTTTGGACGGAGTTATTTTCTTGTTTGGGTACTCAATTAGCTCATAGCTCATCTTATCATCCTCAATCTGATGGTCAAACCGAGATAGTAAATAAATGTTTGGAAGGATATCTTCGTTGTTTTGTATCTGATAAACAAACACAATGGGTCAAGTGGTTACCTCTCGCCGAATGGTGGTATAACACTTCCTTCCATACTGCAGCAAAAATGACCCCATTTATGGAACTTTATGGATATCATCCACCATCCATCACATCATCTTTAAGGGAAAATTCGAAGGTTCAAGAAGTGGAAGATCACATCGAGCATCAGCAAGAAGTTCTCCAACTCTTAAAGGATAACCTGAATTTGGCACAAAATCGAATGAAACAACAGGCAGATCAACATTGTAGCGAGAGAAGTTTTGATGTAGGAGATTGGGTATTTTTACGGCTACAACCATATAAACAAATGTCCCTCAAGCAAGCTAAGAGGGATAATAAATTATCGCTAAAGTACTATGGTCCTTACAAGGTGTTGCAAAAGATTGGTACTATGGCATACAAATTGGAGCTTCCTGCTTCTTCGCGAGTACATCCAGTCTTCCATGTTTCATGCTTAAAGAAGGTTATAGGTGAAAATCTTCCAGTTCAAACAGTATTGCCAGAACTTGATGGGGAAGGGAAGATCATATTGGAACCTGAAGCAGTCATAGAAAAAAGAACTCGACAACTACGGAATCGATCAATTTCAGAGTATCTCATCAAGTGGAAGAACTTACCCACTAAAGATTCTACATGGGAGGATGAGAATTTTATACAGAAGCACCCGGAGCTACTCAAGTGTTGAGGACAACACTTTTTTGAAGGAGAGGGTCATGTTAGGTCCCTATATCACTAGTATAGCCCCTTATTATTGTTAGTGTAAACCCCTTATTGTTATTATTGTACCCTTGTAACCCCCATTTTGTTATTATTGTGCCCTTAAATTATTATTGTTAGGTCGGCTAGGATTACATTGTGGCCCACTAGGATTACATTAAGGCCACATGGACTCCTATATATAGAAAGGAGGTTTTGTAAATTGTATCATCCAAGAATTGTTCATTTATGTAATGTATTGGAGGTTGCCCCCTCGAAGTGGCTCATTTCTAAGGCATTGATATTTCTTTTCTTCTATTTTTGGAGCTGGTTACACAACAGGTAAAAGTCCATTTTTAAAGCTTGATGTCAAATTTGAGTTGCCTATGTTTAACGGTGAAGTCAATGCAGAGAAACTTGACAATTGGATCAGACAGTTGGAAGTTTACTTGAGGATACATAACCTTCATGATGACGACACCAAGATATAGTTAGCCTCATTGAGAATGGATGGAGCAGCATTGGTATGGTGGGAATCCAAGACCAAGGATGAAATTAAAAATCATGGTGAGATCACTTTATCATGGGCTGAATTTATTACTACAATTAAAAAGAAATTTTATCCATTAGGTCATTTACAAAAGGCTATCATGAACTGGCAAAACTTTAGACAGCTTAAGGGAAAAAATGTACAAGACTACACCCAAGATTTTAGGAGAAGAGCACTCTTATTAGGGGTAGACTTACAAAGTCAAGATACTCTGCTGAAATATATAGGTGGTTTGCACATCTATCTTAAACATACTATCCTTATGTTCAATCCTACTAGTCTAGATGAAGTTTGTGTAGAAGCTATGCATTTAGAGGCTAGAGGGAAAAATACTTTTGATGAGGGTAGAAACAAGCCTTTTAAGGGGAGGAAAAATGATAAAACCTTTAAGGGAAAAGGAAAAAAGAATGAATTTGTCAAAAAAGAGGGTGAAAAAGTGATATGTAAACAATGTTCAAGAGAAGGCCATGAAGAGAAAAACTGTTGGAAATTACATCCTGAAAAAAGAACTCAATTTAACAAAAACAAAGGAAAGAATAAAACTACAACTACTACAACTACACCACAAGACTTAGGTGATGATTCAGGTGACCAAACCAAAATTGCAGCCATGGGTTTGAAAATTATGAAGGGAAAGGAAACTGAAACTAAGACAAGCACCAGTACTTTAAACTGTCATGTAAAAACTCCAAATGAGGAAGATAGAATTGAATTGTTCCATGTGATGGTAGTCTCAAAACATACAAAAATTGATACACTGTTTGACAGTGGGTCACAAGAAAATCTCATATCAGAAGAATTGTTCAAACAACTTAAACTTGAGACCATTCCACATCCAAAGCCTTATCCACTTGGGTGGATATGCAAGGATGCAAACTTACAAGTCTCAAAAAAGTGCATATTGTGATTCACGATTACTGCACACTTTATTGACACAGTTGAACATGATGTAGTGCCGCTTGATATATCAGGAATTGTTTTGGGAAGTCCTTACTTATTTGATAGGAAAGATATCTTCCATCACCATGAAAATAAGTATCATATTTTTAAAGATGGCAAGGAGTTCATTTTCAGAGCACATTGCAAGAAGGCAAATATAGCGATGGTAAATGCGGGACAGGTAAAAAGGCTAGTGAATTCTAGTAAGAGTTTTTTACTTCTTATGGTTAAGCCCAAGGTTGATGTGAATCATGAATCATTTGAAAATTGTGATTCCAAGCTTAAATCAGATTTATATGATGTAGTTGATGCACATCATGAGAAGTTTCATGAACTGACAGGTTTACCTCCTAAAAGGGAGATTCAACATGAAATCCATTTACATCAAGATTGTCCTCTTCATAACATAGGCATGTACCGCATGTGTATCATGGAGAATGCTTAAATCAAGAGGAAAATTAAAGACTTGTTGGACAAAGGATTCATAAGAAAAAGCACTTCGCCATGTGGGTCACCGATAGTGTTGATTCCCAAGAAAGATGGAACTTGGCGCATGTGTGTGGACTTCAGGGCATTGAACAAGATAACGATAAAGAATTGTTACCCACTCCCAAGGATAGATGATTTGTTAGATCAGCTGAAAGATGTTAAATATTTCACTAAGTTAGACTTATGTAGTGGTTATCATCAAGTTAGAATTGCGTAAAGTGACATTTGGAAGACATCATTTAAAACCAAACAGGGACTCTTTGAGTGGCTTGTTATGCCGTTTGGTTTATGCAATGCACCTGCAACTTTCATGCAGGTAATGGATGATGTCTTACATCCTTTGCTTGATGATTTTGTTATTGTCTACTTAGATGACATCTTAATTTTCAGCAAGACTAGAGAAGAGCATGTCATGCATGTTAAGAAATTACTTGATATTTTGAAGAAAAATCAGTTGCTTCTTAAAATCTCATAGTGTGATTTTGGAAAGACTTATTTGGTTTATTTAGGACACATAGTAGGAGGAGGTGCTTTGAGAATTGATCCTTCTAAGGTAGAATCCATTGTGAATTTTCTTACTCCAAAATCCATTACAGAGGTAAGAAGTTTTTTGGGTGCAGCTTAGTATTGGAGGAAGTTTATTTCTAACTTCTCTGCCATAGCTGCTCCTATGCATGCAGTGACAAGTGTGAAGTGTGCTTTCCAATGGGGAGGCAAGCAACATAAAGCTTTTGAGTCTTTGAAAGAGAAGATAAGGTCAGCTCCAGTCCTTGCATTACCGGATTTGAGACAACCATTCGAGATTCAGACCGATGCTAGTGATTACGCCATGGGTGCAATTCTCTTACAGCAGGTAAGCCTATCACATTTCATTTTGAGACATTTAATGGTGTTGTTGTGAATTATCCTACATATGATAAGGAGTTTTATGCGTTGGTACAAACGTCAAAAAGTGGAAACAATATTTAATGGGAAAATAAACAATTGTTCATACCGACCATCAGTCTTTACAGTACTTGCAGTTGCAAAGTAAATTGCAGCAGTCACGACATTTCATATGGATGGGCTTCCTAAAATAATTTCACTTGGTAATAAGGTACAATAAAGGTATTTACAATAAATTTTCCGATATGCTTTCAAGTCCTATTATTAGTGCTAATACTTTACTTAAGAATTATTCTATTTTACATGAGAGCTACATAGAACAATATGCATTAGATATTGATTTTAAGGATGTGTATGCTAACTTGAGTGAAGGGAATCATGTTGAGGAGAATGATTATCGTTTGCATAATAATTTGTTGTTTCATATGGGCAAGTTATATATACCACAGGGGGAGAGACTAAGCATCATGAGAGAAGCTCATTCTTCTCTTATTTTTAGACATTTTGGGGTAAGCAAAACGGTGGCACATTTACAAAGGTATTGTTATTGGCCTCGCATGGTAGATAGTGTTTCACATTTCATTAGAGGTTGTTCATTATGTGATACAAGCAAGCCTAGAAATAGGAAGCTTTGTTTATATACTCCATTACCGGTACCTTTTAGACCATGGGAAAGTGTTTCTATGGATTTTGTTGGAGGTCTACCATTATCTAGAAAGCAACATGATTATCTTTATGTAGTAATTGATCGATTCAGCAAGATGTGTATTTTTATGCCATGTAAGAAATCTATAACTGCTGAACAAACTGCTGATTTATATTTTCAACATGTATGGGTTCATTATGGCTTGCCTACTTCTATTGTTAGTGACAAGGATTCCAGATTTGTTAGGAATTTTTGGTCCAATCTATGGAAGGCGATGGACACCAAGTTGAAGAAGAGTATTTCTTTGCACCCGCAAATAGATGGTCAAAAAGAGGTAGTGAACAAAACCATTGTATGTATTTTGAGAGGTTATTGTAGAAAGCATCCCAAGCTTTGGGATGAGCACTTGCATTACATTCAGCATACTTACAACCGGGCCAAGCACTCTTCTACAAATACTTCACCTTTTGAAGCTTGCTTTGGGTATTTTCCTAAGTCACCTTTAGATTTCATTATTGAGAAGGATGTGGCCATTGATGGGCATAGTGAAATTGGCAAAGCTCGCATGTTCATTAAAAGAATTCAACTCATACATCAGCAGGTTCAAGAACAGCTTGAAAAAAGTCAAGTAAAGTACAAGGAGAGGCATGATAAACACAGAGTTGATCATAAGTTTCAAGAAGGAGATGAGGTATGGCTGCATATTAGTAAGCAAAGAATGCAAGGAGAGAGTAAAAATTTGAAGCCTATTCGTTATGGTCCATTCAAGATCCTTAAACAAGTTGGAAATAATGCTTTTCAACTAGATTTGCCTTCATATATGCAAATGTATTCCGTTGTGAATGTGGAAAATTTATGTTTGTATGAACCTCCTTTAATTGATGATTATAAAACTGACATTCAGCTGCCATCCATAGAAGATTTCTCAGCAGAATTTTTGGATGAGCTCAAAGAGGATGCTATCCTTGATAGAAGGACACACACTTCGAGGAGGGGAAATGTTGATTATGTTGGGGTTGGTCTTAAAGGCAGAAAACCGAGTAAGTAATAGTGGATTGAGGTGGAAAAGGTGAGGGATTTGTACCCTCATCTTCTTAACAGGTAATTGAAGGCTTTTGGTGTCCAAAAGCTTCCCAATGGGGAGGTGTGATCAGGTGATCATGTCCAAGAGGAAAAACATGCTCAAAATTGGTTGCAAACTGAACAAACAGATAGGCCTCATCGCTGCAGTTCTTGCGTTATGACCGGGACCCAAATTTGATGTCATATGAGGAAGATATTGAAGTTTTAAAACTCCCAATAACCTTCAAAATAGGACCTTTAAACTCAGAAATTTTGTCATATTCAAAAAAAAACTTATGGAAATTTTTTTTTCATTTTTTAAGGTTTGTTGGTGGCCTATCAGAGGGTGCTACATGGCCTACCCAGAGGATGCCATGTGGCCCTAGGCCAAATTTTTATTACTGTTTGAAAATTGGTGTTTGATTGGCAAACTGACCTGAGCTAAATGTGTTTGGGTCAGTCGGGCATGATCCGACCCGAACATTCATGGGTCACCCTGAACACAATCTCATGCAGCGAATGAACGAGGTGGGTCACGTTGAAAATGTTAGTGGGTGGAGATCAACCCCACCTGCATGCAGATGGGTCAGTAGTCAAGTCAATGTTGTGTGCTAAACAGTTTAGCGGGGTTTGGATAAGCCCCAAGGGCTAAAGACTAAACGTCGTGACCCTCTTGCAAAAACCATGGCCTAAGTCCAATCGACCGACGGTAAAACATGGGTTAGCCTTGAGGGCTTAAGGCTGCGGGTCTTGTGACCACATGCCATGACCAAGAGCGGGGCTAAACACTTAACTACCCATGTAACTAATTGTCCGACCTTTCCGCATATGAAAATGCACTCAAACTAACAGTCAAATTTAATGTCTCCTCCACTTTTAGCTTGCAATTCTGACATTTGCAGAGATTCCTCTTTTTTGGTGGAGGTAACTCGAAGTTAGCCAATTTTAGTGGAGGATTTCTAGTGCCACTAGGAAAAATACAGTTTGGAACATAACTTTCACCATATTCAACCAAATTAGAAAAATTTTAGTCAATTTTGAGTATTCTGAGCATTCTGGAGCCATTGGAACGGGTTGCAGAGCCAACAGAGGTGTTTTTAAGCCATTTTTGTTTCAGGGAATCTTGGAGAGCCATCAGGGCCATGAGGGAAATGGATTGGGCTACACTTCACTATTTGAGGTGAAATAAAAGCCATACTTAGCTTATTTCTATCTTCGGAATTCATGTCCACAACTGTTTCAGACTGTTTAGGCTTCTTTCTCACTATAAAACCAATTTGAGCATCATAATATATCAAGGACATTGCCATTGGGAAACTTGGACCCGACAGATGTAGCCCAGGAGGGGTGAACTGCCTCATCATGTTGTTGTGTGTTTATGGTGAAGTTATTCTGCTATGTATTTCAGATTTAAGATGTTAAACAGAAAATTTAATTAACATTCCCTCACACTTATACTCATAAACACTTACCAAGAACACTTTGGTTTACTTGCAAGACCTTAAAAACACTTTGCACACTTAATTTAATGGAAATGAATACTTTGAACAACAGTACAAATACTTTCATTTTCAGATCAATATGTCAGAAAAGAGGTTTGGGAATGCTCCAAGAGAGCCAGTGACCAACCAATGACATATGATTATATCACTTCATCACAATCCAGTGATAGTGAGGATTCCATGGGCACTTACCAGAGGTGCACCAGGAGAAAGTGTTCCAAGATGACTTGGAAATTTTGGAGGAAAAATAATCATTTTAGTTACTGCAACGAGGATGGACACTAGAAAACAACGTTTCAAAATCTCCAGACCCAAGAAGCACCTATGAAGAAACCAACTGGTGAATATATTCAACAATTGAATCTGCCACAGGGAGATGACCCATTCACCTTATTGAGTAAGAAATGGTTTTACTAGGTATATTCGCTTTCCATGGCCATAGTTTATAAATCATGTGTTGCAAATAATTGTAAAGGTGATGATGTGTTTTCCATTTATTATTAAAGAAATGATGATTTTTTTGGCCTTTTATTGATAGTTGGGGTATTGGTTTCTATTATAATTTAAAGTTGACAAAAGAGTGTGTGTTATAAACTCTTGGAAAGTATGGGGTTGTTTGAGTCATGTGTGGTTTTGTATGTGATTGCAATTAATGTAACAACTTTTCATGCAAAGAAGATGTTAAAGTGTGGCTCGACGAAGACACCGGAAGTGTGTAGGATGTGTTCATGCTTTTGGTGGTACATAAGCTCCTTGGTTGGGAGGAATGATCCGAGAGGATCTAGAAATAGAAGTGGCCTTGAAAATAGCTCAAAAATAAAATCATCAGATGGAAGTGAAACTAGGACCAGATCGTAGTGCTCATCGCCTTGATTCCAACGGTGTGAACGAAACTTGAATTCGAGTTCGTATGATCAAGTTATAATTGGTAAAAATTTTGGTCAAACTTGGCCAAGTGGTAGGATTAATGAGGCAACAAATTAGAAGCAACCCGGTGCACAAAATCTGGCCACCAGATGGGTGAAATTGTCACCTACTTAATTTTCCTAGTGACCCTTGTTTTTCAACAGATAAAAAACGACTATATGGTCTTTAAAAATAAATAAATAAATAAATAAATATATATATATATATATATATATATATATATATATATATATATATATATATATATATATATATATATATATATATATTGTTGGGATTATCCCACCGGCCACCCTTGCCAACCTCCAAACTGCATCACATATTTAATATGTGGTGGCATATTATATTTAATATACCAAAATGGTGGGCATGCCACCACTAGTGGACCCACCCAACCCCTCTATATATAATGTTATACATACGGAACCGACAAGGATTGATTTCAACAAATGTCTACCACATAAAATATTCCACGGTTAAACACTCTGCCAATTTACTACCAGTGGAGCGCTAACCACCCACCAAACAACCATATTAAAATTAAACAATGTGCATGCCATATGGGGGGTCAATGAGGTTGGACCCCCAACTTTCCCGCACTAATTTGAGTGCCTTAACCAACAATCCAACGGCCACACTTCATAATTTATTCCCAAAAAACTATACAAGAACTCAATCACTCATTCGACCAGGGGAAGAGAGGGAGAGGACCGGCGAAACCCTGGGTAGAGGAGGCAGAAGAACCATGAGTGAGGGAATATGTAAGATGCCAAAAATATTCCCTTAAAGGGTGAGAGGTTTTCGGTGACCGAATTGGACAAATTTATAGCCGATTTTTCATGATTTCACGACAGGAATCCAGTGGTGCTTTCAGTTTCTTCAGTTGATCTCTTTATGTTCACGCCATCATCCAAATTGGAGGTATAAGGTTCATTTTTGTAAAATTTGCTTGTAACTGATTTCTTTAATGAAACTTAAAAAAATAAGGCCTCCCTTGTGTTGAGCAGGGCCCAGAGACGTAGCCCACATTGGGTGAAATCTGTAATCAGATAGTTGTGTATTTGATCCCATGTTTTCTTATGTTTTTCCGCTTATTTTCATGCGGCTTAAGTTACTTGGTTAATATGCTTTGCTATATACAATTCTAAATGTATCATTGAACTTAAAAGATATTAGATCACTAAGGGTAAATTGGAAAAGGAAATGGCTAAGGATTTAAAAAGGAAAAGTGACATTTATTTATGAAAATAAAGGAAATTAGGAGAAAAGGAAGGTAAAAGGTCATAGGTTACATGAGAGGAGGAAAATGAAGGAACATATGGAAAATTGAACAAAATAGAGGCATCATCAATAAAAATACCTCAAATCATCATTTGGTAACCTTTTGTCAATTTTTTTTTGGAATTAGTCTCAGAGAGGAGAAGAGCACCTGGAGGATAAGGAAAGAAAGCAAGCAAAGGAAGGACAAGGAAAGGAAAAGAAAGAAAAATAAAGAAAGGATGAAGAAAAGAAAATTTGGGTCAAGAAACTTCAGAGGGAATACTTGCAGGTAATAGGTTGCATGTATGATTTCCTAGCTGGTTTTGACATGCATGGTATGTGCATGTTGATATTTGGTTCTTTTGTTTTCATTGAAATGGAATTTATCGAGTTTCAATTGTGAATTCTAACCTTTCCTTTCCATTCCATTTCTGGATAGCCATGGTGTGATAGGATTTTTCTCGGTTTGAGTTTTTGATAGCCGAAATATTTTTTATCCGAGTCAGGTGGTCTCGGGAAAATTACCAAAGGCTTAGTAATCCCTTGACTAGTAATGACAGGATACATGGTAAAGCCTTAGATTGGAGACGGGAAAATTCCTCAAGGTATTGGAGAATAAATTATGAGGCATCCAAGCTTGGTTTAGTCTTGTGATCTAAGTGTTGCTTTAGGTTAGATCATGGTATTGTGAGGGTGGAAGTGTTTTAACCTCTGGATTCCCTTGATTGTTTTTGAATTGGTTTATCCCATGAGATCCCACATTCATGTTTCAAAATTTTCAAAGGGGTGATTAGCTGAAAGAAACATTTGGTTTAACCAATCTATGGTCGGGTGGTACGTGGAAGTCCTGAACCTTGTTCGATTTTTCCTATGTTTAATAAGAGCTTAGTTTCTCTTTCTTTGATGAGTAAATGTACTTTTTATTGTGTATTTAATGGTTGTTATTTCATTTTTATTTATCTGGTTATATGTTGGTTATAAGAATGGTTATATTATAGATCTCAGTCATGGCTCTATTCATGTTTTTACTTTTAATTAAATGAATAATGAATGCAATATATAATTAGTGTTATGACAACTAATGTGACAAGGAAGTCACTCTTATTATTAAAACTCATATAAGTTTGCAGTTCCTTATCTTCATACTTGCATTCATGACCTGTAGGTTGTAGGTTTACCAAGTGTTTGAGAGAATATCAATCCTAGTTGGGGAAAGTTAGGTCAAGTCTTGGTTTTAGTTTTTGGTCTACAAGAATTGTATCTATGTCATTTATCATCTCAGGAAGTTTCACCGAGTTATAGGCAGAGGCCTGAGTCGTGGCCCTAAAAAAATGGCCCAGAATTCAAGGTTGTTGGCATACAACTGAGCAGAAAATTCCATAGTCATTTGGAAGCATCCTTGTGGGAGTGACTAGAGGCTCATAGTCACTTAGAGGCCTTGGAAAGGGAGAGACTGGGGCGCTAAGTCATGGAAAAAGTGATTTATCTAAGGTTTTGTACACCTTGAGGGGTTGGGTTGCTCCTGAAGGTCCTATAGCACATGCGGGAAGTTATTAAGGTATTAAGTTTCCAAATCAATTTCCTTAAGGTCATATAGGAGGTCAAGTCTTATCATAGTAACCCTCAGCTCATGTTTACCCCAGGTATGAAAGTGGGTAAATGTGGGAGGAGGTGCGTTACAGGGTGGGAGGAAGCACGTACTTTGGGTATGTCTGATTTTTTCAATGTTAGGTTTGTCATTCATGGGGTTATGGTATAAAATTGGTACGTTCATGCATGATCTTGCAATGTTTTCATGTTGATTATATGGATATGATTATAATTATACATGTACATGCTAATGTGGAATAAGCTTATAGATGAGATAAGCCTCCCCTAAACATAACTGAGGTATGGATTTGATTTTTGTATCTAATTAGTTTATATGACATGGGAAACTTGCAAGAAGAAGAGACTCCAAGGTGAAAATAAAAATGGTAGAATGCAGTTCCTGTGACTCTCCTTACAGATCAGTTGGTCGGGAAGGAGAAGCGTATTATCCTGCTATAGTCAATACATTGAGGAGTTTGAGGCTAGAAATCAGAATTTGGAAAGCAAAAAATGATAGGTTGGTTGGGGCTCAAGAAATACTTGCAAGGGATAAGGAGAAGCAAGTATAGGTTAATGCATCGATCCTTCAGTGCTTGTTAGCGTTGCAGAAATAGGGATAGATGAGGATCATTCAAGAGCAAGAAGAGAAAACTAATGGAGCCTATGGTAACATATCTTAATTCAGATACAAATGGGATAAAGGGGACATAGTTAGAGGTGGCATATCACTGGATACACCTAACATGAGGACTGTTATGTATACGCATCATTCTAGTTCCTCATCTAGGAGACATCATCATAGTCATCACTATCATCATCCTTATAGGAGGAGGGAGTATTTTCTTGAGGAGTTTAAGAAAGTGAAGACTCCTAATTTGATGGAGAGATGAATAATTCAGAAGATACAAAGGCATTGGTGATGGGGATGAAGAAATTATTCATATTGCATAACTACTCACAGAACATGAAAGCCAAGATAGTTACCTTCAGTATTAAAGGGAAAACATATATCTGGTGGGAAGATGTGAATAATTTCAATGGAATTTTGGAAGAATACTTGATTTTGGATGATTTCAAGAGGATATTCAAGAAGAAGTACCTATCATAGAGGTACTATGATGATATAGCTAAGGATTTTTATGAGCTACAGATGAGTTTTATGGCAGTTGATGAGTATACTAGCAGATTCTTGGAGATATTGAGGTATGTGCCATATCTCAAGGAGGAGAAGGCTAATATTTAGAGATTCATCAATGGATTTCCAACAACATATAGAGACTAGATTGATTCTCATGATCCTATATCGTTTTAGGAATCCATCCTGAAGTTGAAGCATTGTTATGAGCAGTCAAAGCGAAAGGTGTTCCTAAAAGTGACTTGAAAAGAAATGTGAAAGCTAAAGGGAAGTGACCACCAAAGAGGGAAAGAGCTCAAGATATAGGTGAGAAAGGAAATTTGGTTCCTTATAAGAAGTTAAATACAGTAGAGAAGGGACACGAGTCGCAACCTAGAGAGAAGCAGACTAGAGGTGATGGTAGAGTATCGTTGCACTATTGGATGTGTGGAAAATATCACTGTAAGAAGGATTTTCCATTGTACCAGGGAGGTAGGCCTTAGATCTATAGTGCTTTGGAGGTGAAAACAGTTGGGGATGTTGTTCACAGCATTCCTCATATTTATGTAGTTTTGGAAACAGGCAGGAAGATCACCAAGCATCTATTATTGAGATGGAAGGTAAGCTTTGTGATCAATTTATTTATATTTTGATTGATCCTAGATATAATTATAGTTATGTTAATCCTAACCTGGTGGATAAGTGTGGCTTGAGAAAATAAGTGCATGTAGAGTCCTGGTTGGTGCATTTGACTACATGTACTAAGAAGATAGTTCATCACTAGTTAAGAGCTTGTGCATTTGAGTTGAATGATATTCCCGCAACAACACATTTGACTGTGATACCATTGGGATCATATAGTATATTTTTGGGTATGGATTTGTTGTATCTTCACAGGACCAAAGTACATTTATATGACACGACTATTGAGTGCTTGGATGATAATGGGGAAAGGAGAATCTTGTAGGGAAAGAATAATCCTACATTAATGAGGATGGTCAAAACTATCCGGACTAAGAAGAGTTACATAAAAGGTTGTTCGATGTTTGCGATTCATATTTCCAGTAACAAGGGTAAGGATGTTGAGGGTGCAGAAATCCTCAAGAGGCATCCAACCTTGCAGTAGTTTTAAGATGTGTTTCAAGGAGAGTTTCAAGAATTTCCTCCTCACACGGAAGTATAATTTTATATAGAGTTGATATGAGGGGCGGAACCGTCATCAAAGGAACATTACAGGATGAGCACACCATAGTTGGTAGAGTTGAAGTTGAAACTAAATGAAATGATTGAAAAAGGATACATTTGACCAAGTGTATCACCTTGGGGTGCACCAATGTTATTTACTAAGATGAAGGATGGTACTCTCAGGTTGTGCATTGATTACAGGTAGTTGAATAAGGTGACGATCAAGAACATGTACCCATTGTAGAGGATTGATGAATTATTCGATTAGTTGAAGGGAGAAACAATGATCTCAAAGATAGACTTGAGATCCGGATACCATAAGTTACTGTTTTGAAGGAAAATCCCCTATGCAGATAGAGGCGATCCCTCTAGCCCTAGGGTGGATCTATAAATAAGGGAAAATGTTGGTTTCTAAGTTCCTATTTTATAAATGAAATGTGGATTGAAATAGTTGTCCTACCTCAATCCAATGCTCTTGATGTAGTATGTTGTAGCAATCCCTTGATATTTGTACTTCAAGCCTTGCGCTCCATTAGTAGTGACATTTACACACCTGCAAAAAGATAAAACAAACACTAACATCATACAAAGATATATATTCATTTGAAACTATCCAACTAGTCAAGGAGAGTCAGAAAATTCAAATAATAACATAAACAAAGATTGAACTAGAAATCTATCATGTCATATTAATATATAAAAAATGGAGTTTACAACCTGCGCCTTGATGCTATAGACCTCCTTTGACAGGTTCAGTCGAGCATGTCTCCAAAGCATCCGTTCATCGATTGGCTTCATGAGACGAAAGGATCAAACTCTCTCTCAACTATGGACTATTATCTGCTATCAGCTCTTAGTCTATTCTAGCTATCTCTGGCTAGCCGATTCAATGGAATGAAGAGGGATCTATAGGAGTGGAGGATGAGATTTAGGATCCACATATGGTGGAGGAAAGGTCTATCCCTTTGGGAAGTTGCATTTTTTAGGAACTAGAAGGCCAAAGGGAGAAACTCGACCTCATTTAGTTAACAAAAATCCATGACTCAGACCACGAAGTTTCATTTCCATATTAAAAAACCTTCCAAAAGTAGCTAGGCACAGGTGATTTTTAGAGACAGAGTGACCACAACGCGGGGCCTAGTGTAAATCTGGCCATCGGTGCATGGTTATAACTACACAACCGCACCAAACCAAAATCATATGTTTTAAAGGGTCAACTTCTGGAACGTTCAACAGAGATTGTGTTCCTGACATGTTAAGGGATGCAACGAAATTCAATGTGATGTGTGATAGTACATAGGGGTCACACTGATAATCCTCCAGTATTCAAGATGGGGAATGCAGGGACAGTGATTAAATGTTGTGTAACAGATGCACCCTAAATAATGAAGTCTGAGAGAGAGGGAGGGGTGAAATGATTTATGAGAACATGCCCAAACTAAAATGCCGCCGTCAGAGGACCTACAAGATCAAGTGCAACTGATATCTCTGATACATGAATATGTGGTATGGGTGCAGCCATCCATAATAGAGAACATGTAATAAGATCCAAGCTATGGACACAACCATCTAGTGATAAGTATCAACAAATAGACTCAGGTATGGTCGCAGCCATCCAAGAAGAAGAGTCATGCATATAGTCATGATAAACCAATCGTCCTGCAGCTTGGATTTCATCAGACAAAACCCAAGGTCTTGTGCTCTATCTCGACTTGAACAAGTACAAATTTAGGCATGTGAATGAATGAGATGACGTCAAACATGCAAGAAAGTCACCTGATTACCAGCCAATGATGAAAGTTGTTAACAGGTGCGAGAGAAACCACCCATAGTTAAAATGGTTCTCAAGGTGCTGCTAGTACAATCTAGGGAATGTGAACAATGAGGTGGAGTCGAACATCTGTCAAATCACCTGATCAAAGGCCAATGATGAGAACCTGTCGTCGAATGCGAATAACTTGCGATTGAGGCGTGAAAGCTCTAAGGTAACAAAAGGGAGCCTCTAGATCATCTTCCTAGATAATGAGCTGAAGTCGATAGGAAGTGCTCTGTCAAAGGAGGGCCATAATATTTCCCACGTCATCGACACGAGACAAAGGAATAAGACTATAGTGAATCAATACTGAATAGAGGATCAGGGTTTGAAAATTGTAGAAGGGAATTCTCTTGAACATATTAGCGACACCACCACGGAATTTGGCAGTATTTGACATCAAGGGATCTGAGGTCATGATGATGAAGAAAAGAGCAGATGAGCAGTCAAAACAGATCACCCAAACCCATGGAGGCAAAAATACTAATGTGGGATGTCCCCAACCTGACACAAATTGAAGACAAGTGTCATGCTCAAGAGCGACATACTGCTGACACAACTGAGAATTAGTTCCATTTTCCCTCACAATTTCTGGTGAGTACCCAAATTGTTTTTGGAAACAAGCGTGAAGGGGATATCATATGTTTTCCATGTAAGTTTTTCCTTCGGAAAAATCCATCCTATTACATTTTATGAGCCCTAGGAAGGAGGAACTCAGTAACGTCATGGTGACGGATTCGGATGACATTTAGTTTTAATGAGTCTGACAAAGGGAGAACTTGGCGTCTTTTCATGTTTAGAGAGTTTTAAAAGAAGTGGAAAAGAAAACTCCTGAAGGTCCCTTTTCGTAGGTAGTCTCTCAAATCCGAAAATGTAGAAAACAAGACCTAAGAGAACCACTTAGCAATGTTCGACTAAGGTATTCCTTTTTCATAAATAATTCGTCCCAACCTTAAAAAGGGGTAAACGTATACTGGGCAGATGACGTGTCACAAACTTTAACGAGTTCAAAATGATAAGGGTCTAGGAAATATTTTCAATTTTTGAGAGTCAGAAAAGAGCTGAAAGATGACTCCAGGGGGTGACTTTTTCGTGTTTTTACAGAGTTCGAAAAAGTAATAAAATACAATTTTTTTCCTCATTATTTCCAGTTTTAGGAGCTGTTGCTGCACAAGAAACAAACGTAAAACCCATTTCCGAGAAAAATAATAAAAAATAATAGAAAAAGGTGCCTAAAAACCTAATTGGGATTAGAAAATGCTATAAATAATTAAAATAGTAAAAACAATTTACTTTTACATTTTCACCTTCTTGTGAGCATTTTTACCGATTTCCATTGTGAACTTGGGGAGCTGACTATAGGCAATCGAGGAGGTCATTGACGAATTTGTTTCTTCGAGGTACAATCTCTAAAATTCTCCTTCAATTTCATCCATTTCATATTTGCTTTCATGGTTTGATGCATTTTGTGGAGGATTTTGAAAAAACTTGGCTGTGGTGGTCATTGTCAATTCTGGGCATAGAGTCGCGCCCAACTCCGGATTTTTTGAATAGGAAAGTGCCATTCAGAATTTTTTTTTGCAAAACAACGGTGTTAAACGTTGTGCCAAAAAAATTGTCAAGTTTTCCCCAAAATTCTTAGCCCAAACGATTTAAATTTTAATCCTATGGCTAATTGAAGCTTGTATTTTGGTTTTGTGGGAAGAATCAACAGCTAAAATGGTGATAGAGTCAAAATAAAGAGAGCATGGGGAAGAGGATGAACAGGCCATGGAGAATGATGCATGCATGGATGCCCTGAGGAACTGTGGGCTCTTGAAATTATTTATGACCCCACGTTTGAGAGCTCAGCTAGAGCTGCTACAATACTTGATTAGTGTATGGGACACTAATCAAGAGAGATTCATCATTCATGACCAAGAAATGGAGATATAAGTCTCTGAAATCTACTTTATAACTGGATTTTCGCGGAGGGGAGAGTGACCACTACTGACAAGTACTCAGGCCCTTGGAGAGAGCATGGGCATGTTAATAGATAGAGTTTGTCATGGAGCAAAGAAAGCATCTAAGAGTGGCAAGGTATACTTTCAGACAATGTCCAAATTACCATTGAGAGTAGTGTTACATACCATTACTCGGGCTGCCAGGTCTCAAGCTCCCCATGAAGCTATAAAGACGCAACTCCAATTGGTCGTAGATTTCATGGCTCTGACAATTTTCAATTGGGCGGAAGCAGTGACAATCAACATAAAATGTCAGCTAACCAAATGAAAAAATGGTACGCTAAAGCAGTTCGGGTATGGGTCCATCTTGATACCATTCATCCTAGAAATTTTACTGATATTCCACCCCCAAGAGGTGGTTGTACCTATGCCACCAACACGAGAGCCATGGATTATTCGTTGGGTGGAGTTGATGCCTCGATCAGGAGGTGGACAACACATGTCATGGAAACTAGATTTCTTTGACTGGTTACACTGACAACTCATCTTGGTAGAGGATTGGCTATATACCAGCACCGATTTCAGGGAGGATCTAGATCTTCCACTTCTGGAAGAGGACTATTGGGACAAGGACAGAGGTAAAAACTCATTTTTAGATTTTTATGAGTATTATGATTTTTTTGGTTTTTATATACATGTATTCTAATATTCACTCATGTGTTGCAGATGTGGTCCATAGAGACCCATGGGGATGTCTCCCATAGCTTAGAGGGTCCCATGAAATTTCGAAGCAGCCCCTCATGGTAAGGGAAGTGATGAGGAAGAAATTTTGCGCAACTTCAAGGGACTCAAAAGTGGGATACCAGACTATGTGAGATTCGAGGAAGCTTGTCGTGCTTATTAGAGGCATACTGCAGGAGTGTCTAATCGCATCCATCGACTACAGAGACATTTCGTACAGGCAGTGACATGCTATCATGAGCACTATGAAAATTAGAATCCTACGTTTCATTTCTACATATTTTTTAGAGACATGGTATCTCAGGATGTAACCAAAACACATATATATTTTGAGCTATGATGTATAAGCCGGTGCAAATAATCGATATATATATATATATATATATATTCTTATTTTCCTGTCTAAAATATTACTATGTGATGATGATTTCTTTTACAAATTTTGCAAATGTCCATCTAACACAATATTAGTTACTGCATCAGTTAACCTATTCACTCTTCTGGGAATATAATGATATGTGATATAATCAAAATTCATTTCTAACAAACAAACACATAAATACATCCTTAAAATCTGAGGGTTTCTGACAGAATAACGCACATTGAGTTGGAGAAAGACAAGCTGAGAGTCTAGGTTTAAAATTAATTCATGATGTCGAGGGAAATAGCTTCAATTAGAAGTTCGATAACTGCATTGTATTCAGTGCCATTCTTAGTTGTATTTACTAGAAAAATGCTTAGAATGGCTACTAACTCACCGTTAGGATCGTAAATTACCCAAGCCTCGGAGGATAGGTTCCAAGTACTGCAGGAGGCATCGTCATCAAATCCGACATAAGGAGTGAGAAACATCTGCACAGTAAGAAAAGACGTAATAAGAAGGAAAAACTTCTTATAAAGCACACCAAGCCAAAAATATAAAAAAATTAAAAACACACTTATGTGCAAAATAAATGAACAAAAAAGTCATGCATAATATTTTTTGAGATACACCCCATTTCGGGGCTGATCTAGGGGATAACCTTCATAATAAATAAGCTCATAGGCCCCGTTCGAAAAAACAAGTTTGACGATATAGGGCCCATGCCACATTCGTTTGAATTTACCTACACCTAGCTTATCATTGGCTTGGTCATACAAGAGGACCAAGTCTCCTTATACGAAGGTACGAAGAGAAACTGTCTGATAAAAATGAGCTTTGCCCCACTTTTTCTGTGCTTCTATGACTAGAGCAGTAAAGAGACGAGTTTCATCATGCCTCTCCAAAAATATAAGACATTATTCCTCTCGCGAGGTATTCAACAGTAATTTGACAACTATCTTGAGTGAAGGAATTTCATATTTAATTGGAAGGGTAGCTTCCAGACCATAAATAAGCTGAAATGGTGTGAATCTGGTTGTATCCTTCACTGAGGTTCGGTAAGCCCAGAGAGCTGAAAACAACATGAGATGCCAATTGGACTTGTGCATCCCAATGGTACGCTGAAGCATAGTGACTAAAAATTTGTTCACGGCTTCAACTTGGTCGTTGGACTGGGGGTAGTACGACATTGAGCTGCGTGACACAGACCCAACTTAGTATTCAAGTCAGCCATCATATAATGGTGAAAGTGGGAACCATGGTCAGTGACAATGGCTTGAGGGAGTCTGAACCTAGTAATCACGTGATTGAAAAGAAATTGGGTGGCCATCTTACCATCAGCTGTGAAAGTAGGCATTTCTTCGGCCCATTAGTGAAGTAGTCCACATCTACAATAATATAACCATGCCCCCTGGCCGAGCGAGGGTTACATGTCATAAAATTGATACCCCACTTCGCAAAGGGACCAACGATAATGACGGGATGGAGATGAGTGGGTGGCGCATGCATCTTGCACTGATAGATCTGGAACTCGTGACATTTATGGACAATGAGGACCTTTGAAAATGGTAGGCCATAAATACCCAGCACGAAGAATTTTTTGAGCAGTAGCATACCCAGAGATGTGACCACCACACATGCTAGAATGGAAGTCATTAAGGAATTTTTCAACTTCCTCAAGGGTCAAACACCAAATAAGGATGGAATAAGCTCTGATGTGGTATAAAGTATCTCTGACTATGCGATAGGGTTGCGAATGATGACGGATACGTCGATGAGCATCTTTCGTCAACTCGGACCGGAAGGTAGAAGTCTGGAGATAAACGATGATATCACCTACCATGGATCGAAGGTGCTAATCAGAAAAAGAGTAGCATTTGGAATGTGTTCCTCAGAACCAAAGGGAGCAAAGGCAAAGGGTAAAGATCAGATCAACTCAGAAAAAAACAATGACTTCGTTGATTTGGCGGTAGTGAACTCCAAATCAAACTCTTGGAGGGTAACTATCCATTTGGAGTACTTTCCCCCTAGAAATTGTCGAGTTAAAATATAATTCATGGGGTCACAATCAGAAATGATGGTCGTAGTGCAGAGTAAGATATAATGGCAAAAACCTTGGACGTCTTGAACAACTGCCAATGCTAATTTTTCGACATGAGCATAACGCGTTTCAGTGTCGAGAAGATTAAGGCTAATATAATATATGACTTGCTCGTTACCATCCTCATCGTCCTGTACCAGAACCATGGCAATAGTGCTAAAAGCGACAACCAAATAGAGTTGATAATCGCGATGATAATTTGGGGGACACAAAAGAGGAGAACTGAGAAGCATGGTCTTCAGTGCATCGAAATATTTTTGGGAAATCTCATCTCATAGGAACGGGATGCCTTGCTTAAGAAATCACGTAAAACCTTTGGCTACTTCAACATAGTTCGGTACAAAATGACGCAGGAAATTAGCTTTCCCTTGCAGACTCTGCAACTGGTGTAAATAGGAAGGGGAGGGGAGATTAATGATAGCTTCGACCTTAAGAGGATCAAGACCAATACCGAATTTAGACACAACAAACCCAAGGAGTTCGCTAGAATCGACCTAGAAGACACATTTGTGCGGATGAAGCTATATTTTGTAGCATCTACAGCAAAGAAAAAATTGACGGAGGTGTTCTGGGTGGTCCCTACGCTTAGCAAATGAGTCGGAAGGTCATCCAGGTAAGGTTGAAAAATGTGCTTAATATCCTGAAAAGCATACGACATTTCTCGTTGGACTGTGGCACCATTATTTTTCAGGCCAAAAAGGAGCTTCTTTTATGCGAAACTGCCCCATGGATAGATGAAGGTAGTTTTATGTTGATCATCCAGTAGTATATTAATCTGGTCGTAACCAGGGAACTCATCCATATGTGAAAAAATCTCACTCCCAACACATTCGTCAATGATCTAATCGATGAAGGGAGTGGGATAGTTGTCCTTGGGACAAGCATGATTGATATTGCGGTAATTCACACAAACTCTAATACTACCATGCTTTTAATCCACAGGGACAATGTTAGAGACCCAATCTGTCAATGTGATTGGATAAATGAAGCCTGCTTTGAGAATTTTTTCAAATTCCCCCTTTATGGCAGCTGCCTTTCTAGGGTGCACAGGATGAAGTCATTGATGAATAGGTTTCACATCAACATAAGTAGGGATCTCGTGCACGGCTATACTCAGATCAATGTTGGGAATTTCCTCATAGGACCAAGCGAAATGTATCGAAATTATCGGAAGAGACTAGTATAGACCTTGATCTCATCAAGAGAATAGGTCACCCCAATGTGGATGTTCTTGACAATCCCCGGTTTAATGGAGATGTCGATAGGCATCGTCTGAGTGATATTTCCCATGTTGCCTTCCGCAAAAACTTTGTGTGTCAAAATAGGCATTTGAAGCAATTGGGAAGGAGCTCGGGAAGAAAAATTATCAAGAAAGTAGACATTGACCCAAGAGTAGGAAAAAAAGAGGAACGATGATGACTATCGTCCTGGGGAGGATCCTCGAGAGACATATTTTCCATGATTGCTTAATTAGTTGAAAAATTCTCATTCAAAGGATCTGGAGAATCTGAAGCACCAGGCCAAGGGTATTGAGAATAAGTGTCGAGAGGCATACTTGAAGAAGTATGATCAGAAGGAGAAGCCAAAGCCGAGATAACCTCACAATAATCAATTTTTATTAAGCTTAACGAAATCACGTCACCAAACGAATCAACCTGATCAGGCGAAGGGATGATCCATGGATCAAAAGACGTGAATATTATATTGACTTGAGCAGTGTTGGGTGGAGGAAGAGAAAAAAGACCCATAAGGGTAGGATATTTGAAAATTCCTGTCCCCGCACTTTCATAAGATGTGGGAATGTGGTCTACATATGGGATGTTGCTCTCTGAAGAAGTGGAAGTGAAAAAGGATAGCTGATCAATAGTGACAATATTTCCTTCGTGCGGAAAATGAAGAACAAGAAAGAGAGTGGACGGTATTCATAGCATGGCATGAGTCCAACTGCGACCGAGGAGGAGATTATAGTTGAGTTTGGTGTCAATGACTTTAACCTCAACATTAAATTTTTTCGATTCCAGTGTGATAGGTAAGTTGGTGAGGATACCAAGAGGGCAAGATTCCCTTCCATCGAAGACTTCTAAAGCGTTTGGAGACTGGTTAAGTGTGGAGAACCAACGGATTTACAACATGCAACATACATGATGCAAGTAGATGCACCTTCGTCCATGACCACTCGATGGATATTATTACCATTGATCCCAACTTGGATAATCAAATCAAGTTTGTGGGGGAGACGCGAGACGAATGTTTCCAGATCAAAAGCGATAAGCTTCAAATTGGCAGGGTCAACCCCTCTGATAGCAGATAACAAAGCCTTTCGTCATGATGAACAACTCTAATGTAATTCCAGTGTGGACATAGTAGATGGTGCCTGAGCCAAATCCTCAACAATACTGTAATACTTAACGGCACGGGTGTTTAGGTTATAGGATGACATACAGAGCACACCTTTGGAGGGTGGCCATAAAACGAGCTCAAAACTAGGCCTTTCAATATGAAAGGGGCTAGAAGTAGGCAGGGGAGGAGGACCATCTGCAATTTATTTCCCGATCGTTTGACGTAGTTCGGTATAATATTTCAGTCTGGTAGAATAGATATGGGTGCAGCACCATTCATCATGAAAACTTGAGAGCCAAAATGGGTGGAGGATTGAGGTTACTCCACCATTTGAGTTTGTTGTGATGGGAACGGTTCCTTAAGAACACCCGGATTTCCTTGGGTGCCTTTGAGCAGTCGACTCACCTTGGCCTGTCGTGGATAGTCCTTGGTGTAGTGATCATTGTCACATATCAGACAAGGATACTTCGGTTTACGTTTTGAGTCGTCATCAGTATTAGTTTTAGGAGAATCCTGCTTCAGGGTATTGGATTTTTCCTTGCCTTTACCCTTCTTCTTACCTTTGGAAGCTTTATCCGGTGATGTAGACTAGATGGAATTAACTTCGGTGGTTTTATCAGGATTGGAAGGTGGCTGAGAAGCAGTATCGGTAGAAGGAGTGGATTTATGCTTCATAGGATTAAGAGAAGACTTACGGGAAGTATGAGAAATGGAACCAATGATATCATCGACAGATGGTGTCACTGGTGCATTGGAAGTTCCAGGTCCTGGAGCATTAGGCAAGATTTCATAAAGAGTTCCAAACTAGGAGTACACTAGATTGAGGTACTAGGCACGAGCAATGGTCTTCTCCTTGGTAACACATGCCCCCATAGCGATGTACGTAGCTATCAGACCGATAAATGAGGTAGTGAACCAATCAGTCAGAAGTTGATCAGGGATTTCAAACTTGATCAAACGATGACGTCGTCTCCATTCATGAATTTTATCAGAGATATGTGTGGCCCAATCTTGTTTTAGGGATGTAAGGAGGTGCATTCCCTTTTCATAGCGAACAGGCAACTGAAAGTGTGTAATAAACGCCGTTGCAAGAGAATTGAAATCTTGGAAGATTCCACGAGAGAGTTCAATGTGCCACTTTGTAGCGGAACTAGTGAGAGTCCTTTGGAAAAGATGTAAATGAATAGAATCATCAATCTAGTAGTTAGAGGAGCACCATAGGTGGTACATCATAACATGTGCCTGGGGGTCTTCTCTGGACTTGCCTTCGAACTTGGGAAAATCACCACGAATCTTGGTGGGAACTGGGGGCTATTATGGATTATGGAGAATGGGATCATTCGTTAACTTCGACACATCAGGGAGTTCCAGTGTAGCAAGGAATGGAAATTGTAGGTTAAAATGCATCGTAGGCCTTTGATAAAGACCAGCATTGGGGCTCCAACCAGGTCAAGAGAAATTTTGAGCCCAAATGTTCTATCCCGGAGGATTGTGTTCATAGGGGTTATAATTTTTGGAATTCTGCCCATATCCAGGTTGAGGACTTTGGTACTGATTCTAAGTGAACCATTGAGGTCCAGCTTGAGAAACGTATGGATTCTGTTGTAGGATGAAAACAATGCCTTGGGGTGGACCTTGTACCATCAAAGTTTCACCTTGGGAAACCAATGGTTGGCCTTGAGGAATGAAAGGTTTTCCCTGAGGCTGAACAAGTTGTGCCTGGGGTCCAGGTTGGCCTAGGTATTGAGGTTGAATGGGATGTACCCGAAATCTAGGTTGGCCTGATGGTTGAGATGAGCCAGGCTGCCCCTGACGACCAGGTTAACCCGACTGACTGATGGAGAGTTGTTCTTGTTGCACAAGAGGTGGGCCTTGCTGAATGTAAGGATGGTTCTATTGCACAAAAGGTTGTCCCTGAAGTGGATATATTTTCCCTTGAGAAACATAAGGTGCTCCCTGCTGAACATAGGGTTGACCACTAGGACCGTAGGGTTGTCCCTGTTGGACCAAAGGTTGTCCCTATAGATGGCAGGGTTGTTGTTGCTGACCATAGGGTTGTCCCTGTTGGTACATGAACTGATTCAGGAAAACCGAAGCTTGAGTAGTTTGGACATATAATGGTCCTTGTGGGAGAGGCCTATGGTAATATACATGATTCCTGTACTCATCGTAGTACTATGGTAGATTAATCAGAGCTTGAACCTGTTGAGAACCCTAGGGGAGGAAATTTTGATGTTGAATAGACATCATATATTGGTCGTATGAAAAACCTCCTGGAATAGGATTAGAAGAGATAGGCACACTACCAATATTTTGATGGACTCCTGATACGTGAGGTTGTGATCCACTCACAACAGGTCCAACAGACATCGCGGAAGCATTGGATGCATTCCATGAAAAAAAAAAGATGATGTAAATGATGTCACCACACTAACGAATGGCGCGGAAGAAGCCACACAAACAATGGTCTGGGTTGGAATAGATGTGACAAAAGTCGAAACGATGGGGATCGAAGAAGATGGACCTGACACAAATGAACCTGTAGAAGGAGTCGTAGTACTTCAACATAACGAGTTCCAGTACAAAGATGAAGCACCATCATCCATAAATTATATGTCCCAAAGAACGATAACTAGCTAGGAGAGAGGAAGGCTAAGAGGAATGCTGAGTCATCTCATAAGGAAAAGTTTCAGGAGTAAATTTATATTCTCTAGTAGAGACAAGAGTCTATTCACTATTAATAATACTCGAGGCATCCATGTCGGATGAAGACATGTTGTCAGGGAAGAGCTGGCGAGCGGTAGAGGGAAAAGCACTGGACAAAGGTGTTGTAGGAGAATCCAAGTGTTGAGGGGGATCTTCTCTAAAAAATAAGAAAGGATCTGAGAGCTGCCAATTGATGTCAAATAGCTCCTCAGCAGGAGACTGAGTGGAAAGAGGTTGAATGCTCGAGATGATAGCACTTTCAAGGTCTTGGATCCCAACAGACTAAGGTGTCTGAGAAGAGACTCTGGGGAGAGACTCTTCGCCATGAGGTAATGAAGAGGAGACAAAGCGGGTGGTTCTTCCACAGTGACTTGGTCTCAAAAGAAGAGGAGAAAAGAGATGGTCAATTCGAGGCTTTAACAACAATCATTAAGGAATTACTCATGAACCGGCCAGGAAATATCTTAATGGGCGTGTAATAGTGGGTAATTAATTTTATAACATTGAAACAAGACTCTGCCTTTTCATGTTTTAAGGGTCGAGAAAGGGACAAAAGGTGGCTCTAGTCACTTTCAGGTTGAACAAGCTAAAAAGGACAAGTGCTAGATGATCTTTTCAAGTTCTAAAAAGTCACAGAAAGATCAAAATGACTACTCAAGAACTCTAGGCAAAAGGGTCTACCAAGCTGCTGTGAACTGCAATATACACCTTGGTGATCAAATGAAAGAGAAATGACCAAGGACTTAACGTACGTGCAGGTAGTCTCCCCAAATGTGGTGTTTGATGTATCACAGTTACGGGGCGATAGACTCGGCTTCCAATGGATAAAGGATTGCAACCTATGAGGGTCTCCCTTTATATACGTGATGGTACAGGGAGCACAAATCCATACTATTGTTTTCTAATGCAAGATTGCAAGTGACAACTGCTAGGTTTAATGACGTTGGAACACATCACTAGCCTATACCTCTAAGTGTGGACGTTAATTTTCAATGCTTCCTTAGATTGATTGAGTTAATTTTATGGATTATCTTGAAATTATGTTTCAGTTTCAAGGCCCTACTGAATGTTATCTAAAATCCCTAATATGCAACTATATGAGAGAAAGAATACCATTTCATTCGATGAAAATCCAGCTAAGTGAAGGATAGAGGTTCGCAACAAAGAAACAATCAATCAAATGCAAGAATGACACTTTCCTTTATGCTACTAGCATGGCCAAAGAAGAAAATGAAAACTTTTCTTTTGTCTTTCACTTTCCAATGAAGAAGAAACCTACTAATGCAAAAGAACACTTTTCATTTCCAATTGAGAAGGAAGCATGAATTTTTTTTTTCTTTTGTATAAGTGAGAAGCAACAATGCAATACTACACTAAAAAGACAAAACAAATACTAGTTTTGAGAAACTTCGAAGGAAATCATCAAAACATGAAGAGACAAATTCCAAGAAAATGCAAACATGCACTCAAAACTAAGAATGCATCTCCTTACGAAAAATAAAGGGCTTTTGAGTCGACTCAATGAGAAATGTGATCTATTCTCGGGATGATGGAGGGACAATAAAAAATACACAGAATGAAAATTAACAATCCGATTTTTCACACAATCAACTGAAAAGACCAAGCAACCACGTAAAAGGCTGGAAAATAAATGACCAAACTAACTCATAAATATATTAGACAGTTCATGAACATGTGACCAAGCGAATGGTTTGAAACACCTAGAAACCCTAGGATGGATAAGTCACATTGTTTGAATTAGGATAACACAAACTGAAATGAATGAGACAGACAAGTCAATAAACAAAAGCTAGATGGATCAATACAAGAGGGAAAAACAAATCTAAAGGAAAAGACACACTAGAAACTCAGTGGGAAAGCCCAAAATCCAACCCTATAGGAATCGGCACGACTATTCAGTAGTATCCAGCGCCAAACAAACAAAAACACTCCTTTGTCAAAGACAACTCGCGTTGATGGGTGCGACTGTCAGAAAAACAACACCATCGAGCTAGAAAAGGAAGGAAAAAGTGAAGGATTGGCTGAGCAAGACCAGATTTATCACTCTAGGAGAAGGCTAAGTGGCCAGGATTAGACAAGCAAGCCAAAAAACAATAGAGAAATGACAAACGACCAAATTTGGAAAGACAATCAAAATTCAAAAACAACAATAAGATACAACAGTCGTTGAACTCCCTAGTATCGTCGCCAACTTGATGTGAAAGAAAATACCCTCTATGGATAGAGCTGATCCCTCTAGCCTTAGGGTCGGTCTAGCAACAAGGGAACATGCTGAGTTCCTAGTTTATAAATGAAATTTGGATTGAAACAGATGTCCTACCTCAATCTAGCACTCTTGATGTAGTATGTTGCCACGATCCCTCAATATTTTTCCTTCAAGCCTTGCGCTCCATTAGTAGTGACGTTTACACACCCGCACAAAGATCAAACAAACACTAAAAACATACAAACATATATATTCATTTACAACTATCCAACTAGTCAAGGAGAGTCAAAAAATTTGAATACTAACATAAAAAAAGATAGAACTAGAAATCATTCATGTCATATTAATATATAGGAAAGGGAGTTTACAACCTGCACCATGATGCTGTAGACCTCCTTTGACAGGTTCAGTCAGGCACGTCTCCAAAGAATTCGTTAGTCAATTGGCTCAATGAGGGGAAAGGCTCAAACTCTCTCTCAACTATGGGCTATTCTCTGCTGTCAACTCTTGGTATATTCTAGCTATCTCTGGCTAGTTGATTCAATGGAAAGAAGACAGATTTATAGGAGTCTAGGATGAGCTTTGGGATCCACATATGGTGGAGGAAAGTTCTATCCCTTTGGGAAGTTCCAAAAGTAGCTTGGCGCGGGTGCTCTTTAGAGATAGAACAACCACGAAGCGGGGCCTAGTGTAAATCTATCCATCGGCACGAGGTCATAACTAAACAAACGCGCTGACCCAAAATCATATGTTTTAAAGGGTCAACTTCTAGAATGGTCAACAGAGATTGTGTTCTTGACATGTTGAGGGATTTAATGACATTAATCGTGATGTGTGATAGTACACAACGGTCATGTTGATAGTCCTCCAGTATTCGGGATGGGGAATGCAGGGATGGTGACAAAATGTTGTGTAATAGGTGCGACATCAAAGAAGAGGACATATGCAAGACTCCCTTCAGGGCTAGGTATGGGAATTATGACTTTGTTATAGTTCCATCTGCTTTGAATAATGGTCTGACATATTTTATGTGCTTAATGAATAGTGTGTTGTGTCCTTATTTGGACAAGTTTGTTATTGTATTCATTGATATATTCTAATAATGGGGAAGAGCATGTTGAAAATTTAGCAACAGTATTGATATTGCTACGAGAGCATCAGTTGTATTCCAAGCTTATCAAGTGCATTTTATTTTAGACATAGGTAAATTACTTGAGACATGTCTTTTACAAGGAGGATATAGCAATAGATTCATAAAAGATAAAATATTTTATGCAATGGGAAGCTCCTAGAAAATTTGGATGAAATCACATCGTTCATGGGGTTGGTAGGTTGCTATAGGAGGTTCATCAAGAACTTCTCATGCATTTCCTATCCTATTAGATCATTGCAGAGTAAAGGTAAGAAATTTGAATGGAAAGAGGAGTGTGCAGCTAGTTTTAAGTAGTTGAAGCAGTTGTTGAAAAATTCTCCAGTGTTAACAATTCCAGATCTAGATAAAGAGTTCGTAGTGTGTACATATGCTTGCAAGAGAGGACTTGGAAGAGTCCTTATGCAAGAGTTACAAGTGATATGTTATGAGTCTAGGAAACTGAATGAGCACGAGAAGAACTACGTTACTCATGATCTTGAGTTGGAAACTATTATTCATGCATTGAAGATGTGGAGACATTATATTCTTAGTAGGAGGTTTTTATTAATGAGCGATCACAATGGGTTAAGGTATCTTTTTTACCAAGCGAATTTGAATTCCAAGAAAGCTAGATGGTTGTATACCCTTAGTGAGTTTGACTTCGAACTAAAATACATTAAGGAAAAGGAGAACAGGGTTGTAGATGCTCTCATTAGGAAAGTGTAGTTGAGCAATGTTGCAAAAATGAGCTCATATGGGACAGATTTACAAGATCATATATTACAGGAAATATGACATGATGATAGGTACATGGAGCTTATGCACAAGTTACAACAGGTTACAGGTGATCAGAATGTGGAATATCATCTCACGATAGATGGCTTGGTGAGATTTAGGGACAGGATCTATGTATCAGATGACAATGAACTCAAGAAGCTTATCTTGAGGTAGTTTCATGTAAAGCCATATTTAGGTCACCCAGGATATCAGAAGATGTTGATAGAAGTAAATAAGTTCTACTATTGGCTGAAACTGAAATAAGGAAGTGGCAGAGTTCGTGGCTAGATATTTATACTATCATCAGGTTAAGGAAAAGTGTAAGCATCTAAGTGTGTTGCTTTAGCCTATTCCAATTTCGGAATGGAAATGGGAGTTCATTTCCATGGATTTCATCACAGGTCTTCTGAGGACATCGAGGAAACATGATTCTATTATGGTTGTGGTTGAATGGTTGAGAAATGTAGCTCACTTCATTCCAGTAAAGAATACTTATTTAGCTACTGAGGTAGCACAAGCCTTCATTAGGGAGATCGTGAGATTGCATGGTGTTCCAAAGAATAATGTGTCAGAAAAGGATACCAAGTTCACTTCCAAGTTTTGAAAGAATTTGTTTGCAGGTTTGGGGATAGAGTTGGCCTTTAGGACAACTTATCATCCATGGACAGATGGACAGACATAGAGGATCAATAAGATACTGGAGGATATGTTGAGGATGTATGCCATGCATCAACATAAGAGATGGGAGGAGTAACTTCCATTGGTTGAGTTTGCTTACAACAATGGTTATCAAGATTCATTGAGGATGAGTATGTTTGAGGCATTGTATGGGCAGTGTTGTAACACTCCCATCAGATGGAGTGATCCAATGAACATGGTAATTATTGGACCAGACATGTTGGCAGACATGGAACAAGAAATGAAAGTTATCAAGAAGAATCTAAAGGCATCACAGTACAGGCATAAGAGTTATGCATACCAACATAGGGCATTTAAGGAGTTTTAGGTTGGGTAGCATGTGTATTTTTGCATAAGGCCCAAGAAGAGCTCCTTGTGGATTGGATCATGTGCCAAGTTGGCACCATGGTATTGCAGGCCTTTTAATATTCTTTAGAGGATTGGAACAGTGGCCTACAAAATTGCAATGCCTCCGACAGTGAAATTTCATGATGTTTTTCATGCTTCATTTCTTAACAGATATGTAAAGTATGTCTAACATGTTATTTATTAGCTTGTATTGCAGGTGGACCAAGAAGGTTAATTCCAGCTAGAACCTTAGCTCATATTGTAGCAGAAACATCTCGTGCTCCAGAAAAAAGAAATAGAGCAGGTTAAAGTGTAGTGGAAGCACTTTGGGCATGATGAAGCTACATGGGATATGGTTGATCATATGTGGGCTACGTATCCTTCATTGTTTGTAGTTGTAGGAAAATGAGTTTTGGTATTTGTACATATTTATGTATGGTTATTATTGTAAATACAGGAATGATTTGTGTTATAAAGCTCCAATAAGAGGTATGGTTGTCATGTTGTCAAGTTTTTCATGATGGTTTTTTCTTTTGAGTAGGTTTTTCATTGTAAAAACTGCAACGAGCTAATTTAGAAACCTCCATGGGTAGTATGTTTTGATGTTTCAACGGTTTTGTTGGGTGTATGTGTCATAGAACATCGAGGATGGTGTTCCACTAAGGGGGAGGTGTCTATAACATCCCCACATTAAGATTTCATGTAATAAAAGTAAATAAAGGAAAAATAAGACCACTATTAAGGGACACTTATTCCTAGAGGAATGTTGGGCAAAATATCCTAGTGGGAATCACTTCTTGTGTTTATGGATCACGGGAAACTAGAAAAGGCAATGGCTAAGGCTTTGAAAGGAAAAGTGGAATTTATTGGCATTTATTTATGAAAATAAAGGAAATTAGGAGAAAAGGAAGGTAAAAGGTCACAAATTTCATGTGAGAAGGAAAATGAAGGAAAATAATGGAAAATTGAAGAAAATAGAGGCATCATCAATAAAAGTACCTCATAACATCAGTTGGTAGAATATTGTCTGTTTTGTTTTCGAATTAGTCTTGGATATAAGAAGAGCACTAAGAGGAGAAGGAAATAAATCAAGCAAAGGAAGGACAAGGAAAGTAAAGCAAAGGAAAACAAGGAATGAAGCAAAGGAAAATTTGGATCAAGCAGCTTTAGTTGGAATACTTGCAGGTAACAGGCTTAATGTATTATTTCCTAGTTGGTTTTGACATGCATGGTATGCACATGTTGATATTTGGTTCTTTTATTGTCATTAGCATGGATTTTTCCGGGCTTCGACAGTGGATTTTAGTTGTGTCTTTCCATTTCCAAACAACCATGGTGTGATGGGACTTTTCTCGGTTTGAGCTTTGGATATCCAAAAGATTTTGGATATGTGTGGTCTCGGGAAAATTCCCAAAGGGCTAGGAATCCCTTGACCGGTAATACTGAGATACACGGTAAAGCTTGAGGGTGGAGATGAAAAAATTCCTCAAGGTATTGGAGAAGAAATTCTGAGGCATCCAAGCTTAGTTTGGTTTTATGATCTCGGTACTAGTTTAGGCGAGATCATGGTATGGTGAGGGTGGAGGTCGTTTAAAATTTGGAATCTCTTAATTGTTTTTGGAATATTGGTTTATCCCATTAGATCCCATATTCATGCTTGGAATATGGCATGAGGGTGATTGGCTGAAAGAAAGATTTGGTTCAGCCAATCTATGGTCAGGTGGTACATGGAAGTCCCGAACTTAGTTGTATTTTTCCTATGTTTAATAAGAGATAAGTTTCTTTTGCGTTGATGAGTAAATGTACTTGTTATTATTCATATTTAATGGTTTTTATTTCATTGTTATTTATCTGGTTATATGTTGGTTATAAGCATGGTTATATGATAGATCTTAGTCATGGCTCTATTCATTTTTTTACTTGTAACTGAATGAATAATGAATTAAATACCTAATTGGTGTTATGACAGCTAATATGAGAATTCAATGACCCTTATTGTTAAACCTGAGATAATTTTTCAGTTCCTTATGTTCAAACTTTCATTCATGACTTGTAGGTTACATGTTTACCAAGTGTTTGGCAAAATGTCAGTCTTAGTTGGGAAAGGTCAAGTCAAGTCTTGGTTTTAGTTTTTGGTTTACAAGCATTATCTCTATGTCATTTATCTTCTCTGGAAGTTTCACTAAGTTTTGGGTAGAGGCTTGAGTCATGGCCCTGAAAAAGTGGCTCAGAATTCAGGGTCGTTGGAATAGAACTAAGTAGAAAAGTCCATAATTTCTGGGAAGCACGCCCGTGGGAGTGACTGGAGGCTCATAATCGCTTGAAGGCCTTGGGAAGGGAGAGATTGGGGCTCTAAGTCAAGGAAAAAGAGATTTATCTCAGGGGTTAGACACCTGGAGGGGTTGGGTTGCTCCTATAGGCCGTGTAGCACCTAAGGGAAGTCAGTAAGGTCTTAAGTTTTCGATTCCATTTCCTTAAGGTCATATAGGAGGTTGAGTCTTATCATAGTGACCCTCGACTCATGTTTACCCCAGGTACACCGATGAAAGTGGGTAAATGTGGGAAGAGGCACGTTACACTCACCTACTACTTTAACTGATAAGGAATATGTCTGTTTGCTATCCACTCCTATGAGCCTGTCACCAATCCACATTCAATACCAAAGAATAAAAACAAAGAGCCGGAGCCAGTGGGTTCAAAATTGAAAACTTACAGAACCATTGACAACTTCACACTAGGGTAATGTAACTCCATGTATTTCCTATATCGACAATCATGCATAAAATATAATCTCATTCAAGGATATGGGTGCTCCCAATATACGATCCAAGATTTTCCAGTTATATAATTGAAGCCTCTCCCACCAAAGACACCAAATAAACAATGCCAAGCACAAATCCAAAATGACAACAACTTAAACACTCAACTCCCCAAGTTACATATAGTCACATACCATGCAACAACAAAAACATCTGCACTAGCATAAACTGCACCAAATCCAACAACACCAACATTTCCAACCAAAGCTCTCCCCCATGTCTTTCTACTAGATATGAAAATTTATGATATTTAGTATCCACACTATACAACTGCGTATAATATTACCTTCTCGCACTAGCTTTTAACAATACATTGGCCACAACACTCACTAGCAAACTTTGTAGCTCCATGACAAATGTTCATGTCCCCAAACCAACAACCCCAGCCACATTCCAATTTAGAATACCTCTTCGAAGGGATACTCTTATTCAAATATTGCAATTGGCTTTGAATTTATCATGATACCAATATAATATACACTTCCCAAATTTGGTCCACCTATTACACAAGTTCAAGGAAATTCCACAACATTACCAATCCATCCACACTACAAAATCTTGCTTCGTTCTCCATGCAACTCTGCGTAGGTCACACACAGCAACTTCGTTCATGCACAACTCATATCACACATAGCTCCGTTTTTCCATGGTTCCATCAACATTGTTGCCATCACCAATCTGTCCATGCCACAAAATCATGCTTCGTTCAAACTCCAAGCAGGTCACACACAACATGCCTATAACCATTGATCGTTGTTAACATCACCCACTAGCACACATGTGAAGTCCACATAAAGGCATGCCCTCTTTCGGAGCCCCATTTCATCTCAACATCTATGAATCACTTACTCCACCAAGAAGAGAAGATATATGATCCATTTTCTTCGCGATAAATGATGAGTGACTTATCATTGCATGAGGTAAATCGTGATGAAACACTAAGTGAGATTGAGTACCATCAATTGTTGACTTTATGTAACAATCTAACACAAAATTTATTTTACTTATCCAATTTATTCCACTTACATAAATATTAAAAATGCATTTTCAATTCCATATTATAATAATTCAAATTAATAAATTAAAAATAAAATGCTAACAATCCATTTAAAATTGAACCTTATAACTATTAAATTAATTAATTAAAAATGTGTGCCAGACTTATTCCACTTTATTGCATAAAATCTCAAAAAAAAGCATGTACAACTCAACATAATGATTCAAATTAATCAATTATGAGTTAATAACGTCAATTATGAGTTAATAACGTGAGATTTTCTTTTAGATGAAAAAATATTCAACTTGTCAAACTTATTTCACGTTGTTACATAAAATGTCATTTAGAACTCAACGTTATAACAGTTTAAATTAATCAATTACGTTACTTGCCAAGTTTATTCCACCTTTTTACATACAATGTAAAAAAATGGTTTACAAGCCAACATTATAATGATTCAAATTAAACAGTTATGGGTTAGTATTGCGGGATTTTCCTCAAATGCAAAATTTATTTTACTTGCCAAACTTATTCCACTTTGTTACTTAAGTTGTCAAAAAGACATTTACAACTAATAAGGCATTAATAATATGAAAGTTGTTTTTAAAAAAATCATTTACAATTAACATTATAATGATTCAAATTCAAATGGATCAATTATGCATTACTGACGTGGACAATAGTTTGATGGAAAGCATTATCATTCCTAATCACCATTCACATCATTAAAAAGGTAGTTCGAAGGTTCATTTCTTCACTTATGGGAAAGATTCATGTTTGTTAATCATTTTATTTAAGGGACTTGATTATCGACCGGGACCGGGACCGGGACAAGCATTGATAATATAGCCCTAATCTTGTAGTTGACAATAATTAAGGTATAATGTAATTATTTTGTTAAAAATAGTTAGTAATTTATTGTATTTTTTTAAATATTTGATATGTTTAATTTGATTTAATTTTTAGGAGGTGATATAAGATTATTATAGATTCAGATTAATTCGAAACTTATTAAAATTTTAGAGGAATTAAATCTTTTAAAATGTAAATTTCATTTTGAAAAATTTAATACATTTATATATTTAAAAGAACTAAAATTAAAATGAATTTATACTAATTCTTAATAATATTATTTATATTTTATAAATTTCACACAAAAATATTTTTATTTCTAAATTAATTAAAACCCTAACAATACATATAATTAATTATTTTATAATTTTATAATTTACTTTTTTAAAATAATAAATATATTATTGATAATATATAAATAGATAAATGGGAAAAATATTATTGTCAACATGCCAATAACCATTGATCACTGTTAACGTCATCCACTAGCACGCATGTGAAGTCCACATAAAGGCCTGCACTCTTCCGAGCCCCCATTTCATCTCAACATCTCTGAATCACTTACTCGGTCAAGAAGAGAAGATATATGATCCATGTTCTTGATAGATGTCAAGTGACTTATCATTGCACAAGGTAAATCATGATCTAGCACTAAGGCACATTGAGCGCGATCAATGGTTGACTTTATATTCATGTAGCAATCTAACAAAAAATCATTTTCTTTGTCCAATTTATTCCACTTACATAAATGTTAAAAATATATTTATAATTTCATATTATAATAATTTAAAAATTTTAATTATAAAAAAAAATTGCTAACAATCTATTTACACTTGAATTTTATAGCTATTCAAATTAGGCAATTATGAATTAGTCCCAAACTTATTTCACTTTATTAAATTAAATATCAAAAATGCATGTACAACTCAACTGTATGATTCAAATTAATCAATTCTGAGTTAATAACATAAGATTTTCCTTTACATGAAAATATATTTCTAAAATATCTAACTAGTCAAACTTTTTTCACTTTGTTACCTAAAATGTCATTTACAACTCAACATTATAACAATTTAAATTAATCAATTTATAACTTGCCAAGCTTATTCCATTTTTTCTTTTATATAAAATGTAAAAAAAAATGGTTTACAAGTCAACATTATAATGATTCAAATTAAACAGTTATGGGTTAGTAAAACGGGATTTTCCTCGAATGCAAAATTTATTTTACTTGCCAAACTTATTCCACTTTGTTACTTAAGTTGTGAAAAGGTCACTTACAACTAATAATGTGTTAATAATATGAAAGTTGTTTTGAAAAGAGTCATTTACAACTAACATTATAATGATTCAAATTGATCAATTATGCATTACTAATGTGAACAATAGTTTGATGAAAAGTATTATCATTCCTAATCATCATTCACATCATTAAAAAGGCAGTTCTAAGGTTCTATCAACACAGCGCATCATTTCTTCACTTTTGGGAAAGATTCATGTTTATTAGTCATTTTATTTAAGGGATTTGATTCTTCACCGGGACAAGCCTTGATGAAGAATAATATAACCCTAATTTTGTAGTTGACAAAATTATTAAGGTATAATTCAATTATTTTATGTTAAAAACAAAAATTACTAATTCATGGTATTTTAAAAAAAATATATGATATGATTAATTTGATTTTTTTAGGAGGTGATATAAGATTATTATAGATTTATATTAACTCTAAATTTATCCAAAAGGAATTAAATTTTTAGAGATACAAATTTTAATTTGAGGAAAATATTTCACTTTGAGAGATTTGATACTTTTAGATGCTTGGAAGAACCAGAATTAAGATGAATATATACTATTTCTTAATAATATTATTTATATTTATATAAATTTCATAAAGAAATATTTTTATTATTGATCTTATTAAAACCCTAACAATGCATATAGTTGGATATTTTATAACTTGTGTAATTTAATTTTTGAAAGTGATAGGCATATTAATGATAATATATAAATAGATAGATGGGAAACAAATTATTGTCAATATTTACATTTTATATGCTTATTAATGATTTTAGTCTAGCTTGGCATATTGGAGTTGATAGTCGTGTTCATATAGGGCTTGAGCCATGATGTAGATGCAGTAATCATCATATACTTCCTCCAAGTTTGGTAGCTTTCTTTACTTCTCATGGGATCAGATTTTTGAATCAGATTGCAGATATGGAACACTCTTCTATATGGGGCTAGCGCTCGTTAACTGCAAGATATTTGAATACTAAATATGGATACTTATATGCTTTTTTCCACAAAGGAACCTATAATACACTCTTGGTGGTGGAAGCACCTGTGGGAACTGAAGAGTCCAACTAAATCCATAATGTTACTACGGTGTTTTTTGGAGAATAAAATACCCATAGGAGAAAACTTTAAAAAAAATATCCTTCCATGGACCATCCTAGTGTGTTTTATGTAACAATGCAGAAGAGTTAGTAGATCGTTTATTATTATTATGTCAAACGGTAAACCAAGTATGGAACTTGGTTTATCAATGGTTGGAAATTAGTATTAAATGGTGAGGCGAAAATGTCCATCGAACATGGAAAAAATGGTGGAATGAGGACTCCCCAAAAAAGTTATGGAACATCCTAATGATTACTTGTTGGGGTATCTGGATAAGGATAAATTGTAAGATCTTATAGGACAATAATTTATTTTCCGAAACTATTAGTGCACATATCATAGCAATATAAAATCTTCTTCCTGATTAGGAGCAAAGTCACATTCCTCGTAATCTGATTATTGACCACTCTAAACCATGGGCATATTTTGATGGATATGCACAACATGGAAAATGTGGGGGGGGGGGGGGGATATTATTTATCTAAATGACAATAGTCGTTATGAACTAAAGTCTATATTGGTGCGTGGCACAAATTTTTTTGCAGAATTATTCAATCTTAAGTTACTCCTTCTTTTCCCTATTGAAAAAGACTCCCTATAGCTACAGATTTTTAGTGACTCAAAGGTGGTAGTCGATTGGCTTAATCGGCTTTGTTCATGTCACACACACATACTCAAAATCATATTGGATGAGGTTATGATGTTAAAATCACATTTTTATTACATTACTTTTCATCATATTTACAGGGAAAGGAACACACTTTCCGACAAATTAATTGAAGAAGGTGCACAACAAGCTTATGGTATATGGCATGTGACAGAGCAGAATGGACACGATCAATATCATTACTATCATAGAACATTTTATGAGACATCACACGATATGGAAGCTCCTGGGTGACTTCATATTTCTGATGCCATTTTTGTATATCTGATTATCTTACTATTTGCTTATGACGACATACATTATATATCAGCATAAATGGACCTATCATGGACGTGACTTAGCTTATGTTTTTTAACTATCCCATGTATATGTTTATTAAAAAACAATTTACAGACATTCTGATGATTGTTGTTTCACCGACAATCATATTTTGGTATGTTATGCAACACATACTTGTAATATTCACTAATATTTAATGAAAATTAGGATTTTTCCTTGGGGGAGGATATGCTTATTAATTAAATTTAAATTGAAGTTCTAAAATATAATGGCTATGAAGATAAATAATTATTTTTGTAGAGAGTCTATTAAGGTAATTAATCATTGTCTTCATTATAGGTAATAAAGGAGATTGAAAACATGATTTATGCAAGTGAAACAATCCATCAAATTAATAACAAGAATACAAAATCTTGATAATACATACCAAAAAAATCAAATTATTGCAAGATCATTATCAATCTTTCACAAACACAATGTCAAATCTAGGACAAAGTGATATGGCTACAACAGAACTCAAAAATAATTAGTTTGCAATTTTTCCTAAAAATACTCCACAATAAACATGCTCATTAGTTAGTGTTTAATCTACATTAGGATTCATCTTTTACACCAAATGGTGTACCATAAATCTTGATGCAGATTTAAAGCAGCCATCAATGAAGATTTTTACTATGGAGCATTCTACAATAATTCCCGAAAGTACTTTAAATTTGTAGAGAGACATTTTAATAAAAGGTAACAATTTCTTGATTAAAACCCTACATTATCACATGGAAAAAGAGGAAAGAAAAATTGTTTTATAATTCTAATGATGATGATGATGATGATGGTTAATGTCCACTTAGACCAATCTTTGTTCTATCGGACCTAAAGAAACGAATTATTTAGTTTGATTTAAGATTTTATTCCTATGCTCAAAAAACTTGGAGAGAAGCCTCCCGACCTCACTATAATTTTGATATCTTAAAAGGCTAGGAAGGTTAGTATTGCAACAAAGATTATGAAATTGAGATCTAATGTGGTTGTACCCATGACAGTCTAAGAGGAAGTGATTTTCATCCTCGATGTTCATATTCTCACAGAGATGGCAAATCCTTTCCATCCATGGTGTTTTAGGAATTGTCCAATGACCTATTTCACTATGGAGCTCATGAGAGTTCATTCTAATCTTGGCTATATTAATTTTCTTCTTTGAGATAGTTAAAATAGAGAGATACTTTTGATCTTCCAGGGTGGGGTTGATGACCTCCTTATAATATCTTAATTTTCTTTTAGTTGTTAGATCTTTCTCACACCACATTTTTTTTTTGAACTTAGAAGTGAATTTTTTTTAATGTTATTAATGTTTTGCAATGTAACATTCTCGTCGATTTCCCAATGGTTTAACCAGGCCTTGGTGTCTTTATACCAACCTCGTTTTAGCCTTAGGTGGTTTTAGCTGGAATTTAAAGCTAGCTTAGGAAGTCTATGGTCTCCTATGCTATTGAGTTTGTGTTTGTACAACAGAAGCCTAGTCATAGCTAGGCTCTTGATAGGGGAAAGACCCACTTCAATAAGGAGAATATGACAGGGTGTATTGCTTTTAATTTTGAGGTTATACATTATAAAATGCTTCTGGATTTGCTCAATCTTTCTCCAGGATTCTCTAGAGATGCTGCAACCCCAAGCCTCACATCCATATAAGGTAACAGGAGTGACTAAAGTTTCAAAGAGGAACTTATTTCTATTCCACATTACGAGGTTTGTCATTTTACAATTATTTTCAAGACCAAAATAAGCTTTCCACCCTCCATTAATCCTTTTCTCAATGCTATAGTTCCAGTTGAGCTTGTGATGAATATCAATTCCTAGGTACTTGTAAGAAGACACTTCCTCCAAGTTACTATTGTCGTACATAAAATTAGCATAAGTGTCCTTCTTGGATTTGATTATCATAATTTTTTTTTTGTCAGTGTTAACAGTCATACCCATGGTAGAGTAGAAATCCTTAAGAAGTCTAAGTTGCTTATCAAGATCAGATGGGCACCTTGCGAGAAGAACAATATTGTTAGCATAGAGAAGAAGTATGTTGGCTATCCCCGTTAAGATCGTGCCAACACAACCTGCTTCCTCTAAACAACCTTCTAGCTTGTTGATGTAAATGCCAAATAGGGTAGAGGAGAGGGGGCAACCTTGTTTAACTCTGATATTACACTTAATATCTTTCGACCACCCCTCATTGCTCTTTAACTTGGAAATTACATTTTCTTATAACCTTATACTGGACGCTCTTAGTTCGAAAGGAACATTTAACTCTTTTAATATTTGAAGAATGAAAAAGATTTTTTTTTGTTTTTTGTTTTTTGAGAAGATGGAGATTAATTTTATACAAACATGGCCCAAAAATATGCTATTATTGGATTTTTATTTTATGTAATTTATCTTTTATTTTTCAATAAAAAAATTCTTTTTTTCATCACAATTTTTATTAAAGATTTATGTTTTCTCATAAATATATTATAAAATAATCTTATTAATCTTTGTAGGGGATCCTAGCAATCGATTTACTTTTTGATTGTTATTTTTTAACTTTTTCATATGCAAAAATTAATATTAAACTTTAGAAATAAATATTGTTTTTTTATTATAATTAAGAATAATAATTTATAATCACTTGATGTAACGTATGACTCAACCTATAGTAAATAAAACTTACATTAATTTGGAAAATCAAGAATCGGTTAAAAATAAACGAATTCTTGAAACAGTTAATGTAAAACGAATTTGGGAGTATTTCTCTCTGAAGTGAGTTGTGCAGCGGGGAGGTTTTCTTGTGCTTGCAGAAGACACGGGAATTTTCTGCGATCACTATTATTTTGGCCTTTTTGCTATCTGTTTGCATGCGTGCGTCACCATTAGAAGCCATCATTTTATGGCATAGAAATAGTTGTGCTGTTTTGTTCTGTTATCATTACCTGAGAATCTGCGAGTGTTTGGAGGGGAAAAAGACACACAACTACTGCACACAATTCCGGAGGAGATGGCCTGTTGTGCCATTAATTGGCATGAGAGGAGAAGCTCATGAGCTGTCAGCTGACAAGATTCGAACTGGAGACCTGAATTCAAAGCTACTCCTTAACGACATACCAGATTCTAATAGCTCAAGAAGCTTCAGCTGCCGGAGTAATTTGTTTTAAATTGTGTAAGCAGTATGAATCTATTAGGTAGCAGCTCAGAGTTTAATGTGTGAGTAAGACCGCACACAACTTACGCCGATAAAGAGATGAAATTAAATTCTGCGCCTACCTATCTACAAATGGTAAGTAAGATACCATTGCTATTGCGTTTCTTTGATAATAGTCGACTGGTTATATCTAACATTATGTGGCCGTATGTATATTATGGAATTATAAACATAATAGTCGACTGGTTATATCTAACATTATGTGGCCGTATGTATATTATGGAATTATAAACATAATAGTCGATTGTGGGTGTATATATATTATGGAATTATAAACATAATATGGCATTCACATTGTCATATATTTAAAATACGTTGGCATGGTTGTCAAAGTGCCTCCACCATTGGGGCTACTATTCCTCCAAACAATAGTTTTCTTTTGAATTATTTTACTTACTTTCTGAAAAGAAAATGAAATGGATTTTGGTAGCTGCAAATAAGTTTATTTTAAAACTTGAAATGGGCGTCCATGAAGGGAGGTTAAATGTCTTTGTTAAAGATAAGCATTCCTCAAAATAATAGTTTAATGAAATATATCATATGAATAGTAGCTTTCTGTTGAATACTTTACTCATTTTCTGGAGAGAAAATGAAATATGAAATATTTCATATGATTTATTATAAGCAGAAATAGTTACATTTAACAAAAGTTATAGAATTTCCTTTGGGAATAATATCTTATTTTATGAAGTGAAAGATAAGTCCATTGTGTTAAAAGAATATCTTTATCTTTATCTGGTGGGTAAAAGAGAGGTCATTATTATGTTATATATTGGGTATTTTGATTTAATTGCATGGGTTAATGTAAAAAAAAGATTAACTTTGTTATTATTTTAAAAAGGTATTCTTATTCCTTATGCACAATATAAGGATTAATTATGGTACCTTCTTGAAAAGGGGTTACCTATTGAAAAGATTGCATCTTAGGTGTATAAAAGATTAAGTAACTTTGTTATGGTTCCCTAAGTTTTGTGCATGAGGAACTACATAAAGTAACTAAGTTATATTAACCTCTTTTTGAGAAATAATCATGTATATCATTACATGGAAATAATAGTTTAGAGTGGTAGTATTCTAAGAAGTTTTTGTAAAAAGAATCCAAGTTGTCTTAAAGATTACTATTATGTTAATCTTTTTACATGAAAATAGTATTTCATGATGATAGAAATCTAAGAAGGGAATATGTGTTTCCTACAGTAAAGGAAGAGTTATCTCTCTTGCATGCACAAAGAATAGCCATTATGTTATAGAAGCATGTTCTTTACATGTATAAAGAAATGTTGAGCTATCTTACTATTTAGGAAAATATGTGAGATACAAACAAGATTTATCAACTAATGATATTACATTGGTAAAGATTAGTTATTCAATAAATCCATGGATAGTTTCATAAAAACCATGGGTAGTTTTTCCATGGTGTTGACAAATATTAATTAGTTCATAAAACCATGGGTAGATTACCATGGTGTTTGCAAATATTAGTCAATTGATAAATCTATGGATTGTTTACCGCGGTGTTGGTAAAGTTAAGTTATTTAAATAAATTCATGGTTAAAGGAGCCAATTCCTTAGATGAATAAACTAAGTGATTATTTTATATTATCATGATTATGATGTTAGATTCCTTATGGAGGAAGATCTTGCATATACATGGGACATATGCATTAGCTTTTATTGAAAAATAATATACCTTTTTGTATGTAGAAAGATAGCTTGTAGTATTAAAGCTACAATGAATAAGATTGTTAGTATAGTCTTGAAATGAGATTAGTTGCGTACATAGGATTACATGCTCACTAGCATTGAGGTTTTCTTTGGGAAGACTCATGAAGGAGGTTATGTGCTTCGTTATGTAAGCACTCCTTTAGGGAGAGTCTTTTGGAATCAGTATGCATTCGCATGCATGGAAGAAACAATTGTTATGTTAACTTGCATACCATGCTCTAAAGGTAATAGCTTAAGGGTTAGCTATTTTTATTAAAAATATGTAAATCACATGCATAAATATCTTAGCTGATGTATCAGTTTATTTTAAAGAAAGTTTGGGAAATGTAGCCAATGTCTTGCAGGAATGTGTGTGCGAGTTGCAAGAAGGTCCAATGTGCGATGGTCCATTGTAGGTACATCCATACCACCAAGATGTGAAGATCTGAAGATATGAAGACCAGAGGGTAAATGGTATCATATTGATTGAATGGCTTAAAGCTAGATATTGTATATTTTCTTGTAAGATTATATAAACGATGGTTAAGGGATGGTCTCCCTTATCAGCCATTGAGTGATGGGCTGAACACCCTCACGAGCGTTTAATAATAAAACTAAACGTTTGCTGGTTTTCACCCTACGGGGTTTCCAGGGTATATTGGTGTTCAATGGTGTGATTGATTATTGTGTCCAGATGATGAGGTTGATTTCTTTCTTTCTATGATGTTCATAATGGCAATTATGTGATGACTATATGAGTAATGGGATGAATGGATGGTTACATCATATAGTATTAAGTTAATATACTGTAATGGAGATTATTAAGGGTTAAGGAGTTTATTATTCTTATTTATAAAATTACACTGTGAACTGTTAAACATTCTGTGTAATGATGAGTAACTTGTATAAAATTTTTTTAACTCCTTACATTTTCCTGTGAAGTTAATGTTGTATGTTACAAGTGGTATCAGAGCTAAAGGTTCAAAAACTGGTGCCTTTGGGATTTAGCGAAGAGGAATTGAGGGATCCGAGATGAAATGCACACATGTGAAGGAAGGCATCGTAATTCGGGTTGAATAAAGAGTTTCAAGAGATAAGTATTATTATCTTTCTTTTCTTGAAACAATGGTTATTGCATTTATGGAAAATACACTGCTTACAAAGTAAATAACTGTTGAGTTAGAGTTTTCTTAAAAAGGATATGTATTTTCCGTGTGTGTGAAAACTTCTACTGTTGTGTTGAAGTTTCCTTGAAAGGAGTTGGGAATTTGGTTTCTTGAAAAACATGTGTGTGCTTGAAAATTTAACTAATATACATTTGATTCTTCTTGACAGAAATATGTATATTTTGAAAATAATTCTTGCATGTGAATCTTGCAACTGAAAGAGACAAATATAGAGTAAAATGTGGTTTTACTTAATATGCAAGGTTGTGCTAGTTCTTTTGGAAAGTAATAAAGCATTGTTAATATGATAATATTTTAGGAAGATATACCATGGTAAAAGAGCAAACTACTATGCTCGTTTTGTTGATAAGAACCCATGTGAGTTCTTGCAAAGATTACTAGTACATATCTTGAAAGGTGTGAGCAGTAGTAAAACAAAAATAAGTAAACTTGCTTGCCTTTATATATATCTTGTTTAAGAAAAGATGGGAAGCTTGTTTTTCTTTAAAAGGGACTACGTACTTTGTGTGTTAAGTGAAAAGGAATCCAAGTTTTTTCTTGAAAATAAATATAGGCTAAAGAGAATAACCTCTTGAATATACTACATTGCTAGATGGATTATATCAACTTCTTGATTTAGGTGTATTAAAGGTTAAGTTAACCTTGTTAGTATTGGGTAGTTTTTATGCATAGAAGAGACAATCTATGACAAATTATTGGAAGCAAAGCATGAGCAACTTGCATGTAGAATCATAGATGAACAAGGTTCTTTGCATGCAATAGTTGTATTAGATTTCATTGGAAAGAACATGAGTCCATATGTGGAAATGATAACATGTTTTGTTATCCTACTTTAGAAAAGATTCTTTGGCAAAGAAGATGAATTACATGTATAAAAACTAAAGTAATGTTTTGGTTTCCTTGAAATATATACATGGCTAATATAGGTATAATATTTCGAGAATAAGGTATATATTCTTATGTTTTATTCCATTAGTTTTATGGAAAAGAAAACCATGTTTTGCATGCCTAATACGTTATGTGTCCTCGAAGAGGAATCATGAGTTTGCCTACTCGATTATGTTAAGTACTCTGTTGGGAAATTAAGATTAGAATCTTTATGCATTGTATGCATAGAAACAATAGCCAATGTGTTAGCTTTATTATATTTGCATGCTCCAAAGGAAAAAGATGAAGTGGTGGGTCTTTTATAAAAGTTTAAGTAAAGCGAGTGCACATTGTGTCATTTTCCATTAAAGGAATTTCTGAACAGATATAGTGATTTTTCTGGTACGAATGAGTGTGTGTGTGAAAAATGTCATAATAATGTGGGAGTTATTTGACATGAGTTGATAATTAGTTACTCACACTAATTTAGAGATGTTAGACGAAAGCATGTTGTGACATTGCATTCACATCTCATATATGCACATGAATAGGTGTTAAAGGATCACTCAAAGATTGATTATTTATTGATTAAAATTTTATCTAATCATGCTATAAAATCTTGTCGATGTTGCTAAAGGAAAACATTGTTGTAGAGGAGCAATGTGAATTTCCTGATGGGGATGAGTACTTCAGTAGGGAGAGAAGTTCCTCAAATGAAATAAAGATAAGTATTTTATTTAATTTTATTTTAACAAGTATATGCATATGCATGTTGATTCCCTTTAAAAATGAATTGTTATATACATGGCATTGCATGAGATTAGCTTCCATTTAAGAGAATTCTTAAAAAAAGTACATGCTATTATAGCTGCATAAGAATATGCATATGAGATTAATATGTGTATTATGCTTTATTTCTTTAGGAAATAAAGTATAAAAGCATGAAAGAAAAATAGTTACTTTTCATTTGAGCTTAAGAAAAAAAAGCAATTGTTTTTGCATACAATAAAATTTCTAAGCTACCATGCACTACCTTAAAAGATGAATATGTATAGTGATGGTGTGTGAAACTAATGCATGAATGCAAGGATGAGGAAAGTCCTACTATAGAATGATAGAGTTGAATGAAGTCTCTTAATAGATCAAGCTATGAAACTTAACTTAATGACTAGTTGACTAACTAGTGTTTGCATGAGTCGTCATGGAAGCATTAAAAATATTTATTAATGAATAACTAATGAAAGTTATATGCAGAAATTGATTTTAACTAAAGCTATTTGAAAGTTGTGAACAAATGGTTATGATAATTAATTCGGGTGTCAGTCTGTTGGAACAGAACATTAGGGTAATTGGAAATGTTTGCACTTATACCCTAATCTTTATTGACACATACACATTAATGAATATTCATATATACTGGTATGCGTGACAGCATCTTATGCAGGAACTTAAAATGATTGCGTAAGATAATATGTGCTTGAGAAATGCATATTTATGATTAGCATTGTTTCTTATAGTAAGCATGGGTAGCTTAATAGAAACAGAAAATCTGTGAAAAATAAAACATCGCAAACATTGCAATGTGAATTGCATCAGTAAGCATTAAAGAATCATTTTTTTATGTACAACACATGTATGTTACTTCCAGGGGGGAAGTTGTGACAGCTTTATTAAAGTTAACTAGTATTAACTAGTTAAAGACAATTTGTTTATTTTTCTTTTATCTGGCAAGAAAAACTTAAATCATCACTGTTGATAAAGCAAACTATTTAATTTGCTGGAATTAATTAATGGAAAGAAAATATTTCTAAGTTGATGGTAAAAATGTTTCCAAGAATAGGAAGTGGTTGGGGACAGTTGGAAAGACAATTACCTATTCCTCTGAGGATAAAGTTGGATCCCCGAGAAGGAGTAGGTGTTTTGTGAAATTGGTAAAGGGGGAGTATTTTCTCGAGCTGGTTGAGACCAGTTGAAAATAGCTTCCAACAACCCTTGTAAAGCCAAAAACATTTGAGTATGACTCGAATTGGAGAATTGGACCGGACTGTCCCGAATTTCTCTTCCAGGCTTTTCTGAGTGTGACTGGATTGGCCATCCCGATGTCACAGCAGAATAATCCACTGTTGACCCGTGACACTGTCCAAATTCTGGAGCTAGGGGGCAAGTGGAGGACGTAATAGCCTCACTTGATGGTTGGGAGGACCACAACTTGAAAGACTAAATTTCCAGATAAATATAAAGACATTTTAGTGTGGAAAGATTGATTGTCTGGATGTGAAAAATGACGAGCATTTTGTTACCATTGTGGTTCTCATAGTAGAACAAGTTAAGTAAAAGTTGTGTTATATTAAAATGAATTATTTAATGTATAAGTTCATTTATTTTAATTACTAATTTGTTTGAATGTCTTAGCAGGTGCTAGGATATGACCATGGTGCATTGATTGACCATTGGTACGATTGAGAGCTAGGTGCTCTCTGAGTATTTTTTGTAGTACTTTGTGGATGTCTTTAGCAGGAGCTAAGACAGTGTGCACGTGATGCATTGATGAGAGGGTTGGTCCTCTCTGAGTACTTGTGGGAGTAATTCGATTAAAACGTCTCTATATATTGCAAGAATGTTTGAAAGTTGCAAGTATTTTCATTTGATTGAAACTATGTGATTGAATGGTTAGTAACGAAAGTGTTTCATTGTGAAGGGAAAGGACTCCCTTATGGTTGTTTATATTATTATACCATGAGTATAAAGTTTAAAATTTCAGGGAGAGAAGCACACCGAGGACGGTGTTCTCTTAAGGGGGGGAGTATGTAACGTATGACTCAACCTATAGTAAATAAAACTTACATTAATTTGGAAAATCAAGAATCGGTTAAAAATAAACGAATTCTTGAAACAGTTAATGTAAAACGAATTTGGGAGTATTTATCTCTGAAGTGAGTTGTGCAGAGGGGAGGTTTTCTTGTGCTTGCAGAAGACACGGGAATTTTCTGCGATCACTATTATTTTGGCCTTTTTGCTATCTGTTTGCATGCGTGCGTCACCATTAGAAGCCATCATTTGATGGCATAGAAATAGTTGTGCTGTTTTGTTCTGTTATCATTACCTGAGAATCTGCGAGTGTTTGGAGGGGAAAAAGACACACAACTACAGCACACAATTCCGGAGGAGATGGCCTGTTGTGCCATTAATTGGCATGAGAGGAGAAGCTCATGAAATGTTGGCTGACAAGATTCGAACTGGAGACCTGAATTAAAAGCTACTCCTTAACGACATACCAGATTCTAATAGCTTGAGAAGCTTCAGCTGCGGGAGTAATTTGTTTTCGTGACGCGTCTGGCAATCATGATCATCGGGTAGAAAGCTCGAGTTTGTGTGGTAAGACCGCCTGCAACTTCTCCCAGTAAAGAGATGAAATTAAATTCTGCGCCTACCTATCTACAAATGGTAAGTAAGATACCATTGCTATTGCGTTTCTTTGATAATAGTCGACTGGTTATATCTAACATTATGTGGCCGTATGTATATTATGGAATTATAAACATAATAGTATTTGAGATTCCTATCTATATTAATAATGGCATATAACTCATGTAGATTATAATCATAATAATTGATTTAATGGATATATATATTATGTAATTATAAACAAAATATAGCATTCACGTATCATTAATATATATTTAAAATACGTTGGCATGGTTGTCAAAGTGCCTCCACCATTGGAGACTACTATTCCTCCAAACAATAGTTTCTTTTGAATTATTTTACTTACTAGAAAGAAAATGAAATGTAGTTTTTAGGTAGCTGCAAATAAGTTTATTTTAAAACTGAAAATGCGTCCATGAAGGAGTTAAGCTCTCTTTAGTAGATAAGCATTCCTCAATATTAAACGTTTAATGAAATATATCATATGAATAGTAGTTTTCTTTTGAATACTTTACTCATTTTCTGGAGAGAAAATGAATTATGAAATATTTCATATGATTTGTTATAAGCAGAAATAGTTACATTTAACAAAAGTTGTAGAATTTCCTTCGGAAATAATATCTTATCGTGTGAAGTGAAAGATAAGTCCCTTGTGTTAAAAGAATATCTTTATCTTTATCTGGTGGGTAAAAGAGTAGTTATTTTTGTGTTACATATTGGGTATATTGATTTAATTGCATGGGTTAATGTATAAAAGATTAACCTTGTTATTATTTAAAAAAAAAAGTATTCTTTTTCCTTATGCACAATATTTCTTGAAAAGGGTTACCTATTGAAAAGATTGTATCCTAGGTGTATAAAAGACTAAGTAACCTTGTTATGGTTCCCTAAGTTTTGTGCATGAGGAACTACATAAAGTAACTAAGTTATATTAACCTCTTTTTGAGAAATAATCATGTATATCATTACATGGAAATAATAGTTAAGAGTGGTAGTATTCTAAGAAGTTTTTGTAAAAAGAATCCAGGTTGTCTGAAAGATTACTATTATGTTAATATTTTTACATGAAAATAGTATTTCATGATGATAGAAATCTAAGAAGGGAATATGTGTTTCCTACAGTAAAAGAAGAGTTATCTCTCTTGCATGCACAAAGAATAGCCATTATTTTATAGAAGCATGTTCTTTGCATGTATAAAGAAATGTTGAGCTATCTTACTATTTAGGAAAATATGTGAGATACAAACAAGATTTATCAACTAATGATATTACATTGGTAAAGATTAGTTATTCAATAAATCCATGGATAGTTTCATAAAAACCATGGGTAGTTTTTCCATGGTGTTGACAAATATTAATTAGTTCATAAAACCATGGGTAGATTACCATGGTGTTTGCAAATATTAGTCAATTGATAAATCTATGGATTGTTTACCGCGGTGTTGGTAAAGTTAAGTTATTTAAATAAATTCATGGTTAAAGGAGCCAATTCCTTAGATGAATAAACTAAGTGATTATTTTATATTATCATGATTATGATGTTAGATTCCTTATGGAGGAAGATCTTGCATATACATGGGACATATGCATTAGCTTTTATTGAAAAATAATATACCTTTTTGTATGTAGAAAGATAGCTTGTAGTATTAAAGCTACAATGAATAAGATTGTTAGTATAATCTTGAAGTGAGACATGAATTTATATTCTTAGTTGCATATTTTTACATATGTTTACATGCTCACTAGCATTGAGACTTTCTTTGGGGAAGACTCGTGAAGGAGGTTATGTGCTTCGATGTGTAAGCACTCCTTTAGGGAGAGTATTTTGGAATCAGTATGCATTCGCATGCATGGAAGAGACAATTGTTATGTTAACTTGCATTCCATGTACTAAAGGTAATAGCTTAAGGGTCAGCTATTTTTATTAAATGTATGTAAATCACATGCATAAATATCTTAATTGATGTATCAATTGATTTTAAAAGAAAGGCTTGGGAGAGGTAGCCATTGTCTTGCAGGAATGTGCTTATGCGACCTAAGCATTAGTTATTGTGATGACTTATAACTAGCACATAAAGAGAGAATGACAAGGTAATTTACTGGTTTGTCATGATTACCCATTGATTAATACTTTATGAATCTTGACATCATTTTATGTTGAAGGCATCATAGCAGGGAATGATGGTGACATGTACGAAGGAATATTATGCTAGTCTTGGTGGAAGGTAAATGATTAATGTTCATGCAGATGAGTGCGAGTTGCAGGAAGGTTCAATGTGCGATGGTCCATTGTAGGTACATCCATGCCACCAAGATGTGAAAATATGAAGATATGAAGACCAGACGGTAAATGGTATCATATTGATTGAATGACTTAAAGCTAGATCAGGGTATATTGGTGTCCAATGATGTGATTGACTATTGTGTCCAGATGATGAGGTTGATTTCTTTCTTGTTATGATGTTCATAATGGCAATTATGTGATGACTATATGAGTAATGAGATGAATGGATGGTTACATCATATAGTATTAAGTTAATATACTGTAATGGAGGTTGTTAAGGGTTAAGGAGTTTACTATTCTTATTTATAAAATTACACTGTGAACTGTTAAACATTCTATGTAATGATGAGTAACTTGTATAAAAATTTTTTAACTCCTTACATTTTCCTGTGAAGTTAATGGTGTATGTTACACTTGATTATAAATTAAGTTTTAAATTAAAATAAAAAATAAAAAATAAATATCGCATTGTGCTAGAACATATATCAATTTCTATTACAATTATGTATTATTTATATAGTTTGAATGGATAGTAAATTATATACGTGAATTTGAATGGATCATAAATTTAACTTTAACAAAAAAAATTACCACAATGAATTTCCAAATTAAGTGAACTTTTAAACATCTTTACTCTTTACTAAAGTCAATACCATTTCCTAAATCAAAGGAAAAGAGTTAATTCAACACAAAAAATCAAAATCCAAAATCTTTTAATATTTCTTTTAATTAAATATTTGTAAAATGAATTTATACTTACTCCAGAGCTATGGTAAAAAAATAAAAATATATATAAACTAGATGTATGGTAAATGAATAAAAAATTCTTTTTATATTTACTCCATCAAATTTTTTATATTTAAAAAAACTAAAAAATGAGGCTTTATTTAGATGAAGCCCATGAGACGAATACTATGGGACAAATTAATATTGATACCATGGGCTAAATACCATGGGCCAAATACCATATTTATGGTAAATAAATAAATACAAAAAATGTATAAAGAGGTATGATAAATAAATAAATATAAAATAGGTATAAAAAGGTATGGTAAATAAATTAATATAAAAGAGGTATAAATAGGTAAGGTAAATAAATAAAAAATATATCAAAGATGATTCTAGCTAAAAATCTAATTATATAACAAGCCTATGGGTCAAATACCATAGTAAATAAAAGAGGTATCGTAAATAAATAAAAATATAACTAAACCAGAGGTATGGTAAGTAAATAAAACCTCTTTTTCATATTTACTCCATAATCTGCTTTACATTTAAGAATATTTATGTTCATTGGTTTACATAACTAAGAAGAAATAAAGAGAGAGAGTGTGATAAGGGAGAGATGGAGAAAGAGTGTGTATGTTTAGGGGTGAGATAAAGAGACAAAGTAAGATGTATGTAAAGAAGGGGGGAGAGAAGAAGAGAGAAGGAGAGAGGGAGGGATATAGTAATGTAGTTGGAGAGAGAGGGGCGGAAAGAGAGAGAGAAAGAAAGGGAGATGGGGGAAGAGAGAGGATTAGAGAGAGGGAGAGAGAGGGAGAGAGAGAGAGATGGGGGAAGAGAGAGGATTGGAGGGGAAAGAGAGAGGGAGGTAGTAGAGAAAGGGAGAGAGAGGAAGGATGAGACAGAGGAGGAGAGTTATGGGGGAAGAGAGAGTATTGGAGGGAAGAGAGAGAGAGATGAGGGAAGAGAGAGGGAGTTAGGAGAGAGAGAGAGAGAGAGGAAGGAAAAGAGAGAGGACTTGAGAGAGAGGAGGAGAGAAGGATCGATAGAGAGATGGATTTGGAGGGGGAGAGATGTAGGAAATAAGAAATATAGAGATTGAGTAGTGGAGAGAGAGAAGGAGTGACAAGGGAGAGACAGAGAGAGAGTGTGTATACTAGCCTAGATAAAGAGATAAATAAGGAGGGATGGAGGTGGGGAGAAGGAGATATAAGAGAGGGAGGGGATATATTAATAGGCTGGTGGGTGAAGAGAGAGAGAGGGAGAGAGATGGGAGAGAAAGGAAAGAGAGGAAGGAAGAGAGAGGATGTGAGAGAGTGGAGAGAGGGAGGAAAGAGAGATGGACTGGAGGGGGAAGGGAGAGAGGTAAGAAGAAATAAATAGAGAGAGAAAGGTGGAGAGAGAGAGAGTGAGTGAGTGATATGAAGATGGAGAGAGAGAGAGAGGAAAAAAATGAGGAAAGAACACAATTAATTCGGGAGAGGGAGACAGGGGGAAGATATAGATATAGATAAAGGTGAAAGAGAGGGAAGAAGAGAGAGATGGGGAGAGGAGGGGATTGACAAAGAGATTATATATGGATTGCAAGAGGTGTGTTTAGGGGGGTGAGATAGAGAGACAAAAAATAAGAGATGGAGGGGGATATAGATATGGATGGAGGGTGGAGAGAGGGAAGAATATTTCTCACACTAGATGGATTGATATAAGTGGATATGGTTATTTATAATCCTATTTGATTATTTTCACTATATGCATAGATTTTAGTGTAGATATTTATTTCTACTGATATTTGATTACTTGCACTAGATGCATTGATTTCAATGTAGGTGGTGATTTCTAATACAATTTGATTGCTTGCACTGAATTTGTTGATTTCAATTTAGATGTCGATTTATAATTATATTTGATTACTTGCACTAGATGAATTGGTTTCAATGTAGAGGATTTCTAATCCTATTTGATTGTTTGCACTAAATGCATTGATTTCAGTGTAGATGGCGATTTCTAATCCTATTTGATTTATTTGAGTAAATGCATTGATTTTAGTGTAGATGTTGGTTTCTAGAGAGAGAGAGAGAGTGATAAGGAAGATGGAGAGAGAGGGAGAGAGGAAAAAAGGAGGAAAGAGAGATATTAATGGGGGAGAGGGAGAGAAGGGGAAGATAGAGAGATAGATGGAAGGTGAAGAGAGGGAAGAAGAGAGAGATGGGGAGAGGGGTGATTGAAAAAGAGATTGATATATATGGAATACGAGAGCGCGTGTGTTTAGGGGGGTGAGATAGAGAGACAAAAAAGAATAGATGGAGGGGGATATAGATATGAATGGAGGGTGGAGAGAGGGAGGAATATTTCTCGCATTAGATGGATTGATATAAGTGGAGATGGTGATTTCTAATCCTATTTGATTATTTGCACTAGATTCCTCGATTTTAGTGCAGATATTTATTTCTAATTATATTTGATTACGTGCACTAGATGCATTGATTTCAGTGTAGGTGGTGATTTCTAATACAATTTGATTGCTTGCACTGAATGTGTTGATTTCAATTTAGATGTTGATTTATAATTATATTTGATTACTTGCACTAGATGATTTAATTTCAATGTAGATGATTTCTAATCCTATTTGATTGTTTACCCAAATGCATTGATTTCAATGTAGATGACATTTAATCCTATTTGATTTCTTTGAGAAATGCATTGATTTCATAGATGTTATTCCTAGAGAGAGAGAGAGAGAGAGAGAGAGAGAGAGACAAAGGAGGAAAGAGAGATATTAGCGAGGGAAAGGAGAGAAGGGAAGAGAGGGAAGAAGAGAGAGATGGGGAGAGAGGCACATAAAGAGAATGATATATATGGAGGAAGTAGAGTGTGTGTGTTTGGGGTGGGGGTGAGATAGACAAAAAAAAAAGAGATGGATGGGGATATAGATATAGATGGTGGGTGGAGAGGAGGAAGAATATTTCTTGCACTAGATGGATTGATTTAAGTGGAGATGGTGATTTATAATCCTATTTGATTATTTGCACTAGATGCATCAATTTTAGTGTAGATATTTATTTCTAATGATATATGATTACTTGCACTAGATGCATTGATTTCAGTGTAGGTGATGATTCCTAATACTATTTGATTGCTTGCAATAGATGTGTTGATTTCAATTTAGACGTCGATTTATAATTATATTTGATTGCTTGCACTGGATGCATTGACTTCAATGTAGATTATTCCTAATACTATTTGATTGTTTGCGCTAAATGCATTGATTTCAGTGTAGATGGAGATTTCTAATCCTATTTGATTGCTTTGAGTAAGTGCATTGATTTCAGTGTAGATGTTGGTTTCTAATATTGTTTGATTGATTGCATTAGGTGCATTGATTTCAATGTAAAAGTTATTTTCTAATCTTATTTGATTGCTTGCATTAAATGCATTGATTTCAATGTATATGATGATTTATGATTTGATGTAATTGGATATATGACGGTACATTAATTTTAAAGTGATTGGATTTACAATATGCATTGATTTTAGTGTAAGCACAAAAAGTTATTAACAATGTAGATTGATTTTTGTGTTATACATTGAGTTATTTGAGTAAATGCATTGATTTCATGCACTAGATGGATGGGGATATAGATATGGATGGAGGGTGGAGAGAGGGAAGAATATTTCTTGCACTAGATGGATTGATTTAAGTGGGGATGGTGATTTATAATCCTATTTGATTATTTTCACTAGATGCATCGATTTTAGTATAGATATTTATTTCTAATGATATATGATTACTTGCACTAGATGCATTGATTTCAGTGTAGGTGATGATTCCTAATACTATTTGATTGCTTGCACTGGATGTGTTGATTTAAATTTAGACGTCGATTTATAATTATATTTGATTGCTTGCACTAGATGCATTGATTTCAATGTAGACTATTCCTAATACTATTTGATTGTTTGCGCTAAATGCATTGATTTCAGTGTAGATGGAGATTTCTAATCCTGTTTGATTGCTTTGAGTAAATGCATTGATTTCAGTGTAGATGTTGGTTTCTAATCTTATTTGATTGATTGCATTAGGTGCATTGATTTCAATGTAAAAGTTATTTTCTAATCTTATTTGATTGCTTGCATTAAATGCATTGATTTCAATGTATATGTTGATTTATAATTTGATGTAATTGGATATATGAAGGTACATTAATTTTAAAGTGATTGGATTAACAATATGCATTGATTTTAGTGTAAGCACAAAAATTTATTAACAATGTAGATTGATTTTTGTGTTATAGTAATTTAAGCTATTAATATTGGAGAGCAAGAGAGACAAGGTATCATGTTTACTACAACAGATCAAGCTAAATATTTAAATGGTTTACGATTTAAATTTTCTTTTTCATATAATCGATATGAAAAGATAACAAAACTAACAAGGGAGGAAATAAGAATAGTAGAAGAAAATAGTTTGAGATTGATTGTAACATGAGTAAGTTCTTATTATTCACATTTTCTATCTTTCAACACTATTATTGTCACTTTGCATTTAAAAAAAATATTTTATCATTTTTCATCATTATAGTTATTAACAATAATTATCATCTCAACGAACTGAGGTAACTAAGAAAATTTAAAATTAAAATGACCAAGTTAATCTTAGAAATATTTAGCATATTTAAAATGATTATATTAATATTTGATATATTTACATATTATTGATAAAATTAATCATATCTTTGATAGATTTTCCTTGGCAGCACACGAATGAAACCAGCCTAGATCCATCTTACATCTAAAAAATATACAAAAATTTTAATAATCTGACTGGAACCAGTCTAGAACCATCTAACTCTAGATCTATCATGTGCCGAGAGAGTTAAAATCTCTTGAGGTGCAAACCTTTCCTCAAGTTTTGCACTCAAAAAATAGGTTTGCACCTCGAGAGATTTGATCCCTCTCGGCGAATAATAGATCCAGAGTTAGATGGATCTAGACTGGTTAGATAACAAAAATTGATATATTATTTCAGCTTAATGCCATCTGTCCCAATCTCACGGATAATCTTTGTTAACTCTAAGGAAGTTTGCAGACTAAAAAAAGACGAAATTCCATCAGTACATGATTGTGATGCATCAACCTTAATCTCATGGCTTGAGGAAGAATCTAAGGCGACCGATGCGCTAATTGAAGGCGGTTGGTATGTGACAGTTATTTCGTACGAGAGATAAGTTGAAACTTTGAAGCAATTGTCTCTTGAAGAAATAATATATTTTTATCATTTCACCAGAGTTTTTAGCAGATGAGAGTCTCATCTTTGGTGTTTAAGTGAAGCCATGTTGATAGTGTGCATGGAATATTTAACTTGACACTCTTATTATAAGTTATATAATTTTATAATTCAGAATATTTTTTTCAAAATCTACATTTAAAAAAATAAATAAATTATAAATATTTTAATTTATGTGTGAATATTTTTAGTTGTGTATATAAATTAAGGATTTCTAAATATGTTGTTTTTTACTTTCACTCTTCAAGTTACATATTTTCAGATTTACAAATAATAAATTAGTAGTTACATATTTTCAAATTTACAAATAATAAATCAGTAATTTTATGACCATCTACTTTTTCAACCATTTAATTTAATTTATATAACTAAATATACTATTATTATCCACTTGTATTAAATGCAAATTTATATACTTCATTATTCCCTTGATAGTCACATGATTTATTTAAGCAAGAGTATATGTAAAATAAAATTGAAGATTAGGTTGTCCTACAATAGAAACAACACAACTAATTAAATTCTAATGTTCTTGTTAATATGGGATTTGAAATTTTTTGTTTCACTTTTGGTTATTTATTTATATATAGTTAATGGATTGGTACTGAAGTGCATCCAACAACACTTGTTATTCTTGGACATAATAGAAAGCCAAATCTATTATTTACTTTTTCTCATTCTTTCTCACTCTAATATTTTGATTGGTAAATAAAGAAATTATTACTTTCATTTGTCCATATAACATATCTATTAAGTCCAAGTTTTAATATCTTTGACCACTTCATTTTTTACTTTTCACACTCTATTGAAACCATAAACCCTTCTTCTCTGATAGCAGCCTACGCTCCCAAACCCACATTATGTCTGTATAATTTGATTCTCACATACGTTATGCCTATATTGACAAACTTAAATGCCAAAGCTTCTCTTTCAGATTGATCTTCAAATGAAGATTTCTTCACCTGATCTAAAGTCTAACCTTGTATGAATTTAGAATACTCTTTAACGAAAGCTAATTTCCTTTTTAAGTCTTTGTTTAAAATCCACTTTATGAATATTCGAATTTAACATTTGATCTTTGGATTAAAACACAAAACAATCTTCAGGGTCAACATATATATTAATATATGCGTGATATTAATATATGTGATAACGCTCTACATTATACCACTGCATCATCATATATAATAGCCACATTATCAACCATCATAATTGACATTCAACTCTTCTATGCACCCATTATATAATGTCAAAGGCCAAAGTAATTTGGACCCACCATTCACTATCAATGAACATTAGAAATATTCAGCTCATAACATGACATTCATACCATTCAAAAGATTGTTTCCATTTAACATTTAGAACCAAATATTATCGTAATATTTGGTTCGGTCCCACATAATTTTAATCATACCTCTGTTATCATCGACGCAACTTCATATGTGAATGTCGTTGGATTTCAATCGATCCAAATCAGACAAAAATCGCACTCACTACTCCTCCAAAGTTTATTAATCAAAAATTACGTGAAATAGATGGTTTTTAAATACCACCATTTCCATGCGTCTATCAATGAACGATATCGCGTTCACTCAGCCAAAACCCACTTACCATCTTGAAACTGCGCGAAACCACTGGTTTGGTTTTCGAAAACCTCCTTCCACAATTCCGTCTTCCGGTTCCGCTTTAATTCGTTTATCAGTGACTCAGGATTCTGCCTTCAACGTTTGCGTAGATTCTGTGTGCCATTCTAACCTTCGACAGGTTCATAAGGTTCCCCATTCTCATTTAGGACTATGCGTAACCCCTTTGGAGGTTATCAAAACAGTTCCTCTGTTCACATCTATGTAGAAGCCTCTCTTCACGATTTCGTCGATCTTCAAGTTACCATTCTACATCTGCTTCCTTGTTTTACCTTGCCATTGGCTCACAATACCGCCCCATCATTTGCAAATGTAAAAAAAAAACACAATAGCTTATCTCTATAAACATCGGTTTTCATTATACTTCCACACTAATGCAGTTCCTCTATTTTGCAATTCCGCTCCTATTTAAAAGCTGCGTGAAAATCCTTCAACGCTGATCCAATTCCACTGTTGATCAGATATATTTCTGATACACATACAACACAATGTATTAATTACCGAACTTTGAATTTAAATTCAAATTCCCTCTTGCATCATCGATCCTTGTAGTGATCGATGACTACAATTTCCTCTAATCTCCCTCAGAAATATATGTAACCCCTCTTATGCACCTCGCTCTAAATCGATATTAACCCTGTAATTAACATCAATTTACTCAATCATATGCAGAATCTCATATTGAACCCTTAACACAGAGTTTTATCACGCACTGCTCATTAACTCGGAGTATTTCTCACATAGAATTCAATCAATCCATGTATGCATAATTCAGAATCAAATTCTTTCATATATACAAATGAAATCAAATCACATTTGTCTGTGGCCTGATCTTCAATCAATGGCCCTTTCTACAATTTCCCGTAGGCTTACAAACAAAACTCTGTTTGTCTAAATCCTACTCTAACTCCTCTTGTTCCTACCTGTTTTTTTTTTGAATTTGAGGCTTATTATTTTTATACAGAATAATCTGAACTAATTTAGTTTCAGATCCTCAATAATTTCCTAAAAATCCTCAAGTCCTAAAATCTCTCTTTTATCCCTAAGGATCTTTTTTAATCCCAAAAATCATGAAACTAATTCTAACTTAAGATTTAAAAGCAATTCCTAAATCTCAACTATCCTATTTCCCTCATGTTCTCCAATCATTCAGGAACATTTACAAAATCCTCACAATAATTAATATCTCTCATTGAAATCACTCAAAACCATTAATAATTACATAATAAATTAATATTCTTTTGAAAACTCAAGACCCCTATGTTTATTTAAATACAAAGTATTTTCTTGAGCCTAATGCCCCTGCATTAGACTCCCAAGGTTAAAATAATCATGATCTCCTGATCATGTGCTTTTATTCCTTGTCTTCGTAGATCTCACACTTTGTTATGTAATTGATCATCTATTCCTGCTGTTGTTTGTTGCTTTTCTCCAGGTCTCCATATTTTATGCTGCCTTGCTCCACTGGCTGTACTTTCACAGTTTGTTATTGTCTTCCTTCTGCAGCTGTTGCTTTTATTTCTTGCTGATATATTCCTCTGAGATAATTTCATCATTATCCTTCTTATCAGTTCAATTTCTCTGTCCAATAAATCTTCTGTTTGTTGATTACCTTCCTCTCTTAATTGTTGATCTTTCATTCTTACTCTTGCTTGCTGAGCTCTTAATCTTGCTCCTGCTACTACTTGCTGAGATTTTAGTTGCTGAACTCTTACTGCCATCCTATCATCCTTACCCTCTTGTTTTCTGCAACTGAAAATTGCCTCTGAATTGTCACTTATGACAATTTCCTTGCCTTCTTCCTTCAACAATTTACTGGACTAGTACATAGTGTACTTTCTACTGCTATCTCCATTCCCTTTCATATGCAATTCCCAATTTTGAAATTGAGATTTTTCTTCCTGTATTGAATGCTGATTATTCAGCATAATTTCCAGCAATTCAATTTCCTCATTCCATGGACTAAATAATTCCACAAAATTTTCTTCCTTCTCCTTTATTTGTCTGTCCAACTATGTCAAATTTTCTCTAGCATCTGCAACAAAACCTGCATTCACAAAATAATTATTAAAACAAAAATCATAAGGCCTTAGTGCCTTTCTTTCTCCTTCCAGCATTTCAGTATGCTGTTCTGAAATCTCCTCCTCTATCAGCACATCAGTATGCTGATTCATTCTTTCCAAAGAATTCTCTGAAGAACTCTCAAGACTATCAATAAGTACTTCTTCCACATCATCTACTCTTATGATGCCTTTCTGTTCTTGTTCACTGTAGTGAACCCTGCTTTCTGCAATCTCCCTATCATACTCTGAGTTTTCCAAAAAATATTCCAGTAATGCAATTTCTTTTTGGAATCTCTGAAGTATTTCATCATCATTTACAATTCCTGCATTTATACATAATTTTTCAGTTTGAAAATTTCAAGTTTCAACAGTCTCAAATGTTGCTTCACATATCATCTCTTCAGACTGAATCTCTTCTCCTTCATTCACAAGAAATTCTTCATGTGTTGTAACAACTTCAAATATAAATGCATCACTGCTTTCCTTATTCAAAAGACATTCTTAATCATTGCTTTCTGCTTCAGAGTTTGTATCTTCTGAAAGATACTCTCCCATACTGTTGACAGCTTCAAAATATTGTTTATCCTCTTCTGCAAAACCTGTAATCACATCAAAATCATTAGATTCAAAAACACAAGGCTTTACATCATCTTGTTGATCTGGACTTGTCCAACAATTCAGGAGATCATCAATAATTTCGTCTTCTGCTTCACAAATAGAAACTTTCATTTTTAACTCAGCTGCTCTGAGTTCTGTACATCCCAACTGTACATTCATCCTCTGTTCAAACTTTCTTAGCTTTTTTGCAAACTGCATGTTCATTTGATGTTCTCTCTTCTGTTGTAGCCTCTGCCACTTTAATCTCTTTTTCATGAGCCAACCAATTCTTTGGTTTTCCTCTATCATCATTTTCAATTTATTAAATTGCTCTCTTACCTCAGCTAATTCTTTCTCATATTCTGCATCAGTCAACTGCTGCCTTATGCCATTTTCCTTGGCATCTTCTTTCTCGTTTCTTCTGTTGTGGTCTCTCTCTAAACCTTTGTTATCTCCTGTATGACTATAAGTAGTCATCTTCTTCTCCATGAGTTCCTCACTCATTCACCATGAGCTATACTAAAGCCTCTACAATAACAAGTCCTCCTTGTTACTACTTACCTCACCAATCCTTTCCTCTGGATTTGGTATTTTGGAAAACAATGGTCCTCGATCTGCTGGAACCTTTTGAGCATTTCTTTCTGCTCCTTCTAGGCTTTAACTCATCTGCAACTTCTAAGAACACAATTGTCCTTTTCATTCAACCTTTGTTGAATTTCCTCAAGGTTCTGCCACATTCTTCTTCCACTTAGAATCCTTTGCTGGATTCCTTCATCACTGCTCTGAAAGATGTGATCTTCCTTTGTTGAGATTTTCTTCAACTGCCTACAACCTGAATTCCGAAAACATATTCTTCAAACCAGAGTTAAATAATATTCATCAACTCACCTTCAAGATCCCTGTATGATCTTGTTTCACCTCTCACCTGCATTGTATCTCTATGTGTTGCAATCTGTCAGTTTCAAAATCTGATCTTTTTAATTTCTCCATCACACATGCATTCAATTAAAAAAAACTTGAACCTTAAAAAAGAGTTATTTCCAGCTTTGATACCACTTGATAGCAGCCTAAGCTGCCAAACCCACATTCTGCCTATATAATTTGATTTTCACATACATTATGCCTATATTGGCAAACTTAAACGCGGAAGCTTCTCTTTCAAATTGATCTTCAAATGAAGATTTCTTCACCTGATCTAAAGTCTAACCTTGTATGTCTTTAGAATATTCTTTAGCGAAGGCTAATTTCCTTTTTAAATCTCTATTTAAAATCCACTTTATGAATATTCAAATTTAACATTTGATCTTTGGATTAAAACACAAAACAATCTTCGGGGTCAACACATATATTAATATATGTGATAACGCTCTACATTATACCATTGCATCGTCATATATAATAGCCACATTATCAACCATCATAATTGAAATACAACTCTTGTATGCACCCATTATATAATGTCAAATGCCAAAGTAATTTGGACCCACCATTCACTATCAATGACCATTAGAAATATTTGGCTCATAACATGACATTCATACCATTCAAAAGACCGTTCCCATTTAACATTTAGAACCAAATATTATTGTAACATTTGGTTCGGTCCCACAGAATTTTAATCATACCTCCTTTATAATCCACACAACTTCATATGCGAATGTTGTTGGATTTCAGTCGATCCAAATCGGACAGAAATCGCACTCACTACTCCTCCAGAGTTTATCAATAAGAAATTACATGAAATAGATGGTTTTTAAATACCACTATTGCCACGCATCTATCAATGAATGATATCGTGTTCACTCAGGAAAAACCCACTTACCATCTTGAAACTACGCGAATCCACTAGTTTGGTTTTCGAAAACCTCCTTCCACAATTCCGTCTTTCGGTTCCGCTTTAATTCGTTTATCATTGACTCACGATTCTGCCTTCAATATTTGCGCAGATTCTGTGTGCCATTCTAACCTTCAACAGGTTCATAAGTTTCCCCATTAGGACTATGCGTAACCCCTTTGGAGGTTATCAAAACCGTTCCTCTGTTCACATCTATGTAGAAGCCTCTCTTCACGATTTCGTCGATCTTCAAGTTACCATTCCGCATCCGCTTCCTTGTTTTACCTTGCCATTGGCTCACAATACCGCTCCATCAATTGCAAATGTAACAAAAACCCAATAGCTTATCTCTCTAAACTTCGGTTTTCGTTATACTTCCACACTAATGTAGTTCCTCTGTTTTGCAATTCCGCTCCTATTTAAAAGATGTGCGAAATCCTTCAACGCTGATCCAATTCCACTGTTGATCAAATATATTTCTGATACACATACAACCCAATGTATTAATTACCGAACTCTAAATTTAAATTCAAATTCCCTATTGCGTCATCAATCCTTGCAGTGATCGATGACTACAATTTCCTCTAATATCCCTCAGAAATATATGTAACCCCTCTTGTGCACCTCACTCTAAATCGATATTAACCCTGTAATTAACATCAATTTACTCAATCATATGTAGAATCTCATATTGAACGCTTAACACAGAGTTTTATCACGCACTGCTCATCAACTTTGAGTATTTAAACTCTGAGTATTTCTCACATAGAATTCAATCAATCCATGTACGCATAATTCAGAATCAAATTCTTTCATATATACAAATGAAATCAAATCACATTTCTCTCTGGCTTGATCTTCAATCAATAGCCCTTTCTACAATTTCCCATAGGCTTACAAACAAAACTCTGTTTGTCTAAATCCTACTCTAACTCCTCTTGTTCCTACCTGTTTTTTTTTTAGCCTTTGAGGCTTATTATTTTTATATAGAATAATTTGAACTAATTTAGTTTCAGATCCTCAATAATTTCCTAAAAATCCTCAAGTCCTAAAATCTCTCTTTTATCCCTAAGGATCCTTTTTAATCCCAAAAATCATGAAATTAATTCCAACTTAAGATTTAAAATCAATTCCTAAATCTCAACTATCCTATTTCCCTCATGTTCTCCAATCATTCGGGAACATTTACAAAATCCTTACAATAATTAATATCTCTCATTAAAATCACTCAAAACCATTAATAATTACATAAGAAATTAATATTCTTTTGAAAAATCAAGACCCCTATGTTTATTAAAATACAAAGTATTTTCTTGAGCCTAATGCCCTTGCATCAGACTTGCAAGGTTAAAATAATCATGATCTCCTGATCATGTGCTTTTAGTCCTTGTCTTCCTGGATCCCACACTTTGTTATGCAATTGATCATCTATTTCTGCTGTTGTTTGTTGCTTTTCTCCAGGTCTCCATATTTTATGCTGCCTTGCTCCACTAGCTGTACTTTCACAGTCTATTATTGACTTCCTTCTACTCGTGTTGCTTTTCTTTCTTGCTGATATCTTCCTCTGAGATAATTTCATCATTATCATTCTTATCAGTTCAATTTCTCTGTCCAATAAATCTTCTGTTTGCTAATTACCTTCCTCTCTTAATTGATGATCTTTCATTCTTACTCCTGCTTGCTGAGCTCTTACTCTTGCTCCTGCTTCTTCTTGCTGAGGTTTTACTTGCTGAACTCTTATTGCCACCCTATCATCCTTACCCTCTTGTTTTCTGCAACTGAAAACTTCCTTCAAATTGTCACTTATGACAATTTACTTGCCTTCTTCCTTCAACAATTTACTAGACTGGTACATAGTGTGCTTTCTACTACTATCTCCATTCCCTTGCATATGCAATTCCTAATTTTGAAATTGAGATTTTTCTTCCTGTATTGAATCGTGATTATTCAGCATAATTTCCGGCAATTCAATTTCCTCATTCCATGGACTAAATAATTCCATAGAATTTTCTTCCTTCTCCTTTATTTGACTGTCCAACTGTGTCAAATTTTCTCTAGCATCTGCAACAAAACCTGCATTCACATAATAATTATTAAAACAAAAATCATAAGGCCTCAGTGCCTTTCTTTCTCCTACCAGCATTTCAGTATGTTGTTCTGAAATCTCCTCCTCTATCAGTACATCAGTATGCTGATTCATTCTTTCCAAAGTATTCTCTGAAGAACTCTCAAGACTGTCAACAAGTCCTTCTTCCACATCATCTGCTCTTATGATGTCTTTCTGTTCTTGTTCACTGTAGTGAGCCCTGTTTTCTGCAATCTCCCTATCATACTCTAAGTTTTCCAACAAATATTCCAGTAATGCAATTTATTTTTGGCATCTCTGAAGTATTTCATCATCATTTACAATTCCTGCATTTATACATAAATTTTCAGTTTAAAAATTACAAGTTTCAACAGTCTCAATTGTTGCTTCACATATCAGCTCTTCAGACTGAATCTCTTCTCCTTCATTCACAAGAAATTCTTCCTGTGTTGTAATAGCTTAAAATATAAATGAATCACTGCTTTCTTTATTCAAAAGACATTCTTCATCATTTCTTTCTACTTCAAAGTTTGTATCTTCTGAAAGATACTCTACCATACTTTTGACAGCTTCAAAAGATTGTTTATCCTCTTCTGCAAAACCTGTAATCACATCAAAATCATTAGATTAAAAAACACAAGGCTTTACATCATCCTGTTGATCTGGACTTGTCCAACAATTCAAGAAATCATCAATAATTCCCTCTTCTTCTTCACAAATGGAAACTTTCATTTTTAACTCAGTTGCTCTGAGTTTTTTACATCCCACCTATACATTCATCCTCTGTTCAAGCTTTCTCAGCTTTTCTGCAAACCGCATGTTCATTTGCTGTTCTCTCTTCTGTTGTAGCCTTTGCCACTTTACACTCTTTTTCATGAGCCAACCAATTCTCTGGTTTTCCTCTATCATCATTTTCAATTTATTAATTTGTTCTCTTACCTCAGCTAATTCATTCTCATATTCTGCATTAGTCAACTGCTGCCTTATGCCATTTGCCTTGGCATCCTCTTTCTCCTTTATTTTGTTGTGGTCTCTCTCTGAACCTCTGTTATCTCCTCTATGACTATCAATAGTCATCTTCTTCTCCATGAGTTCCTCACTCATTCACCATGAGCTGTACTAAAGCCTCTGCAATAACAAGTCCTCCTTGTTACTACTTACCTCACCAATCGTTTCCTCTGGATTTGGTATTTTGGAAAACACTGGTCCTCTATCTGCTGGAACCTTTTGAGCATTTCTTTCTGCTCCTCCTAGGCTTTAACTCATTTGCAACTTCTAGTAACACAATTGTCCTTTTCATTCAACCTTTGTTGAATTTCCTCAAGGTTCTGCCACATTCTTCTTCCACTTAGAATCCTTTGCTGGATTCCTTCATCACTGCTATCAAAGCTGTGATCTTCCATTGCTGAGATTTTCTTCAACTACCTGCAACCTGAATTCTGCAAATGTATTCTTCAAGATCCCTGTATGATCTTGTTTCACCTCTCACCTGCACTGTATCTATATGTGCTGCAATCTGTCAGTTTCAAAATCTGATATTTTTAATTTCTCCATCACACATGCATTGAATTAAAAAAAAAAACTTGAACCTTCTAAGAGAAATATTTCCAGCTTTGATACCACTTGATAGCAGTCTAAGCTGCCAAACCCACACTCTACCTGTATAATTTAATTTTCACATACATTATGCCTATATTGGAAAACTTAAATGCGGAAGCTTCTCTTTCAAATTGATCTTAAAATGAAGCTTTATTCAGCTGATCTAAAGTCTAACCTTGTATGACTTTAGAATACTCTTTAGCGAAAGCTAATTTCCTTTTTAAATCTCTGTTTAAAATCCACTTTATTAATATTCGAATTTAACATTTGATCTTTGGATTAAAACACAAAACAGTCTTCGGGGTCAACACATATATTAATATATGTGATAACGCTCTACATTATACCACTGCATCGTCATATATAATAGCCACATTATCAACCATCATAATTGACATTCAACTCTTCTATGCACCCATTATAGAATGTCAAAGGCCAAAGTAATTTGGACCCACCATTCACTATCAATGGACATTAGAAATATTCGGCTCATAACATGACATTCATACCATTCAAAAGACCTTTCCCATTTAACATTTAGAACCAAATATTATCATAATATTTTATTCGGTCCCACAGAATTTTAATGATACCTCCGTTATCATCCACACAACTTCATATGTGAATGTCGTTGGATTTCAGTTGATCCAAATCGAACAGAAATCACACTCACTACTCCTCCAGAGTTTATCAATTAGAAATTACGCGAAATAGATGGTTTTTAAATACCACCATTGCCACGCGTCTATCAATGAATGATATCGCGTTCACTCAGGCAAAACCCACTTACCATCTTGAAACTGCGCGAAACCGCTAGTTTGGTTTTCGAAAACCTCTTTCCAAAATTCCGTCTCCTGGTTCCGCTTTAATTCGTTTATGATTGACTCACGATTCTGCCTTCAACGTTTGTGCAGATTCTGTGTGCCATTTTAACCTTCGACAGGTTCATAAGGTTCCCCATTCTCATTTAGGATTGTGTGTAACCCCTTTGGAGGTTATCAAAACCGTTCCTCTGTTCACATCTATGTAGAAACCTCTCTTCACGATTTCGTCGATCTTCAAGTTACCATTCTACATCCACTTCCTTGTTTTACCTTTCCATTGGCTCACAATACCGCTCCATCATTTGCAAATGTAACAAAAACCGAATAGCTTATCTCTCTAAACTTCGGTTTTCGTTATACTTCCACACTAATGCAGTTCCCCTGTTTTGCTGTTCCACTCCTATTTAAAAGCTGCGCGAAAATCCTTCAACGCTGATCCAATTCCACTGTTGATCAGATATATTTCTGATACACATACAACCCAATGTATTAATTACCGAACTCTGAATTTAAATTTAAATTCCCTCTTACGTCATCTATCCTTGCAGTGATCGATGACTACAATTTCCTCTAATCTCCCTCAGAAATATATGTAACCCCTCTTATGCACCTCGCTCTAAATCGATATTAACCCTGTAATTAACATCAATTTACTCAATCATATGCATAATCTCATATTGAACCCTTAACACAGAGTTTCATCACGCATTGCTCATCAACTCTGAGTATTTAAACTTTGAGCATTTCTCACAATGAATTCAATCAATCCATGTACGCATAATTCAGAATCAAATTCTTTCATATATACAAATGAAATCAAATCACATTTTTCTCTGGCTTGATCTTCAATCAATGGCCCTTTCTACAATTGCCCGTAGGCTTACAAACAAAACTCTGTTTGTCTAAATCCTACTCTAACTCCTCTTGTTCCTACCTATTTTTTCTTTTGCCTTTGAGGCTTATTATTTTTATACAGAATAATCTGAACTAATTTAGTTTCAGATCCTCAATAATTTCCTAAAAATCCTCAAGTCCTAAAATCTCTCTTTTATCCCTAAGGATCCTTTTTAATCCCAAAAATCATGAAACTAATTCTAACTTAAGATTTAAAATCAATTCCTAAATCTCAACTATCATATTTCCCTCATGTTCTCCAATCATTCGGGAACATTTACAAAATCCTCACAATAATTAATATCTCTCATTAAAATCACTCAAAACCATTAATAATTACATAAGAAATTAATATTCTTTTGAAAACTCAAGACCCCTATGTTTATTAAAATACAAAATATTTTCTTGACCCTAATTCCCCTGCATCAGACTCCCAAGGTTAAAATAATCATGATCTCCTGATCATGTGATTTTAGTCCTTGTCTTCCTGGATCCCACACTTTGTTACGTAATTGATCATCTATTTCTGTTGTTGTTTGTTGCTTTTCTCTAGGTCTCCATATTTTATGCTTCCTTGCTCCACTGGATGTACTTTCACAGTTTGTTATTGTCTTCCTTCTACTGTTGTTGCTTTTCTTTCTTGCTGATATCTTCCTCTGAGATAATTTCATCATTATCCTTCTTATCAGTTCAATTTCTCTGTCCAATAAATCTTCTGTTTGCTGATTACCTTCCTCTCTTAATTGCTAATATTTCATTCTTACTCCTTCTTGCTGAGCTGTTACTCTTGCTCCTGCTTCTTCTTGGTGAGGTTTTACTTGTTGAACTCTTACTGCCACCCTATCATCCTTACCCTCTTGTTTTCTGCAACTGAAAACTTCCTCCTAATTGTCACTTTTGACAATTTCGTTGCCTTCTTCCTTCAGTAATTTACTGGACCGGTACATAATGTCCTTTCTACTACTATCTCCATACCCTTGCATCTGCATTTCCCAATTTTGAAATTGATATTTTTCTTCCTGTATTGAATCTTGGTTATTCAGCATAATTTCCGACAATTCAATTTCCTCATTCCATGGACTAAATAATTCCACAGAATTTTCTTCCTTCTCCTTTATTTGACTATCCAACTGTGTGAAATTTTCTCCAGCATCTGCAACAAAACCTGGATTCACAAAATAATTATTAAAACAAAAATCATAAGGCCTCGGTGCCTTTCTTTCTCCTGCCAGCATTTCAGTATGTTGTTTTGAAATATCCTCCTTTATTAGTACATCAGTATGCTAATTCATTATTTCCAGAGAATTCTCTGAAGAACTCTCAAGACTGTCAAGAAGTCCTTCTTCCACATCATCTGCTCTCATGATGTCTTTCTGTTCTTGTTCACTGTAGTGAACCCTACTTTCTGCAATATCCCTATCATACTCTGATTTTTCCAACAAATATTCCAGTAATGCAATTTCTTTTTGGCATCTCTGAAGTATTTCATCATCATTTATAATTCTCGTATTTATACATAAATTTTTAGTTTGAAAATTACAAGTTTCAACAGTCTCAACTGTTGCTTCACATATCAGCTCTTCAGACTGAATCTCTTCTCCTTCATTCACAAGAAATTCTTTTTGTGTTGTAACAACTTGAAATATAAATGCATCACTGCTTTCCTTATTCAAAAGACATTCTTCATCATTGCTTTCTACTTCAGAGTTTGTATCTTCTGAAAGATACTCTCCCATACTTTTGACAGCTTCAAAAGATTGTTTATCCTCTTCTGCAAAACCTGTAATCACATCAAAATCATTAGATTAAAAAACACAAGGCTTTACATCATCCTGTTGATCTGGACTTGTCCAAAAATTCAGAAAATAATCAATAATTCCCTCTTCTGCTTCACAAATGGAAACTTTCATTTTTAACTCAGCTGCTCTGAGTTCTGTACATCCCAACTGTACATTCATCCTCTGTTCAAGCTTTCTCAGCTTTTCTGCAAACTGCATGTTAATTTGCTATTCTCTCTTATGTTGTAGCCTCTGCCACTTTACTCTCTTTTTCATGAGCCAACCAATTCTCTGGTTTTCCTTTATCATCATTTTCAATTTATTAAATTTTTCTCTTACCTTAGCTAATTCATTCTCATATTCTGCATCAGTCAACTGCTGCCTTATGCCATTTTCCTTGGTATCTTCTTTCTCCTTTCTTCTATTGTGGTCTCTCTCTGAACCTCTGTTATCTCCTCTATGACTATCAGTAGTCATCTTCTTCTCCATGAGTTCCTCACTCATTCACCATGAGCTGTACTAAAGCCTCTGCAATAACAAGCCCTCCTTGTTACTACTTACCTCACCAATCCTTTCCTCTGGATTTGGTCTTTTGGCAAACACTCGTCCTCTATCTGTTGGAACCTTTTGAGCATTTCTTTCTGCTCCTTCTAGGCTTTAACTCATCTGCAACTTCTATGAACACAATTGTCCTTTTCATTCAACCTTTGTTGAATTTCCTCAAGGTTCTGCCACATTCTTCTTCCACTTAGAATCCTCTGCTGGATTCCTTCATCACTGCTCTCAAAACTGTGATCTTCCTTTGCTGAGATTTTCTTCAACTGCCTGCAACCTAAATTTTGTAAATGTATTCTTCAAACCAGAGTTAAATAACATTCATAAACTCACCTTCAAGATCCCTGTATGATCTTGTTTCACCTCTCACCTGCACTGTATCTCTATGTGCTGCAATCTGTCAGTTTCAAAATCTGATCTTTTTAATTTCTCCATCACACATGCATTCAATTAAAAAAAAACTTGAACCTTCAAAAAGAGCTATTTCTAGCTTTGATACCACTTGATAGCAGCCTAAGCTGCCAAACCCACATTCTGCCTATATAATTTGATTTTCACATACATTATGCCTATATTGGCAAACTTAAATGCGGAAGCTTCTCTTTCAAATTGATCTTCAAATGAAGATTATTTTACCTGATCTAAAGTATAACCTTGTATGACTTTAGAATACTCTTTAGCGAAAGCTAATTTCCTTTTTAAATCTTTGTTTAAAATCCACTTTATGAATATTTGAATTTAACATTTGATCTTTGGATTAAAACACAAAACAATCTTCGAGGTCAACACATATATTAATATATGTGATAACGCTCTACATTATACCACTTCATCATCATATATTATAGCCACATTATCAACCATCATAATTGACATTCAAATCTTCTATGCACCCATTATATAATGTCAAATGCCAAAGTAATTTGGACCCACCATTCACTATCAATGAACATTAGAAATATTCAGCTCATAACATGACATTCATGCCATTCAAAATACCGTTCCCATTTAACATTTAGAACCAAATATTATCGTAATATTTGGTTCGGTCCCATAGAATTTTAATCATACCTCTGTTATCATCCATGCAACTTCATATGTGAATGTCATTGGATTTTAGTCGATCCAAATCGGACAGAAATCACACTCACTACTCCTTCAGAGTTTATCAATCATAAATTACGCAAAATAGATGGTTTTTAAATACCACCATTGCCACGCATCTATCAATGAACGATATTGCGTTCAATCAGGCAAAACCCACTTACCATCTTGAAACTGCGCGAATCCACTGGTTTGGTTTTCGAAAACCTCCTTCCACAATTCTGTCTTTCGATTCCGCTTTAATTCGTTTATCATTGACTCACGATTATTCCTTCAACGTTTGCGCAGATTCTGTGTGCCATTCTAACCTTCGACAGGCTCATAAGGTTCCCCATTCTCATTTAGGACTATGTGTAACCCCTTTGGAGGGTAGCAAAACCGTTCCTCTATTCACATCTACGTAGAAGCCTCTCTTCACGATTTCTTTGATCTTCAAGTTACCATTCTGCATCCGCTTCCTTGTTTTACCTTGCCATTGGCTCACAATACCACTCCATCATTTGAAAATGTAACAAAAACCCAATAGCTTATCTCTCTAAACTTTGGTTTTCGTTATACTTCCACACTAATGCAGTTCCTCTGTTTTGCAGTTCCGCTCCTATTTAAAAGCTGCGCGAAAATCCGTCAACGCTGATCCAATTCCACTGTTGATTAGATATATTTCTGATACACATACAACCCAATGTATTAATTACCGAACTCTGAATTTAAATTCAAATTCCCTCTTGCGTCATCGATCCTTGCAGTGACCGATGACTACAATTTCCTCTAATCTCCCTCAGAAATATTTGTAACCCCTCTTATGCACCTCGCTCTAAATCGATATTAACCCTGTAAGTAACATCAATTTACTCAATCATATGCAGAATCTCATATTCAACCCTTAACACAGAATTTTATCAGGCACTACTCATCAACTCTGAGTATTTCTCACATTGAATTCAATCAATTCATGTATGCATAATTCAGAATCAAATTATTTCATATATACAAATGAAATCAAATCACGTTTGTCTCTGGCTTGATCTTCAATCAATGGCCCTTTCTACAATTTCCTGTAGGCTTACAAACAAAACTCTGTTTCTCTAAATCCTACTCTAACTCCTCTTGTTCCTACCTTTTTTTTTTTTTTACCTTTGAGGCTTATTATTTTTATACTAAATAATCTGAACTAATTTAGTTTCATATCCTCAATAATTTCTCAAAAATCCTCAAGTCCTAAAATCTCTCTTTTATCCCTAAGGATCCTTTTTAATCCCAAAATTCATGAAACTAATTCTAACTTAAGATTTAAAATCAATTCCTAAATCTCAACTATCCTATTTCCCTCATGATCTCCAATCATTCGGGAACATTTACAAAATCCTCACAATAATTAATATCTCTCATTAAAATCACTCAAAACCATTAATATTCTTTTGAAAACTCAAGAACCCTATGTTTATTAAAATACAAAGTATTTTCTTGAGCCTAATGCCCCTGCATCAGACTCCCAAGGTTAAAGTAATCATGATCTCCTGATCATGTGCTTTTAGTCCTTGTCTTCCTGGATCCCACACTTTGTTATGTAATTGATCATCTATTTCTACTATTGTTTGTTGCTTTTCTCCAGGTCTCCATATTTTATGCTGCCTTGCTCCACTGGCTCTACTTTCACAGTCTGTTATTGTCTTCCTTCTGCCGTTGTTGCTTTTCTTTCTTGCTGATATCTTCCTCTGAGATAATTTCATCATTATCCTTCTTATCAATTCAATTTCTCTGTCCAATAAATCTTCTGTTTGCTGATTACCTTCCTCTCTTAATTTTTGATCCTTCATTCTTACTCCTGCTTGCTGAGCTCTTACTCTTGCTCCTACTTCTTCTTGCTGAGCTTTTACCTGCTAAACTCTTACTGCCACCCTATCATTCTTACCCTCTTGTTTTATGCAACTGAAAAATTCATCTGAATTGTCACTTATGACAATTTCCTTGCCTTCTTCCTTTAGCAATTTACTGGACTCGTACATAGTGTACTTTCTACTACTATCTCCATTCCCTTGCATCTGCAATTCCCAATTTTGAAATTGATATTTTTCTTCCTGTATTGGATCTTTATTATTCAACATAATTTCCGTCAATTCAATTTCCTCATTCCATGGACTAAATAATTCCACAGAATTTTCTTCCTTTTCCTTTATTTGAGTGTCCAACTGTGTCAAATTTTCTCCAGCATCTGCAACGAAACCTGCATTCAAAAAATAATTATTAAAACAAAACTCATAAGTCCTCAGTGCCTTTCTTTCTCCTGCCAACATTTCAGTATGATGTTTTGAAATCTCCTCCTCTATCAGCACATCAATATGCTAATTCATTCTTTTCAAAGAATTCTCTGAAGAGCTCTCAAGACTGTCAACAAGTCCTTTTTCCACATCATCTGCTCTCATGATGTCTTTCTGTTCTTGTTCACTGTAGTGAACCCTGCTTTCTGCAATCTCCCTATCATACTCTGAGTTTTCCAACAAATATTCCAGTAATGCAATTTCTATTTGGCATCTCTGAAGTATTTCATCATCATTTGCAATTCCCGCATTTATACATAAATTTCCAGTTTGAAAATTACAAGTTTCAACAGTCTCAATTGTTGCTTCACATATCAGCTCTTTAGACTGAATCTCTTCTCCTTCATTCACAAGAAATTCTTCTTGTGTTGTAACAGCTTCAAATATAAATGCATCACTTCTTTCCTTATTCAAAAGACATTCCTCATCATTGCTTTCTACTTCAGAGTTTGTATCTTCAGAAATATACTCTCCCATACTTTTGACAGCTTCAAAAGATTGTTTATCCTCTTCTGCAAAACCTGTAATCACATCAAAATCATTAGATTCAAAAACAAAAGGCTTTTCATCATCCTGTTGATCTGGACTTGTCTAAAAATTCAGAAAATAATCAATAATTCCCTCTTCTGCTTCACAAATGGAAACTTTCATTTTTAACTCAGCTGCTCTGAGTTCTATACATCCCAACTGTACATTCATCCTCTGTTCAAGATTTTTCATCTTTTCTGCAAACTTCATGTTCATTTGTTGTTCTCTCTTCTGTTGTAGCCTCTGCCACTTTACTCTCTTTTTCATGAGCCAACCAATTCTATGGTTTTCCTCTATCATCATTTTCAATTAATTAAAATTTTCTCTTACCTCAACTAATTCATTCTCATATTCTGCGTCAGTCAACTGCTGCCTTATGCCATTTTCCTTGGCATCTTCTTTCTCCTTTCTTTTGTTGTGGTCTCTCTCTGAACCTCTGTTATCTCCTCTATGAATATCAGTAGTCATCTTCTTCTCCATGAGTTCCTCACTCATTCACCATGAGCTATACTAAAGCCTTTGCAATAACAAGTCCTCCTTGTTACTACTTACCTCACCAATCCTTTCCTCTGGATTTGGTCTTTTGGCAAACATTGGTCCTTTATCTGTTGGAACCTTTTGAGCATTTCTTTCTGCTCCTTCTAGGCTTTAACTCATCTGCAACTTCTAAGAACACAATTGTCCTTTTCATTCAACCTTTGTTGAATTTCCTCAAGGTTCTGCCACATTCTTCTTCCACTTAGAATCCTTTACTGGATTCCTTCATCACTATTCTCAAAGCTGTGATCTTCCATTGCTGAGATTTTCTTCAACTGCTTGCAACCTGAATTCTGCAAACGTATTCTTCAACCTAGAGTTAAATAACATTCATAAACTCACCTTCAAGATCCCTGTATGATCTTGTTTCACCTCTCACCTGCACTGTATCTCTATGTGCTGCAATCTGTCAGTTTCAAAATCTGATATTTTTAATTTCTCCATCACACATGCATTCAATTAAAAAAAAACTTGAACCTTCAAAAAGAGCTATTTCTAGCTTTGATACCACTTGATAGCAGCCTAAGCTGCCAAACCCTCATTCTGCCTATATAATTTGATTTTCACATACATTATGCCTATATTGGCAAACTTAAATGCAGAAGCTTCTTTTTCAAATTGATCTTGAAATGAAGATTTCTTCACCTGATCTAAAGTCTAACCTTTTATGACTTTAGAATACTCTTTAGCGAAAGCTAATTTCCTTTTTAAATCTCTGTTTAAAATCCACTTTATGAATATTCGAATTTAACATTTGATCTTTGGATTAAAACACAAAACAATCTTCGGGGTCAACACATATATTAATATATGTGATAACACTCTACATTATACCACTGCATTGTCATATATAATAGCCACATTATCAACCATCATAATTGACATTCAACTCTTCTATGCACCCATTATATAATGTCAAAGGCCAAAGTAATTTGGACCCACTATTCACTATCAATGAACATTAGAAATATTCGGCTCATAACATGACATTCATACCATTTAAAAGATCGTTCCCTTTTAACATTTAGAACCAAAAATTATTGTAATATTTGGTTCGGTCCCACAGAATTTTAATCATACCTCCGTTATCATTCCATGCAACTTCATATGCGAATGTCGTTGGATTTCAGTCGATCCAAATCGGACAAAAATCGCATTCACTACTCCTCCAGAGTTTATCAATCAGAAATTACGCGAAATAGATGGTTTTTAAATACCACCATTTCCACGCGTCTATCAATGAACGATATCGCGTTCACTCAGGCAAAACCCACATACCATCTTGAAACTGCACGAAACCATTAGTTTGGTTTTCGAAAACATCTTTCCATAATTCCGTCTTTTGGTTCCGCTTTATTTCGTTTATCATTGACTCACGATTCTTCCTTCAACGTTTGCGCAAATTTTGTGTGCCATTCTAACCTTTGACAGGTTCATAAGGTTCCCCATTCTCATTTAGGACTGCGCGTAACCCCTTCGGAGGTTATCAAAACCATTCCTCTGTTCACATCTATGTAGAAGCCTCTCTTCATGATTTCATCGATCTTCAAGTTACCAGTCTGCATCCGCTTCCTTGTTTTACCTTGCCATTAGCTCACAATACTGATCCATCATTTGCAAATGTAACAAAAACCCAATAGCTTATCTCTCTAAACTTCGGTTTTCGTAATACTTCCACACTAATGCAGTTCCTCTGTTTTGCAATTCTGCTCCTATTTAAAAGCTGCACGAAAATCCTTCAACGCTGATCCAATTCCACTGTTGATCAGAAATATTTCTGATATACATATAACCGAATGTATTAATTACCGAACTCTGAATTTAAATTCAAATTCCCTCTTGCGTCATCGATCCTTGCAGTGATCAATGACTACAATTTCCTCTAATCTCCCTCAGAAATATATGTAACCCCTCTTATGCATCTCACTCTAAATCGATATTAACCCTGTAATTAACATCAATTTACTCAATCATATGCAGAATCTCATATTCAACTCTTAACACAGAGTTTTATCAGGCACTGCTCATCAACTCTGAGTATTTAAACTCTGAGTATTTCTCACATAGAATTCAATCAATCCATGTACGCATAATTCAGAATCAAATTCTTTCATATATACAAATGAAATCAAATCACATTTGTCTCTGCCTTGATCTTCAATCAATCTCCCTTTTTACAATTGCTCGTAGTCTCTGCCTTGATCTTCAATCAATCTCCCTTTTTACAATTGCTCGTAGGCTTACAAACAAAACTCTGTTTGTCTAAATCCTACTCTAACTCCTCTTGTTCCTACTTGTTTTTTTTTTGCCTTTGAGGCTTATTATTTTTATACAGAGTAATTTGAACTAATTTAGTTTCAGATCCTCAATAATTTCCTAAAAATCCTCAAGTCCTAAAATCTCTCTTTTATTCCTAGGAATCATTTTTAATCCCAAAAATCATGAAACTAATTCTAACTTAAGATTTAAAATCAATTCCTAAATCTCAACTATCCTATTTCCCTCATGTTCTCCAATCATTCGGAAACATTTACAAAATCCTCACAATAATTAATATCTCTCATTAAAATCACTCAAAACCATTAATAATTACATAAGAAATTAATATTCTTTTGAAAACTCAAAACCACTATGTTTATTAAAATACAAAATATTTTCTTGAGCCTAATGCCCCTGCATCATTATCTTCTCTTATTAATTTGATGAAAACCATGGCATACGAGACATAAATTGATGGTAATAATCTTTATAGAAGAAGTCTTCTTTTGAAGTGTATAAATATTTATTAAAATCATTTCTTAAAAAATCAACCGTTATAGAAATTCCTATAATTATTCTTAGCTTTATGGGGTTCGACGTCATCCAAATTGGCTTTGACAATTGGAATGCATTCAATATATTCCTCTGCGGGATAAATTCCTATTTTACCTGTTCACGGTTAATTACAACCTTCAGGTCAAAGACTAGTCAACACAACATGTCTCTTCAGTAATTCCTACACGCAATTAAGGACTAACCTTTGGAATATCAATTTTATAATTCATTCAAACTATTAGCTTTGATAATAAAAGGTCAAAATTCAAATCAATTTTAAATGTTAATTTTATTATTAATTTTTTTCCAAATACTAGGCAAAATCTAAAATGCTAGGTTTGCTGGAAATATGTCCCTACCGTACAGTATAGTAATATAATTGGGAATTGCTAAAATGCTAGGTTTGCTTCAATTCTGCAAATGAAGAGCTCCTAAGAGAAGTTATGAAGATGGAACCCTTGAGAGATTGTTTTTCTGTTGCAGATGGAGTATTCACCAAGGAGAAAGAAGAAATAACTAGCTCATCGGGATCTTTTTCAAGTGCAGTTTTTCAAGTTCTATTTATCTTAAATTTTGATAATATAATGTAAATAATGTAAAATACGATATTTTTATCATTGCATCACAGTTTCTAGAAGATGAGCTCCGGTGTTTAAACAATTCCATATAAGTAGTGTGGATGGAATATTTAACTTGATATTATTGTTAAGTTTATTCTTCATAATAACTTTTTAGGAATTTATATTTTTTTAAATAAAAATATTATGAATATTTTGGATTTATGTGTGAATATTTTTAGTTGTGTATCTAAATCAAATATTTCTAAATATATTGTTTTTTATTTTCATTCTTCAAATTACACAGTTTTAGATTTATAAATGATAAATAAGTAGTTTGATGAGTATCTATTTTTTTAAACCAAAAATTTAATTTATATAACTAAATATACTATTTATATCCACTTGTATTAGATGCAAATTTGTGTTTTCATTATTATTTTAATAGTTGCATGATTTCTTTACACTAGAGTTTATATACAATAATATTGAAGATTGGGTTGCCCAGCAATGAAAACAAAATAACTAAATAAATTCTAATGTTCCTATTAATATAGGGTTTGACATTTTTTTTTCATTTTTGTTTATTTATTTATATACATAATTAATAGATAAATATGCACTGCATCTAACAACACTTACTATTTATTAACATAATGAAAAACCAAAAAATCGAAACTTTTGTTGTAAACTAAAATATAATATTTATTATTCACTTTCTCTCTATCGAATGTTTTGGTTAGAAATATAAGAAATTATCACTTTCAATTATGCATACAAAGTATCTGTTGGGTCTGAATTTCATATATTTAACTATTTCATTTTTTACCTTTTTACCTTTTATCAGAACCATAAAAAAATCATATTTGATAGAAAAAGTCTTTTCTTTTAAATCTATAAATATTATTAAAAACATTTCTCATGTATTAATTGACAACAATGATGTACACGAATTCCTGTAATTACAAGAAATCAGCAGTTACATAAATTCCTATAATTCTTCTTAGCTTTATGGGGTTCCATGGGTCATATAAATTGGTTCCAGCCATCCCAGAATTTTTGGGACTAGAACAACTAGACGTGTAAATCTACATTATAGTCACAAGAGATGAAGGAGAATGATCTAAAATGGTTATTTTTGTTGTGTAAATATTTTATTTCATTGAAAATGATTAACTGATTTGTATGTGGGAAAAGTGAGTATTAATTATTATTATTATTATTATTATTAAATAAATGATTGATGAACATATAAAGTTACTTCTATGTTTTTTTTAATGAATTATATTATTTTCAAACGTTGTTATTATTGTTATTATTATTATTACTAAAAAAATGACTGATAGACATATAGAATTAGTGGTATGTTTTCTTTTATTTTTTATTTTTATAAACAAGATTATTTTCTGTACTGAGTTTGGAAGTGATTTTTAATATATAAAGACTTTTCCTGAAAATACATGAAGTGGTGTATAACTTTCCTTTATTTCTGAGCATTTTCACTGGCAACATACACCAGAGGGTCCCCGGTATGTTTTAACTTATGTTTTCTTGATTTAATGGTGTTCTAACTCATTTTGTTGACCAATTATATCTCCTATATCCAAAATGTACCTTTTATGTAATTTCCTATAGTTCTGTAAAATTCATGTAATCTCCTGCAGAATTCCGGTAATATTCTTGTAGCACATAAAATTCCTATAACGTGTGCTATGTTTTTCCTGTAATAGTCCAGTTTGGTAACAAACCGTAGATAGGGAGTAGGATTTCGATATATTTGCTTTTGTGATTAATAATTACTGTGTTTTGAATTTAAATCAACATAAGTTTTTGTATGTCTTAAATAATGATCAGGCATATTAGGAGATAAATTAAAGAAGTTTTTAGTTGAATTAAAAAATAATTATTATTCTACTTAAGAGAATCTTATTTTTAGACATAGAACACTAGTTTTCTCGAAAGCTCTTTTCGTTGTATCTTATGGTCCGCTCTGATCGAATTAATGTGTTTTTCAGAAAGAATATATAGTGTCATGGTGTAATGTGTCTCTTTGAATCTGTGATGATTTTATTTCATGAAGTCAATAATGGACCAAAAGACATTCAAATCAGTGGAACTTTTATATTTACTTGTATTTGGTTTGAGCTTTAGTTCTACATACGAATATAAATAAGTAGCCACTTTACACATATTGTGTTTCATCTTATAGTCTACTTAAACCATTTATGGCACTTTGTGACTTGATAATCATTTCAATTTTTTTTTGTATGTAATTTAGTGTTTATGTAAGAATATTTGCAAATTATTTCCATAATATTATATTTTATCTACTCCAAATAAATTTTATGCTTTTCTGGGGTCATATTGCAACTTGTAAAGAATTAATACAAGAATGTTTGTCTATATGTAATATTAATGGGATTTCCTACATCAAATATCAAATATAAGAGTCCAATTGGAACTCATTTCTTAGTATAGCCCATGTTGTTGATGTTGGGCATTTTGAATTGTTAATAGAATTAACACTAGAAAAAGGGTAACCACCAACATGTTATGAAAGAATAGAGTTGTATTCATAGTTTTACACTTAACTTTATTTTTAAGGCTCTACATAAAATCCCTACATGGGATTCCAAAATAGCACTAAGCCTATAAGGGCTTTTTTATGAACTCCCCAGAATGACAATTGAATTTTTGCCAAAGCCTGATGGTGATGGAAACATAATGGCACTTGATCATATAAAAAATTATTATGAATCTGTATTACGTCTTATGTCTGATTAATATTAGCCATGAATATGTAGTGTGAAGGTTATTTCCTTTTATTTTTGAATCTATGGTTCCAAGTTTGTATAATTTTATGCTTATTAAGACAATTCAAAACTAGTCTCAATTTAAAAGTATGTTCATAAATGTTTTTGAAGAAGATTATGCTATCGTTGATATTTGACAAGCTCACTATCACCTCCATGTTAAGCATTAGCCTTTAACTTAGATTCCTTTCCAATGACATGTGTGCTCCTTCCAAAATTATGGCTAAGTTCATTTTGTGAAAGATCATAATAGGTTTACATGAAGTTGTGAGGAAGAATAAAATATTGAGAAAGATTTGAAATGGTACCCCTTAGATATTTAGATATTTTTCCTTTTTTGTTTCAAATATGCTAAAGATGAATCACAAGTGTTAGAATTTACTAAGCTATAAAATCAGGTTAAGGTTGTGCATAATGAAGTTGTGTCCTTGCAAGAAGAAGTGGTGCATTGCAAAGTCTTGTAGCTTCCACACATGAACTTTAGGACTAGAATTGTAGATATAGAGTGCATGACGTTGGCCATTCATTCTTCTAGAAATTGCGTTGAACTAATTCAAATAACTAGATTGCCAAGTGTAAACAAAGAGTTATCTAAACCCGACCATAAAAACTGAAACAAATCTCAAATATATTTAGTAATTCAGAATATGCTATTCCATACAAAACTCAGGTTGAGAATGGAGTCCTCAAAATGTTTACAAATTATATGCTAGAGAGCAGTAATACCATGTAGTAGCCAAAAAATTATCATCTCCAAATCGTGCAACAACTAAGAACCCCTCTTTCTCCTTTGTTCCTACAATTTATTTCCCATGATATTGACCTCTTTGCATTTGGGAATCGAAATGATTTGATTTCCACATTTACATGGACAACCAAAGACCTCTTTGCATTCCTCAACTAGATCGATTTGATTCCTGCAATTAGATATCGTTCCCATAACATGTACACTTATAGTAGCAGATTCCTATAGCGTATGTGGCCAACTTCCTATACTAACACTTTATTTGTCCTATCTTCAAAAAATTGAAACAAAATATGTTTTGGATGACGCAAATTGCCCGATCCCAAGGATGCCCTGCATCAAAAACCCTTCGTAAGAAAAATATGAGTTATCAACTAATGCAGTAATGGTTCTAGGGGTTGAAAAGGTGTAATAATTCATGTTTCGACACACATGATGCATATTTAGATCCCCTATTCTTCCATTTTGATAAATACTCAAAATATTCCTTTTGGCATGTCTTCTTACCAATTCTTGCGGCCAATATGTCCTCCACTTCTTTAACAAATTTGACTAGCAAATTTTCCTTTCACTCAACTGGTGTACCTATATCATCACTATTTTCCTCTTCATGCAACTCATACATATCATTCATGAGGAATATCAACAAGATATCCAAGTCTCCCAAAAAATCTAGCTTGTAGGTGTTTTCAGAAACTTTTCTACAAATTTAGCATGGACCTATTCTCTTGTATTTTAGCTTGGTGTAGGTTCCCTTGGGGAATATTTCCTTCCGGAGATGGGCCATCACCAACTCACCTTCTTCAAAAAAAATTCTTCCTTCTTTTCAATTCTACTTTATTTTTATATATTTCTTCATTTTTCTCTAGTATTTTCTTCACATGTTCATGCATGTTGTATGGAAAATCACTCGCAAAAATCACTCTTCCTTCCTTATGAATCTAATAAATTTATAAAATCCACAACACCTTTCGGTGACATGCCATTAACAATATGAAAAGGAATCTTACCAGTCGATCTATTCACTGAGTCATTGTATGCAAATTATTCCTATGCCAAGACCATATCACATTTGTTGGGAATTTTTCCACTCAAAATTCTCAAAAAATTCCCAAGACTCATGTTCACTACTTCATTCTATCCATTTGTTTTTGGATGATAGAATGAACTGTACAATAATTTAGTCCCCATTTTCTTCCAAAGTTTCCTCCAAAAATGACCCAAGAATCTTATATCTTTATATGAAGTAAAGGTTATTAGCAAACCATGAAGTCTCACCACTTATTTGAAGAAAACAACAACCACTTCGTTGCATCACTTGTCTTTTCACATGCTATTAAATGAACTATCTTTGAAAAATGATCTACAATAACCACCACTGAATCATGCTTCCTTTGTGTCCTAGGATGCCCTAAGACAAAATCCATGCTCAAATCTTCCCAGGGAATTTCCGACACCAGTAATGGAGTATGAAATATTATATTTTGAATTCTACCCTTCACTAGTTGGAAAACTATACAACACTGAACAAAATTTTTGACATCCTTGTTGATGCTAGGCCAAAAATACCTCTTCTTTACCAACGTTGCAGTCTTATCCATGCCAAAATTTCCATCCAAGAATCCACCATGTAGCTCCTTAATAAGATTCAACCTCACTGACCCTTCAGGAATGCACAATTGTTGATTTTTTAATAAAATCCTTGTTGGATACGGTAATCTAAGAACATGATTCCATCCACACTCCAAGATGATTTACAAGCTATCCAATCTTCTCCAAAATCTGTATCTTCTGCATAAATCCCTTCATGATTTATAAACTCATAATTTCTTCTAACAAAGTGTTGAGTAGCAACACTTTCCTACTCAAAGCATTTGCAACTTTGTTTGAATTTCTAGATCTATGCTTCAAAAACAATGTGTAACTTTGCAAGGATTCAACCCATTTAGAATTTCTTCGATTTAACTTACCTTAAATTTTGATGTAGTAATGCCTTATGATCAACAAAGAAGGCAAGTTCCTTGGGAAACAAATAATGTCTCCATTTCTTAAAATTTTGCACATTAATGTAGAGTTCTTGATCATATGCGAAGTACTTCTTCTTAGCATCATTCAAAATTTCACTGAAGAATGCTGCTGGTATGCCTTATTGACTTAAAACTTCACAAATTGTTGTCTCACTTGCATCACATTCAACTTGGAATACCTTATTAAGTTTTGGAAGGGCCATCATAGGTTTCTCTATCACCTTCTTTTTCATATCTACGAATTCTTTAATTTTCACTGTTATCCATTTAAAACTTTATTTTTTCATGCGTTCAATAGATGCACAAATATGATTGAAATTCCTAATGAATTTATGATAGAAACTTGCCAATCCATGGAATATTTTCACCTCACAAGTATATTGAAGTGTTTTCCAATCCAAGATAGCCTTCACCTTTTCAGAATCCATCTTCAAACCTTCCTTGAAAATCACAAATCCCAAGTACACTAACTCATTCTGCATAATGTACATTTCTTCAAGTTGATCATCAAATTCTTATCTTTTAACCGCTGCAACACTTGCCTTACATGTTCCAAGTGTTCCTCCTTGTCTTTGATGAAAATTAAATTATCATCTAAGTAAACTACAACAAATTTTCCCAAGAATGGTTTCAAGGCCTCTTTCATGAGCCTCATGAATATGTTTGGGGCATTAGTTAGCCCAAAAGGCATAACTAACCATTCAAACAATCCATCCTTTGTTTTGAAAGAAACCTTCCACTCATCACCTTCCCTTATCCAAATTTGATGATAACCACTCTTCAACTCTACCTTTGTGAATTATGTAACCCCACTCAAAAAATCCATAATATCATCCACCCTTGGCAAAGGAAATTGGTACTTTATGGTTATCCTATTAATCACTTGAGAATCTATGCACATTCTCCATTCTCTTTTCTTCTTTGGAGTCAATTTCATTGGTACTGCACATGTACTAGAAATTTCTCTAATCAACCATCTATCAAGTAGCTCTTGTACTTTCCTAATTACTTTCCCACTCTCTGTTGGGGTCATCCTGTAAGGTCCCTTGTTGGATAAATGTTTTCCAGGAATCGATTCAATCTGATGAGAAATACTTCTCATGGGATGTAATCCTCATGGTAATTCATCAACATCAATCTGCTTGAATTGATCTAACAAGGCTTTAATTTATGTGGGTATGGTTTTTGATTTCACCTCCTCTTTTACAACTTTTGGAGTCAATGCTAAATATAATTTCTCTCTCTTTTCTTCCTACAAATACTCTTTGGATGTGCAAAACATTATCTTGTTGTTACTCATGATTTTAGATCCATAACTTCATTTTTTTTATGTTTCACTTTCCAGCATTGGGGTGAGCTTGTACCATTGCCCATATTTCTTGAAATCATGTGTGTTTTCCCAGCCATGATGGTAAAATTTTCTGTCAAACAATCATGGTCTTCCAATAATTATGTGGCATGCATCCTCTCAACCACATCACATAATATTTTCCCTTGTGGGCTTCCAATCTAAAAATTTAATAAACATTTTTCAGTCATAGTCACCTTTTGTCATTTTTGTAACCATGAGACTCTGCAAGGATTTAGATGGGCCAAAATTTTTAGTTTTAGCTTTTTCATGACTTCAATGGACACTAATTTTTTTGTATGCCCATCATCTATGACCAAGTTAAAACACTTTCCTTGGACCTTAAATTTATCTTAAAAAACCTTCCTCCTCTATTCCGATTCACCTGCTACATTCTTTTCACGTTAAAGAAACACCCACTGAAATATCATAATTTATCCATGTTCTTGGTGAAGTATAGTCACATTCTCTCCAAAACCAGGAGCTTCATCAGCTTGTGTAACTCGTGTTCTAGCTTCACCTTTTCTGCTTGAATTTTTCTCTTCCAGTGACTCAAATTTCTTATTTCCTTCAACTCCACAGTGATAAAAAATAATTACATATTTTCCCTTTCCTCTCCTGAAACTTCCTCGGCCTCTTCCAACACTATTTCTTACTATACCACCTTGACCACTGATATATTATTATTCCTTTTCACTATCTCTAGCAGTCCCTTTATTATCTTAGCCTCTAAAGCCTCCTCCCCTAAATTTCGGTTGTAATTTTCTTATCTAGCATTTCTTCTACTTTCAAAGAAAAGTGATAGGCTTCATCAATAGTCCCGAAATAGTGATTTCTAATTTCATCTTGGATAAAGTATTTCAGCCCTTTTTCATATCCTGAAAATCTTTGGAATTTTGACTCTTTGATACATGATTGAAGTGAAAATCTAAAAAAATCTTCGGTGTATTCATCAATGGAGGTCTCTCTTTTTCTTAGGTTCTTGATTTGTCCACATAAATTATGTTGGTAGTAAACAAGAATAAATTTCTCCTTCATTTTTGTGACCATCCTTTTCCAAGTCTTGATATTTTATATTTGATTATCACTCTGTTATTTTGTAGCATATCCCACCATAATGCAATGTGTCCCTTCAAATTTTCAAGAAAAAATATCACCCGATTTGGATCCTGAATTTTTTCATACTTGAAGTAACTTTTGAGTTCTCTAATCTAATCTATGAGAAAATGAGTTCTTATATTTCCATCATATCATGAAACTTTAACTCTTTCACTACATCTATTTCTCGGATATGTAATCAACCTTACTGTTAGCTATCTCTCATCAATATCTTTTTCATCTTCTATTTCATCTTCCAGCTCTAAATTTAATTCAACATCCCCTTTCCCTGAGTTTTCCAACTCTATTATTATTCATCTTACCTCCTCTAGTTCTTAGTTTCATGCACGTACTCTTCTTTCCGCTCTTCTCCTTGACGCCATCTTTACAAATTGAAAATGTATCACCAACATTCAAAAACATGTTGACAAGCATAAAAACTCCTCCTACATTAGTGAGCATTGGCACAATCAGGGTCCTAATTAGACCATTTTTCATTTGGTGTGGCTATATAATGTTCCTAGCCCATACAACATTGATGTATCCATGTAGTTTCACATCTCTAGAAGTAGTTCATCATACCACGATCTTTAATCTCGAACTTAGAGACCAACTCCCTCGTACTTTCGATCATTAGAGGTTCACCACCTATCAAGAATAGATCGTCAACATATAAAAAAAAACCTTGAACCACCATGAAATAGAGGTTGGAGTCAGTGTTGCTTCTTGTGAATCCAAGCTTCACTAGGTAACTATCAATGCACGCATACTATGCTTGATGATCTTGTTTCAAACCATATAATGATTTATTCAACCTGAAAACATGAGTCTTCTTGTCCTTTACTTCAAATACTTGAGGATGCACAACATATAATTCTTCCTGTAGCATGCCATGAAGACATGTTACCTTTACATCCATTTAATGAAGTTTCCATCCTTGAATAAAAACAAGGGCAATGTTCGATTTAATAATAACGAACAATGGGAGAAAATATATTGACATAGTTTCTCAACATCCTATAATATATCGCAAAGTCACTATGGTTTCTTCCTTCAACATTATCAAATGATCATTTATTCATGTCCAAAATCATTTCCTTATTTTGCAATCATACATTGCAAATAATGATGTGTTGGGATATTATGGAGAGTCTCTCCCTTTGAATATGAAGCCTCTTTGATCATCATGAATCAAGAAATCAACCTATCTATCATAATACTATCATGTATCACCAAAGCTATCAGATCACAAAATCAAACTATTCAGGTTCTCAGACATATATACATCATAGTCATGGCAAGTCATCATCAACTACTTTTTTGTCACAAATGAACATGTCATAAAACATCAAATTTTAGTGTCATATAATTGGGGTAGTTGAAAAGCATATCTACATACTTTAAAAATCATAATGACAACATCACTATTTTATCATGTTAATCAACAAATTTTCTTCTGAATCCTAAAATCATCAAGTCAATGCATCTAGTTTTGTTACACTATCATATTTACTAGCTTATCAAAACCTTATCAAGATCAACAAGAAGAGAGTTAGAAAATCTTGAGTATTAATCTTACTGCCAAATTATTACTATCAGGTGCTACCATGCTTATCACAAGCGTTGAAAATAGTATCAAGTTACCATATATCAAAATCAATGTATCTATATTGTTTTATATAATTAGGAAATCCATCATGTCTAAGATATTGTAGGATACTTGGAAAATATCAAGGGCACCAATATATTACATGTACAAGAAATCAAACTAACTTTCATATGTATATGCATGAGTTATTTATGAAGGTGATATTCTCATCATACCTTGGGGATTTACTTGTCATTCAATATTGCAGCTAAATCATAACACGGAAACAATATACCATACATACCTCGTAATATTAAAATACCTTAGAAACTTATTTTTGGGTGTGATTTATATTCTTTCCACATATATTCAGGCACAACTAGGGGGCGGTAGCCCCCTCGGAAAATTTTTTGGACCGTATATTATGTGGGCATACCTACCTATGGTTTTGTGCATGGGTTTGCACATGGTTTTAGGCATGATGGTTTTATATCCATGGTATTTTGTCGATCCATTCAAGGGAACTACGATTATTGTATAATACAGGGTTAATGGATTGGGTTTTATGAATGCTTCGACATGTATATATACTTGTTGTAATATTGAAAGGAATATAATGAAAAACCAATTTGGTAGTCCTGGGTTTGGGATCCAATTTGTATATTTTTTTAATGTTTTATGCTCTCTCCATTGATTATTTCTATTTTAAGAATTCATTTGCAGATAATTTCTATCTAGGGTTAAAACCTACATTTGGTTTCAGAGTTGTTTCGGCTTCAAGGTTACACCTTCGCTGCTGAGGGGTTTTTCTCGGGCTTGTGGTAGATCCTGTTCAGTGGGATATTTGCAGGATCGATTCTTGTGGTGAAAGAAGACAATGGGCAATGGAAATATAGAGATCGAGAAATTTAATGGTTAGAATTTTAAGTTGTGGAAGCTCAAGATGGAGGATATGTTGGTGTATAAAGATTAATGTATCATGCTAGATCTGGGTACTAAACCAACAGAAAGGTAGGATGAAGACTAGGGGAAGTTGGACTAGAATGAAAAGAGCACAATATGGTTGTGTATCTAAGATTTAGTATGGTTGAATGTATCTAGGGAAGCTACAATGAAGGATTTGTGGGAAAAGTTAGGGACTTTGTACCAATCTACATCTCTGGCGAATAAAATGTTCCTACGGAAAAAGTAGTATAACCTAAGGATGAAGGATGGAGACTTGGTGATAGAGCATCTGAACGCCTTCAATACGGTGGTAATTCAGTTGTTATATGTTGATATTAAAATATCAGATGAATATAAGTGCATATGTTTGTTGTGTTCTCTACCAAATTTTTGGGATAGTCTGGTTGGTGCAATAGGTAGCAATACAACTACCTTGAAGTTTGATGAAATTTTATCATCCTTGCTGTCGGAGGAAATGTGATGGAAAAATATGGAGGACCAAAATGGATATACTTCATTTGTACGAGGGCATTACTAGAGAAAAAACAAAAATAAGTCCTCGAGTGGGAGATATAAATCTAAAGGGAGATCAAAATATCCAAGAAAACCTGTAAAGATGTGCTGGAAATGTGGAAAGGAAGGGCACTTCAAAAATGATTATAGATCTAAATCTCTTGAGAAAGGAAAGGGATCTGATGATGCTCCTTCTGTAGAGGTGAAAACCACCTCAGATGAAGGTGGGGATATGTACTTGGCTTCCTCTTCAAGTAAATATGTAGATCATGAGGCATGGTTGATTGACTCAGGTGCATTCTTTCACTTCACTCCCCATAGGGAGTGGTCCTGAAATTATGAGAAATATGATGGTAGTGATGTGTTTCTAGGGGATGAAAGGAAGGTTGTAATTGTCGGACGTGGAAAAATCAAGCGGAAGTTGCAAGGTGGAAGTATTAAAACACTTCTTGGTGTTCTGCATATTCTTGCATTGGCCATAAATCTGATTTATGTAAGCAAGATGGATGATGCATGTGTAAAAATAGTGTTCGAGAAGGATACATGCAATATCTTTCGGGGAGCACTCATATTGATGCGAGAATTTTGGATTGGAACTATGTACGAGATTCTGGGTAGCTCTGTTATTAATGGGTGCAACAATTCTATGGTTCCTGAAAGTGGAGCTGAAAACCTTGTGGTCTGTAGAGAAAAGACAATTTTCTGGCATCAAAGGCTTGGACATATTGGAGAGAAAGGCCTTCAAATATTGCATGGTAATGGTATGGTAGAAGGTATGTCTAATTTCTCTATGGATTTTTATTTATGTGAACATTGTGTATATGAGAAGCAGAATCAGGTGATTTTCCCCTCTGGTGCTAAGAGGGAAAAAGGGATATTTGAGCTTGTGTACAGCGATGTGTTTGGACCTATGTCAGTTCCATCACTAGGTAAGTCTTTGTAATATGTGTCATTTATAGATGACTTCTCAAGGAATACATGGATATATTTCTTTAGGAATAAATATGAAGTCTTTGACAGATTTAAAGGATTTAAGGCTCTGGTGGAAAACCAGTCAGAGAAGAAGATAAAGGTGTTGAGGACAAGTAATGGTTGAGAATTATACAAGAAGGAATTTGAATATTTCTGTAAGAAGTGTGGTAGCACAACATAATACTACTCCATACACACCTCATCAAAATAGAGTTATAGAAAGAATGAAAAAGACGTTGATGGAAAAGGCAAGAAGCATGCTCAGTGGTGTCAGGTTAGGACATGAATTCTGGGCAGAGGTAGTGGAGATTGCATGTTACCTAGTTAACATATCACCTTCATTAAATTTGGAGGATAAGACTCCACATGAAGTATGGATTGGTAAGAAACCATCTCTTTCACATCTGATGTTTATTGGTTGTGTTGTATATGTACATGTTCCAAAGGAGAAAATAAACAAGTTAGATAGTAAATATGAAAGGTGCATCTTTATTGGGTATAATGATGGTTTAAAAGGTTATAAGCATTGGAACCTAGAAACAAGAAAGATTGTGTATAGCTAAGATGTGGTATTTAGAGAGGTGAAAGATATTATTAAACATGAAGTCCTACCGAAAACTCGAGAAGGTAGATTTTGAGCCAAAGGAAAAAGAATCAGACTGTACAACAGAACAAGATTCAGAAGAGGAAGAACCACAAAATCCATATTTGAGAATATCAGATCGAGAAAAAAGGAAGCTAGAAATGTATTGTCCATCTATGTTCTATTAAAATTTTTCTTTATCTATCACTGATGATTATCCCAGAACTGTCATGGAGGCAGTGGATTTAGAGGATGGAAAACTATGGAAAGAGACCATGGCTGATAAAATGGCATCCTTGCACAAAAATGAGGCTTGGGATCTGGTGGAGTTGTCAACTGGAAGGAAACCCATTGGAAGCAAATGGGTGTTTAAGAAGAAGATGAATTTATAAGGCAAGGTGGAGAAATTCAAACCTTGGTTGGTAGCAAAATGTTATTCCCATGCACCGAGAATTGATTTTGGTGATATAGTTTCTCTTGTTGCCAAGGTAGCTTCTATTAGATTACTTTTATTTGTTGTTGCCAAATTTGATTTTGAGGTAGAACAGATGGATGTGAAGACACCATTTCTTCATGGGGATCTAAAAGAAGATATCTACATAAAGAAACCTGAAGGCTTTGTGGTGGAGGGTAAGAAAGAACTGGTATGCAGATTAAAAAAGTCTCAGTATGCGTTAAAAAAATCATGAGGGATGTGGTATCATATATATATATATATATATATATATATATATATGGTGACTTGGCTTCACAAGAAGAAAACAAGATCACTAAGTGTATTTTAAATTAATTGGTAACCATGTTATTTATTTGGTCTTGTATGTCGATGATATGTTTTTTATTGGAAATGAAAAAGAAATTATATTGGACCTCCAAATTAGACATGAAGTATCTTGGTTCTGCAAACTATATTTTGGGCATGGAAATTAACGAGATCAGGCAAAGAGGAAGCTCTAGTTAAACCAGAGGAAGTATGTCGAGACAATATTGCATAGGTTTAATATGAAGGATAGTAAACCGATGAAGGTTCCTATTCCTGTAGGTGTAAAGTTATATGTTGAACAATGTCCCAAGGCAAAATAAGAGGAAGAAGACATGTCCCATGTTCCATATGCAAGTATAGTGGGTAGCCTGATGTATGTAATGGTCTGTACTAGACCAGGGAAGGAGCATTGGATAGCAATGAAGCGGGTTTTTAGATATTCACATGGCACTAGTGATTATGGTCTGTGCTACCAAGGAAGACCAGGATTGGACATATTTTTGGAAATATGTGGCTTTGTTGATGCAAAATGGGCTAGAGATCTAGATCAGAGAAGATCTACAAGTGGGTATGTGTTTAACCTACTTGGAGGATCTGTCAGTTGGATGAGAAAAATATAGTATGTAGTGTCTCTTTCAACTACTAGGGATGAATACATGACAACCACTCATGCAAGAAAATAAGTATTTTTGTTGCAGAGATTGTGTTCAAGTATGGAGTTGGTATAATGAGCTATAAGGATAGACTATGATAACGAAAGTGAAATTTTATTGGCAAAGAATATTGATTATCATTCAAAGAAAAAGCACATTGATGTTAAGTATCACTTTGTGAGAGAAATGGTTGAGGAAAAAAAGGTGTTGTTGGTAAAGGTGGAAACTTTGAAGAATGTTCTAGATGCATTGAAGTCTGTGAGCACTGAGAATTTCTCTTGTTGTAGAGAAACAATGGGTGCTTCAGGGCTGGACCAATGAATAAGCTCTCTTGCACCCCCCTGTGGAAAGAAAAAATTAAGTGGGAGAATGTTGGGTGTGTGTTATATTCTTTTCTAGACTAGCCGGGTTTAGCAGGAGGCACAACCCCCCCTGTCGGGGGGTTTCCAGGGGGGCAGTAGCCCCCCTACATGGAGTCCGGGGAAGCGCCCCACAAATATTTTTTTGGACCCTATATTAGGTGGGTGGACCTACCTATGGTTTTGTGCATGGGTTTGCACATGGTTTTGGGCATGATGTTTTTCTTTCCATGGTATGTTTTAGATCCGGTCAAGGGAACTACGGTTATGTTCTAATCTAGTCTTAATGGATTGGGGTTTAGGAATGCTTCAACACACACACACACACACACACACACACACATATATATATATATCTTTGTTGTAACATTGAAAGGAATATAATGAAAAATCAATCTAGTGGTCCTAGTTTTGGGATCCAGGGGAAAATATTTGTGTATATATGTTTTATGTTTTAAGCTCTCGCCATTGTTTATTTTATGTTTTAAGAATTTTTTTACAGATAATTTATGTACAGGTTTAAAACCTACACTTATAGCACATACATATTATAATTTTTAGACTTTATGCTACTTTTTTTTTTATCTTCGCAAAACTTTCATCAGGTACTTCTTCTTGTTCCAAAACCAAATCATCTCTTCATGCACTAGCTCTCTTCTCGTGCACCTTAAATGATCCTCAAGAAGGTATGCTTATCACATCTTATCTAGAAGTTAGAATTTTACAAATACTCAAATATTCATGCATGAAGGATCAAAACAATAAATCTAAACAAGAATAGTGACATGAAGAAATAGATCTAAAATGTACCTATCTTTAATGAGAGGTTATCAACTCTTTCTTCTTGAGCCAACTTTATCCCTATAACAATGTTTCCGTCAATATTTCCAATTATCTTCATCAACAACCAAGCCTAATCATTGAATCTATCACAAGTGTTAGAACAACTTATCACTGATCATGCTAGGGTAATTTCAAGATTGTATAACTCAAGCCTTTATCATACTTTGGGGTTTCTTCAAAACCCTAACCTCATGTTATTCATCAAACCCTAATAACCAAATTTCTTAATGCTTCCTTCAAACCATAGCATTATTTTAGATCTCTACCATCTTCACTTGATTCCATCAACAATGTCTTCACAGGGGTGATATTTGATGAATTTTATTTAGCCCAACTATGGTACCATGTTAATTTTCCTTATGGCTATATTTTTTATTCTTTTTATAATTGCATTACAATATTTACACATTAAATTCACCCCACAACATTATAACATCATTACATCATATGAAATTATGTAGAAAGAACAACATCACTACTAATGTTGTGGAACAGTAAAAGGAACAATACAAGAAAAACAAGGACACATAGAGACACCAGGATTGGTCATAGACCAGGGAAACACTCCACAAGGGGGAAAATCCTTTCAAATTATTCTTTTTATTGGATTGTCACAAAATTTTAATCAAAGAGAGAGTACAATGATCTAATTATTCAATCACAAAACTATCCAACAAAACCAACGAAAAAATATTCGAAAGATGATCTCAATAGACAAATCTACTTCATATCATAGTTTTCCAGCCTGCTGTCAATGGTCAAGATCTGTGATCAACTTTCATAAAACCCTAGGGCAACCACACAGAGCTAGCAACCATGCATGCAACTATATCTATCTAGCTGTATGGAGAAACCCTACATGCATGTGGCTATAGTTGAGATTTCCTTGTTCCAACCCTACAACTACATACAAAAAACCTTACTTCACACGTGTGAGCTTCAGACCCTGCAATTTCTGACTTTGTACAAACCAATCTCCACGAACCAAATTCAAACATGTATGAACCAAACCAAATAAGAGAGAAGAAGAATAATCTTGATGATGATCTCCAAATTAGTGTCACTTGACTTTTATTTATAGGATTTCAAGCTTGTCTAATTTCTCTTTTGGGCTGACCTGTCCTTTTGTGCACATGTGGGTTTCCATATTAAAACTATATTTTTACTCAACCAAATTAAATTCTTCCAAGGGTTAGGAGGGCTCTTTCTTGATGAGGAGGACTATACAAAGGACGGAATTTGTCCCTAAGTTGCCAAATTAACAATTAATGTTCATTATAATTGTTGGACTAGGAATAAATGCTAGAAATTTTTCTTTTGAACCCTTATGTTAAAGCTCATCCAACAATGTAATATTCAAGTTTGATAATGTGATTCTAAGGTGAGAGAATAACATGATGTTTAAAATGATGAAGGTTATCATGGCTCTTGTTGTAGAAGGCATGCATAATTATGTAATTATTTTTTCTTTAATGTAAGCTAAATGATATACATATAAATGTCACTTGTTTCACTATATGTGATACACGAATGAAGATACATGAAGTGGGTGTTGAGATGTTGGTTGCAACCTAGCATTGAAAGTTCGTAATGCCATTCAATGTCCATTGAAGTGATCCACATATCCTTCAATTACATGCATAATTCATTATCATTTGATGTTGCATACTTTTGGTTTATTTTTAAATTCATAAATAAAAAATATAACAACAAAAATTTAAGAATTATACTATACCATTGAAGGAATAACCATGTGAAAAGATTAATTCTATGCAAATATAGAAATTGAACTGAAATCCAAACTAATAATGAACATTGAAATATTAGGGTTTGATAATGTGATGCTTGGGTTTTCTCTATGCATGCAAACTACTAACATCGAAAGTTTGAAATGACCTTTAATATCCTTTAAAATGGATTCCTCAAACCTAATGAAGTATCATTCTCAAATGACATGATCCACATATACTTCAATTTTGAAGTCATGCCATTTGTAAATCACTCGGTTGTATAGGATCAAAGATACAATCATAATATAAAGAAATAGAAAATTATCCCTCCTCAACTTGGCCAATTAAACAATAATACATAGATATATTGCAACTGACACATGATCCCATCTGTCAACCTAGTATTTTGATTCACAATCATCCAATTTACCACTACTAGATGGTTCACAAATGCAAGAAATTTTTCATGTCCATATTTGGAATATGTGGTTGGCATATATTAAAATTGAATCAAATTCATGTGTTCCATTTATTGTATTGTAATTAAATGCATGTGACATATCTACATTGACAATATCTAAGAAATTTTTTGGCACATATTCTCTAATTTTTTGGTTGCACATACATCAATATATTCTTTTAATTCACAATAATCCTTTTCCCCACTACTACATGGTCATAAAAGAAAATAATACATGAGCTTCATGTTATATGTTGCAATTATATCTATATTATAGATATATATCCACCACCTCTCCAAGTTTCTTTGTTCATGTTCATGAGATTTATGTTATGTGTTGCAATTATATCTATATTATAGATATATATCGACCACCTCCCCAAAGTTTCTTTGTTCAAGTTCTTTCTTTGTTGATTCTTTGTGTTTTTTATCCTTATGTCCCCACTTTAGAGGACCATTAGACTACAAATTTTGTTGGAGCCCAAGTGTGAAAGCGAATTAACTAGAAAATGAATTGCAAATGTAAATATGAAATGATTTTTTATTTTTATTTTTATTTTTTTTAAATGAAATTCAAATAAAAAATGCAATTTTGAAAGAGAGAAGGTTTATTGGAGATATTTTTAGGAAAATAGTAAATTATTCCCTTCTTAAGTTTAGGGTTGGGGATATGTAGGGACATTCATTGGGTGTAGCGTTTGTCTTTTGGGTTTCGAGAGGGTTGCATAGGCTTGGAGTGTGTAAGGAGTTGTAGAGGAGGTGTAGCCTCCCTACCGCCATGGCAGGGAGACGTTCATTGTACCCTTTTGTTTCATGTTACAGTGTTATCGGTTTATGGAAACATTATATTTTATTTTATTTGCATCCATGTAATGTGATGGAATATTTTGATGTTAGTTTTCTTTGTGACAATTTCTTTGTCCTTCTATTTTCAGTATCAAATTTGCAGCAGTTGTGGTGTTTATTTCTGCTAAAAATGCAAAGCCAGATCCCTCACAAAGAGAATCTTATATGCAGCTTCTATTGATGGTGATTGGGGTTTAAAATAACTCTAAGAAACCATAATGGAGGAGAGGGAATTATGGCTAGGTTACACAACATGCTTGCAGGAAGTGGGATGAGAAATATGCCTTGAGAGGTGCAATAAGGATATGGAGCAAGGATTTGGGGGGACTACAATTTTTGATGGGGTGGAGCTTTCCAATTCCTTCTATTGCTAATGGAGTGTAACCAGATGTGCAGGGGCAGAGGTGTGTGCAGTGGATGTGCAGGAGCAGAGAAGTGGCGCTGCATAGTGGAAAGTGTGACATAGATTTTGTGGACCTCCATTTTTTGTATGCCATGTGCATCAAAGATGAGCATTATATATGGAATGTTATTATAGTGAGTGTATTGGCAGATGTGATGATAGAAAACAAAGGCGTTGAGACTATCGAGTTATTCACCAAGTCGAAGCTCAAATGTTAGTTGGGGAAAAGTCCATGCCAAAGCTATGAGGGGTAGGTCATGATCCAGTTCAGGTAGAAGGATATGTTTAAGGCAATCACCCGCAATAGAATCCATCTCAACATGACAAGGTGTAGAGAAGAATCCCATCCAAGCCAAGATCCCAAGGTGCAAAAGTGCTAACCGAATTGAATTCGGAGGTGAATTTGAATAAAGGTAAGTTTTTCAGAGAAGTCTTACTTGCACAATTGGTTGAAGATGGTACTAGCAAAATTGGTTCAAAGATGAGACTCATCAGAAGGGTGACCTGGGATCAAACCTGGAGGTTTTTGCACAAGTGTTTGGGAGGAGACAAGGTAAACCTAGTTAGCTTAGTGCTGGTGTGACCCAGACTTGAGAGAAGACAAGGTAAAGCCAGTTATCTTAGTGTTGATGTGACCCAGACTAGATTGGATACATGGAGAATTTTTGTTGTTCGATACTCATTGAAATTCTCTTACCCTTTCTGCTTTATGCATAACCTGCAATGTCTCTAGAATGTTATGTTTCCAGATTGGAGCCAAAAGGACTTTAAAGTAACATAAGTTAATTGTTTATACTTGGAAAAAAATTTTACTAGGGGAACCATGACCAAGAAAATGAAAAGCCAAATATTTTAAATTTGGTTACAGTGGCCCAATTTCTCCAATTAAATGTAACAAAACCCATAAATTTCTATAGGGATATTTTGACCTTTTGTTACAGACCATTTTATCGGTTGTTGTTTATTTTTCTTTCAAGCTCACAAAGAATCATGCAACACAAAAAGGAGTTTTGGGAGGAGTATATAGGAGACCTTTATTAAGACTCCCACTATGTGCTACTAAGTGGTCTTCATCAAACCAGATGACACACTACAATTTTTAGATGCCCAAAATAAGAAAGAAAATGCAGGATAATAGATAGAGGATTTGTTAGGTCCTTATATTACTAGTATAGTCCCTTATTGTTGTTAGTGTAACCCCATTATTGTTATTTTTGTACCCCTGTAACCCCCATATTGTTATTATTGTGCCCTTACATTATTATTGTTAGGTCGACTAGGATTACATTGTGGCCCTATGGACTCCTATATATAGAAAGGATGTTTTGTCATTTGTATCATCCAAGAATTTTTCATTTATGTAATGTATTGGAGGCTTCCCTCTCGAAGTGGCTTATTTCTAAGGCATTGATCTCTCTTTTCTTCTATTTTTGGAGTTGGTTTCATAACATTTGGTATTAGAGCTTTGGATTCTAGGGTTTCACTGCTCCAAATAGGTCATCGTGGAATTTTCGCTATAATTTTTTTTATACGAAGGTTCAGAAGCTAAAATTTTTATAGAGAAAAGCTAAAATCCCGAGGAAAGTCATGGAAAAATTTAAGATCTTGGGTCGTAATATTTTCAGAGATATGATCTGTGCAAGTTAGGGATTTTTGAAGGCTCCTGAATTTAACCTAAATAGGTCATCGTGGAATTTTTCTATAACTTTCTTTCTACGAGGGTCCAAAAGCTGAAATTTTCATAGAGTGAAGTCACAATCTTGAGGAACGTCGTGCAAATATTTCAGAGATTGATTCGCAATATTTTTAGAGATATGGTCTATGGAAGTTAGATATTTTTCAAGCTCCTGAATTTCATCTCAAAGAGGTGACCGTGGGAAAATTGTCATAACTCTCTCTTTGAGAACTGGATTGGAATTATGTAAACATTCGTCGCAAATGCATAGAATTTAGTTTCTTCTGTATCAATTTTAGAGCCAAAAGAGGAAACAGTGACATGTGGCAAGTCGTACAAGTTCGCTCTATTGAGCTAGTCCATAATTAGGTCATCGTAGAAGATTAGGCATAACCTTGTCTTCAAGAATCCAAATCAGGTCATACCTGTGGCATTCTAAAGAAGATTCAGAGGGCTACTTCAGGACCAAATTTTAGATATTGATGATTCGAAATGACAGAGATAATTCAGTTTCAATATCGAGCTCCTCAAAATCAAGAAAAAGGTGTGTATTTTTTTTCAAATTGCATAAGTCTTGTTTGAAAAATAAGTTTTAAGTGATTCCAAAGGCCTATTGAGCATAGATATCAATATTGGGTTATAAAATGCCTGCTAAAAAGAATTCAGAACCCATTAAGCCCTCAAAGTACTCTAATATGACTCATGAAGATGAAGAATTGCAACATGATCTATCAAAATTACAAGAGCAAGTGCACCAAATTTCACTCTCGTAAAGAGAAACAAAAAATGAAATGGATGTTTTGAAGAAAGTGTGGAAGCTAAGATGGATGGTTTGAACAAAGGCATGGAAGCTACGATGGATGGTTTGAAGAATGTTATGGAAGAAAAAGTGGAAGGCTTGAAGGAAGACATGGAAGGTTTGAAGGAAGGTTTGTCAAAGTTGATACAAGAAATGATTCCTAATGGCGAAAAGATAGTAGAGGAAACTCATGATGAGAATAAAATAAATTTTAATCATGATTTCATAAACTCTAATGTTGGATTAAAGAACCACCATATTCCAAATATGGATATGAGGAAGTTTGATGGCAAGGATCCCGTAACAAGGCTACTACAGATGGAGAAATATTTTGATCTCAATAATGTGCAAAACACACAAAAGGTATGCATTGCAACTTTACATTTAGAACAAAATACATTTGTATGGTATCGATGGATTTTCTCCCATAAAAAAATTGTCACTTGGTCAATTTTTACGGAGGAAATGATAGCACATTATGAGGATACAAAGAGCAACACCTTCTTTAGCCAATTGATAAATCTCAAACAAAAGGGTTAAGTGGTGGATCAGATTGAGGACTTCCAAAAATTAAACATAAGGGTAACTAATATTCCAAAGGAACACAGGATTGATGTCTTCATAGGGACTTTAAAGGATAACATCCAACATGAAGTTTGCGTTTGGGAACTTGATTCATTAGAGAAGGCATTCAGGTTGGAAAGAAAAATTGAATGTAAAATTATGGCGACAAGGAATCCTACCACTCACATCTATAAAGATGGAAGTGTTGCTACTCCTAGACTTCCACAACCTACAAGTTTGACACCACAACAATTGGAAGAAAAAAGAGCAAAAGGGATTTGCTACAGTTGTGATAGAAAATACACTAAAGGTCAGAAGCATGCTGATAAGAAATTATTTTACATAGATTGTGAAGAGGAGGAATAAAATGAACAAGGAACTTCAAAAGAAAAGGATATACACCAGGAAGCAACCCTAAAAGAAGAAGAAATGATTCCAACCATATCATGTAATGCATTGGCAGGAATTACCACTCCTCAAACTCTCAAGATAGAAGGACATATCAAGAAGAAAAAGGTAATAGTGTTGATTGATTCGGGTAGTACCCATAATTTTGTTCATTGTAAGGTAGCCAAGGAATTGAATTGTTTCCTATACCTAGCACCAGAATTTCAATTGATGGTTGCAAATGGAATAACTATAAATTTCTCTAGAAAATGCCATAATATCAAGCTAGCCATGGTGGAATATGTATTGAATATTCCAATGCTTTCCATCCCAATGAGGGGTGATGATGTTTTACTAGGAGTACAATGGTCACAATCTTTGGGGACGCTAGCTTTTAATTTTCAAGAAATTTTCTTGAAATTTTTTTCGAAAGGAAAGGAAATTGAATTATGGGGTATCGCAGGGAAGCTAGGAAAGATAATAAGCTCTAATTTCACGACAAATCTTCTGAAGAAATAACAATGAGACGTAATTGCACAATTATGCTCACTAGAAGTTCCAACATCAAAATCATCTATTTCTCCAGATCTCCAAAAAGTCTTGGGCAATCATTCCAAGGTGTTTGATACTATCAAAGGACTCCCACCTATTTGTGATCATGATCATGCTATTCATTTGATTCTAGGAAGTTTTCCTCCAAACATCCGGCCTTACAGATATCCTTATGTCCAAAAGAGTGAAATTGAATGTATGATTGCAGAAATGTTAGAGGCCGGTATAATTCAACCTAGTCAAAGTTCTTTCTCTGCTCCAGTAGTATTGGTGCACAAGAAGGATGGATCATGGCACATGTGTTCGGATTATAGGGAGCTCAATAAGCTCACCATTAAAGATAAATTTCCCATTCCTGTGATTGATGAATTATTGGATGAATTACATGGAGCAATTTATTTTACCAAGTTGGATCTTCATTCAGGATATCATCAAATTAGAATGAAGACTGAAGATATTTCGAAAATAGCATTTCAAACTCATGAGGGTCATTATGAATTTTTGGTCATGCCTTTTGGCCTTACCAATGCACCTTCTACATTTCAAGGGTTGATGAATTCCATTTTCAAACCCTTCCTTAGAAAATTTGTGCTAGTATTTTTTGATTATATACTAATCTACAGCAGGTCTTGGAAGGATCATGTTGAACATGTTGACAGGGTGCTCAAACTATTGCAGGAGAAACAATTATATGCAAAAACATCCAAATGTTTCTTTGGAGTACAAGAGGTGGAATATATGGGTCATATTGTATCTCACGAGGGTGTTAAGGTAGACCCTAACAAAATTAAAGCCATTAAGGAATGGAAAGTCCCCACAACCATAAAGCAGTTGCATGGATTTCTCGGGTTAACAGGGTATTATCGCAAGTTTGTTAAGAATTATGGGAGAATAGCAGCACCTCTAACAACATTATTGAAGAAAGATGCATTTTCATGGACTCCTGAAGCAACTAAAGCCTTTGAACATCTTAAAGAGGCAATGTGCCTAGCACCGGTCTTAGCTACGCCAGACTTCACAAAAACCTTTATTGTGGAATGTGATGCCTCAGGAAATGGAATTGGTGCTGTTTTAATGCAGGAAGGAAGACCCATTGCTTTTGAAAGTAGTCCAATCAAAGGAAAGTATTTACAGAAACCTATTTATGAGAAGGAAATGTTAGCAATACTGCATGCACTAAAGAAATAGCGAACTTACCTAATGGGAAGACACTTCAAGGTAAAAACTGATCATGATAGTCTTAAGCACTTTTTGGAACAAAGACTATCTTCAGAAGAGCAGCAAAAATGGGTCACAAAGATGTTGGGTTATGACTTTGAAATAATCTACAAAAAAGAGAAGCTAAATGTTGTTGCAGATGCACTCTCAAGAAAGAATGAAGAGGTGGAAGCATTGCTTTGTGCCATTTCTATTATCCAACCAGATTGGATAACCGAAGCAAGAGATGAATGGAAGAAGGACGAAGAAGTGTGGACATTCATTCAAAAGTTGCAGCAAGATCCTAGTACATCTGATACATTTAGTTGGAAAAATGATTCCTTATGGTACAAAGATCGCTTATATCTTTGTAAGAATTCCCAACTAAAACAAAAGATTCTTCTGGAATTGCACACTTCTCCTTTAGGAGGACATTCAGGATTTTTAAAAACTTACCACAGGGTGAAGAAAGAATTTTTTTGGGATGGCCTTAAATCTGATATTCAAAAGTTTGTGGCGGAATGTTTGGTTTGCCAGCAGAATAAAGTGGAAACAATTAAGACCCCAGGACTTCTACAACCTTTATCCATTCCAAGTCAACGTTGGGAGGACATTTCAATGGATTTTATCACAAGTTTACCTAAGTCCGAAGGAAAGGGTGTCATCATGGTGGTAGTTGATAGACTTACCAAGTATGCACACTTTTGTGCATTATCTCATCCATTTAAAGCAAGTACAGTTGCTACTACATTTATGGACACAATTCAAAAGCTACATGGAAACCCAAGGGTTATTGTGAGCGACAGAGATCCCATTTTTACTGGAAATTTTTGGACGGAGTTATTTTCTTGTTTGGCTACTCAATTAGCTCATAGCTCATCTTATCATCCTCAATCTGATGGTCAAACTGAGATAGTAAATAAATGTTTGGAAGGATATCTTCGTTGTTTTGTATCTGATAAACAAACACAATGGGTAAAGTGGTTACCTCTTGCTGAATGGTGGTATAACACTTCCTTCCATACTGCAGCAAAAATGACCCCATTTATGGCACTTTATGGATATCATCCACCATCCATCACATCTTATTTAAGGGAAAATTCTAGGGTTCAAGCAATGGAGGATCACATCGAGCATCAACAAGAAGTTCTCCAACTCTTAAAGGATAACCTAAATTTGGCACAAAATCAAATGAAACAATAGGCAGATCAACATTGTAGTGAGAGAAGTTTTGGTGTGGGAGACTGGGTATTTTTACGGCTACAACCATACAAAAAAATGTCCCTCAAGCAAGATAATAAGGATAATAAATTATCGCCAAAGTACTATGGTCCTTACAAGGCGTTGCAAAATATTGGTCCTCTAGCATACAAATTGGAGTTTCCTGCTTCTTTGTGAATGCATCCAGTTTTCCATGTTTCATGCTTAAAAAAGGTTATAGGGGACAAACTTCCAGTTCAAACAATATTTCCAGAACTTGATGAGGAAGGAAAAACCATATTGGAACCTGAAGCAGTCACAGAAACAAGAACTCGAAAGCTATGAAATTGATCAATTTCAGAGTATCTCATCAAATGGAAGAACTTACCCAATGAAGATTCTACATCGGAGGATGAGAATTTTATACAAAAGCACACGAAGCTACTCAAGCATTGAGGACAACACTTTTTTGCAAGAGATGAGCATGTTAGGTCCTTATATTACTAGTATAGTCCCTTATGGTTGTTAGTGTAGCCCCCTTATTATTATTGTTGTACCCCTGTAACCCCCATATTGTTATTATTGTGCCCTTACATTATTATTGTTAGGTCGGCTAGGATTAAATTGTGGCCCCATGGAATCCTATATATAGAAAGGAGGTTTTGTCATTTGTATCATCCAATAATTGTTCATTTATGTAATGTATTGGAGGTTTCCCCCTCGAAGTGGCTTATTTATAAGGCGTTGATCTCTCTTTTCTTCTATTTTTGGAGCTGGTTTCATAATAGGATTGTTGACATACTCTAGCCGAGCAGAGAAATCTCTAATAGTACTCGCAGTAGAGGACAAAGTATACAAGCATAAGAAATGAACATGGATAGTGGAAGCTACAGAGAGATTAATGCAAGTTGCTCTAGATAAGAGAAGGAGAAAGGACATGGGGTATTGCGAGGCAAAAAAAAAAGGGCTTGCAAAGAGTATGTGTGGAGTAGAGTAGAATAGACTAGAAGATTAGAATGATTTAGGATTTGGATCAGGCAGTAACAACAAAAATGAGTGTGGATGTCTGCAACTGGCTCGGGATGAGCCAGAGCCCAAGTGTGAAATTGAGTTAATTAGAAAATGAATTGTAAATGTAAATATGAAAAGAAAATAAAATGTAAATGAAATGTAATGAAATTCAAATGAAAAGTGCATTTTTGAGGGAGTGAAAGTTAGTTGGAGATATTTTAGGAAAATAATAAAATATTCCCCTCCCAAATTTAGGGTTAGGGATATGTAGGGGCATTCATTGTGTGTCGAGTCTGTCTTTTGGGTCTATAGAGGGTTGTGTAAGCTTGGAGTGTGTAAGGAGCTATGCCCTGCCACCATGGAAACCTATGTACAAAAGTGGAAAACTATGTACCCTTTTGTTCTGTGTTAATGGAAAATGGAATTTGGGTCCTGTACATCATAGTGTTATGTGTTTATGGCAGTAGTATGCTTTTTTTTATTTGCACCTATTTAATGTGATGAAATATTTTGTTGTTAGTTTTCTTTGTAGAAATGTATTTTTCCTTCTATTTCTAGTAGTTAATTTGCTAAAGCGAACAAAGTTCCTTCTCAAGTTAAAATACACTAGAACACTTGGAATACAAATATATCCATGAGGATACAAATATTATATTATAAAAGATATGAGATATATAGATGATAAATGTTACAATGAGGCCCTTCTTATATACCTACGCAGGTGACCTTTCATGACTGGGCATGTCTCTTAGACATGCCCTTTCACTAACTTAATGACTACTTACATAATCCTTAATTGAATATTTAATAATTATATTTGTTATATTCGTTATGAATTGTATTCATAACATTGCCCCTTCCTGCAAAAGCTTTGTCCTCAAAGCTTATAGTTGACACTTTTCTTCAGTTCAATCATGCACCGTTTTCTGCATTTGCTTTCGTCACAATTTAATATATCAACTTTTATTTATTTATTTGTTATGAATTGGCCCTTCCTTTAGAACTTTTTCCTCAACGTTTTATGGATAATAATTTCTTCATCTTGTATTTGTTAAAATACTATAATTTTCAGGAAATCGTCCTTCTTTTCTTTCCGAATTGGATTTAATTTCCTTTTCATCAATGATTGATTTCATTTTGTCTATTGAATTGAGTTTTTAGGGTTTTTAAGGTAACCCTTCCTAACTTTCTCTTCTTCTTTTTAATGAGGTTATTATTCCTTCAAATTTTCTTTTTTTTTTAATAATTTAATTAATTAAATAATTTTAATTATATATATATATATATATATATATATATATATATATATATTATTTTAACAATTGATTTTTTTTTAACTCTTTTTTTTTGTTGAAAGGTTACAACCCTAGTGAAACGTGGCTATTCACATATATTCACCTATAAAATATATGTCCACTTATGTGTATTTCTCCACGTAAAAGTAAACTTACCATTCACAAGAGATTTTTTATTCCTTTACTTCTTATTTTACCTTGCAAATACCTTGGGCAATTACCATGGGCTTCCAAAACCATGAGCTTGTAAACCACTGAAAGAATAATCAAAATAACCTTACCTACTCTTCCTTATTTCTATTTCCTTTTTAATTTTAATTTGTCTCGGTATGTATGTATATGTACTTCTTTATATATATCTCTTTTTTTCTTTTCTTATTTTTTATTTTGGAGCTATTTTCTTTTAATCTTTTTTTTTTTCCTTTTAATTTATTTCCCACTTTATGTTAACTTTTCTTCTCTCTTTTATTTTTTTAATTAATATATATATATATATATATATATATATATATATATATATATATTTTATATATATTTCTTCCTTTTTTTTTCAATTTTTATTATGGCTAAAGGCCTAGTGGCGAAAATGGAGAAACTCCAAGATTGATAGCGAAACGCTTCAGTCACGACGGCAACAAGGTTGACGATTTTTATGGTCAAAGACTTGTATCAAGGAGCGTATCTATGTGCAGCATAAGCGGCCAGAAGATTGACTGCTCTAATACTAAATGAAGCGAACAAAGTTCCTTCTCAAGTTAAAATACTCCAGAACACTTGGAATACAAATATATCCATGTGGATAAATATTATATTATAAAAGATATGAGATAGATAGATGATAAAATGTTACAATGAGGCCCTGCTTATATACCTACACAGGTGACCTTTCATGACTGGGCATGTCTCTTAGACATGCCCTTTCACTAACTTAATGACTACTTACATAATCCTTAATTGACTATTTAATAATTATATTTGTTATATTCGTTATGAATTATATTCATAGCATTTGCATTAGTAGTGGTGTTTATTTCTGTAATGAGTGTTGATTACTGCAAGTTGTTTTAAATTATTATTTTCTTTTTGGCGGCCCTCTTAGCCAACATGGCGTGCCAACATATTTCACACCTTGAATAGGAGAATTTTCACAAACTTCATCTCTTGCCTATGTAATGAAATCTTGATATATGCACCTAGTCCATAATGGTCATATTTCTTATCCATAGCCTCAAAACATTCCCAAATACATGGCATATTACATTTTTTATAAAAAACTCTACTAATGAAATACATGGGAATTTTTTAACATGACTACACAAGCATCAAACTAAATCCAATCCCTATATATATATATATATATATATATATATATATATGGAAAATATGGAAGCAATTTTGTACATAATGTAGATCATGGCACCGTTGAGCTAGTGGCAATGCCCCACACTCTCTTTTAGCACCTACGAGAGGATAAAATTTCATAGGTTCCCTTCTAGTTTGCATAAACTCCTTTCAAGTCTTCACTTTAATTTATGAGTACCTTTGGAGCTTGCTTTGACTTTGTTTTTCATGATCTTGTCAATCCTTCTAATATCCTACAGATTTCTTTTCAAAAAAATTGTACAAATGTTTTTGTCACCTCCTTAAGAAGTTTGTCTCTTTGTTACATTTCACATGAAACACATTTTCCCATGACACAACCTATTTTGCACAAAAAAATACTTTCCTATGATACAATATGTACTACATGAATTTTCTTCAGTCACAACATTTGACATCTTTAGAAAAATTTACCTTTGTGACAAATAAAATTTCTAGGCTTTAGGTAATACCAAGGTTACTTGGGAGCAGGAGCGGGAGCACCAGTTTGAAAATCTCCTGGTCCGGGAGTGTTTCGGGGAGTGTTTTATATATATATATATATATATGTCAAAAAAAGCATGTAGAATGATGAATTAGACATAAAACATAGGTTGAACCATATAAAATCAATCATCTATAAGTTATAATCTTCATCAACCACATCCATAAGTTAGAAACATACAACATATTGATTCTTGAGTTTCATGATTCATCAATCTTAAAGTTTCAAGCTTTCAGAATTCAATATATAACATTTATAATCATTGATTCATTGATCACCATTGTTGTAATTGTAAGCTAAGTGTAACCATTACAACAAATAATATTTAACATGATATGAAATGTTATAAAAAGAAACGAAATGAAACAACTTTCAATTTTCATGAAGCATCATATTTGTAATTCAAAATAAATTATAAACTCATAACTGCCAACTTCATAGTTTCAAAATTTAAACTTAAATTGTCATATATTGTTTAAAAAAAATATCTTCCATTAAATATGAAAAAGTCAAGTTTCAACCGTTATAAAAAGTTAAAAACTACTAGAAAATAGAAAAAGACTACTAAACTGTAAATCTATTTTATCTATTACTTGACCTCTTGCCATGAGAAATGTCTAATTTATGAACAGCTCATGGTAATGGTGGTCTTCCAACAGTCTCCAAGCGGGAAGTATTGCGACCATAACTAGAAGCCCCATGCCCTCCACATGAGGATGTAGGTGGAGGCTGCGTCAGCAAAGGAACAACTGTTGGAAGTCGAACACTAGCACTGGAACTGGCAGTACTATTGGATGGTGGGTGTGGCAATGGCATGCCTTTTGTTGCTTCATCCTCATCTCTCAAAAATTTTGCCTCCAATTCTTCCATATGTATATTTTTGTCCTCCAAATTATCGTCCTCTCTGTTGTTGTCCCAAACTTTATATGAGAGATCCTCATAAGCCCGATCACAATAATGACTCAACAACCTCAAGTTGTAGTGCACATAAACCAAGCTTTTTTCTTATTTTTCGTTGATTCTCTTTCTTCTCACATTATGGAAGAAGCTGTAGGTGCTCCAACACCTGTTTGTAGAAGAAGTATTTACAACCTGTGAGAGAATTTTTTTTTCCAATTTTGGAAAAATTCCCATGCCGCAATATGTATCCCACCATGTGAGAGCATCAAACATGTCTCTATATTACATTGCATGAAAAGAACCAAACAAACCAGTGCAATTAAAGTATCTACCTAATTCAAGGCGCAAATTAGCACACTCTTCCATGTCAGGGATCAACTTGTCTAATGCTTTCATATATCCCTCTTGTACCTCTGGATCTGTATCAGGTCTGATCCTAACCCCTCCCCCAGGTGCAGGTTGGTCCAACCAAGATGGAGAGTAGTATTTTAGCATAAGGATATATGCCAAAGCATGTAGTGGAACATTAAGTTTATTCCACCGTGCACACAAATATTTGGGAATAATTGAATACAAGTTTGGATATTTTTCCTTAACAACATCTTTTATTTGCCCCAACATGCTATCCATCTTCTCATACACCTCCCTAATCACTAGTTTATCTGTATCTGCAAAGATAATCATGTTATAAATGGGCTTGGTGAAATTCAAAATTTTCGTCATACACGCCCAAAAAAAAGGATCAAGAACAATGTCCTCCACTTGTTCAAAACGTTGCTTGTCAACTGATGTTGTTGCCCTGTCCTTTAATACCTTCTAGTGTGGACTTGATACCATGACATCCATTGACTCTCTTACCTTCAAAATGCGCCTAAAGGTGGGGTAGTAGCTAGAAAATCTAGTCTTTGCTATCTTCAACAACTCCAATGTTGAGTGACTGCAGAAAAGACCATGGGTATTTCTATGATTTGTAATAAATATTATCATTTTTTCCCTCTCTTGTACAAATGACCAAGCCATATGTATTGAGGTTGTTTATTCTTAATTATATCATGCATAAAAAGGTTCATTGTGTGAACCAAACACCCAGGACAAAATATGTTGGGGTATTTATCCTCAATAATTTCTCCCACAACCTTGCAATTAACAGCATTATCAGTGATGACTTGGATGAAATTGTATGGTCCAATATGTTAAATTTTTTCAATTAATGGTTCTGCAATGTTGATGTCGGTCTTGAAATTATCTGAATAATCATATGATGGAAGGAATATTGCACCACTAACAGACACAACAAGAACACTTATCAATGGTTTGCCTTTTACATTTTTCCATCCATCATATACAATGCACACCCCATGCTCATTCCAATAACTTGTCATTCTACTCAAAGAATGAGTTATTTTTGTTTTTTCATGATCAAGGCCCACGGTTCTAGCTTTGTCATACCCAGGGCTCTTGTATCCTTTGGGGGCATCATTAATGGAAAAAACCATTTCATGCCAATATGGTGAGTGAAGGACATTGAATGGTACCGCACATGCATAGAGAAATCGGAAAAAATTTGAATCCACATCACTCCTAGACCCTTCTTCAAGGAAATCGGATATGGTTCTATGCCTTGGAGAGATGTTTGGTCCAGGTTTGCCTCCATATCCACTGCCATGGGTGGAATTTGATGGACTTCTTTGTCCATGTTGTGATGGTGCATAAGATTCAATGAAACCCTTAGATCATTTAGATTTGTATTGGGACTCCTCCTCCTCCTCCCTTATGTATTTGGCTCTATATTTTGTTGACACACTTACACAATTTTTTATTCCTATATTTTTATCTCCATCCCATGGCCTTTTGCCACAAAGGTGCCTTATGGCATGGGTGTATGAACCTGTGTATTGTGTATTGCAATGGGGGCATATAAATTTAGATGTTCCACCCCCTTTCCATGCTTCAGGCCTAGTAATATATTTCCACAATGGTGTTTGGTCAATTTTAGTTAGTGTCACTATGGTCTCATTATCTCCACTCTCCCTTTCCGCCTCAGGTTGGTACTCCTCTTCAGGATTTTCATCTTATCCACTGTAATCCACTTCTTCATCCTCCTGTTCTGGAATAGGCCTCTTTCTCTTACTCTCCAAAACCATAATAACAAAAAACAAAACCAACATGAAGAAAATGCCAAGCCATATAGCCATGATGTTTCAAATTTCAACTTTAAAACTTCAAACTTTCAAGTTTTAATCTACAAAACAATGGAGGAATGCCAAATGACAATAGGAAAAAATGCAACATAGAAAAAAAATCAAATTTTCATTTTTCAACAAATTAAAATGCAATATATAAATAAATAAAAAATCATTTATTTCATTTAAAAAAAAATGAAAATGCAACATAGCAAAAAAAATTTCATATTTTTATTTTTTCAACAAGTTAACATGCAACATAGAAAAAAAAATCAAATTTTCATGTTTGAACAAATTAAGAACACAGAAAAAAATTAGATAATTGGTGATTGGACTACCCTACCTCTTTGTACTTTGATTATTTTTATCCCAAGTAGAGACCTCCAAGCTCCTTGCTGGTCAACCTCTCCTTTCCCTTGCTCTCTCCTCTCCTCTCCTCTCCTCTCCTCTCCTATCCTCCTTCCTCTTTCTCCTCTCTAGCTCTCCTCTTGCTCTCTCTCTTCTCAAAAATGAAAAATAGAATGGGAGGGAGGGTTTATTTCTTTCCCTCGCCTCCCCTGCCCTCCCTTCCCCCCAAATTTATGGGCCCCGTCGTCATTTTTCTCCTCCATGCATGAATGTCAGGCGGGAGTGTTTTTTGCGTTCGTGGAGCATTCACTCCCGAATGCTATCCGAGTGCTCCCTCCTTACAAAACAAAATGCTCCCAAAGCGTCTATTTTAAGGAGGGAGCACTCGAGGAGTGTTCGCTCCTGAGCGCTCCTTGAAATGCTCCCAAAAAGGTAGGGATAATTTTGACAGTATAGGGAGAGCACTCCAAAAAACAGTTTCGGAAGGGAGCATTTTTGGGATCACACTCCCTATGCACTCCCAAAGCGCTCTCGCTCGGAGCACGTTTTGGGAGCCGATTCGAGAGGGGGGGCGGAGGGGGGCTCCCGTACAACCTTGGGTAATACTTCACCGATACCCGTTTTACACATATTCAAATATTTCTATAATTACAAATCATACTATCACACAAATATTTCACATGCAACATATTCAGGTAGATTTAAGTTTACCAAAATCTCCTAAATTGATTCTTCATGTAATAGATCACATGAAAACATTTTTCACAAGATTCATCTCAAAATTAATTTATTCTTTCAGCATGATGTTTCATGACCACAATATTTGTCTTAGGGTGATATATCACACAATGTTTTTGATGATATACATCATATTTCACCAAAACCCCCTTGTAACACCCCAATTTTGATCCCTAGAATTAAAAATCTATAATTTTAAATATTATAAATAGACAAAGACAAGTGATGTAATAGGCAAACGTTGCATATTGAAATTAATAAAATGAAATGGATCACCAACTATAAGATATGCGTGGACATAGTTATATGGGGATATGATTATATATGAGAGGGGATAAAGGGGGGTCCAAATGGAAATCCAAAGGCCTATTATCCCATGTAATTTTGATAAGAAATTATCTTTATCATATCATCTCCCTTTGACATATCAAAGCCCAATCATTGAATGCATGTGCAAGGTTGGTAGAAGAGTCTAACTCAATTAGTTATTGAAGTATGGGGGTAAGTATATTCTTATATGAGGTAATCATTGAATGCATGTGCAAGGTTGGTAGAAGAGTCTAACTCAATTAGTTATTGAAGTATGGGGGTAAGTATATTCTTATATGAGGTTGGTGAGAAAGTCAGTTCATTTATCTATGATAGCATGGGATGAGTAAAATCATATTTGGGAAGAGTGAGTGTTAAGAAAGCATGGGAGAGAAGGAGAGAAAATTCAAGTAGAATGTGTGGAAAATTACACAAGTATAAATAAGGGGAGATAAATGGATTTTATTGCTAGGACGTAAAGAAGGAAACCATTACACTATATTGAGGATAACTTGTTTAATCTAGTCATTATGATAAGATCTAGGCTAGTATGCATGTGAGGATATCTTATTAAAAAATCATAGAGAGGCTATGTAAAGGATTCTATGTGCAGTCTTGTAAAATTTGAATTTCCTGAAGTCCCCAACTAAGAAATTCTTGGCCAATTTTATGTTGTAGCTTGCAAGGGGATGAGATATAATATCTCATCCCCTTGCAAGCTACAACATAAAATTGGCCAAGAATTTCTTAGTTGGGGACTTCAGGAAAGGGGATGAGATATTATATCTCATCCCCTAGCTTGCAGGGGAAGAAAGCCCTGTCATTTTCTAATTTTCCTTAATCAATGGGAGGGTAGAAAGAAATAAATTTATGAGGATATTGAAGAAATCATCTTCCTTAATTTCTTTGAAGCTTTAATATCATCACTAATATATCCAATTTTTATTATGCTTCCCCCCTCTATTTTGCCCTAAAACACGTTTAAGATTCATTTTTTAATTCTTACTAAGATTCATGTTGACCCATTTTTTTTCCTAGGATCTCTGTGTACATTTTATTATGTCTATTAGTTTTGGGATTTCTAGGCTTACTTACTAGATTCATTAATCTCAAAAATAAAGGAGCCATGATAAAAATACATTTATGATATTCCTTTTATTTATAACTTGGAAGTAAGTGTAACCTCATTCTTATAGTTCTACCTTTATAATTCAACTTGATTTCATGCATGTTGACAACCTTTCACTAAATAATGTGAAGCTCCATAAGGAAGGAAATAGAGGAAATATTAAATTGTGAGTGCAAATAGAATCATACTTCATAGCAAACAAATAGAGATATAGGGGAAATCATTTAATTCATTAATTTCTTTTTTCCATAGAATGAAAAGGAAGTATCTACATGTTTGAATTATTTCAATACAAACTAGCTATACATGCTATTAGTGTTTTGGAGAAAAGTTGTGCCAAAATCCACTTATATGTAAGCTATTGTTTCCTACATAGACCAAGAAACATTTGATTAGTACAAAATAAAAAATAAATAACAAGGAAATTAATGATATATAACATGAGATATTCAAACTACGATGCAAAGACAAAAACATGAAAAGAAAAGAGTTTGGGAAATAAGGAATCTCTATATTGGTGTAGTATGGGTACAATATCTCCTAGAGACACTAAAGGGAGACTTGGAGACAATGGTCACTTGGATCTCCTAAAGGAGGTTCCTCCTTATATTTTAATTTTAATCTATCCTCAAGAAGTTTCTTCGACGCTCTTGAATGATGAGCTCCAATATCACAAAGTAATTCCAATTAGGAGGCAATTTGGGCAGCATAACCTTGCTATTACTTATCTTCTCCAATGGATTCCCAATGTAGTGGTATTTATAGGCCAAGGTACATTACTTGTACCGATTTGGTTGATTGATGAGATTGTATCTTCGAGTGATCCTATCATTTGGGTAGGATATGAGATGACTCCTTTGGGGGCTCCATAAATCCTTTTTAATGATGTAGAGGATTGAGAATAAGGAACCTAACCTTGTAATTCCACCTAATAGGGATAATTTAAGGGGGCTTTGCATGCAGATATCTCAAATGTAACTTCCTATAGATCCACCTAATACAATTAAAGGGAATATCATGGGAATCCATGAAAACTTAAAAGACTATATTTGCATATATTAATTAAAGTGTAAGTAGTGACAAGTAATCATTTTCTTGTGAGCACTTGATTTTTTGACGTTTAGGAAACTTTAATATTGATTATATTTGATAAATTCTAGCCTTTATTATCACATTTTCATATATAATTTTTTTGCAATAATAAATTCCCCTTAATGTATGCATTTTGGAGCAAACATATAGCCAATACCGTCACATTTGTTTTCTTCACTGTGAGTCCTCATGCTTCTTGGGAGAGATACCATGTTTCGAGAGAGAGAAAAAGAGTCCTAAAAAATTAACTATGGGATCCACTGTTGAGTGAAATATATACAATATATATGTGTGGAAAGAATTTCCCATGCTTGTGATCATTTCTATTAATATTATGGTTGTATATGTGTACAAGAAGATTCTTGCCAAAAATGTTAAGAACATAATCGTTGATGTTGAAGTAATGATTAATTTGCCTTCAAGGGTTCCCATGATAGAAGATAGTAATAATGATGAACATGAACCAATTTCCTAGGAATGAATAGTTATGACGATATTGTTAGCTAAAATATGATGACTCAATGCATGGGTGTTTAACCGAAATAGGAAACTACAACTGTCGCAAAGTGTGACACACCCCATCATGAAACATTGATGAAGTCAAATTTCTGAGATGATGATGAAATTAGTGGGAAATTATGACTCCAAATGTTCTATCTAGGGTTAAAATTGAGACATGGTAATGAAAACCAAGGTACCACTTCATTCCTTGAAAACGAGAACTAAGTTTGACAGGAAGGAATACAAACATGTGATTGTTTGGGGAAAGAGGTTCTCTAAGAAATCCTCTTGAAACAAGTTTATATTTTGAACCATGATGAGGCATAGATGTCATGGTGGATGATGTTAATGAAAAATAAATGGATATTATATACTTTCCATCGTTGGAGAAAAATGGTGGTGGGGACAATGAAAGCAAACTGAGGTAGGCATGCTCCCATAGTCAGAAGGATGTTTGGGGGAGTGAAAAATGGTTTCTATGATTGAAAAAAGTGGGTTAAATGAAATATAGTGTGATGGATATGGGTGGAAGAGGGTCACAACAAAGATCCAATATTGATAAGATGAGGTGAAAATGTAAGTGCTCCAGCCAAAGGAAACTCATGACTACGACTAGGTAGCATGTGAAGAAGAGTGTGAGGGGTGAATTCCTTGCTTCCAAAAATTATTTGTAAACTTTCCAAAAGAATATAATGGTGATTTGGAATTTATAAGCATGGAAACAAATTCCATAGAATCTAATAGTCTTCCTGAGGGCGCAGGGAAGTGAAAAAAAAGGGTGGGGCCCCCAATTATTGGTCTCCTTATGGGGGTGTTGACTGAATGATAATCATTCAAATTTTTTTCTACTAGAGGGGGTGGGAGAGGCCAAGTGTGAAAATTTGTGGAAAATTTATGATTATAAAGTAGATGGGTGTTGGGGAATAGAAAAGGGTAGTTTATAATGATATGAGGAAGAAGATGAGGCAATCACTTGAAAAATGTGAACACTTGATTCGTAGGTGAGGTAATACTATGTGGGGAAATCCATGGGGGTGAAATACTACAAACAAAATGTAGGAATTAGGCTAAGTGCAAGTAGAGGATGTCGAAAAACATCATTGGGGCATGGGGGATGTTATACTAAATCTACGACTGTGGAGAAAAGTATCTTCCCTAGACTGGGTGGCCTAGCCTAGAACAATATAAAGACAAATAATCTAATGTTTTCCTTAAAGTAAATAGGCAATGGGATGAAGCATAGCTGGAATCCGTCGTATGCTTCACTCCTTTGTTTTCTTGTACGCTCCAATCCTAGCTCCAATCACTATAATTAGAACCTGCAAAGTCAAAAAACACAAGCCAACAATCTATGCTATCTATGTAGCATCATCTAATAAATTTATTAAATGGATCAACATGGCATTGAAATAAACGAAATAATAACATCGCTTATAGGAAAATAAATAAATATTTGCATTAATAGAAATAGAATGAGTTGCAACCAAATATAGGAGTTGATCTTGTAGAAGATCTCCTCCAATTTGACTTGTCCTTATTTTCTACAAATTGTACCTATATTTCACCCTAATGCATGGAATAATGGCTCTCACAGTAGTAGCATGAGGGTAGAATATCTCCAAAATCTAGTCCCTAGCTTGTAGATGGCCACAAATATATAAAAAAGGATGGTAAGTTGAGAATTTTTATCCATTTACCAATCTAGGCTTGAGATCAACTCGTGATGGGAGGATGATCTCAAGGGATAAGGGATGAAATCTCCAAGGTAGGATAGGATAGGATTCGAGTCTTTCATCCAAGGTAAATAGTTATAACGACTCCTAGAAGCTTCTGAAAGAGTAAGCTTCGAGATTATTTTTATTTTTCCCAAATTTCTAGAATCAACGCACCCTTAACAAAGGGAAACTTGTAGGTGATCACCCCACCCCAGCAAGGGACAACCTGTAGGTCAACAGGAGTTTCCAAGGAAGAAGAGTGTGTTGGTCCTTAAAATAACTGAAATGAAGCAGATTAAGGCATAAACTCAAGGATTGGGAAGAGTCATTCTTAGGGCTTTGTGCAAGGATGGTGATAATGGGTATCAGGGTGTTGATTGATCCAGTTTGTAGGTTTATTGACCATATGTGACAAAATTTCCTATAAAAAATCCCCCCCCCTAAAGAACAAAGTCAGAAATGTCAACTGATGACTGAAGTTATCATACTTTGTGATAGTTCAGGATCAAGAACAACCGACAAGATCATCTTCTGTTACAATAAATTTAAATCATGACATATTTGCTAAGGGAGGCATACCCATACTTAGCACATAAGATAAAATTACATGTACATTAATAAAACGACAAGTACACTGAATAAAAATGGTGGACCCATGACTGGATGAATGTCTGAGTGGTCATAACCATCATTCAATGTAATCTTGTATTAATCTTGAAATCACAGCCCAGATGGATGAAACTATATCCAGTGTCTTCTATCTCATTCACATGATCGTCCAATGTACATGTCTAACCATGTGAATCAATGAGCTAGAGTTGAACATGTTAGACACCATTTGATTATTGACCAATGATGTAATTCGTTAACAGACTTGAGAGAAACCATCGTTGATGTTAATGGATCTCAAGTTACCATAGTACAATCTGTATGGTGTGAATAAATGAGCTTAAGTCAAACACCACACAGAACCTTTCGGTTAAAGGCCAATGATGTAAACATGTCGCATAGAGTGAGGAAAATTTCCATTGATGTATGCAAGCACCAAGGTACCAAAGGGTTGTTTTTAAGTCAACTTCCTGGATAATGAGTTGATGTCGACAAGAAGCAACCCATTGCAGGAGGGCTTTGATGTATCCCCCATCAACAAACTTAAATAGGCATCATGATTTTGAGATAGAATGAAGTTGATACAGAATTAGATAAATAATGATAGACATGGAATGAAGGCTTAAGAATATTGTAGGAGAGATTGTCTGAATTAATTCTGTCGAACACAATGACGACATTGAATGGATTTGGAAGCATTGACTCAAAACCGAAAATGGAGGCTTTGAAATGGTATGATGAACCAAAACACAAGAATAATTCCCAACCCAAAAACCATGGGGATGAAGTGGAAGAGTGTCATGATCAAGAGTGACTCGCTACCATTAAAAGGTGGAGTACCTTGTTTTCCTAATTTCCCAAACCATACTAGTCAGTACCTCTTTATTTTTTAACAAGCTTGAGGAGGATAACATATGCTTGATCAGTAAGTTCATCCTTCAGATGAATCCCTCCGAGTATTTTTAATGAACCATGAGAAGGAGTGGTTAGATATCGTCATGAGCAACAAGTCCATTGTTGTTTGATGTTTTAACAAGTCCAGTGAAGATAAAACTCAACATCTTTTTCATATTTAAAGATTTTGAAAAAGAGGCGAAAAATAAAACTCCAGATGTTCCTTTTCATAGATATTTTGTTGATTTCAAAAAGATAGAAAACAATACCCAAGAGAGCCTCTTATTCATTTTCAACTAAGGTATTAATCATTTTTTCATAAATAGTTTATCTTAGTCTAGAAAATTGTTAAACTTATACTGAGTAGACGTATTTTCATTTACTTTAACGAGTGCGAAAATAAAAGTGCTTAACAATATTTTCATATTTTGGGAGTCTGAAAAGAGCTAAAAGAGGACTCTTGGGGGTTCCTTTTTCGCGGGTTTACGAATCCCGAAAAAGTGATAAAGTATGCTCCCCGGTTAAAATAATCTATTCAAAACATGACAAAATCCCTCAAATAGTTGTCAGCCTGCTTAGAATACAAAAAAAAAGGAATTTAAAAAATATTTTTTTCCAGATAAAAACAAACCATTACTAGGTAAAAACATTAAATATGATAAAATAATGGCAAAATGACCATAAGTAATCAATATAACTATTCATTTTTTACCATTTCACACTTTCCTTCAACAGTGAGAGCTCTGAGTACTTTTTTCCCTAAATCTTCTGCAGCTGATTGTGGCCAATCTGTTGGATCATTTCAAGTGTCATCACTTCTAGGTAGGAGCTAAAACCTTTCTTTTTCATTTAATGGTTTCATTTTGTGATTTCATGCAATTTTTTTTGTATTTTTGAGGGCCCTGGGGTTTTAATAACTCACCTTTGGACCAATATAGCCTCCTAAATTCAAAAGGAGCGTTGCATATAGGCGATGATGCACTGCAGGGAGGGGTGCAACACATTGCCTCTCCTTATAGGGCATCATTAGGTGGAAATACTAAGTTTTATTTAACATTTCCCTTAAAAAAATTTCAAAATTTTTGCATGGAAAAGATCCTAATGAATCTCTTGTTGATGTTGCAGATATTCATTATCACAAAATGGCCTTTTCATCAAGAGAAAGAGAACATGAAGAACATGACATGAATGCATCAAATGAGCCTGCTACCATCCAGACACTTAAAGACTATGAACTATTGAAATTTTTCTGGTTACCTGGTATGAGGAAACAAATGGAATTACTAGAGTACCTTGTTTGTTCATAGGATGTGCAAGCACATGCATTTAGGTTCGGGGAACATTTGCTCAATATAAAGGTAGAGAACACATATTTTATGATAGCTTTACCCATGAGAGTTGCCCCCATCTCTCTCCTATGTGGGAGAAGGGGTGGAGAAACAGTGAAAGAGTATATTGTCGCTCATTGTAGACCTCGATCTCAGCCGACTAGGGATGCAAAAATTAACATAAAAATATGTGACACATTTTCCATTAAAAACAATACTATTCATCATTTTCAGATTTGCTAGCGACTCAACACTTCATGTAGCCAGTAGAACATACATGCAGTACGGTTTGGAGTGTTTGGAGCCAACAATATTCAACTAGAGTGAGAGGGTGTTGGTCAATATTAAAGAACAAGTGTCTAAAGAAAGAGAAGGAAAATTGAGAAATTTTTTCTATGGTTCAATCTTGATCTCTTTTTCCCGAGAGAAGATTCCATTATTGCTTCCTAAACATATCATGCTCGAGCCCATTGATCTGAGGGTTCCACAAATGAGGAGGTGGATAGATCTTATGTCCCGACATGCAGGTCCATCGGTGATCAACTTCTCACTAGACTTATTTAGATGGCTGCGTAGACAGTTCATTATGATAGATGGTTATCCATACACAGGGATGGATTTTTGTGGTGACCCTGAGCTCGTGCATCCTCAGGGTGAGAAATGGGGTGCTACAGGTAATATATTTTAACCATTTAAGTTTTCTTAAGTTTTACAATTTTTTTTTGTGTTTTTGATGTTACCAAGACTTAAAATATTGATTTGCTCATGTAGATATTATGCTTTTTCAACTTATAGGTGCTTCATATCTATGTTGTGCAGGAGATCCACAACAAGAAGTATCACTAGTACAGGTTGATTCAGAAGGACAAGATGCACTATAGGATCTCAATGTAGTTGAGACCCTAGCAAAGGTGGAGCGTCACATGGAAGGGTTGACATACAGGATAGATGAGACAGTGTTCGACAAGATTCCTATGCGATTTCAGTGACACACTATCAGAGTGCCTATCCATATTAGTTGGCTACTGCGCAAGATATCTTGTGTAGTGGAATGTTATCATGAGAACTATCATTAGTCTATTGGGGGCTTATAGTCATATTTTCATGTAGTTTTTGATATGGGTCGTGTGGCCATATGGGTCTGTGTTCCTATTATTTATTTCAATGGATGTGATGTGCACTGAAAATTATTTACATTTGTTGCAAATGTCTCTCTAAAACATGATTAGCTAGTGCATATTTTAGTGTATTTATATTTCTAGACATATGTCTATATTGGATGAAATCAAAGTGTCTTTCTAGAAGGCGAACCCTTAATAACATGAAAAGGATGGTGGGACTTCAATTCTGATGAAAAGACAACATATACCATGTGAAATAACATTAGATAAAAGCTCGATCACTGTGCTATACTCAGTGATATTTTTGGTAGAGTGACCGATAGAAATCCCTCATAGACTCACTAACTTTCCATTTGGAGAAAAGATAGCCCACGTTGTGGAAGATAGGTTCCGAGTACTCCAACTAGAACTATTAGCATAGATGAAATATGGTTCAAGGAATGCCAACATATGAAAACCAAATGTAAATGGTATCAACAGAAACCGTAGGAAACTCTGAAGAGGTTGCACATTGCTAACAGACTCAACACATCTATATAAAGTAAGTACACAATGTACTACGCATAGGATCAAGCATAGTATTTCTTAAGGTACATCCCATTCCTAGGCTACGATAGTGGAACTCCATCAAAATCGACTATCTCATAGGTCCCTTTAGCAAGAACATGCTTGAAAATATATGGACCTAGCCATATAGGTTGGAACTTCCTTGATCCTAATTTGTCAAACTCTTGATCATATATAAGGACAAGGTCTCCTTGTGAGAAGACACAAGGCTTGAAAATTTTGTCATACTGCGCCTTGACATGTTTCTTATAGGCTTCATTAGCCATGAAGCATCTCACCAAATCTCATCTAAATGGGTCAGATGTAAGAGACATTCCTCTTCTACAGAAGTGGAATGAAGAAGTTCTACAACTAGTTTTATGAATCTCACATTCAATTGGAAGGATTTCTTCAAGACCATAAACCAATTGGAAATGTGTGAATCCAGTAGTAGTCCTAACATAAGTTTCGTACACCCACAAGAAAACATAAAGAATCAAATTCCAATCTGATTGATGGACCCCTATCATACGTTGAAGCATCATTTTTAGAACTTTTTTATTGGCCTCAACTTTCCCATTAGGTTGAGGGTAGTAGGGAGTGTAAATTTCATGAGAGAGTTCCAGCTTGGCAGTGAGTTCAGTCATCATGTGATTGAGAAAGTGCTCCTTATAATCCATGACTATGGCTTGTGGAACACCAAACCATGCAATGAAATGATTGAAGAAAAAATATACAGTCGTTTCACCAGTATTATTAAATGTAAGCATTACCTCGACCCATTTAGTAAAGTAATATACCACTACGATGATATAGCCAATCCCCTCGATTGAGTGAGGGTTACATGTCATGAAGTCAATACCCCATTTTGTATGAGGACCTATGACGATAACTATTGAGATTCAACAAGATGATGAGCTTAGTGAAAAGAGTCGCCTTCACTAAGTGGGCCCGCAGGCTATTTCTGGCGCAAAGTCTATTTTTAGACTATGTCTATTTTTAGACATGTCGATCATATTCTATGAGTTGCAGGATGCTATTTGTGGATGGTTGGTCAAGTTGTAAAAATATATGGACTTATATTTTTAGACTGCCAGTCTAAATATAGATATGTCGAATATTATTAGCTCTTAATAATATTTGGACTCTAAACATTATCTTATTCTCTTGGAGCACTTCAGTTGAGAGCACAGATGTGGAAAAAAAGCTGAAAGAAGGAATTACGCTATTCCTGAGGGTTTACTGGAGCTATTTCATGGAGGACTCAGTTAGAACTTAAGTGGCAGAGTTTGGTGGAGTTGGAGAAGTAGTTGGTGGAGTTGTATTTAGTTTAACTCAGTTAGACTCAATTGAGCTAGTTGTATCTAGTCTAACTGATTGATACGCTAGTGAGAGTGGAGTGAATTAATTAGTTAATTAATTCACAAATAATAAATCATTAATCAATTGAAGAATACATCAGTTAACTACAGTGCATGGCAGTTTCAGTGGATACTAGTGGAGAGATAGGTGAAAGAGCAAGGGTGACTATCAGTTGTGACTATAGTGATGCATTGATTGCATCCAACACTCAGTGGAGATGCCAATGAGTATTGCATGAGAAATTCTAGAGAAATTTGAACTCATTCAGAGCCATTCTTCGGCAGGGATTGCGCAGTAGAGGTAGGCTAGCAGGTGGCAAAGATCGGTGCATGGATTTGCAAGATTAGGCCTGATTAGTGTGTAGCGATTGTATTGTACTGAGAGCTTGATATGATCAGCTTTGTATGAGGATTGTTACATGATATCTATGACATATATTATATACAGATAGTTGGGGTTTTCAGCTTCAGCTTTCCTCGTTAAACAATTAGCACGTGTGAAGTCTCTTAGTATACTGTGCATTGCAATCTTGATTTAATTTCCGCAAATGATCAATGGTGGAATATATTATGTATTTTGCATGAATATAAAATAGTGTGAGATTAGGAGAATCTTGGACATATAACACATAATTTATATAATTTCTACATGGTATCAGAGCAGTATTGATAATTGGATGAGATTGCAATTATTGAAGTAGTTGAGTTTTGTGCTGGTGGAATTCGGATTTGCTGCAGTGTTTTCTTGGTGTCGAAGTTGAGCATTCATTGAAATGTCTTTCAATGGATCGCGATTGGAGTATGCCCTTAATGGGAGCTTGAATTACATAGCATGGAAGGACAGGATGGAGGTAGTGCTGCATGATAATGGGTTGAAGGAGTTCATAGATGCTGATATTCCGAAGCCTGCTTCTAGCGGTGCAGCCGCACTTGACGCATGGAAAAAGAAGGTAGAAAAGTGTCAAAGGATTCTGTTGGAAGGTGTGAAGGACCACATTTTGTCCAACCTTCACGAGAAATCCACTCCATTCTTAATGTGGGAGGATTTGACAGACTTGTTCCAAAGCAGAAGTGACCAGAGGAAGTTGGTGCTTAAAGACAAGCTCAGAAAAATAAAAAAGGAGAAAGGCGACAGTATACCAAAATACCTCACGAAGTTTGTCCACTGCAAGGATGAGCTCGGAAGTGTGGGGGTTATTGTTGATGAAGAAGAATTGGTGAGCTTGGCTCTCCTTGGGCTTCCGAAGAGTTGGTATAGCTACAAAGACTCTGTCAATGGACGGGAGAAACTGCCAGGATGGGAGCGAATTTGGTCAGATCTTGTGCAGGAGGAGATAAGGCGGGGTACTAGGGATCGATCTTCATTTAAGAGTGAATATGAAGAAATTTTTTCTTTGGCTGCAAAATCAAGGAAAGGGAAGGGGAAGAAAAATCCTTCTCAATCCGGTGCGAAAGGCAAGAAGCAGGATTTGTCCAAGGTGAAGTGTTTTCACTGTCACTAGCATTGGCATTTCACCACTAATTGCCCACAAAAGAAGAAAAATAAGAGCGATGCTGGTTCTGTAGCAGGAGAGGCCTTAGCCTCACAGTTTGAGCTCAATTTTTCTTTGATCGCATGCTTGGTTTCAAGTGTGATGGGATCGGTGTGGTTTCTTGACAGTGGTGCGTCTTTCCATATGACCGGAGACAAAGATTTGTTTAGTGATCTGGAGGAAAAGGATCTTAGAGTGCACATCGAAATGGGCGATGATGGTAGATATAGTGCGACTGGTATCAAGACCATTTCCTTTGAGAGGGATTCCAGTAAACCTTTCATCTTGAAGGATGTCATACATGTTCTAGGATTGAAGAAGAATCTGATCTTCGTGGCGATGTTGGAAGACAAGGGTTACAATGTTGTCTTTAACGAGGGAAAAGCCTTCCTGCGCCATAAAACAACTAGTAAAACCAGGAGGATAGGGATTCGAGTTAAGAATCTTTATCAATTGCAGGTAGATGGCTGCACTACAATGGCAGACAAAGCAGAAGGAGTGGTGAGTCGAGATGAGGGCGAATTGTGGCACAGGAGATTGGGCCATCTTCACCATGACACTTTGAAAATTTTGCAGCAGATTTCTACCAGGCTTCCCAAAGGTACACTTGCACAATCAGATCAGTGCAAGGGATGTACTTTAAGAAAATTTTTGAAGACCATTTTTCATGAGAAGGATAGTCGTGCCTCGACGATCCTTGAGACAATTTGCACATACGTGTGTGGACCTTTCTCGGTTGCTTCAACAAAAAAACACAGGTATTATGTAATATTTGTTGATGATTTTTATCGTAAGTGTTGGATCTTCTTCATGTAGAAGAAGAGTGAGACATACTCAAAGTTCTGTGAGCTCAAGGCGCTGGTTGAGAAAGAGTCGGGGAAGCAAGTGAAAGCTCTCTGGAGCGATAATGGTGGTGAATACATCTCTGGTGAATTCAAATACTTTTGTAGCAAAGAAGGAATTTGAAGAGAACTCATAGCGCCTCATAACCCACAGCAGAATGGGGTCATAGAGAGAAAGAAAATAATGATTGTGGGTGCTGCATGGGCGATGTTGCATGATCAGGGCCTTCCCATACACTTGTGGGTTGAGGCATGCAACACTGCAATTTATGTGAAAAACCGTTGTCCCCATAGAGTACTTGGCATGAATACACCTGAAGGGGCGTTTTCTGGTAAGAAGCCTAATATTTCTCATTTGAATATTTTTGGCTTACCTGTTTACATTCATGTGACGAAGGATGCTAGGAAGAAGCTGGAGCTGACCACAGAGGTTGGGATATTTGTGGGGTACACAGAAACACCCCACAATTATCTTGTGTATTTTCTATACAGTCGAATGACTGTCATGCGACGAGATATCAAATTTCATGAGGAGAAGCCATGAAGTTGTCGCTTGAGAGCGAGCTACACTTGCATGCAGAGGAGGAGCTACTTGTTCCTAAAGACGAGCCTCAAGATGTGGATCAGCCACAAGAGGAGGTTCATGGAGTGGAAGAAACCACTCATGCAGTGCCAAACATCAGAGGGCAGAAGCACACTACAGAAGCTGAGCGACTGAATCTTGATGTAGTGTAGAATGTAGGAGTTCCTACATCACAGTGCAGATAGAGACAGTCACTTGACCGATTTACTGGATACATGGCTCTGATGAGCAAGTGTATCATGATGGAGCCATCCTCTTTCGAGGAAGCTGTGGAGGATCCCGCATGGGTATATTCCATGGTGGAATAGTATGATTCGATTGTCAAAAACAGTGCATGGGAGATTGTCCCAAGGCCGGAAGGGAAATCAGTGGTAGGTTCGAGATGGATCTACAAAGTGAAGAAAGTTGCTGATGGGAGCATTGAGAAGTATAAGGCAATATTTGTTTCCCGAGGCTTCTCACATATCGAGGGGATCAACTATAAATAAACCTTTGCACCTGTCGCAAGGTATTCTTCTATACGGACCATCCTTGCTCTCTCAGCGCAAATGGTTGGCACATTCATCAGATGGATGTGAAGACTATGTTCCTCAACAGAATCATTGAGGAGGAGGTGTACATTGAGCATCCTTAAGGATTCAAAATGTTCAGCAGCGAGTCGCATGTGTGCAGGCTCAAAAGAGCATTGTATGGGCTGAAACAAGCACCTCATGCTTGGTGCACACGGATAGACAGTTATTTCACCGGACTTGGTTTCGCCAAGACTGAGGCGGATCCAAACCTATACCAGATTGTGGTGGAGGGTAAGATTTTGATCATTGTGCTTTATGTATATGATTTAATACTAACGAGTGATGAAATTTTGATACACTCATGCAAGGTATCTTGCAAAGGAGTTTGAGATGAAGGACTTGGGCCTCCTTCATTATTTCCTGGGATTAGAAATTTGGCAGCGAAAAGGTGAACTGTTTGTGTCTCAAGGAAAGTACGCCTAGGAGATACTGGAGAAGTTTCACATGCAAGGCTCTAAGCCTATCGACACTCCTCTTCCTAGTGGTTGGAGAAAGAAGGATGCTACATCGGTAGAGGTAGTGGATGCCACTATTTATCGACACTTGGTTTGTTCGCTCATGTATTTAGTCAATACATGACCGAACATATGCTATACTGTGAACCAACTTTCACAAGCGATGGTGAAGCCTACAAAGCTCTTTTGGAAGGCAGGCAATCATGTCCTAAGGTATCTCAGGGGCACATCTGGGTATGGATTGTGGTACAAACAGTCAGATGAAGTGAAGCTACATGGCTTCACGGATGCAGATTGGGCAGGAAGCCCAACAGATAGAAAGAGCACATCTAGAGGGATTTTCAGTATCGTATCTACAACAGTTTCTTGGTACAACAGGAAACAAAGATCCATGGCACTCAGTTTAGCGGAGGCTGAGTACATGGCGGCAAGTTTGGCTACATGCGAGGCTATATGGATGAGGAAGATCCTGGTCAGTTTGTTCAATTATCATTTAGATCCTACTATGATATATTGTGATAATCAAAGTTGCATTAAACTCTTAGTTAATCCAGTATTTCATGATAGATCTAAACATATTGACATTCGGTATCATCATATCTGAGATTTTGTGCAGTGGAAGATCATGTTGCTTTAGTACATTCCTATGGAGGATCGGGATGCAGATATTCTGATGAAGGCACTCACCAGGAGAAAATTCGAATACCATAGAGACAGGATCGGGGTGACATATAATCCCTATATTTTTGAGAGGGAGTGTTGAGATTCAACAAGATGATGAGCTTAGTGAAAAGAGTCGCCTTCACTAAGTGGGCTCACAGGCTATTTCTGGTGCAAAGTATATTTTTAGACTATGTCTACTTTTAGACATGTCAATCATATTCTATGAGTTTGAGGATGCTATTTGTGGATGGTTGGTTAAGATGGAAAAATAGATGGAATTCTATTTTTAGACATTTTGGGCGGAGTTTATTTTTAGACTGCCAGTCTAAATAAAGATATGTCAGATATTATTAGTTCTTAATAATATTTGGACTCTAAACATTATCTTATTCTCTTGTAGCACTTCAGTTCAGTGCATAGATGTGGCACAACAGCTGACAGAAGGAATTACGCTATTCCTGAGGGTTTACTGGAGCTATTTCATGGAGGACTCAGTTAGAACTCAAGTGGCAGAGTTTGGTGGAGTTGGAGAAGTAGTTGGTGGAGTTGTATTTAGTTTAACTCAGTTAGACTCAGTTGAGCTAGTTGTATCTAGTATAACTGATTGATACACTAGTGATAGTGGAGTGAATTAATTAGTTAATTAATTCACAAATAATAACTCATTAATCAACTGAAGAATACATCAGTTAACTATAGTGCATGGCAGTTTCAGTGGAGACCAGTGGAGAGATAGGTGAAAGAGCAAGTGTGACTATCAGTTGTGACTATAGTGATGCATTGATTGCATCTAACACTCAGTGGAGATGCCAATGAGGATTGCATGAGCAAGGCTGGAGCAATTCTAAATCATTCATAGCCATTCTTCAGCATGGATTTTGCAGTAGAGGCAGGCTAGCAGGTGGCAAAGATCGGTGCATGGATTTGCAAGATTAGGCCTGATTAGTGTGTAGCGATTGTATTGTACTGAGAGCTTGATATGATCAGATTTGTATGAGGATTGTTACATGATCTCTATGACATATATTATATATAGATATTTGGGGTTTTCAGCTTCAGGCTTTCCTGTTAAACAACTGTGTTAATGTGTGTGAATTTTTATTGTTTCATGTGTGCATTGCAATCTTGATTTAATTTCCGCAAATGATCAATGGTGGAATAGATTTTGTATTTTGCATGAAGTTAAAATAGTGTGAGATCAGGAGAATCTTGGACATATAACACCGAATTTATATAATTTCTACAATAACATAATGCAATGGAGAATGTGGAGCATGGGTATTACGATCATAAATATGGCATGCATGACACTTTTGGACAACGAGAATACAATTGAGAAATATCGTAGGCCAAAACTACCCAACACGTAGGATCTTCTAGGCGGTGGAATAACCAAAAAACCCATTGCCACATGCCCCTGAGTGGAATTCATTGAGTAATTTTGTGACCTCCTCATGTGTGAGGAAACTTCATAAAACCATATCAATACCACCATGATAAAGGGTGTCGCTGACGGTGATGTAATTCTTGGCTTGATATTGAATACGTTGCTCCTAAGTGCGAAAGGTATCAGACTGGAAAGTTTGGTTCTGGAGATATATAAAAATGTGTCCATAGCATGGGCAAGATGATGATATCAGAAAAAATGATTCGTCTGGGATGGAATCCTCAGACGTCGATTCAAAATCAACAGAGAGAAGGTCACATATTAGCTCAAAAAAAAATAAAGATTTCATTGATTTAGATTTGATGAATTCCAAATAACACTCCTGTAGGATAACGATCCATTTATTATTCCCCCCCAACAATTGACTTGATAAAATATATTCCATAGGGTTGCAATCTGAAATAATTGTAGTTTTCAGGACAAATATATAATGATGAAACCTTTGGATGGCTTGAACAACCAACAAGGCTAACATTTCTATGTGGGTATACTTGATTTCAGTATCATTGAGATTCATACTCAAATAATAAATGGGATTTTCAGTCCCTAAATCATCTTCCTGGACTAATACCATTTCTATAGTAGTAATGGAAGTAATAAGATCCATGGAATAGTCACGCTGGTAATCAGGGGGATATAATAGAAATGTCGAAACCAATACATATTTCAGGGCATCAAACGCATTTTGAGAAATGTTGTCCCAATGGAAGGGAACCCATTTCTTAAGTAGAAAAGTGAATGCTTTGGTCAATTATACATAATTATAGACAAACCTCCGTAGAAAGTTAGCCTTTCCTTGGATTCGCTGAAGATGAACAAGAGTAGAAAGTGCATGCAGATCAATGATTTCTAGAACTTTTAAAGGATCAATACAAATTCCACGTTTTGAAATGACAAAAGGAAGAATTCATCTAGAAGTAGAACACACATTTTTGTGGATTAATTCGAATATTATAATGTCAACACTATAAGAAAATGGCCCTGAGATGCATCAGGTGATCAGCCTAATGTTTAAAGTGAGCAAGGAGACCATCCAAATAATGATACATGATATGTTTAATGTCATGGAAAGCGTAATCCATGACTCATTGAAATGTAGACCCGACATTCTTTAAACCAAAATGGAGTTTCTGGTAAAAAAATATACCACAGGGAAAGTTAAATGTAGTTTTAGGTTGATCCGTCTGGAGAATGTTGATCTGGTTATAGCCGAAGAAACCATCGATGAACAAATGTGTCTCACAGGTGACACAATCATCAACAATATAGTTTATGAATGAGATCAGGTAATTTTCTTTGGACAAGCGCGATTTACATCCTGATAATCGACACATACACAAATTGTCCCATGTTTCTTCATGATAGGGACGAAATTTGACACCCAATCGGTCTAAGGAACAGGGTAGATGAAACCTGCTTGAAGAATTTTTTCAACTTCCTCTTTGATCATGACAAACTTCTTAGGGTGGATCGAATGGAGGTATTTCCGGACTGGTTTAGCATCAGGATACGTTTTAATCTCATGCACCACTATATTTGGGTTGATACATGGAATTTGTTCATAAGTCTAGGAATAGACCTCTCAAAACTCCTAAAATAGGGCTTTATAGGTTTCAATCTCATATAGAGAACAAGATGTGCCAATGTGTATATTTTTGACAATACTTAGTTTGACTGAGATATAAAGAGGTTTCGTCTCTTCGATTTTTGATAGGTTCTTTTCATAATTGACTTCATGAATAGAAATGGAACTCGTAGATGATCTGGGTAAATTTTTCTACCCTTTAAACCAAGACCTTTTACTTCAGCTGATGTGTTAGAATTGCATCAAAGCATAAAACAACATATTTTCATGCCAGAAAGAAGATGAACATAACAAGCATTAGCAACATAAGAGATTGATAACGGACTTCATCCAGGAGGGACTACATCTCCGGGCCTCGGTGCTAAGATGGTGTAGGCCACTGCATTAAGTGATGGAAAAAGTGATGATGTACATGGATGATATTTTATTTTTCATACAAGGAAAATTCCCTCACGCAGGAGTGGTTGGACCTCTCCATGATATGTTCCACTACAGGAAATCTCATTCACAAAAAGAACTCCTACCAATATGACAATCTCACTCAATGGTGACTAAGACTATCCGGCCAACATGGAAACAAAGGGATCTCAATCAAACATACATGTGACAATGAGTATCCCTCCAACATGGAAACAAAGGGATCTCAAATGTAAATGAAAATCCATGATAGAAATTATAGAACAAAAACAAGGTCACACATCAAACATCAAACAAGGATCTATTCAACATAACGCATCTCATAGCAAAGAGACAAAGAATTACATGATCACACTGCATATACCTCACATCCTAGAGTTATCTGAAGACAAGGATGATAAAATGTTGGATCTGGTTGTACCATCAATCTCGTGGCGTCAAATATCTTGAAAGTGATTGCTCACATATTCAATGCTGACACCTGCAACTCCACTTTGAAAAGTGGCTGAAAAACATAAGGCTCAGATGGAAAATTTGACTGGACCCTTGAACTCATGTCACCGAGAGGTGTGGGATTGACTGTCAATTTGCTGAATTCTAACACTGTCAATATCTCGGCCTTAAGGAATCTTTTAGATTCCACCTAGATTCCTCAAAGATGCTTCTCCATAGGGAATCTAGAAATTTGCTACTCAAAACAAGAATCTAATCTCACCTTTGAGATCTTTGTGAAATTCTGAGAAGAATGAGTATAATGTTGACCCCATTCTGACACTGAAGAATTTCGTCCTCCAAAGAATCTGAAAGATTCCATCAAGATTCTTGAAGATTATCCTCCACAAGGAATCTATGAAACCACTGCCCAAAAGGCGAATCTGACCTTTCCATTGTGTTCCCTACGAAAATTTGAGAAAAATGACTGTAAAATTGAACACATTGTGACAAAAATAAATTTTACCTCCCAAAAAATCTTTGGGCATCAAAGGAATATTCTCTTTCTCGAACTGCATGCCACCATTCTGCCTCCTCTACCTCGAACTGTGTGCTTGGGTCTGGCTGCCTCCGTTGGGCGCAGTGTGCGAATGAGGGTTTAAATCATAATTTTCAGGCAAAGTTTTCAAAACTGCTCTGTTGGCACAATGGAAAAGTTTGGAAATGATTGAGGATGGGTCGGGGGGTCAAATCTAGCCCCTCCCAACATAGCACATTGTATTTTAAAAAAGGTGCTTTTTGTTTCAAAACTTAACCACATATAATTTTTTGGGGGGTGGACCAGCATTGGGCAGTTCACCCGTCATCTCTACCGTTTATGCATGGTATATAAGGGTATTAAATATGTGAAAGGAGTTATAACATAACCACCCCTCCATATTAAATATTCGTGAACAAACCCCATTGCACATTTAAATAACGATGTGTATGGCATATATTCGTTTGGATTCTTTTTGTTTTCATTTTAACCATATATTATATATTTTTTTATCTATGGTGTGTTTATTCTTAATAACCATATATTGTTTTATAAATAACCATATAGATATATTTAAAATAATTTGTTTTATATGGTTATTTTTTAATATATTTGTTTTGTCTTTTTGTGCAGGTTGAGGATCAATGGAGAAGCACCATGTGTCAGCAGCTGAGGGGCTGACATGTGGGTCCCACGTGCTCACTAGGATGCCATGTGGCACACCGTGGGCCCCACGTTCTCTACCTTAACAAAAATTCAAACTGCTCTAACTCCCTCATACGAGCTCAGATAGATGCACTGTTCACACTATTGTGATCAGGGCGACGAGCTCTTCAATATGAAGATGAGTTTGTTGCCTTTGTGTCACTTTGAATTTTGAGCCTTTTTCCAAGCCACTGGTGTCTGAAGATCCACCTAGATTAGTATAAAACTCAATGATATATTGGGTAGATACAGGTCACTGATATTATCCTCAACAAAATTTGGCAAGGAGGAATTATGGTGATAATCAAACCATGACACATCGTTTGGAATCTTGATCTCCATGATGCTCTCATTGGTAGGGAGTATGCAAGAGAAAATATTAGAAAGCGTGCCATAATCCAATGAACGGTCGACCCAATTAATCAAAGAGAATGAATCGGAACAAGTAATACAAGTCGAATAGATGGCTTCGTAATCAAGCTCGATGGGGATAAGCGGCATTCGGTTGCCAAAACTATATATGTTAGTTTCATCAGGTACAATCCATGGATCAAATAGAATAGTAGAAGATGATATCATGTTGATATAATTAACCAAAGGTTGGTTTTCAGGAAGCGAAGGATGAGGGATTGAAAAGGTTCCCATGAGTGAGGAATCCTTAAGAAGTCTAACCCTAACATGCTGGTAGGGATGTAGAGTTTTCCCTACAACAGGGAAACTTCCTGTAACATGAGAATCAAAGGCAAATAAGGTGAGTTGGTAACAATCCTTCCCTTATGAGGAAATACGATCATATGGAAATAATTTGAAATGACAACGACCATGGAGTAAACCCATGTGTGACCCAATAGAATATTATAATCAAGAGGTCCGTCAGTAACTTCAACTTCTATGAATACAATTTTTCCCCTAATTCTACTTGCAAGGAGTTAAAAATACCAAAAAATTTATATGTTTTTCAATCAAAAGCTTTCAATGTGGTTGGTGACTGACTTATTTGAGGAGAACCAATCGCCTTCCAACAAGATAAAGCCATGATGCAACTGGAGGCTCCCTTGTCCACAATAGAATGATGGGTGTTCTTACCACAAATGACAATCTCGATCATAAAATCCAATTGACCCAGGAGTCAGGGGGAATAATTCTCATGATTGAAAATGAATAGGTTGGAATCTAAAGGATCAACACATCCGATAACAGAAAGCCAATCCTTCTTTTAGGCAAGATAGTTTTTCAACACCTCAAGAGTTGACATAGTTGATGGATACTGAGGAAAGTATTAAACTATGTTATAATTTTGAGTAGCTCTCACATGAAGGTTGAAAGAAAATTTATGAATAACAACTTTTGAAGGCTTAATGATTAATTCCATAGGAATCGAAGGTAGAGTTGGATCCGTTGGAAACGGTGTCAAACTGGTAGGTTGATTAGTAGCATGACCATTCAAGGGATTCACAATACCATAGTCCTTACTTTGGGTAGCCACAATAATGTCAGATTTAGGATTTGTGAAGGAAAACATTAAAACCGTGTTAGAGGAAGTAGGGTCGCGAGCAACCATGTGAGTCTCCTAATTGGGAAACGTGTTGGTCAACATAGCAGGCGAAGTGGAAGATTTCAAGAACTCGTTCATTTTCGGTCGGTGAGGAAAGTCACAGGTAAAGTGATCATCGTTACAAATAAAACATGGATAATGAGGCTTTCATTTCTCATCAGAGGGTTGAATTGTTTGTTTATCCTATGGTGAAGAATATTTCTTATTTTTTCCTTTACCTTTATTCTTACTTATTCGTTACTGCTGATATTTACCTTTATCAAAATAAACAACATTTATCTTGGAAGTAAGAGCCGGAGGAGTATTGGATGGAGGGTTTTGGGCAGATGCAGTGACAACAACGCAAGATGGTTTACTCACCGAATGTGCACTGGAAGAGCCAATAATTCCATCAAAAACATGATATTATTTACTAGGAGATTTAGGAACAATATTTGAAGGTCTCATAGCATTCGATATGTTATCATAAAGCACACCTGATTGGGTATAAACGAGATCCAAATATTGTGCACAAGTAATCACTTTCTCTTCGGTCACGACTCTAATTTTTGCCACATCTTATGTTATAGGTGCCAACATAGATTTAGTGAACCACTCTTCTAACAATTGATCAAGAACATATGTTTTAACCAACCGATGATGACGTTTCCACTCATGAATATGATCTGAGATATGAGTGGAATCTGATTATTTGAAATTGGTCAAAAGTTTTGTTCTAGTCTCATATCGGATGGGTAGCTAGAAATGTGTGAGGAAAGTAGTGGCTAAGTAACTGAAATCATGGAACACAGCTATAGGTAATTCAATATACCATTTATCTTCGGTACATGTAAGCGTACGTTGGAAAAAACGTAATCGAATATAATAATCATTAAGGGAGTTTGAAGAACGCCACACATCATAAGTCATTACATGCATGGAAGGTTATTCCACAGGATTCCCATTTAATTTGAGAATATCAGAAGGAATTTTGGTACGAATTATTGGCCACCAAGGAGAATGATAAATTGGGTCATTCATGAGTCAAGTCAATCTAACAGTTCAAGAGTAGCCACAAATGAAAAATGTCTATTAAAATATGGAGGAGGATAACTTGGATAAGATGGGATAACCTAAGAAACATGTATTTTCATTCCATAATAAGGAGGGTTTTGATAAAGTGGAACCTGGGTACGAGAATAGGGAGGATTATGATAACCAGTATACGCATATCCTTGTTATCTAGATCCAGGATAACCTTGCAAGTGCTGGAAAGAGTGAGTTTGGATTGGTTGGCATAAATAAGGTGTCTAAGGGATACCTTGTAAAGGCGATATTGTTTCCCCCTGGGATTATGCATCCTTCCCACATAAGGTGAGTTTGATTGGGTTTGTGCCATACCATAAAATTTGTTTCCTACAAGAATTCAAGGGATACATTTTATAAGATGTTGACACTATAAGTTACCTTGTAAATTCTAAGTGAGTGGTATCTGGGAGGTACTAGATACCATCAAAATAGATTGAGTCATAACAACAGCCTTTAAAGTTTGGCTTAAATTTATTTGTGCTTGTAAAGGTATATATTAATGAGCGGGAATTTGGGATGTAGATGGTATAGGTTTAGAATGTATAGATGTACCCACAATCGAACCAGGTTGGACATGTGAGGTATATTGCCAAAAATTAGTAGTCAAACTAGGATAAGCCGATCTAAACGAAGTTTATGCACTAACTTGAGGTATATTGATGACAAGTTTACCCCTCGCCAAAGGAGGAGGGGATGATGGAGGAAATTTCACACCATATGGATAGTACCCAACATAAGGAGAATTGGGTTGTTGAAGGTGCCCACTAATATAAGGCAAAACCTATTGTTTGACTGTAGGTGTAGTTGGAGGAGAAGGATTATATTGTATAGTGATCATTAGAGAAGTTCTAGATGAAATTCCAGAAACATATGTCATGGGAGAAGTCCAAGGACTAGGTCCCACACCAGAGAAGCTACTAGACAACCACTGATAACTAAGTGGGACAGATCAATCACCATAAGGATGAGTCTCTAGTAATGTCGCAAACATGTCTGAGAAAGAAACATTTGATGTCTCCGCCATAGTGGAGGTAGACTGGGAAACCATAGAAGATTCAGTCATGGCTAATGATCCTAAACATGATTGTCACGAGAAACTCACATGAGAATTGGAAGGATGAGAATAATATAAAGGAGCTTCAAATTGAGTTTGAAGAGGAGGAAAAGGATTATCCCAATAAATATGTAACCCTCTCAAATGAATAAGAGATGAGCGATGAGGTTCTTCATATGGGATGTCTTCAATACTCACAAGATTGTATGGAAGGGGTTCATCATCGAGTCCAAGATATATAGTATGTGGTTGTGTCTGAGACAAAGGAAGAGAAGAGGAAGTACCTGAAGCAACAAGTGAATATGAATGAGGTACCTCAGATAATAAGGTACCAAACTCAAAGTATTTAGGTTCCATGAGCTCAGGCAATGAAGGTTCAGGTAATTCTGTTTCAATTGTGTCAGATTAATCAACAAGAATAGATGTAATATTGGGTTATAAACACAAAGGGAAAGATGATTATAGTGGATCAATTTTAGGAGAAGGGCCAAAATTAGTTCCCGAAGTTCTTGATTCGATAGTTTGTGTCTTCTTATTCTTTTGACAGTGACCAAGAGTTGCTTCTGGTGGAAGGGGATCCTTATTTTTCATTCTACACAAATGAAGAAGAGTGGGTGTTTGTTCTTCCACGTTGGATTATTTTTTTTAACAATTAACATAAAAACAAATAAAAAAGTGGCTAAAACTAGGCATAAAGGCTTTCCAAGAAACCGTGAATTACAATATACACTTTGGTGAACTAAGGACTTAGTGTACATGCAGGAAACCTCCCAAAATGTTGTGTTCGATGTATCATGGTATACAAGACAGCCTACTCAGTTACCTATGGCAAAGATAGAAACCTATAGGAGACTTAGAAAATATACTCAAAGGTACATGGAAGTGCAGTCCATAGTAGTGTTGTCTAATGTGTAACTGTTCGATGAGAGCATTCCCAAATAATTTTCATGTGTGAAGCCCCATCCAATATACCTGAAAGTATACAAATTATGATCCAATACACTTATGTATGTGGAATGAGATATCAACCATGGGATACAACACTGGAAAACAATGATAGCTCCTACATTTAAAGACGTCAAAATACGTCTCTAGCCTAGACCTATAAATTCTTGCGTTAATGTTACAAATGATCCTTAGGTTGATTCAAAAAAATTCAATGTTTATCTTCAATTAATTTTCAGTTTTATGGCTCACCATGAGATTCACCTGAATTCCCTAAAATGGAAGCTAGCATGAAGAAATGAAATATTTCACTTTCAATGAAAATATGTCTGAAGGAGGGAAGATACTAAGATTATGCAACATAAAAAATGAAAAAAACAATATACAAAGTGAAATTCCCTTTTAAAGCAACTCTTCTTAGTGTTGATGCACACACAAAACCCTATATGCCAATGCGAATATTTTTATTTTAAATTCCTCTTAATCTTGATATGATGAAAACTAAGATCCATGTCTAATAAATGATTAAAAAAAAATCAGAATGATGACTAGAACACCAATTCATTCAAGCACACAATTATCTACAAAAATAAGTTTTCTAATGACCTAATGATAAGAACAAAGGAAAATATAAAGAAATCCTTATCAAAGGCACTAGAAAAAAAAAGAAAACCAAATGGAGACTTTAGAGAGACCACAAGGCACTCAAAGACTCAATAAAGAGTAGCTAGAAAAAAGTTGGATAAAGATAAAATCAAAACAAAATAATTTTTGCATGAACAGGGTCCAACGTAGGTGCAAAAGAGGCATCAATTCTATGCAACGCGAGCATAGAGAAGGCTATGCAGGGGTGCAACACTCTATCCCTAGAACGTAGGGAGTATTGTTCAAGAAATAGAAAGTTGCGGCACAAAAATTGCAATTGAAACTCAATGAAGGGTATTACTATGTTTGTTCTTGACTGAGTATGACAATGAAGGTCCGAGGAACAGGTAGAACAAGAAATAAGGACAAAGAAGCCACCAACGACATACATTGTTCCCCAGTGGAGACACCAATTTTTTATACATAATCTACGACTATGGATGAAGCCTACCTGTAATCTGTTGTATGCTTCACTCCACTCATGGCTTGTATGCTCCAATACTAGCTCCAATCACTATAATTAGAACTTTCACAATCAAACAACACAGTCCAACGATCTACAACATCTATGTAGCATCTCATAATCACTTTATTCAATGAATCAACATGGCATTGAATATATGAAATCATAACATCACATATTGGAATAACTCTTTGCATTAATAGAAATGGAGTGAGTTACAACCAAATATAGGAGTTGATCTTGTAGAATAACTCCTCAAAGTTGACTTGTCCTTCTTTACCACAGAGTGTAATTTTATGTCACCCTAATGCATGGAATAATGGCTCTCACAACAACAACATGAGGGTAGAATATATTTCCAAAAGCCAACTCCTAGCTTTTGGATGGCCACAGATATATAGAAGATGACGGTAATTTGTGGGTTCTTATCCATTTACCAATCTAGGATTGATATCCACTCTTGATGCAAGGATGAGATCAAGGGATAAAGGATGAATGCTCCAAGGTAGCATAGGATAGGATAGGATTCGAGACTTTTATCCAAGGTAAATAGTTATAACAACTCTTGGAAGCTTCTGGAAGAGGAAGCTTCAAGATTATTTTTATTTTTCCCAAATGTCTAGAATCAAAGGACCCAAACAAAAGCAAACCTGTAGGTGATCAAGCCACTCTAGCAAGGGACAAAATTTATGTGAGTGCAGGTCTCCAATGAATCAAATTGCCTTGGTCCTTAAAATGACATACATGAAGCAATTTTAGGAAGAAACTCAAGGATTAGGAAGAGTCATGCTTAGGGATTTGGGAAAGGATGATGATAAGGGGTAAAAGGATGTTGATTGATCTAGTTTATAGGCCTATTGACTAGGTGAGACAAAATGGCCTATAACATGGAACTTATGGTGAACTTAAGGGAAGTGCACTAGATTATGAAAATGTATCAAAGGGAGAAGATACCATGCATGTTGAAGAAAATGATGCCTTAAGTGTGAGTGTGATTCGTTATGTGTGGGTATCAACGCAGGTAAATCAATTGGATACTGCAACCATGCGCCAAAAGCCTTAAATCAAATTACCACATATATGCACTAATACAAACCAATTCTGTAACAAAATAATAGGAAGGTATGAAAAACCTAAGTAGAAACCTAAGAGTGATGGGGATTCCAGGGGAAAATTTTGGTCATGAAGAAAGAAAGATGCCAACATGGATTGAGTATTATACTAACCGCAATTGTAAAAAATATTTGAAAAATGAAGCTTGTGGGCCCTTGAATGGTCGAGAGGAAGTTTGGTAACAAGGTGTGTCAAAGGAAGGTGGGTCCCACCATGCCAAACCATTTGGACGATGGTGAGGTGGTATCTAGAGAGAGAGATTGTGTTCACATTGCATTATGAAGGCTTATTGAGGACCATTCATATTTCATAATATATAGGCGAGTCTTGAAACCCAAGGCTTGTGAATTGTCTAGTAGGATAATGAGTTTGTATGATCGATGGGGGGCATACACAATTTGTTTTTGTATGGGCCCCACATCTGCACATGTGACTCAAGGGGATTCATGGTGAAAAATATGTCGGGTAGAAAAATAGTTGTAATGGTGATTAGAACTATATAGGTTGGGAATACATGTGTAACAACACAATGAGGTTGGGTACAATCATGCCAACCAATGCAATTTGTGATGATTGTACCATAGTGGACCACATAATAGGGGGAAAGAAAATTGTGAGATGATTGTGACTATATGGGATATAGGAACATAATGTGTCACACACCTAAGGGGATGAAAAATATGGTGTCCAAACTACAAGGAAAAGACCCTCTAGCAGAGGTTATAAAGGAGGTTTTTAGTGTTATAAAATTGGCCAAAATTGTAAAAAAAAACATTTGCTACAATATCCGTTTATGGTTATGGAGGTTTTGGCGGGGATTTTTCACGAAAATTCAACGCAACTAAAAAACTGGGTAGTTGGAGGTTGTTATGGATGTTTTTTTCATCGGTGCGCTACTAAGGTTGCACCGCACCAATGTGTGTCATCTAGATGGTGGCCCCGGAGCGGTCTAAGGTTCCTGCATCGGGCCGTCAAGGTATAAAACTGCACTAGGCGCAGTGTTGGTGATACAACGCACAAGGCCGTACCAATTGGTCTTGGGATTTGTGTGGTGCCCGTAGGTCGTCTCAATGCACCAGTGCGTAGACTTATAGAAATGCACTAGTGCGCAGTATCAGACAAATGCACCGATATTTATAATTGGTGTTGGTATTTGTGCGGTGCCCATACGACATACAAATACAACAGTGCATAGTCTCACATAAAAGCACCAGTATGTAGTATCGCACAAACGCACCGAGATTTTTAATTGGTTTTGGCATTTGTTCGGTACCCATAGGTCATAGAAACGCGTCGGTGCACTGCAGCATACAAACGCACTAGTGTTCAATTTGTATTTTTTAGAAACATCGACCTGTGAGAGTGAAATTATTGTGATTTTTCTAAATTCATTATCCATCAAAAGTTGACACATCTTATAATAATATTCATATTAATTAAATTTTTATTAATGCATTTGAATGTGATGTTTGGATTAATTTGCAATATCATATCATAATTATTGTGATTTTTTAAAATTCATTATTCATCAAAAGTAGACACATATATAACTTATAAAAATATTCATATGAATTAAATTTTTATTAGTGCATTTGAGAACGACAATGGAGAATGCAATAGAATAAATTAAAACATATATATATATATATATATATATATATATATGAATAAGACAGTCTTTGTCATACAAAATGGGACAGTTATTGATATCCCTTTGTCTTTCAATTGGGACACTATGTCCATTACATTAAACAAAATGTCTGATTTCACATACATATTTCAAAAAATACAACGCCTTGCTTTGATATCCAAACATAGTGATCATCATTCTTCACTTGAACCTGTCACCGTTAGAGCTACTTCCATGACCAAGTTATTTTGAGGAATGCTTTGTTCACTTTTGTTGATTGTTTTATTCTTCTTCACCTTCCATCTACAATCATAAAATAACCGAAATGAGTGTATATACATTGGTGAGAATAATGAAAATTGCAACATTAAATAATATGCATCAATGTAAATCAAAAAGAAAAATGATGTACCATAGCAATAATTGACTCATAAACTATACACATTATTTCAAAACCATGTACCATGCCATATTTCAAAATTTCATCTGTTGGTGCAGTTCCATAATTTGTTTCCTGCAAGTTTTATACCCCATAACAAATCATATATTTAATATAAAAGTTTTTTTTGTTCTATTAATTATAGAAGGAGCTAAGTAAAACAAGATTGATAGATGCTTACAAATTCCACAATTAATTTCTGATATGCCAACATATACTCACAACCCATATTTAACCCAATTTCAATCAATATGTCTGATGGTTCTTCTTTGTATGTTAGCACCTATTTGAAGACATTCAATGATTATTTTTGTAAAACAACTTAAAAAATACAAAAATGAAATCTAGTTAAGTTGTTATAAGGAAGTAACAATTACTACAAACTTAGATATCAACCCTTTTATTCCTTGTCATCTTGTTTTATGTGCCGAATGGGTTACATTTTCTTTTCTTTTTTGCAAGAAAATTCTTGAACATTAATATTTAATTCTAAATTGTTTATTTATTGTACCTAATGATCGAAAAATTCAATGATTACATATTACATTTGAAGCATGTTGTTGTTGAGTTGGCTCCTCCTGCGATGCAATTTTTTCCATTTCTTTGACCATCTCCTTGTATACCTTTTTGGACATTCTTACTGGCATATTTTTGATATCAGCTCGTTCATCTTTTGAGATTTTCATAATATTCTTGAAAATGTAGCATGACAATAAAATATTTAATTTTTATATTGTTATATGAAAAGTAAATATAACAAAAGTGATATTTATAAATAATTCTAGACAAACATTTAAAGGAATATTACTTTTTCATTCCTTCTTTTTTGTTGTTTTACGTTTTTTCTATTAAAATTCTGACATGTCTCATTAACCAATTATCTGGAAACTCTTCCTCTAGTTTAGATAAAATTTGGTTCTTGGAATCATTGGATTGGTTTTTGTATTAATCGTGGAAAGAACATCTTACATTCGTTCCACTAGATCCCTCAAACTTTTGTAAAAGTTTTTCCCCCTTTCGTTAACCTCCAGCACCACTCCAGATGAGCTAAGGAGCAATTCATTTTCATTTGCATGTTCATTTTCATTTTCTGAGTTGTTGGTCCATGTAGAACATTAAACAGATGTGAATTAATAAACTGTTTGACACATGTTATCTAATAATTTTAAGTATATTATTAATTAAAATTAATAAAATAAACTCCTATTGGATCTGTTAGGGTCCTATAAATATAGGATTCATAATTTTGAATTGAATTTTGATAGTCTTGTAAATATGTACATACATTTCTTTCTACAAGTTGTTTTCCCATATTTTGAAAAAATAAAAAAAAATAAAAATAAAATTAAAAATTAAAAAAGAGGGTAAAAAGTCCTAAAAGAAAGATCAAGGGACTTAAAAGAATATATACCCCAAAACAAAAATATGAAAATAAAACATGAAAGTGAGCAAGTCCAAATGCCACTACTTTTTACTTTTTGCAAATGATTATGGCAGAGTGTCAATAAATGCCATAATCCATGATGAGTTAAACTGTTTAATCTTGACTTGTCATGTTGTCAATTTCAAGTTTTAGACAGTGAATAAATATTTCTCAGACAGTTTAATCCTGACAAATCAGTAGATAGGTAGAGAATAATGAGGAGCTCATTAGTTTAATCTGAGCCCTCGGATGAAATAAGGTAGAATTAGATAGTTTATGCTTTCAAAAGAATAATTGTTTCAAGGGTGCAAGCCTAAATGCATCTTCTAAAAGGAAGAAAAAAAAATGTTAGAGTAATGTTGGGTAGGTAGAAAGAAGTGGGAAAAGTCATGTAATATTCATCACTGGGCAGAAAATCACTAATTTCCCTTCCCTTGTAAGTCTTCAATATTCTACACTTCTAGTAAAAGAGGCTCAAAGCATTTCTCTGACTTCTGTTGGGACCAGACCCAAGGCTTAATGACTAGATAGTGGAAAATGTTGGATTCTTATGATAAACTCCCCTTTTACCATTATTTATCCCTCATTCATGCATTTAATTCATTTTCATAAGTAAAAACTCCTTTTTTACTTAATGATACATAAAATCCCATTTGATTAACTCCCTTCATTCATAAAGCATACAAACCCTCAAAAAACACCCTATCCTGTGTAAAAGTGGTGAAGTTATGAAATAATAAGCTTTGCTTAAAAAATTTCATTTTACTTAGTCATATAAGTGTATTTTTGTGTATTCCTTTCCCCTTGTCATATTAATTTCTAACTTATGCTATTAAATCCCCAAAATTACCTTATCCTACCTATATGATTCCCTTTATGTTAAATATCCCCCAAAAACCCATTATTATAAGATTTTAAGCCAAAGTTATTATCCACATGCTGAAATAAAACCCAAAAAATACCCCCTTTGGCATAAAACTAACTATATAGAACTACCCCCCCCCCCCCCCACATAGTCATTAAACCCTCCCTTGGTTTAAAAACTATATAATAAAACAAAAATGCAAAATTGGCTTTTATTGCATATCTTATGAATGTCTAAGCACATAAACGTTATCCCATTTTATCTCATTTTTTCCTAAGTTACTTATAAAGGTTCAACCCGTGCCTTTGTAATATACTTACCATTCTTCCCCGCAAAAGCTTAACCTAAGGTTAAAGTGTGCCATAATATAACTTAACCTTTTCCCTTTTCCCCGTTATATAAAACTCCACATTTTATATAAACATTAACCCAAGTTAATATAGCCCCGCCTCATGCGCATCCCTCCCATTCCAATAAACCCACCATATATCGCTTATACATAGCCCTTTTGTATATAAAAATTTGATCTCAACACATATCATATAAAGGTTTTATTATATTTTAAAGCCCGCTAGCGCATACGTCACCCCGGTCCCACCGTCCTTTCGACCACACCTACCCATCAAATCTCAGTCGTTCGCTCCCTTCTCGATGATCAGACAATGCCAGATCCTTTTCGCGCTCACAACATGATCATTCGCCTGCAGCCCAAACAAACGCAAAATGGGTGGTTTTCTCATTTTCGCCACCAGCGACGTGGTAGAACCCCATTTGATCGTGTTCGTTCGGAAAAAATAACTTACCACCTGAGATCTATGCGAAAACTGCTGATGGTTTTCACATTTAAAAATCTAAACTGCCTTCTTGCCTGTGGTAAAACATGTAATTAATGCATTTACGATGGTCAAATACCAAAGTTTTTAACCTTTGATATACCATTGTTAATATTTTTTATTTAGTCGCGTATTCCAAATTGAAAGAGAGCTCCGCCAGACTGTATTGAAGCCACCTGACTGTGTTAAAACCCATGAACACTATTTTTCCTGCTGAGACTTCAAAATTGACAATAAGATCCTCGTAGAACCTTTCAATAATCTGAATACCTACATCTTAAAGTATTTTCCGACAAATTGAAGCCTGCAAATTCAATTCTAAACCTTCTATAATAGAACTAGACCTTTAATTAAGAGATTTCACCGAACCAAATTGCCTAAAAACACCAAAAAACAGGCCAAGCCCTGGCCAATTTTTTCTAGAAAACCCTATTTTCGACCATCAGCCTTTTTAAAGCCAAATTCCCCAGTTTCCAAAGCTTAAGGATCAAATTCAAAGACCTAAAGGGCTAAAACTTCTGAATATACCCTAAAAACCCCTTTTTTTCAATCAAAACAACTCAGAAAACCCTTGTTTGTTGTTTTATCCCAATTTTAATCCTCAGATAAAATTGATTGAGCATAAAACCCAAAAGAGACTATCCTTAGCCAAATTTTCTCAATTATCCCTCTGTTAAAGAAAATTACTCTTGCAAACAGTATAATCTTGTAGAAGTAGGCCAAAAATGCCTAAAAAATAGAGTTAAACCTTCATAGACAGATCTCATTCCACAGGTCTTTCAAAAGCCCTCAATCACCTCCTTGCAGACCTTTGTTTTATAAACAATTTTTTTAATTTTTTCAAGTTATTATCAGAGTAAGAAATTGGGCCAACAATTTCAATACTAGTTGACAAATTTTTTTGCTCCAAATTCTCAGATTTTAATTCAAAAGCTTCATTCAACAAACAGTTTGTATACAAAGAAATAATAAAATCAAGTCAAAGAGAGTTCAAAATGATGAAATGTGCACAGTGAACGCTAAAAGTGAAATCATAATTCACAAAGACAGTGAAAACAAAACAGTTAAAGAGCATCTGAGTTAAAGTGTATCAAGTAAAAGTCAGAGTGAAAGTTAAAACAAAGTTACAGAGCAGTCAAGGAGAAACAGTAAAAGTAAAAAAAAAGGTAGTAATGGTTAACAGAGATGAAAATAATTTCACAAACAACAATGAGGTTTATCCAAAGTGAAAGTAAAAACAGTTAAAAGAACAAAAAGGTTAAAAGATGAAAACAAAGCAAGAAGGAACATTTTTGCAAAAATTTCCTCTTTAAGTCATTGTTTTGCAGAAACTATTGTGACCAATCCAAGATGAATTTTGTAAAACTGAAGGAGGTTTATGTTCTTAAGGTGTACAAATACAAAAACCTTTCTCACGTTTCTAACATCCATTATGGGTTGGGAAATATTAAACAATATTGGAAAGAACTGTTTTCAGAAAATTCCTGTTAAGTCATCATTTTACAGAGAATGTTGTGGCCAATCAGAAATACATCTTACAAAACTGAAGGAGGTTTTTGTTCCTAAGAGATCCATCTACAAAAACCTATCTCACTTTGTGCAAAAATATTACATAATTAAATATACATGCGCATCTTTACATCCTTATTTTCAGACTCTGTAAAACTCTTTTTTAAACATATTTTTACAGAGCCTATTGTGAATAGCTGGAGCAGCAATGTTGTGAAAACATCTCCAAAAAGAGAAGAAAAGAGATATCAACGCCTTAGAAATAAGCCAATTCGAGGGGGAAACCTCCAATACATTACATGAATGAACAATTCTTGGATGATTCAAATTACAAAACCTCCTTTCTATATATAAGAGTCCATGGGGCCACAATGTAATCTTAGCCGACCTAACAATAATAATTCAAGGGCACACTAATAAAAATATGGGGGTTACAAGGGTACAATAATAACAATAAGGGGGTTACACTAACAACAATAAGGCTATATACTAGTAATATAGGGACCTAACATGCCCCTCTCCTTCAAAAAAGTGTTGTCCTCAACGCTTGAGTAGCTCTAGGTGCTTCTGTATAAAATTTCATCCTCCCATGTAGAATCTTTAGTGGGTAAGTTCTTCCACTTGATGAGATACTCTGAAATTGATCGATTCCGTAGCTTTCGAGTTCTTTTTTCTGTGACCGCTTCAGGTTCCAATATGATTTTTCCTTCCTCATCAATTTTTGGCAATATTGTTTGAACTGGAAGATTTTCACCTATAACCTTCTTTAAGCATGAAACATGGAAAATTGGATGCACTCGTGAAGAAGCAGTAAGCTCCAATTTGTATGCCATAGTACCAATCTTTTGCAACACCTTGTAAGGACCATATTACTTTGGCGATAATTTATTATCCTTCTTAGCTTGCTTGAGGGACATTTGTTTGTATGGTTGTAGCCGTAAAAATACCCAATCTCCTACATCAAAACTTCTCTTGCTGCGATGTTGATCTGCCTATTGTTTCATTCGATTTTGTGCCAAATTCAGGTTATTCTTTAAGAGTTGGAGAACTTCTTGCTGATGCTCGATGTGATATTCCACTGCTTGAACCTTCGAATTTTCCCTTAAAGACGATGTGATGGATGGTGGATGATGTCCATAAAGTGCCATAAATGGGGTCATTTTTGTTGCAGTATGGAAGGAAGTGTTATACCACCATTCAGCGAGAGGTAACCACTTGACCCATTGTGTTTGTTTATCAGATACAAAACAACGAAGATATCCTTCCAAACATTTATTTACTATCTCCGTTTGACCATCGGATTGAGGATGATAAGATGAGCTATGAGCTAATTGAGTACCCAAACAAGAAAATAACTCTGTCCAAAAATTTCCAGTAATAAATGGGATCTCTATCGCTCACAATAACCCTTGGGTTTCCATGTAGCTTTTGAATTGTGTCCATAAATTTAGTAGCAATTGTACTTGGTTTAAATGGATGAGATAATGCACAAAAGTGTGCATACTTGGTAATTCTATCAACTACCACCATGATGAAACTCTTTCCTTTGGACTTAGGTAAAACTGTGATAAAATCCATTGAAATCTCCTCCCAACGTTGACTTGGAATGGATAAAGGTTATAGAAGACCCGGGGTCTTAATTGTCTCAACTTTATTCTGCTGGCAAACCAAACATTCCGTCACAAAATTTTGAATATCAGATTTAAGGCCATCCCAAAAAAATTCTTTCTTCACCCTGTGGTAAGTTTTTTAAAATCCCGAGTGTCCTCCTAAAGGAGAAGTGTGCAATTCCAGAAGAATATTTTGTTTTAGTTGGGAATTCTTACAAAGATATAAGCGATCTTTGTACCATAAGGAATCATTTTTCCAACTAAATGTATCAGATGTACTAGGATCTTGCCGCAACTTTTGAATGAGTGTCCATACATCTTTTTCCTTCTTCCATTCATCTCTTGCTTCGGTTATCCAATCTGGTTGTATAATAGAAATGGCACAAAGCAATGTTTCCACCTCTTCATTCTTTCTTGAGAGTGCATCTGCAACAACATTAAGCTTTCATTTTTTGTAGATTATTTCAAAGTCATAACCCAACATCTTTGTGACCCATTTTTGCTGCTCTTCTGAAGATAGTCTTTGTTCCAAAAAATGTTTAAGACTATCATGATCAGTTTTTACCTTGAAGTGTCTTCCCATTAGGTAAGTTCGCCATTTCTTTAGTGCATGCAATATTTCTAACATTTCCTTCTCATAAATAGGTTTCTGTAAATACTTTCCTTTGATTGGACGACTTTCAAAAGCAATGGGTCTTCCTTCCTGCATTAAAACTGCACCAATTCCATTTCCTGAGGCATCACATGCCACAATAAAGGTTTTTGTGAAGTCTGGTGTAGCTAAGACCGGTGCTAGGCACATTGCCTCTTTAAGACGTTCAAAGGCCTTAGTTGCTTCAGGAGTCCATGAAAATGCATTTTTCTTCAATAATGTTGTTAGAGGTGCTGCTATTCTCCCATAATTCTTAACAAACTTGCGATAATACCCTGTTAACCCGAGAAATCCTCGCAACTTCTTTATGGTTGTGGGGACTTTCCATTCCTTAATGGCTTTAATTTTGTTAGGTCTACCTTAACACCCTCGTGAGATACAATATGACCCAAATATTCCACCTCTTGTACTCCAAAGAAACATTTGGATGTTTTTGCATATAATTGTTTCTCCTGCAATAGTTTGAGCACCTTATCAACATGTTCAACATGATCCTTCCAAGACCTGCTGTAGATTAGTATATCATCAAAAAATACTAGCACAAATTTTCTAAGGAAGGGTTTGAAAATGGAATTCATCAACCCTTGAAATGTAGAAGGCGCATTGGTAAGGCCAAAAGGCATGACCAAAAATTCATAATGACCCTCATGAGTTCGAAATGCTGTTTTTGGAATATCTTCAGTCTTCATTCTAATTTGATGATATCCTGAATGAAGATCCAATTTGGTAAAATAAATTTCTCCATGTAATTCATCCAATAATTTATCAATCACAGGAATGGGAAATTTATCTTTAATGGTGAGATTATTGAGCTCCCTATAATCCAGACACATGCATCATGATCCATCCTTCTTGAGTACCAATACTACAGGAGCAGAGAAAGAACTTTGACTAGGTTGAATTATACCCGCCTCTAACATTTTTGCAATCATACATTCAATTTCGCTATTTTGGACATAAGGATATCTATAAGGCCTAATGTTTGGAGGAACACTTCCTAGAATCAAATTAATAGCATGATCATGATCATGAATAGGTGCGAGTCCTTTTGGAGTTTCAAAAACCTTGGAATGATTGTCCAAGGCTTTTTGGAGATCTGCAGAAATAGATGATTTTGATGTTGGAACTTCTAGTGAGCATAATTGTGAAATTATGCCTTGTTGTTCTTTCTTTAGAAGCTTTGTCATGACATTAGAGCTTATTAACTTTCCTGGCTTCCCTGCAATACCTCGTAATTCGACTTCCTTTCCTTCTAAAAAAAATTTCAAGAAAAGTTCTTAAAAATTAAAAGCTACCGCCCCAAATATTGTAACCATTGTACTCCTAGTACAACATCAGAACCTCCCATAGGAATGGAAATAATTGGACTATTCAATACATATTCCCCCATGGTTAGCTTGATATTATGGCATTTTCCAGAGAAATTTATAGTTCCTCCATTTGCAACCATCACTTGACATTCTGGTGCTGGGTATAGGAAACAATTTAATTCCTTAGCTACCTTATAATGAATAAAATTATGGGTGCTACCTGAATCAATCAACACTATTACCTTTTTCTTCTTGATTTGTCCTTCTATCTTGAGAGTTTGAGGAGTAGTAATTCCTGCCAGTGCATTACACGATATGGTCGGATTCATTTCTTCCTCTTCTAGGGCTGGTTCCTGGTGTATATCCTCTTCTTGTTCATTTTCTTCTTCCTCTTCACAACCTATGTAAAATAATTTCTTCTCAGCACACTTATGACCTTTAGTGTATTTTCTATCACAACTATAGCAAAGCCCTTTTGCTCTTTTTTCTTCCAATTTTTGTGGTGTCAATCTTGTAGGTTGTGGAAATCTAGGTGTAGCAACACTTCCTTCTTTATAGAATTGAGTGGTAGGCTTCCTTGTCGCCATAATTTTACATTCAACTTTTCTTGCCAACCTGAATGCCTTCTCTAATGAATCAGGTTCCAACACACGAACTTCATGTTGGATGTTATCCTTTAGAGTACCTATGAAGAGATCAATCCCGTGTTCCTCTGGAATATCAGTTACCCTTATATTCAATTTTTGGAAGTCCTCAATGTGCTGCCCCACTAAACCCTTTTGTTTGAGATTTATCAATTGGGTAAAGAAGGTGTTGTTCTTTGTATCCTCATAATGTGCTATCATTTCCTCCGTAAAAATTGACCAAGTGACAATTTTTTTACGGGAACAAAGCCATCGATACCATACAAATGTATTTTGTTCTAAATGTAAAGTTGCAATGCGTACCTTTTGTGTGTTTTACACATTATGGAGATCAAAATATTGCTCCATCTATAGTATCCATGTTACAGGATCCTTTCCATCAAACTTCCTAATATCCATTTTTGGAATATGGTGGTTCTTCCCGCGAACATTAGATTTTATGAAATCACGATTAACATTTATTTTGTTCTCATCATGAGTTTCCTCTACTATGTTTTCACCATTAGGAAACATTTCTTGTATCAACTTTGTCAAACCTTCCATGTCTGCTTTTAGATCATTCTTCATGTTTTCCATTTTATCAAATATTAGCTTCCATGTCATCCATATTAGGTTCCATGCCAGCTTCCATGCCATCTATCTTAGATTCCATGCCATTCTTAAAACCATCCATCTTAGATTCCATGCCTTTATTCAAACCATCCATCTTCGTTTCCACGCCTTTCTTCAAAACTTCCATGTCATTTTTCATTGCTCTTTGCAGGAGCGAAATTTGTTGCACTTTCTCTTGTAATTTTTATATGTCATGTTGTCATTCTTCGTCTTCATGAGTCATAGTAGAGCTTTATAAAGGCTTAATGGGTGTTGAATTCTTTTTAGGGGCCATTTTAGAATCTAATACTGATATCTATTCTAAAATATGCCCTTGGAATCAATTCAACTTGATTCTTCAAACAAAACTTATGCAATTCAGAAAGAAAAAAATACACACCTTTTACTTGCTTTTGAGGAGCTCGATATTGAAATTGAATTATATCTATAATTACAGATCTTCAATATCTGAAATTTAGCCTTGTATCCCTTTGAAGCTTCTTTCAAATGCGACAGGTTTGATCTGATTTGGATTCTTCAAGGCAAAGTTATGTCCAATCTCCCACAATGACCCAATTTTGGACTTTTTCAGTAGAGCGAACTTGTACGACTTGCCATGTGTCACTGTTTCCTCCTTTGGCTCTGAAATTGATATAACGAAAAATAAAGTCCGTGTAATTGCGACCAATTTTTACAACATTCCAATCCGATGCTCAGAGAGAGAGCTATGAAGATTTTCCCATGATCACCTCTTTGAGATGAAATTCAGAAGCCTCAAAAAGCCCTAACTTCCACAGATCATATCTCCAAAAATATTGAGAACCAATATCTGAAATTTTGTGAAGATTTTCCTCAGGATTGCGGCTTCTCACTCTAAAAATTTCATCTTCTGAACCTTCATAGAAAAAAACTTTATTGCGAAAATACCACGATGACCTGTTTAGGTTAAATTCAGGAGCCTGCAAAATGACCTAACTTGCACAAATCATATCTCCAAAAATATTGTGAACCAAGCTCTGAAATTTTGCGAGGATGTTCCTCAGGATATCAGCTTCAAACTCTAAAAATTTCAGTTTTTGAACCTTCGTAGAAACAAACGTATAGAGAAAATTCCACGATGACCTGTTCGGAGCAGCAAAACCCTAGAATCTCAAAGCTCTGATACCAAATGTTGTGAAACCAGCTCCAAAAAGAGAAGAAAAGAGATATCAATGCCTTAGAAATAAGCCACTTCAAGGGGGAAACCTCCAATGCATTACATGAATGAACAATTCTTGGATGATTCAAATTAAAAAACCTCATTTCTATATATAGGAGTCGATGGGGCCACAATGTAATCCTAGCCAACCTAACAATAATAATTTAAGGGCACAATAATAACAATATGGGGGTTACAAGGGTACAATAATAACAATAAGGGGGTTACACTAACAACAATAAGGGACTATACTAGTAATATAGGGACCTAACAAGAAATTTAGGAACATGAGAGAGGTTTATCTCACCAACATATTCATCTACAATAACCTATTTCACATTTTACATATCTATTTTAGATTGAGAAATACAAAGGTATCATTGGACCCCAAGTTTGTAGAATTGTTGGAGCAGAATGCACAAAGAACGGAAACAGTTAGTGACTTGGGTGCCTCATCATCAACTAAGAGTTGAGATCAAATTGGAATTCTCCTCTTTGTCATCACTTATCCATAAAAAATAGTGCCAAATAGATGCATTAGTTTTGAGTGTCCTTTACTTAAGTTCTATTTATGTAAAACAGTTGGAGGTATTTGTAAACCAATCTTGATATTTTTTCAAGATATTCTAGTTTAGAATTTGTATAAATACTTCACCTTTTGAAGTATTTTAGTGGGAATAAAATTGCTAATATTACTATAGACTTTTTGCTGATACATTGGAGGCTCACATGTGTTGATTTCGAAGTAGCAGACTAGACAAAGCTAATTGGGTATCATAATTCAGGATTTTTTCGATAAGTTAAAGAGTAAAGTGCATCTTTTCTTGTCATTGTTTCATTTCTGAGCTCCATGCAATTTCATTATGTGTTTGATCTGTCTTAATGAGTAACTAGGAATATTACTTCAGGATTAGCTTATTTCTCTCTGTTTTCCGATGATTTCTAGTGTTAGGAATCCTTCATTACTCCTACTCCCATTTGAACCCTACCTCCTTCCTCCATTGTCTGGGTCAAAGGATCCTTCATTTCCCTTTATCCTGACTATTCCATTTCATCAAAAAACCTTTTACCCAAAACTCTGAGTGTTATCTACCTTGCTCTGAATATATTTGCACCCTTTTGGCCTTGCCTTCTAGTACTACTATCTAGAATTAGACTCCATAGCCCAATGGACTAGTAGATCTCTCTCTAGTTTAATCCAAAGTGATTTTTATCTACCAAACATCTTAAAACAAAACCAAAATTTTCTATCATAACTAGCCTAAAACATAAATAAAAAAACAAAGCTAAATCTTAAAGAGAGAGCCCTCTCTGAATTCTAGGAAGGCTAGATCCCAGATTTCGAAGTAGGTTTGTGGTTACCCCTAGTTTTCTTAGACTAAAAACCAAAAGCCAACAACTTTGAGAAATTACTAGGGTGATAATAGGATCGATAGTATTTTTTTCATTCACCTGATTCATCCTTTTGAAATTTTTCCATCAAGATTTTAAGCTCTTCTGGTCCTAGATCAAAAATAATCTTATTGATCTTCATCATTTTGTGGCTCTACATGATAAATAGTAAACAATACATATTAGTTAAACTTACATATAGTTCAAAAATAATAACTTTTGTAAAGAATTTACAAAGAACTTGCCTTTTTTGCTTTTCTTGATGTGTTATCAGTATTTTTGTTACTTGATCTCTTGTCAGTCATTTCTTTATCAATCTGAAACTCGTACCATATCATTCATTAATATATTTATAAATAAATTGTCAACTTTTTAAGTAAAAAATAAATCTCAAGAAACTGGTGCGCCTTTCATGTTGTACGCACCGAAGTCGATGCGTGGGGTATTATAAACACACCGCACAAATAGTATAATAGACCGTATGGTGCGTGGGGATATTATAAATGCACCACACGAGTAGTGTAATAGACCGTACGATGCTATCCTCGGAACATAGAGCACCGATGCCCTATTTTAGATATGGCACACTGATTTAAAAAAATTGTTTTTAAATTTTTTATTACACAGTACTTGCACAGTGCGCTATATAATACAGGAAATCGGTGCGCTGTATAATACATCACACTGGTGCGCTCGGTTACACAAGACACACCGATAAAAAAAATCCATTTTTTCAAAAATCGATGCAAGGGGCGACATGGATTGGGATCCGACTATGCAAGTCATCCCATGGGTTGGATGTATTTCTAAAATGAAAAACCCTAATTCTGAAATCACATAAATAGGGAGAAGAAAGGGCAGAAACAAAAAAAATGAAGGGTTTAGGGTAAAAATGGATAAAACCATAGAAAAAGTAAAAAAATTGTAGAAAAAATAAAAAAATTGCAGAAAAAATAAAAAACATAATCAAATTTAATCACAAGACCATTTGAAATTCTATGCTACATGGATTTAATCACCAGAGGCCTGGATTCTGATTATCTGAATACTTATGTGTAGGTTTTAACCCTGAACAGAAATTATCTACACAGGAATCTCATAACAGAAAATAAACAATAGTGAGAGCATAAAACATAAAACAGATAAACACAGATATTTTCCCCTGGATCCCAAATCAGGACGACCAGCTTGATTTTTCATTATATTCCTTTTAGTGTTACAACACATATATATACATGCCGAAGCATACATAAACCCCAATCCATAAACCCCGGATTAGAACATAACCGTAGTTCCCTTGACCGGATATACAAAAATACTAGGGGCCGAAAACCATCGTACCCCAATACCATGTGCAAAACCATGCACAAAACCATGGGTGGGTCGCCCATGAGTGGGTCCGTACACCAAAACAATTTCGCCGGGCGCTACCCCCAAACCCCAAACCCCAACAGCGGGGGGTTTCCTCCCCTCTTGCGACCCCCTTGTTTACGTCCGCGCAACGCATCTTAGGTGGGGGCTAGTCATGGAAAGAATATAACACATGCCCAACATTCTCCCACTTGTTGTTTTCTTTCCACAGGGGGCCACAGGATAGCTTAGTCATTGGGCCAATTCTTCAACACCCATTGTTTCTCTACACCAAGAGAACTTCTGAGTGCTCACAGACTTCATCAATGCATCTGCAACATTCTTCAAAGTGTCCACCTTTACCAGCAACACCCTTTAGCCTCAACCATATCTCTAACAAAGTGATATTGAACATCAATGTGCTTTGTCTTTGAATGATAAGCAGGGTTCTTAGCCAAGAAAATTGCACTTTGGCTATCACAGTCTATCCTTATAGATTTTTGTACCAACCCCATACTTGAACACAATCTTTGCAACCAAACTGCTTCCTTGCTTGCATGAGTGGCTGCTATGTATTCTGCCTCTGTAGTTGAAAGAGACACTACAGACTGTCTTTTACTCATCCAACTGACTGCGCCTCCAAATAGGCTAAACACATACCCACTTGTAGATCTTCTTTGGTCCAGATCTCCAGCCCAGTCTGCATCAACAAAACCACGAATGTCCAAAATTCTTTCCAATCCTGGTCTTCCCTGGTAGCAAAAGCCATAATCACTAGTGCCACGTAAATATCTGAAAACCCGCTTCACTGCTGTCCAATGCTCCTTCCCTGGGTTTGACATAAACCTGCTCAATACTCCCACTGCATGTGCAATGTCTGGTCTAGTACAGACCATTGCATACATCAGGCTACCCACTTCACTTGCATATGGAACACGGGACATATCCTCCTCTTCTTCTTGTGTCTTGGGACACTGTTCAGCAGACAGCTTTGCACCTACAGGAATAGGAACACTCACCGGTTTACTATCCTGCATATTGAACCTCTGCAATATAGTCTCGACATACTTCCTCTGGTTTAACCAGAGCTTCCTCTTTGCCCGATCTCTCTTAATTTCTATGCCCAAAATATAGTTTGCAGCACCAAGATCCTTCATGTCGAATTTGGAGAACAATTGGGTCTTCAAATCTTGGATAATTTCTTTGTCATTTCCAATCAACAACATATCATCCACATACAAGACCAAATAAATAACACGGTCACCAAATAATTTAAAATAAACACAGTGATCCTCCTTGCTTCTGGTGAAGCCAAGTCCCCGTATATAGGTATCAAATTTCTGATACCACATCCTTGGTGATTGTTTTAACCCATACAGAGACTTCTTCAACCTGCACACCATTTCTTTCTTACCCTTCACCATAAAGCATTCAGGTTGCTTCATGTAGATCTCCTCTTCTAGATCCCCGTGAAGAAATGTTGTCTTCACATCCATCCGTTCTATCTCAAAATCAAATGCAGCAGCAACAGATAAAAGTAATCTAATAGAAGTAACTTTGGCAACAGGAGAAAAAATATCACCAAAATCAATTCCCGGCACCTGGGAATAACCTTTCGCTACCAACCGAGATTTGTATTTCTCCACCTTGCCTTCTACATTCATCTTCTTCTTAAACACCCATTTTCTCCCAATGGGCTTCCTTCCAGCCGGCAACTCCACCAGATCCCATGCATCGTTTTTGTGCAAGGATGCCATTTCATCAACCATAGCCTCCTTCCAGAGTTTTCCATCCTCTGAATCTACTGCCTCCCTGACAGTTCTGGGTTCATCATCAGTTATAGTTAAGGCAAAACCTGAACAGAAAGTAGATGGACTATACCTTTCTAGTTTCCTTCTTTCCCGAACTGATCTTCTCAAAGCTGGAGTTTGTGGCTCTTCATCTTCTGAGTCTTCTTCTGTTGTAGAGTCTGATTCATCCTCCTTTAGCTCAAACTCTATCTTCTCAGGTTCCTTTGGTATGATTTCATGTTTAAAAACATCTTTCACCTCTCTAAACACCACATCTCGGCTGTACACAACCTTCCTTGTTTCCAGGTTCCAAAGCTTGTAACCTTTTAAACCATCCTTATACCCAATAAAGATGCACCTTTCAGATTTATTATCCAACTTGGTCCTTTCCTCCTTTGGAACATGTACATATGCATCACATCCAAATACCCTTAGATGTCAAAGAGAGGGTTTCTTACCAGTCCATACCTCATGTGGAGTCTTATCTTCCAACGCTGATGAAGGTGATCTATTAACTAAGTAACATGTAGTCTCCACTGCCTCTGCCCAGAATTCTTGTCCTAACCCGGTACCACTGAGCATACTTCTTGCCTTTTCCATCAGCGTTCTGTTCATTCTTTCGGCAACTCCATTTTTCTGAGGTGTGTATGGATTAGTCTTCTTCCGTGCTATACCACACTTCTTACATAACTCTTCAAATTCCTTCTTGCAGAACTCCCCACCATTATTTGTCCTCAGCGCCTTTATCTTCTTCTCTGTCTAGTTTTCCACCAGAGCCTTAAATTCTTTACATTTGTCAAAGACTTCAGATTTATTCCTCAAGAAATATATCCATGTATTCCTTGAGAAGTCATCTATGAATGAAAAATAGTACACAGAATTTCCCAGTGATGGAGTTGACACAGGTCCAAACACATCACTGTGCACAAGTTCTAATATCTTGTTCGCCTTCTTAGCACCAGAAGGAAAACTCACCCAATTCTGCTTCCCATATACACAATGTTCATAGAAATAGAAATCCAGAGAGCGATTAGACATACCTTCTACCATACCATTTCTATGCAGTATCCGAAGGTCCTTCTCTCCAATATGTCCAAGCCTTTGATGCGATAGCATGGTCTTTTCTCTAGAGACAGCTAGGCTTTCCACTCCACTTTCAGGAACCATAGAACTGTTACACCCATCAATAACAGTGCTACCTTGTAGCTTGTACAGAGTTCCAGTGCAAACTCCTCGCATTAATACCAGTGCTCCCCGAACCATCTTGAAGGCATCTTTCTCAAACACTATTTTTACACCTGCATCATCCATCTTGCTTACAGAAATCAGATTTCTGGCCAATGCAGGAATATGCAGAACACCGGGAAGTGTTATAATCCTTCCACCTTGCAGCTTCAGCTTGACCTTTCCACGTCCGATGATTCTGGACTTCCTATCATCCCCTAGGAAGACATCACCACCATCATATTTCTCATACTCGCAGAACCACTCCCGATGGGGACTGAAGTGAAAGGATGCACCTGAGTCAATCAACCATGACTCATGATCTACATGTGTATTTAAAGAAGAATCCAAATACACATCCCCACCTTCATTCGAGGTGGTTTTTGCCTCTGCAAAAGGAGCATAATTAGATCCCTTTTCTTTCTCAGGAGCTTTAGATCTGCAGTCCTTTTTATAGTCCCTTCCTTTCCACATTTCCAGCATACCTTTACAAAATTTCCAAGAGATTTATATCTCCCTCTAGATTTGTATCTCCAACTCGAAACCTTATTCTTGTTTCTGTTTTGGGACCTTCCTCGTACATATAAGGCATCTCCATTCTGGCCCTCCATATTTCTCTGTCTCATTTCCTCTGACAACAAGGCTGAGACAATGTCATCAAAATTAAAGGTAGTTGTATTGCTACCTATTTCAATAACTAGACTTTCCCACGAATCTGGTAGAGAACACAACAAACTGATGCACTTATCTTCATCTGATATTTTAATATCAACAGATGAAAACTGAATTACCATAGTATTGAAGGCGTTCAGATGCTCTGTCACCGAGTCTCCATCCTTCATCCTCAGGTTATACAGCTTTTTCCGTAGGAACAACTTATTCACCAAAGACTTAGATTGGTACAAAGTCCCAAGTTTTTCCCACAAATTCTTCGCCGTAGCTTCCCCAGATACATTCAACAATACTGAATCTGAGACACACAATCGTATTGTGCTCTTAGCCTTCCGATCCAGTTTCTTCCAGTCTTCATCTGACATTGCCGTTGGTTTAGTACTTGGATCTACCGCGATCCACTGATCTTTATCCACCAGCAGATCCTCCATCTTGAGCTTCCACAACTCAAAACTCTGACCATTAAATTTCTCGATCTCTATCTTTCCGCCGCTCACCATCTTCTTTCACCGCAAGAATCGATCCCGCAGATCTCCCACTGCACAGGGTCTACCACAGGCCCGAGCAAAAAACCCTCAACAACAAAGGCGTCCCCTTGAAGTCGAAACAACTCTGATACCAAATGTAGGTTTTAACCCTGAACAGAAATTATCTACACACGAATCTTATAACAGAAAATAAACAATTGCGAGAGCATAAAACATAAAACAGATAAACACAGAGATTTTCCCCTGGATCCCAAATCGGGACGACCAGCTTGATTTTTCATTATATTCCTTTTAGTGTTACAACACATATATATACATGCCGAAGCATACATAAACCCCAATCCATTAACCCTCGATTAGAACATAACCGTAGTTCCCTTGATCGGATCTACAAAATACCAGGGGTCGAAAACCATCGTACCCCAAAACCATGTGTAAACTCATGCACAAAACATGGGTGGGTCCTCATATGAGTGGGTCCGCACACCAAAACAATTTTCACCGGGGCACTGCCCCGGACCCCAACAATGGGGTCTGCCTCCCCCCTTGCGACCCCCCTGCTGTGCCCAGCGCAACGTACAGCGCATGGGGCTAGTCATGGAAAGAATATAACACATACCCAACATTATGTTCGAATGTATTTCACTTCTCCACAGTGCTCTCGTGTCCTTTTGCTCCAGGTATTTCTCCTGCAAATATCTGGCTGAAAATTTTAGCAAAAATAGTGAAATAATGAAAAGTGTTTAGTATTTAAAGAATTGCTTTATGAAATTAGATTTTTGAAAATATTTTGCCGCCCTTTTTTCAATTTGCTTCTTTTTTTCACTTAAGGAAAATAGAGGTGCGCTTTTTTATTTGTATTTATTTGTCATCGGTGCTTCACTTAATAGCACCGCACTAGTGCATCCATTGGTAACACGGCACAGGTGCGTAGTAACTAAAACACACCAGTGCGTAGTAACTAGAATGCACCAGTGCGGTTATTTGTACATTAGCACCGATTTGCGGTTGAGGCAATGAAATTAATTTTACATATGTACACAAAAATTATACATGTTGGAAACGTACATTTTGCTGTGAAAATATTTGGGCCATTTCTTTTCAAAACTACACCTTTTCTTCTTTTAGAAAAATAAACTTGAACCTTTCCATAACCTGTAATAAGAAAAGGTGCCCCATGATCTGCTTGCTCATTTGTAAGTTCCTCCTCCATCTTGGCATCTAATTTCCTATTTTCTCCTTTGTGCTTTCTATCTCGATCTTAACAAAATTTATAAAATCTCTGTTTTACGAGAAACTGATCTTGAATGTTCTAGGAGCAATGAAAACGAGTCCTTCATTCTGCATTTGTTAGCAGAGGAAGACTTATTTTTGACTAAACGATGCAGTTATTAAATGTGGAGGCAATGGTTTCTCGTAGAAAATGAGTATAGGGTTGAGCAGAGGAAAGACATTGCAAAATGGGCTATTGCATTAGCTTTTCCAATGGGAAACCGATTTGTAGGTGGAAATACTATAGCTGTAGGTATCTATGCTTTTCTTCCCACAGAAATGGTCATTGGATTTCCATTTATAATACAAGCAGACTTTTTACTGGTTTCATCTAGAGAGAGCATCATTTTCAATAAAAAATGGATCCAGGGAATCCTTAAGTGTATCCCGTTCGCATTTTGTTCGGCATTTCGTTCTTTGATAAGTGCTAATTCACCTATACTTTCAAAATTTTGGATTTTGGATACATTCCATGTGATATTCCTCGTTATCCACAGGACCACATCTCATACAAGTTAGAGATGTCATTTAGGTCCAACTGAAAGCCGAAGATGTGACTTTATGCGACGTCAGCTTTGTCGGTAAAAGTTTATGTAAGCCAATCGAAGCTTAGACAATACTACCAGCTACTTTTAAACACATTCTGGAGAATCTTTCGCTTCATGGGACCTACCAACCCGATCAACAACGTCAATTGATATTTCTCTGTTGTCCTTAAGGGAATGAGAATCCTTCGCTTCATGGTGCCTCTTGGCTTTATCAACTGCCTCGATTAACATCCCTTAGCAATAGGGCTCCTTGCTTTCGATGGACCATTTCAGCTTGCTAGTCGCTAGAGTGTCGACGGGTATTTCTCTGCTATCAAATCCGCTCTCCCTTTCTCCATCATGGGACCTCTTAACCCTATCACTGACCTCAACTGAATGCTCTCTTTTGGTCTCAACCGAGCTTTCTCGACCGCCCTTCTCATATTTTTCATAAATATTTTCTCCTTTTGTACTCTGTCAAGCTCTCTAGTCGTCTGCATCCGTGTAAGTGTCTTTGTCTAACTTTCTATTTGAATCACTCATTTTCTCTGCTATAAAATTCTCAGCCGAAATTCTAACTCGCACCTTTTCAAACCCTCATCTCCTTAGAAAAATTCTTGCCCACGATTCGAACCCTCCGCTGCTCCAATACTACACTTTACAGAATAACCCTGTTTCGGTGCATTGGGTTTTATAGGCGCACCAGTGTGGTTTTGTAAGATCGAGGTTTATGTTTTGGTGCGGTGTTTTATGACGCATTGTTGCGGAAGAGTTGTGAACCACCGATGCGTCTTAGTACTAAGATACATCGGTGCGTGTTATGATGATAAGCGCACCGGACAAAAAACCAGCAATCTCCGCTAGAAATGGCATACTGTATAAAGTTCTTTTTTTTTGGTATGTAAGATCATAATAAAATAATGATAATTGTAAAGTACATGAATTTATTTGCATTATTTTCTAAACTTTATTATGTTACAAAAATTCATATTATTCTAGATTTATTATTTTACAATTATTTACAAATTTACAAATTTAAAAATTTTAATAAAATCATTTCACATTGATACAATTAAAATTTTACAAATATTTTACATACTATTACAACTAAAATCAGAATTAGAATTAGAATTACAATTACAATTACAATTTTACAATTTCACATACAATTATGAATAAAATTACAATTACAATTTTAATTTTACATACCATTACAATTACAATTAAAATTTTACAATTACAATTATTTAAAAGTAGTACAATTAAATTTTTACAAATATTTTACATACAATTAGAATTAGAATTACATTTACAATTACAATTACAATTTTACAAATATTTTACATACAATTAGAATTAGAATTACATTTACAATTACAATTACAATTTTACAAATATTTTACATACAATTGCAATTAAAATTACAATTACAAATACGATTACAATTTCAGAATTTTACATACAAATAGAATTACAATTACAATTTTACAATTTGTCATATATACAATTACAATTAAAATTACAATTACAATTACAATTAAAATTTTAAATTAAATATTTTACATACAATTACAGTTAAAATTACAAATACAAATATAGATACAATTTTACAATTTTACATACAATTAAAATTTCAATTTCAATTACAATCAAGAAATAATATTTAACAAATATCATGGTCATTTAATATTAAATTAATTAATAAACATCACGATCATGATAACCATCATACAAACATCATATTCGACTAAAAAACACATTCAAATTTGCTAACATCATCGTGATCATGATCATCTAACAAAACACAATTAGCGTTGTATAACATCATCACAACACAAACATCAAATATACATCTCATGTCAAATAAATCATACTATCACATACACATCTATTTGCAAGCTGCACATTAAATGAACATATCTAACAATATTCACATCATGATGATCACCAACATGTAAAATAAGTACAACTGCAACATGAACATAAATTACATGGACCACACACACACACACACACACACACACACATATATATATATATATATATATATATAATGTTAAAAATATACAACTGTAATATAAATGTCATGGATCAGCTGGTGGTACGACATCAATTGCAATACTAGTTGAGGCCTACTCTGTCAATGGTGTAGCCTCGATGGTCGATGGTCCAACCTACTCATGATCATGAGTATTGATGGATACTCAGTACACTGACTAGACGTGGGCGATGGCCGATGGTCCGGCCTCATCTCCATGATGACTGCTGCTAGATGCTAGTGGAGGCTTCTCATCTGGCGTGGTGCGAGGTGAACGATCATGAGATGATGAGTCGTTGCTCACGAAATATCGATCACGTGATACATCTTGACCACGCCTATAACGTGCAACAGTCCTCCTCAGCCGCGTAACTGAGGTCATAGCTCCTACGACATGCCACATTAGGCTGTACATGTCATGCGATTGGCCTCTCCACATCTTTAATAGCCTAACATCGGCTTGTATGTCTCTGTAATGAGCGGGCCCAATGCCTGCCTCAACCATCAATGCAGTGAGTTGGTTGCCTAACTCCATCCTGTATCTAGTATCAAGTTGATTGCGTCTATAAAAAGGCGATATTGACGCACCAGCAAGAGCATGTCTCTCTGCACCAGCCTCTTGATGATCCTCGGCATTTGGCATGCCCTGATCGTCATCAAGATCCACACATGGATTATGTGGTGGTGTCGGCATGTCGTCGCTATCAAAAGAGACAATTTCTACCAAATATATACAAGTACAAAACAATAATTATACAATTTCATTACACAATTTAATAAAAACAAGTTAAATAGCATGTTAGAAGAAATTTAAATAAAACAACAATATTACCTCTATCATTTGACGTCTCATCATCTGTGAAGAGGATGTTGGCACACCCTCGCCAATCCAATCTAGCATAAGGATAGGGGACCATAATGCAGGGATGCAGCTCGTCAACACTAGCTAGCAACTCCAATGCATCATGCGATATCCTCAGTGGAAACATAGTCTCACCCCTATTGGGCATCATCTACCCCCACATGTGCATCCGTGCCTCGACCATCGGCCTACAAGGTTGCCGAACAAAAGTAGGCCTCGTCTTTGGAAACCTCTCAAAAACTAAACAAAAAAAAATTGAAGCAAAAGGGAAGTTGACCCTCCCTTGTGCATGAGCATGACATCTATTTAAGGTTGTATAGAACTGCCATAAAATAATGGCAGACCACCTGACAAGTCATGGCTCTTGTACTAAAGAATCAACATAATATAGAAGCGAGAAACTAATGCATTACTTGTCACTAGTGTTGTGTGAAATGGTAGAAATGAGAAGTGAGAGGCACTGCACCTCCTCACTACCAAATGCACCAATACGTAACTGACCTCCAAGGACCTGAAAATTCGCAGGAGACAGTACTGATGCTCCAATGTATCTCTAGGAATACACTAAATGACTCCCTACTAAACAACCAGCTGGAACCTCTAGGAATGAGAGAAAATCTGCCCCTCTCCTCGATAGCCCTGTAATGAAATATATATCCTCTTCAGTGGGTGTGTACCATTGGTTAGGACCAACCTGGAAAGCCTATCGGTGGGCATTCCACCTACGGATAAGATGTCTCGAAAACACACCATGGGCCTTTAGGGAAGTAACCTCCCCATAGAACTTGAGGAGGCCTACCTACCTTAGGAGCCCATGGGTAGTTGTTGTAATAGGGCGAGGGTACACATCTCTCTCCCTCTCTCGTGCCTCCCATAGGCGAATCATGTCATACTTCTCCGTCTGTTGTTGTTGTTGCTTCCCCTCTTCTCTCTGAATGATTTACATATTACATAATTTTTTTTTATTAAATTAGACATGTATTTAGGAATACACATATATAATTTATTTTGGAAAAAAAAAACAAACCAGTCGGTGTGCCACAAAAAACAGTCATGCACCGGTTCCGGTGCATCTTTTTTTTGTTGCGCACCGGTGGCGGTGCCCCAGATGACATTAAACGCACTGTATGTGGTGCACCTGAAAATTTTCAAAGCACCGTTGACTATGTAAGGTGCAGGAGTACGCCCCGGCGCATATAGTTATGTCAGCACACCGACTTCTTGACTAATTAAATAGTCAATGGTGCGGTCTTTTACCAGGATGCACCGTTTACCCTGTCAAAATGCCGAATGCGGTGCACTAACAAACACCGGGGCGGATATTTCCGTCAATGCATCGCCTTGCCGCTATTCCACATGGTCAACAGTGTGGCTGGCTAAAATACCACACCGCACTTTTTTTTAAATTTTAAAATAATGCAGTGCGCCTTTTGGTACTGCCCCGGAAATGGTGCGGATACCGTTAGCATCGGTTGCGGTGTGGCCTGTAAATTTTGTAGGCAACACCACTTACCGGTGCGAGCCAAACGACTCAAGTACACCATGCGACAAAATATATTTTTTTTCTTCTAAATGGTTAATTTTAAGGTTATTTGAAATTTTAATCTGCTAAAAAGCTTAATTATGGAAAAAGAAGAAAAATACCTGTACATTTCTCCGTCGAGGAGGCATATTGGTTGTAGAATTTGCAAAAGAAAATTTTCCCACCATTTTGAAAAATGCAAGATGGAAATGAGTGGGCAATGCATAGCAGCAGTGCATGCAACGAGTGCAATGGGAGCACCAATGCCAGGGCGGCTCAGACAAGGATAAATTGCACCAGTGCTTGAGAGCTCTAGAGCACTGAGAAAAGTGAAAAATGCAGTTTTTTGGTCGTAATTTTTTTTTATTTAACCTTGTTTCGGTGCGCAAGGTTTTATAGGCGCACCGGTGCTGTGTCTTACAACCGCACTGGGTGGTTTCTACTTTTCCGCGATGTTCTATGATGCACCGGTGCGATTTCTTAAGACCGCACTGGGCGGTTTCTTTTTTGGCGCGGTTTTTTATGATGCAGTGGTGTGGAAGAGTTGTAAAGCATTGGTGCTCTATAGTAATACGATGCACTGGGCTAGTGTGTACGGAGCACACAGTGTCCAATGTGCCAATGTTTTGTGCACATCAGTGATTTTTATTGCCGAGCGCACCAGTGCGGTTTTGGATGATAAGTGCACCGAGAGGGAAACATCTGCAAAACCCTCTGCCTGCCAACCTCCTCTAGTAACCTCCGCTAGAAATGGATGTATGGGGTATTTTTATAAGGGGTTCCTAAAAAACATTTGTTAGAGGGTCTTTTCCTTGTAGTTCCAAACATATGGTTAAAAAAAAACATGGATATTCACACCCTCGTGCAATAACAAGGTGCATGGGTCAACACCATAGAGTGTTCTTCAATCGCATAGGTGTATCCAAATATTTTGTCTTTAGAATGGCGTGAATAATCTTTGTGCAAGGTGTTCAGGATGACTCTCCACTAGAGGGTGATATTTTATGCTAATATCCACATAGCAGTGTGGGATGATGCTCAATCGAGGAAGGATCTTCCATTGTGAGGGGTACTGAATTATTTCAAGACAAACTAGCTATACTTTCTAATAGTGTTTTGGAGTAAAGGTGCTCCAAAATTCACTTCTATGTAAGCTATTGTTTGCTACATAGGCCAAGAAATATTTTATTAGTACACAAAAAAAAAAATTAACAAGGAAATTAATGGTATATAACATAATATATTCAAACTATGAGGTAAAGGAAAAAACATGAAAAGAAGTGTATGGGAAACAAGAAATATCTATATTGATGTAGCATGGGTATAATATTTCCTAGAGACACTAAAGGAAGACTTGGAGACAATGTTCACTTAGATCTCCTAAAGTATTTTCATCCTTTCCTTCTCTTGCAAGTCTAATCTTTCCTCAAGAAGTTTCTTGGACACTCTTGACAAAGAAAATCCAATTGGGAGGAAATTTGGGCAACATAACCTTGCTATTACTTATCTTCTCTAAATTATTCCCAATGTAGTGGTATTTATAGGACAAGGTACATTTCTTGTATCGATTTCTTTGATTTATGAGATTTATCTTTGAGTGAGTCTATCATTTGGATGGGAGATGATAGGACTCCTTTGGGGGCTCCATAACTCCATTTTAATGGTGTAGAGGCTTGAGAATAAGGAAACTAACCTTGTACTTCCACATAATAGGGATAATTTAAGGTGCATTTCCAAGTAGATATCTCAAATGTAACTTCCTATGGATCCAAATTATTTTTGAAGGGACAAACATGGAAATCCATGTAAACTTGAAATACTAGCTTTGCATAAATTAATTAAAGTGTGCCTAGTGACAAGTAATCATTTACTTTTTAGCACATGATTTATTGAAATTTAGGAACCTTTCATATTGATTATATTTGACATATTTAGGCCTTTATTGTCACATTTGCATATATAATTTTTTGACGATAATAGTTTCCCCTTAATATATGAGTTTAGGAGAAAACATATAACCAATACATCACATTTTTTTTCCTCATTGTGAATCCTACTGCTTCATGGGAAATATACCTTGTTTCAAGGGAGAGAATAAGATTCCTAAAGAATTAACCATGGAATCCACTGCGAAGAGAAATATATACAATATATATGTGTGAAAGGCATGTCCCATGCTTGTGATCATGGCTATTAATATGATGCTTACATCGGTGTACAAGAAGATTCTTGCCAAAAATGTTAAGAACATAATCTTGATGTTGAAGTAGACGATTAATTCACCTTCAAGGGTTAACATGATAAAAGATAGTACTATTGATGAACATTCCCCAATGTCTTAGGAATGACTAGTGATGATGAGATTGTTAGAAGAAATATGATGACTTAGTGCATGCCTATTTAACCAAAATAGGAAACTATAAATATCACAAAGTGTGACACACCTCGTCATGAAACATTGATGAAGTTGAATGTATGAGAGGTTGATGAAATTAGTGGGAAATGATGACTCCAACTATTCCATCTAAGGTTTAAATTGAGACATAGTAATGCAAACTAAGGTACTGCTTCATTCCTTGAAAATGAGAATTGAGTTTGACAAGAAGGAATATGAATACGTGATTGTTTGGGGAAAGACATTCTATGAGAAATCCACTTGAAGAAATTTTAGATATTGAATTATGGTGAGGTGTATATTTCATGGTGGATGACTTCATTGAAAAAGAAATGGATATTATATAATTATCATGGTTGGATCAAAATGGTGGTGATGATAGTTAAAATAAATTGAGGTAGGCAATCTCTCGGTGTATGAAGGATGTTTGAGGGGAGTGATAGATGGTTTCTATGATTGAAAAGAGTGGTCCAGATGAAATATAGTGTGATGGATAAGGATGGTAGAGGGTCACAATATAAAGAAATTATTGATCAAATGAGGTGAAAATGTAAGCACCCCAACCAAAGGCAACTCATGACTACCACTAGGTAGTATGCGAAGAAGAGGGTGAGGGGTGACTTCCTTGCTTACAAATAAAATTTGTAAACATTTCAAAAGAATATAATGGTTATTTAGAATCTATAAGCATGGAAATATATTCCCTAGCATGTGGTAGCCTTCCTGAGGTTGCAGGGGAGAAACAACAAAGAGTGGGCCCCCCAGTTGTTGGTCTTAGTTTGGGGGTGATGAATGGATGATAATCATGCAAATGATCTTATACTGGTGGGGGTGGGAGAGTCCAAGTGTGAAATTTTGTGGTGCATTTATGATGATAAAGTAGATGGGTATTAGGCAATAGAAAAGGGTAGGTTATTAATGTTATGACAAAGATGATGAGGCTAAGACTTGAAAAATGTCAAAAAATGATTCCTAGGTGAGGTAATACGACATGGATTCGAGTAATGCAAATGGTAATACTATGTGGGGATATCCGTGGAGGTGATATAATACCAAACAAATGTAATAATTTTACTAAGTGTAAGTGGAGGATCTCGACAAACATTATTAGCACATGGGGGCCTTATGGTGAACTCAAGGGAAGTGAACTAGACTATGCAAGTGTATCAAAGGGAGAATATACCATGTTGGTTGAAGAAAATGATACCTCAAGTGTGAGTGTGCTTCCTTATGTGTGGGTATCAATGAAGGAAAATAAACTGGGTGCTAAAACCATGAGCCAAAAACACTAAATGAAATTACCATAGATATTCGCTAATCCAAGCCAATTTTGTAACAAAAGAATAGGAAGGTATGAGAAACCTGAGAAGAATTCTGGGAGTGATAAGTAACCTAGGGGAAATTTTTAGTCATGAAGAAATAAATATGCCAACATGGATTGAGTATTATTTTGACCCTAGCATACATAATATTTTAATATTGCGGGCTCTTGAACGATCAAGGGGAAGTTTGGTGGTAAGGTGTGTAAAATGGAGGTGTGTCCCACCACACCAAATCATTTGGATGATGGTGAGGTGATATCCAGAGAGAAAAATTATGTTCACATTGAAATATGAAGGCTTCTTGAGGACCATTCACATTGTACAATATATAGGTGAACCTTGAAACCCAGGCCTTGTGAATTTTCCAGTAGGGTAGTGAGTTTGTATGATCGAGGGGATACATACAAAATATTTTTGTGTATGGGGCCCACATCCGCATGTGTGACTCAAGGGGAGTCATAGTGAAAAATGTGTCAGGTAGGAAAATAGTTGCAATGATGGTTACAACTGTGTAGGTTGGGACTACATGGGAAACCATACAATGAGGGTAGGTTCAATCACGCCAGTCATTGAAATTTGTGATGATTGTACCATGGTGGACCACTAAATAGGAGGAAAGAAATTTGTGAGATGTTTGTGACTATATGGGATATAGGCACACAATGTGTTGCACACCTAACAGGATGACAATTTCAGTCTCCACACATCTAGTTAAGAAAAAACACATGGGTATTCACACTCTCGTGCAACAACAAGGTGAATGGGCCAACACATTAGAGTGTTTTTCAATCAAATAGGTGTATCTAGAGAGTTTGTTTTTTTAATGGCATGGCCAATATTTGTGCAAGGTCTTTAGGATGAATCTCCATTAGAGGGTGAGATCTTATGCTAATATCCACAAAGTGGCATGTGATGATCCTTAATCTAGGAAGGATATTTCATAGTGAGGGGTACTGAATTATTTTAAGACAAACTAGTTATACGTTCTATTAGTTTTTTAAAGAAAAGGTGTTCCAAAATCCTCTTTTATATAAGATATTTTTTTTCTACATATACCAAGCAACAATTTATTAGTACACAAGAAAAAATAAATAACAAGGAAATTAATGATATATAATATGAGATATTCAAACTAGATTGCAAAGACAAAAATATGAAATGGAAAGAGTTTCAGAAGCAAGATGTCTCGATATTGATGTAGCATGGGTACAATATCTCCTAGAGTCACTAAAGGAAGACTTGGAGACAATGGTCACTTGGATCTCCTAAAGGATGTTCCTCCTTTCCTTCTCTTGCAAGTGTAATATCTCCTGAAGAAGATTCTTGGAAACTCTTGAACGATGAGCTTGATGAGCTCCAATATCACAAAGTAATTACAATTAGGAGGTAATTTGTGTAGCATAAACTTGTTGTTACTTATCTTCTCCAAATTATTCCAAATGTAATCGTATTTATAGGACAAGGTACATTGCTTGTATCGAATTGTTTGATTGATGACATTTTATCTTTGAGCAAGCCTATCATTTGCGTGGGAGAGGAGGCTCCATAACTCCTTTTCGATGGTGTAGAGGCTCGAGATTAAGGAACCTAACCATGTAATTCTACCTAATAGGGCTAATTTAAGGTTGCTTTCCATGTAGATATCTCAAATGTAACTTCCTATGGATCTATGTGATTGTTGAAGGGACATTCATGGGAATCCATGCAAACTTGAAAGACTAGCTTTGCATAAATTAATTAAGTGTGCCTAGTGACAAGTAACCATTATCTTGTTAGCACCTGATTTATTAACGTTTAAAAGCCTTTAATCTTGATTATATTTGAAATATTTTGGCCTTTATTGTCACATTTTCATATATCTATATCTATATCTATATCTATATCTATATATATATATATATATATTTGATAATAGGTTCCCCTTAATCTATGAGTTTAGGAGCAAACACATAACCAATACATCACATTTGTTTTCATCATTGTGAGTCGTAATACTTCTTGGGAGAAGCATCAGAGAAATTTTGAGGCCTAAAATGGGCCTCTTAAGGAATATTATAAAATAATAGTGGAAATAATAAAATGATATTACATTACATTATCAAATTTTAGAAGGAAAAAGTAAAAACTATTTTTTCAACTCATATTTTTAACTTATCTCCCTATGATTTTACTCAAATTTCGAGCAGGATCACTCATTTGATGCAAAATTTAATTTCTCATCCCAGTAGTACCCATTTTTCATACTTTTGATTGACCCTATTACACGAAAAATGAGAAATACATGAAAACCTTGATTTCAATCACATTTTTCATGTATTTCTCATCTTTCATGGGTACTCCTTGGATGAGGAATTAAATTTTGCATTGAAAAAGTGCTCACTCTCTAAATTTGAGTAAAACCATATGTAGTTAAGTTGAAAATATGAGTTGAAAAAGTAATTTTTAATTTTTTTGTTATTTTTGATAATTTTACATTTTTACTCCAAAAATTGTGAATCATCCCCCATGGTTGAAATCCTCATCTTGAATCCTATTGGTTCTTATAGAGTTTATTTTTGTTCTACATTTTTATTTTGAGGCCCATTTTTTACCTCAAAATTTCTCAAACATACATTGTTTCAAGAGAGAGAATAAGAGTCGTAAATAATAAACCATGGAATCCACCGAGAAATATATATAATATATATGTGTGGAATTCATGTCCCATGCTTGTGATCATGGCTATTACTATGATGGTTACATCAGTGTACAAGAAGAGTCTTTCCAAAAATTTTAAGAACATATCCATTGATGCCAAAGTATATTATTACTTCTCATTCACGGGTTCCCATGATAGAAGATATTACTAATTATGATTGTGCCCCCATTTCCCAGGAATGACTAGTGATGATGAGAATATTAGTAGATAGATGATGAATTAGTGCATGGGCGTTTAACCAAAATAGGAAATTACAACTGTCACAAAGTGTGGAAATATTGATGAAGTCGAACGTCCGTGAGGATGATGAAATAATTTGTAAATTATGACTCCAAATGTTTCATCTAATGTTAAAATTGAGACATGGTATTGCAAACAAAGGTACCACCTCATTCTTTGAAAATGAGAACTGAGTTTGAGAGACTATATGGGGAAAGAGGTTCTCTAATAAATCCACTTAAAACAATTTTAGATATTGAACCATGATGAGGTGTAGATTTCATGGTGGATAACATAAACAAAAAATAAATGGATATTATATACTTCCCATGATTGGAGAAAAATGGCGGTGACGATAGTTAAAACAAACTGAGGTAGGCATGCTCCCAAGTCATAAGGATGTTTTAAATAGAGATTATAGACAAAGATAAATAAAATAGAGGGTAACAGACAAAAACACATGTTGTATCTCCTAACCATGTAAACATAGTGTTACTTATGTTATTTCAAGGGTATTAGAATAATCTCACACCCAGTATGGTATACCCCATAAGGAGAAATCTCTTTCATGAATTTGTTCAAATAGTTTGCAAATATTTTCATCTGTATTCTATGATTGGTCAATATAAGCCCAGTGTTGCAATCATGGATTTAATACCATTTATAACATCCCTATCCCTTTGACAAAGAAACACCACTAAAAAAAAAATTATCATTATTGAAACAAAACAAAAAACACATACAAACATAACCAAAGAAGAAATCCATGTGTGCAGTGAAGCCATAATAAATGAAATCAAATAACAAAATCATGAAATACATTCCAAGAAAATCCATGAAACATGTATGTAACAAGTCTTGCTACTTATGTGATGACCTTATATGTTCTTCCTAACCATATATCATGTTGCTCTGGTTCTCTTAGTAGATGGTCATCCCAAAGTTAAGGCCATGAATCCACTCGATGTCAGCTTCTACCTCATATCAAACATAAGAGGGTCAAGGTACCAAATCTGACAGCCTCTGACAACCAGGCTCACAACCCCCATTGACCATTATATCAACCAGTTAAATATTCTATTGGTACTACGATTCTAGGAGTCCTGTGTCCCTCATGGGTCTCCAAGTACCCTCCAGGATATCATGCTACAAAGGTACCAAACCCTACAACCCCCAAACAATAGGCTCACATACCCCACTTGCCCTTACCTGTCTAGCCTAGGATTCTCACAACATTGTTGCTCTAGGAGTATACTTCCCTCATGGATCTCTAGGTACCCTCTAGGCCCCTTTGAAGCCAAGGTACCAGAAATTTCAACCCCTAACCAATAGGGTCACATCCCCCATCATCCTTTATCTCAGATGGCCAGGGATGCTCATTGCACTATAACTCAAAGAGTCATACTACACCCACAAGTATCCAAGTACCCTCCACACCATCATGCAACCAAGGTTCCAAACTAAACAACCTCCAACCAATAGGCTCACATCTACCATCATCCCTTATCTCATTCATCTAATGATTCTCATGAAACTAGGACTCTAGGATTCCTCTTTCCCTCGTGAGTCTCCAAGTACTCTCCAGTCTCTCATCAAGGACATATGTCCCATACTGATTAATAAGCCATTGAATAGGGGAATCACTTTTTTATAGAATCAATGCCCCATTTTTCTTTATATTATAACATTATAGTATAATTTCATATCATGATATATTTGTTTTGTGGAGTCTCAGCCCCCCATACTCTATTTTCCCTCTATCTATAACAAAAGACAAGTCATGTAAATGTGATGTCACCTAGGATCACTTTCTTTCTCATCACACGGGCTCATTGGATTTAATGGAACTCGCTTCGCCAACATAGTAATACAGATCCTCTAACCCATTACATAGGCACCCCCAACCTTAAATATATCAATAAATTTTCCCATTGGCCTAACATATCTATGCATGTAGAGGCATTCAAACCTTAATAGAATTCCAACAAACTAGCCTATTCAACATTATGGCTAGCCAACCTAAGACTTAGATGGACATGTATATTACTATGCAAGGATCTAGGTGTTTTTGTTGCAACATCTATCTATTCTTTCTTGGATAACTCGCATACTATATGGATACTACACAACATAGCCACTTTTCTCTCTTGACTAACCCATATCACACACATTGCTTACACACCACAATTCACTTTAACAATGTGATTCATATTTATAATAACATAACCGTTAATCTTGTTTGGTCTCTTACATCATTATTTTTCAAGGTGAGCCCTTCATTAGGGGAATATTGAGGTTAAAATGGGCCTAAAAAAAAAATCTAACAAAATTAACTTTAAAGGAACCAAAAAGATTCAAGATGATGATGACATCCCGTGTATAATTCCAAAATAGGAAAAACAGGAATATATAGCATAAAAATGGGAAATGAAGTAAACATCGACACATCAAATACATGAACAGATCAGCTGAGCCATTTTATTATATGCAATAGTAGAAATGAAGTACAAGTGCTTGAGGAAGAGACAATCAAGCTAGACAGAAAAGCCTGAAATGGCCCTAAACGTAAAGACATAATAAACTTCTTCTACATCAACTGCTGGGAGGTTGTGACTGTGCAATCCCACTGGAAAATATTGTTGCTGGAAACTAGGAATGAATATATATGTTGATTGGGTCCTTATAAATTGTCAAGATCAGATATCTGGGCTTTCTAGCATTATTCCAAGATAACCCAGAAATGGTTTCTAGAAATGACAATGATGAAAAATGAAGCCCTTGGGTTGAATTACACACTGCAGCAAGGAAACTAATGTGAGGTGGCTAATATGATGATAAAAACGTTTCTAATCCTCCCCACTGACTTCCCGGAAAAAGGGCTACTCCACTCACCAGATTACAAGCTCAAAAAATTGAAGTATTACCCCTCCACTAGATCTGCCCTCCTAGATTGTGCAACTACTGAATGAGACTCCGCTGGTGATAGGGGCTGAATATTGGCCTGATGTCGAATGATGAAATGCAGCTGAATAACCTATCCTGAGTGGGCACTCAAAGTCACCGAGAATGAGGGCGGGATTCCCACTCGGAAACACCCGTGTGCTAAACAGCACAACAAAGTTCGATAAGTAGTTGAAGCGTGCAGAAAGTCATAAAATACAATACATAAACAATATTCAAAATTTTTTCTATGGCTTCCATCCCCTTCCTTATATGGTTTGTGAGCGCTCATCCCATTGGCCCCACATAATAATTATGCTACTCTCATAACTATTTCCCTCCATTATGACTGTGTTGCCCTCCATTGTCTCCACTACCTCCTTAACTACGATGTTTATTTGGTCAAATTGACCCCATCCACATGCATTGACCCACATTCACACCAAGGAGTGGTTTATTCATCTTGATCCTATCGATATGCATTGATCCACATTCACATTATAAGTGGTTTTGTTCCTACTAAATGGATTTATGGGTCCCTCTAGCCTCTTATTCATCTATGTTATTGACAAAAACAAAATTTAATATTATAACTAGCTAAAAGCTAATTAGTAATATTATAGTCCTCCCCTCTCAAATGTTGCTTGTCGTCAAGAAACTACAAGGATGGATGCTACAAAATCTTTTCTCCTTCCGAAGTAGCATCCTCATCCGGAAGATTCCTCCATCGAACCAAATATTCTTTAATCACCCTGCTCCTTAGCTACCTCTCCCGAGTATCCAAGGTAGATTTTGGTTGTAAAACTAGATGGCCCTCATCATCAATAGGTGGGATATCCATAGTGGAAACTACATGTTTTCCAATGGCCTTCTTGAGGCATGAGACATGAAAAATGTTGTGGATCTTACTCCCAATGGGGAGCTCCACTTCATATGCTACTTCCCCAACATGAAGGATCACCCTGTATGGCCTATAGAAATGAGGCTTAAGCTTCTCATCCCCATTCTACTTCATCGTATATTTCTTTAAGGATGAACACATAGATAGGCCAAATCATCTGCCTCAAACAGTCTCTCCACTCCTCCACGATTTTCATATAACTTCTGCTGATTTTGGGCTGTAACAATGTTGTCCTTAAGAGCATGGAGTATATCCAGAATCTCTTGGATCCACTCTTTGGCTCTAGGAGCCTTGTTTGCTCCAAACATCACATCAAAAAATGATAAAGCATCATAACCATAGAGAACCCGGAATGGAGACATACTGATCGACATATGAAATGTCGTATTGTAGCAATATTCTCCCAAGTGGAGCCAGCACATTCATGCTCTTTGCTACCTTGAAACATAGTTTCGCAAGTAGCCTTCCAACCACTTGTTTACTATCTCTATCTGCCCATATTTATGGGGGTGTGTTGTGCTATACAACAACCCCCATTTATTTTAATAAATGTAGACCCTTTAAAAATAATTAGGAAAATTCATTTCATTTATTTTTTAGCTTAAGTCAAAAAACATTAGGAAATAAAGTTTCTTTTTCTTTTCCACTTTCATTCCTTAGTGCGCACCACAATTTTCATAGGTTACAAACTTAAACGACTTAAAATCCACTAATTCATGCAGGCTACGATATGCGCTAAGATCTTTGCAAATTCATATCAAAATCTTATTGCAAACACTTCAATCATCGTTATAAATCAAAATCACATCGCGCCTCATTTAAATGATCAAAATTGTAAGAAATACAGTGAAAAATACGATTATGTGGACCCAATGAGCCAATAAATAAATAAACATAAAGTTCCAAACTTTGATAAAGCGCATTCGCTTGAATTATTGAATGCACACTTCGCATTTCACAGAACTTAACTAAACGCAAAACCATTTACCGCATAAAAGTTTTGATGTGCAATTTGCGTAGATCTCATTTCACAAGATTTATGGGTAACATCATAAATGGTAATAGTTATAAGCTGTGATATGTGATGAATGTTAGTTAATTACTCAAGCATGCGAAATGACTCATGTCAAATCAAACTGAATATGTGATCCAACATCTTAAATTGATCGATAGATAATTCACGTGAAAGTGTAAGAGATTTGATTTTAAATGATTATTGATGATTAACAACATTTAATAGAAATAAGGTTTTGATAGATTCATATCTACTTCGAGCGTGTTTTTAAATAATTGAATGCCATATTTGTTTCAATTCTAGTTTCCTCTCTATTCTCTATATTTTTAATGTTTTCTCTGTTCGCTTGAAATTAGGAAACCACTTAACGGAGCGAGGGAAATAGAGATGAACAAGAAAGGCAAAGAGAGTTCCCAGCTATCATCTACCGAAAACTTAGACTTGTCTCCCCTATTATCAGACACCACCTGCAATAGGGAATGAAAAATTTCTTCATGGGAGGCAATGTACAAGCTTTTTGAGGATGAAAAGCCAAGGGTAATAGACAAAGTTGCTTCAGAAGATGCGTCTGTTTCTTCATACTCGACCTATTTCGACGTTGCATGTTCATTCATCCATAAGATAGCAACAAGGCCAAATATTCTCTCCTATATAGATATGGTTAAGTGGGAATTGACCACTTAAACATAGAAGAAAAAACATTCAAGGATTCAAAGGGCAAGAATATCGGTTTGTTCATGGAAAAATATTTGAGGACAATGTACCACTTACCCATCCCACAACAAAATTATGGCAAATCTTTTATTCAAAACTTTAGAGAAAAACATCCATACCTCATGAAAGTCATAAAGGAATGTAAGGAAGATCAGGGCAAGCTTAAACGAGATAAACTCGGTACATACCCAATAGCAAAAATTTCTCCCTCTTCCTGTTATGCTACCCCGGGTATGTTGTGTAGATTATATGCAGAATCTGATACGACTAGGTTTTCTATAGATTGGGACCCATTGATTGATGCAATCATCAATTCTTTAATTTTGAATTGGGAAAATATCATATCTGATAATTTAGCCAGAAACATCATGGAATATAGGGGTAAAATAAGTGTTTCATCTAGAGAAATACCCCCATTTTATATGAGTGCCTATGTCATGGACGCAATTTTCTTTTCTTCTAGTTTTTCTACCATGGGATGGAAATGGATAGCCCAAAACCCTACCCCAATCCAAATTTACCACAGAGCTCTTTGGGATTCAGACTTCCATTTGCATTTTTACAAAATTTTCCATAGATTCATGTTGCCTAGGCACCAGATGATATTTAATGGGAAAGCCCCTAGGGTTTCCAAAGAAGCTAGTACAGAAATTTTGTCTATTGCTAGATGGTTCGCAGAGGAAAGTTTCACTTATGTCAGAGTATTTTGGAGTTATGCTTCTCCTCACGTCATGCCATATTATGTTCCTGACAAGTTACTTGCAAGAAAAATTTCCTATGAGCTTGTTGTAAATGGTATTTCTAAATAGCTTAAAGATGCTAAGAAGGTCATTTGGCCTAATTTCCCTTTACAGTGCGGTAATTTTTCACTTTTTGATATTGGTCATGCCTACAAGGAAGTTTCAAAGGTTAATCTATTGAATTTGGCAGTAATTCAAAGATGACCATATGATCTGAATGATGTAATTAAAAACTACATCACAGAGCTCAAAGTGAAACCTTTTGTGAAAGAGATAGATATATTTGATGATTTCTTTCAAGGTATTGAAAAGTTTTCAGATGTACGTAAGTTTTCATCCAATCAACTCAATCAATATGACCTGGAAGCCTTCCAAGCATTCATAAATAAGAGGCTAGAAAATATTCCGCTGGATTTATTGAATATTGAAGATGTTGACAAACATACTCCAAATATTAGCTTGGATAATGAAGTGAAAGACATGTCTGAAGATGAGTTCCCAATTCCACTTGAGTAATCTCTAAGAAAAAGGATTGTCTAATTCCTTATCAAGGTATTGGTGCCATCTTCAAGAGGTTGTTTCTAGCATTCAACTAGGAACCAAAGGAGGATTCATCCTACCACTTTGTTATTCACATCCAACATTTCCAAGAGTAGAAGATCTACATTCACATTCCAAGCCATTGGGTTTTACCTCCATGTAGCAGCAGTCCCCTCAAGGATTACGCAGTCCAGTCCTATAGATCTATTGGAGGAAGGAAGTTTCCAATATTTCACCCAGAAATTGTGTGAGGGATAATCTCCTCACATTGGATCTATTGTTTCCATCATTCAGGAGCTGTATTGACACATACAGCAGTAGGCTATTGAGCCTCCCTCTCTGATAGTGCAGTTTTCTGAAGCTGTTGTTCTTCCAACAACTATTTTCAATGGAGGAGAATGGAGGAGCTAGATCTGGAGCTTTTAGCCCAAGGATCTAGTGAAGGGATCAACCCTTCTTGCATAGATATGATTATGCATCATTACAACCATCATATCATCAGATCTATCTTCATATATTATTTCCTAGTAGTATATATGTGAAGCCCTAAGAGGGTGGTTTTCTTAGATTGATAAATCTGAGAAAACCTTTCTGGGTTACCTTGGGAATCCATCACTGAGCCCCGATCTACAATTTCAACATCATTAGAGCACCCAAACTACCGGGATTCTGAGATTCCGATTTTATATTTATGCGCCAGGCCCCAATAGCCGTGATGTGGACAACGTTAGCTTACCTTTCTACATTTCAAGAGCTACGTGCAAATTTCCTTGGGAAATCTGTGTATCATTCTAGGAAACTTTGTGGCTTGAGTGTCTCATATTTTGAGCACTTTTGTACTTGATTTTTCACCTCTAATATAATAAATGCTCATTATTTCTCAAAGTACTTCAATGTGTATATAGAGTTATCAAGCTACTTTGTCGCTGCTTCTTATATTATGTTTTAGTATTACTGTATTCTCCCTTTTGGGATATTACAGTGGTATCAGAGCATGATCTTTGGCTCAACTTGTGGAAACTTCATCTTTTGCATCAAAAGAAGAAGTAGATAGATAAGATCTATCATGACGGAGGGAAATTCTGTCACTCATTTCTTTAGATCCATGAAATACCTCTCCAAGGAGGTCAATAAAATGAAGAAGGAAAGGAAGAAAGAAGATCCAAGAAGAATATTTGATGAGGAAGGTCCAAGAACTTCTTATCAGGAGAAAGGAAGACCGGGGAATCATAGATCTCCTCATAGATCCAATATGCCCACTTTCTTTGGAGAAGGTGAAAGGTGTAGAAATGAAGAAAGAAGAGAACCTAAGACTCATGAGACTCTCAGTCTATATCTTGAAGAGTACAAATAACAGTCTAGAGCATTCAAAGAGATTCTAACTCTCCAAGAATTCTTCCAAATCAAAGAAGAAAGAGGTTCCTATAGAAGCAATAGAAGAAAGAGGCATAATGAGACACTATTGTCCCAGTTCAAGGAACTCTTGTGTTTTGGCAAGAGGTTTCCACACATCATTTGATCCAAGGTATGCATGAACTTTCATCACATATTGTTTCAGTAGATATTATTGAAACTTATGAGGACATGCCATCAGGGCCAATGCATAACCAAGGGTTAGAACAAAATGCTGATTTGAAGCAACAAACTATCATAGCACAGAGGACACTTGATCTAATCAAGGAGGAGGTTAAGAACTATTCCAGTTCATCATTGTTGGGCTACATTCAACCCTTTGAATTGAAGTATAGAGTTTCAGAAAATGCGATGGACATGATCCTAAGTACAATAACTGGTTATGGGATTAGTATTGTACCTTTCTTTGAGACAACACATGTATTACCATGCATATATACAACGCTGTCACTTAGTAGCTATGAAAATGAAGAGGTATCATCATTATTGGAGCATTCTGAAGGTAGTTGCACTCATGAAGCAATGGAGGTAAAGATGAAAAATGGTACACATCTTGAGATGAGGAATCTTTTCTCCTTTCTAGATGACACTTTCTCAATGAGCATCTCACTAATCAAAGAGAAACTTCTACCTGCAACAGATCCAAAACTTCTTTGGTTTTGGAGGGCCTTTGGTGAAAAGAGAATCTCATTGAGAGCATGATTGTGCTGGTTTCTCTTGGGTGAGTAGGGTTACCACCCAATAGCTCATATTTTTTTGATTCATGCCTTGTGTATCAATGATAGAATGCAGCAAAAGAAGCCGTGTTAATTTTGGTTTCCCTTGAGAGAGTTCGGCCACCACATTTCATCTCCTATGTCTATGTGTTTTGTATTGGGTAAAAATTGGCAGGATGCTCTCATGATGTGTATTAATAATCTTTGTCTGTATTGGGCTGATGTGACATTCCACATGTCTATCAGTATGTTTTTACTCCATGATTCACATGAGGAGGAGAGAAAGAAACAAGATCTCTTGTTGCTTTGGTTGCTTTTGGGAGAGTTTGTCTTGTCCATCTTACATGGAGGAGATGGAGGATGGAAGCAAAGGGCCTTACTCCAATGGATACTATTGGGAGAATATGGTTTGACATATTTGTCTACCCATGTATCTCCTTTTCTTCTTTTTCATAATGTTGGAATGATGCTTGGATCTAACAAAGCCAACAGGGCTAAGGATGAGAGCATGTCAATGCTCAATCAAATTCATAAAGCATGGGATGGAGAGATGTATTGTGAGATGAAGTTTTTCCTTTGCGGAAAGAGCCACTTTATTTTATGTACCTCATGTATTAATGATGATGTTGGACATCATATGGTTTTCACTTGGTACTTCATGGTGGAAGGAGGACATCTAACCATACAATTGGAGGTCATTCTATATATTTTTGAAAGACAACTTTGAAACCAAACATGCACAACACATTGCAGCAAATGGAGGAAGCCTTCCTTATGTGGATGCCATTTGGAGGGGAATAGATGAATTTGCATCTACCTTTAGAGTTTCTTGAGGACAAGCAACATTTTGCCCGGGGGGACTATAATATTCCCAAATTTTCACATAATATTTGGAATATTAGAATTATTGATTTTCTTAATAAATTAAGTAAATAAAAGGGTGGAGGGACCCAAAAACCTTAAAGATGAATAAAATCCACTTTTAATGTGTGTATGTGGATATTCTAGATCTAGACATTAAATCATGGAGTAGTGGAGCAGCTCCATTAATGGAGATCATGTCTCATTTATGAGATAGATTATGGAGGATGAAACAGTCAAATAAGATCATGGATCTTAAATATAAAATCATGAGGATCTTTGATAAGGTCAACTGAGATAATAGTGCATTCAAAGAAGATCATGAAGCACTTATGATAAGATAGTGGAGGAAGTGGTGCATTTAATGCACATATGATGGAGAGGGTGATCACCCCTTGTGAACTTGATGGAGGACATGAGGCCACAGCGCAGTAAAAAATGGAGACTATGTCCACATGTATAGTGCAGATTTGGAGTGGGCCTAGGCTATGGAAGGCTCATGCATATAATGAAGATGAAGGCACAATGGAAGGCATGATTTGGATTATTCATTTCTTGATCTATTTAGATCTACATTTTTCTTAGGAAATTTCTATGTAGGCTTGGGCTTTTTAGTAGAGCTTGCAGTGTTATTTAGCACAGGGTGTTTCTGAATGGGAATCCCACCTCTTTCTTGAGTGATCTCTAAGAAAGAGGATTGTTCTTCATTCCTTATCAGGCATTGGTGCCATCTTTAGGAGGTTGTTTCTAGAATTCAACTAGGAAACCAGTGGATGATTCATCCTACCACTTTGTTTTTCACATCCATCCTTTGAGGAGTAGTAGATATACATCTGACATTCAGGCCATTGGGTTTTACCTCCATGCAGCAACATTCCCTTCAAGAATTGCACAATTCAGTCTTGTAGATCTATTGGAGGAAGGAAGTTTCCAGTATTTTAGCTGGAAATCCTATGAGAAACCATCTCTTCACATTGGATATTTTGTTTCCATCACTTAGGATCTGATTTGACACATCCAATAGTAAGCTATTGAGCCTCCCTCTCTAATATAGCAATTTTTTGAAGTTGTTGTTCATCTAGCAGCTATTTTCATTGGAGGAGATTGGAGGAGCTAGATCTTGATCTTTTAGCCCAAGGATCTAGTGAAATGGTTAGCCCCTCTTGCATATATCTGATTGTGCACCATTACAGCCATCATATCATGAGATCTAGCTTCAAATATACATTCCAAATAGCATATAGGTGAAGCCCTAAGAGGGTGGCTGTCTTAGATTTTTAGATCTGATAAACCCTTTTCTGGTTATCTTGGGAATCCACCATTGAGCTCAGATCTACAATTTCAGCATCATTGGAGCTCCCATTCTGCCTAGATACTATTTTCTATCTTTTAGGTAGTTGCAGTCCCAACAGTTGCAGTAGGGACAACACAATTTACCTTCCAGCAGTTCATCAGTTATGCAGCCCCTCTTGGGAAATCATTGCAGGGTCATTCTAGGCCATCCTTGTGGCTTGAGTGTCTTAGATTTTGAGCACTGTTGTACTTTCTTTTTCACCTCAAATATAATAAAATGGCTCAGCTATTTCTGTGTATTCTGAAGTGTATATAGATTTATTGTTTACTTTGCTGTAGTTCTTATATTATGTTTTAGTATTACTGCATCCTCCCTTTTGGGATATTACAAATGCTTTGATGAATTAATGGAACATAGTCTATTATCTCTTGAAATTTGAAGTTGTTTAACTGATGTTGCACTATTGTACTCTTTAAACTTCTTTAAAGTGAAGAGGAGCACATATCCACTATCAGTTTACATGAGTAGAACTTCATACATATGGTACTTATATTCACTTGTATTAAGTCTTACTTTCTAGATTGACAGTCATGATTTTATTGCATTATATATTTGAAACGTTATTATAGATGAATGTTACATGCACTCTTGTTCTAATATTTTCCTATGATTTCTTATCTGATATATAATCACTCATATGAATGCGATATATCTTTCATAATTCTTCTAATCAAACTATTTTGTTAGAAGAATCATCTTACATAATTTTCATCTCTTTCGACTGTTAAATAATCTTCATTACTAATAGTTGAATGATATCTTTTTAGATCACATAAAGGAAGAAACACCTAGGGTATATGGTAGAATAGATAGTTTATATAGATGCATGTGATAGATTAGAATCATTTTCCATTTCATGTTGTATAATAAAAACACACCACAAAATCATTCTTATTGGGAAACTGGTCCCACTGTCCCCAGTCAAAGCCGCCACACCAAATGGAAAAGGAGTTGTTATAAGGTCCGGACCGGGTGGTTTTCCCCCATGTTGTGGCAGCGAATTCTAAGGCCTAAACATTTTGGCACTAGAAGGAGGGCCTTGTGAATGGAAAGAAGGTCTGATCAATTTAAAGGTCAATCTAAAAGTCTCTCTCCCTCTAGATCCCCATCAACTTCCAGAAAATTATCTAGATCTTTATCTTTAAAATCTAAAGCTGGTCATCCTTCTCCTAAGTCTCCTAGTGACACTCAACCCACACTATCTCCTGATTTTCATCAAAATTCTTGAGAACTTCAGTCTTTCATAGAAAAATTAGAGAGAGTATCCATTTTTGCTGAAAATCCTGAATCTTCTCAAAAATCGGATATCAGTATTTCATCTTCTTTACAATCTCAAATAATATTAACTCGGTTAGAAAGTCAAAAGACATGAATTCTTCCTTTTGAATTTCCCATTTATAATACTCGAAAGAGAATAAATAGGACTCAATCAGAGTCAATCGATAGCGATATCTTATCTCATTCACCTCCATTACCTCCACTCATCTCCAACATTTCCATTCCAATAATCAGTGTTACTTTAACTAGTTCGAGTACTCAAACTACTATCCCTTAAACTATTTCTAACACTCAGCCTGCCTCTTCTTCAACTCAAACTCCATCTAGCACATCCACTCAAGGCCTAATGGCAGGCCAAGTACCTACACCAAATGTACAACCATGGAACAATGCAGGAGCGGTAAATATGCCCGCTCCTTTTCACGCTCAACCAAAATCACCTGAAAGATGGTTACCTAAGTTTAATCCTCATGATGGTCTTCCCGCAGAAGAACACATTCATAATTATATGTTAGCCATCAATCTAAAAGAAGTAGTTGAAGAGGATTGTGTTGTAATATTATTTCCATACACTCTCACAGGATTTGCAGGATCCTAGTATTTTTAACTGCCTACTCACTCTATAACTAGCTTTAATATGTTCGAAGAAAAATTTCTAGCTAAGTTTGGAGATGATAGGACCACTGCTATGCTCATCAATGATTTGTCAAATATAAAATCTAATTCAGGGGAGAAAATAAAATATTTTAATTCAATATTTAATAAATTACTCAATAAAATTTCTGCTACATCAGTTCCTGGCATAGAAGTTCAAATTGAGTGGTATATTTTATCTCTTCCATCTAATATAGCTATTTTTGTTGATAGAGAAAAGATGCCGACACTTGCAGAAAACATGAAGGAATATCTATCTATAGAGAAACACATAACCACTCTTGAGAAGAAGAATCCTCAAGAAGATAGAAAATAAAAGAAGGTATCCTTCAAATATGATTCGAAAAATAAGCCATCTAAAGACCCGTCTAATGTAGAAGGTCTTTAGAAAGTTCTGAAGACTATGACAAATGAGGTGGCAGTTATACAGAAACAAGTCGTTGAAATTTCTAGTTCAAAAAATACTTTCAGAACCTTCAAGAAAGGTCAATCCTCTAGTACTCAACCACAAAATATCATATCTAATATTGAGTCTGATCAAGATACAGAGGAAGAACAAGATGATGAAGAATAGGAATTTGAACTAAAAGCAATGTGGGATTTTATCCTACGAAGTGAAGAACAACAAGAAGCTTTACTGGTGAGTACAAGAAGCAAAAATATTACTGAAGAAATGCAGCCAAGTCAACAACAGAAAAATTCAGCTGTTGCTAAGGATAAAACAGTAACTAAAAATTCTACTTCAAAGGCTACACAAACAAGTCTTGTTACTTCAGATACTCCACCTACATCTAAGACAATCGTAGTCTCAGAAACTATTGAGTATAATTTAATTGAAGATATGAAGAAAACCAGGGCCAACATTTCAATTCATGAGCTTACTAAATTAAAGCAGCAACAAAATATCTTACTTAGAGACTTGAATGCAGTTCCTGCTTCAACTTTACATGTTCCAGTAGTAGTGAAAGAAGCTAATGAAATGGGTAAGCCACCTTCTCCTTCAACTAAAATTGATGCTATAGATTTGATTATGATAGGTGATCGATCCATCTCTCATACTCCTCCATTTCTCTTGACCTATGAGATCTTTAATAAAAACGTTCATAATTGTTTAATAGACTAAGGGGCCTCCTTTAATATAATGCCAAAATAAACTTTTGCTAAGTTGAACATAACTCCTCAGAGTTCTCCTGTTCATATAGTACAACATGATAGAACCAGAGTAAAGGTGGTACGAGAAATCAATTTTGTTTCTATTAGATTGTCATTAAATCCCAGGGTTGCACAAATAATCAATATATTGGTGGTTGATATTCCTGATTTTTATGGTTTAGTATTAAGCAGAGACCAGTCTGAAAAGATTCATGGATATTTTACAACAGACTGGTCACACATGTGGCTACCACACAATGGAAAGCCAAATCAAATCCGAGTAGACCATGAAAAGTTCATGAAACATACAATCACCGATCTTGAAGGAATAAACGAGCCAGTAGAATTCAATAATAAAATTATTGGAAATTACTCGGTAGAATCATTTTTTGGAAATCTCAACGCTCAACCATCACCCTTTTTCGATAATGCAGTTATTTCTTAGATCGAGAATTTTTCCCAGACAGACATTTCAAAATGTATTAGTTTTGTAGATAGACCAATAGTTAATTCTTTATTTTGGACACTTTATTTTGACGGTTCTAAATCTGAAGATAGTGCAGGCACTGGCTGCATTTTAGTAAGCCTAGAAGGAGAAAAAACCATGTTAGCTTGCAGACTTGAATTCAATTGCATGAACAATATAGCTGAATATGGAGCATTAGTCCAAGGTTTGTACAAGGCCATTGATCTTAACCTTAAATATCTGAATGTCTTAGGAGATTTGGAAATAATTGTTAGATAGATAAGAAATACCATTCATTGTAATTATGTACATTTAAATAATTACCAATCATTATTCCAAGAATTAACCATTGCCTAGAATGTAGAATGCTAGTGCAGATCTATTGGCTAATGTAGCATCAAAGTTTATTCCATCCCAAGACTTTAGTCCCGATAGATTTTCTATTGAATTAATTTTTAGGCCATCTGTTCCTAACAATATTAACAATTGGAGAGTATTCAATGATGATTCAGATATCATAGATTTTTTAACATGTAAAGGATCTTATGATAGTCAAATTTTGGATGAAAATGAACATGACATTCAGATTAAGGAAGAATAATATGAAAATCCAATTCCTAAGTCAGTTTTCAAGTTAGAAGGCCTCTATGATCTGGAAGACAGGTTTAAAATAGTTACTAACTCAAAAACTCAAAGTTCTACCTTAAGATTTGAGTTAGTAAATCTAGGAACTGATAATAAACCGCAGAATGTTAATCTAGGTCTTGTCCTATCTTCCAAAGAAAGATTACCATTTATCAGTTTTTTTATAACGTACAAAGGTATTTTTTCTTGGGATTATACTGATCTTAAAACATATGTTACTTTTGTGATTCAACACACAATTCCTATGATTTCATATGAGAAACCTATACAACAAAAATTCAGGAAGATTCACCTGAATCTTGAAAATAAAATCCAAACATAAATAAACAAACTCCTCAAAGAAAAGATCATCTTTCCAGTTAGGCATTCTAAATGGGTTTCAAAATTGGTACCCGCCTGGAAGAAAAACAGCGATATTAAAATCTGTATTGATTTTAGGAATTTAAACAAAGCATGTCAAAAGGAAAACTTTCCATTGCCAACCATGGAACAAGTACTGAAAATAATAGTTGGTTTTGAACATATTTCCCTTCTTGATGGATTCTCAGGTTATAACCAAATCCTCATACATCCAGATGACATATTGAATACTACATTCAGGACTAAGTGGGGAACTTACCCCTATCAAAAGATTCCATTTGGATTAATTAATGCAGGTGCCACTTTTTCAGAGAGCTATGGACACAACTTTTAGGGATCTCATAAGTAAATCATTGGGTATTTATTTAGATAAAATTACAGTATTTTCTAAACAAGAAACCAATCATGTGAGAGACCTAAAGAAAGTCTTTGAGCGACGTAAAAGGTATGGCATCTAGTTAAACCAAAATAAATCATTTTTTGCATTAGATGAAGGAAAAATTTTAGGATTCATTGTGTCAAAAAGAGGTATATATATTGATCCTGAAAGAATTCAAGAGATTAAAAAAATTCCTTTCCCTCATAACAAGAAAGCTATGCAGTCGTTTCTTGGACAAATTAATTTTTTTAAAAGGTTTGTCCCTGACATTTCACAAATATTTTTACCATTACAAACCATGATTAAGAAAAATTTAGTCTTTAAATGGGGACATAATGAAAGAGAAACATTTTATTTGATCAAACAATCTATTGTAAATGCTCCATTCCTGACTAACCCCAATTTTCTTAATCCTTTTACTTTATATCCTTTTTCATCAGATACATCATACATTGTGGTTTTAACATAGATTAATGACCAACAAATTGAAGCACCAATATCATTTTTCAGTTCCAATTTACAAGGTGCGGAGATAAATTATTCATCTCTCGAAAAGAAAGCATTTGATGTCTTTAAGGCTATAAAGAATTTCAGTCCATTTCTCCTAAAAACTCACACCAAAATCATAGTTCTATTCTATGCAGTGAGACAACTATTAATGCAAAGCAAATTAGGAGGGCTAACTAGGTTACCACTTTACAAGAATATGATGTAGAAATAAGACCCTTTAAAATTGTTAGAGGTCAGGGTTTTTGTAAAATGCTAATAGGAGCATTCCATCTATCATCAGAAGAAGATTCGGGCAACAATGTACAAATATTAGAGGTAAGCCTCAACAATATACAATCACAATATGATGATCTCATATTCTATTTGAAAAATGGATATGCTCTGATCCAACTCAGTTACAAAATGAAATGTGCTTTGAGATTAAAGGCCAAGCAATATGAATTAGTCAATGATGTATTTTTAAGGAGAAATTTTGATTCAGTACTATTAAGAAGCTTAGAAAAATCTAAAGCAAAAAGAGTCTTGCAGGAAATCCATGATGGACCACCTAGAGGACATTTTGGAGGAAATACGACAACACACAAAATACTGCATGCAGGGTACTATTGGCCTACACTTTTCAAAGATGCTCATGAATATACAAGAAAATTCAAAGTGTTTCAAAGTGCATCTGGAAGACAAAGGAAGCCAGCCTTCCCATTACAACCAGTTAATATCGAAAATCCATTTGAACAATAGGGATTAGATATAATCAGTTATATTGTTCCTAACTCTTCCAAACAACATAGATATATTCTCATAGCTACAAATTAATTTACAAAATGGGTGGAAGAAATTCCATTGAAGGTATCCAACTCTGAGAATATCATTGATTTCATTGATCAATATATCATAACTAGATTTGGATTACCTGCTACTTTAATGTTTGATAATGCATCTTACTTATCAGGAACTGCTATGATGGAATTTGAAATCAAAAGAGGTGTTAAACTTAAGTATTCTCCAAATTATTACCCACAAGGAAATGGTTTAGCAGAATACACAAACAAAAACTTGATTAGAATAATCAAAAGAACTGTTGATTAAAACCAACGAAATTCGCACAAGTCATTGATCTTTTCTCTTTGGGCAAACCAAATAAATCAGAAAGCTTCTATTGGCACCTCTCCATTCAATCTTATTTATGGAAAATAAGTTGTTCTTCCTACGAATGTAATTATTCCCTCCCTTGCCTTAGTCAGATTCATTGATGAATCTCCTTCTTCTTCATTACAACTCAGACAATGTCAAATTATCAAGCTAGAAGAAGAAAGAGAAAAAGCTAAGCATACTCATGCACATCATCAATAGATAGTAAAAAATTAATTTGATTCAACATTTGTTACTCCAAAAAAAATTAAAATTGATTATCTGGTATTGAAATGGGACAAAGTGCATGAGGAAAAAGGTAAACACACAAAGTTTCAAAAACTATGGCTAGGTCCATTTCAAATAATAGAAAAAATAGCCCCATCAACATTCCTATTTCAAGATCTATCAGAGCCAATGTTATTTGCTTGATTTTTGTATACTAGTGTCTTTTTCTATTCCTTAGGAAAATAAAAACTGCTTAGTATAAATTTTTGGCTTTTCAAATAAATATCTCGGATGATCCTTTTTTATTTATCACTTATAGAAATAAGAAATTTTAAGGAAACAATCGAGAGATTTGAAAGAAAAATAGATTTTATTTTTACTGAAATATGCAATTTCATTGAAGTTATTTATTCTCTAATGAACTCTCATCTTTATATAGCATGATTATTCTATTATCAGTCAAGAAAAGAATCTTTAACATAGTAAAGTCTCTTTTATAGAAAAGCAATCTAGAACTCAACATTATCATCCGGAATCCTCAAAAGGACAAATGATTTACCCCATCCACGAAAAATTATCAAATTTTGAAAGAAATTAAAAAAATATTATACTAGAAAAGCTTGAAAGATAATAAGTCTCATCACGAGATTGTTTACCATGTTCATAGGGAAATAGCTAAACTGACATTACCAATACTGCCTACAAAAATAGAGTAATGACTTGAGATTATATCAAGAGGAAAAGGGGTCTCATGAAGAGCCAGCTTGGCTAGTTTAATTACAAATAGTGAATGGCATTGTCATTATTTGGCTACCAAGCTAAGACAATGGCTTTTAAGTAAAAAAAAAAAAAATACAAAAAAGAAAAGCAATTTTCAAAAAAGATCAAGTGAATAAGGTTGGAATTTATTTTTGGAAATTGTAAGAAACACTGGATGGGACAATGAATCGTTGCTGGGTAAAAGGTAACCCTGCCAAGAGCTTAAATTGCCTATTGGATCGGAGGCTCTACTTGTGATAAAAGAGTAAATATTTATACAGTTGATCTGTAAGAGCCACCTACTTTATCTTTTTGAATAGAGTAAAGACTGGTATAGATTCTCTTACTTATATTTTTAAAAGAGGAATTCTTATGAATTTTAATTAAGAGAAACTTAGTTGCTTAGTAAGATATTATTTGTTTGAAATTCATTCCTGCAACTATTTTTATTTCAAAAAAGTTTTAGAAATTTCAAAAATGTTTGTCAAAGATAGCTGGTTCTCCCAAGTGAATTGGCAATTTTTGTGTTATACAACAACCCCCATTTATTTTAATAAATGAGGACCCTGTAAAAATAATTAGGAAATTCATGTCATTTATTTTTTAGCTTAAGTCAAAAAAATTTAGGAAATAAAGTTTCTTTTGCTTTTCCGCTTTCATTCCTTAGTGCGCATTGCAATTTACATAACTTACAAACTTAAACAACTTAAAATCCACTAATTCATGTGGGTTGCACTAATCTCTTTCCAAATTCATATCAAAATTTTATTCCAAACACTTCAATCACCATTATAAATCAAAATCGCATCGCGCCTCATTTAAAGGATCAAACTTATAATAAATTTGGTGAAAGTTGTGATTACGTGGACCCGATGAGCCAATAAAGAAATAAACATAAAGTTCCAAAGTGCGATAAAGTGCAACCGCTTGGCTTCTTGAAAGTGCACTTCTCATTTCGTAGGACTTAACTAAACACAAACTCATTTACCGCATAAAATTTACGATGTGAAATTTGTGCAGATCGCATTTCGTAGGATTTATGGGTAACATCATAAATCGCAATAGTTATAAGTCGTGATATGCGATGAATGTTAGTTAATTACTCAAGCATGTGAAATGAATCATGTCAAATCAAATTGAATATGCAAACCAACATCTTAAATTGATCGATAGATACCTCACTTGAAGGTGTAAGAGATTTGATTTTAAATGATTATTGATGATTTACGACATTTAAAATAAATAAGGTTTTGATAGATTCATATCTACTTCGAGTGTGTTTTGAAATGATTGAATGCCAGATTTGTTTCAATTTTGTTTTCCTCTCTGTTCTCTATATTTTTAATGTTTGTACTGTTCGCTTGAAATCTAGGAAACCACTTAAAGGAGCGAGGGAAATAGAGATGAACAAGAAAGGCAAAGAGATTTCCCAACTATTGTCTACCGAAGACTCAGACATGTCTCCCCTATTCTAAGACACCACCTGTAACAAGGAATGTGGAAGTTCTTCGTGGGAGGAAATGTACAAGCTTTTCCAGGATGAAAATCCAAGGGTAATAGTCAAAGTTTCTTCAGCAGACGCATCTGTTTCTTCAGACCCGACCTATTTCGACATTGCATGTTCATTCATCCATAAGATAGCATCTAGGCCAAATATTCTCCCCTATACAGATATGGTTAAGTGGGCAATTGACCACTTAAAGATAGAAGACAAAAAATTCAAGGATTCAAAGGGCAAGAATATTGGTTTGTTCAGGGCAGAAGATTTGAGGAAAATATACCACTTACTCGTCCCACAACAAAATTATGAGAAATATTTCTTCAAAACTTTAGAGCAAAACATCCAAAACTGATCAAATTCATAAAGGAATGGAACGAAGATTAGAGTAAGCTTAAATGAGATAAACCTGGTAAGTACCCGATAGCACAAATTCCTCCCTCTTACTATTATGTTTCTTGTATGTTGTGTAAATTATATGCAAAACCTGATACCACTAGGTTTTCTATAGATTAGGTCCCATTGATTGATGCGATCGTTAATTCCTTACTTTTGAATTGGGAAAATATCCTATCTGATAATTTAGCCAGAAACATCATGGAGTATGGGAGTAAAAGAAGTGTCTCATCTAGAGAAATACCCCACTTTTATATGAGTTCCTATGTCATGGATGCAATTTTCTTTTCTTCTAGTTTCCCTACCATGGGATGGAAATGGACAGCCCAAGACCCTACCCCAATCCACATTTACCACAGAGCTCTTTGAGATTCAGACTTCCATTTGTATTTTTACAAAATATTCCATAGAGTGATGTTACCTATGCACAATATGATATTTAATGAAAAATCCCCTAGGGTTTCCAAAGAAGCTAGTACAGACATTATGTCTGTTGCTAGATGGTTCGTAGAGGAAATTTTCACTTATGTCAGAGTATTTGGGAGTTATGATTTTCCTCACGTCTTGCCATATTATGTTCTTGATAGGTTACTTGCAAGAGAAATTTCCTACCAGCTTGTTGTAAATGGTATTTATAAATAGATCAAAGATGCTAAGAAGGCTGTTTGGCCTAATTTCCCTTTGCAGTGCGATACTTTTTCTCTTTTTTATATTTTCCATGCCTAAAAGGAAGTTTCAAAGGCTAATCTATTGAATTTGGTAGTAATTCCAAGACGACCATATGATCTGAATGATGTAATTAAAAATTACACCACAGAGCTCAAAGTGAAACCTTTTGTGAAAGAGATAGATGGATTTGATGATTTCTGTCAAGGTATTGAAAAGTTTTCAGATGTAATTAAGTTTGCATTAGTCAACTCAATCAAGATGACTTGGAAACCTTCCAAGCATATAGAAAGAAGAGGTTGGAAAATATTCCTCTGGATTTATTGACTATTGAAGATGTTGACAGAACTACTCCAAGTATTATCTTGGATAATGAAATGAAAGACATGTCTAAAGATGAGTGAGGAAAATTAGAGCATCAATCTCAGAATTCAGATCATTCTAAAAATGAATCCGAAAACAGAAAGGAAAACCCAGAAAAGATAATTGATCAAGTAATCCAATAGATTGAGATGCAGGAGAAAGGAGAAAGTAATGTAACATAGTCAACTTCCCAAGAAGTTCAGCATAGTCAAGATACACTTGATCAGTTAGAAAAATCCCAACCAAATAATTTGAATAGAGAATGGGATGAGTTTTCTAAAGTAATAAATACTCCTAAAACAAATCCCAATACTGATCAAGCTACTAGGTTTTAGACACTTGAACATTCCCAAAAGTTAGTGGAAAGCATTTACTCCACTACAAAAAGTTCCTGAAACTCATGATCGAGAGATCATCCTGACTTATCCCATAGAATAAATAGTGTTACAAGTTGAGGAAATTCCTTCGCTGGATGTCTTCTATAGTCCTATTCATAAGCTTGTAGTCAAGAGAAGCAAAAGGAGAAGAATTGATGATACAGCCACGGACCTTACAAATGAATATGTTGATGTTTTATGGAAGGATCCTCTAGCTTATCCTACTGAACAGTTAACCAAACTATCAAAATTTGCAGGGTCATATGCTGCTGCCACTATTGATAAAGCTACTGAAGTTAAAATGTTACTGAAGTAGAGAGAAGACATAATACAAGAGTTAGAGAGATTGTTAAATCAAGAAAAGTCTAAATCCAATGAGAAAATAGAATTGAAAATGTCCCAATTTCAAAATGATTTCGAAAGTCTTAATTTGCAGCATGAAGTAAAACTCACTGAGAAGCAAACACAACTTGAAGAAACAATGAACAGATTACAAAGCCAGCCACAGTTAGAGAAATTCATAAAGGAAGCATTTGATGTGAATGCTAAGTTAAAGAAAAAAAAAAGTATTTTTCCAACAAGCTTTTATTATTGGCTCTTATTGTGACTCAAGTGAAATATTGATCCAGCAAGTAGCTATCCACAAACTTGAGTGTGAGAAGATCGAAAAGAAAATCAATGAACACATTCAATGACAAGCATCAGGCTTAGGCAGGGACACTGGTCTACCCCAGATAGACAAATCCCACAAGAAAATCTTATTTAAGGATTAAGAAGCACATATAAAGCAAGCAGAGAAAGCAGCGGCAAAAGCATCAAGGTTGACAAAGGAAATTATTGAATCTGTATGTGAACAGCTATTGAAAGCCGAACTTATAAAAAGTGCACGTCTAAAGTACTCTCAGAAGTCAAACAACTGGAAACACAGTGGAAAAAAGAGGTATAAATGCAGGATGAAACAATTAAAAAATTAAATAAATTTGATCAAGAAAATTATTGGAATTTTCTGATCAAACCTTATCATCAGTACCAGACCCTACAGTCTTTAAAAAATTCAACAAGAAGATCTCAGCCATCACTCTCAAATGCGTTATTCAAGGGATAGGTCAGATCAAGGATTTTGCATCCAGCTTAGCTCAAGCCCATGCTAGATATTTGTTAACTTCAGGATCAAATCCAAAATAATGATTGGAATTCATAAGTCATATTGTTACTTTATTTTCCTAGATTGTAGTTAAAGTTAGTCTTATGAGGATGGTTGTTTGAAACCTCCTCTATTTTTATGTAATAATCTATTTTTAAAACATAGTTAGTTTAGTATTTGAAACCCTCTCATGCATTTACATAAGGGTCCATAAATTTCTCAAAAACATTCTCAAAGAAAGCAATATTGTAAGTTTGTGAATGCTTTGATGAATTAATGGAACACAGTCTGTTATCTTTTGACATTTGAAGCTTTTTAACTGATTTTTCACTACTTTACTCTTTAAATTGCTTTAAAGTGAAGAGGAGAAGATATCCATTGTTAGTTTACATGAGCAGAACTTCGTACATATGATACTTCTATTCACTTTTATTAAGTCTTACTTTCTAGATCGTCAGTCATATTTTTATTGCATTATATATTTGAAAAGTCATTATAGCTGAATGTTACATGCACTTATTTTCTAATATTTGTCTATGATTTCTTATCTAATATATAATCACACATGTGAATGTGATATGTTTTTCATAATTCTCCTAATCAAACTATTTTGTTAGAAGAATCATCTTACATAATTTTCATCTCTTTCGACTGTTAAATAATCTACATTACTAATAGTTGAAAGATGTCTTTTTAGATCACATAAAGGAAGAAACACCCCGGGTATATATTAGAATAGATAGCTTTGATAGATGCATCTGATAGATTAGAATCATTTTCCATTGCATGTTGTATAATAAAAACACACCCCAAAATCATTCCTTATTGAGAAACTGGTCCTACTATCCCTAGTCGGAGCCACAACATCAAATGGAAAAGGAGTTGCTTTAAGGTCTGGAATGGGTGGTTTCCCCCCTTGTTTTGGCAGTGAATTCTGAGGCCTTAATGTTTTGGCACTAGAAGGAAGGCCTTGTGAATGGAAAGAAGGTCTGATCAATCTAAAGGTCAATCTAAAAGTCTTTCTCCCACTATATCCCCATCAACTTCCAGAAAATTATCTAGATCTTCATCTTTAAAATCTAAAGTTGATCATCCTTCTCCTAAGTCTCCTAGTGACACTCAACCCACACTATCTCCCAATTTTCATCAAAATTTCCGAGAAGTTCAGTCTTTGATAGGAAATTTAGAGGGAGTATCCATTTCTACTAAAAATCCTGAATCTTCTCAAAAATCGGATATCAGTATTTCATATTCTTTACAACCTTGAAGAATATTAACTCGATCAGAAATTCAAAAGAGAGGAATTATTCCTTTTTAATTACCCATCGATAATACTCGAAAGAGAATAAAGAGGACTATATTAGATTCAGTCGCCAACCAGATCTTATCTCATTCACCTCCATTACCTCCACTCATCGCCACCACTTCCATTCCAATAATGAGTGTTACTTTAACTAGTTCCAATAGTCAAACTACTATCCCTTCAACTAGTTCTAACACTCAGCCTGCCTCTTCTTCAACTCAAACTCCATCCATCACATCCACTCAAGGTCCAATGGCAGGCCAAGTAACTCCACCAAATGTACGACCATGGAATAATGCAGGGGCCGTAAATATGCCCACTCCACTTCATGCTCTACCAAAATCACGTGAAAGATGGTTACCTAAGTTTAATATTGATGATTGTCTTCCAGCAGAAGAACACATTCATAATTATATGTTAGCCATCAATCTAAAACAATTAGTTGAAGAGGATTGTATTGTAAGATTGTTTCCATACACTCTCACAAGATCTGCAGGATCCTAGTATTTTTCACTTCCTACCCACTCTATAACTAGCTGGAATATGTTTGAAGAACAATTTCTAGCTAATTTTGGGGATGACAGGACCACTGCTATGCTCATCAATGATTTATCAAATATGAAAACTAATTTGGGAGAGAAAATATAAGATTTTAATTCAATATTTAATAAATTACTCAATAAAATTCCTGCTACATTAGTTCCTAGCACAAAATTTCAAATTTAGTGGTATATTTCACCTCTTCCATCCAATATAGCTATTTTGGTTGATAGAGAAAATCTACTGACACTTGCAGAAAACATGAAGGAATATCTATTTGTAGAGAAATGCATAACTGCTCTTGAGAAGAAGAATCCTCAAGAAGATAGAAAATAAAAGAAGGTATCCTTCAAATATGATTCCAAAAAAAAGCCATCTAAAGACCTGTTTGATGTAGAAGGTCTTCAGAAAGTTTTGAAGACTATGACAAATGAGATGGAAGATATCAAGAAACAAGTCGCTGAAATTTCTAGTTCAAAAAAGACTTTCAGACCCTTCAAGAAAGGTCAATCCTCTAGTACTCAACCACCAAATATCATATCTAATGTTGAGCCAGACTAAGATACAAAGGAAGAGCAAACAGAGGAAGAAGAAGATGATGAAGAAGAAGAAGTTGAACTAAACAGAATGTGGGATTTCATCCTACCAAGTGAAGACAAACAAGAAGCTTTACCTGTGAGTACAAGAAGCAAAAATATTACTGAAGAAATGCAGCCAAGTTAACAATAGAAAATTTCAACGGTTGCTAAGGATAAAACAGTAAGTAAAAATTCTACTTCAAAGGCTACACAAACAAGTCATGTTACTTCAAATAATCCACCTACATCTAAGACAATGGAAGTCTCAGACACTATTGAGTATAATGTAATTGAAGATATGAAGAAAACCAGGGCCAACATTTCAATTCATGAGCTTACTAAATTAAAGCAGCAACAAAATATCTTACTTAGAGACTTGAATGCAGTTCTTCTTCACCTTTATCTGGTCCAGTAGTAGTGCAAGTTGCTAATGAAATGGGTAAGCCACCTTCTCCTTCAACTAAAATTGATGCTACAGATTTGATTATGATGTGTGATCGATCCATCTCTCATACTCCTCCATTTCTCTTGACCTATGAGATCTTTAATAAAAACGTTCATAATTATTTAATAGACTCAGGGGCCTCCTCTAATATAATGCAAAAATCAGTTTGTGCTAAGTTGAACATAACTCCTCAGAGTTCTCCTATTCATATAGTACAACTTGATAGAACCAGAGTAGAGTTTGTAGGAGAAATAAATTATGTTTCTATCATATTGTCATCAAATCCAAAGGTTGCACAAATAATCAATATATTGGTGGCTAATATTCCTGAATTTTACGGTTTAGTATTAAGCAGAGATTGGTCTGAAAATCTTCATGGATATTTTGCAATAGACTGGTTGCATATGTCGCTACCATACAATGGAAAGCCAAATCAAATCTGGGTAGACCGTGAAAAAGTTCATGAAACATACAATCACCGATCTTGAATGAATAAACGAGCTAGTAGAATTCAATAATAACATTATTGGAAATTACTCGGCAGAATAATTTTTGGGAAATTTCAATGCTCAACCATCACCCTTTTTCGATAATGCAATTATTTCTCAGATTGAGAATTTTTCCTAGACAAACATTTCAAAATGTATTAGTTTTGTAGATAGGCCAGTAGTTAATTCTTTATTTTGGACACTTTATTTTGACGGTTCTAAATCTGAAGATGGTGCAGGCGTTGGCTGCATTTTAGTAAGCCTAGAAGGATAAAAAACCATGTTAGCCTACAGACTTGAATTCAATTTCACAAACAATATAGATGAATACGAAGCATTAGTCCAAGGTTTATATAAATCCATTGATCTTAACATTAAATATCTCAAAGTCTTAGGAGATTCAGAAATCATTGTTAGACAGGTAATAATACCATTCATTATAATTCTGGATGTTTAAAGCATTACCAATCATTAGTCCAAGAATTAACCATTCATTTCTTAGCCTTTAATATTTATTTCGTGCCTAGAATGTAGAATGCTAGTGCAAATCTATTGGCTAATGTTGCATCAAATTTAATTCCATCCCAAGAGTTTATTCCCGGTATATTTTCTATTGAATTAATTTTTAGACCATCTATTCCTAACAATATTACCAATTCAAGAGTATTCAATGATGATTCAGATATCATAGATTTTTTAACATCTAAAGTATCTTATGATAGTCAAATTTTGGATGAAAATAAACATGACATTCAGATTAAGGAAGAAAAAGATGAAAATCCAATTCCTAAGTAAGTTGTCAAGTTAGAATACCTCTATGATCTGAAATACAAGTTTAAAAGAGTTACTAACTAAAAAACTCAAAGTTCTCAATTAAAATTTGAGTTAGTAAATCTAGGAACTGACAATAAACTGCAGAATGTTAATCTAGGTCTTGGTCTATCTTCTGAAGAAATATTATTATATATCAATTTGTTTAGAATGTACAAAAGTATTTTTGTTTGGGATTATACTGATCTTAAAACATATGATACTTCTGTGATTCAACACACAATTCCTATGATATTAGATGAGAAGCCTATACAACAAAAATTGAGGAAGACTCACCCGAATCTTGAAAATAAAATCAAAACATAACTAAACAAACTCCTCAAAAAAAATATCATATTTCCATATAGGCATTATAAATGGGTTTCAAACTTGGTACCCGTTAGGAAGAAAAATGGTGATATTAGAATCTATATTGATTTTAGGAATTTAAACAAAGCATGTCAAAAGGACAACTTTCCATTGCCAACCATGGAACGAATACTGAAAACAGTAGCTGGTTCTGAACTTTTGTCCTTTCTTGATGGATTATGGGGTTATAACCAAATTCTCGTACATTTAGATGACATATTGAAGACTACATTCATGACTAAGTTAGGAACTTACACCTATCAAAAGATGCCATTTGGATTAATTAATATAGGTGCCACTTTTTAGAGAGCTATGGACACAAATTTTAGGGTTCTCATAAATAAATCAGTGGTTATTTATTTAGATGACATTACAGTATTTTATAGACAAGAAACCAATCATGTGAGATACCTAAAGAAAGTCTTTGAGTGATGTAAAATGTATGCCATATCATTAAACCCAGAGAAGTCATTTTTTGCATTAGATGAAGGAAAAATTTTATGATACATTGTGTGAAAAAGAGGTATCTATATTGATCCTGAAATAATTGAAGAGATTAAAAGAATTCCTTTCCCTCATAACTAGAAAGCTATGCAGTGGTTTCTTGGACAAATTAATTTTGGTAAAAGGTTTGTCCATTTCTTTTCACAAATAGTTTTACCATTACAAAACATGATTAAGAAAAATGCAGTCTTTAAATGGGTACATAATGAAAGAGAAGCATTTGATTTGATCAAAAAATCTATTGTAAATGCTCCATTCTTGACAACCCCCAATTTTCTTAATCCTTTTACTTTATATAATTTTTCATCAGATACATCATACACTGCTATTTTAACACAACTTAATGACCAAAAAAATGAAGCACCAATATCATTTTTTAGTTCCAATTTACAGGGTGCAGAACTAAATTATTTGTTGGTCAGCGGTTGTCATTGATGTCAACCCAAGCAGCACCAGGGGCTAACCAAATATTGCATGGGAATTTTTACCTACCAAATTAATATATTCTAGTTCAACAATTCATTTGATGGTTTCTACTTATCGAGATTTTTCCATTGATATATGCCACGCCATGTAATTCTTCATGGTTTGAGAGATATTCATGTTTGAAGTTTGTACCCCTAGTTAGTGGGCTAAAACCCCATGGGGTTGGGGCATGGGTCATTGAAAATTCATAATTAATATTTTTTGAGCTCCTAAAATCCCTCCCACGTTCACTTGTTGAAGCCTCTCTCAACTTAAGCATTTATATAAATTGTGATCTTCATTTCCTCCTTAGGCTAGGGATTTCGCCATCTGAAACATGTCATCGTGGAATTTTCACTCTAAATTTTTTTCTACGAAGGTTCAGAAGCTGAAATTTTTGTGAGGTGAAGCTGAAATCCTGAGGAAGCTTCTGTAAAAATTTTAGATCAAGGTGCGCAATATTTTTGGAGATATGATCTGTGGAAGTCAAGGTTTTTGCAGGCTCATGAAATTAATATCAAAGAAGTGACCTTGGTAAAATCGTCATAAATCTCCCTATGAGTATCAGATTGGAATTCTGTAAAAAGTGGCAGATAGTGCACAGACTTTAGTTTTTTATTTATCAATTTTAGAGCCGAATGAAGAAACAGTGACATGTGGAACACCGTACAAGTTTTCTCTGCTGAAATAGTACATAATTAGGCCATTGTGAGAGATTGGGTATAACTATCTCTTGAAGAATCCAAATTGGGTCAGACCTGTTGCATTTGAAAGATGACTCAGAGGACTACTACAAGACCAAAAATCAGATATTGAGGATCTGAAATAACATAGATACACCAGATTCAATATCGAGCTCCTAGAAGGCAAGAAAAAGCTAGATCATGTGCTGTGAAGGGTTGCAAAGGACCAGAATTTCTATGGAAGCAAAGAAAAGCAAGGTGCAGCAAAAGGAAGCATGACAAGAGCAGCAACCAAGGTGCATTACAGTAGCAAGAATTTCATCATACGAAGTCTTCAAGTGGGCAGCACCGCATGCAATCATTGTAAAGGTATCATTGTACTAAGTCATTGTAAATACATTATTGTAAAAATTGTACTAGTATCTATCTGCCAAGGGTTGAAGAGGCAGTGTTGGGAGGTCTAAGATCATCATTAGGTGGTTTTGTCAAAGTTTGGGTTATGGTCTAGTATATCTTCTTCTTCTACATCATTCTCTTTCATTGTAAAGTGGACCATTTCCCCTGGTACGGGAGTCCATTCTTCTTTTATTCTTCTATAGGGTGGTAGGGTGGTGCTAGGGTGAGTTGTAGCTCATTGGGTGTTGGGGCATCTGTTCAGTTGACTACTAAAGAATATCAGGTGTTGGAGTGTCCATCGAGTGGGAGCTGGATAAGAATTCTCTTCTAGATTCTAGGAAGTTGGAGCTTTATTTTCAATTGGAGTTGAATATTAAAGAATTATTAGAAAAGCATTAGGTGGTTTTTGTCCCAGAGTGGGTTTCCACCTTAAAAACTGTGTGCATGTGTTCCTCTTGTTTTCTGCTATCATTGTACAAACACTGATAATAACTGAATATTAACTAATGCTCTAATTGAAAGGAATACTGATTCACCCCACCCCCCCCCCCTCCTCAGTATTTCCAACATTATTAATATGTCAAAAAGGAAGCATTTGCTATCTTTAAGGCTATAAATCATTTCAGGCCATTTCTCCTAAAAACTCACACCAAAATCATAGTTCCATTCTCTGCAGGGAGACAAATATTAATGCAAAGAGAATTAGGAGAGAAAAGGGCTAACTGGGTTACTTCTTTACAAGAATATGATGTAGAAATTATACCCTCTAAAATTGTTAGAGGTCAAGGTTTTTGCATAATGCTAACAGGGTTATCCCATCTATCATCAAAATAAGATTTAGGTAACAATGTACAAATATCAGAGGTAAGCCTCAATGGTATACAATCACAATACGCTGATCTCATATTCTATTTGAAAAATGGATATGCTCCGACCCAAATCAGTTACAAAATGAAATTTTATTTGAGATTAAAGGCCAAGAAATATGAATTAATCAATGATGTATTTTTTAGGATAAATTTTGATTTTGTACTATTAAGATTCTTAGAAAAATCTAAAGCAGAAAAATTCTTGCAGGAACTCCATGATGGACTAACTGGAGGATATTTTGGAGGAAATACGACAGCACACAAAATCCTCCATGTAGGTTACTATTGGCCTACACTTTTCAAAGATGCTCACGAATATACAAGAAAATGCAAAGTGTGTCAAAGTGCATCTAGAAGACAATGGAAGATAACCTTCCCATTATAGCCAGTTAATATCGAGCAACCATTTGAAGAATGGGGATTAGATATAATCGGTGAGATTGTTCCTAACTCTTCCAAACATCATAGATATATTCTCACAGTTATAGATTACTTTACTAAATGGGTGGAAGAAATTCCATTGAAGGTAGCCAACTCTAAGAATATCATTTATTTCATCGACCAATATATCATAACTATATTTGGATTACCAACTGCTTTAATGTTTGATAATGCATCTTACTTCTCACAAAATTCTATGATGGAATTTGCAATCAAAAGAGGTTTTAAACTAATGTATTCTGTAAATTATTACCTGCAAGGAAATGGTTTAGTAGAATCCACGAACAAAAACTTGATTAGAATAATCAAAAGAACTGTTGATCAAAACCAACGAAATTGGCACAAGTCATTGATATTTGCTCTTTAGGCAAACTGAATAACTCAGAAAGCTTCTATTTGCACCTCTCCATTCAATTTTGTTTACAGAAAAGAATTTGTTCTTCCTATGAATGTAGTTATTCCCTCCCTTGCCTTAGTTCAATTCATTGATGAATCTCCTTCTTCTTCATTACAAATTGGACAATGTCAAATTCTTAAGCTAGAAGAAGAAAGATAAAAAGCTAAGCATACTCATGCACGTCATCAACAGACAGTAAAAACTTCATTTGATTAAACTTTTGTTAATCCTGAAAAATTTCAATTTGGTGATCTGGTATTGAAATGGGACAAAGCGCATGAGGAAAAAGGTAAACACATGAAGTTTCAAAAACTCTAGCTAGGTCCATTTCAAATAATTGAAGAAATAGGCCCATCAACATTCTTATTACAAGATCTATCAGGAAAAAAATATTATTTTCCTGTTAATGGGTAGGTTTTGAAAAAATACTTTTCGTAGGAGATAACCCCTTCTATTCCCTGTATACTAGTGTATTTTTCTTTCCCTTAGGAAAATAAGAAATGCTTGGCAAATTTTTTTGGCTTTTCAAATAAATATATCAAATGATCCTTTTTGATTTATCACTTATAGAGATAAGAAATGTTAAGGAAACAATCGAAACATTTGAAAGAAAAATAGATTTTATTTTTATTGAAAGATGAAATTTCACTGAAGTTACTTATTCTCTGATGAAATCTCATCTTTACATAGCATGATTGTTCCCTTATCAGTCAAGAAAAGAATCTTTAACATATTAAAGACTATTTTACAAAAAATAAATCTAAAACTCAACATTATCATGCAGAATTCTCAAAATGACTAATGATTCTCCCCATCTGGGAAAACTTATAAATTTTTGAAAGAAATTCAAAAATGATTATACTAGAAAATCTTAAAAGATAGTAAGTCTCATCACGAGATTGTTTACCATGTTCATAGGGAAATAGTTAAAATAAAATTACCAATACTTCCTACCAAAACAAGGTAATGACCTAGGATTATATCAAGAGGACAAGGGGTCTCATCAAGAGCCATCGTGGTTAGTTTAATTACAACTAGTGAATGGAATTGTCATTATTTGGTTACCAAGCCAAGACAATGGCTTTTAAGTAAATAAAAATAAAATACAAAAAAGAAAAGAAATTTTCAAAAAATATCAAGTGAATAAGGTTGGAATTTATTTTTGGAAATTGTAAGAAAAACTGGATGGGACAATAAATCATTGCTGGGTAAAAGGTAACCCTGCCAAGAGCTTAAATTGCCTATTGTATCAGAGGCTCTACCTATGATAAAAGAATAAATATCTATAAATTTTATATGTAAGAGCCACCTAATTTATCTTTTTGAACTGGGTAAAGACTAGTACAGATTCTCATACTTATATTTTTAAAAGAGGAATTCTTATGAATTTTAATTAAGAGAAATTTTGTTTCTTAGTAAGATATTATTTGTTTGAAATTCATTCCTGCAACTATTTTTATTTCAATTTTTTTTTAGAAATTTCAAAAAATTTAGTCAGAGATAGCTGGTTCTCCCAAGTGAATTGCCAATTGTTGTGCTACACAATAACCCCCATTTATTTTAATAAATGGGGACCCTTTAAAAATAATTAGGAAATTCATTTCATTTATTTTTTAGGTTAAGTCAAAAAACGTTAGGAAATAAAGTTTCTTTTGCTTTTCCGCTTTCATTCCTAAGTGCGCATCGCAATTTGCATAGCTTACAAACTTAAACGACTTAAAATATACTAAGTCATGCGAGTTGTGATATGCGCTAAGCTCTTTCCAAAGTCGTATCAAAATCTTATTGCAAACAATTCAATCACCGTTATAAATCAAAATCGCATTGCGCCTCATTTAAACGATCAAACTTATAAGAAATTCGGTGAAATTTGTGATTACACAGACCCAATGAGACAATAAATAAATAAGCATAAAGTTCCAAAGTCCAATAAAGCACAACATCTTGACTTCTTGAATGCACACTTCGCATTTCGCAAGACTTAACTAAACACAAACTCATTTACCACATAAAAGTTGCGATGTGCGATTTGCGCAGATCGTATTTCGCGGGATTTATGGGTAACATCATAAATGGTGATATTTATAAGTTGTGATATGTGATGAATGTTAGTTAATTACTCAAGCATGCGAAATGACTCACATCAAATCAAACTGAATATGTGATCCAACGTCTTAAATTGATCGATAGATACTTCACATGAAGGTGTAAGAGATTTGATTTTAAATGATTATTGATGATTAACGACATTTAATAGAAATAAGGTTTTTATATATTCATATCTACTTCGAGCATGTTTTGAAATGATTAAATGCCAAAAAAATTTCAATTATATTTTCCTCTTTGTTCTCTATAGTTTTAATGTTTACTCTGTTCGCTTGAAATCAAGAAACGACTTAACAAAGCAAGGGAGTTAGAGATGAACAAGAAAGGCAAAGATATTTCCCAACTATCGTCTACCGAAGACTCAGACATGTCTCCCCTATTCTCAGGCACCACCTGCAACAAGGAATTAAGAAGTTCTTCATGGGAGGAAATGTACAAGCTTTTCGAGGATGAAAAGGCAAGGGTAATAGTAAAATTTGCTTCAGCAGACGCGTCTGTTTATTTAGGCCTGACATATTTCGACATTGCATGTTCATTCATCCATAAGGTAGTAGCAAGGCCAAAGATTCTCCCCTATACACATATGGTTAAGTGGGTAATTGACCACTTAAACATAAAAAACAAAAAATTCAAGGATTCAAAGGGCGAGAATATTGGTTCATTCAGGGCAGAAAATTTGAGAACAATGTACCACTTACCTCTCCCACAGTAGAATTATAACAAATCTTTTCTTCAAAACTTTAGAGAAAAAAATATAGATCTAATGAAAGTCATAAAGGAATGGAAGGAAGATTGGGGCAAGCTTAAACGAGATAAACTTGGTACGTACCTGATAGCACAAATTCCTTCCTCTTACTGTTATGCTATCGGTATGTTGTGTATATTATATGCAAAACCTGATACCACTAGGTTTTCTATAGATTGGGTCCCATTAATTGACACAATCGTCAATTCCTTAATTTTGAATTGGGAAAATATCCTATCTGATAATTTAGCCAGAAAAATAATGGAGTATAGGAGTAAAAGAAGTGTTTCATCTAGAGAAATATCCCCCTTTTATATGAGTGCCTATGTCATGGATGAAATTTGCTTTTATTCTATTTTTCCTACCATGGGATGGAAATGGACAGCCCAAGGCCCTACCCAATCCACATTTACCACAGAGATCTTTGAGATTCAGACTTCCATTTGCATTTTTACAAAATTTTCCATAGAGTCATGTTGCCTATGCACCAGATGATATTTAATTAGAAAGCCCCTAGGGTTTCCAAAGAAGCTAGTATAGACGTTCTGTCTGTTGCTAGATGGTTCACAGAGGAAAGTTCGACTTATGTCAAAGTATTTGGGAGTATGCTTCTCCTTACGTCTTGCCATATTATGTTCCTGATAAGTTACTTGCAAGAGAAATTTCCTACCATCTTGTTGTAGATGGTATTTCTAAATAGATTAAGGATGCTCAGAAGGCCGTTTGGCCTAATTTCCCTTTACAGTGTGGTACTTTTGCACTTTTTTATATTGGTTATGCCTACAGGGAATTTTCAAAGGTTAATCTATTAAATTTGGCAGTAATTCCAAGAAGGCCATATGATCTGAATGATGTAATTAAAAACTACATCATAGAGCTCAAAGTGAAACCTTTTGTGAAAGAGATATATATATTTGATGATTTCTTTCAAGGTATTGAAAATTTTTCAAATGTACTTAAGTTTGCATCTAGTCAACTCAATCAAGATGATTTGGAAGCCTTCCTAGCATACATAAATAAGAGGTTGGAAAATATTCCTCTGGATTTATTGACTATTGAAGATGTCTGCAAACCTAATCCAAGTATTAGCTTGGATAATGAAGTGAAAGACATGTCTGAAGATGAGCTAAGACAATCAAAGCATGAATCTCAAAATTCAGATCATTCTAAAAATGAATCTGAAAACATAAAGGAAAACCCAGAAAAGATAATTGGTCATGTAATCCAAGAGATTAAGATGCAGGAGAAAGGAGGAATTAATGGGACCAAGTCAACTTCCCAATAAGTTCAGCACAATCAAGATACACTTGATCAGGCAAAAAAATCCCAACCAAATAATTAGAATAGTGAATGGGATGAGTTTTCTAAATTAATAAATACTCCTAAAACAAATCCAAATTCTAATCAAGCTGCCATATTTGAGACACCTGAACATTCCCAGAAGTTAGTGGAAACTGTTACTCCACTACAACAAGATCCTGAAACTCACGATCGAGAGATCATCCCATCTTATCCCACAGAACAGATAGTGTTACAAGTTGAGGAAATTCCTTCGTTGAATGTCTTCTACAGTCCTAGTCATAAGGCTGTATTCAAGAGAATAAAAAGGAGAATAATTGATGATACAGTCACAGACCTTACAAATGAATCTGTTGATGTTTTATGGAAGGATCCCCTAGCTGATCCTACTAAACGTTTAACCAAACTATCACAATTTTTTAGGGGCATATTCTACTCACACTGTTGATAAAGCTACTGAGGTTAAAATGTTACAGAAGTAGAGAGAAGATGGAATACAAGAATTAGAGAGACTGTTAAATTAAGAAAAGTCTAAATCCAGCGAGCAAATAGAATTGAAAATGTCCCAATTTCAAAACGATTTCAAAAGTCTTAATTTACAGCATCAAGTACAACTCGCTGAGAAGAAAACAAAACTAGAAGTAGCAATGAATAGATTACAAAGCTAGCCACAGCTAGAGAAATTCACAAAGGAAGCATTGGATGTGAATGCTAAGTTAAAGCAACAAAAATAAGTATTTTGCCAACAAGCTCCTATTATTGGCTCTTATTGTGACTCAAGTGAAATATTGATCCAACAAGTAGCTATCCAGAAACTTGAATGTGAGAAGATTGAAAAGAAAATCAATGATCACATTCAATGGAAAGCATCAGACTCAGGCAAGGAAGCTGGTCTACCCCAAATAGAAAAATCCTGCAAGAAGATCTCTTTTAAGGATTGAGAAGCACAGATAAAGAAAGCAGAGAAAGCAGCAATGAAAGCATCAAGGTTGACAAAGGAAATTACTGAATCTGTATGTGAATAGCTCTTGAAATTAGAACTTATTAAAGAGTGCACGTATGAAGTGCTCTCAGAAGTTAAACAGCTGGAAACATAGTGGAAAAAAAAGGCAGAAATGCAGGATGAAACAATTAAAAAAGTAAATAAATTTGATCAAGAAAATTATTGGAATTTTCTGATCAAACCTTATCATCAGTACCAGACCCTGCAGTCTTTAACATATTCAACAAGAAGATCGCAGCCAGCATTCTCAAATGCGTTATTCAAGGGACAGGTCAAATCGAGGATTTTGCAGCCATCTCAGCTCAAGCCCATGTTAGATATTTGTCAACTTCGGGATCAAATCCAAAGAAAAGATCGAAATTCATGTCATATTGTTACTTTGTTTTCCTAGATTATAGTTAAAGTTAGTCTTATGAGGATTCTTGTTTGAAACCTCCTTTATTTTTACGTAATAATCTATTTTTAAAACATAGTTAGTTTAGTATTTAAACCCCTCTCATGCATTTAGAGAAGGGTCCATAAATTTTTCAAAAACATTTTCAAAGAATGCACTATTGTAAGTTTGTGAATTCTTTGATGAATTAATGGAGCACAGTCTATTATATTTTGACATTTGAAGCTTTTTAACTGAAGTTGCACTATTGTACTCTTTAAATTTCTTTAAAGTGAAGAGGAGAAAATATCCACTGTCAGTTTACATGAGTAGAAATTCGTACATATGGTATTTATATTCACTTGTATTAAGTCTTACATTCTAGATTGACAATAATCTTTTTATTGCATTATATATTTGAAATGTCATTATAGATTAATGTTACATGAACTTATGTTCTAATATTTGTTTGTGATTTCTTATCTGATATATAATCACACATGTGCATGCAATATATTTTACATAATTCTTCTAATCAAACTATTTTGTTAGAAGAATCATCTTACATAATTTTCATCTCTTTCGACTCTTAAATAATCTACATTACTAATAGTTGAAATATATCTTTTTAGATTGCATAAATAAAGAAACACCCTGGGTACATAGTAGAATAGCTAGTTTAGATAGATGCATGTGATAGATTATAACCATTTTCCATTGCATTTGTATAATCAAAACATACCCCAAAATCATTCCTTATTGTGAAACTAGTCCCACTATCTTGAGTCGGAACTACCACACCAAATGGAAAAGGAGTTGCTTTAAGGTCCAAACCCGGTGGTTTTCCCCCATGTTGTGGTAGCGAATTCTGATGCCTCAACTCAGTACCCACCAAATGGAAAATATCCTCCCAAAAGCCACCCATGAAGTGGTTATCTCTATCACTGACTATGGTCTAAGTAAGACCATGAAGTTTTGAAACATCTCTAAAGAAAAGCTCGGTCACATTTGAAGCAGTGTACTGTGAAGAGATCGAAAAGAAATGTGAATAATTTGTTAGTCGATCAACGGCCTCTAAGATACAATTTTTTCCCTATACTACTGGAAAACCTGTAGTGAATCCCATAGAAATGCTCTCCCATTTCCCCTCTAAAATAGGAAGTGGATGTAACAACCTTGCAAGATGCTTGTTCTCTCCTTTATCCATTTGGAAAAATACACACTCCTTGATATGCTGGGGCAAATCCTCGTTGAGACCCTTCCATGAGAATCTCTCTCTGATAGCCCGATATTTCTTTGTGAAACCTCAGTGGCCTGAGAGTGGTGAATCATGTGTTGCATGCAAAATTTTCTCCTTGAGCTTAGAATATCTAATCAAGAAGATCCAATCCCGGTAGTAGATGACTTCATCCGTCACTCTATACCTCTCATTGGTTACCTGCCCATCTAGTATCTCACATGTGAAGCAATCTTTGGAATACTCCACCAACATTTGGGCCTTCCAATTTGAATCTGCATTCATCAAGGACAACTTTTCTGGTCTCCGTGATAAGGCATCAACTACCACATTGCTCTTCCCTTTGACATGTTTAATGTCAAAATCATATTATTGGATTTTTCTAACCCATTTTTGATGCCTCTCTTGCAGTTGCTTCTGCTCAAGAAAATACCAAATATTGTTATGATCAGTCTTCACTTGGAATCTGTTGCCTACCAAATACTACTTGAATTTGGCCAATGCATGCATGATGGCCAACATCTCCTTGTCATATATGGAATAAAACCTCTTGTGGAAGAAACTTCCAACTCTCAAGGGCTATGGGGTGGCCCCCATACATTAGGATTGTGCCAATACCCTCCCTTGAAGCATCACATTCCAACACAAAGGGCTAGGGGAAATCTAGTAGTACCAGCACCAGACAATTTCTCAACTCCTCCTTGAGCCTATCAAAGGCCCTTTGTGCAATTTTTGTCCAACCAAAGGCTCCCTTATTGGTCAGATATGTGGGTGGTGCTTCTAGTTGGAAGAAACCTTTGAAAAAATTTCGGTCCAGTGGCCTTCCCAGTGGAATACCCCTAATCATTGTAGAATAGCAGTCTATAATAGACTGCACATCCAAGTGGAATGATTTTTTCTTGCCTTCAACCTCCACCATACGCAATTCTACTACCCATGCTATGTCTCCTTTGTGTAAATCAGCCTCCATCATATGTGTTGAGACTACCTGAAGTGGATAGGTGTGCATGCCCTTAATCATTTGGTGCTCACTTCTCTTCTTATTTTTCCATTCCATCTCCAAGGTCTCCCAATCCGTGGTGACCTTTCCTAGTGTGATCAACAATTGTACACCCAATATCACATTGGTGTCAGGAATATTCACCAAAAATAAGTGATCGGTGAATGTGTATGTCCCCAAAGTTACAGTAAATGTCGATACATACTTCACACACTGCATGGTTCTAGCTCCTATAACCAAAACTAAGAATCCTTCAAAATCATCTATGGGTATGTCTCTCCTCTGCACTAGTTGGGTATCAAAAAAATTGTGGGTAGCCCCAATGTCTATTAATACTTACACCCACTGTCCCTGAATTCTGCCTCGGACTCTTGATGTTAAATACTTGGGTACTCCCTGCAAAGCTACAAGGGCTCCTCCAGTTGGATAAAATGCTCCATTTCCACCTCCTGGTGGTGGTGGATCCTCTCCTAGTTCCACAGTGCTTGTGTCCCCTTCTGGCTCCTCTTCTTCGTCCTCGTCACTATCGGAGAAAAATTCAATATAATGTGCCTTTCTAGCAGCACATCGATGCCCTAGTGCCCATGGCTCTTAGCAAGTTAAGAAAAACTTCCTCCTCCTCAAATCTCTCTGGATATCATCACTAAGAGGTCCTTTTCCTTGGTTCCCTTTTGGGGGTGGAACCTCCATATCTTTCCCCTTTGACTGGAATGTGGGTTTTTGCTGAAATAGAGATCTTGCCCTTGGCAAAGAATCTTGTAAGTACCTAGCCTGCTCAATGGCATCTTGGAGCATAACTGGTTTAGTGTACTTTACTAACCCATGCAAAGGCTCCACTAATCCATCAATGAACATGTATACTCTCCTAGCCATCGACAGATCTGGCACCATGACAGAAAGTTTCAGGAATTCAGAGATATAAGTCTCTGGGTTTCTCAACTGCTTGAGCTTAGCTAGCTCAACAAAGTGTGCCTCTGGATCTCTTCAATCAAATATTTCTACCAACCTCTGTGTGAACTTCTCATATGCAGTCACACTTGCATGCCCTAATGTAGATAGTTCGTGAAACCACCATTCATGTGCTTCACCTTCAAGGTGCAGCCTTGCTATCTTGATATCTTAAATATTTGATACTTGGTTTAGCCAGAAATAGATGTCTAATTTTTCCACCCAAGCCTTGGTTGTACATTTGGATGGCCCATCAAAAGCAGGCAAAATGAATTTACCTATAGTACGTTGTAGATCATTGTTCTGCATCTACCCTCCACCTCCATTATTGTTACGAGGTCTTATGTTATCTTTGATCTGGAAGAAATCATGGAAGTTTAGATGTTCTTTGAACCTTTGAGATTTAGATTAATATTCTAGAAAGGAATCACCAAGAGCCCCCTACACTTGGGTTCCTCCAGCCCCATTTCCTATTGCTAGGAAGGTAGGCATGGTGGAGTGTTGTGAAACTTGTTGCACTGCCGGTTGCTAACACCAATGATGTGAAGTGCCAGAAATTTCTCCATTTTGTATCCCTCTTGGGGTTTCCTTTTGTCTTTCCACCCTCATCGCCTTGATTTCTCTAGCAATATCCTGCATAGTTTGGAGAATAACCATTGGAAACTATTTCTCATCCATTTCTCCCTATATTGGAGACTTTCCTTTGTCTTATTCATTTTTTTGTATAATCAAATTTTTGACCTCTATTAATATACCACTTCTTCTGGTATGTAAGAGGTTATTCACCTTTAGATGTCATAGATGTAGTGGCCCACAGGCTGAGCCAAGATTAGGCTCTAATACCACTGTAATATTCCAAAATAGGAAAGACAATAATATAGAACATAAAACTGGAAAATGCAGTAAACATCAACACATCAAATACATGAACATATCAGTTGAGCCATTTAATTATATGCAATAGCATAATGAATTACAAGTGCATGAGGAAGAGACACTCAAGCTAGATGGAAAAGCCTGAAATGGCCCTAAACATCAAGGCATAATAAACTATTGATGCATCAACTGTTGGGAGGTTGTGATTGCACAATCCTATAGGAAAATATTGTTGCTAGAAACTAGGAATGCATATATCTTCTGATTGGGTGCTCAAAAATTTTCGGGATCAGAGATGTGGGCTTTCTAGCACTATTCCAAGATAACCCATAAAGGGTTTTCGAAAATGAAAATGATGAAAAATGCAGCCCTAGGGCTGAATTATGCACTTCAGGTGGGAGAGTGTTGGAAGGTGGCTGATCTGATGAGAAAATTGTTGCTACTGCTCCCCACTGAATTCCTGAATGAAGGGATGCTTGCCTCATTGGATGCCAAGCTCAAAAACTTGGGTTATTACCCCTCCAGTAGATCTTCCCTCCTGGATTACGCAATTCCTGAAGGAGACTGAGCTACTAATAGGGGCTGAATATTTACCTCATGACCGATGATGAAATTAAGCTCAAGAACCTCTCCTGAGTGGGCACTCGAATTCCCCTGAAGATGAGGGTAGGATTCCCACTTGGAAACAACTGTGTTCTAAAAAGCACAACATACTTCGCTAAAAAGCTGAAGCATGCAAAAAGTCATAAAAGACAATACATAAAAAAAATTCAGAATGCTTTTTATGGCTGCCATCCCCTTCCTTATATGCTTTGTGAGCCCTCACCCCCTTGGCCCCACACAAAAATGATGCTACTCTCATGGCTACTTCCATCTATTATGACTACCATGTCCTCCATTGTCTCCACTACCTCCATGACTGTGACGTTGATTTGGTCAAATTGACCCCATCGACATGCACTGACCCACATTCACATCAAGGAGTGGTTTATTCGTCTTGATCATATCTAGATGCATTGATACACATTCACATTATAAGTGTTTTTATTCCTATTAAAGGGATTTATGGGTCACTTTACCCTCTTATTCATCTATCTTATTGACAAAAATAAATTTAATATTCTAAGTAGCTAAAAGCTAATTAGGAATATTACAACTTGAGGGGTAAATATTTTGGAGCGAAAAGAAGAAAAGTATTTTTTCAATTTCATCAAATTATCTCATAGTTTTACTCAAATATCGAGTGTTGGCACATGTTGGATGGGGAATCAAATTCCATATCTAACGAATACCCACTCTACATACTTTTGAGTAGACCCACATTGAAAAAAATGAAAATATTTGAGAAAAGAATGTCATAATTATGTAGATTTGGTAGTCGTTAGATGTGGAATTTGATTCCCCATCCAACGTGTGCCCACACTTGACATTTGAGTAAACTATAAGGAGATAAGTTGAAAATATGATAAAAATAGTTTCCTCTTTTTTTCTTTAAAAATTCATAGCTCTTATTTTATTATTTTTGTTATTTAATTATTTTCCTTAGGAGGCCCATTTTAGACCTTGAAATTCCCCTAATTTATATCACTTGTATAGTTCTCTTTTCATATTTAGCTTCATTCCATCCAATCTCTTTGAAACATAGCTTCTTGAGAACCTACATACTCCTACATATGTGACCAGGGATTTTATCATATGTCCACATGTTGTATCTAGTCTAGTGCCACTATAGATCCATTTAAACAATTGATAACCCTTAGTATTCAAAATCTAAGTTACCATATCATTTCCTTGCATCATATATAGGTATATCCCTATAGACTAATACCTTTACCTCTTTGTGACAATACTTTGTGACCACGTCCTCTACATAGAACTATGATAGCTAGCCTCCTTCACCATCAATTTTGAATACATATACCCAATATTCTCCAATGTCAAGCGTATTGATATTGGTATGATTGTGAAACATGGTAGATGGATTATCATATGATATAGTTTTCACAATAAACAATTGAAAACATTTGTCTCATCATATTGGACCACTGCATACTGGAAGGCTCAAGATTTTTTTCCATTCTGGTATCTCGATACTCTGGTACCCCTGTATAAGGCCCACAAGGGATAATCCCTTGGCTCCTTATGACCATGTACCAAAACCATGATCTTTAAACCTTTAGGCAAAAACAATAACATGGGAGAAGCCTTATCGAACTTGGTCCTGATATGAGTCTTGAGACCTCTAGGTATACCATTTCAAACCACCATAGGAAAATCATTGTTTGCCATATGGCCCATATTCCATGTCATCTACCATGTGTCATTCTCTAACACTACCTCTTGTCACTTTCAAAATCCCTGTTTCCTAGACAAAACTTCACTTTTCCTGCCTTGTGTCATTGTTGCAACCATGTCATCAACTCTACCACAGGGCATCCATGTGGTGCCACATCATACTGGATAATAGCCTTATCCTTTTCAACATTTATATAACATGATATACGATGCTTGGTACATTGGTATCATCCCATCCAATACTAGTATGCTTTAACGTAATTAAACCCATTTGGTACCCTCTAATCATGGTTTAATAATGGATTAGTGGGAAAGATTAAGAAATACGATTTTATGGAAAATTCATTTGATTTTAGTTTCATATTTTTTCCTGTATTTTTATATATGAATATTTTACCCTTAATTTTTTATATTAACACCACCTATGCTTATATACCAACATCACACCCTTATTTTTATATGATGACATCACTTGGTTAACATATCATAATTTTCACAAATACCTCACTTTGGCCCCTCGAAATGAATTAAGGCCATTGATCCCTCTTCATGTGTCGAGCCTGTTGGGAATTATTCATGTCATGTATTCATGGATAACTCCCAATGACCTTGACATCAATGAAAACACAAGGTTCAACAATACCCCTCCTTTTTTTTTATGGAAAACCCTGTCATTTGAGCACTTATGCCAATTTGCGATCCTACCAATTTGAAATCTCTCAACTAATCTGAAATTTCCCAACCAATATGTAATTTCTCCCCCTTTTACATCAATGATAAAGGGCTATTATATATAAGAATTAGACTCTCCCTTACCTATCTTTTGTGATCAATTTTTTTCTTTATTGAAGTGCACTTTGTATGCAACTTCTGCAGAAATCCCCTTGGTTTTTAGAGAGACTTCATGATTCTAGATTCACTTGTCTAATTGTCAAAATTTTCACTTTTTCTATTATTCTTAACTAGGCTTGCAATTCTACATTTTTTCTGTAATTCCTTTGATTTCAACTTGACTCCCCCTTTCAAAAACTTCTAGAACTCTTCCTCAATTTATAATTTTTTGTAGTAACTGCAATGGATATATCCATTTGTAATTACTCCTTATGACTGCATATTCTCCCCCTTTATGAATGGGAAGGGATTGATTTGACTTCTAGTTGTAGTTTCCCCCATGACATCAATGGAATACACACTTTAACTTTGCACACCTTCTCATATTCACCTCTGATTCTCAACTCCCATGGGACTGAATCTTCATATTATTATCAAATTTCCCCCTTTTTTAAATATACATTGAACAAGAAATAACTCCCTAAAATATATCGATGCTCTCATATATTAATGAGTATTCTAGATGCTTTCCATTTCATAATTCTTCTCCTATAACTCACTTTCTAAAGTTTTCATATTCTTTACATGGTATAAAGAGTTTTCATATCTCAAACTTACAATATTAATGAGATGGGAGAGATGCCACTCCTAGTCTTTTCCTTAGATATTCAAATGTCTCTCTGGGAAGAGGCTTGGTAAATATATTTATAATTTTTTCTTTAGTAGCAATATATTCTAGCCTAACAATGTGATCAACTACCTAGTCTCCAAGGAAATGATGTTTGATAGGAATATGCTTTGTCTTGGAATGCATAATAGGATTCTTGGGAATGTTAATTGCACTTGTATTATGACAGGTAATTCAAATAGGGTGATAATATTCTACCTTGATCTCTTTCATATTTTTTCTCATCCAAATGACCTAAGTGTAGCAAGTTGTTATTGCAATATACTTTGCTTCAGTTGTATAAAAAAATATGAATGTTTTTTTACTCAATCATGATACTAAATCATTTCCTAAGAATAATCATACTCCACTTGTGCTTTTCTTAACATCAACATTTCATGCCAAATTTTCATCTGTGTATGCTAATAGAGTGAGAAATTAGCTCCTTGAGTACCATAAGACAAAATCAATATTTCCTTTCTAGTATTTGAAAATTATTTTTACTGCATTCACATGGGTATCCTTGGGGGTGGACTGAAATTTACCAACCAATCCTACAACTTTCACTGTATCATATTTTCAAGTTATTAAACATATTAAGCTTCCAAACATTGACCTATACATATTTTGATTTGCATAAAGGGATTCATCATATTTCCTCAACTTGCATCTTGTAACCATAGGAGTGTTGATAGGTGCACAATTTTCCATGCCAAAATTTTTAAACATTTCCTTTAGTATTTAGTTTGAGATATTAATATACATTTATCTGATTGAGCAGCCTGTAATTGGAGGAAACATGACAATTATCCTAGCACGGACATCTCAAACTCCTACATTTATGTTGCAAACTTTTCACCCATTTAATCAAAATAACTTCCAAAAATTAAATCATCTATTTATACAATCATATTAAATTTTGATTAATAGTTTTAATGTAAAGATTCATTACAAGGAAAGGACCCTCTAGCGAAGGTTATACCAGAGGTTTTTAGTGTTATAAAATTGGCCAAAATTGTCAAAAAAAAAAAATCTACAACATCTATTTTTGTTAACGGAGGTTTTGGTGGAGCTTCTTATGGAATTTAAACACAACTAAAAAAAAATGGGTATCCAGAGGTTATTACGGATGTTTTTCTCATCGTTGCGCTAATCAGGTGTCAATGCACTGGTGCGTTTTATAGTGAACGCATCAGTACTGTAAACCTACGAAGCACCGGGACAAAAACCAAATTTAGGACACCCTGGGGCATTTAGCAACATCTTGGCGCATGTCAGCCAGACAGTCGTCTCAGGGCGGTCAAAGTTGCATGCACTGAGCTATCAAGGTCTAAAACAACATTGGGCGCATATAGGCGATACAATGCATCGGGTCATTCTAATTGGTATTGGTATTTGTGTGGTGCCCATAGGTCGCATCAACACACCAATGCGTATTATTATACAAATGCACTGGCACATAGTATCACACAAACACACCTATCATTATACTTGGTATTGGTATTTGTGCGGTGCACATAGGTCCTAGAATCACATCGGTGAGTAGTCTCACATAAACGCACCGGTACACAATATCACACAAACACACCAAGAATTCTAATTGGTATTCCTATTTATGCGGTTCCCATAAGTCGTAGAAATGCACCAGTGCACAGTAACTAACATGCACTGGTGTTTATTTTGTATTTCTAAGAAACATCAACCTGTGACAGTGCAATTATTGTGATTTTTTAAAATTCATTATTCATCAAAAGTTGACACATATCTTATAACAGCATTCATATCAATTAAATTTTTATTAGTGCATTTGAATGTGATGTTTGGATTAATTTTTTATATCATATCATAATTATTGTGATTTATTAAAATTCATTATTCATCAAAAGTAGACACATACCTTATAATAGTATTCATATCAATTAAATTTTTATTAATGCATTAGAAAGTAATGTTTGGATTAATTTGTTATATCATATCATCATATTTCACATCTATTCATTATAATATTTAATCATCCATACATTTAATTAGTGGTGTTACATTTCACAACTGCAATGGAAAATGAAATAGAATACATTAAAACGTATTATATATATATAAGACACTCTTTTTCAATCAAAATGGGACAGTTATTGGTATACCTTTGTCTTTCAATTAGGACACTATGTCCATTACATTAAACAAAAGGTCTCATTTCACATACAAATATTTCAAAAAATACAATGCCTTGCTTTGATATCCAATCATAATGATCATCATTCTTCACTTGAACTGTTGTAACTTCTCAAGCTACTTCCATGACTAAATAATATAGTGAGTGTATATACATTGGTGAGAATAATGAAAATTTAAATATTAAATAATATACATCATTGTAAATCGAAAAGAAATGATGTACCATAGCAAGAATTGACTCATGAACTATACATATTCTTTCAAAACCAAATTTCCTGCCATCTTTCAACATTTCAATTGTTGGCATAGTTCCATACTTTGTTTCCTACAAGTTTTATACCCCATAAAAAATAATATGTTTAATATAAAAGATTTTTTGTTCTATTAATTATAGATGGAGCTAAGTAAAACAAGATCGATAGATGCTTACAAATTCCACAATTAATTTCTGATATGACAACATATACTGACAACCCATATTTAACCCAATTTCAATCAAATCATCGGATGGTTCTTCTTTATATGTTAGCACTTGTTTGAAGACATTCAATGATGATTGTTGTAAAACAACTTAAAATATACAAAAATGAAATCTAGTTAAGTTGTTATAAGGAAGTAACAATTAATCGCAAACTTAGATATCAACCCTTTTCTTCCTTGTCGTCCTGTTTATGTGCTGAATGGGTTCCATTTTCTTTTATTTTGTGGAAGAAAATACTTGAAAATTAATATTTAATGCTAAGTTGTTTATTTAGTGTACCTAATTGAAAAATTAAATGATTACATATTACATTTGAAACATGTTGTTGTTGAGATGGCTCCTCGTGCGATGTAATTATGCCCATTTGTTTGGCCATCTCCTTGTACACCTTTATGGACATTCCTACTGGAATATTTCTGTTATCAACTCGTTCATCCTTTGATATTTTCATAATTTTCCTAAAAATGTAACATGAAAATAAAATATTTAATTTTTATATTCATATATGAAAAGTAAATATAACAAAAGTGATATTTATAAATGATTTCTTTCTAGTAATATATGCATATAATTCTAGAAAAACATTTAAAGCAATATTACTTTTTCATTCCTTCTTTTTATTGTTGTACATTTTTTTTATTCAAACTCTGACATGTCTCATTGACCAATTCTCTTGAAACTCATCCTGTAGTTTAGATAAATTTTGGTTCTTGGAATCATTGGATTGATTTTTGTATTGTAAGTGGAAAGAATGTCTATACATTCGTTCCACTAGATCCCTCAAAGTTTTGTAAAAGATTTCCCCCTTTCATTAACCTCCAGCACCACTCTAGATGAGCTAAGAAGAAATTCATTTTCATTTGCATGGTCTGTTTTTTTTTTTTTTTTCTTAGAACAACATTCCTTTTCTGAGTTGTTGATCCGTGTAGAACATTAAAAATATGTGAGTTAATATATTTTTTGAAACATGTTATCTAATATTTTTAAGTATATTATTAATGAAAATTAAAAAAATAAACTCTTATTGGATCGAAAGTATTTTTTCATTCACCTGATTCATCTTTTTGCAAATTTTCCATCAAGATTTTACGCTCTTTTGGTCCTATATGAGAAATAATCTTATTGAGATTTTTTTCCTTTTTTTATTTTCCTGATGCGCTATCAGTATTTTTGTTACTTAATCTCTTGTCAGCCATTTATTTATCAATATGAAACTTGTGCCATACCATTCATTAATATATTTTATAAATAAATCATATATTTTTCAGGTAAAAAAAAAATCAAGAAAACAATGCACCTTTAATGATGTACGCACCGATGTCAGTGCGGCATGTTATTATAAACGAACTGCCAAAACAGTAGAAACGTTGTACGATGCTCTCTGTCAACAAGGAGAACCGGTGAGTTATATGTTAACTAGCACACCGATGAACACAGACAAATTAATAAAAATCCTCTAGTGTTTTTTTTTGTAGTATATAATGTCATGGAGGGGGCGGTGTGATATATTCTTATAAATGCATCGTGAAAATAGGGGAGCACTATAAGATGTTCTCTGTCAACAAGGAGACCTGGTGCATTATATGTTAAATGGTGCACCAATTAACACAAACAAAAATAAAATTAAAATTTTTTTGTCAAACAGTACATGAGTGGTGCACTATAATGAAATAGTGCACCGGTGCTCTATTTTACATATCATGCACAGATTAAAAAAAATTGTTTTTAAATTTTTTTTTCGAACAGTACGTGCGCGGTGCGTTGTGATAAAACATCGCACATTGATTTATTTTACACAGGGTGTACCAATTAAAAAAAATTTGTTTCTTTTTTATTCATGCAAGGGCCAACATGGATTGGGATTTGACTATGCAAGTCGTCCTGTGGGTTAGATGTCATAGGCCTATATATAGCAATACAAACCCTATAAATCTAAAATGAAAAGCCCTAATTCTGAAATCATAGAAACAGGAAGAAGCAAGGGTAGAAACAAAAATAATCAAGGGTTTAGCGTAAGAATGGATTTTTTTTGTTTTTTCCTTCTGAGATTGAATAGGAAATTTAAATTTTTTACTTACTACATAAAAAATAGTGCAGAAAATGTAAAAAATAAAAATTAAATTAATCACCAGATAGTTTGAAATTCTATGTTACAGGGTTTGAATCACCAGAGGTTTGGAATTATGATTGTCTGAATAATATGTTTGAAAGAATTTCGTTGCTTCATACTGCTCTCGTTCTCTCTTTCTCCAGTTACGTCTCATGCAAATCTCTCCCTAAAAAATTTTGCAAAAATAATGAAATAATGAAAAGTGTTTACTATTTAAATAATTGTTTTATGAAATTAGATTTTTGACAATATTTTGCCGACCATTTTTCAATTACCACTTTTTTTCACTTTAAAAAAATAAAGTTTCCATTTTTTTAATTTGCGATTATTCGACACTGATGTGTCAATTAATAACACTACATCGGTGCATAGTAAATAAAACAAACCAGTGTGGTTATCTGTACATTAGCAGCGATAAATATAAGTCCATTTTTAAGGCACTGAAATTACTTTTAGGTGTGTACACCAAAATTTATTGTTGATTTTGCTCAAATGCAGGGAGAAAATATCATAATTATATCAAATGGAAAATTCTTCAAAATCCAGCTCGTTCCATAATATTTCTCAAAGTCCATCGTGAAATTCTCCCTATCCATCTCGACGCGTAATATTTACTTCAAATTTTATTTATATTTTTAGTATCTAATTGAATTTATGTTTTTTATCCATGTAAATCAGCTTAATAAAATTTATAATGTATACAAATTTGTAGGTTCATGTAGATTCATAATCGAGGTCAGATGCACAAAATATTCAAATAGCTCCAAAACATCAGAAGCTCTGATCAGGAGCATCATACCGCAAGGCACATTTGGTAGATGAAAATGGACAACCACTTCACCCTGCCAATTGTAACAATAGTGCATCTTCTAGCCACAATCCTGGGACAATGATGGTAATAATAATTGTTTGATATATTAATGTAATTATTTCAATGTCAAACCAATTAATCATGCGTTTTCGACGTGCTTACTAATTGATATCATAGATTTTGTACTAATCATGTTCAAATATATTTTTTGACATTATTAGGATTCTAGTGATGATGAGTGACCTACCTATCATCTTCTGTTGCACCCCATGACAATGTAAAATCAAGAGAAGGCTGAATTAAGAGAAAAAATCAGAGAGGAACGATACCAATAATGGTTGAATCAACCACCTATTCAATTCCCACTACGTCCAGATTCACCAATTAGGAATGACTACAGCAAAAGTAGTTCTTCACAAGCTGGAAATGGAGGCAATCAAATAGAGGTTGGTATGGATGATTACTTAAGGGATATGATTGCCATGGAGACAATGTTGTTACATGCATTCTATAATGATGATCAGCTAGGTGATGGTGCTCATATCGCTGACACCTTTTTTGAAAGCCTTAAATTTTCTTCCACCACCCCTCTTTTTTGACCTGAAGAGTAGTCAAAGTATACCCAGTTGGGGAAAACAATATTATTGTACAACTTGAAAGGAAAGTTTGGCTTGTCGAATGCATGTTTCTCAGAAATTTTGAGGTAAGTTACCATAAAGTCCTCCCTTATATTTCGAGAAATATAATCACACAATGAACATTAAAAATGGTCAATTTTATGAACGTTAATAATTATATTGGCATTAATGTACATTTAATATTTTCCATGCTCACCAACTACAGGTTATTCAAATATAAGGTTCTTTTGAGTGATAATTTCTTTCCCGGTAGCTACGAAGAGGCAAAGAAATTGTTGAAAATGTTGGGTGTTGAGTAAATTAATATCATGCATGTCCAAATGATTATATTCTATATAGAGGAGAATATGTAGACAAAGAGATATGTCTGAAATGTGGGCATGACAAGTATGATAAATAAAAAAGGAAAGATAAATGACGTGGTACTACTTTTAAGACATTGAGGCATATGCCTATAATCCCAAGGATTCAAAGGCTCTTTTGTTGCAAAGAATTATCTATGTTGCAACGATGTCATGCCTCACACAGAAGTGAGTTGGGAGTTATGCGAGGATGAAGTATGAGTTCTACGACTCAACATATTCATGGATGGAATCAGCCCATATTCCCTCCAGAACATCAAATATTATGTTTGGCATGTAGTAGTGATCAATAATAATATCCACCCATGGTTGTCTGTGAAGAATGAACATCTTATGTTGGCTCTCATAGTCCATGGTGGAAGACAAGTGACGAATATGGATGTCTACTTACAACCACTGGTAGATGAATTGAAGGAATTATGGGAGCAGATAAATGTATACGATGTATCAAGACCCATTGCAGTAGAGAGGATTTTTACATTGTATGGCATATGTTCTTACTTGACACATGATTATCGAGGCTTAGGATTTTTCTATGGTAAATTACATGTTTATTGATTTGTTTATATATGTAACAATATTCTTTCGCATATTAGTTATATAATTCGTTGTAATTGTTCTGATATTCATGATATTATTTAACTTGCAATGCATATATATTGTATACACTAATCTCATAGGTCTTGTAACAAAAGGGTATTTTGGATGTAAATGTTGTCAACCTTCTTTGAAATCTAGATGGTCCAACGACCTACGAAAGGCAGTGTATGACTGCTCCAAGGTATTCCTCCCAGAAGAGCACCCTTACAGAGAGAAGCATCTGCTTTCAATGGTTAACAAGAGAGAACCCAAAGGCATCCAATAACGACACCAGCTGAATGCCTTAGAGCATATGGGAGAGAGAAGGAGAAGGATTTTATAGGAATTTTCGATTCAAATGGGGAGCCTATGTTCAATGATCCATAATTATTCGACACCTATGTTGAGAAACTTCCCATTAGAATGAAAAGGAAATATATCTTTTATAACCTCCCATATTGGGAGAATCTTAAGATTACCCACTTATTAGATCCCATGCATATATTTAAATGTATTTCATCTTCTTTATGGAGGCACATATCATCGAAATAAAGTGACAGTTTAGGTGTTAGGAAAGGTCTTATTACTTCAAAAACTAAAAAGAAACATTGGCCAAGACAATACAAGATTAGAGGCAGTCATTGGTCCCTCTAATTCATGGTGTTTCAAAGAAGGTGATGTCCCATGGATTTTAAAAAAATATGACCTTTTCGCAAAGGAAGTTATAATGGGTGTGAGGGTGCCATCTTCATACCAGTCTTCACTATGACGTTGCTTCACCATGGATGACCATTTGTCGGGGTTGAAATCACATGACCATTTGAATCTTCTAAGAGTATGTATAATGTAAAATTCTGATTTATTATTTGTTATATTATTAAATTTTTATGCCATGCAGGGATCATAAACATAACTAATTTTGTATATTATTGCACATGTTTAAAACTTTGCAGTGCCATTATCATTTTTTCTTGTGTGGGTGTGTGAAACATGAATTCCACTAAGACCTAGGACATGCCATATCTAAATTGTCTGCATTTGTACATTGCATCGCGTCAAAAGAGATTCATGTGGCTAGAATTCCAAGATGGCGTCAAGAGATAGTTGAGATTGTTTGTATGTTTCATAAATAACTTCCGATGAGTTTCATGGACTTGCAGGTTCATCTTCTAATCCACCTAGTAGATGGGTTTGGATTATTTGGGGTCGTTTCTTGTTGTTGGATGTTCTTCTGAGAGAGGTACATGAAGAAATTAAAAGGTTTTGTTTGACAAAGGGAAAACCCGAGGGGTCTATGGTAGAGGGATTTATATCATGTGAGTCTTTTTATTATGTTAGTGAGTACATCAAGAAAATCGACAACAGAATAGGTGTGGTGATTTGGAACGATGAAAGGGAGCTTCTCCAAACAAATGGAAAAAGGTGCTTGCTAAAGAGTAAGCAACTTATAATTTTTCAAATTTACAAAAAGTAAATATTCATGTTGAAATTTTTTATAATGTATATTTGGATCTCATATGTACTATATGTTAGTTTGATTTCATCAGCGAATGCAGAAATTTAGGCAATCAATAAATTCGTTCTTTACAATTCCGAAGCGACACAACCGTGGCACGCATTGTACAAACTAAAGAGAATGAAATGGGATAGTGACAGGAAAGAATTCAGACGGTTGAATGGTAGAAATGTGCCTTATCTCAACCATTTAAAAGAAAATATGCCAAAAATATGCCCCAACAGTTGGTCATTACCCGCGTGTTGAACGCTAAATTTAGGGATTGGGTGCACCCAATCGGTAATAATCTATTTATGTACATTTTAAACTTAATAATACACCTTTGAAATGTAATTACATCTATATTTCATTTTTTAACTGTTGGGTTATTATAAGACACATGACACTATGATTTTTTAAATTTTTTATAGGTGAATTTGTTACCATCTATGTGGGCTTATGGAGACCATTTCTGCACACAAAATGCTGATGATGGACACATGACACAAGAATATGGAGTGGCATTCAAGTTCGATCAAACTAGTTGATCTAGCCACCGTGATCAAAACCTAGTACGAGGGACGTTAGGCTACATCAGAAAGATACAAGAGATCATTGAAGTGGGTTTCTGTTCTTTCCAATGTGTTATTTTTAGGTGCAAGTGGTGGGACACCTTTGATTGGAATAATGTAAAGGAATATCACGATAGTAGGTTGATATGTATCAACTCTAAAAATATGTGGGATGAAGCTAAGGAGCCCTATATTTTCCCCAAACACTACAACTAGGTGTTTTTTAACCCAGATGTGTTGGATACAAATTGGTGGTTCGTATTGAGACATGACCCTAGATCAAAACATATTTTTGAGAACAATAGTGTTATCATGCCAAGCGAGCTGGAAGATCATGAGGGTGATCATGAGAGCCGAGAGTGATATGGTACATGTGTTATTTCATCATTTATACTTTTTAAGATGGGTTTTTATAAAGAAGAGGACTTAATTACCTTAGAACTAAGACAATTTTTTTCGAAACATTATAATATGTATTTTGAATTAATTGGTAATTTGCATTGTGTTAATGTTATAATCATTTCACTTGATAATTTACAATTTTGTTGATCTTGAAAACAATGGTGTATTGTATAAAGTTTCTTTTTTTGTATGTAAGATCATAATAAAATAATGATAATTATAAAGTACAAGAATTTATTTGCATTATTTTCTAAACTTTATTATGATACAAAAATTCATATTATTTTAGATTTATTATTTTACAATTATTTATATTCATACAGATTTACAATTTTGACAATTATGGTAATTTAACAATATTTACGGTATACATTTTACTTACTGTAGTTATGGTTCAAAATTGACAATTACTTTACAATTTTACAAATTTATAAATTTATAAATTTTAATAAAATTGAATGATGACAATACATGCAATTACAATTACAACTTTACAATTTCACAATACAATAACAATTACAATTTTAGAGTTTTACATACAATTATAATTAAAATTACAATTACAATTACAATCACAATTTTAGAATTTTACATAAAATTACAATTACAATTACAATTTTACAATTTTACATATATACAATTACAATTAAAATTGCAATTACAATCATTTCACATTAATACAATTAAAATTTTACAAATATTTTACATACAATTACAATTATAATTACAATTACAATTTTACAATTTCACATACAATTACAATTAAAATTACAATTACAATATTTACAATTACCATTTTAGAATTTTACATACAATTACAATTTTACAATTACAATCATTTCACATTAATACAATTAAAATTTGACAAATATTTTACATACAATTATAATTAAAATTACAATTTACAATTACAATTTTACATACAATTACAATTTTAGAATTTACATATAATTACAATTACAATTTTACAATTTTACATATACACAATTACAATTAAAATAAAAATTACAATCATTTCACATTAACATAATTAAAATTTTACAAATATTTTACATACAATTACAATTACAATTACAATTACAATTTTACAATTTCACATACAATTACAATTACAATATTTACAATTACAATTTTAGAATTTTACATACAAATACAATTAAAATTACAATTACAATTACAATTTTACAATTTCACATACAATTACAATTTTACATATATACAATTACAATCATTTCACAATAAATTAAATATTACAATTACAATTAAAATGTTGCAAATATTTTATATACAATTATAATTAGAAATACGATTACAATTTTACATACAACTAAAATTAAAATTTTAATTACAATCACGACATAATATTTAATAAATATCATGATTTAATATTAGAAATAAACATAACGATTATGATAACCATGATAACCATCATATAAACATCCTATTCAACTAAAACACATTCAAACATCATCTAATCATCGTGATCATGATTATTGTAATGTCCCATAATAATTATAAAATAATAAATAATATATAAGTAATATAATATAATTTAATAAATGAGTAAATAAATAAATAGTCAAGAGAATAATAAATAAATAATAAATAAAACATTGAACAATAACTGGATTTCTAAATAAAATGGTAAATAATAAACTGGAGTCCTAAAAAAATAAACAATAAGTAAATTTAAAGAAAGAATTAATTAACAAAAGTAAATAAATTAACAAAGAGTTAAACTAAAAAACTAATAGAAAGAAAGTTAAAGAAAGAATTAATTAACATAAGTAAATAAATTAACAAAGAGTTAAACTAAGAAACTAATAAAAAGAAATTTAAACTAAGAGAACACTAAATTAAGTAAAGCTAACAAAAAGTGAGAGAACACTAAATTAAGTAAAACTTAAGTTGCATGTTGACACAGTGAATGTGTGCATGTGGTTCCCATTCCATGGTTTGGTCTATTTAATAGACATTGAGGAAGGTTCAAGGCATTCATTCATTCTTTCATCCATCTCTAGAGAGAAAGGAATGGTGAGGCAAAGGATACCCTGGCAGTAGTACGTTGATTGAGGGCTCGGGGGTGGCTAGCTGTGGAAAGATTACATACAGCTGAGCCTACGGTTGGGTGGAGAGTTTTCCCGAAAACTATGTTGCAGTCAACAGGATTCAGCTAGCATTCAACCTTGGAGTCTCAAGTAAGGAAAGCACCATTACAGGTAAGTCGTCTTGCTCATGTTTTTGAAAATTTCATGATAATTAGTTAAACATTTTTTGGGTTGATTATTCATTGTTTATGTGATATAATTAATTGCATGTTAAATTGGGGTTGTTACATATGGTATCAGAGTGGGTTTCGACTTTAGGTGACCTCTAGGTAAAAGTTAAAACCTGATTTTTTTCTTATTGTGATGATGAATAGAGGGCTCTGAATTGAGTAATGTAGTGATTATAAATTTAATATAATAATTGTAATTATTATTAAAAATATATTTGAGATTAGAGTTTTAAATTAAAAATAAAATTAGAAACCCCGCATGCTTGTCCCATGCACCTTCGTTTTAAGTAAAATATATGCATGCACTTCTATTTTAAATAATATGTATATATTAAAAAAATTATTGTTCTTTTAATATATATATATATATTATTAATATGGTTCTTTTAATAATATATATTTAACTGTAAACAAGCATGCACTATTCTTTGTCATGTGTTGGTTTAATATAAATTATAATTATAATAGGTTTAACACATAGATCACACTAGTTGTAAATCATACCAACTTATATATAAATATATAGTTCAAAAGTAGAATGTGTTATTCAAAATTTATATATATATATATATATATATATATATATATATATATATATATATATATATTTGTACTTTTGGATTAGTTAGTTATGCACATGCCAAATTGTAGAATTAAATTGTTGAAATTGAGTTCAACTCATTCTTTTACTTAATCATTTAAGATTATTTCCTTTTAATATATATATATATATATATATATATATATATATATATATATATATATATATATATAATTTAGAATTAAGATTCATAACAAAATTGCTATATCTGAGCTAGTTAAAAAAAATTTAAATTAAATTATTTTTCCAAATTAAAAATATGTATTTGCATGTCACAAACGAGGAGCGCGCCCACCTAGGTCACAGCGGTGCTGCTATGGCTTTCTGCTAACTTGTGGCACTGGAATTTCGGAATAGGAAGACTTATTCTCTTGTTCTTCTCTTGGGTTCTCATTCTTTTTCGATACCGCGGAGCAGTCCTCGGATCGAATTTCTGTAAGTGCCCCAATGGATGAGGAACTTGAGAGGCAGGCTATCGAGGCCTTTAAGGAAGACGAGTTCAAACAGGCCATCGATTTTTACACGCAGGGCATACGACTAGAGCCTTCCAATGCCGGGTTTTCGTTCACAGGGCCTGGGCGAACATTAAGCTCGAGAATTATACAAGTAGAATCAAAGCCGTGACATTCTGGTGTATTTCCCACAATGCAGCTGGTGACTTTTAAATGTTTTTTCAGTCACCCTAGGATTTCAAATCTGATCCCAAAGTCTCGAGGAAACTGTTCATTATCTGTCTTAAAGTGACTTGCATTGGATTTTATGGATTGCTTTGCAGTTGGACTGTTTTCTCTATTTGTAGAACTGGAGGTCAAATTCTAAGAAGAAAATATATAATGTTTGACTGTGTTTTGAGAAATTCGACATTATACTTGTTTAGCGGTTTATTTGATTGAGAGATTGGGGGTGGCCAGCTGTGGAAAGATTACATACAGCTGAGCCTACGGTTGGGTGGAGATTTGTCCCCAAAAATTTGTTGCGGTTAGCAGGATTCAACTAGCATTCAACCTTGGAGTCTCAAGTAAGGAAAGCACCATTACAGGTAAGTCGTCTTGCTCATGTTTCTGAAAATTTCATGATGATTAGTTAAATAGATTTTGGGTTGATTATTCATTTTTTATGTGATATAATTAATTTCATGTTAAATTGGGGTTGTTACAATTATCTAACGAAAGACAAGCATCATCACAACACAAACATCATATACATCATCACAACACAAACATCAAATATACATCTCATGTCAAATAACTGCTATCACATACACATCTATTTGCAAGATGCACATTAAATGAACATATCTAACATGACCTAATGATATACACATCATGATGAAGACCAACATGTAAATTAAGTACAACAGCAACATGAACATAAAATACATGGACCATATCTCTCTCTCTCTCTCTCTCTCTCTCTCTCTCTCTCTCTATGTATATATATATATATATATATATATATATATATATATATATAACTCCATAATGTCAAAAATATAAAACTGTAATATAACTACATATAAATGTCAAATATCAACTGGTGGTAGATCAATAGTAGTACTAGTCAAGGCCTGCTCAATCAATGGTGCATCCTCGACATGCTCAGATAAATGTCGATCATCACGTGCGTGCTGATCTGGAGGTGCCTCATGCCTATCAGGATCAACTACCTTCTCATGATGACTTGACGTGGATGGTCCAGCTTTTTCATGATCATGACTGCTGGATGTTGCAGGCTACTCATGGTGACTTGACGTGGATGGTCCAGCCTGCTCATGATCATGACTGTTGGATGATGAAAGCTGCTCATCTCCGACACAAGGTGGAGGAGGAGGTGGAGTAATATCTGAATGATGATCACTCCCTTTATCGTGATCATCATATGATGCACTACTTGACTATCCACGTACTACATCTCCACCACGCCTACATCGAACGACCCTCCTCAACCACACCACTAAGCTAGTAGCTCCAACGGCATTCCACATCAGGGTCAACATGTCACTTGGCATGCCTCTCCATATCATTTTCATCCTATCATTAGCCTGTATCTCTCTGATAGTGGCTAGCCTGACTCCCTCCTCCACTAGGAGTTGACAGATTTGGTCATCCAGCTCCATCCTAAATCTAGTTTCAGGCCTATGCCTCACACCCGCTGGTACCTACGCATGCTCATGAGGACCAAGTCTGTCACCAGCTTGATCCTCTGCATCTTCCATCTCCTGATCGTCAGTAGGATCTACACTTGGATCATTTGGTGGTGGTGGCATCTCATCGCCAACAAATGACCCAATATCTACAAAATATATATAAGTACACAACAATAATTAGACAATTTCATTAAGAACTTTAATAAAACAAGTTAAAGAATGTGTTAGAATAAATTAAAAGAAAACACTAATATTACCTCTCTCATCCGGCGGCTCATCAACTATGAAGAGGATGTTGACACACCCTCACCAATCCAAACCAGCATACATACATGGCACCAGAACTAAGGCATGATCATCAACATTGGATAGCAACTCCAATGCATCATGAGATATCCTTGCGGAAAAGTGTGACTCACCCCTCTTCGGCATCATTTGGCCCCACATCCACATCCATATATGAAGCATCGACCTACGAGGCTGTCGAACAAAAGTAAGCCTAATCTCTAGAAACCTCTCAAAAAATAAACAAAATAGCTCTAAAGCAAAAGGGAATTTCACCCACCCTTGTTCCTGAGAACGAAATCTATCCAAAATTGTACAGAACTGCTACGAAAAAATTCTAGACCACCTCACAAGTCATGGCACCTATAATAAAGAATCAACATAAGATAAAAGCGGGTAACTAATGTGTTTCCCGTCACTGGTTTGGTGTGCAGTGATCGAAAACAGTAGTGAGAGGCACCTCACCTCCTTTCCACAAAAAAAATCAATACGTAACTGACCATCAGAAACCTGAAAATCTGTAGGAGACAATATATCGATGCTAATGTATCTATGGGAGTACACCAACTGACTCCCTGTTGGATAGCCAACAAGGACCTCTGGGAACGAGGGAAAATCCTGCCCTCTCCTAGATAGGCCAATAATAAAATACATGTCCCCCTTAGTGGTTGTGTACCATTGGTTAATACCAACCCAGAAAGCCTCTCGGTGGGCATTCCATGTGAAGATAAGTTGTCGCAATAACCCATTATGGCCCTTCAGGGATGTAGCCACCTCATAGAACTTGAGGAGGCCTACCTCCCTTAGGAGCACCTAGGTGGTTGTCATAATAAGGTGAGGGTACATTAGTCTCTCCCTCTCTCATGCCTCCCACAGGCGAATCACATTATACTAGTCCGCCATATGTTCATGTTGTTCCCTCTCTTCTCTCCTCTGACGTCGTTGAATGATTCAGATATTAAATATAATTTTTTTATTAAATGAGACATGTATTTACAAATATATATATATATATATATATATATATATATATATATATATATATATATATATATATATATATATATGTATGTATGTATGTATGTATGTATGTATGTATGTATGTATGTATGTATGTATGTATGTATGTATGTATGTATGTATGTATGTATGTATGTATGTTTAAAATAAAAAAAAACAGTCGGTGCGCCAAAAAAAAAATTCATGCACCAGTTTGAGTGCGTCTATTTTTATCGCACACTATCCGCGATGCACCTAGAAATTTTCAGCCCACTGCACAGCATGAAATGTACTTTTTCCTACGGTGCATTGACGAAACTATCCATCCCGGAGCAGATAATTACGTCAACACACCACCAAACATTAATTAATGGTCAACGGTGTGGTTGTTTAACTAATCGCACCGTCGACTATGTACAAGTTCGGATGGGTTGTGCGCTAACCAAACTACTCACCATAGGATGGATAGTTTCATCAGCGCACTACCCTCCTAGCATCATTACAAATTCAATCATGCAGTCGTTTAACCAAATGCACCTTTTATTATGTACCAGTATCGGGAGGGTGGTGCGCTAACCAAACTATTGGCCCCAAGGCATATAATTTAGTTAGCACACCGCCCTCCTGACATCATTACATGGTCAACGGTGCGGTCGTTTACATGACTGCACCATTGAATATGTATCGATATCCGAAGGGCAATGCGCTGACCAAACTATCTGCCCCGGGGCACATATTTTGGTTAGCGCACTGCCCTCCCAAACTTGGACATAGTCAACGGTGCGGCCGATTAACCGAGCGCACCACCATTTATGTATTTTTTTTAAAACACGGTGCGTCATTTTCATACCACACCGGAACTGGTGCAGTTACCATTAGCACTGGTCACGATGTGACCTGTAAATTTACAGGCAGCACCACAAATCGATGTGAGTCAAACGGCTCGAACGCGAGATTTTTTTTTCTTAAGGGTAAATTTTAAGTTATTTTAGAAATCTAATCCACTAAAAAGTTTAAGTATGGAGAAACAAGTAAAATACTTGTACATTTGGGCGTCGAGGAGGTAGATTTGCTGAAGAATTTGCAAAACTAAATTTGCCCACCATTTTCCAAAATTTGAAATCGAGATGGCAGGAAATGGACGACAGCAGTGCGTGCAATGGGAGCACTTATGGCAGGGTGCCTCACACTAGAGAAATTCACACCGGTGTTTGAGAGCTTTTGAGCACCGAAGAAGTGAAAATGAAAATTTTTTGCCATAATTTGTTTTTATTTAACCCTGTTCTGGTGCATGGGTTTTTGAGGCGCACCCGGCTGTTTCTTCCAAGCGCACTGGGGTTGTTTTAGTTTAGTGTGGGTTTTTATGACACATTGGGCCTGAATTTGTGTAGCGCACCAGTGTGCTACAGTAATTAGATGTACCAGGAGGTTTTTTATGGAGAGTGTGGTGTCTAGGTGTGCCAATTTGTAGTACGCACCAGTGCTTTTCTAGTTGAACGCATGGTGTAGGATGAGAAACGCGCCAAACAACAAACATCTGCAAAAACCTCCACCAGCCAACCTCCTCTAGAAACCTCAACTACAAAGGGATATCTGGGCTATTTTTATAAGGGGTTCCTCAAAAGCATCCACTAGAGGGTCTTTTCCTTGTAGTGATTACTATATGTTGTGTCGTTTTTAAATCCTTGCTATTGTAGATATCTACCAGGACTTGAATACCAAGCCCCTGCGAAATTGCTTCAACTGATAGGGAGCTTTCTTTAGCCTGCATATTTGGTATACATATTTTTATGGCTAAAATACCTCTAGCTGCTCAATGTATATGTCTTCTTCTAGGTATCCATTTATGAAGGTTTATTTTACATCCATCTGATATACTTTAAATTTCTAAATGTTAAAAATATTATGGTTACTTCAAGTGTGGTAACAAGAACAAAATTTTCTTCAAATCAACACCTTCTACTTGTGCATACCCATTGTAGGCTACTCTAGCTTTATTCGTCATTGCTTTTCCATTCTCATTTAATTTATTTTTGAAGACCCACAAGGTGCCAGTTACGCTTTTGCCTTTTATTTTAGGCACAAGTTCTCATGTTTCAATTTTCTCTATTTGGTTTATTTCTTCCATAGCATTGAACCAATTCTTATCTTCAATAGTTTGGGAAGAACATTTGGGTTTTATTTTGGAAAATAGTGTTATATTTTCATGCATGAGTGTGCTCATTGATATTCTTCTAGTTTGAAATCATGATTCTTTATTACCAAGGATTTGATATTCAAGGTAAATTTTTTGTACATACCTAGATGTGGTTTTGTGTTTTTGGGGTACCATCTCCTCTTCTTTGTCATCTTTCCCCTCTTTTTATTCCTTTTCTAGTTTTATGCTTGTTGTCTCATCTAATTCTTCATTACTTTGTTTCTTTCCTATTTGTGGAAATGCTTCATCTATAGTTACATCAATGTTTTCCTCTATGTTATGTAGTATTTTTTTCTACCACTTGTAGCCTTTTCTCTTGAATAAGTAACCCAAGAGGATAACCCAGGAGGATGTTAGACTAAAGTGTACATCGGGGGGGGCATGGTGAATCAGTGTAATGGAATTTTCATCCTTTCAAAACCATTTCATCAATAACTAAATATATAGTGTGCATTAGTAAATAGCATGCATCATAACAAAGAGTTAAAATGTGCATCAAGTAACAATAATCACACCAACACATGAGAACACAAAATTTCACATGGAAAATCTTGCAGGAGAAAACAAAAAATCATATTCTCTTTAATATTCGAAATTCAATTTACAATTTTTATTGGCACCAACTAGAAGGAGGCACCCATCCCCTGAAACATGAAAACATTGAATTATTTTAGGCTAAAACTTGATTAAGGCACTGACCTCAAAATGATGAAAGCACCAAATTTTTGTAGGTGAAAACCTAATTAAGACACCAACCTATGAATTTTGTATGAAAAAACCTAATTGAGGCACCAACCTCGTGGAGGAACCCACCTCCTTCTTCAACCCGTCGTGGACCAATTTTTACAATAATTTATACTGGATCCACAATCGTCACAAATAAATATAAATTTGGAAATTTATCATACCACTGCTACCACACCATTGTTCACCAAGTTGCCATAAACTTCCCATTAAGTCGCTACCAATGCTTGCATATCCTATTCATCAATCAACATGTTCATCATGAAAACCTGTTCATCAATCAACATGTTCATCATGAAAACCTGTTCATCAATCTAGTACATAATACTTTTCTCAACTCCCATTTTTGTCATACATACAACACCTATTCATAAATGTTGAAACTTGTTCATAAGCCCCAAAATGAACAACATAAAAAATGCATCTTCATGACTCTTCATAAACCCTAGAAAGATAACAATTTTATTATGGTCATTTCCCCCTTTTTGAAATTCAATTTGGCTTCAAAATCATTGCAAAAACTAAATAAAACCATATACAAAATAATCATTCAACACAATGGAAAATACTGGGCACATTATAAAAAACGACACTTTAGACGCCTTACAAAACACTTTAATTTCTCTATAGATTGGTCAATTTCGACACTCCAATAAAATAAATATAAAAAATAAATAAGGTGAGTTGTCTAGGGGTTGAACCCATGCCTTCCTGCATCCAAACCAATACCAAAAACCAATCTAAATACAAAACTAGTTGTGTTGTCTCATGACTCAAGGTTATTTCATTCTTGACCCATATGCATGTCCACAAAAATTAAGCCCTTTACCGACTTGAACCACATACCTTCAACGAATAAAAAAAAGCCACAAAGCCAAAAAGCCAATGAACCAAGACAAACCACAATTTCATAAAGTCAATAAACCAATACAAACTATGATATCAATATAGTTAATAGATTGCAACAAACCACAAATATGGTTGGACCAATACAAACCATAGAGCCAAAATACCAATGCAAACCATAGTGCCACAAAGCCACAAAGCTCTGAACCAATGTAAACCTAACAAAAAAAAGCCATAAAGTCATGAACCAACATAAACCATGATGTCGGACTAACGAACAACCAAAAAACCAATGAACCAAGACAAACATAGAGTCAATGAACTGTGTAAACCACCATGCCAATGGAGAAAACATAAACTACAGTGTCACAAAGCCAATTAATCCAACTCAAATCACAGTGCCATGAATCCAATTAACCAATACATGACACAACTCTATAAGAAAAATGAGCCAACAAGACCATAGAGCCAATAAACATAGTGCCACAAGACTAGTGAAGCAAAAAAACCACAGAGCTAATGAATTATGTAAACCACAGTGCCAACAGACCAATTACAAACCATAGAGCCAATGGAGCTAATGTAAAACACAGTTCCAAGTAACTAATGAACCAAAAATATAAAACAAATATGAAAACCACAGAGCCTTAGCACCAACAATCCAACAAAACATAGAGCCAACAAAACTATGTAAACCATATAGCCTCAGAATCCACAAGCCAACAATCCACAAACCCAACGAACTACATAAACAACAGTGCCTCAAATCCAACCAACCAACTCGTGTTATAAAATTCAAGTTCAAGTGTAGTGTTTATTCCATGCTATCATAGGGTTATTTATATATACATGCTCAAACCACTAGTTATACCTTGGGGCCAACCATACAACTACTCCATATGACTTGATTTTTACATAACGACCCACAATCACATGGGGTTGACCCTCTATGCCATATGACCTAGCCTTAGGGGGTCATTAGTCGATTTCATGGTGACTTCAGCATGATTTCATCACGCCACATGGAACCCATTCAATTTTGCCACATGTAACCTACAAACATGCTAATTGGCCACCCAAAACCGTCATTTAAACCTACCACGTGGTAGGCATATGTACTACCACATCACCCATATGAGTCATCTTCTAACATCATCAAGTTAACATGTTGAGATGATGTGTCGTGTTGTTGTTGGGAAAATTCATCTAATGATGTCATCACATGGATGACGTGTCATTCCCATGGAGTTTCACTTTCCATTAACACTTGTGCATGTTAGGGCACAATCCAACATTCCTTGAAGCATCAAACCATTTAATCCATAAGATTCATATAAACATGTGCAAAGTTGAGTGTGCTCAACTTCATGCATGTTGGGAATCATCTTCCTGTCAGTTATTAACTAATATCTTCCCTGATACTTGTGTGATATTTTAAAAATGTGGGGTTTTTATAATAAATTTGGTGTTTTTTCCCTCAATGCAGTTTTCAAATTCAAACTTTCATATCTCCTCATTTGGGAGAAGAATGAAAAAATGTGATATAAAATTGGAAAGGTCTTGGAGAGGAATTTCTAATCATATGATCCATAGATTCATTTGGGCATTGAAAATTCAATAAATACTAATCAATATTTTGGGTAATTTTACATCATTTTATGAAATATTGTCAAGAGATTGGATTATCATACTATTTCCTTTGATTCATTAATGATATTTCTACTTCGTTAGACTTCCCCTTTGAAATCAATGACATTGATTGTCATCAATGACAACATTATGTCTAAAAATCTCCCCATTTTTCATTGTGGGAACACTACCATACATTGGTATTCATTGATGACAATGGACTAAAATCCCCCTAACATGCTGCTGGGAACTACCCCTAACATGCTACTGGGAACTCCCCCTATCATGCTAATGGGAAAATGTTTTCTTTCTCTTCCAAATTCCTCCAACTTCTTCAATATTTTTTTCTCTTCCAAAGTACTCATTCCGCTTCAATTCTTGCTTTCTCTCCCAAAGGCCTCTTATTCCTTCAATGTATACTTTCTCTCCCCATTTGACAAAAATGGAAAAGGGACATGTTGAGGATGACTACTTACAAGTAATTAATTCTCCATGCTACATAAGTGTTCGTGTACTTCCTATGGACTTGATCTTATAGTAAAGGAATTACCCCCCTTACAATATGCTTCCATGTGATGTGAATATACCCTTGTGAATAACCTCTCTTTTGTACAATCTTCCTGATATGCACATCTACCACCTGTAAAAGGCTATAGGACAACCGTTTAATCCTTGGATGAAATATGTCACATAGTAGTACTCCATTTGTATATATCTGCAACATGATTTTCCTGGTAACCTTTATCTCTTCTATTAATGATTGCTTTCCTAATAATGATCATTCTTCCTACATAATATTGCTTCACGTTTTATTTAAAACAACAACATTCTTAAAGAATCATCTACCATCGAATTAGATCTAAGAGGTAAAATCTAACCTTGGTTCTCCTTGATTAATTCTACATTCCTTGGTTTTCATTCTTGAGTTAATAGAGACTCCCTCTCCCTTGTTCCATCTCAAATTGATCCTATAGTCACGTGATATGTGTCCTTCATTATGATAGTTGTAACACTTTATATTGGGCTTTAACATTGGTAGAAATGACCCAAATTTCCTATTCTCATAGCTTCTAGTTGATTTCCCACATATATGAGCCTAGGAATTTTATTCTATCCTCTATACAAGACATAATCATCATAGGTTCAACAATCCCTTGTTTTATGTCCAAATTTTGTGTATGAGAAACGATGACCAGAAAGCATACTTTATACCTGGATGCATGAAGTTGTCTTGATGAGGCATGTCTTCTAAAGTTGTTCATTGGAAGAGATTCATATCTTTCTTGATTCTTGATTCGTGTTCCATTTTTTCTTTTGGAACCCTTGAGAAGATTTTTTGTCATGTGGGCCTTATAATTTCATTTTGATTCTTCTATTTTGAGTTAGATGGATTTTTTTGATTCTTGATTCCTTTTTGGGAGTCATTTGAGATGTCGAAATGGGCATGTTTGGGATAATTAATCACTCCTACTAGGTATCTTCAAATGAGTTGTTGCAGGAATTTATGAATTTTTGTGCATGATCTTAGGTTGTTCTCCATTTTATGTTCTTGAGAGATATTTATACGTAGATGTCCCAAAATATTCTTGATATCCAAGGCTTGATTTGATGAGAGGATATATTTGGATGTTGAGAATCTGATACAAAGACTAAGACCCTTTGAGAAGCTTTAAGTTTTGTTTGAGCTTCTCTAATTCTACTTTCAAAAGAAGAAGAAAAAAAAAACTTCTTATTCTTTATTTCCCAAGGTTCTTCCTTTTTGTTTAACTATTATGATAAAAAATCATTTATCCATCCTTTTAGCTTCTTCTAGCTCGACCTTGAGAGAGAAAATGAAATATGCATCTCATTCTTTGTCTTGCAATTGTTGTTCTGTTTTACCCACCATCTTTCTAAGAGTTTTTATTTCTTTCAATGCACTTTTAAGTTCTCCATAATCTATTTCCACTTAAATTTCTTCTACTTTAATGAAGAAAAATTTCTCACCTCTTTTTTCATTAGTCATACTTTAATTTATTTCATAATCAATTTCTTTTTTTGAATTTTTATTTTTATTTTTGGCATTTTATCTTTCCTTTTGATCCTTAGACTTGAATCTTACTTCATCATCACTATCATTTTTTTTTGCATAAGGAAATTTAGAAGAATAATGTCCTATTCTTCCACATTGAAATAATTTGAACAAAATATTACCTTAAAACTTTCTCATTCCCTTCTTTAACTTTATGAAGGACATGGCTTCTTCTTCATATGACAAGATTCTTCTTGATTCCTATGATTTCATCCTTATTTTCCTGATTTAAATGTTGCTTCTTTGATTCCCGACTTTTCATTATCATTCCTTGGTTCATATGATGAGAGTGTTCCATTAAGCATATCCATGTTCAAATTATCCATGTATGATAGTTATTCAAGGGAAGATAGCTTGGGATTGAACCTTTAAGGAAGAGATCTCAATATTTTTATCAAACAATAGCATCATCCTTTACTTCTTCATCGACACCTATGTTAGAGTTGACAACAATATCTAATCGAATAAAATATGAAGACATATTCTCACCCTCTTCCATTTTTAGACGTTCAAATTGAGCCTTGTAATAGTGTAACTTGGATTTCTTCACCTTCTTGTCCCCTTCATGACAATTTTTGAGCTTCTTCCATAAATCGTGGGTTGACTTGCAATGCAATACTTTGAACAATTTGGTATGTGATAAACCACTCAAAATGGCATGTTTAGCTATTGCATTCGATGTACAAAGAGTTTTACTAGTCACATTTTTGGGTGTAGTATTATTAACTTGATAATTATTCTCCATAGTTCCCCAAGCATCAACTCCTAAGGATATGAGGTAGGTTTCCATTCTTATCTTCCATAAATCATAGTTGGTTGCATCAAACAGTGGAGGCTTGCTTGATAATATGATAAAGGCAATCTTCTATGAGATCAACCTTCTCGTGATTAATTTTTCTTGAAGGAACTATATTTGATACCAATTGTTAGGAAAAATAGTACACTAAGAGCGGGGTTGAATCAGTGTAATGGAAAAATCAACCGTTCAAAACCATTTCATCAAAAACCAAATATATAGTAGTGCATCAGTCAATAACATGAATCATAATAGAGAATAAAATTGTGCATCAAGTAACAATCATCACATCAACACATGAGAACATGGAATTTTATGTGGAAACCCTTGCGGGAGGAAACCACAAACATTTTCTCTTCAATAATCAATATTCAATTTACAATGTTTACTGGCACTAACTTGAAGGAGATACCCATCCCCTGGAAAATGAAAGCACTGACTTGCTTTAGGCTACAACTTGATTAAGGTATCGACCTCAAAATGATGCAAGAACCAACTTTTTATAAGCACATTATCCAAAATTATACTTTATAGGTTCTAGAAAACACTTTAATTTTTCTACAGATTGGTCAATTCCAACACGCCAATAACCCTATATAAAAAATAAATAAGGTGAGTTGACCGGGGGTTGAACCCATGACCTCCTACATACATACCAGTACTAAAAACCAATCCATCTATGAAACTCATTTTTTTTCTCGTGACTCACAATTTTTTTTATTTTTTACCCATATGCACATTCACAAAAGCATATCCCTTCATATATTTGAACTAGAAACCTTCAACGAACCAATGCAAGCCACAGATCCATAGAGCCAGTGAACCAGTGCAAACCACAATATCATAGAGACAATGAACCAATACAAAAAAAAAAAATAGAGCCAACTTATTGCCACAAACGATAAATTCAACTGGACCATTAAAAACTACAAATCCAATGAAACAACATAAACCATAGTTCCATGGAACCACAAAGCCATGAAGAAACGTAAAAAAAAGTGCCACGGAGCCACAAATATATGAACCAATGTAAACCATAGTGCCACCAGACTAGTGAACAACCACATAGCTAGAAAAGAAACTCAAACATAGAGCTCAAAATTGCATAAACCACAGTGCCAATAGATCCAACGTAAACTACAATGTCACAAAGCCAATCAATCCAAATCAAACCACACTACCATGAATCCAATGAACCAATATAAACCATAATGCTATAGGACCAAAAAACCAACATGACCATAGAGCCAAAAAACAAAACTCCATAGGACCAAAAAACTAACACAACCACAAATCCAACAAACTACGTAAACTAGAGTGCCAACAAACCAATGAACCACAAATCCAAAATAATTATATGAACCATAGATTCAACATAACTAATGTAAACCATAGTTCCAATGAACCAACGAAGCATAGAGCCAACATAACTACATTAACCACAGAGCCTTAACACCAATAAGCCAGTGAACCAAAGAGCCAATATAACTGTGTAGACCAAAAAGCCTTAACACCAACAACCCAACAAATTACATAAAACACAATTCCTCAGATACAACTCACCAACTCATGCTATTGAATTCAAGTTCAAGTGTAGTGATTTTTCCATTCTATTGCGAGGATATGTGTATATACATGATAAACTCACTAGTTGGACATTGGGGTTAACCATATAACTGATCCATATGAATTTATTTTAGGCAACGACACACATTCACCTAGGGACGACCCTTTCTTCCATATGAATTAGCCTTAGGGTGTTTGTTATAACCCTATATTCCACTCCATTATATATAGAGAGATCCAAGTCATATTAACTTAATTGCTAGATAGAATGCATCCCATTTCACATTTGATTTTACTTATGTGGGAGTTATTCCATGTTAAAAGGTTGGAACTACATGATTGAGAAATTTCGCATAAATATTTTGTCAGAATTTTATAATTATTTGAAAATTGAGATAATTAAGAAGAATCTCACAATTGAGAAAATGGTTCTAGATTTTTTCATTCCCAAGGACATCGACTTGACTCACTTGAGCGTGAGTTAGTTAGGGGTGGGCTAGGGGTCCATTATTGTAGAAGTTTCCTAACTTCTCAAGACATTAGGTGTCTAAATAAATTTTAAAAAAGGATAAAATGAGCCTATATAATATCACCCTATCATGAGGCAGGGGCTAGATCTAGTGTCCATATTATAATGCGGGAGCTTTGCTACATTGGGAGAAAGAGGTCGTGCTTCAAGTTGGAGAGGAGGCTTCCATTTATTGGGTATAATTCCTTTGTACTTATTACTTATGATTAATAGAAGTTGATGACTCCTTTCCATATGTGTTATGTGTCTATGATTTTCATTTATACATGTTGTTTCTATGCTAGTTAGCCCTTTGTGGAAGGCTTTTGTTCTTTGTTTGTTGGTGTATGTGTGCAGGCCTTTGGATTGTGATAGCTAGGAGTGAGATCTTCGAGTAGAAGTGATATTCTCGACATCAAGCCCAATACCATTCACTGAGATGGGAGGTATTGGTTATTTTTTCAACCCTTTGGAATGTGAATGTTGTGTATGAATGACATGAATATAATGCTTGGATAGGGATCTAATTTTCTTGTTCTATTGATCATTTCACAAGGCTGAATTCTAGGTAAGTTCTAAGGAGATTAATGGGTTAAAAGTAACCTACTCTTATTAGCTGAGATTATCCTATAATATAACTAATGACTCTAATTGGGAGTTAACCCTATTTTTTTTGGATCTCTTCTTCTTATAGCTTATTTGTCTTTATGTTGCTTGATTGCCTTCTATGAGTTAATGAAAATTGTTTTGTGCTATTTTTTGTTTGATTGACCTTGGATTTGGCTTCATATCACTTGGATATTTTAATTTAAGACATTTTTACCCATCATCGTTGGCTTGTAAATACATACAGGGCGAAGATATGTTATGAAACCAGCTCCAAAAAGAGAAGAAAAGAGAGATCAATGCCTTAGAAATAAGCCACTTTGAGGGGGAAACCTCCTTTACATTACATAAATGAAAAATTATTTGATGATACAAATGAAAAAACCTCCTCCTATATATAGGATTCCATGGTGTCACAATATAATCCTAGCCTACCTAACAATAATAATGTAAGGGCACAATAGTAACAATATTGGGGTTACAGGGGTACAAAAATAACAATAAGGGGGCTACACTAACAACAATAAGGGACTACACTAGTAATATAGGGACCTAACATGCCCCTCTCCTTCAAAAAAATGTTTTCCTCAAAGTCTGAGTAGCTCTTGGTGCTTTTGTATAAAATTATCATCCTCCCATGTAGAATCTTCAGTGGGTAAGTTCTTCCACTTGATGAGATACTCTGAAATTGATTGATTTCGTAGCTTTCAAGTTCTTGTTTCTGTGACTCCTTCAGGTTCCAATATGATTTTTCCTTCCTCGTCAAGTTCTCACAATATTGTTTGAACTGGAAGTTTTTCACATATAACCTTGTTTAAGCATGGAACATGGAAAACCGGATGCACTCGTGAAGAAGTAGGAAGCTCCAATTTGTATGACATAGTACCAATATTTTGCAACACCTTGTAAGGACCATAGTAATTTGGCGATAATTTATTATCCTTCTTAGCTTGCTTAAGGGACATTTGTTTGTATGTTTGTAGTCATAAAAATACCCAGTCTCCTACTCGAAACTTCTCTCTCTGCGATGTTGATATACATGTTGTTTCATTCGATTTTGTGCCAAATTTAGGTTATCCTTTAAGAGTTGGAGAACTTCTTGTTGATGCTCAATGCGATCTTCCACTGCTTGAACCTTATAATTTTCTCTTAGAGATTTTGTGATGGACAGTGGATGATATCCATAAAGTGCCATAAATGGGGTCATTTTTGCTGCAATATGGAAGGAAGTGTTATACCACCATTCAGCGACAAGTAACCACTTGACCCATTGTGTTTGTTTATCAGATACAAAACAACAAAGATATCCTTCCAAACATTTATTCACTATCTCAGTTTGAGCATCAGATTGAGTATGATAAGATGAGCTATGAGCTAGTTGAGTACCCAAACAAGAAAATAATTCTGTCCAAAAATTTTCATTAAAAATGGAACTTCTGTCACTTACAATAATCTTTGGGTATCCATGTAGCTTTTGAATTGTTTCCATAAATGTCGTAGCAATTGTGCTTGCTTTAAATGGATGAGATAATGCACAAAAGTGTGCATACTTGGTAAGTCTATCAACTACCTCCATGATGGCACTCTTTCTTTCCGACTTAGGTCAACCTATGATAAAATCCATTGAAATCTACTCCCAACGTTGACTTGGAATGGATAAAGGTTGTAGAAGACCTGGGGTCTTAATTGTCTTAACTTTATTTTTTTGTAAAAAACAATCGCCACAAACTTTTGAATATCAGATTTAAGGCCATCCCAAAAAAACTTTATTCACCCTATGGTAAGTTTTTAAAAATCCCGAGTGTCCTCCTAAAGGAGAAGTGTGCAATTCCAAAAGAATATTTTATTTTAGTTGGGAATTATTACAAAGATATAAACGATGTTTGTACCATAAGGAATCATTTTTCCAGCTAAATGTATCAAATGTACTAGGATCTTGCTGCAACTTTTGAATGAGTTTCCACACTTCTTCGTCCTTCCTCCATTCATCCCTTGCTTCAGTTATCCAATCTGGTTGGATAATAGAAATGGCACAAAGCAATTCTTCCACCTCTTCATTCTTTCTTGAGAGTGCATTTTCAACAACATTTAGCTTCCCTTTTTTTGTAGATGATTTCAAATTCATTACCCAACATCTTTGTGACCCATTTTTGCTGCTCTTCTGAAGATATTCTTTCTTCCAAGAAGTGTTTAAGACTATCATGATTAGTTTTTACCTTGAAGTGTCTTCCCGTTAGGTAAGGTCGCCATTTCTTTAGTGCATGTAGTATTTCTTTGATTGGAAGATTTTCAAAACGAATGGGTCTTCATTGCATTAAAACAACACCAATTCCATTTCCTGAGGCATCGCATTCCAAAATAAAGGTTTTTGTGAAGTCTAGCGTAGCTAAGACCGGTGCTAGGCACATTTACTCTTTAAGATATTCAAAGGCCTTAGTTTCTTCAGGAGTCCATGAAAATGCATATTTCTTCAATAATGTTGTTAGAGGTGCTGCTATTCTCCAATAATTCTTAATGAAATTGCGATAATACCCTCTTAACTCGAGAAATCCTCACAACTGCTTTATGGTTGTGGGGACTTTCCATTCCTTAATGGCTTTAATTTTGTTAGGGTCTACCTTAACACCCTCGTGAGATACAATATGACCCAGATATTCCACCTCTTGTACTCCAAATAAAAATTTGGATGTCTTTTCATAAATTGTTTCTCCTCCAATAGTTTGAGCACCCTGTCAACATGTTGAACATGATCCTTCCAAGACCTGTTGTAGATTAGTATATCATAAAAAAATACTAGCACAAATTTTCTAAGAAATGGTTTGAAAATGGAATTCATCAACCCTTGAAATGTAGAAGGTGCATTGGTAAGGCCAAAAGGAATGACCAAAAATTCATAATGACCCTCAGGAGTTCAAAATGATGTTTTCGGAATATCTTCAGTCTTCATTCTAATTTGATGATATCCTGAATGAAGATCCAACTTGGTAAAATAAATTGATCCATGTAATTCATCCAATAATTCATAAATCACAGGAATGGGAATTTTATCTTTAATAGTGAGCTTATTAAGCTCCCTATAATCTAGACACATGCACCATGATCCATCCTTCTTGTGCACCAACACTATTGGAGTAGAGAAAGAACTTTGACTAGGTTGAATTATACCAACCTCTGACATTTATGCAATCATACGTTCAATTTCGCTCTTTTGGACATAAGGATATCTATAAGGCCTGATGTTTGGAGGAACACTTCCTAGAATCAAATCAATAGCATGATCATGATCACGAATAGGTGGGAGTCCTTTGGGATTTTCAAACACCTTGGAATGATTGTCCAAGGATTTCTAGAGATATGGAGAAATAGATGATTTTGATGTTGGAACTTCTAGTGAGCATAATTGTGCAATTATGCCTCATTGTTGTTTCTCGAGAAGCTTTTTCATGACATCAGATCTTATTATATTTCTTGGCTTCCCCGAGATACCCCGTAATTCGACTTCCTTTCCTTTCGAAAAAATTTTCAAGAAAAGTTCTTGAAAATTAAAAGCTATCGTCCCCAAATATTGTAACCATTTACTCCTAATACAACATCAGCACTTCCCATTGAAATGGAAATAATTGGACTATTCAATACAATTCCCCCATGGTTAGCTATATATTATGGCATTTTCTAGAGTAATTTATAGTTCCTCCACTTGAAACCATCACTTGACATTATGGTGCTGGGTATAGGAAAAAATTAAATTCCTTGGCTACCTTACACTATTACCTTTTTCTTCTTGATATGTCCTTATATCTTGAGACTTTGAGGAGTGGTAATTCCTTCCAATGCATTACACGATATGGTCGGACTCATTTCTTCTTCTTCTAGAGCTGGTTCCTAGTGTATATCTTCTTCTTTGAAATCTTCTTGTTCATTTTCTTCCTCCTCTTCACAATCTATGTAAAATAATTTATTTTCAGCACACTTATGACCTTTAGTGTATTTTCTATCACAACTATAGCAAAGCCCTTTTTCTCTTTTTTCTTCCAATTTTTGTGGTGTCAACCTTGTAGGTTGTGGAAGCCTAGGAGTAGCAACACTTCCATATTTCTATATGTGAGTGTTAGGCTTCCTTGTCGCCATAATTTTACATTCAATTTTTCTTTCCAACCTGAATGCCTTCTCCAATGAATCAGGTTCCCAAACGTGAATCTCATGTTGGATGTTATCCTTTAAAGTCCCTATGAAGACATCAATCCAGTGTTCCTCTGGAATATCAGTTACCCTTATATTCAATTTTTGGAATTCCTGGACGTGCTTCACCACTAAACCCTTTTGTTTGAGATTTATCAATTGGCTAAAAAAAGTGTTTCTCTTAGTATCCTCATAATGTGCTATCATTTCCTCTATAAAAATTGACCAAGTGATAATTTTTTTATGCGAGAAAAGCCATCGATACCATACGCATGCATTTTTTTCTAAATATAAAGTTACAATGTGTACCTTTTGTGTGTTTTTCACATTATTGAGATCAAAATATTGCTCCATATGTAGTATCCATGTTACGGGATCCTTGCCATCAAACTTCCTCATATAGATCTTTGGAATATGGTGGGTCTTCATCCAACATTAGAGTTTATGAAATCAAGATTAACATTTATTTTTTTCTCATCATGAGTTTCCTCTACTATCTTTTCACCATTAGGAAACATTTATTGTATCAACTTTGTCAAACTTTCCATGTTTGCTTTTAGATTATTCTTCATATTTTCCATTTTTTCATTGATCTTAGCTTCCATGCCAGCTTCCATGCCATCCATCTTAGCTTCCATGCAATTCTTCAAACATTCCATGCCTTTCTTCAAAACTTCCATTTCATTTTTTGTTGCTCTTTGCGAGAGCGAAATTTGGTGCACTTGCTCGCGTAATTTTGATATGTCATGTTGCACTTCTTCATCTTCATGATTCATAGTAAAGCCTTCTGAAGGATTAATGGGTGTTGAATTAGGGGTGATTTTAGAACCCAATACTGATATATATTCTACAATATGCCCTTGGAGCCAATTCAAACTGATTCTTCAAACAAGGATTATTCATTTTGAAAAACAATACACACCTTTTTCTTGCTTTTGTGGAGCTCGATATTTAAACTGAATTATCTCTGTGATTTCGAATCTTAAATATCTAAAATTTGGTGCTATAGAGGCCCTCTAAATCATCTTTCTAATGCCATAGGTCTGACCTGATTTGGATTCTTCAAGGAAAATTTATGCCCAATATCCCACAATAACCTAATTATGGATAGGTTCAGTAGAGTGAACTTGTACGGCATGCCACATGTCATTGTTTCATCTTTCGGCTCTAAAATTGATACAAATGAAACCAAAATCTATGTACGTGTAGCCAATTTTTACAAAATTCCAATCCGATGCTCAAAGAGAGAGTTATGACAATTTTCCCATGGTCAATTATTTAAGATGAAATTTAGGATCTTGAAAAAACCCTAAATTCCACAGATCATATTTCTGAAAATATTGTGAACCAAGATCTGAAATATTTACACGACGTTCCTCAAGATTTCAACTTCACTCTGTAAAAATTTCAGCTTCTGAAACTTCATAGAAAAAATGTTATAGCGAAAATTCCATGATGACCTGTTTGGAGCAACGAAACCCTAGAATCCAAAGCTCTGATACCAAATGTTATGACACCAAATCCAAAAATAGAAGAAAATAGAGATCAACGCCTTAGGAATAAGCCAATTCTAGGGGGGAACCTCCTTTACATTAAATAAATGAACAATTCCTCGATGATACAAATGAAAAAACCTCCTCCTATATATAGGAGTCCATGGGGTCATAATATAATCCTAGACGACCTAACAATAATAATGTAAGGGCATAATAATAACAATATTGGGGCTAGAGGGGTACAACAATAACAATAAGGGGGCTACACTAACAAAAATAATGGACTACACTAGTAATATAGGGACCTAACAAGATAGTTATCATCGCAGGGTTCTACTTTTGTTCCCCACGAGTTTCATCTCATTATTGTACACTTTCTCCTAGCAAGACTACTATCTTTTCTTTTCTTTTTGAGACATTAGACATATTTTTGGGTATAAAATGGGCCTCCTAAGGAATTTTATAAAATAAAAATGGAATATTAAAATAATATTAGATTACATCATCCAATTTTAAAGGAAAATGAAAAAAACTACTTTTTCAACTCGTATTTTGAACTTATCTCCCTACGGTTTTACTCAAATTTCGAGTGGGAGCACTTTTTGGATGCAGAATTTAATTCCTCATCCAAAGAGTACCCATATCACTTTGGTTATAGAGATATGTGTGGTTATTTGAAGGAAATTTTCTCATATGTGTTGTTGCGGCTAGTTATCAATTTTCTCCAATTGCAAAACCAAATTTGACTTGTTCCAAATGATTGATTATGGAGAGATATTTAAGATATGATATTACTAATTGATATATTATAAACACTCTAAATTTTTAATGAAAAAAAATTGTAATATTCTCATAATATCATGATGACCAGTTTAGCTGTAATTCCCCTTTTCTCTCTGTGTATTTAAATGAATATGGAGATTGGAGAGAAAGTAAGAAAATTATTGAATTTAAGGAAAATCTATGAAAAAATAGCAAAGATTTGAAGAATGGAAGAGGCTGACGATGCAGAGAGATTGATTTTTATTTCCCGAGTTCTGATTAATGAAGGATTTATGAGTAATTTCATTTTTATCTGTCAAGCATTGATTTGATTTGTAGTTAGTAATCTTATTTCAACATCTTGTTTAAGAAGGAAGGGCCCCCTCCTCTAAGAATGGATCGATGCTTTTGTATAATGAATAGGTCTATTTTATCTTATTTATTATTTACATTTGATTTTTTCTTTCCCTCATTTTCCATTTGTAGTAGCTTATTTGTGTTTTTTGTTTCCTTCACAATTACATTTGTTATTCCTTTCATGCTTGTATTCGCTATTTCCTTGCACTATATACAGATTATTATTTCTAGTTCATAGTACATGAATTGATGAGTGCCATGTTTTGTGTGATTCACATATTTGTATATTCATTTTCATCCTAGGATTAAAAATTATATTAAATTCATTTCATTGTCCAACTATAATTTAACTCATAGCCTAGATTTCATTTCCAACTTTAGAGTAAAATTTCAATTATGTTGTGAGTTCTAGATTAACATTTCATTTCATATTCGATGAGATAGTTTAATATTTCAATTTAGTTTTGTGATTTAGTTTAATTTTTTCATCCAATTGTGAGTATATATTAATTTCCATTTCTAAGTAGATTTAGATTATTCCATTTATTTTTTGCGATTTATTTCCTGTTCTAATTTTGTTGTTTCTTTTAAGTTTCACATTTTATTTCCTAAATAAATAGCTTGGTATTTTAGAACACAATTGTATAGAACTATTATTCTATATGATTGTTCATATTTTAGAACACAATCATATAGAACTAGTATACTAGTATGATTGTGTTCTAAAAAGGGAACAATCAATGGGGGAGGAGTTGGTAATTAAGCTACAATTCCCATAATTATGAAGGAATTTGGGATGTACCCAACTATCTCATCCAAGGTATGAGAAGAGTATCCATATAGAGTCTTATAGGGGTCTAACCAAAAAAATGGATATCTGACAGGAAATCAAATGAGGAAGAAACCCATGAGGAAAACATGGAGGAGGTAACCCCCAATTTTTGAATCATCCATGAGGGGAAAGTAGAGGAAGGTCTCCTATGGAAGTGAAAAAAAAAATAGACACCCACAAAGGGGTTATGAAGACAAGGAGGCTCTAGTGTGTGTGGGAAGGAAGAGACCCATGAAGGAATTAAAGAAACATTCACCCACAAAATTAGGTGTAGGAAAAATATTAATAGAGAGAAAATAGAATGCAATTTTTCCAAAAAGAAACATTATTATATAAAGTTATGTTATAGGTACTTACTAGATAGGTCATTGAATAATTTAGGGAGGAGGCCATGGAGGGAATGTTGAAGCAACAAAGGAGTTCCCTTGTGCCATGATAGTCGTGGTTAAATGTGTATTTATAAATCATTGGGGTTTGAGGGGAACTAGAAGATTTTATGTGGAATAAAGGAGAACAACATTTATCATTTCACCACTTGTATCCTAAACGAGAACTACCTCTTGGGTGTTTGTTTGACAAGGTGTAAGAGTTGAGAGAGGGAAGTTCACTGAGCAACCAGTGGACAATGAAGGGGCTCCCTTTACTTTATGTAAGACAACTGGGAAACCACCGAAAATATTTGGGAAAGATATATGCTTATTGGTATTCTAAGAGAACCTTTTGAGTTTGTTTTGATGAAGGAAAGAGTCTTTCATGACTCCACATTGTAATCACTGAGAAAGCAAGAGAGAGAGAGACTCAACTCATGGCATCAATGTTTGTCTTGAGGGTTGCTAGCTACAAATGATAAAATAGATAATTGAGCCTATGGTTTGGTAGAAAGTGGCCAACCATTCATCAGTTGTTTGTAGTTATGGATCATAAACTGAAAATTACCCTTATGGACTTCAAACCTGTAATGAAAATTATGTTCAATGAAATATAAATGATTTTGATAAATTGTGCATATTCTTGTGCCCATTTTCTAAATTTACACCTTGTCTCATGTGATATATGTTCATGAGATGAACTAGTTATTCTAGTTTTTATGGTTGTGTAATGTTTATATTATTGGCTACTAAATTTTTGAATGTATACATTATAACATTTACGTATGAGTGTAATAGGATTTTGTGAGGAAAAACAATGCATGAAGAGATGAGGGATTATATCTTCTTAGCCTCTTAGGATAACTTTACTGGTGTAGATATGAATGTTGGGTCTACTATAAATAGGAAAGGGAATCCTTGAATATGCTACTTAGTTCCCTTTGATGATGTGGATCTAAAGGTAAGATTAAATTTTTTATTTCAAAGTGAAGACTCAGAGGAAAGAATCCTTACAAAACATTTGATTTAAAGTGTTAAAAAATTCATTAATGAACTTGTGAGCTAGTGAAAGTTTCTTGAAAGGCTTGACTACGCCTATATGGAATTTAGAATGAATGTGAATGCTAATATTTCTTGTTGGGACATCTATGTGGTAGAGTAGCTAAAAGGTATCCCTTTATGTGATAAAAAGACTCGGATATCTCCTAGTGCTTCTGCCTTAGAAAGACTACGCTCCAAGTGAAGATAGGCATTGATACAAACATTTAGCTAATATGGTATTTGGTTTGAAGACCTATAATTTTTTTATTAATATTAGTGAGAGGTTTGACTATTTTGGGAAAAGTGTATGTTCTGTTGAAGTAGCCATGAAAAATTCTATCAGAAACCTATAACTCCATTAAATTTTGGGTTGAATTTTTATCTCCAAGATATTGGTCACATGCGTTGACAAATATCATGACCAAGGTCTAACAAAGTAAAGGGAATGAATTTTTGGCCCTACCCCTTAATCACATAGGCCAGCGGGGTTGTGACTAAGGACCTAGTAAAAAATAATCTAAAGAGAGGAGGTTTGGTGATAAGTGAATGTCTCAAATATTTGGATATTTAAATATGAAGACATCCTAGACCTTTCAAAGGGTGAGATTCCTAAAAGTAGTGGATGTTTTATATATTGGTACACTTTGGATTTTTTGTAGTACAAAATTTAGGTAGAGGTTGAATGCTTTGAACATCTAAATATATGGATAAATAAACATCTAAAAGATATTTAAACTCTAATTTTTGAAATTTTCAGATGCTAGTAAGGCAAAGCATGAGACAAACACATGGATCCACATAGGATGAACCCTAACTCTTACAAGAAACTTGAGATGTGGCATGGCCATCAATGTGGCATGTGACATGGCACATTATGAGGATATTGGATATTGGATGATTAGGTATTAGGAAGTCAAGACACCAACTATTGGGTTTTTCTACTGCTCCTAATGAAACCCAATAATTTTTTCATGTGGCATGTTGGCATGGTAGGTTTAAGTGGCATGTTGGTATGGAAACTTGACATGACATGCTAGTGTACATGTAGAACACAAAGTAAAATTAAATACCTCATGGAAATGGTATAGACACTGATGAGGCACTTGGAAGATATGTTTTCAAATAATCATAACTTTTTGTCCAAAGCTTGAATTTGGATGAAATTTATATTGTAGGAAAATTATTGACAAGAAGGTATCAAAAGACGTTTAATATGGTTAAATAAAGTAATAATTTGAAAACCCCATCTCCGTAAATTAACCTTGCAGGTACCTTGTATTCTCAATTAAGAATTAAAGGACTCGGTAAGTTACAAAATCCCTAATTAAAAGGAAAAAATACATTAATTTAATAGGAAATAAGATAAGCTTATACACATATCAAATATTGATCCTAACAGTTTTGGAGGAAAATTTTGACTTATAAAACTAAATAAAATAATATGATTCCCTGGAATAAATGGAAATCCTACCTCAAAACTCTTTATGAATACCCTATTATAGGGTCAATTTACCGTGTAAACTAATGCAAGTATTTATTGTCAATTTGGCTAGTAGGACTTAGAAGCGTCCCCAAATTATATGGGTTTCAGTTATGATAAGCTAGAAGATGATTTATCAAAGGTTAAGGAAATTCTTTTTACAAATATAAATTTAACTTAAATAATTTCTAAATTCAAGTATGCAATCAGAAGCAGAAGAATCTCCTAACTTAATAGATTTGTTTGTCCTTCTCTAACAAGATTACTTCATGAATTAGAAATCAAAAAATACTAATCGAGTAATATATTAAGATACGTGAAACAATAATTGAAGAGGTCTTGGTTGTCCTTCATCATATATGCATTTATTAATAATGCTATTGTTAGAAAATAGGAATTCATAAAAACATTAAAAGCAGGAAAAGATGAATTCTAGCTTAAGATATTTACTCGGATAGAAAGAATGTTTAACTTAAAAATTTGTTTGCCCTTTCATATGAAGAATAAGAATGATAATTAGATTCATCAACACTCATAAATCATTGGCATAAATTCTATAAATAAGTTAAACGTAAGCAAACTAATTCAGAAGATGCAACTACAAGTAAACTAGGAAGTGCACTTAGCTTGGTGTGTGGGCCCTCCACCCTTGCCTCGCACACTGAAGGTGTTTTCAGCTACTTAAAACTTTAGTCAATGAATAATCATATAACTACAGCAAGTGGAATATAACAAATCTTAAATTAGGTCTCCAAAGTCTCAAAAATAATAATGTTAAGTCATACAAATTCTACATATCAATGCCTTCAAAGTTTGAGGCTTAAGTAGATAAAATATCCAAAAAATTCATATAAAATATCTCCTATAGTCATTACTATCCTTATCTTATCCAATCAGGGCTAATTCATCCATCAAATCCATCAAAATTTGGAAAATCCCACAAAATAAGAATTTTTACCTAGTTCCTAGGGATCCTCCATAAAAATAGGTCATGTTTGACAGCCTTTGACTGGGCCTATTAAAGCTCGCTTTTACGATACCAACAAGTGTGCAATTAATCTTAGTTCCCAATCCTTCTCAAAATATATCCAACTCAATCCCAAGTGTCCTACAAATATGTAATTCATGAGGCCATTACGGGAATTTCTGATATTGTACAAAAATGCAGTTAAAACTCAATTTTTACAAAAACTTCTAAGAATTGAAAACTTAATTTAAATACCTATATATGTATTTATTGGAAAAAATAAGGTGGATATTATGGTGTATAGATGGATAGTAGGGTAAATAATATGTATTTTATAAACAAAAAGAGATAAAAAACGAGGGCCAACATCTCCCCCAAGTTGATGCTCGAGCATGTCCTCATGCTTGCTTTTTCCTTTTGGACCTCCTGAGCTCTGATGTTAATCCTATTCCTGGCCCTGAAATTTGTTGTTGTTCTAAATGTAGAAGAGGATCCATCCCTTTGCATTTTTCTTCCTTGTAGATTGAAGTTTTAACCTTTTGTTTCTCATATATGGCTTTCCAATAATTCTTCTCCTTAAGCCACTTGAATGCTTGTATTTAAAGAAGATTTTTTTTATCTTTCAATTTTCCCATTTCTTCACTTATCTTCTCATTTTATTTAATCACTTTTTAACTATTTGTCTTATATGTTTCATTCTCTTTTCAGGTTCCTTTCCATTATTCTGCTTACCTCCATATTATCAGTTAACTCTCTGATCCTACTAAGGGTTTGGTCTTCCTCCTTGGTATTTCTAGAAACTGAAGTAGCTGCAACATCATCATTTTCAAAGTAAGAATCTCTCTCTACATGATTTTCATAAACTTCTTTCTGCAACCTCTCAATGATTTAATTGTCTTGTTTGGTTAAAGGAGATGTTTCTCTGATTTTCACTTCTGGTTCTTTTTCTTTGTCGCTTCTATCTATTGAATTCCTCTTTTTATGTCTCCTAGAAATGGTCAAGAATGACGTTTCCCTCTCTACCATGATTGTTTCATGTTGTTTCTTTGATTTGGTCCTTGGAAAGAGGGGTGAAATTACCATATTTCTTGTTTCCTATATTGTTTTACGTTTGTCTTCTATTGCTTTCTCTACAAACTTATTTTGAATCAGGAAATATTTCCAAATCATGCCCTTAATTTTCAACTGGTAACCAACAATGATTTTTATGATTCCTTGGTGATAAATTTGGGCTTCTTTGGGTTTCGTCTCAGATTTTACAATTTCAATCATCCTCATCAATTTTCTACAAAATAAGTATGGCAAATTGATCCTGATATCTCCTTTAATATGTTATAGCAACCTAATGTGATATAGGTGTACTACAATATTTCTGTTGTAACAAGTGAAATACTTTTGTATTATCAAAACTAATTCAGCCCATGGTTCATTGAACCATTCCCTAGGAATCCCCTTTGACCTATCAAATGAACCCTTTCTATTCTTATCCAAGAAGAAGGTCCAATCCTTGTCCTTGAAATGGAATCCTTTGTGTTAAATTTCACATAATAATGGCAACTCTAAGGCTTTAGAAATAGATTCTGGAGTTAAAGGAATGTGTAAACTACCCACCATAGTTTCATCTTGTTTGCAATTGTTTATAAACTCCCTTGTGATATCTTCACTATGCCCTTTGAATTTTTGAAGGAAGCTTATCAATCCTGATTGATAAAGTTTCTCAACTGTGTCCCTACTCCAATGTTCAATTCGAAAATCGTTGGGCTCTGTTCTTGATGTCATATTGTCTAAAAACCATTTGATGTACCCTACGACTATCATTAAATTCATTTTTGAAATCAAAATGCAAGTACTAGATCTTATCACAGTAGTTAGGCTTACCTCTGCTGCTGCTTTTGCCAAGTAATTGAAATCAATCCTTTGTTTTCTTTAGAAGAAGTGAGCTTACTGCTTCAACAGACACAAGATTTGATATAGTGAGGTTTATAAAAACGTAAAAAAAATCATGTTTCTATTATCCTACTCTCTTATTTGATCCTTTGTCTCTTAACAAAAATAAAAATCCTCTGCCTATGTTTTGTAAAAAAATTTCTTGTTTGACTGTGTAAAAAAAATGATTCTTCTTTTACTACAATGTCCTCTAACCCTTCGATTCCATACAAATTATTTTTCTAAGGCAAAGAATTATATATCTAATATAATCTCATTGTTTATGCAAGAGAATTTGTAAAAATAGCTCATTTATTTCATCAAAAATCTCAGAAAATGAGTTCACTGTTTTCTTCAAAATTCACCAAACTGTGCCCTCTGTTATGCAAAAATGTAAAAACATGTTGACTGTGCTTTTTTAAACCAAAAATTTTCCAGAATACCTAGTTCGAATTCTCTTACTGAGTGTGAAAATGAAATGAATTTACTTCACAACACAATTAAAACGAATTCACTGTGAATTTAAAACAAAACTCTTCATTCTCTGTTTGCATTCAAATTGAAATAGAATATTGTGCATGAAGACATTCTCAAGTTTTACCTATCTTTGCAATTATCCTAGTGATTTTCTGCTATGACCCTCGTGATTTTCATTTTAGTTTAACTGGATTCTCTGTGTTTCAAGCAGCGCCAATCTTATCAAAATCTCACTCAATATCTTCATCATTTACTCATTCAATCAACAGAGGATTTAGTGTTCAGTGGTGGCAGAGCGTTTATGATTCGTGGCAATGACGAGTTTTAAAAGCCGTGGTAGAAGATATCCATTTATAACTCATAGTTTTTTCAACAACCCCGAGATTTAATCATATAAACAATCGTTGTTTTAAACAAGAAAATCGTAGTTTTCATATTACCTCGTTCTTCACGGGATTTTTTCCTCCTAACAGTGTGCTTTCTTGACACATTTTCTACATATGTTGGCTTGAAAACTTCAATAAAATCTCCTTATCTCTCCATCCTTCTCACTGCTATATCTCTTACTCTCTTTACTGCATTATATTTCCTCTATTCTCTTCACAGTTCTCCCTTTTCTTCTCTTGTTTATTTGTTTCTCACAGAGTTTCAAAACTGATGAGTGTTTTGATTACACAACACTCCTTCTCTCACTGAGCCTTCGAAAGGTGATGATGGTGAAAAACAAAGTGTGTTTCAGTTGCTTGAGGTCTTAGAAATGGTAGAGGTTCTCTCAACATTTACATAGTGTTGTAATATTGGATTTTGAATTTGTTTTGAATGTTCATCAACCACTTGACTGGTGCATCTGTGTCTTACCTTTTCTGATTGATTTGGCATGTTGTCTCCACGGTGTACATCTTGTCCTGAGCATCACATATTACGCAGTCATTTTCATGTTTTGTCCTCATGCTTTGCATTGATCACTATGTCCGCTTCCACTCTCCATTAAAACACATCATACCTCATCGAAGATGTGCCATCATATTTTGGTTTCATTTCTTGTATATACATAATTTTGTGCCATCATATTTACGATCCACCAATGTCTCATCACATTCCTGTCCAGCCATATATGCATCATTTCCATACATTTTTTGTCATAAAATCATTTTCATACTTTAGGTTAGTTTGTTGCATATGCATTCCATTGTTTGCATTATGATTTCTTTTTCGCTCCATTAACTTAGCTCATAACCATATTTTATGATTGTGCTTTTGTTTTGAAATTCAAATAGTCGCGCTATCATATGATTTCGACTTTAGGTTTTGTTTTTTTTATTTAATTTTAAAAATGGATAATGAAATGGTCATGTTTTAAAATCAAATATTTACAATGAAACTAACCTCTTTGTTTGTTTATTGTAGGTCCAACAAAGGTTTAATGTTAAGCCTTTTGTTTATGATTCTTTTGTTTAGAAAAGTAGCGTAGGGTATGGTATGGATATATTATGGAATGTTTATTGAGTGATTAGCATAGTGGTATAGATATGGATAAAATAGGGCTAAAAACATTGGTGATGAAATGTAGGTGATGAAAAAAGTAGGTGACAAAAATGCATAACCAGTACTAAATTAGCTTACAATTCTAGAATATTTTCACAAAAAATTGAAATTTTAAGAGAAAATTTTTACTTAATGTACTTGTATTCCCTCAAACCATTTGATGTTCATGATCGTTGAAATTGTGTTTTTTATAGAGATGGCTCTTATAGACTATGTAGAGACTTATTCTGCTTCGCATCTGATTTGATTTGGAATGATGTTGTTCAGGTCCCTTCTGTGGGTTAAATTTGTACATTTCATGTCCCTTCTGTCATGATCTTTAATATTGATGTAGCTCAGGTCCCTTCTAAAATTTTGTATTTCCAGGTCCCTTATGGTGTAATTTTCATTAATGTTTCAAAATTTCTTATGTCGTAATGATAAAGGTCCCTTCTGGATAATTTTCTCAATAATAATTCAGGTCCCTTCTGTATATGTTGAATGATGTACCAGGTCCATTTGTAATTGTAATTCATATTCTGTCTTCAATTCAGATGCTAAAACTATTTTCATATTTTCATTACACACCTTCCCCCAAGCTAATGTTAAGACTTGTCCTCAAGTATGTCATGTCTCGGAGGGTATATCTGCAAAAATAAAACTAAAATAATATGAAAACAAAAAGAGAATTCATATTGGCCAAACAAGTTGGTTTTCCGATATGCATTCAAGTTTGTATTGTGCCATTTTCCTGAATTTTCACAACCAAACTCTTTTTTTATTATTTATTTATTTATTTATTTATTATTATTATTATTATTATTATGATTATTGTTATTGTTATTCTTTTGCAGTTATGGGAAGCATATTTATATGTTGCCCCATTAGTTCCAGATCTGAATGTATGGGAATTTTTCTCATAAAATCCTCTTTATTTATAGGCTTGTTGTAAATCTTAAGCCTATGTCCATTAAATGAAGTAGATGCTTCATCAATTTTTTTTAATCTTGATAGCTCCATTCTCAAAGATTTCTTCAATCTCATATGGCCCAAGCCAATGAGTCATAAACTTTTCTTTGAAATCTTTGAACTTGGAATCGAACAAGGGTTCCCAATATCCTTTCTGAAATACTTTATTCTTTATGAATCGATCATGCCATTTGATTCTTAGTTATTGTACAAGAGATGTGTGCTCTATTTCTTGTTGTCATATCACATCGAGTTGATTTAATTCTATAATTCTTTGTTCTTGCGCCATAGATAATTCCATCCCCAATTCTGTTGCTAGCTTGAATGTATGTATTTGAAATTCTATGGGTAATAGGACTTCTTTTCCATACACTAACTGATATGGACTGAACCCAATTTTTTTTTCCATGTTATCCTCTATGCCCATAGTGCATCTCTCAATTTTTCTGACGATTCCTTTCTGTCCATTTGTATATTTTTTGTCATAATGTTCTCTAGGAATTTTTTTGTTGATTCCAGTTGTCCATTTTCTTGAGGATGATACGGAGTTGATTTTATGTGTTTGATCTTATATTTCTCCGTAAGATCTCAAACAAGTTTTGATGTGAACTGTGTGCTTGGTCAGTTACTATCTGTCTCGGAACTCCATACCTTACAAATATATCTTCAAACAGAAAAGACACAACAGTATCTTTTGTTTCCCATGCTACTGCATTTTCCTCCACCCACTTAGTTACATAATCTATACATACCAGGATATACTTCTTTCCATTGGATGAAGGGTTGATTGGTCCCATGAAATCTAAATCCCCTTCTTCAAATGATTCAATTAGTACTTGTGGCCTTAATGGAATTCATCTGATGTCACTGGTCTACCAATTATTTGGTAGCTGTCACATCTCTTCACATAGGCCTTGGAGTCTTTGAAGATGGCTCGCCAGTAGTAGCCAAGTTTCAGCACTTTTTATGTTGTCCGCTTATCTGCAAAATGAACACCACATGGTTCTTCATAACATGCTTTCAAAATATCAATAGTCTCATCTTCTCGTACATATTTTATAATTATTAGATCAACACCAGTATAGAAAATATCTCCATTGACCCAACTATATCTAGCATTTTCTCTAATTAGTCTTCTTTAATGTTTATTTGTTTAATGAGATGGTAGGATGCCAAATAAAAAATAGTTGGCTATATCTGCAAACCATGGAGTTTTGACATTTATAGCAAATAGATGTTCATCTAGAAAATTATCTGATACTATATTTGGATCACCAAGTGAATGAAGTCTTGATAGAAAGTCTGCAACTTGAGTATCTTTGCCTAGTCGATCTTGCACAGTAATGTTAAATTCTTGCATTAATAATAGCCATCTAATTATTCTGCCATTTGTTATTGAATATTTCATTAAATATTTTATGGCTGAATGATCCATGTGGATGTAAACTTTATAACTTATTATATAATGTCTAAATTTATTAACTGCATGTACTACATCTAACATTTCTTTTTATGTAACAGTGTAGTTCAATTCTGTCGATGTTAATTTTTTTCTTATCAAATATATGACATAATTAAATTGATTCTCTTTTTGTTCAAGTGATTCTCCAATAGTAGTGTCATATGCATCCATTGAAATGTGAAATGGAAAAGACCAATTTGGTCCTCGAATAATGGGTGCAATTGACAATTTTTCTTTTAATTTTTCAAATGCATTTTGTCAATTGTTTTTCCATTGGAATTCCACATCTTTCGAAAGTAACTTGAATAATGGAAAAGTTATTTTACTAAAATTTTCAATAAATCTCCTATAGTAGCCTGCATAACGCAAGAAACTTATAACTTATTTTTGTGTTGTGGGTGGTATCAAATTCATAATGACTTGAATTTTTGTTGGGTCCACCTTGATTCCCGAAGAAGAAATATGGTGTGCCAACACTATTCCCTCAGTTAACATCGTAAAAAAAAATTCATTTCTGAGTGATAGATTTGTCTCTATGCATATTTTTAACACTTTTTCAAGATTTTGTAAGCAATCATCATATGTGCCGCCATACACAGTGAAATCATCCATGTAAACTTCTACACACTCATGGATCAAATCAACAAAGATTGCAAGAAATGCTCTCTGAAAGGTAGCAGGTGCATTACATAAACAAAAGGGTAATACATTATATGCATATGTTCCCCATGGGCATGTGAATGTTGTCTTATCTTGATCTTCCAATGCTATCTTTATCTGATTATATCCGCTAAATCCATCAAGAAATGAAAATAATTTCTTTCTGGCTAATGAATCTAACACTTGATCAATAAATGATAAAGGAAAATAATATTTTAATGTAGCTTTATTGAGTTCTCTGTAATCTACACAAATTCTCCATTTCCAATTTTTAAGTACTACAACTAAGGGTCAAACCCATTGACTATCTGAAATAGGATAAATAAATCTAACTTGTAATAGTTTCTATAATTCTTCTTTCACTATTTCCTTCATCATGGGGTTCATCCTTCTTTTTGGCTGCCTTACAAGTTTAGTTTCATCGTCAGTGTAAATGTGATGGATACATGTTCTTGGATGAATCCCCTACATGTCTGTGTAATCCAAGGAAAAATATATTGATTATTTTGTAACAGTGCTATTAGCTTTTCCTCTTGTGATGATTGTAAGTTACTACCAATATTGAAATGTCTCCCATGACTGATATCATTGATTTTTATTTTTGAATTGGTAATTGAATTAACAAAAAAAATACTTTCAAATTTATTTTGCAATGATTGTATAGTGAAATTTTCCTGAAAACATTCATTTAAAAGATAACTAGCAGCTTCATATTGAGTTATTCTAACATGCTCTGAAATATTTAGTTCTGAGATGAAAATATCTTATAAGTCCTCATTTTCTTCCTCCTCTCTAAAATTATAAACTTGATTAAGACTAAGAATAGATTGAAGCTCTTGTGATTCCTCTCCATCAAGCCATGATAATAAAGAAGGAGATTGAGCGGGAGGATACAATGTAACATGCTTTCTTTCATCTCCATGTGCAATAATCATACTTCTTGACCTGCATCCAATGTAAGCATCTGCAGTGGCTGACCATGGTCTACCTAAAATTAAGGGATGCCCTACTAAAAAAAAATTTGGCTGCAAAATCAAGAAGTCTACAAGATACTCCCATGAATCCAATGAGATAATGATATCTTCCAATATACCTTCTGGTACAACTTGAGATCTATCTGCAAGTTCTAAGACTATAGTAGTAGGTCTAATTTTTTTCACATTCAAATGTTTCATATTCTTTGTAGTCATTACATTGATAACTACTCCAATTCTATTAAAGTATTTGGCACTGAAAATTTGTTAATCGAAATGGTAACCATACGAATCCCTGGATAAACATATTTTTAAATGGTTTTGTTTGTAGACATGAGACTAGCTAATTACCTGAATTATAGGTGGATCCTTCTTTCTTTTGCTAGATTTCTTAATGCATAATTCCTTTATTGTTTTTTCATATATCGGAATATCTTTAATTACCTGCAAAAAAGGAATTTTGACATATGTGTTTTTCGATTCATCCAGAATATTAAATTCATGTAGAGATATTGGGATATTCTGTTGAATTAATCTCTCTGGATATGCTGGATTCTGAGTCATGATATATTTACCTTTCTAAATTTGTTGTTCTGGTTGATATTGTTGACTTTGTTCTCCTTGTTCGGTTTGTTCTTCAATTATTGGAGGATAATCTTTTTGTAACACCTTCCTAGACCTTAGGTGGACATCTTGTATGGGAAGAATTGAATAAGTAGGATAATATGTTGACTCTTCCACATGATATGCTGGTCTATCCACCTTTTTACTTGGATTAGCTAGTGGGTGAGCTGGAAATTGTGTTGGTCTAGGAGGTGGTTTGTTAGTATGCAGCAGAAGCTGCTAAGGTTGACTTAGCATTGGTTGATGTTGCTGGAATTTTTGGTATTGAGGAAATGGTTGTGGAGGGTATCACTAGAAAATTTGGCGGAAATTCCGACGGCCAATTCGTCGCTATTCTAACACATAGTCGTCGCAAGAGCGACAGTTTGAGGGTGGGAAAAACATGGTTTACCATACCGTCGCAGTTCCGACACAATTAAAAAGTGTCGCACTATCGACACTTTTTCCATCGCTTCCAAACAAGCGTCACTCTTCCGACGTTTCCCAATCCATCGCACTTCCGACCTTTGTAAATTGTCGCACTTCCAACGAAATGTGGTCTGACGTTTTGAACGTCGCTCTTCCGACATCTGTAAACTCTCACAATTACAACGAAATGTGGTCTGACGTTTTGAACGTCGGTCGTCCGACGTTTTTATACTGTCGCTCTTCTGACGTTTCTAATCTATCGCAATTCTGACGCTTACAAGGCGTCGGTATAGCGACGGCAGGTTCAATTTTTTTTTTGTTTAAATGAAACTTTAAAAGAGGAAAAACGTTGTTTTGAATATATTATATGAAGTAAAATAGTCCATGAAGTCATTACATTTTCACATCTGAAGATTGGAACCCAAATATCCATCCAGAAAAGATGGAAGTCCCACCCCAGACAATGATAGAAAAATACCCCATGTCACATACAGGGACATGATATAAAACCTAGTAACGGTCCACATGGAGATTATCGACAATCTAAGAAAGAATCCAAATATGCCCGAGGCATCTATAAGAAAGTGAAATAGCAGTATGTAGAATAGTAAAGCAACAGATAGAGTACCGACGTCCATTGTTCCAAATACAAATTAAAGTACCCAAAATCCTTGAACAGAGAAAAACACTAATCATGTGAGGAGTTTGATATGTCCAAAATATAAAAAGACCATCAGACCATATCAATAAACCAGCAACATAGACCAGCATCGCTAGTTTTGAAGGCAGAGTGATAAACATTAATCATTTTTTTTTCACAAGAGAAAAAACGTTGTTTTGAATATATTATATGAAGTAAAACAGTCCATAAAGTCATTACATTTTCACATCTGAAGATTGGAACCCAAATATCCATCCAGAAAAGTGGAAGTCCCACCCCAGACAGTGATAGAAAAATACCCCATGTCACATACAGGGACATGATATAAAACCCGGTAACGGTCCACATGGAGATTATCGACAATCTGAGAAAGCATCCAAATATGCCCGAGGCATCTATAAGAAAGTGAAATAGCAGTGTGTAGAATAGTAAAGCAACAGATAGAGTACCGACGTCCATTGTTCCAAATACAAATTAAAGTACCCAAAATCCTTGAACAGAGAAAAACGCTGATCATGTGAGGAGTGTGATATGTCCAAAATATAAAAAGACCATCAGACCATATCAATAAACCAGCAACATAGACCAGCATCGCTAGTTTTGAAGGCAGAGTGATAAACATTAATCATTTTTTTTTCACAAGAGAAAAAACGTTGTTTTGAATATATTATATGAAGTAAAGCAGTCCATGAAGTCATTACATTTTCACATCTGAAGATTGGAACCCAAATATCCATCCAGAAAAGTGGAAGTCCCACCCCAGACAGTGATAGAAAAATACCCCATGTCACATACAAGGACTTGATATAAAACCCAGTAACGGTCCACATGGAGATTATCGACAATCTGAGAAAGCATCCAAATATGCCCGAGGCATCTATAAGAAAGTGAAATAGCAGTATGTAGAATAGTAAAGCAACAGATAGAGTACCGACATCCATTATTCCAAATACAAATTAAAGTACCCAAAATCCTTGAACAGAGAAAAACGCTAATCATGTGAGGAGTGTGATATGTCCAAAATATAAAAATACCATCATACCATATCAATAAACCAGCAACATAGACCAGCATCGCTAGTTTTGAAGGCAGAGTGATAAACATTAATCATTTTTTTTTTCACAAGAGAAAAAACGTTATTTTGAATATATTATATGAAGTAAAACAGTCCATGAAATCATTACATTTTCACATCTGAAGATTGGAACCCAAATATCCATCCAGAAAAGTGGAAGTCCCACCCCAGACGGTGATAGAAAAATACCCCATGTCACATACAGGGACTTGATATAAAACCCAGTAACGGTCCACATGGAGATTATCGACAATCTGAGAAAGCATCCAAATATGCACGAGGCATCTATAAGAAAGTGAAATAGCAGTATGTAGAATAGTAAAGCAACAGATAGAGTACCGACGTCCATTGTTCCAAATACAAATTAAAGTACCCAAAATCCTGCAACAGAGAAAAACGCTAATCATGTGAGGAGTGTGATATATCCAAAATATAAAAAGACCATCAGACCATATCAATAAACCAGCAACATAGACCAGCATCGCTAGTTTTGAAGGCAGAGTGATAAACATTAATCATTTTTTTTTCACAAGAAAAAAAATGTTGTTTTGAATATATTATATGAAGTAAAACAGTCCATGAAGTCATTACATTTTCACATCTGAAGATTGGAACCCAAATATCCATCCCGAAAAGTGGAAGTCCCACCCCAGACAGTGATAGAAAAATACCCCATGTCACATACAGGGACTTGATATAAAACCCAGTAACGGTCCACATGGAGATTATCGACAATCTGAGAAAGCATCCAAATATGCCCGAGGCATCTATAAGAAAGTGAAATAGCGGTATGTAGAATAGTAAAGCAACAGATAGAGTATCGACGTCCATTGTTCCAAATACAAATTAAAGTACCCAAAATCCTTGAACAGAGAAAAACGCTAATCATGTGAGGAGTGTGATATGTCCAAAATATAAAAAGACCATCAGACCATATCAATAAACCAACAACATAGACCAACATAGCTAGTTTTGAAGGCAGAGTGATAAACATTAATCATTTTTTTTTCACAAGAGAAAAAACGTTGTTTTGAATATATTATATGAAGTAAAACAGTCCATGAAAAACATTGTTTTACAGACACATGAATCCTGTAAAAAGTCTCTAGCATCAATTCATCATCCAGCACGCCACAAAGAAATTTCTCCAACATCACTTTATTCCGAAAAAGTCAATGTTACTGCAAAGTATATGAATCCACACTTACTACTCCAATTGATGGAGTATTTATACAAAAAATCATACTAAATATCTCATAACAAATTGAGATATTATCTAGGATAACTAATAAGTATTCTACAACAATATAGAGATAGATGGACTCATAGATAAGAAAAATGATAACTGATGTTGTGTTGTTTCCTTCTTTTAAGAATGTGCTGGAGGCAGGCCCTATATCTTGGCTTGTTGTTGTCCTCTTCAGTAATTCTATGTTGATTATTTCATTTCACTGATACTCTTTAACTGCTCTGATACTCTTTGACCTTTGTTCATCCTTTTATCCTTTTTATCATGATATACTATGGTAAATAGGCAAAAATTTATGTAAGGATAATTTTTTACAAAAGTTCCATCATTTCTTCCCACCATTGAACTTTTGGCACTCTGGTCCTTTGCAACTTTCTTAGTGTTTCATCAGCCTCAGTATATCTGAAGAAATCAGGCTGATTTGGGAACCAATGATTTACTTCATGCTCAAGATAAAATAAATTCTCCAATCTGTCATGAAGGTTTTTCCCTGTAGGCAATGCTGCTGTTGATGAACTGGTTGAAGAACTAGCTTGATTATCGGCATATTTGTCCAATTTTTCAACATAACTATCAAGGTCCATTAGCTTATCTTCTGCAACTATAGGACTGGGCAATCCTCTATTTAACAAAATATTCAATCTTTCTCTGAAGGCAATGATTTCTTCTTACATATCTGAGCACCTTCGTTCTAAATTTTGTACCAGAGTTCTTTTAGTAAAAACTCTCTTTATTTCCAGAATTGTTTCGGTCCTGTCCTGAATACCAATTTCTGCAAGTTGATTCTTAGTCTGAGTATTCAAAAAATGTATAAGTCTATTGGCCTCTTCTGGCATATTTCCCAACTCTTGTCTTGATCTCTCAATCTCATCCAAAGCCAATTTAACTAAGTTATTCTGTTCATCCATAATTTGAATTGAGGACCAAACATCCTTTATTGATTGAATGATATTATCCCAAAGAATATCATTTATTTATTTTAAAATTTTCCCCAATGTGAGATCCTTTTCCAATTCTTTGACGGTTTTTTCTAATTTGTTCACTTCTCTTGTTTTATCAGCAACACTCATTTTTGAAAGATCATATTTATGTTCTAGAGTGGCCAATTGTTCCTTTTTTTTGTGAAGTTCTATGGCCTGAAGTTTCATATCTTCCATTGACTTTGTTAATTCATCAGTGTTCAAATTTGCAGTGTTGCTCTGTGACAATTCTACTGGCTGACCTGTTGTTGCTATACCTGTCACTACTCCTGCTATAGATACTGGAATATTTGCCTGCTTTTCTTTTAATGCATTCTCAAGATCTTTTTCAGTTGCAGTAAGTTTCTCATTCAATTTTAAGAGCAAATCCATTAGTTCTTCCTCATAATTTTGTTTGATGATTTCTGCAGTCTGTGGATGTCTTGAGGCCGGTAACTTTAATTGTTTTCTCAGAGCTGCAATATCATCATCTTTTCTCTTGATCAAAGCTTCAATACCTTTCACATATTTAGGATTATGACCCAAACCAATGATTATTTCCTCTAAAGTTTTGATTCTATTATCCTTAGCCTGGGAAGAGGCTTTTTCAAGCTGCAACTGTGTATTAGTATTATCCAAATAATCCTGCAACTTATGGGTCATCATTGATTTATCCGTCAGAGTAGAATAAATCATCTCACATGTTTGCTTGTGTAGCTCAATTTGATCTAAAGGATGGATATCCTTTGCTAAGACTTCAAAATTAGTCCTAACGTAATCTGCAGCTGTCTGAGGCTGCTACACCTTGGGCTTCAAATGGCTCATTAACATCTTACCCTGTTGGATGTCATAAGCTGACATCAATCTTTCTTGATTTTTCGGAGCCATCTTCAAAATTTGGTTGTACACTTGAAGTCTAAGTGGATCATTCCTAGCCTTTATATTGATGAATGTTCTTTTGATGTCCCAGGCAGTTTTTACTGGAGGTTTGAAAAAAGATATTTCTGCACTTTGCTGCCTCTGTATTCCCTGTTTTTGAAAATTAGTGGATGTCCCACTACCTGTACCTGTTTGCTAACTATCTTCTCTTCCCTAGATGTCAGGGATTTCATGAAATGATTCATCTTCTAGAAGGGGAGTTAATTTTTGCCTTTTAACATCTTGCTGTTCAGAAGAGCCACCAATAGGAGTAGTTGTTTCAGCCTCTCTCTTTTTTCTCTTTTCTATATTCAGAGGAGTTTGTAAAATAGAAATTTCTGGCTCACTGATCTGAGTAGGAGGAATTTTTCCTTGACCTTGTTCTTTAGAAGTCTCTGGTTGCTCTGTCATTATGAATTTTTCAATTATTTGTATATCGGGCTCCTTTTCTTTTCCTTTATATTCTACTGCTACTGTACTAATCTCCTACAAATTTTGTTGTAAAGTCCTGGTTGAAGAAGATCCTTGCACCTGTCCAAAAGATTCTAGGTCAAGTATCTTTTCAATTTCTTTCATTACATTTTCAACATTGACCTTCTCACTATATTTTTCAACCAATGTCCCTTCTATCCATTCATCCATATTAGCATATTGTTCTATTTCTGGGATTATTTGATGGATGTATGGTGACAGTTTATTTTTCATTCTTCTATCACAAATAAAGTTGTTTGGATCATAAGGCACCTAGTAGAAACTCTTTTGTAGTTTGAGATAGTCTTCTAAAATCCTTTCAGCTTCCTTTCCAGCTTCCCTAGAGTTACAAATGAAGGGACCTAATTGGCTCTAGATCCTGAGTTGAGCCTTTTTCTTTGCATTGCAAAAATGAATTATATCTGAATTATTCATCTGCCTGAAATATTCTAATACAAAGAGTCTCATTGGGACATACTTGGGTAGTTTGAATGGGCATAATTCACATCCATATATCCTGATCTCTGTGTAGTTTTGATATAGGTACCAGTCACCTATCTTGTACTGCTTTGAGAGCTGAAGGATTTTCTTGATTTCATTGTTAATTCTAGGAGGAGAGACTCCTGTCAACAAGGTAGTTGCAGGATGAACAAAAAGGTCGAAAAACTCATTATAGGAATAAGGAGAATCAAAGGAATTGTGAGTAATGGCAGACCAAAGAATGACTGACCTAGGATTCCCTTTGGCATCAAGTTTCTTAACATAAAAAGGGAAATTTTCTAACTGAAATTAAATCATGAGATGATATATGATAGAAGAATACTTAAATACTCTCTCATTCTCAAATCTCATGAACTGATCATGGATTTTGTCAGCAATATAAGATGCAACATCGTACTTGACAGCAGGAGGTTGTCCAGGGGTAAAAATGGATAACAATACTAGGGTTAATTGATCAACATACTCACTAGTATTGAAGCCCATTATGGAAGATATCATGTTTAAAATAAGTCTAACCTCATCAGTAAAGAAAATATAACCATAAGGGGAGGGTTTTTAGGCTGATGCTCTGGTAACATGAAGGTTTGGCATAGGCGGTTTAACTCTTCATGGGATAACTTAGTAGAATTATCAAGTAATTCAGCCATGGACAGGGGAGTGAGAGCTTGACCAGGTTGGAATTGTAGCAGTTCATTTATGGACTGAGCAGTTTTTTGGAAAAGGACATTTTGACTTGGGGATAAAACTGCTCATTGGTTGGGATCATAATTTGCATAGAAATAATGGATTAACTCAGGAAAAATATGGACTGAGGGGAGAAGGTACATAGGAAGATTTGATTCCCAAAGTCCAAAGATGTCAGAACCATTCAAATAATTGTCTCTATAGCGACAAAATATTCGAAGAGGATTCTCACCTAGACGCAAGTCCTTGATTTGAAAATCCATATCGGCTAAAGGCAAATAATCCAAGTCCTTATGAGGGGCATTGATGGGCACGACATTCAAAGCTATAGGAACTTCCATTTCTGGTTCTTGTGGATTCAGAAATGGAATTTCAGGGTTTTTGTGGAAAAGGGGCACAATTACCAGTTTTGGGAATATAATTGCAGTTTTGGGAACGAAAAAGACCAAACTGAACTTCTTTTCAGACCTTAGTGCATAATTAAAACTAAAACCAGGATTTTTTACAGAGTTTAGAGGGGAATTGGAATAAATACCTGTTTACGGGAAATGAAACGTGTTTAAATAGGCGCTGGTTATGACAGAAGAACCCTGAAATACTCGGCTTCAATTATCTTTAGCAAGGTAACGGTCAGCAAGCATTAACAGTTGGTTTTTGAATTTTGTTGCATGGAAGACTGGCTAGCGCACGGAACAATGAAAATGACGCAGACACAATTTGTTTTATTTACAAAGTCAAAAGGGTGGTGGGTTTTGATTGAAGACGTCAGCATGTACGATGGTTTCGTCACAGAGGGATAGGAGTGGATCTTTGTTTGGGCCGCTCGCGCAGTGGAAATCCGGACCCGAAAAAGATTAGGGCGAATTTGATAAGAAATTCGCGTCACAACTCTCCCTCCGTATGCCAGCCCAACTTCGGACCCGAAAAAGATTAGGGCGGAATTCATTTGGTTTTTGCGTCACAAAATTGGCCGACGTCAGCAGGCTATTTTGGAACGCGAATTTGGTTTGAATTATGGTTTATCGCCGTTTGAAGTCCGGTGGGCTCGACTTAAGAACAATTTTGTTTGATCCCATCTTATAAAATTTGTGTTGGTTTTCTTTGATAATACACATATTTATAATAAATCATGGGAATACCACACTAGTAAACATGTGGAAAAGTTATATAAATTATTGAGAACAATCATTTCTAGGTAAAAATATCCAAATGTGCTTTTGGGAAATAAGAATTCGAGTATTTGGTTCATATTGTTTTAAAGGAAGGAGTGAAGTTGGAGCCTCAAAAGATGCAAGCTATTACAAAATGACCTATTCCTAAGAAAATCAAGGTTCTTAGAAGATTTTTTTAGACTTACATGATATTATTGATCATTTGTTAAGAATTATGCATGAATTTCAAGTCCACTCACATATCTCTTGAAGAAAATATCATTTATATGGAATGATGAGGCTACTTTGGCATTCTCTCTTTTAATGGATGCCATGTCTTCTACACCAACATTGGTTGCACCTACTTTTGGTAAAACATTCATAGTAGAGTGTGAGGCACTAGGACAAGGAATTTACGTAACATTAACACAATAAGGGATATCATTGGCTTTTAAAAGCAAGGAATTCAAAGAAAATCTTTGGTGAAATCTATGTATGAAAAATAAATGGAAGCAATATTACATGCAATAAAAAATGGGGATAGTATATCATTGGGAGGTACTTTAAAGTCACGATATACCATGATAGCATAAAGTATTTTTTGAAGCTATGGATTTCATTGGAAGATTAACAAAAATAGGAGAAAAAATTCAAAGTTTTAATTTTGAGATAATCTACAAAAAGGGTAAGGAAAATTTAGTACATGATGCTCTTTCTAAAATAGAAGAGGCCTCAAATTTATATCCAATTACATTTTCTATTCCTAGGTGGCTAGAAGAAGCTTGCCATAATGGGAAAATGACAATAGTACTAAACAAAAACTAAAATTTATAAAGGATGGGATGAACTCTATGGAGCATTGGGAGTGAAAGAGAGATATACTTTGGTGCAAATGTAGAATATTTTTATGCACGCAAGCATATTTTAATAAACAAATATTAAGGTAGTCCCATGTCTCTCTGATGGTAGGATGCAAGGTTCCTTAAAACATCTCAAAGGATAAAAAAATATATTTTTGGAAGGAATGAAGAAAGATATTCAAAATTTTGTAAGAGAAGGTCAGGTTTGCATAATAAATAAAAGAGAGATAGTAAAATATCTAGGGTTACTTCAACCATTCCACATACATATTCAAAGACTAGAATATATATCAATAGACTTTATTACAGGGTTACTGAAATATAAAGGTAAGTATTACATTTTTGTGGTCATTTATATAGACAAATTTTTTAGATTTTTTTTGTAGAGCTTAAAGTACATAAACAACAAGCCAAGTGGCAGAAGTGTCCATGAAGGAAATTCATAGTCTTCATAGTTTTCCTAAAGTAATATTAACAAGAAACTTTTGGAAATAATTATTTAATATGAGTGTAGAAACACTAGCTGCCATGAGTTCTACATATCAAACACAATCAAATGGTCAAACAAAAATAGTTAACAAATGTTTTTAAGGTTATCTACAATGTTACTCTTTAGAAAATAAATCTTAATGGATGAAGTGGGTTCCTCAAGGAAGAATGGTAATATGATACTATCATACTACCTATCACACATCTACTAAAATTTCCCCATTTAAGGCCCTTTATGGATATCCAACTCCTAGTATCTCATACCTTTTGCAAGATAAGTCCAAAGTATAAGAAATAGAGTCACATATGGAAAATACTAAAGAAACTTTGAAAATTATTATGGAAAACCTTCAAATGACATGAAACATGATAAAACAACAAGGGGAACAACATTGAAGTGAAAGATAATTTGAGGAGGGTAATTGGGTATTTTTTAGATTATAAGCAATCTTCATTCAAGAAAAAGAAGAATAAAGAATTAGCTCAAAAAAAACTGTTATGGCCCTAAATAATTATTCATAAGATTTCACAAGTGGTATAGAAGTTATATTTTCCTGATTCTTGCATTCATAAGGTTTTTCATGTATCTTTCCTAAAAAAGGTTTTGGGAAAAAATATGCCAATGTAAATAGAACTTCCAAAATTAGATGAAGAATGAAAGTTGATTCTTGAACCACAAAAAGTTATAGATAAACATTATGTATCTCTTTGACATATAACCATTTGAAGTACCTAATCAAGTGGAAGAATATTCCTCTAGAAGAAGGTACATGGTAAAATGATCAATTCGTGATGAAATACTCATGGCTAAAGGGTTTGTTTGAAGTTTTGACAAAGGTTTTGTTATATGTTTTATATAACGCACGACAGAATAGTTTTATTGTTTGTTAAGGTCCCACACAGTGATCAAATTTGAAGGGCAGGTCCGAATTTCAATTAGAAGGGAATATATCTATGTTGCCCTTCCATAATGAAAAGCTTTAAAAAAAAAACTTTTCAATTGACCACAATAAATTATTTTTACATTTCATTTTCAGAAAGACAAAACCATCAATCTTTATATTAATAAAATACTGTTACATATACAATAATGAAGAAGGCTCCATCTTTCATTGCTTAAATATCTCATTGGAAATGTCAACATAAGTCTTGAAGACACTATTATAAGAATTTGGATACATACCACCGGGATATAGGAGATTCTTATGTGTCGGATTGTGTAATGCAATTTTGACTTTGTCTCACAAGGAGCAGCAGCATGGAGGTCTAGATTTTTCTTATAGAACTTTTTTATTATTATTTGAAACTTTGTTTATAGATATGAATACAACAATGAAATTATGAGCATGGTGGACAATTATTCAAGCTCATGATGCCAAACCATGATGATGTAAGTTTGGAATTTAACATTTTTACATGTTAAAGACAAATAGTCAAAATCACTAACAACTTAGTATGCCATAATTAATAATCATTCCCTGTTCACTTTTGTTAATAGTTTTATGTCACACGATGATGCAGGGGCATTAGGCACTAGCCAGCAATGTAGGAGGTTTTGTCCACATGTTGTGGCTAGGAGGGTTCGAAAACATTTGAGTTGTAACAACTAGGTGTCAATACCTCAGCTGACTGTATTACTTAGACTAGTTAGAGTTGTAGGAGTCGAACAATTTCAGTTAGTTGAATTATTATAATTAGACCTTTTGATTTCTAGAACGGTCCTCTCAGAGGAACTGAAGAGCCATATGTTATGTATATAAATTTTAATTCCTCAGATGAATAAAAGTAGAGAGGGAAGAGTAGAGTAGAGAGGGGATTTCTACAATAAACCTCTGTGAGTGAACAATTGTTTCCAGTTAAATGATTTCCAAGATTAGTTGCCATTGAATTATCTCGAACTGCTAATTGTGAAGAATTGTTTAACTGTGAGGTGATTGGGTACTGATAATTCCATTCTTTTGTCTTTGAATTCCCGTAAATTGTTGGATAACCCTGTGAACTCACCCCGCTTGAAGGCGAGGTCTGTGTAGAGAATTGGGGTCTTGAACACTGTTCAAATATAAAAATCCTGCTTAATAAAGAGACAATATTGTTGTGATTTCGGAACCTAACCCGAGAATTGGACATGAGTTAACAAAAAAAAGGATAGCGGAACCAGACTTGCACCCGTGGTCAAGCCCTGTACCAAAACCACGAGCGGAATACAAAAGCGGGTTGCCCATATCGTACCGCTTTTGCGGACTAGGCGGTATTTCCTATTCGCGAGAGATTCCATAGGGAATGCGACATGTGGCAAAGTGACCCCCGGAAAACAACGTTTTAACCCGCGCCATCACACGTTAAAGCCCGACGTTGGAAGCCGAGCGAAATTGCCAAGAGTCGTTGATTTAGAGAAGGGCCATCGGACGGTGGTCGCACGTTGAACTTGCCCGGAGGTTAACTAAGGTGTGCGTAGGATAGCCAGGTATGATACGAGTGTTTGATTGGTTATTGATATATATAGGTGGGGCCGGAGTATAATGAAATTGTTTAATTAAACGATTGGCGGATAATTAGCATAAGTCTGGAGCATGATTGTTGTAAGGCTGGGTGGTGAAATATAGAGCCGAAATTTCATTACAAGTTATTTATTTAAAAAAAAATGTGGAGTATAAATACAAAGTGTTGAAAGTTAAACATTGGTTATAAGGCTTGGAGATAATATAAATTCGGGAATATAAATTAAAGTAAAACCATTGTGGATAGTATTTATTTATCAAATTCTACGAATTTGATAAATAAACCCGAAGGAAGAAGAAGTCAATTAAGACTCAGGCTGGAGGAAAAGAACGAGGTAAACCAAGGGAAAATGCTGACAGAGCGATTGTAGACACACCAGCTCTCCTTAGGGGTCCAATTTCATTTTTGTTGCATCACACGATGATCTCTCTTCTCTGGCATTTACTTGTATTGAAGATCACTATTCTAGGAATAAGGAGTTATTTTCTCCAAAAATAACCCTAGCCAAACATTGACAATGCATCGAGGATATCTTTCTATGCTTCATAAGCACATTTGTTCTACTTCTAAATCATGTCTTGGAAGTGGTTGTTGTGCTGGAAATTATTCACCAGTTGGTTTCATACCAAAGTATTTTTCACATTTTCGGCATCCAATACATGAAAAAGATAATGGTTTAAAACAACATAAATATTTGAAATTTTGCAAGAATTGTCTGGCACACTTTGAATATGAATTTTGAAGTCAAGTGCATGATGTTGTATAGGATCAAGTGTCATTTTGAATACCAAATGTTTCACAAGAAACTTCTCAACATGCTACCCTACAGTAAGGATTAAATGACAATATTGCATCAATTATTTCCATAATAAAAGTGCACCTCGGCCATAATACTAAACAACTACAAATGTTGTAGATCTAACAAGACCACACAATCAAATGTATTCCACAAGGCCAATACTGTATGAAAAATGAAAAGGAGTTTGCAAACAAAAATACCTTAGGCAACTAATTCAATTAGATACACCAAACCATCGGCAAAAAGGAAAACCATCCTACTTGGCCCCAATATTTTCAACTGAGTCCTCTAATTCAACCAATAAAAAGGCCAAAACCATAACATTGAGATACATTTCATTACACTGTCAATAACAATAAAATTTGACTCATCCATAACCCTTTCCTTTTATTGTTGTGAAAAGCTTTATGCATTACTTTAATATTGAATTATGAACTGTAAAGGAACTTACAAAATGTGACATTACGAACCTGGTCAAGCGCACAAGCAAAAATATCCTAGACATGACCCTGGTTGACAAGTTGTATTACTCATGATGCAAGAGGATTTGTACCTGCACTGCCAAGTCAATCAAAATCCATCATTATCTATACAATAAATACAAGTAATTGATGTAGTATTTTTTACTCTAAGATGCACTCTTATGATAATGTTAGAACATATGTTGAAAATGTCAAAACATACCTGAATAAGCTCCTCTTCGTTTCAAGAACAATTTATTGGAGTCGCATGAACTTGGAAAAAGCCTCCCACGATCTGAAAGAGTAGCAACTAAGTCAACAATGACTTTTTTGTTGCTACAATGGATCGAGGGAGGTTTGCTCCAAGATTAAATCGCTCTAATAAATTATTCTCTACTAAACAGGGCCAACCACGTGAAGGTGGAAGCTCTTATGGCCCCTCCCCCTCACATCACTCTCAATTCCCCAATACCCAATCTATATTTCATTTTTTACTTTCATGAGCATAAAAAAAAATATTCAATAACTAATAAAAAAAAAATTCAACAAAAAGTACGCAAGGAAACATTGCAATTAATGCTTGACATAAAAATATTATGATAAATGAGTTTTTTATATAACGCAAAAAACATTCCAAGTATGGTAACGTTTGTCTTATAATAATACAATATTTTACATTGTCAAATTTTCTTTTTCTTCTTCCTATTTTTAAAGCTCCTAATTACATCATCGATATCATCGTGCTCTGCTCCTGTTTCGTGCCTTTCAACCCGCACTGCTGACCTAGTTGCGTATTCACGATGTCTGGGCTCATCCAGTGACGGGGCATCGCCTATAAAAACAGATAATATTAAATTTTAATTGTCAGTTTTTAAATATCATTGAACTAGTTCGGTAATATTAATAAAAAAAATTGCAATGAGATTATTTACCTGGTGCACCAGTTGTCGCCGCTGACCTAGTTGCGTAGTCACGATGTCTGGTCTCATCCAGTGAAGGGGCATCGCCTACAAAAACAGATAATATTAAATTTTAATTGTCAGTTTTTAAATATCATTGAACTAGTTCGGTAATATTAATAAAAAAAATTGCAATGAGATTATTTACCTGGTGCACCAGTTGTCGCCGCTGACCTAGTTGCGTTGTCACGATGTCTGGTCTCATCCAGTGACGGGGCATCTCCTACAAAAACAGATAATATTAAATTTTAATTGTCAGTTTTTAAATATCATTGAACTAGTTCGGTAATATTAATAAAAAAAATTGCAATGAGATTATTTACCTGGTGCACCAGTTGTCGCCGCTGGCCTAGTTGCGTAGTCACGATGTCTAGTCTCATCCAGTGACGGGGCATCGCCTACAAAAACAGATAATATTAAATTTTAATTGTCAGTTTTTAAATATCATTGAACTAGTTTGGTAATATTAATAAAACAAATTGCAATGAGATTATTTACCTGGTGCACTAGTTGTTGCCGCTGACCTAGTTGCATAGTCATGATGTCTGGTCTCATCCAGTGACGGGGCATCGCCTACAAAAACAGATAATATTAAATTTTAATTGTCAGTTTTTAAATATCATTGAACTAGTTAGGTAATATTAATAAAAAAATTGCAATGAGATTATTTACCTGGTGCACCAGTTGTCGCCATTGGGACTGTTGCCCTGTCTTCCTCTCTGGTGGTAAGATCCTCAAGGGAAACATTCTCTGTCATTTAAAAAAAAAATGTTATAAGGACAACCATCAAGGTATAATTAGAAAAAAATATAAGTGGAAATTAATTACCGTCACGACCCTCACTGATAGTAGCATTGTCGGCCTGGTCCCCACTACAATGATCAGGTTGCACATGAGGATCATCTACATCTGGCTCTAAAACTGGGTTATTTGCCTCGTCGGTAGTGCTTCTCCCCTGATTTAAACAAAGTTGTTAGACATTAAATTTATGGACGAAAACAAACATATTGAAAGGTTAATGTTTTACCTTATCGGGCATTCTGGATCTTGGGACCTGCTCCAAGCTTCTGCGACGTTCAACTACGGCTTGATAGCCGAAATGGAAAGCGATATTTTTATCTTCCTCTGTAGTTTCTGTTCTGAAGTCATCACCCTACATTACATATGATTGTGTATTTTAATCGTATTTGATAGGATTACAAAAACGTTGGAAGGCGATACAATTAATTATAAGATGTTTAGCTTCTTAATTACAATTCTTGCGGCTAATATCAAGTAGCCGCCCTGGCCTAGCTTGTGATGGCCCTTTTTTCAATCCTAGCTTTGGTTGCCTTTGAGGTGTCAGGCAACCTAGCATCAAAATATTGAAGTCAGATATGACGTAGCACACTTTTATTTTAGACATAGAGAAAATTAAAGCTATTGAATTAAAGTTGTAATTTACCTTGCGGGTCCAGTTGGCATTTTTCCTTCTTTCTTTTCCCTTTTCTCTTTTCCATCATGGATGAGTGCTCTCCACTCACTCTCTGGAACTATGAGAGGATGCTCATATCTAAGGTTAAATTGCAATTGCGTCCTATAGGTGTCCCTGGTATATTTCAAATATTTGCCGGCTACCCAAGCCACCGTTGTTCTGTCAAATGTGTCGACCCCAAAAAGGGCTTCTAGATAATCTAGAAGTTCTTTTTTCAAGTTGGAACTCTAGGAATTCCACCCTGTGCGTATGGTTGGGCCAAAAATTACCAACTCATGGCTCTCCAGATACCTGTAGAACTCATTGTTTCCTACATAGAAAAAAAAAAAAAAAAAAAAAGACATTATCATTAATTTTAAAATAAAAATCATGATAAATATGTTTTAGATAAAGTACATGAAATAGTTAAAATATTAAAATTTACCTGGGAGTTGTACATGCTTTATAGGGACACCTTCATCGTTCACCAACAATGTGCCATTAATGGTCCCTGTGGAGCTGACATGTGTAGCTCCAGGAAACGCAATAATGTAGTTGGCCATATCAGCCTCATCATTGCCAACACATTCAGCGGTTGGCTGGGTGTCTGCTTGGGCAGGGTGTGTTTCTTGGCTAGCACCTAAAGGAGTAGAAGGTGTATGAGAGGGTTGTTGGGCAATCTCTTGACCTTGTGTCCCACTACCACCAACACCGGGTTCAGCAAATGCCAGAAAACGCTACATACAAAAGAACTTTTTGTTAGTTTAGTCAATGTAAAAATTAAAAATCAAACTATCATAATTCATCTCATGCAGAACAAAAAAAATATCCTTTTGAATTTTTATTATTACCTGATATCTTTCTAGCTGGCTCATAAGTTGTTTTATCTTCTCTTCTGTTTCAGGTGTTTGAGGCGCGTCTATCAAAGTATTAAATTTCGACCTTGCATCTCGTGCCTTTTTTCGCAACAAGAACACTGGAGATAGGGATGAAGAAAGCTCTTCCTCAAAGAGGGAATCATCAGGCGTACCATGGCTAGGTGTGTGCATATTTGAACAAAATTAATATTATTTCAATTATGTAAATAACTAAAATACCTGAAGATAGAGCAATGCTGGCACTTTACATGTTCTTCCGCTGGCCTCTTTCCGCGATCATCCCGTCTCGGGGTTGTTCCTGCACTGCTCTGATCAGTCTGCCACATTGAAATAAAATTATAAATGTAAAAACTTGAAAACACTATCTAACTTGAAAACACAAAATGAAAACTGAAATAATTTCTAATAAGACACCGGAAGACAGAGTTAGAGTTTCAAATATGCCTTGCATTGAATTCAGTCCTGGAAACATGTCATTGCACATTAAAGCACCCAAACAAGAGACGAGTTGACAATGAAGACCTTATTGAATATATTGTTGGAGAAACTTCTAGTAAACTTGTTGTGAAGACCTTGAGGACATTTTTGGAGCAACATTGTTGAAGATGACGGTATAGCATTGTTGGAGACGATCTTGAAGGGCCTTGAAGTGAAGCTTTTGGAGCAACTATTGAAAAATCCTTAGAGCATTTAAGTAAGGCACTTTCTATCTTCCATCACCTTTTTCCTTTCAATATCCTTTAAACGATTTTGTTGATATTTAATGTTTGAAATAACATTATAATTCCTTGATTATATGTGTTTGGGGACTAGAATAATTTCACACTAAACCATGCAAACTTAAAAGTAACTTAACAAATCCATAAAGTAATAATAATCATAATTCCTAATTTCCTATTGTACGATATGGTGCAAATTATTCAAACATGAAGCAATGAAGACATGCAATGTCTGAATTTCAAGATTGATGAACCAATACAAGAAGTTAGAAACTACAACTTTGATTCAATACTCTGTGTCCTAACTCCGGGAAGGAATCTAGTTTGTAGTACAGAACATGCATCGTGTATTATCAATTCTTAATTGACAACAACTAAAGGTCATCTACCTCATCAATTCCTTCCCATTTTTTTTTTTTTATGTTATATTCCTTATAAAAGTGTCCAATTTCTCTCAAAGTAAGCAACCACTGAATACAATAAAAAATAGTTGAGATATGATTGAGAAATGGTCATTTATTTCTTGAAAGTATCTTCACAATTTCTTTGGTTGTTTTTCATCTCAAGAAACAAGAAATGACCTAAGAAACTATCGTGATGTAATATAAGAAACAACATGGTGCAATGGCCATTTTAAAAACAAAATGATGTCCATTGAGGACATGGCCTTTATTTGGTTCCTGTTTCATAGGAGTTTCGGGTAGAAATGGAACTTTGTTGTACCATTTCCAGTAGTAAAAAAGGAAAACCTTCTTTTTCCATGGGAAATAATTTACCTTTCCTTTTTCAAGATAATCTAAATCACAAAAAATATGAACTATACTGCACACATTCTTGGATAATGTGAAAGTGGAAAAGGAATACCCTACACAAGTGATGCACACATGTACATTTGAACACTAATATATTTTTGTGGTTGAAATGAAATGCTTGTTTTCATTTAAATGTAGGATTTTTAAAGCAGGGAGAAATAATGGCTGCCAAATTAATAAGAATTTCTTTGGGAAAAATTTAAATCTTGTATTGGGTGATGAAGATAATAGAGGGTATTGAATCTTGATTCTTGACATCTAGAGAGAACCCTACAGCCTAACACAATCCAATGGAATTGACCAAAAAAACCCAAATAGAGTCAACCCTACTATAGGAGGAAGGGCATGTAGTAAGAACTTACCATTTTGCAAGAGCTGAGGGCGAATGTTGTTCTGCAAGAGCTGAGGATGAATGCTATTCTACAAGAGCTGAGGGTGAATGTTGTTCTGCAAGAGCTGAGGGCGAATGCAGGGTGAATGCTGTTCTGCAAGAGCTGAGGGCGAATGCAGGGCGAATGTTGTTCTGCAAGAGCTCAGGGCGAATGCTGAGGGAAAATGTTGTTCTGCAAGAGCTTAGGGCGAATGCTAAGGGTGAATGTTGTTCTGCAAGAGCTGAGGGCGAATGCTGAGGGCGAATGTTGTTCTGCAAGAGCGGAGGGTGAATGCACGTGTGATATCAGACGTTAATGTATCACACATGTACATTTGAACACTAATAGATTTTTGTAGTTGAAATGCAATGCTTGTTTTCATTTAAATGTATGGTTTTTAAAGCAGGGAGAAATAATGGCTACCAAATTAATAAGCATTTCTTTGGGAAAAATTTAAATCTTGTATTGGGTGATGAAGATAATAGAGGGTATTGAATCTTGATTCTTGACATCTAGAGAGAACCCTACAGCTTAACACAATCCAATGGAATTGACCAAAAAAACCCAAATAGAGTCAACCCTACTATAGGAGGAAGGGCCTACAGTAAGAACTTACCATTTTGCAAGAGCTGAGGGTGAATGTTGTTCTGCAAGAGCTGAGGGTGAACGCTGAGGGCGAATGCTGAGGGAAAATGCTGTTTTGCAAGAGCTGAGGGCGAAATTTATAGTGCAAGAGCGGAGGGCGAATGCGCGCGTGATATCAGACGTTAATGTAGCTATTGCGACGGATACGAAACAATAAAATCATTTTTATGTAGCGCGCATATAAGTTTCGTATTTGTATTTATCGCACATATAAGTGTCGTTATACCGACGGTGGAAAAGGTGTCGCTATTGCAATGAAGGCCTCCAAAAGTCGCAATTACGACACTTAGACATTGTGTCGCACTTGCGACGTTTAGAGGCAGTCGTCGCAATAGCGACGCGTTGGGCCATAGTGTCGCAATTGCAACGTCTTCCTCCAAACGTTGCAATTGCGACACTTTTCTAAGTGTCGGTATTGCGACACTTTTCTATAAACATCGGTATAGCAATAGTTTCGGGCGGGATGGAAAAAATTTGGGGAAATTTCTGACATTTGGTCAAAAGCGTCGGAACCAAGTGTCGGAATTTCCACCAAATGTAGTAGTGTATGGTTTTTGATATTGATACTGTTGATGATGCATATGCTGAGGTGGCTAGTTTCCATAACCATATCCCCTCCAACCTTGTGCAGGTTGGTTTCGATATTGTTGTGGTGACCAAGCCAACCATGGCATTGGTGTATGCCATGAATTTTAAGGATATTCAAAATTTTGGGGTTTTGTTGAGGGAATTGTTTAGGCATCCTTGGTTTCCAAGGTCTCCTTGGTGCCATATAGTAGAGAGAATCTATTCATTGCACTCCTCCTTGCAATTCTTTCAATTTGGTACAAGTTTCTGTTGCATGATTTTTTGTACATAGTCCACACACTTGTATACCTTGCAAAGGAAATTCCCTACGTGGATTTTTTTGCCTACACTTTGGACATAAAATTGCTAATATTTCATCTTATTCTTCTTATTTTTTCTTAGCTTTCAAGACATCTACTTGTGTTCCCAAAGTGCTCAAGAGATCTGTTTTGAAATTTTCTAGTAAAATTTCTATTTCTGCTCTTGTTACTACACTTGTATATTTGGAAGCTTCTAATGAAATATCTCTCTTTCCACTCTTTTCTCTTCCCCTATAGTATTTATGACAAAGTTTAGCAATTTCTTCAAATGGTAAATTGGAGATATCTCCTTTTCCCATCACATTAAGGATGTCTAAATATTCATATTTGATACCCTTAAGAGATATCGTACAGATGGTATCAGGACTTAGAGAATGATGTTTGGATTTCTGTAAACTGTAAAGAAATCTTTCCAAATATTCTTCCAAACTTTCATCTTCTTGTTGTGTCATTCTAAAAATGTCTTCTTTTGAGTCTCTAGCCCTACATTAAGCTTGATACTTTTTAAGAAAATATTTCTTCATATCATCCCAATAAGCTATTGTATGTTCTCCTAAACCCATAAACCATTTCAAATCTTCTGCTTTCAGAGTAGCAAGAAAAAGTCGAAGCTTGTGGGTATCATCCGTATATCCTTAATTCCTACACAAGATATCGAACTCGAACATGAATGCATAAGGATCTTCTATTGACATTCCATAGAAATTAGGCAATACAGAAGGTGGAATACTTTTCATCTTTATTTCTTGTCCTAATATTTCTCTTGCATCTAAGATTGGAAAGCCAAAAGTAGTTTCCTGATCATTGTTATTTTCTTGCTCATTTTCTTGTGTTCTTCTATTTTGATTTTCTCTTCTTGCTTCTTCCTCTATCCTTCTAAGTGCTTATGCTCTTATGTCTTCCTCTGCCTTTATTTCTTCCTTAATTCTTCTTTCTTCCTCTCATTTTCTTCTCCATTCCCTTTGTTGTCTTTCATATTCAAGCCTTTGTTTAGGAGTCATGTTTAACCTAGTTGATCCTTCTCCTTCTTTAGCCATTTCTTATTCAGAGATATGTAGTGTTTCAATATGTGGTTGATTTCGTATTTCTTCCACTACTTTGATTGGTTCAATGATGGGTTGCTCTAGTTGTTCAACGATTGGTTTTCTTATATCTTTTTGTTTTCCTAAGGAAGGAGGTCCTTTAGGTGATTGTTTTCTTTTTACTTCCAAGGCTAACAAGATTTATCTTTCAACTAAAGTTAATGGTTGTCCTTATATCTACTTTTCCTCTATCTCTTCTATAGTAGGTATTCCAACAACTAGTGTTGTTAGTCATGTGCATGAATGAGATGTTGGGAGGTTTTCTTTCACAAATCTACCCTTCTGATCTCTATCTCTAGGCATATGATGAATTAAGTTATGAAATATAACTTAATTAACCATTTTTAAATATGCTTCCTCGACAATGGAGCCAAAATTTTGGGTCAATTTACTGTGTAAACTAATGCAAGTATTTATTATCAATCTGGATAGTAGGACTTATAAGCATCCCCAAAGTATATAGGTTTCAATTATGGTAAAATTAGAAGATGATTTATCAAAGGTTAAGAAAATGCATATTACAAATATAAATCTAAGTTAAATAATTTCTAAATTCAAGTATGCAATCAGAAGGAGAAGAATATCCTAACTTAAGAGATTTTTTTGTCCTTCTCTAACAATATTACTTCATGAATTAGAAATAAAAAACTACTAATTGAGCAATAGATTAAGATACATGAAACAATAATTGAAGGGGCTCTTCACTGAAGAGGTCCTAGTTGTCCTTCATCATATATTCATTTATCAATAATTCTATTGTTAGAAAACAGGAATTCAGAAAAACATTAAAAGCATGAAAAGATGGATTCTAGCTTAAGATCTTTACTAAGATAGAAATAATGTTTAACTTAAACATTTTTTTATCCTTTCATATGAAGAATAAGAATGATAATTAGATTCATCAACACTCATAAATCATCAACATAAATATAATAAACAAGTTAAACATAAGTAAACTAATTCAGAAACTACAACTACAAATAAACTAGGAAGTGCACTTAGCTCGGTGTGGGGGCCCTCCACCCTTGCCTCACACACTGAAGGTGTTTTCAGCTACTTAAAACTTCATTCAATCAATCAACATATAACAGAATAAAATGGAATATAACATATCTTCAATTAGGTCTCCAAAGTCTCAAAAATAATAATGTTAAGTCATACAAATTCTACATATCAATGCCTTCAAAGTTTGAGCCTTAAATAGATAAAATATCCAAAAAATTCATCTAAAATATCTCCTATAGTCATGGCCATCCTTATCTTATCCAATTAGGTCGAATTCATCCATCAAATCTATCAAAATCTAGAAAATCTCACAAAATAAGAATTTTGACCTAGTTCCTAAGGATCCTCCATAAAAACAAGTCTTGTTTGACCGCCTGTGACTGGGCTTATTAAATCCTGGTTTGACTGTACCAACAGGTGTACACTTAATATTAGTTCCCAATCCTTCTATAAATATATCCATCTCGAGCCCAAGTGTCCTGCAAATATGCAAACCATGAGGCCATTACGGGAATTTCTTATGTTGTCCAAAAATGCACTTAAAACTCAAGTTTTACAAAAACTTCTAAGAATTGAAAAAATTAATTTAAATACTTGTATATGCATTTATTGGTCAAAATAAGGTGGATATGATGGTTTATATATGGATATTATGGTAAATAATATGTATTTCATAAACAAAAAGAGATAAAAAATTAGGAACAACACATATTGTTGTAGACAACAATTCAAATTTTCATATAGAGAATGAAGTGTATTTTAAAATACATAAATTTCGGGGTTAAGTAACTCAAAAAATGTAAATCTAATAACATCAAAGGCTATAAAGCTGAAATATTGAAAATTTAAGGGCTTATCCTCACCTCCTATATATACTTAAAAAACATGGATGGTTAGAATCGTTATGCTAGGAATGAAAAATAGTTCCCACATTGTGTGCTTAAAAAGAAAAGGCATGTAATAGACATCCTTGGATCAGGTTCCAGGGATGGTGTCCCCTATGGCAAGGAATTGGGCCTTAAAGTATTGATAAGATAGATATTCCTAGACATGAATATGCATGTTTGATGGATGAAATGCATGAGGATAAGTGCATAGACCAACTAAGTCAAAAAGCAAGCATAAATTTTTCATATTTTTATTTTAAGGTAGAATTAGGACTACTTGGCTACCTTAGTGTGAGGCTATCTAGTAGATGGTGCTTGTTGTTCCTTGGGAGACAATCTCTGGTTGTGATGAGATCAGTGCCCAAGACATTTCCTGTCACTTGAAAATAAAACTATTTTTTGTCCCTTCTGTTAGCACCCAATCTGAACCTCAGGCTGAAAAAGGCAAATCAGGGTAACAACTAAACCACGCTCAGCCTTGTAGCTAGCCCTACAAGGACGGGAGAGGGCTCTCTCGATAGAATAGATATTCAATAACACAATAACGAACTAATTTTAGGCTAGGTATATAAATGGGAAAATGAGTTTTGATGAATTACTAAAATTTCAGGGATGTATGGGACAAGAGGACAGTGTGAACTGAGGAATTAAATCAAGGACACAGAGTATTTCATGGGGCAAGATAGGCAGGAGATTTTAGCAATCAAGTTGAAGTAAGATGGAGTGGAAGGACTGTTGAGAAGCTGAAAAGGGCATAATAAATTAATCCTTTTCAAACAGAAGAAAACACACAGAGTATGAATGATTCCCCAAGGTAGAGCATATAAGAATGGATTCTACCTTTCTGAATTGAAAACATTCAACTAGAAACATTTGTGAATGAATGATGGAACATAACAATGTACATATGAAACATAAAGGAGAGACATATGCTAAAACTCATACCACATGAATCTCATAAATCAGAGCTGCATCACTTTATTTAATTCCCTGCCAAACTGTACAATGGAGCGCAGAGCTCACTGCCACACTATTCCCCTACTTCTGAGTTTTCAGACCTCAGATTTTTCAACCCTTTACAAATGATTAGCATTTACAATAAATAGACAGATTTTGCAGGAATACAAATCAATGGGAAGAGGAGAAATATCAACTGAAGATGGGAGGCCAAAAGCCAACAATCTCTTAGTAAAGGGAGAACAGCGTTACAATTATTCCACTTGAAATTTTGGGATATCCAATGAGGAGGAGAAACCCTGTAGCGTGGATCCTTCGAATCATCACTGAATATCTGACTGTTAAAATTTTGGTTCTCAGCCTCTGATGTTTCGCTTTCCATTAGCCCTTTGAAGAAAACTGACTTTTTATTAAACTGTCGTTGAAACAAAACTGCAAATGAAATTATGCTTTCGTGAAGGGAAGAATTTAATTTTAAATGGGAAAAGGGAAGGGAAATGGGCGGCGATACTATGAAAATCGCAATCGCAATCGGAGCGGGAGGGGATATAGCATACAATAACATAATTTGCGATGCGATTGGGGAGAAATATATATAACCAACAGTAATCGCAATCGGGACCGGGGAGGGAGGCAGGCGGAGTGATAAACTTAAAACTTCTTATGCGATTGGGAAAGGGGGAATATGGAAAACCTTTGTATAAACAAAACAAATGAATTTTAAACTTTAAAAAAGGAAAAAAGGCATTTTGTAATGAATGGCAGAGGAACCGTATGGTGGGACCCAAGAGTTACAATCGCAATTGGAAATCGGAGCAGGGGAAATCGCAATCGCAATCGGGAATATGTGCGATGTGATCAATTGGAGGGGCAATGCAATCGGAGGATCGGAGGGAATGGTGCGATTGGAGGAAAAGGAGTTAAGTTGCGATCGCAATGGTCAGAGTGTTGTGCGATGCGATCAGAGTATCGGGAGAGGAGTTGCGATTAATGGATCGGGGGGTGGTGCAATCAATCGGAATCGTAGTATATTGCGATGCGATTAATCGCATCACAAATAATTGCGATTGGCACTTCAATAAACTTGCGATTTGGAAAAGTTTGCGATTGCGATTAAATAAAGGGGAAGGGACTTTGGGTTATGTGGGATATGACATGAAATTTGTTATAAAGTCTGCGGGTATGGAAAGGGGAAGTGGTTATATGGCGGGGGGTTATATATAATGGAAACTTTGACTTTATAATAAAGTTTCAAGGGTAATGGTGGGGAAGTGGTTAGCAATAAATCGCATGTTTGTTAAAATGATTGTAATGCGAATTTATAATAGGAAAGGGGGAAAAGGGGGGGTTTTAAAGGGAAATATTAAAACTTTAATAACACAAAGTTCAAAGGGAAAAATGGGGAAATAGGGGGTATATGAGGGTATAAGGGATTTTACTTCACTTGGGCATAAAATTCAATCGAGAAGTCAGTTTTGAGAGTGCAGTATACCGTTGGAAAGCTCTTTCCGGGCTCTTTCTGATGGATCTACTTGGAATATGCTCTAGTACTGAACATGCTGCAGAAAAATTCTCTAAAATGCAGGGACATCACTTTGTGGAGATAACAACTTCCGATTTGTGGCTGAAAGGCAAAGTATCATGTTTTCACCTCAAAACATGGTTTTGAGGTGAAAATTACATCAAGATGAATAGAATGTTTCTTTGATCTTCCAAGTGCTGTAACTTTGAATTTATTGACATCCTCATGATCTTGCTGATATCATTGATACTTGACTCATTAATTTGACCATGGTGAGACCCTAGAAACTAATGAGACCCATCCTATGACCTACTGACATGATTTTGAGAAAAAGTGACTAATGACTGAAGGCCATAGAGAGGAAAATCAGTAGGTTTCACATGAGGGAAAACTGATGAAAATTACTACCATCAATGAATCCATGACCTAACGGAATGGTGAAATTTATTCGGTATGAGATACCTAATATGCAAATGCAAAAGAGCAGTTTTGATCACTGATGGCAGTATGACTAGACTGACACTAACATTGGCTCCAATGGGGATGGTAGCTCCTTGGAGGTGCCAAGAACACCGTAGACCAAGTAGCCTTATCCATTGGGCATGGAGTCAAAAATACTGAAAAATTGACACAATGCGGACTGACACTGACTCAAGACTAAGACTGAAAGACTGAAATTAAACCAAACCATACACATAACATTCAAGTTTTATAGCCTTCACCTCGGGCCCCAAACTTCAATGACTGTGTACTCTGAACTCTGATAAACATAACATGGTATATACAATGGTGATGACATAGATTTCTGATCATTTGTTTTCAACAATGGTAGTGCTTCAACAGCCTACCATTTACTGCTCCTCCAGGGCAATCTTGGCCATCCATTTCTGAGAGCAAGAAGGCATTCTGCCCTCTGTATGCTGAGATCTTGTATGGTCCTTTCCATAGATTTTCGAACTTACCATGCTTCCCTTTGTCTTCATTTCTGGCATCCCATTTCAACACTATATCATCCAGTTGAAAATTTTATACTTTTGTCTTCCTGTCATAGATCTTTTTAATCTTCTCCTGCAACTGAATAGCATTCTGTGACACTTCCTCTCTCATCAGCTAAAGGTGGATCATCTGATTGATCCTTTGCTGATTGTCGTTGTCCCCGCTGCCAACTTCTTGAAATAATCTCACAACTGGGACTGTGAGGGATGTAGGAAATACAGCGTCAGTACCATAAAATAGCTCAAATGGTGACATACCTATTGATCTTTTACTGCTAACTCTGTCTGCCCATAGTGCGTTGATGAGCTTTCGGTGCCAGTTTCTTTTGTTTTCCTCCAGCATTTTCTTAATTATATTTACCAATGATTTTTTAGATGACTCAGCCAGGTCGTTGCCTTGTGGATAATACGTTGTTGAATGGCCCAGTATGATGTTGTATTTATCACAAAAATCGATCATCTTCTTGGATCTGAACGTTGCTGCATTTTCTGTTACGCTTTTGCATGGGAAGCCAAAACGAGATAAAATATTTGATTCCAGGAATTGGATGATTACTGTGTCTGTTGCTTGCCAAGCTGGGACGGCCTTGATCCATTTCCTAAAATAGTCTGTCCCTGTCAATATCCATCGGTGCTATGTTGAGGACGCAGGGTGAATTTCTCCTATGAAATCGAGCCCCCACTGCTGAAAGGGTGCGTTCACTGAAACTGGTTTCAAAGGGAGTGGAAGCAATTTCTTCTTCCCTTGGAAGATTTGGCATTCATGACATTTCATCACTGTCTTATATAAATCAGAGAATAATGTGGGCCAATAATATCCTGCTCTCAATACCTTGTTAGCTGTAGTCTTCCACAACAAGTGACTTCCACAGTCACCTTTATGAAACTCGTGCATTATCTTGTGCGCTTCTTCTTCAACCAAACAATTGAGCAGAACGCCTCCCGGATCTTTCCAATACAGAGCACTGTCTAAAATGCAGTATTTTGTAGATTTTAGCTTCAAAGATCTACCTTTACTCTTAGACATGCCCATAGGAGGTGAAAAAAGCTAAAGGACATAAACGATATTTGAATACCACGGGGACTGTAGAAAAATATCTGCAATTGGAACCAACAAACCTTCATCTTCCTCTTCTGCCACTGCTGTTATAAGGTTTATATCTAAGGCGCCAGATTTGATTGGGCCATCAATTTCTCCAAGCCTTGGCCTTTGATCAACTTCGTGGGCTTGATCTCCAGATCGTACTCTAACATAGCCGCTATCCACTTACCTCTCCGACCTTCTGGATCAGTTTGCATCAACACATCCTTCATTGCTGCGTTAGGGACATAAGCTATAGTATGTGAATGTAGAATATAGACCCTGAATTCCTTCAATGCCTTGATAAGAGCCAATGCCTGTTTTTCAATAATATTATACCTCAAAGCGACATCTCTAATAGTTCTACTAAAGAAGGCAATTGGCTTTTCGATCTCGTCTCTCTTTTGCATTAAAACAGCAGCTAAAGTATTTTCCGATGCAAACGAAAATATGATGAAGTCTTGAGTGTAGTCAAGACTAATCAAAACTGGGGCATTGGACAAAGCAAACTTGACCAGATTGAATGATTTGATAGCCTCATCGCTCCATTTAACAGTGTTGTCCTTTTTCAACATATTAGTCATTTCCCTCAAATGTTCGGCCAGATTGGGTATAAATCGACGTAAGAAGTTCATCTTACCATTGAATGCTTGGATCTCCTTCTTATTTCCTGGCAGGTCTATGAGCTGAATCGCCTCTACTCTAGCTGGATCAATGCGAATACCATCTTTGGATATGATATGCCCTAGCAGCTTGCCTTCGTCCATGGAAAAGAGACACTTCTTAGGATTGAGAGAAATTCCAAATTTTCTGCATCACTGAAAAACAACTCTCAAATGGCGCAAATTCTCATCATCTGATCCTGAAAACACTGTCAAATCATCCAAATAAACAACCAAAAAAACATCTTTTCATTTGCAAAAGCGATGTCCATTGCACGCTAGAAAGTAGCTCCTGCATTCTTTAGTCCAAAAGGCATTTTGGCGTACTGGAAGGTTCCCCAGGGTGTTGTGAAGGCAGTTTTATCTTGGTCTTTTTCATGCACCAAGATTTGGTTGTAGCCTGAGTAGCCATCAAGTAGTGACATCCTCGATGCTCCAACTACTCTCTGTAGAATATGGTCCATTTTCGGAAGTGGATAATTATCCTTTAAGGAGGCCTTATTCAAGTTCCGAAAGTCAATGCACGGTCTTATTTCTCCAGTCTTTTTACGCACTGGGACCAAATTCAAAATCCAAGCAGAAAATCTAATAGGAACTATGATTCCAGATTTGTACAATCTGTTTACCTCTTTTTCGATGGATGGCAGCAGCTTCGGATTGATTCTTCTCAGCTTCTGTCTAAATGGCTTTTGATCCGGATTGATAGGAATAGTATGTTGGATTATGTTCTTATCATACACCTTCAAATTTGAATAATCCCATGCAAACACATCAGAAAATTCGGACAACAATTTCACATACTTCTCCTTTACTTCAGGGGACAATGTCTTTGAAAATTTCACGAACTTGGGCTGATCGGGTGTTCCAAGATTCACATCTTCGACTCCTTTCTCCGTGGGAACCAAGCTTGGCTTCTTTACCACATCGTCCTAATCAAATAGCTCCTCTAGAGGTATGAGACCTCTAGGAATTACATTATCTTTCAGCTGTAATATGTCCATTTGGTTTGTTTCCAATTCTTTATCATCAACCGCATACTCGCCTTCTATGGGAGTGTCCTTGAATTTTCCATCACCCTGTAAAAACGCATTGATCTCATTATCATCCCAAAATACTTGCCAATACCTTAAATTGTCCGGAACAGCAGGCCTATGTTTGACATAGATTTCAAAATTATTGCTGGAGTTCATCGAAATCTTCAGGTTACTTGCAGTAGTGGCAAGAGAATCAGCAATAAGATTCTGCATCCTGGGCACTGCTGTCAAAGTGTACTCTGGGAATGTCTTCAAAATGTCCAGAACTGCATTTCTATATGCCCTTAGTCTTGGATGTTTAGCTTGGTATTCTCCCTTCACCTGCTTGATTATTAACTCAGAGTCACCATACACAGAAAAACTTTTCGCCTTCAACCTCTTCAAGATTTTGAGGCCTGCAATCAGAGCTTCATACTCTGCTTCATTGCTAGAGAAATCGAAAGCTAACTTATAGGCACAAACTCTAACATTACTCGGAACCTTCTCAGGTTGAAAAACAGGCTCCTAATCCATATTCCAATTTCAGCTCCATCCTTACCAACAGCTCCATAAAAATCCATACTCCACAGGCCTTCTTCTTCTTCTTGAAGATGTTGGAAATTTATTTCTTTCTCTTCTCTGCCTTGGCTAATTTCCGGCTGTTCATTATCCCTTTGCTGCTGGCAGGCAAGAGGCTCAGAAGTATTTGCTGCTTTGTCCTTTTCCTGTTTGAGGACTTCTCTGAAATTTTCTGAAATCTCGGGTATCTCCTCCACTTGTACCAACTGAACATCCTCATCATTTAAACCACCATCTAAATATAAGACAAAAGATTCTAAATCTGTGTGGACTGCATTGATGGGATGGTTTACTGGCTTGCTTTTCTAGTAATCATATATTTCATTTTCTTTTCCCTATATAACTTTCTCAATTGGCCAAATACAGGGATTGTGGCATAGGAGAAATAAAGCTATATGGTTCCCTTGAGTTTGGCACCCCAGGACCTAGATAGAAGCATTCCAAACCGTGGTGGGACATCAGCAACAACTACATCCATCAAGACATTTTTGGCTGGGATTTGATCTAAAGATACTACTAAATCTTTGATGAGACCAATACAGTGGACCCTACTTGAATCAAAAGAATACAAATCATGGTATTTTTTAGTAACATCAAGGCCTAACTTCTCCATGACCGCTTTGGGCATCAAATTATGCGAGGCCCCGGAGTCCAACATGGCATTATGCAAGATAAACTCATGCAACCTAAGACTTAGGTAAAAGGGGGGAACTTCATTTTCTTCAGACTCTTGTGTCGCTGGACCAAAAATAAGTTCAGTGTAGTCATCTTCCACATTAAACATATCAGAAAGAGGGTCAATTTGCAAGACTTTAGACACCTGACTTTTATATACACTATTCTTCACCAACTCAGTCAGGGGCACAGACACTTTGAGTTTGGAAATTTCATTTTCTAAATTAAAGGAAGGAGCTTTTTCTACCTCTTTAATGCGAGGGTCTTTCTTCTATGTTTTCTCCTTCGCTATGCTCTGTTGGCCCTTTTCATTTTCTGTGTTAGTAGCTGCGAGTGCTTTGCTAGATGAAGCATTGGCCGGCTCTTTTCCTTTCTTCTGTGCCTCATCCTTCATTTGGAGTTATTTTCTCTTTTGAATGGGACTGATTGTGACGTTTCTATTCCTTAGGGAATACTGCCTTTGCTGGCTTGATAGAGCATTCATATACCCTCTCTGGTAGTCATCAGATTCTTCTTCTAACACCACGTCATTTACCAAGATGAAATTTTCGTCCCCTCGAATGTCTGGAGTCGCCACTGTGTATTCTTCGTCTTCTGTGAGGAAAATGGGTGCACCATCAGCTGTGAAAAAGTGATTGGCCTCAAATACAGGGTTATCATCGTCTGAGTCGGTCCCTTGCACGTAGTTCTGCTGTAATGGAATTTTGATCTACTATTGTGGTTCCGCTTGGTCTTGCGCCCTCTGTTCTCTCTGTCTAATTCTGAATTGCGGCTGCTGTTGTCCTCTAAAATTTGGATTTCTTATTTGGGGTTCAGGTCTATCCAAAATCGTTAATCGATCAACCATATTTTCCATTGTACGAATCAGTGTGTCCATTTTGCTATCTGAAGGGAAGGCTTCCTCTTTCACCACGACTTTCTTTTCAGCTCTGGCTCGAGCTCTTCTAGCCAGCAGATTAGCTTCAACACTTACTACTATCCTCTACATGTATTCAAGTGACAACAGATCTCTTTCATGCAGTTGATATGCCATATCAGCATCAAAACCATCCAGAAACCTCAGCATAGCTGAATCCACAGGAGGTTTGAGGTTAGCCAGAATAGCATTGTATACAACATTGAATCTTAAATAATAGTCTTGCACAGTTTCACCCACATTTCTTTTAATATTCTCATATTCAGAAAGAATTTGTTGTGGATTCCTTTTCACCTCCCACCGGTCTAAGAACTGTGTGTGTAAATCCTGTACAGTACGAATTGAGCCAGCTGGTAAAGCTCTGAACCACTTTATAACTTCACCTCCGAAGCTTTGGACAAACAACCTGGTAGCTACATTGTCTTCTTCTACTTCATGCAAGTCAAAAAATTCATTCATCTTGTCAACATGTTGTTGGGCTGTAATGCCCTGAGTGGCATCAAAGATAGCAATTTTACTCTGATAGTCAGCAGGCATAACATTGAGAACCTGAGGCAAAACCAAGGGCGCATACCAGGCATCCATGACTCTAGGTGGGTTTACAACAGGATTTGCAGGATTCGAAGGAGGTGTTGTTGGAGGAGAGGATAACTGGGAGTTGACTGAAGGGGATGCTGATGAATTCTGAGGGGGCAATGTTGCTCCTGATGATTCTGAAGGCTCAGGAATATAATTTGCAGTGATGGACTAAGGAGAATTCAAAATGTAGTCATCAATGGAGGAATTCGCTCTTTGAACTTCAATATCCACAAGGAATTCTGAATCTAAAACTGTGTCTTTGAGTGCAGTTTCAGACTTACTTCTAAACAAAGAGAGCTCAAAACTCTCTTCAAAAGAAATCTCTTCTACAAAAAATCACTCACTGGGCCAAGTATGGCACCTGGAAATAGGTGTAGGACTTAGTGATACCTCCTGTCTTCTGACTATTCTTGGGATAAGATTTGGATTTTAAAACACAGGGGGAGGGTTTGGATCAGGATTAGCCCTTGTATATCTTCTTGAAGCCATTGTGGTCAGCTTACTACTGTACAATATTTATATCAGCCTAAAAAACTCTGAAATATCATCTTCAAGACTTTACAAGAAAAATATTACTGGGGTGATAAATCTTCTATGCAAAAATTTTGTAAATTTCCCCAGTATGGTCGCCAGAGATGTTAGCACCCAATCTGAACCTCAGGCTGAAAAAGACAAATCAGGGTAACAACTAAACCACGCTCAGCCTTGTAGCTATCCCTACAAGGACGGGATAGGGCTCTCTCCATAGAATAGATATTCAATAACACAATAACGAACTAATTTTAGGCTAGGTATATAAATGGGAAAAGGAGTTTTGATGAATTACTAAAATTTCAGGGATGTATGGGACAAGAGGACAGTATGAACTGAGGAATTAAATCAAGGACACAGATTATTTCATGGGGCAAGATAGGCAGGAGATTTTAGCAATCAAGTTGAAGTAAGATGGAGTGGAAGGACTGTTGAGAAGCTGAAAAGGGCATAATAAATGAATCATTTTCAAACAGAAGAAAACACACAGAGTATGAATGATTCCCCAAGGTAGAGCATATAAGAATGGATCCTACCTTTCTGACTTGAAAACATTCAACTGGAAACGTTTGTGAATGAATGATGGAACATAACAATGTACATATGAAACATAAAGGAGATACATATGCTAAAACTCATACCACATGAATCTCATAAATCAGGGCTGCATCACTTTATTTAATTCCCTGCCAAACTATACAATGGAGCGCAGAGCTCACTGCCACACTATTCCCCTACTTCTGAGTTTTCAGACCTCAGATTTTTCAGCCCTTTACAAATGATTAGCATTTACAATAAATAGACAGATTTTGCAAGAATACAAATCGATGGGAAGAGGAGAAATCTCAACTGAAGATGGGAGGCCAAAAGCCAAAAATCTCTCAGTAAAGGGAGAACAGCATTACAATTATTCCACTTGAAATTTTGAGATATCCAATGAGGAGGCAAAACCCTGTAGCGTGGATCCTTTTGAATCATCACTGAATATCTGACTATTAAAATTTTGGTTCTCGGCCTCTGACGTTTCGCTTTCCATTAGCCCTTTGATGAAAACTGACTTTTTATTAAACTATCGTTGAAACAAAACTGCAAATTAAATTATGCTTTCGTGAAGGGAAGAATTTAATTTTAAATGGGAAAAGGGAAGGGAAATGGGCGGCGATACTATGAAAATCGCAATTGGAATCGGAGCAGGAGGGGATATATCATACAATAACATAATTTGCGATGCGGTTGGGGAGAAATATATATAACGAACAGTAGTCGCAATCGGGACCAGGGAGGGAGGCAGGCGGAGTGATAAACTTAAAACTTCCGATGCGATTGGGAAAGGGGGAATATGGTAAACCTTTGCATAAACAAAACAAATGAATTTTAAACTTTAACAAAGGAAAAAATGCATTTTGTAATGAATAGCGGAGGAACCGTATGGTGGGACCCAAGAGTTACAATCGCAATCAGAAATCGGAGCGGGGGAAATCGCAATCGCAATCGGGAATATGTGCGATGCGATCAATTGGAGGGGTAGTGCAATCGGAGGATCGGAGGGAATGGTGCGATCGGAGGAAAAGGAGTTAAGTTGTGATCGCGATGGTCGGAGTGTTGTGCAATGCGATCAGAGTATCGGGAGAGGAGTTGCGATTAATGGATCGGGGGGTGGTGCGATCAATTGGAATCGCTATATATTGCGATGCGATTAATCGCGTCACAAATAATTGCGATTGGCACTTCAATAAACTTGCGATTTGGAAAAGTATGCAATTACGATTAAATAAAGGGGAAGGGACTTTGGGTTATGTGGGATATGACATGAAATTTGTTATAAATTCTACGGGTATGGAAAGGGGAAGTGGTTATATGATGGGGGGTTATATATAATGGAAAATTTGACTTTATAATAAAGTTTCAAGGGTAATGGTGGGGAAGTGGTTAGCAAGAAATTGCATGTTTGTTAAAATGATTGTAATTCGAATTTATAATAGGAAAGGGGGAAAAAGGGGGGTTTTAAAGGGAAATATTAAAACTTTAATAACACAAAGTTCAAAGGGAAAAATGGGGAAATAGGGGGTATATGAGGGTATAAGGGATTTTACTTCACTTGGGCATAAAATTCAATCCAGAAGTCAGTTTTGAGAGTGCAGTATACCGTTGGAAAGCTCTTTCCGGGCTCTTTCTCATGGATCTACTTGGAAGATGCTCTGGTGCTGAACATGCTACAGAAAACTTCTCTGAAAGGAAGGGACATCACTTTATGGAGATAACAGCTTCTGATTTGTGGCTGAAAGGCAAAGTATCATGTTTTCACCTCAAAACACGGTTTTGAGGTGAAAATTACATCAAGATGAATAGAATGTTTCTTTTATCTTCCAGGTGTTGTAACTTTGAATTTATTGACATCCTCATGATCTTGCTGATATCATTGATACTTGACTCATTAATTTGACCATGGTGAGACCCTAGAAACTAATGAGACCCGTCCTATGACCTACTGACATGATTTTGAGAAAAAGTGACTAATGACTGAAGGCCATAGAGAGGAAAATCAGCAGGTTTCACATGAGGGAAAACTGATGAAAATTACTACCATCAATGAATCCATGACCTAACGAAATGGTGAAATTTATTCGGTATGAGACACCTAATATGCAAATGCAAAAGAGCATTTTTGATCACTGATGGCAGTATGACTAGACTGACACTAACACCTTCATATTGTAACCCAAGAATTATATCTTAAACCCTTTAATATTTACAGATAATAGAAATCTTCAAAGTGCCTTTAAATGATAAATGTGCATGAATCGGAGAAGGTGAAATGATAGTGAAAACCCATTAACAATATGTTGTAAATCACAAAAACTATTATCTCTAGTTTTAGAAGAAAATGGTTGTATGAAATGATTTCAGAATAAAGGAGTGCATTATTAAGGAAATTTACTCTAACTCACAAACATAAATTACACACCAGGAGCATCATTACTTTATTCCAACAGAAGACACATACATAATATGGAACACGAAGAACTCAACACATTCATCATTTGCTGGAAAATTCTTTGAAAAGTGATGGCGAGGTACCCCTCCGAGCTCACATTTTTCACTTTCCTGTGTATAAAATTTCACCTCCAATTTTCTCAATCCAATACAATTTCCCAATCTGGCAATTCAATATTTTGTTTCTGACAGAAAATTTAAATAAATAAATATAGACCCACAATCAACTTTAGTTCTAAGGTCAACAGAACAAATGAATCTTAGAAATACTCATTGCCACCAAATTTCATTCCCAATGCAAACATGAATAATTGACATCGCTCATATCGATTTTGACTTTAATTCCGACCACCACATCTAGCCCATAGCATATTTTGCGCTCACGCATAATACCAAGGGTTTATTTTTATTTAACCGATTGAACCCAATTCACATTACATGTGACTCCGGCCCTACAATCCATTCAACTCATATTAATTAATATGACCCCATAACTTCACATAATAGTTTAACTCCAAACTTCATATGATAACACTCGGACCCACGCACTTAACTTACCACTTCAATCGACGACTGCATACTTATCGCACTTCCTTTTGATGATCCAACGATCATCGTACAACCAAATCGCCCATATTTTAATTCTTCAAATTAACGGGATAAAATGCGTTAACAACCCAACAACTTGCTCATGTGAACATCGTTCGATCCTTGGATCAGTTCATCCAACAGCTATCGCACCTTTTAAGAACTGAACTTTAGCACGAAAATAAAATTCGAAATGGGTGGTAAAAGAATACCACTTAAGCCATGCGTCAATCGACAAAGGATATCACATTTTTTTCAAACATTTGTTTCATTTGTTTCATTTCTTCATAGTTCGGCTTCCTTCAAAATGCTACAAAGGGCTTGAAGACCATAAGCTTTCATGCTGCATTCGAACATATTAAAAGTCAGAGATTAACATGCTACATTCCTCATAAAAAGATTGAACCCTCATCGATTTCTCTATGTGGTGACCCTAACGCCAGAGTTTGTATCAATTCTTGTAAATCAAGCCCAACCCATTCAATTCAAACAACAATGTTTGAATACAAGATCAACATGCCAACGATCTAATACAGACATCGCTTATATTTCCCATTCACAAGGATAAAATGCATTGATGTTATGGAATTCTTCACGCAAACAATTCATCACCAAGAACATATACTCAAATGTTTCTCTACTGCTATAACTCAATAAAAATGAATCGATTCTATTAAATTCCATAAAGGAATAGGATTCGGTCCTCATATAATTTCAAGCAGGGTTCCATTTAATTAAATCTGCAATCCCAATTTCTCATTAATTACATTAACCCTCCAATGATATGTGGAGTCACCGTTCAAGTACCTACTGCAGAGTTCTATTCACATAATTAGTCACAAAGATTAAAACATTCTTCACACAGAATAAATCAAGTAGTGCACATCTCACAGAATTCAGAAATTAATCCTTCATATATATATATATATGTATGGCACCAAATACAAAAGGCTTTCTTGGTTCTCAGCCAGATCTTCAAATCACATGGCCTTTTCAGCTGCCTGTAGGCTTATAGAAACTCTGGTTTCTGTACCTACTCCAACTCTGTCTTTTCAGCTCTCCAGCTCTGATTCCTGCTTAATGCCTTTGGCTTAAATTTATACAGAATGATAATGAATCGATTGAGCTTCCTCAATGACTCAAAAAAACTCTTGGGTTTCTCAATTTAGCCTAATTCCCTAGATAAACTGAAACTGGCTCTTCACACTCCTAACTAATCGACTTCTCTCATGTCCTCCAATCATTTGGAGATATTTACAATTTTCTCTCTATATTTAATTTAAAACCACTCAAATATAAATAATTACATGAGAAAGAAAAAACATGAGACCCCCCTATGTCTATTAAATTACAAAGTATTTTATTGTGCCTAATGCCCCTGCATCAAAAAGGTTTATTAATATTGTAAAGACAAAGTACAAAATTTCCAAAAAATTTGAGGCCCAAAGTCCGAAACCTTATTTCTCTCTTGAAAAAGTCTTAAAAACATTATTATAAAATGGACAACTATGGAACTGTCAACTTCCAAAACTGTTTTCTTCGATCATTACAATAAAAAGTACAAAACTAAAAATTCTTCAGTAAAATAAATTACATTAAATATGAAGTAACATTTGATCATGAGGTGGAAACAACCTCAGATCCTGGAATGGAAGAAATTCCTGCTTCCACATCATTATCTTGTAGATACATCCATTCCTTTCATTTTCTCCACAATTCTACATTCAAGATAAAAAAAGCCATTATGAAATATGTGATCTGAGGAGGTCTTTATATCCTGTATTTCCTCCCCCCCAATCTTCATGTGAAGGAAACCAAGATAGCAGTCTTTTCACATGTATTTCCAACTTTACTCTTTGCCTCTACCAACAATGTTTCATATGTCTCCCAAGGGAGAATATTTCCTTGTTGATTCCAACAAGATGGAAAATCAGCCCTGGTTCTTTTATCAAATAACACATTAAATCTTACCACTGATTCTTTGACATCCTTCAACTTTTCATTTGTAGTCTTCTTGTATGAATTCTTCATGGTCATCTTGTTATAATTGAGCACACATCGATTCCTATGTTCAATTCTGAAATCCTTCGGTTCTTGTGCAGTTTTGGAATTAATAAATCAATCAACCTCTTGCCATACGAGGCCCAATTTTGAAATTTCTCTTTGTTTGAAACAATGAAATTTTCCAGGTCTCTCACAATACTCTTTTTGTCCCAAAAAAAAATCAATAAATCCCATGTGTTCTTGAAAACATCAATGATGTCATTCCAAATAATTTCCCTAGCTTGTATAACGGACATATTTCCCTTCACTTTCTGTTTCATTCTTTGATCTCCTGATAGGCATTCTGACAGTCGTGCTTATACTTTTCTGCATTCTCCTTGGTCATGTGTAACTCATTCTCTGTAACATTAAGTACTTATAAGCACCTTCCAAGCCCCTCTAAGATTTCTTTAAATCAATTTCTGTCAATCTTAACTCAGTTGAGACTTGAGTTAATTGTGTCTCAATGTCTTCTGAATTTGATGGAATAACCACTGTACAAACATCATAATCGATAGTATTTATGTAACATTTCACCTATATCTTTCAACTTAGTTATTTCTTCATCTTTGGCCAGCAGAGCTTGCAACAACTGCTCTTTCTCTGTCCCCACTTGGGATACTTTAGTAGCCATAGGATGCTCACCTATTGAAAGCTTAAGCTTCTTCTTCAAACTCCGAATTTCAGATTTAGCAGACTGCAACAATTTCTGAATTTCTGAACTACCTTCAGGATCAACACCAATTTTAAAAATTATTTTCTTCTATTCCTCATTTTGTGTGGAATAAGCTCTTGAGTTATCTTTTTCCAACTTCAATTGTTTGATCACTTTTCTCAACATGTTTTCAGTTTTGGTGGAAACTGAAGTAGGCTTATTCAATTCATTAAAGATTAACTGTCATATTTTCATATGCAAGTTAATCTTATTAGGAAGATGGATTTTCTTAACATCCACTGTCAAAATAACAATTCTGAAAGAGGTAGTAGAGTTGAAGGATGGGAGGAATCTATCCTCAATTGATCTTTTAATAATTCCATGGTTGTCAATAATCTGGTTTTCTCAAGGTAAATTTGAGTTGTCAAAATAACAATTCTGAAAGAGGTAGTAGAGTTACATTCATAGCTGAAGGATGGGAGGAATCTATCCTCAGTTGATCTTTTAATAAGTCCATGGTTTTCAATAATCTAGTTTTCTCAAGGTAAATTTGAGCCTATGACTGAGCCTCAATGTTATCTCTTGTTTTCTTGTTCCCTTCTTCAATTTCACTTCCAATTATTGATAAACTCATCAAATGGTTATTGATAGCACTCTCCAAATAAGTGGGAATATCCAAACAAATCTAGGCTTCATCATTAAAGCAAACATTCCCAGAATTTAATTATATACCACCATAACATCTTCTCTCCCTAGGATTTTGGAAAAAAATTGGAGAACTGGCCCTACTTCTTCAGCAAAGGAATGTAAAGGAAAAAAATTTGACTCTAAGGAGAAATTTTACTTTTTAGGCATGAGATAAAATACAGTTTGGGTAAACTCAGGCCTTGACAATTCCTAAAAATATGTAGAGAGGGATTCTTCAGTAAACCTCACATATGACTCTGCAGAGGGGTCACCAAATGATTGCTTTATCAAATGATCTGACACTTGGAAGACATTTTTCCCTAATTGATTCATGACAAATCATTTTTGAGGGTACATGACAGAAACCAACCAATGGATAAACTCTGGAAATAGGTAGGTCTATGGAACAAACACTGACATGACTCTAGACTTAATAAAATCAGAGTAAATTGGGAATTTTTATTAGTTCATGATGACATGTTGATAAAATAGAGGGTGATATACTGTGAAGACAGTATCTACAATTTATGTTTCTTTATCCATTAATGAGATGTGAGAGGAAGACCCAGCAATAACAAGTTTCTTTAACATTTTAGATAAGTTTCAAGAATAGTCGCACGCGTTACCTGGTTATGTCGAGATGACTGACTTCTAACTTGGAATATGTTATGAAAATTGAAGAGCTTTAGCTATTCTAGAGGTAGACGTGGGCACAATTTGGACAAACATCTCTTTTATAGGCGAAAGAAATGAGTGGGTAGGAAAAAATCGTACGAGAGTGTAATGAATGGTGGAATTATTGACAAGACTATTGGAGGTGATGTGGAAGATGATGTGGAAGAAATATTTTTCTCACTTGCTGGCATCGTGGGGCCTGTCGACTGTCATCACTATGGGGGGACTCCGTAGTACAGAATCAATCACAGAGCAGTGCCCCCACAGTTGAGCTGGGTCGCTCATTCTGGTCAACTGGCAGGGGTCAAGTATTCCACCAGAGGAACCCTGATAGTTAACCTCTGGTCATGTTGTGATCCCTCTCATGCTTCATCACAGGAAGACTTTTCCCATTGGTGGTATCCATGATATCACTTGCTTGTATTTTAACACAATGCGCCAAACATGGTCCCACTATATTACACATTAACTCCAACCACCACTTAGTACTTCTTATTTTAATTCTTTTTATTTTATGCATGTATATATATATATATATATATATATATATATATATATATATATATATATATATATATATATATATATATATATATATATATATATATATATATATATATATATATATATATATATATATATATGTTATGAATCTCTCTCATATTAAGACCAGCATAGGAAGACTTTTACATTGGTGGTATCCATGATATCACTTGCTTGTATTTTAACTGTCATGAAAGCATGGATACACTATATTACACATTAACTCAACCACCACTTAGTACTTCTTATTTTAATTCTTTTTATTTTATATATATATATATATATATATATATATATATATATATATATATATATATATATATATATATATATATATATATATAATTTCTTTGAAATACATAAACTCATATATACAACATATAATAAATTTAAAACAAGCCCCACAATGCTCATGGGAGAAAGTGTGCAAGAGTATATTGGAAGAGAGATTCATAGTGTTGAAGAATATGGCTTAAGGATTTTTGAATGAGTAAGCAAAGGAAGGGAACTCCTGTAAATTAGATTGGATTCAAAAATATGGGTAAGAAATCATCTATCAATAATGTACATGGATCTATGTGTATATGCATGTCATGGTATGTAGAGCATGCCTAAAGGCACCTTGAGTACCTTTTATGATGCAAAGCATGAATCAATGGAGATGATTGGAATATTGATATGAGTATGGAGTAGGAGGAATGCCTGCTAATAGGAAGGTCAAGTTATGGAGTGTTGACCCTATTTAAAGAATTATGTTTATTAGAGATGATGATATCCGTGGATAAAGTTGGTACAAGTACTCACAAGTAATCTAGGCTTATTGTTGTGTCCTTCGTTTTTGGACAACTTTAACAAATTTTTGGCCAGAAAAGAATTGCGGAAATTATCAACGAGAGCAGGAAAAGTAAATGGAAAAACATGTCAAAAGTCGAGAATAGAAAGGAGAGAAAATGGTTATATCGAGAATTTCCAAAGCTGCGGAAGAAGGATCTAAGTTTTAGTTTTGAAAGGATCAAAGTGGAAGCAGACCAAGCAACTATAGTTTTTTCAAAGGGATCAAGTTAATCAAGTGAACGACATCAAGACAAAGAATAAAATATATAAAAATATCCTAGATTGAGCCGAGTGCAGAGAATAAAGAGGGTTCTATGTCGACATGTTGTTGGAATGAGATATGAATCTTTGTGCATGTATTGATATTTTATTCTAGAGTTGATCTGTTCTATTTATATATTCTTGAGTAGATATTACACAATTTTGTACATCTGTATTGTAATGTTTCAAATTTTAATCTAATATAATGGGGATGTTGTGGGGCTATATATGTGTATATTGTAAATGGATTCTATTATGTTTTGAGTCTCCCTTTAAAAATTTTATTGATTTTTGCAGAAGTAATTTTATGTTTAGATGTGTATTGTGCATGAGACTATTTGGGTTTTCTGTGTAATCAATCGTCTTATGAATGATGTATGCAAATAATATGGATACTGACACTACCTAAACTGTTAGTTACCTATAATATTAGTGTAGCCTCCTTATTTCTGTTGTTAGTGTAGCCCCATATTGTTATTGGTTTTCCCATGTGGCCCCCATATTGTTATTTTTGTTTCCCATAGAAGCCCACTATTGTTATTGTTTTACCCTTAAATTATTATTTGTATGTAGGCTCTGATTATATAGTGACCCCTTAGACTCCTATATACACAAAGGAGGTATTGTCATTCATATCATCCAAAAAAAATTCATTTATGTGATGTAAAGGAGGTTTCCCCCTCGAAGAGGCTAATTTTCAAGTCATTGATCTAACTTTTCTTATGTTTTTTTATATGGTTGCATAACATTTGGTATCAGAGCTTTGGATTTTTGGGTTTATATGCTTCAAAAAAATCATCTTGGAATTTTCGCAATAATTTTTTTCTACGAAGCTTCAAAATCTTAAATTTCAACCATGTGGAGGCGAAATCATGCTCAAATTCATGTAGAAATTTCAGCTCTTGGTTCGCTATATTTTCTGAGATATGGTCTGAATAAGTTAGGGTTTCTACATGCTCCAGAATTCAATCTCAAACATGTGACCTAGGGAAAATAATCAAAACTTTATTTTCAAGAATTGGATTTGAATTACGTAAAAAGTGACTGAAATTGCACATACTGTAGATTTTATTAAATCCATTTCATGGTTGAAGGTTGAAACAATGACACGTGGAATCCCATAAAATTTCTCTCTATTGAACCAGTATATAATCAAGACACCATGGGAGATTTGACACAAATTTATATAGAAGAGTCTAATCTTGGTCTAAGCATTGGAAAGAAAACTCATAGTGAATCTACATAACGTATTTTTAGACCTTGGGAGGCTGGAATTTCATAGATACAATAGTTTCAATATCAAGATCCAAAAATAAAGAAGAAAAAACTGTGTAGTTGTTTAAAATTCGCATAATTTTTATTTGAAAATAAATCTGAAGTAATTCAAAGGGCATAGTAAAACATAGATATAATTGTTCATTCCAATATGTGTCGAACTAAAAAAATGGATACTTCTATTAAGAAACCAGAAATCTCTACTATGACACATGAAGAAGAGGAAGAAATGCAACATGATATATCAAGATTACGCGACCAAGTGCAACAAATTTCTCTCTCGCATAGAGTAACAAAAAATGAAATGGAAGCTAAGATGGATGGTTTAAAAGAAGAAATGGAAGGTTTAAAAGCATGCATGGAAGCTAATATGGATGGTTTGAAGAATGGTTTAAAAGAAAACATCGAAGATTTGAAGGAAGGTTTGAAAATTTTGCTACAAGAAATGCTTCCTAATGACAAAAAGGTATTCCATGAAACTCATGATGAGAACAAAAGGAATGTTAATCATGATTTTAAAGACTCTAACTTTGGATTGAAGATCAACCACATTCCAAAGATAGAAATGAGTAAGTTTGATGGCAAAGAGATGGTAACATGGATACTATAGAGGGAGCAATATTTTGATCTACATGATGTGCAACACACACAAAAGATACACATTGCATCTTTATATTTAGAACCCAATCAGTTTGTATGGTATCAATGGATTTTTTATCGCTAACCACTTGTCACTTGGTCATTTTTTACGGAGGAAATAATAACACATTATGATGATACAAACATAGAGTCCTTCTTTAGCCAATTGATAAATCTCAAACAAAAGGGTTTAATGGTGGAGCACATTGAGGACTTCCAAATATTGAATATCAGGGTAATTTATATTCTAGATGAGCATATGATTGATGTCTTCATAGGGAATTTTAAGGATAACATCCAACATGAGGTTCGCCTTTGGGAACCTTTTTCATTGGAGAAGGAATTCAAGGTGGCAAGAAAAGTTGAAATAAAAAATATGGCAACAAGGAAGTCTATCACTTACAACTATAAATATGGAAGTATTGATGCTCCTATTCTTCCAAAACCTACAGTGTTGACACCACAAAAATTGGAGGAAAAAATATAATAAGGGTTGTGTTAGGGTTGGGATAGAAAATACACTAAAGGTCATACTGTGATGAGAAGAAATTATTTTACATAGATTGTGAAGAGGAGGGAGAAAAGGAACAAGATGTGTTAAAATAAGATGATGTACACTAATAACCAACACCAGATAAAGAAGAAACTAATATGGCCATATATTGTAATGAATTGGAGAGAATTACCACTCCTCAAACTCTCAATATAGAAGGATATATCAAGAATAAAAAGGTAATAGTGTTGATTGATTTGGGTGGTACCCATAATTTTATTCATTGTAAGATATTCAAGGAATTGAACTTATTTCTATATCCAACACCAAAGTTTCAAGTGATGGTTGCAAATGGAGGAAATATAAATTTCTTTGGAAAGTGCCATAATATCAAGCCAACCATGGTGGAATATGTATTGAATAGTAAAATTCTTTTCATTCCAATTGGTGGTGTTGATGTTGTACTAGGATTCTAAAGGATACAATCTTTGGGACGCTAGCTTTTAATTTCAAGAACTATTCTTGATTTTCTTTTGGGAAGGAAAGGAAATTTAATTAAGGGGTATCAAATGGAAACTAGGGAAGATAATTACCTCTAATGACATGCTAATGCTTTTGAATAAAGAACAAAGGAGAGTAATTGCATAATTTTTATCACTATCGGTTCAAACATCGAAATCATCTATTTATCCATATCTCCAAAAATTATTGGACAATAATTCCAAGGTATTTGAGACTCCCAAAGGAATCTCACCTATTTGTGGTTATGATCATGCTATTCACTTGACTCTAGGAATTTTTCCTCCAAACATCATGCCTTAAAAATATCCCTATGCCCAAAAGAGTGAAATTGAATATATGGTTGCGGAAATGCCAGAGGTCAATATAATTTTTTAGGTTGCTATATTACTAGTATAGTCCCTTAGTGTTGTTATTGTAACCCCCTTATTTTTATTTTTGTACCCCTGTAACCCCAATATTATTATTATTGTGCCCTTACATTATTATTGTTATGTCGGCTAGGATTATATTGTGACCCTGTGGACTCCTATATATAGAAGGAGGTTTTGTCATTTCTATCGTCCAAGAATTTTTCATTTATGTAATTTAGAGGAGGTTTCCCCCTCACAGTGGCTTATTTCTAAGGTGTTGATCTCTCTTTTCTTCTATTTTGGGAGTTGGTTTCATAACATTTGGTATCAGAGCTTTGGATTTTAGGGTTTCGCTGCTCCGAATAGGTCATCGTGGCATTTTCGTTATAATGTTTTTTCTACGAAGGTTCAGAAGCTTAAATTTTTATCACATGAAGCTGAAATCCTGAGGAACTTCGTGTATAAATTTCAGATCTCGTTTCATAATATTTTCAGAGATATGATCTGTGGAAGTTAGGGTTTTTTTAGGCTTCCAAATTTCATCTCAAAGAGGTGACCATGGGAAAATCATCATAACTCTCTCTCTGAGCATCAGATTAGAATTCTGTAAAAAGTGTTTGGAATTACACAGAATTTAGTTTCTAGTGTATCAATTTCATAGCTAAAGGAGGAAACAGTGACATGCGGCACGTCATACAAGTTCAGTCTACTGAACCAGTCCATAATTAGGTCATTGTGGGAGATTGGGCATAACTTTGCCTTGAAGAATCCAAATTAGGTCAAATATATGACATTCGAAAGAAGATTCAGAGGGCTACTATAGGGCTGAATTTCAGATATTTAAGATCTGAAATAATAGAGATAATTCAGTTTCAATATAGAGCTCCTCAAAAGAAAAAATAAAAAGTTGTGTATTTGTTTTTCGAATTGCGTAAGTCTTGTGTGAAAAATCATTTTGAATTGATTCCAATGGCATATTGTAGAATATTTATCTGTATTGGGTTCTAAAATTCCCCCTAAAAATAATTCAACACCCATTAATCCTTCAGAAGACTCTACTGTGACTCATTAATATGAAGAAGTGCAACATGACATATCAAAATTACAAGTGCAAGTGCACCAAATTTCACTCTCGCAAAGAGCAACAAAAAATGAAATGGAAGTTTTGAAGAAAGGTGTGGAAGCTAAGATGGACAGTTTAAAGAAAGTAATGGAAGATAAGATGGATGACATGGAAGTTGGCACGAAATCTAAGATGGATGACATGGAAGAAAAAATGAAACACAATATGGAAAACATGAAGAATGATCTAAAAGAAGACATGAAAGGTTTGACAAAGTTTATACAAGAAATGTTTCCTAATGGTGAAAATATAGTAGACGAAACTCATGATTAGAAAAAAATAAATGTTAATTGTGATTTCATAAACTCTAATGTTGGATGGAAGAATCACCATATTCCAAAGATGGATATGAGGAAGTTTGATGGCAAGGATCCTGTAACATGGATACTACAGATGGAGCAATATTTTGATTTCAATAATGTGAAAAACACACAAAATTTATGCATTGCAACTTTACATTTAGAAGAAATATACATTTGTATGGTATCGATGGCTTTTCTCTCATAAAAAAATTGTCACTTGGTCAATTTTTATAGAGGAAATGGTAGCACATTATGAGGATACAAATAGAAGCACCTTCTTTATCCAATTGATAAATCTCAAACAAAAGGGTTCAGTGGTGGAGCACATTGAGGACTTCCAAAAATTGAATATAAGTGTAACTGATATTCCAGAGGAACACAGGATTGATGTCTTCATATGGACTTTAAAGGATAACATCCAAGATGAAGTTCGCCTTTGGGAACCTGGTTCATTGGAGAAGGCATTTAGGTTGGCAAGAAAAAATGAATGTAAAATTATGGCGACAAGGAAGCCTACCATTCACATCTATAAAGATGGAAGTGTTGCTACTCCTAGACTTCCACAACCTACAAGGTTGACACCACAAAAATTGGAATAAAAAAGAGAAAAATGGCTTTGCTACATTTGTGATAACAAATACACTAAAGGTCATAAGTGTGTTAAGAAGAAATTATTTTACATAGATTGTGAAGAGGAGGAAGAAAATGAACAAGAAACTTCAAAGAAGAGGATATACACAAGGAACCAACCCTAGAAGAAGAAGAAATGAGTCTGAGTGTATTGTGTAACGCATTGGCAATAATTACCACTCCTCAAACTCTTAAGATAGAAGGACATATACAGAAGAAAAAGGTAATAGTGTTGATTTATTTGAGTAGTACCGATAATTTTATTCATTTTAAGGTAGCCAAGGAATTGAATTTTTTCCTATACCCAGCACCAAAATGTCAAATGATAGTTGCAAATGGAGGAACTATAAATTTCTCTGGAAAATTCCATAATATCAAGCTAACCATGGGGGAATATATATTGAATAGTCTAATTTTTTCCATTCCAATGGGAGGTGTTGATGTTGTACTAGGAGTACAATGGTTACAATCTTTGAGGATAATATCTTTTAATTTTCAAGAACTTTTCTTGATTTTTTTTCAAAAGGAAAGGAAATCGAATTACGGGTTATTGTAGGGAAGCCGGGAAAGATAATAAGCTCTAATGTCATGACAAAGCTTCTGAAGAAAGAACAACGAGGCATAATTGTACAATTATGCTCACTGGAAGTTCCAACATCAAAATCATCTATTTCTCTAGATCTCCAAAAAGTCTTGCTCAATCATTCCAAGGTGTTTGAAACTCCCAAAAGACTCCCACCTATTCATGATCATGATTATGCTATTCATTTGATTCCAGGAAGTGTTCCTCCAAACATCAGGCCTTACAAATATCCTTATGTCCAAAAGAGCGAAATTGAACGTGTGATTGCAAAAATGTTAGAGGCTGGTATAATTCAACCTAGTCAAAGTTCCTTCTCTACTCCAGTACTATTGGTGCACAAGAAGGATGGATCATGGCGCATGTGTCCGGATTATAGGGAGATGAATAAGCTCACTATTAAAGATAAATTTCCCATTCCTGTGATTGATGAATTATTGGATGAATTACATGGAGAAATTTATTTTACCAAGTTGGATCTTTGTTTAGGATATCATTAAATTAGAATGAAGACTGAAGATATTCTGAAAACAACATTTCGAGCTCATGAGGGTCATTATGAATTTTTGTTCATGCCTTTTTGTCTTACCAATGAACCTTCTACATTTCAAGGGTTGATGAATTCCATTTTCAAACCCTTCCTTAGAAAATTTGTGCTAGTATTTTTTGATGACATATTAATCTACAGAAAGTCTTGGAAGGATCATGTTCAACATGTTGACAGGGTGCTCAAACTATTGGAGGAGAAACAATTATATACAAAAACATCCAAATGTTTCTTTGGAGTACAAGAGGTGGAATATCTGGGTCATATTGTATCTCACAAGGGCGTTAAGGTACACCCTAACAAAATTAAATCCATTAAGGAATGGAAATTCCCCACCACCATAAAACTGTTGCGAGGATTTCTCGGGTTAATAAGGTATTATCGCAAGTTTATTCGGAATTATGGGAGAATAGCAGCACCTCTAACAACATTATTGAAGAAAGATACATTTTCATGCACTCCTGAAGCAACTAAGTCCTTTAAACATATTAAAGAGTGTGATGCCTCAGGAAATGGAATTGGTGTTGTTTTAATGAAGAAATATACATTTTCATGGACTCCTGAAGCAACTAAGGCCTTTGAACATATTAAAGAGGCAGTGTGCCTAACACCGGTCTTAGCTACACCAGACTTCACAAAAACCTTTATTGTGGAGTGTGATGCCCTATGAAATTGAATTGGTGTTTGTGCTAGTAACTTTTGATGACATATTAAGCTACAATAGGTCTTGGGAGGATCATGTTCAACATGTTGACAGGGTGCTCAAACTATTGGAGGAGAAACAATTATATACAAAAACATCCAAATGTTTCTTTGGAGTACAAGAGGTGGAATATCTGGGTCATATTGTATCTCATGAGGGCGTTAAGGTACACCCTAAAAAAATTAAAGCCATTAAGGAATGGATAGTCCCCACAACCATAAAACTGTTGCGAGGATTTCTCGAGTTAACAAGGTATTATCGCAAGTTTTTTAGGAATTATGGGAGAATAGTAGCACCTCTAAGAACACTATTGAAGAAAGATACATTTTCATGGACTCCTGAAGAAACTAAGGCTTTTGAACATATTAAAGAGGCAATGTGCCTAACACCGGTCTTAGCTATGCCAGACTTCACAAAAACCTTTATTGTGGAGTGTGATGCCTCAGGAAATGGAATTGGTGTTGTTTTAATGCAAAAAGGAAGACCCATTTCTTTTGAAAGTCTTCCAATCAAAGGAAATTATTTACAGAAAGCTATTTATGAGAAGTAAATGTTGGAAATACTACATGCACTAAATAAATGGTGACCTTACCTAATGGGAAGACACTTCAAGGTAAAACCTGATCATGATAGTCTTAAACACTTTTTAGAACAAAGACTATCTTCAGAAAAGCAGCAAAAATGGGTCACAAAGATGTTGGGTTATGACTTTGAAATCATCTACAAAATAGGGAAGCTAAATGTTGTTGCATATGAACTCTCAAGAAAGGATGAAGAGGTGGAAGCATTGCTTTGTGCCATTTATATTATCCAACTAGTTTGGATAATCAAATCAAGGGATGAATGGAAGAAGGACAAAGAAGTGTGGACCCTCATTCAAAATTTGTAGCAAGATCCTAGTACATCTGATATGTTTAGTTGGAAAAATGATTCGTTATGGTATAAATATTTCTTATATATTTGTAACAATTTCCTACCAAAAAAAAATATTTTTTTGGAATTGCACACTTCTCCTTTAGGAGGACACTCGAGATTTTTAAAAACTTACCATAGGGTGAAGAAAGAATTTTTTTGGGATGGCCTTAAATTTGACATTCAAAATTTTTTGGCGGAATGTTTAGTTTTCTAGCAAATTAAAGTTGAGACAATTAAGACTCCAGTCTTCTACAACCTTTATCCATTCCATGTCAATGTTGGGAGGGGATTCAATGGATTTTATCAAAGGTTTACCTAAGTCTGAATGTCATCATGGTGGTAGTTGAGATACTTACCAAGTATTCACACTTTTGTGCATTATCTCATGCATTTAAAGCAAGTACAATTGCTACTACATTTATGGAAACAATTCAAAAGCTACATGGAAACCCAAAGATTATTGTAAGTGACAGAGATCCCATTTTTACTGGAAATTTTTGGATGGAATTATTTTCTTGTTTGGGTACTCAACTATCTCATAGCTCATCTTATCATCCTCAATCCGATGGCCAAAATGAGATAATGAATAAATGTTTGGAAGGACATCTGCATTGTTTTATATCTGATAAGTAAACACAAGGGGTCAACTGGTTATCTCTCGCTGAATGGTGGTATAACACTTCCTTCCATACTACAGCAAAAATGACCCCATTTATGACACTTTATGGATATCATCCACCATCCATCACATCATCTTTAAGAGAAAATTCTAAGGTTAGAGTAGTGGAAGATCACATTGAGCATCAACAAGAAGTTCTCCAACTCTCAAACGATAACCTAAATTTGGCAAAAAATCGAATGAAACAGCAGGCATATCAACATTGCAACGAGAGACGTTTTGATGCACGAGATTGGGTATTTTTACGGCTACAACCATACAAACAAATGTCCCTCAAACAAGCTAATAAGGATAATAAATTATCGTCAAAGTATTATGGTCCTTACAAGGTGTTCCAAAATATTGGTACTATGGCATACAAATTGGAGCTTACTGCTTCTTCACGAGTGCATCCAGTTTTCCATGTTTCAGGCTTAAAGAAGGTTATAGGTAACAAACTTCCAGTTCAAACAATATTTCCAGAACTTGATGAGTTAGGAAAAATCATATTGGAACCTGAAGAAATCACGGAAACAAGAACTCGACAGCTACGAAATCGATCAATTTTAGAGTATCTCATCAAGTGGAAGAACTTACCCACTGAAGATTCTAAATGGGAGGATGAGAATTTTGTACAGAAGCATCCAGAGCTACTAAAGCATTGAGGACAACACTTTTTTGGATAGGGGCATGTTAGGTCCCTATATTACTAATATAGTCCCTTATTTTTGTTAGTGTAACCCCCTTATTGTTATTATTGTACCCCTGTAACCCCAATATTGTTATTATTATACCCTTGTAACCCCAATATTTTTATTATTGTGCCCTTACATTATTATTGTTAGGCCGGCTAGGATTATATTGTGACCCCATGGACTCCTATATATAAAAGGAGGTTTTGTCATTTGTATCATCCCAGAATTGTTCATTTATGTAAAGTAAAGGAGGCTGCCCCCTCGAAGTGGCTTATTTCTAAGGCATTGATCTCTCCTTTCTTCTATTTTGGGAGCTGGTTTCATAACATAATTCAACCTAGTCAAACTTCTTTCTCTTCTCTAGTAGTATTGGTGCACAACAAGGATGGATAATGTCGTATGTGTTCGGATTATAGGGAGCACAACAATATAATTATTAAACAGAAATTTTCCATTCATGTCATTAATGAATTGTTGGATGAATTACATGGAGAAATTTCCTTCACCAAGATAGATCTTCATTCAGGATATCATCAAATTAGAATGATGGCTCAAGACATTCCAAAAACACCATTCCAAACTCATGAAGGTCATTATGAATTTTTTGCCATGCCTTTTGGACTTCCTAATGCACCTTCTACATTTTAATGTTTGATTAACTATATTTTAAAACCACTCCGTATAAAATTTGTGTTAGTATTTTTTGATGATATACTAACCTACAAAAATTCTTGGAAGGATCATGTTCAACATGTTGACACAGTGCTCAAACTATTGGAGGAGAAACAATTATATGCAAAAACCTCCAAATGTTTATTTGGAGTATAGGAGGTGGATTATTTGGGTCATATTTTATCTCATGAGGGTGTTAAGGTAGACCCTAACAAAATTAAATCCATTAAGGAATGAAAAATCCCAACAATCCTAAAGCATATTTGATGATTTCTTAGGTGTATAGAGAATTATCACAAGTTTGTTCAGAATTATGGAAGAATATCATCACCTCTAACAACATTGCTAAATAAAGATGCATTTTCTTGGACTGTAGAAGCAAATAAGGCCTTTGGACACCTTAAAGAGGCAACATACTAAGCACCGGTCTTAGCTAAACCAGAGTTCACAAAAAAAATTATTGTGGAATGTAATTCCTCAAGAAATGGAATTGGTGTTGTTTTAATGCAAAAAGAAATACATATTTATTTTGAAAGTTGTCCAATCAATGGAAAGTATTTACAAAAACTAATTTATGAGAAGGAAATGTTGGCAGTACCACATGCACTAAAGAAATGGCAACCTTACCTAATGGGAAGACACTTCAAGGTAAAAATAGATCATGATAGTCTTAAATACAATTTGGAACAAAAATTATCTTTAGAAGAGTATAAAATATGGACCATAAATATGCTGAAATTCAACAAGAAAATGCAACACATACTAGTGTGGGATTTCAGTCACACATGTGTGAGGAATTCAGTGACACATTAGTGTTAATGTGGGCATCCAATTTTTAAATAAAATGGAAAATAAATTGTAATATTATCTCATAAAAATTTGTAATAGCTAACTAAGTGTGATAGACTTAGTTAGCTGCAGAATTTCGAGTTGAGGGTCAAAGGTGAGGCATGTAGAGTGATTCTATTATTTACAGGGTCCAGTTACAGCTGTAGCACTAGTGTGATGTGCATGAAATTAGTTAACTCAAATTAATTGAGCTAAAATAACTTTAAATAGTTCTAACTAAATGATGGGATAGTGGAATATCAAGTGAATTAAAATATATTTTATTCAGAAGTAGTGATCTACCAAGTAACTGATGATACATTATTAATAGATTCATGTATGTCAATTCTAATGACGACCCAGTTGAGACAAAGGTTAAAGGTAAGTAAACTATCAGTTGTATTATTAGCGAATTGCCCGAGCGCAATTATAAAGCCACAATATGCCCATGATGGATTGTGCAGTCAAGGAAGGTTGGAATTCCTATTTAATAGGAAATATTTTGCCTTGGGATTGTGTGAGCAAGGTAGGTTGAAGGTGGGTAGGAAATTGGCTATGTATTGGTCCAATTTTTCCTAGATCAGTGTGAGACAATTGGTAGAGTGTATGAGGTTCTTGTGAGCACACATGAATTGTATTGTTTCATGATTCCTTGGTTGATTATACAATAAAAATGGAGGGGTTTTGAGCAGTTGATTTCCCCGGGAAAATCTTGTGTTGTGCGATTTATTTACTTCTTTCTCTTACTTTCATGTGATTGAGTGATCGCGATTTATATTCTACAAATATTGTAGAATGATTCTATATCTTTTTTTAATACATTGCATGATTGGATTGAATCCATTGGTGTAATTTATAAAAAATATGTTGAGTTGACTTTGAAATCATCTACAACAAAGGGAAGCAAAATGTTGTTTCAAATGCACTCTCAAGAAAGGACGAGGATGTGGAAGAATTTCTATGTGTCATTTCTATTATCCAACCTGATTGGATAACTGAAAGAAGGGATGAATGGAATTATAAAGAAGAGGCATGGACACTCATTCAAAAGTTGCAACAAGATCCTAGTATAGTTGATACATTTATTTGGAAAAATGATTCATTATGGTAGAAATATCACTTATATCTCTGTAAAAATTCCCAACTCAACAAAATATTATTTTGGAATTGCACACATCCCCCTTAGAAGGGTAGTCAAGATTTTTAAGGACTTACCATAGGGTTAAGAAGGAATTTTTTTTGGGATGGCCTTTAATCTGATATTTAGAATTTTGTGGCAGAATGTTTGTTTTTCCAACAGAATAAAGTTGATAAGCTATTTTTAGCCTCGCGGAATTTAAAAATACTTTCTTTCTTTCTTTCTTTCACTCTTTCAGTTCATCTCAAGGGCACAATTAAAATACCTTGACCAATATGACATAAAATTTTATACAAGATGACACAAATTCTGTCAGACACTTACGGTTGACTGGCCTAAATTATGTGTATGGCTAATCTTTGAGATTTCCATGAACCGACTAAACTTTAAAAACCACTCAAGTGGCCATGTAAATGACATGGCATATGGGTCGCGTACTACCAAGTACTCAATACATTTTTTCGTTTCTTTCACAAGTGCCAGGTGGACCTTTAAACCATCTATTATCTCATTCCATATACCAAGGTGCCTAGTCAAGGTTTGTCAACGAGATACAATTTTAACGCTAGAGGGTACAACGAGGAGTGACCCACTCATATGTAACCCCAAACCTAAAGTTTAGTCCAACCAGTATATCTTGGTATGATTACATCACCATGTAAAGTTGAATGAATGAATGATATTTTAACGTCAACGAGACTAAAAATAGTTTATGGGACTACCAGCTTCCTTGAAAAAATAAATGAATAATCCATGTAAGATAGTTAAATTTGTCATGCGAGTTTTATAATGCCTTTTAAGTTCACTCCATTGCCATAAGACACATTGTTGCTATTAATTTCTTTTTTAAAACACTAAATTTATTGGAATAAAAGTTATAGTTTAACTGGTAGGAAATTACACCCTCACATAATTCCCATTTAGAAAAACAAAAACATAAAAGAATTGACGCCAAAATTCAACCTTCAATGATATTGGAGAATTTTCAAGACCAATGCTACTAGTATTTTGAGTTTCCAATGGTGGGATTTTCTAATGTACGTTCCTCCTCAATTTTATGCATAGATGAACATGCTCAAGCCACTGTTGTAAGAGTAGGTTTTAAAAAATAAAATTAAGAATACGGGCATCCCTCTCCATGTCATTTTTTTGGGTTTCTTTGGAGTCGGACGAAACCCATAATCAAGGTCAGCAGTGGGTGTGTCTGTGGAGAAGAATCATAAGGAAAATGTCTACCTTTGACCCATCTTGGAAATGGTTGAACTTTGAGCAATATTGAAGTTGCAACTGCAGTTTAAGTTAGTTATTTTCGACTTTCTAATTTATGAACCATATTCACACTATTTTTTGTTTAAACAAGTGATAACGACTTCATATCTTTTAAACATTTTAATACTAATTTGTTTTAATTTGTACGTAGCTTTTGGATTTTTTATTTTAAACTTTGATATAGAAAGAATATTAATCTTTCTGTAAAATTGATTTAAATAAATAATCCTTTTTTTAATCATAAATCTTTTGGAAAATCACATAATCAATTGAGAAACACGACGTGTTTCTATCTACTTAGTGTAGTTCATCATCAGGAGAATGGTGATTGTGCCGATCTATATCCATGAGTATAAATAATTCAGAAATGCAACGGTGAGGTCAAAACTTCAGCTATAAATTAATGAAATTGAATGTTGATAAATTAAAATATTATAAGATATAGTCAATATAGTTAAAACAATAATAATAATAATAATAAAATACATAAATATAAATATAAATATAATTATAAAAAATAAAATTAAAAATATATGTATATACTAAAATTAGTAAAATCATAACAAACTAGAAAAATCAAAATTAGTATAAAGAATAAAAAGTTAACAAACAAGCACACTAAAAAAATATAATAATATATAAATAAGAAAATAATGTAAAATAATATTAAGAAATTATTAAAAGATTTAGTCAATCTAGTTGGAAATAATAATTAAAATGAATTTTTTTAACTAAAAGTAGTAAAAACAGCGAGACAAATCATAACAACAAAGAATAAAAGTAAACAATAACATGGTCAAAAATTAATATATAAAAATAATCAATGTTGAAAAAAATAAATAAATAAATTTAACTTGAACAATAATATCAAGAAATAATTTCAATATAAAAACTATATGAAAACCCAACGCAAAACTCCATCAAAAAAGAAAAGGAAAAAGAGAAAAAAAAAAACAAGGGACAGGGGAAAGGAACCCAACTAAGAGACTGGGGATGGAATCCAATAACTACTTATCTTCCAACCATCATCCCTATTCAAAGTCTTCAATCTTTTCTCAATCTCAACCGCTTCCCTAAGTTTTCAGTGATGAAAATGCTCAACCCTAGCAATGACTTCAGACTCCTTCAAACAAATATGGTGCTTAGTCTTCCCAGCATGCTCAGCTAGGGTAGAGGTCCAATTTTTACAATGCCTAATATCAATAGCATGTTCTTGAACCCTCTTATTTATGGAGCGACTGATTTCTCCAATGTAAGGAATCCCATAAGAACATGGGATCATATAGAATCCTTTCATGCTTTTGGGGTCCAGCAGATTCTTAACTGACTTTAGGGAACTAAGAATGGTATTTAAAGGTCTAAAAGTGGAAGAAATCAAATGTTTCCTTAAAATCTAGGTATTTTTGTTAGTAGTACCTTGTATAAAAGGTAATTGAACACTACCAACTAGTTCACCAAGGTCTTTTTTTGGCCTAGGACCTTTATTAGCATTTAATAAGCCTTCAGGACTTGACGCTTACTATAGCCATTCAACTTAAAAACTCCAAGTAGATGGGGATTTTCCTCCTCCAAGTGCTCATCATCAGAAACCCTAAGAGCTCTAGTGGCTAATGTATTGAAAAAACTAACCTTCTGAGCTAGAAAATGATGAGAACTAGCATGAAGATATTGTTCCGTGTGGGTATTCTTTCGAAAGACTTGGTGGGAGAGTGAACCATCATCCTTTATGGAAATTATAACATCAAGAAAAGAAAGGAAACCATCAATTTCAGTTTCCATAGTGAACTTAATAGAGGGAGACTGATCATAGGTGTCAATGAAACCGTTCTAACTCCTGAGGACCATGAAACCAATTTATGAAAGTGTCATCCACAAATATCTTCCACATCTTAGGCTTAAAAGGAGCGGAATCTAAGGCTTTAGATTCAAAATCTTCCGTAAAAAGGTTGGCTACAACCACAGATAGCGAAGAACCCATGGCAACACTGCATGCCTGCTCATAGAACTCACCATCAAAACTAAAGAAAGTCAAAGTAAGACAAATCTAAACTAATTTAGCAGTGTTTGGATCTGTAATATGCTTGATCACTTTAACAGCCTCATTGATAGGGATGTTGGTATAAAGCGATACAACATCAAAACTAACCATAATGTCATTGGAATCAGACTTCACATTTTTCAATTTCTTGACAAAAGAGGAGGAATCTTTCACAAAAGAATCAGACCAACCGACAAGAGGCCTAAGTTTATGTTAACAATTGGTCTGAGGGGGACACCTTCTTTATGAATCTTAGGAAGACCAAAAATTCTAGGAACGACATGGTCGCTTTCAATAAGCTTATAGTTAATTGAGCCCATAGCGCACTAGATTTTGTAGCAGCCACCACAATCTTAGAAACATTATTAAGGGTTTTTTTTTTCGAAATATTCCTATAGCTGCCACTATTACAAATATGGTATAGCATCTTCATTTTATAATCATACTTATCCATGATTACAACAACGCTACCTTTATCAACTTTTAGAACAACAATATCAGGGTTATGATTAAGGGATTTAAGTGCTTCAAATTCAAATTTACTAATATTGGTTTTTGGTGGCTTAGCTTTCTCAAGAACCATTGTGCAATATTTCCTAATGGACTCTTTCAAATTATTGGCTAAACCTCTAATACCCCATTCAATATTACACATGATATCTTCAATGGGGATCTTTCTCAGGGCCATAGGAAAATTAAGACATTTTTCTAAGAGAATAAAAACTGAAGAATCAAACAAAAACCTAGATGAATTAATAACCCTATTATTATTATTATTTAAATTAATCTATAAAAATCGGAGGGGAGTGGGAAAATGATATTGGAATGAGGGGACGAATTCGAATTATGGGATAGAGAGGTGCGAGGGGAAGAAGAGGGGTGACCTGAAAGGCCCGAGAGTGAATCGGAAAAAGAAGAAAGGTTGTCCATCAGAATATCAGCTCTGCAAATCGAAGAATGTGAATCATCACTGCACATCCCAATCTTTGAACGTGAAGCATGGAGTCAAACGATGACGATAGAGTTGAATCCACCGATGCATCCTTGAATGAATTTGCCAAAACTAGCGAGGAGGACTCGTTTTTTGTACTTTCTCTGTCACTAGAATTGGAACGAACACATCCAGTTAAAAAGCCAGAAGTGGCGTGGTCCAACTAAACTGGATCACGTTGGCTCGATCTAAAAGAACGAGATGAAAACACTTCATCAATAACTATCAAAGCTACCTCTGGGAGAAATTTCGACGCGCTAGTCAGATCTTCTGAAATATGACTGCTCGAACTACCTAAATCTTCATTTATCACTTGAGAATTCGTGCTTAAACAAGCACCTAAGGCCGAAACTTTCCCATGGCTTATTTGGCTTCTGGATCCATTAAACATCGACAAACAAAATGCATCACCATCCGAATGTTGCAGAAGACTATTTTGAGAACACCGCTCAAAGTTATTCCTCTATCTAATTTTCGCAGAATTCTCCAATCGCTCTGCCTTCAAAGTTGAACAAGCATCAATCCTTAGCCATAACAAAACTGAAATAGAACCAGAAAGCTCGAGGTGGAGGGAGAGAAGTATTTTAGAAAGAAAATATAAAGATCTTCTCACCTCTGAATTTCATACTACAGAATCACTAAACTAGCTTTAACGAAGATGCGATAAAATTTGGAAGATTTAAGATGGTGATTGATTCTAGCAAAATTAGGAATGACCAAAGCATCTGCAACATTTTAAAAATGATAGATCAGCCAAGTTCTTTGAAACCTTTAGCCGTGTTCGAATAGTTGAACCTTATCAGTTATAACCCTTCTGTGCAAGTATATTATTTGAGAGTGTAAACCTTTGTGATCCATATATAATTTAATCATAAATCTTCGGTAAAATCACATAATCAATTGAGAAACCCGACCTGTTTTGAACTACTTAGTGTAGTTCATCATCAAGAGAATGGTGATTGTGCTGATCTAGATCCATGAGTATATATAATTCAGAAATGAACCTTCCAATCAAAACTTCAACTATAAATTAATGAAATTGAACGTTGTAAAATTAAAATATTATAAGATATAGTCAACATAGTTTAGAATAAAAATAATAATAGTAATAAAATAAAATAAATAAATAAATATATATATATATATATATATATATATATAAAATAAAAATATATGTATATACTAAAATTAGTAAAATCATAACAAACAAGAAAAATCAGAATTAATTAAAAGAATAAAAGTTAACAAACAAGCACACTCAAAAAATATAATAATTTATAAATAAGAAAATAATGTAAAATAATATTAAGAAATTATTAAAATATTTAGTTAATCTAGTTGGAAATAATAATTAAAATGTTTTTTTTTAAACTAAAACTAGTAAAAACACAGAGACAAATCATAACAAAAAAGAATAAAAGTAAACAATAAACATAGTCAAAAAAATAATATATAAAAATAATAAATGTTGAAATAAATTTAACTAGAACAATAATATCAAGAAATAATTTCAATATAAAAAGGGTTAACCAAAAAACAACAAAAGGTAATAATAATTCAAACAATGGGCAAAAAAAAAAAAAAAAATCAACCCATAATTAAAAAACTATATGAAAATCCAACGCAAAAGTCCATCATAAAAGAAAAGGAAAAAGAGAAAAAAACCAAAGGACGGGGAAAGGAACCCAACTAAGAGACTAGGGATGGAATCCAACAACTACTTATCTTCCAACCATCATCCCTATTCAAAGTCTTCGATCTTTTCTCAATCTCAACCAATTCCCTAAATTTTCGGTGATGAAAATGATCAACCCTAGAAATGACCTTGGACTCCTCCAAACAAATATGGTGCTTAGTCTTCCCAGCATGCTCAGCCAGAGTAGAGGTTCGAATCCTACAATGCCTAATATCAGCAACGTGTTCTCCAATGTAAGGAATCCCACAAGAACATGGGATCATATAGACTCCTTTCATGATTTTGGGGTTCAACGGATCCTTAGCCGATTTTAGGGAAATACGAATGGTATTTAAAGGTTTAAAAGTGGAATAAATCATATGTTTCCTTAAAATCTTGGGAAATTTTGTCAGTAGTACACTAAATAAAAGGTCATTGAACACTACCAACTAGTTCACCAAGATATTTTTTGGCTTAGGACCTTTATTAGGATTTAAAAAATCCTTCGGGACTTGACGCTTACTATAACCATTCAAAACTAAAACTCCAAGCAGATGGGATTTTTCCTCCTCCAAGTACTCATCATTAGAAACCTTAAGAGCTCTAGTGGCTAATGTGTTAAGAACACTAACCTTCTAAGCTCGAAAATGATGAGAACTAGCATGAAGATACTGTTCTGTGTGGGTCTTCTTTCGAAATACTTGGTAGGAGAGTGAACCATCATCCCTTATGAAAATTAGAACATCAATAAAAGGAATGAAACTATCAATTTCAGTTTCCATAGTGAACTTAATAGAGGGAGACTGATCATTTAGGTGTCGATGAAACCGTTCTAATTCCTGAGGACCATGAGACCAATTTATGAAAGTGCCATCCACATATTAGGCTTAAAAGGAGCAGAAGCTAAGGCTTTAGACTCAAAATATTCCATAAAAAGGTTGGCTACAACTAGAGATAGCGGAGAACCCATGGAAACACTACACGTCTGCTCATAGAACTCACCATCAAAAGTAAAGAAAGTCTAAGTAAGACAAATCTGAACTAATTTAGCAGTGTCTGGATCCATAATACGCTTGATCACTTTAACGACCTCATTGATAGGGATATTGGTATAAAGCGATACAACATCGAAACTAACCATAGTGACATTGGGATCATACTTTACATTCTTCAATTCCTTGACAAAAGAGGAGTGATTTTTCACAAAAGAATCAGACTCGCCGACAAGAGGCCTAAGTTTACTAGCCAGAAACTCGGCTAAGAGATACGAGTGCCCACCAATTGTGTTAACAATCGCTGTGAGGGGGACACCTTCTTTATGAATCTTAGGAAGACCATAAATTCTAGGAATGACATGATTGCTTTCAATAAGCTTATGGCTAATTGAACCCACAGTGCTAATAGATTTCATAGCAGCTGCCACAATCTTAGAAACCTTATTAAGGGGGTTTTTTGAAAGCTTCCTGTAGCTATCATTGTTACAAATATGGTCTAGCATCTTCATATTATAATCACCCTTATCCATTATTACAATTGCGCCACCTTTATTTGATTTTAGAACGACAATATCAGGGTTACGATTAAGGGATTTAAGCGGATCAAATTCAGATTTACTAATATTTCTTTTAGGTGGCTTAGCTTTCTTAAGAACTACTGAGCAATATTTCCTAATGGAATCTTTCAAATTATTGGCTAAACCTCTAATACCCCATTCAATATTACACATGAGATCTTCAATGGGGATCTTTCTCAGGGCCATAGCAAAATTAAGACCTTTTTCTACGAGAGTAAAAACTGAAGAATCAAATGAAAACCTAGATAAATTAATAACCCTATTATTATTATTATTATTTTATTATTATTACATACACCCTTATTACTATTATTACTATTATTAATATTATTATCATTCAAATTAATCCAAATAGAATTAGAACCAAACTCAGAAAAATCCAAGGGGAGAGTGCAAATAATATTGGAATGAGGGTGCGAATTCGAATGAAGGGATAGAGAGGTGCAAAGGGGAGAAGCGGGGTGACCTAAAAGGACTGAAGGTGAACGGAAAAAAAAGGTTTTCCATCAAAATATCAGCTCTGCAAATTGAAGAAGGTGAACCATTGTTGCACATCCCAATCTCCAAGAGTGAAGCCATGGAGTCAAACGATGACGGCAGAGTCGAATCCACCAATGCATCCTTGAACAAATTTTCCAAAACCATCAAGGAGCACTAGTTTGTTGTACTTGCTTGGTCACTAGAATTGGAATGACCACAGCCAATTAAAAAGCCAGAAGTGGCTTGGTCCAACTAAAATTAAGTGTATTGGATCGATGGAAAAGAACGAGATGAAAATTCTTCATCAATAATTGTCAAAGCTATCTCTGAGAGAACTTTCGACGCACTAGTTAGATCTTCTGAAATACGACTGCTCGAACTACCTGAATCTTCATTTACCGGTTGATTTTAAGGATATATATTATTTCTTCCACTTTTAGACCTTTAAATACCATTTGTATTTCCCTAAAATTGGTTAATGATCTGTTGGACCCAGAAAGCATGAAAGGAGCCTATATGATCCCATGTTCTTGTGGGATTCCTTACATTGGAGAAATCGGTCGCTCCATAAATAAGCCGATTCAAGAACACCCTGTTGATATTAGGCATTGTAGGATTCGAACCTCTGCTCTAGCTAAGCATGCTGGGAAGACTAAGCACCATATTTGTTTGGAGGAGTCCAAGATCATTGCTAGGGTTGAGCATTTTCATCACCGAAAATTTAGGGAAGCGGTTGAGATTGAGAAAAGGTCGAATACTTTGAATAGGGATGATGGTTGGAAGATAAGTAGTTGTTGGATTCCATCCCTATTCTCTTAGTTGGTTTCTTTTCCCCTGTCCCTTGGTTTTTTTCTCTTTTTCCTTTTCTTTTCTGATGGACTTTTGTGTTGGGTTTTCATATATTTTTTTAATTTTGGGTTGTTTTTTTTTTTTCGCCCCTTGTTTGAATTATTATTACCTTTTGTTGTTTTTTGGTTAACCCTTTTTATATTGAAATTATTTCTTGATATTATTGTTCTAGTTAAATTTATTTATTTAGTTTTTTCAACATTGATTATATATATATATATTTTTTTTTTTTTTATTTTTTTTTTACTATGTTTATTGTTTAGTTTTTTTTTTGTTGGTTATGATTTGTCTTTGTGTTTTTACGAATTTTAGTTTAAAAAATTTATAAAATTCATTTTAATTATTATTTCCAACTAGATTTACTAAATCTCTTAATAATTTCTTAATATTATTTTACATTATTTTCTTATTTATAAATTATTATATTTTTTTTAGTGCGCTTAACTTGTATTCTTTTTATTAATTTTGATTTTCGTGGTTTGTTATGATTTTACTAATTTAGTATGTACATATAATTTTATTTTATTTTTCTATTTTATTTTATTTTATTTTTTATTTTTTATAATTTTATTTATATTTATATTTATATTTATATTTATTTTATTTTATTTTATTATTATTATTATTATTGTTATTATTATTATTATTTAGCTATATTGACTATATTTTATAATATTTTAATTTATCAATGTTCAATTTCATTAATTTTGAATTTTTTTTTTATTAATAAAAAAGAAAGTATTTTAAATTAAATTTGTGAAATAACATGTTATATGAAAAATAAAATAAGAAATTATAAACACCCCAACTATACACATATGTTTCTTTTGTGGGCTTCCTTAGAAGCAAGTCGGAGGTCAGGTTGACTATGGAGTTAGAGGTGGCCCTTGTAAACACACACAAAAATATGTACATATATCTTTTGTGGCCCCTACTGAAAGCAAGTCAGAGGTCGCCCCCACTATGACAACATTGTTGTTTGAATGCTCTCTAGACACTTTATATTATTAACACTCCTTGACCAATTCACCTCCAACTACAATACTTCAAGCGAGCTGGTGCAGGGTTAGAAATATTCAAATGAGGTTGCAATATCTATTTGATTTAAATATTATTTTAATTAAAATCATTCAAGTATACATTAATGTTGATATTAGGTGAGATTAATGTACTCTATTCTTAATTTAGTTTTTTTATTCAATATAAATTGAAAATATATTTTTTTGTGTTTTGTTTCCTAAAATCTAGGTTCACTGCTACTATTACGAGTAGTCTTTAGTGCTACTTTTTGAAGGCTTATACGGTGGCTTTTTTAGGTGTAATTTTTCTAAAATTCCACAGGAATTCATTGAAAAGAGAAGTTTGATTGCTAACCTTGCACAAACTAAGTGCCGTATGGTTTTTTGAGGGTGTCGAATTCATATATAGAGTCAAAAAACTAGTTTAAATAACAAAAACCAAAATTTTACTTTAAATTTTTTCACCGAATTCCGGCACCTGAAACTCCAAAAAGTCGCACTAAAGACAACTCCCTACTATTATTATTATTTCTTATAAATGACTTAAATAAGGTTTCCTAAAATCTATGTTCACTATTACTATTATTATTATTTCTTATAAATGACTTAAATGAGGTCTATGATTAGGTTTATCATGAGTTGATATGTTATAAATTAAAACTTAAATATCTAGTAAAATTAGTTGTTATTATACATATGATGAGGTTTATCATTAGTTGATATGTTATAAATTAAAACTGAAATATATAGTAAAATTGATTGTTACTATACATTCAATTCGTGACATTTAGCAAAAAAAAATGTTAAAGTAAATTTAAGTTTTTTTTATAAATATAAATAAGAAAATAGTTAGCAAGTCAGAGGTCGGCGCCCACTATGAGGTAGGAGGCCGGTATTGTCATTTTAATGGTCTCTCTAAACACTCCCCAACCAACTCGACTCCAGCTACAATACTTCACACAAGCTCATGCGAGGTGAGAAAAATTCAACCGAGGTAATTCAATGGAGGTTGCAATATTCGTTTGATTTAAATATTATTTTAATCAAAATTATTAGCTTATACATTAATGTTGATATTAGGGGATATTAAAGTACTCTCTTGGTTATTTAGTTTTTTATTCCATATAAATTGAATATATATATATATATATATATATATATATATATATATATATATATATATATATATATATATATATATATATATATATATATATATATTCTTATAAACTACTTAAATGAAGTCTATGATCAATTGATATGTTTTGAATTAAAACTTAAATATCTAGTAAATTTAGTTGTTATTATACATTCATTTAGTGGAAAAAATGTTAATGTACATTTAAGTTTTTTATAAATATAAATAAGTAAGTAAATAGTTTTTATAATAATATATATTATTTATTGTTGATTAATTTGTACCATTAGTATTTGCAAAAGAAAATAAAATTAACGCATTTTTTTCTTTAAAGGAAGAATAAGAGGTTCATATCTTTTAAACATGTTATCTTATAAGAATAATTTATTCAATTTATTTTTTATTGATAAGAATAAAAAATATTTTAAATTAAATGTATTAAATAATATCTTATATGAAAAGACAAAATAAAAAGTTATAAAGACACCAATTATACATATATGTTTCTTTTGTGGGCCTTGCTAGAATCAAGTTGGAGGTTGGTGTTGTCTTTAAAGACACTCCATGATCAATTCGGCTCCTTGTAAACACACCCGACTATACGCACATATTTTTTTGTGGTCCCTACTAAAAGCAAGTAGGAATTCGGGCCCCACTATGGGGTTGAAAGTCGACCTTATTGTTTGAATGGTCTCTCTAGACACTCCCGACTACTAAAAATCCTCGACCAAATCGAGTCTAGCTACAATACTGCATGCAAGCCAGTTGAGCTCTGACAAATTCAATGGAGGTTGTGATATGAGTTATATTTAAATATTATTTTAATGAAAATTATTCACATATAAATCAGCACTTTATAGGTTTTATCTTTTGTGTTGAGATTTCAAAATAATGATGCCATTTATTACGAGAAAATTGTAATCTATTCCATCATCCATGTTTTATTTCTCTTCTCATACATATTTTCCTTGCAATGTACTTTTTTATTCGATATATATTGAAAAAATAATTTTTGAGTTTTGTTTTCTAAAGGCCATGTTGAATGCTATTATTGATATATTTTTTTATAAACTACCTAAATGAGGTCTATAATCAGGTCTATTATTAGTTGATATGTTATAAATTAAAATTCAAATATCTAGTAAAAATAGTTGTTATTATACATTCATTGCCTATCATTTAGCCAAAAAAATAGCTAATTTAAATTTACATTTTATTATAAATATAAATAAGTAAACAAATAGTTTTTATGTTTGAGTTTTTTTTTCTTTCCCTAAATCAATTTTGTTTTAAATTTGAAAGTTATTTATTAAAATTAAAATTTTAGACAATGGATTTAAAAATATTAAGTTTATGTAGAGACTTAAAAATAATAATAATAATAATATATAACCAAATTAGTTAAAAATAGTTAAACTCTTTGGCACTATTTACCTATTTTATTACTTTATATTTAAAATAAAACTTTTGGTTTATGATACATTTTACATGAAGAGATTTTTTATTTTTGTTTGTTGACCATGTTTTTTTTCCTAATTATTTTAAATTGTACAAAATGACTCAATTGTTAAGTTCTGTTTTATTTTACTTAAATTCTGTGAATAATTGCAAAATGAATAAAACTTTCAATGAGTATTTTAATTGTTTTGACTAAAATTTATAGAAGTAAAAATGATTTAGTTTAAAACGATGTGAATGTGAATTTAAATTTTATTTGTGTATTAATTTAATTTTACATATATTTTTGTAAATTAACTATTTGAAATATTAAATAATTAATTATATTTACTATAATTTCTATATATATATATATATATAGATGGAGTATTAAATTATTGTATTAAGCTGTTTTATTTTTTCTTATTTTAAATTGCATAAATGTTAAAACTGTCTATTTAGCTAGTATTCTTAGTCTTGTCTTATTTATATTGAATTACAATAATCTTATAATTAATAAATACATTGTCATATATATATATATATATATATAGATATATATAATTTAATGGTGTATTGTTATTATAGTTTTTGTAAATCATGATGCATTTCTTGATATCCAATGAATAAAGGTTATGGAAAAAAAATTAATGGATTTAAGCAATAAAAATATAGAGTATTTATGTAAATAGACCATGCACTATTTCACTGCCTTCATAATATTTATAATGGGCCTTTGAAATATATATTTTTAGGATTATATAAAGTGAGAAATATTTGATTCTACACATGCTTTTAATTTTATATATATGGGATTCTAATGATTTAAATGTTCTAGACATTTGTGCAAGTTTATATTTGCTCTAAATTCTGAAGTGCTAAATACTTTTATCTAGAGAATAAATATCCATTTTTTCACGAATTTTAAATGAACTTTATTATTGTCCATTGATTTGGGGTTAAATTACATTTTATTTATGTCTAGATGGCAATCTAAACTTTAAAAAAATGAATTATGAAATAATATTAATGTGTTTGTGTAGCAATTATGTGCATTTTTTTCCAAAACAAGTGAAAAGTAATGAAAGGCAAATGGGAGCTAGAAGGAATTTAAAAAACCTTACAACCTTTGATAATTGCAATTATGGTGTTTAATAACATTTAATGTCTAAACATTTAAATACAATTATAAAAAAATTAAAATACTTTTAGATACTTAGATTTGAAATTTTGGTCAATTCAAGTTTGGTATGATTCGAAGTACAATGTATAATATGTTTACAATTGAACATCTTCCACTAATGAAATTAGTTTTTAGAACACATTTTCCTAGTATTATTTATTGTAGTTGATCCTAAAAATCCTTTAAAGGGTGGAATTATTTAGATTGTTAAATCATTATTTGACTTGATGATATATTGGATTCAGGTGCTGTGTGTTAATTTGGGTGGAATTTATTAAAAAATAATGGTATGCAAATGTGAATGATTTTGAGTCAATGGAATGTGTAGTTATTCAATTATCAAAACCATTGCAACAACTTATAGAAGAGGAGGAGACTGATAATCAAAAATTGGATTATGCAAATAAAACAGAGAAGAATAAAAAAAAAATGACTGATTTAAATGAAATTTTCATGGTAGGTGGATTAGTTGCAGTTTTAATTGGTGCAAATGTTGGTGTTGTTGCATGCAATATATTTGTTTAAATCCAGAGAGCAATGGATGATTTTCAAAGGCCAACATGAAACCATTTTTTTGTGTGATTTAAATGATAGATTTATTGATTCACTAGGTCTCATGTGAGAAAGAATTTTCACAAATTATAATGATAAAATCAGCAGATATTACATGCACCTCTGAAATCTCAGTCATTTTTATTGTGTATGTCTACCTGGAATCTTTATTCAAAGATGGGTGGCTATAGAAGCTTAAATTACTGCATTTTTAGTCAATCTGGGTGAAATATCTTTTGCTCAAATTGACATGTTTACTAAAGTACACATGCAATTTAATGTAGTTCTAGTACTATCATTAAAATTGAGCATTGGATTTTATTTGCAATTTCTGTAGTCATGTGTAACTAGAATGTTATTTGTTACTTATGACATAGTAGGTAATGCTTTCAATGGCTAGCAAACAATATGATACAAAGTCACATTACCTATATTTTGTCATTTTTATTTGCACACAAGTATATATATATATATATATATATATATATATATATATATATATATATATATATATATATATATATATATATATATATATATATATATATATATATATATATATATATATATATATTATTTTGTTGTAGTAGCATTGAATACAATGTTATTGTGTCTGTGTACACAAGTGTTGCGTACCTTGCATAACTTGTTGGTTGTAGTGCTATAAATACTACTATTAATAATGCAAATAATCTTACTTTTGGGAGCACTATGGTTCTCGTGTAGTCTCATTCTAAGCATGTCAATCTCTCAATGATCAATGGGTGATCATGAATACATTTGAACTATGTATAAGAAATGCATGAAGACAAAGTATATAGAACTAATGTGATTAATTTTATTGTTTCATAAATCATATAGGGACAATTTAGATAGAAGAATTCTAAAATAATATATATAGCAAAACATGAGAATTTTTAATATGGTAAAACGAAATCCATATGTATTTGTGCAAAAAACAACAATGTGTGGTGTGTTTTATTGATCAAAACTCTTACATTTTTTCTTTGGTGCTTCTTTCTACATAGAAATATCAATTATTAGTTTTTCTAGTTGCCACTTTTTCCATTGACTCCATGCATTGTTTTTTTTCCACCAATTATGTCTGGGTTTTGTTCCCCCATATGCACACACTAGCTATGACACTTTCTCCAAATGCTATGATATGGATATGTCAAAAGACTATGATGTTCATGTGTTAACCATATGTATGCCCAATTAATTGGAACTATATCCATTTGCAGCAAGTCTTAAAAAACAAATATTACATTATGCTAGGAACCTAAATACTTTACATTTTATTCGATAGCATAATGTCTTTATGATGCAACAATAGGTTAGTCACTTAGACATGGTGTGATTGATAAATTTATAGCAATAAGCATTTGAATATGTTTATTATTTCAATAAACTTTTGAATATGATTATTATTTTAAGTACCTTTATGCTTGTTATTTTGAATTAAAGTTGTTTATTATAGAAAGCTATATTGTAATTTGTTTTTGAAACTAATGTTTGGATTCTATTTTATTTATACATTTTGAAAGAATTTACAGTAATCGTCAATCTTTTTTATGAAATTTTTCAAATTAAATATTCTGTTTTGAAATTTGTTAAAATGATAATAACTATTTTATTGGTATTATTTTAAATTGCATAAATGTCCTTAGTTTTAAATTATGTTTCAATTGCAAAGAATGAAATCTTCAAGGTTCCTTATGGCCATTTCGTCTACTCCTTTGTCACACTGCTAGGTACTCATTTTCAGAGTATTGTCAAACAAAAACCAAGAAGAAAAGATAGTCACAAAGAAAATGTAGACTAGATAATATATAAGGTCTAAATTATTTTAGTATCATATGTTGTGATATAACATTCAATTTAATCCATGCTCTTAATGTTATAAATAATTTTCGCATTTGGACAATGCTTAATTATCGAGGGGGTGGGTCTGAAAGAACGGAATAAATATGTTACGTGGCGGCTCCTCACTATTTCACACCCCCCTACCTATTTCCGCTCACCACTACGTCCCCCCACCGAAAACCACTATCCCGCACCCCCTTTCGCTCATTGTTGACTTCTTCACTCTTGTGCCAATAACCTCTCCCAATGTGGACTTCCTATCCCCACCATTGCTCCCATGTCATCCCTTTCCCCTCCACTGCCTATCCGCCACCTCACCCCTCCAGACCCCACTTCATTTCTGCTAAAACAAATACTCATCACCTGTTCTCCCCCAAAACCATACCGCCATCTAGCATACCTGACTCCACATCAACAAACCATTATGTAAATAAATGCTTCCCACTCCCACTATAAGGGATTCACTCTACTTAATGATAAATAAACAACGATAAATGCATTTTTTCATATAACCCACTAAAATCCTTTTTCATCACCTTCGTTTTATATTACAAGATAATAAAAATTCAAGTGCACAGTTAGTCAAACAGAGCTTCCCCTAGCACCTAGTCAGTGGTCCACACCATCACTGCAACCAAGTGTCTAACCGTCAAATTTGCATCCAATCACTAGTCTTCACCTATTTTCCAGGTAATTATAAAATTCCTTGTTCTTTGTTTTCTATAATGGCATCTAAAATTAAAACTCTGAAAAATAAATCAAACACCTCTGATTTCAATCCTATGTTTCTCCCTAACATAGACTTAGATCATCGACCACTAGTAGACCAGCAATACAAGATCACTAACACCAATTCCGATTTTGACCTGTATGAGCTTCACGATTGGTTGAAGCAAAAAATATCTCTACCGCAGTGATGAATTGGGCCTGATATTACATATCCCAATTCATTTTTCCACAGACCTATCAATTCCCCGATTTCGTCTCTTGGTTCCAATTTCAATACATCCCCAGCCAAATGGAAATTGTAACCCAAAAAGGTGACATTCTCTTCACCATCATTGCTGAGCCTATTTCCTAGATGCTTCAAATACAAAAGTATGACTTCCTGAAGCAATTTGCAGTAGATTCCCTCAGGAAATTCTACAAAAACCTAACCTTCCCATAGAGCCAAGATTCTTGAGGTTTTTCTCCCCGAGAATGCACAATTACCCAAGAATAACCCCCCATACTCATACTCTATGTTCTCTATTGAGGGAACTTTCAAGTATACTTAGATTTTAGTTTATTTGTTTCTTTACCATCAGGCAGACATGTTTTCGTTTTCCCTACAGATATTAAATGAATAGGGTAATCCACTGTTAGTTATCCATTGGACCTCTTTGGTGAGGAAAAACTCTACTAAATACACCTTCTCAGATTATGTTGATCAATTCCTATATGCATTTTCCTACTTACTAAACAATGATGTAGATCTTAGGATAGGACCAGAGATATAAATAAAGAGGATTGGTATTTATACCAAAAATATACTGATATCAGAGTTTATGGATGTGAATTGACACCATACAGGCTCCAAAAATTTTTCCTATGAAGATCTTTTCATTGGAATATATAAGGAATATGATACACATGGATGATATCCATTTTGTTGCAGTCAATAAAAAGCCTTAATTCAAGATTAAAGCATGGGTCAGACCATTTATTTGTAACACTAGAACAACAGGTAAAGAGGTAGATTTTATCCTCAAGAAAATTAGCTTCAAGTTGAGTTTCACTAGGTCATATGACCATTTTAGAATCATTTCCAAGTTAAGAATGGAGCAGAAAACCACTCCCTACAACCAAACTCCAAGACCAAAGATAGAAAAATTCATGAATCAGTCACTGAGAGGATAATACACTACAAGAGGTAGAAGAACAAGTGATATCTACAACTACTACAAAAACTCAAGTACCTTAAGAGAAGAAGGGTAAAAAGCTAAGGGAAGAGGATTCCCCTTCAGTGACATACATTGGGAGAAAATAATTTCTGATATACAAGAAGAAGAAAATACTAATTCATCACCAATATTTTTGCAGGGATATGAGGAAAAAGCTACCATAATCCTAACATGCCTTCATGTTTCTACAAGGAAAGAAGATATTTTCACAGGATCTCCCTCTTCTTCAACCTCCCAAGATCCCCCCCATGCAGCTCAAACAACAGAATCAACTCAGGACACAACTAAACCAAAAAAAAAATTCAAGTATAAAGCAATTAAATAAAGAAACGAAATGCTCAAGGCCACAACATACTCCCAATTATGGAATTAAACATCCTCCTTGCAACATAGGCTTCTTTTACCCTTTTATACAGAGAAAGGGAAAATGCAGATTGCATTTCTTTAAGTATTAGTTCTAGTTCCAAAGACACAAGTTGATTATAAAGAGTAAATATTTTCCTCCGATGCAAACCAGATTCACCCAATTGACAAAATGGTCATGCACACGAAAACTTGTGAAATTATGTACTTTAATTTGACCAAAAATGCCATGACATCCTCCAAGTTGCAGGCCTTAATCAACAACATATAGTCACAATTGAAGCTGGAAAATATTTCATATTTGGCCAAGGACACAAAAATAAAATCAATGGAAGACTTGGTAATCAAGCTAGGCTACAATCCTAGTGATGTAAAAACATCAAAAGAAATCGTGAGGAGGAAGAATGGAGACATAGCAGCATTGAAGAAACAAGTTAAGCTGATCTCTACAGAAGACCTACAAGTCAAGGAAGTTGGGAACTGAAAAAAAAAGGAAGACATGTTCAAAATTATAACTGAAAAAAATAGCTAGATCAAGGATATGGAAATAGAAATGGAGAAAATACTCAAGGAAAAGGAGAAATCATCACATCTAGCCATAATTGCATTGACAACAGTTCCCATTTATGTTGCAGAAAAAACATGAACATCTACATAAACAGGGGCACAAGCACATACCACAGATTCTTCAAATGATCTGATCAGAGCCATGCAAGACCTGTCCATCCAGGGAAAGGAAATTGAAAATTCGAAGACCCAGCTTAAAACTCTACAACAGAAAAAATGAAAAATAGATAATTCATATGTAGCAGAATTATATAAATCTCGCAGGCTCACTCAGAGGATTGAACAATTGGAAAGTGAATCAGAAACTACGCAGACTTTGGCACCAGAAAAATAAAATATATTGATAGAGATAAATGAGGCATGGGTGAATTATGGTCCTCAATCCAGATAATTTTTTAGCAGAAAGAGTTAATATAAATATCCAAAGAAGTGGTGAAAGAAATAAAAACATATTTGGGGTAGAAGCCTGGCGAAGCAACAACTTTGATAAGAATATTGAATTATAAAACTAAGGAAGAATTGGAAGATTTGGGAGTTCAATATAGGACAGAGACAATTTTGGAGTTAAGAACTATCATTACTAAAAAGAACCTTCTGTTGTAGCTAGAGAAAAAATGTCACAATATGGAATCCAACATTAAAAAGTTTCATAAAAATTTTTATATACTCAATAGAAAAGGGTTGTTAGGACTAATAGGTATGGAAGATAAGCTAGTTAGATTAGAATATTATCACCACAAATTATTCACTATTGCACGAGATAAATCAAAGTTTTCAGGCATAAAAGGGAACATCACAGGAATGGATTTTATGGAGGCTATATATTTTGACTTATTTATCAAACATGAGGTCAAACACCTATTTATCATCAAGCCTACTTTCAAGATGTATAAATAAGAAGATGAGACTTACAGGAATTTGATAAATCTTTCTATCCCAAGTGAAGATCGATGGGATAAATTATGTAAACCGCTTGGGTAAAACAGTTTCACATCCAACAACAAGATATCAGGGAAAAACTTTGTTGGTTCCAGTGATCAACAACCATCCTCGAGAATAGAGCCAACAGCTACAATAGTTTCAGATCTCTTATATTTTTTTCTATCTTTGTAAAATAGTTTTAGATATTTTGTAAAAGATCTTGAGGTTTTCACTCAAGATATTTTTTGATAATTTTGCATATATACTTCAAAATTCGAAGTATTGTTGTTCGGACTTGTATGAATAAATATAATTATGATGTAAAGTTGTTCCCTAAGCTCCAGTGAAAAAATTTTCAGTAATACAGAAAGCCTTTTCAGGATTCTTGTGTCAACCTTATTGGTGAAGTTATCTTCTCTTGTTAATGTGTTCTTCTCCATCAATTCATATGTTTCTCTTATATATTTTATCAAAAGAAAAATAAGAAATTTTAATTTTTTAAGTACACTAAGCTCTGGCTTCTAAACAAAATTAATGTTTTCAATTGAAATTAAACACTAGAATTCTTAATTGCTCTGTGTTTAATGGATTTTTAACTTTCCATCTTACCATCTCATAAAGCTCTTAAGATGTAACGAGTCTTCCTACCTTTCCCTATTAAACTTATTTGTCATTGCTTCCATTAATCAACTTGAAACATAATTGACTCCATTGCCCAATGGCTTCTTCTTACACTATCAACCAAACAATTTTAAAAACCGAAATCGGGACTTAAGAACTAGCCTAAAACTTAATCAATTAAGTCGAATCTTAAAGAGAGATCCCTCTGTAAAGCTAGAAGGACTAGATCCCAGCTTCCAAAGTGGTTCTATGGTGACCTCTAGTTTTCTTTCATATCCTTAAGAAATTACAGAGTGATAACAAATTACACTGCTAGTACTGGTGAGAGGTTCATATTTGAGAATATTATTACAATATTTGGTTATCCAAGGAGTCATACAAGTGATAAAGGGTCACACTTCATCAATGAAACTATTGCTACATTATTGTAGGAGTTCATGATTTAGCATCATAAAAGTATACCATATCATCCACAAGTGAATAGGATTGTTGAAGATTTTAACAAGATTTTGGAGAAGGGAATCACAAAGGTATGTTATGCTAATAGAGATGACTAGGATGAGGGAGTTAAAACTACACTATGGGATTATCACACTACCATCAAATGACTGCATAAGTATACTCCATTTCAACTTGTATATAGAAGCAAAGCAGTGGTACCCTACAAAATTTATTGTTCCAAATCTGTTTATCGTGTAAGCCACCAAAATGTCTAATGATGAATATATTTTGAAATAGTTGTATGACTTGTGGGAGTTAGATGATCATCGTTTTCTTGTAGATTTCCTTCAAAGTGTTGAGAAGGAAATATAGAAATCTTGGCATGATTGACATACCAAGAGGAAGATTTTTTCTTTGGGAGACCAAGTATTGTTATATGATAGTAAGTACCTTCATTATCCTAGAAAACTACAAATGCATTGTTTGGGTCCTTTCTTTGTTGCATAAATAAGAGAGTTTGAAGCTCGCACAACTTGATGGATTTACCCTACTTGGTTGGGTGAATGGCACACGTCTGAAGCCCTATTATGTTCATATATATTGTTTTGTTTTCTCTACTTTCAGTGAGAGGGTATAAGTTAGGTTTAGGATCGAATCGTTTGCGTGAGTTACCCAGTTAGTCTATCTATGTCAATCATTTATGTCTCTTCTTAGTTGCGACCCACTGCAACCCATTGGGGTAGTGGAGGTATATAGTGTCATTTTTCGTCATTTATTAAGCAATTTAATATTATTTTCATATATTTAGTCATTTTCCCATGTAACAATCATTTTAGTGATTTGATTTATGTTTCAAACAGTAAACTTACTTTTTAGTTATGGTTTTCATCATGGCATTTCCTTTTTAGGTAATATGTGTCACGTCATGGGGATTTATTTCCTAGCTGTCATCAATATCCGAAACGAGTTTGATTTTGCTAAGTTGTCAGATTTACACTCCCCAATGGCTAAGTCATTTCATGGGTATGTTACTACTTTTTCTGTAAGTAGTATGTATTGAAACATTATTATTCAATTGTGTTTGTATATCCCTTGGAGTATTTTACCCTGGCTTTTGTGTATAACTCCCATGTGTCTCAAGTTCATCAACATCCCCCTATCCACATCCCCCTATCCGTTTAGTCTACAACCATTGTCGAGTTAGTATACAACTATAGGCCATCCATAATGGGTTGCTCTACCAAACTACTAGTTCATTTTGATTTTTTAGATGATCGTATTGTGCCTACATAAGACATTTTGGGAAAATATGAAAAAGCTACCCTAGTAAAAAAATGATTTCCCTGACCTCACTTCGTTTCTAACTTTAAGTTCCAAAGTCTACATGTATTCTATTACAACCCCATCCAACGACGTCGGTCTGAGACTCAAGCTTGAGTTTCATTCTTGGAAAGGTATACAACTATGAAATTAAGGGATTTACATGTCTTCAACACCACATATGAAGCAATGCGATGTACAAAATTCCTCACCAACAGGATTACATAATGGTTCACTCTGGCTCAAAAAGAAATACCCTATTCATGTGGATAACATTCACAATATCGCAGGATTATCCATGCACGGTAAGGATGTCTCAACTACATTCCAAAACACCTCGGAGCGAGGAAAGAAGAAATAAGATGGAAATTTATATGATAAATACGATTGTCGGTGCAAGGGTCATGACGTCGTCATCGACATGATCAATAATGACAGTATGTTGCATCGTGATCATAGATCCTTATTTTTTTCATGATGTGATATATGTCTCCTTTAACATGCAAAAGCCATTTACAGTGGTGATTTTTATTGAGTAATGCATATGTAGAATCTGGAGGATAGGATGAGCTTCGAAGGGTCAGCACTCCGCAGGTGGAAGGGATTCGATGTCGTGACGCTGTTCTGCAGATGAGTGGTTAGACTTTGGAACTTACCAAGCAGGGGTTGGGCGGAACATTCAGGCATCGATATTCAGTTTAGGTTGGGCACTGCAGAACATTCAGGCATCGATATTCAGTTGAGGTTGGGCACTGCATAACATTCAGGCATCGAGCCCTTGGGATAACGCCTATAATCTTTCAAAACGTATATTGATGGGTTAATCTTCGCCTGTTGAAAGAGACATGGGCGATATTCTGCTGATTCGACATATGGCCGCCCAAGTAGTTTTCTATTGATGGGGAGGCATCTGGTAGCTGGAACTCAATGAGGATAAATATTGTTGCTTTTGGTGGATATCTCTGTTGCATGTGTGCTGCTGCTTAATGTTAGCTGGTACCCATGGAGGGCATTTCAGTTGCTCCTGGTGGCTAAGGTGGTTACATTTGTGCTGTATTTATCTGGTACCCAATATTGGACAATCTTTATTGCTTTTGGTGGTTATCGTTGTCTTATTTGCGGCTGCTACGATGGGCGCTAGGAGGGTTGGACAGTTGTAGCACTGCAAGATTGACAGTGTAGGAGCTTGAGCGGTTCATCTAGATTTCCTGGGTAGATTATAGGATCCGGAGGCAACTGGTAGGTGGTACCCAATGTGGATAAAAATTGTTGCTTCTGGTGGCTATTTCAGCTGCATGTGTGCTCCGGTTTTTTAATGTTAGCTGGAACCCGTGGAGGACATTACAGTTGCTTCTGGTGGCTAAGGCGGTTACATTTGCGTTGTATTTAGCTGGAACCCTATTGGACATTTTTATTGCCTTTGGTGGCTACCATTGTCTTATATGTTTTGTCGTCTCTAAGTTTTATAGTTAGTACATATGCTGGATTGATGGATGGATGCATGATCAGGGTTTGGCACACCTGAACACCTCCGGATGGCCCTGGGGTCTGGCGCCTGATGATATGCACAGTATGGTCACTGGCCATCCGTGATTTTCCAGTTTGCCCCTTTTCATCCATTGGGGGATTCAAGCTTGCTGGAATACATATGATATAGTGGCCATTGGTGTCGCTGAAGCTCTGTCTTCTGCTGAGTTGATCTTCCTATCGAAAAAGAAGTGTTGTCTCTACGAGACTGGAGTCGCTGCTGGCTTCGAATAGTGGACATGGGTGGGGATCCTTTTGCTGGTGTATCTTTCAATGGCAGGTATTTTCGAAGCTGACGATGTGCTCTACCAGGTAGACATTGCTGTTGTTGCTGCCAGCCAGTTTCTGTGAGCTATCTGGTTTTTCCGATTAGCCGTTACTTTTTCCGGCTAATTTGAATTGGTTTCAACGGCACTGTTTCATTTATTGGCTCTGTACTGGTGGGTTATCACATTTATCGGTTTGCATCGTTTTTGCGGTCCTATTTATGATTTTGGATGGTGGTCAGTTTCTATGCATTTACACCACTCACGATTTGGTCCTTATTGTTGTGAGGTGGCATGTCGCCGATTAGGTTTTGGTGATCCCCCAAATCTAATTTGAGTGCCGGCCGATTTCCTTCGGATTCTGTACTTGCTGTGGATCACTGAGCTTTTCGGATTCACACGGATCGCTTCTCCAGCTGGATTCTCCCGGTTTCCAATTTATATATCTTTGCAGCTGTCCGACAACATGCTGACTGATCACATGATATATATCACGGTCGCCGATTATACGAAGTCTCCTGTTTTCCCGGTGTTTCTGGATTTGAAATTGGTATGGGAGGTCGGAGAGCTAGTTTTTCTACATGGTTATTCTTTCCCTCCCCATCCCGATTCTGTGGGGCTCGTCGATCTTGGTTGCGAGAAGATGAGAGTCTGGCGTATGGTTTTGTATGCTGTGTTCTTTATGGAGAGCCTTGATCTGTTCATTTTTCGACAGGACATCCCTTTTGATCCTGGATCTGAAGGGCATGTCGGTTATGGTAGGATGTAGGGTGCCGGATCTCCGAATCGTGCGGGGAGCCGGTTCTCCCCCAATCATGGGGATCAGTCTCAACGTTTTCGGGTGCCATTTTGTTTTCTGGTCAGTTTATCTTTCATCAAGCGAGCTTGTTATGGTGTGCAGGGTTTTTGGTTTTGTCCAGGGCTGGTTTTCTTTTTCAAGCGAACCATATTTCATCAAGCGAGCCGGATTTCCATCTGTCAAGTGTGCATGATGATTTACAAGTGAGCCAGTTTACAAGGGTTTGCGCACTGCAAATGGGATTTCGAAGTCGCTCAATGTTTTTCAAGTGAGCCTGATTTGGTGTTTGCACAAGCGAGACTGCCTCTTTTCAGTCAAGGAAGACACTATGGAACACACCTTGTTGTTTTTCTTTCTTTCATTTCAGTTATCTTTTATTTCCTCATTGTCATTAATATGTTGCTTCTGTATTTTCTTTGAATGTTCTCTCCAATGTATACAGGGATGATCTCGGGGGTATGTTTTATACTACCCGTTATGTTGGCCATGAACATCGAATTACTTCTCTTCAGAAGTGTATTCTGGATGTATCTGGTATATGTTGTTTTCTCGCTGTTTTAAATAACAGTTTGAGAATGTATTGATGATCATGTACTGTCATATATTTCTTTTAATATATACAGCGTTTCTTTCATTCTGAAAAAAAAAAATGACAGTATAAAATTTTCATGTTATATTATCGTCAGAAAAATTAAGGGACACTACACAAAAGGAGAATGTACAATATATACAATTTATGTCGCAGAAGCGTGTGTGCAAGGTGAGCCATTGAACTGGTTCATCTACCTTTCAAATGAACTCTCTGAGGCTTATGAAGAAGTATACAAAAGGGAGAAATGTTTTATTTATGGATATTTAGTGGTTTCCATCGCAATGATGAAATGGTGTGCGCCAGAAGGCCAGACCCAATTGAAGCACCAGAAGGAGAAACCCTTGCTCTCACTTATTCTCCATGGCGAACTGGAGTTGATGTTTCTAATAAAAATTTCAATGAGAAGTCGCTCGAGAAATGGAAAACCAAAATGCACAATGTTACTCAGCTGAAGATTCGAGTGCCATGTCCATTTGAATAAATATGCATGTCATATGTGGTTTGGTATTAGCCACGGTCACACTTATGTTCGACCCAAATCTGGAAACTTAGGATACATTCAAGATGAATGCATTCCCTATTACATGTTATAAAAATCATTCCATAACGAAGTACTATCTTGGTTGGGAATCCAATGCATGCAAACAATGGACGACATTGTTTACTTTCCAATGGTCCTTCATCCTAAAATAAGAACTATTCCACCTTCGAAACTTATTTCCAACCTTTCATGACGCGACTCCAGGCATGTGTGTCCTCTACTCATGCCACTATATCGACTACGGAATCATTGGTGAATCTACCTATTGAAGCTTCTTCTATCCTCGACATAGTTCCATATGTCGGTAAGACCTTCAAACCCCCAACACTTCCATCTGTATGCATAAGCCATATCTCATCTGCATCGCTTATCATTGTGGAAATTTTCCCTGCTACTACATTCGATACTTTTTCTTTTGCTCAACCCTTCGTCGCCTCTAAGCTTAATAATCCAGTTGCTAGTTCTTCAACCAATGTTGATCTTACAGACGATGTACCTGAAGATATTTTCAAACCCAACAAGGTTGTTGAAGAATACATTTTTTCCTCATTTGTTAAATCTCCAACATAGAGTCATGTGTCATCACCTCATACTTCCTCACCATCCGCAACCTTTTCAAATGATCCTTCTGAGCACTTTGGCCCTAGAAATACCACTAGAAATATTTTTCATATGGAAGTGAATTCAGAACCCAAGGATACCGCAAAATTGGCGCATACTACAGAAGCAACTCCTATACCGATTGTGCAAGGTTTATCCCCATCACATCCAAATCCTGCTACTATTGTTTCTACAACTCAACCTTCTTTGTTCAACCAGGATCCAAAATATTGCATGAAACAATTGCACTTGTTTTCACAATCTCTTGATATAGTTCCACTTCTTCCTTCACATGTCGTTGCTCGAATTCCATAAGACATCCAATAGGAGAAGACTCAAGAACTAACAATCTCACCTCAAGGGCACTCTAAGAAGCCTGTCGCAAGTGGCCAACCCTTGCAGGCTAAGTTTCCTCTGAATGACAGTTTGTCTACCACTCGGCTTCAAAATGGGTCTTCACAACAGTTGTTTCAGTTTATCAGGGCTTCATTAAGTCAACTAGAGGATCGGTTAGTTCTCGCTGACTCAAGAAATAATGGGATTTTCACTACCCATGAACAAAAACAACAACTTCTCATTGTCACTAAGGAATGAGATAAGTTGCAAGGAGAACAGGAAAAACTGGTGAAACAAGTTGAAGACCTTAGTTCTAAGCTCTAGCACATGTGGATGTCCATTGCAGAATTTGTTCCCAATGCACCAAAATATCTCTCTTTATGTGAACCATCTCAATGCATCAAGTTCTTTGAAACCACATTCATAGAGTTAATAGTTGCAAACAAATATTTGCACACTGCTCCTGTTGATTTGAACAAGTCTACCCCTGATCCTATAGAACAATTTCAGTAGTAGATCAATAAAGAGATTGAACATAGATCCACTCTCTGCAGTACATTGCAGCAGATCACTAGGGATTCATAACAAATATTCCGCTATGTGCAAGATTGGCCTAGTTTACTTGCTAAGTGTAATATCCCTATTTACCCATTGCGTGAAAAAAACAAACATCTTTTAAAGCAAGCCCTTGTGACTAATGACTTACTCAACAACAACAATTATTTACCCAAGCTAAAGCTGATGAGAATCAAATTCATGTTATAGAGGAGGACAAACATAGAGTCAAGACTATTGTTCGTGGCCTTCAGCCTGTCGCTAAAACTAAGTTCATGGAGTTTTGTAAACTGAATCATGATGCAAATACGAAATGGCATATCTTTCTCTCTATGTGGCCTGAACCCCTAAATCATGAGCTTACTACTCAATTCAAGGAATGAGCTACTACTTTTCTTGCCACATGAAAATATGGAATGGATGACTACCATTCTTTCAAGGTTGAGACTTTGCAAGGAGTACCAAAGTTGGGTCCTTCGTTTGAAGGCGAAGTAAAAGAATAAGTAGAAAAAGCATCAATAGGAAGTTGAGAACATAAAGGAGAGAAGGCGGTTATCTTGAGACTTTCCAAAGTTGTGGAAGAAGGATCTAAATGTCATTTTTGAAATGATCCAAGTGGAAGGGGACCAAGCGGCTGGATTTTGTCAAAGGGGTCAAGTTGGACAAAATCAAGCGAGCAAGATCAAGACAGAGAAGAAAATCTATAAAAGTCGCATGGATGGATCCGAATGGAAAGAATAGTGAGGGGTCTATGCCGACATGCTTTCAAAATGAGATATGAATCTTTGTGCATGTATTGAGATTGTAATCCAGACTTGATATGTTTTATTGATATATTCCTGATTAGATCTTGTGAAATTTTGCAGAGCTATATTGTAAGGGTTCAACTTTTAATATAATATAATGAGGATGTTGTGGGGCTATATCTATGTATATTGTGAATGAATGTCATTATGTTATGAATATCCCTTTAAAAAATTTAATGATGTTTGCATAAGTAATATGCCGTATCCTTGTGTACTATGTGTGAGCTTGCTTGGGTTTCCCATGTAATCAATTGTCTTATGTCTTATGAATGATGTATGAAAATAATATGAATCCCAACATTACGTAAGAGTCCCTTCTCACATTTAAGGAGTCTCTGCATGCATCAGGTGAGACTTTTCTCTTTCGTGGAGAAATGAAAATGTCGGCATTGTGCTAGATTACGACATAGTTTTTTGTTAGCAACTAGTGGTTGAACCATGGGTCTACATGATAAAAATTTCTATCGACACTTATATATATATAAGGAAAGGCTATCGATAAGAATGTTTATGTGGGTTTCCATTGGAGCAATGACAAGGCTTTGAAATATGTGAACAACAAAGCTAGTAGTGAGGTTTCGAAAAAACATACAAGGAAAGTTTTTTTAGACGACATGTGTCGAGAACATATTGGGAGGGGTGTCATGCCCTTAAAAACGCTAATTTTTTTGTAGGTTTTCTATCTAATAATTATTTCTAATGAAATTCACTTTAGATATCTTGATATTTAAATTAATTAAGAAATTACACAGAAGATCTTCAACAATAGAAATTAAGATCATAAAGAGACATTCAAATTAAGAACACAAGCATTTACCTTGGGAAAGCCCACATGGGGAAAAACCAACCTTTTCTTAGAGAAATCATTAAGTTCAAGAGAGATACATCAAGTCAGCATAAATTCAAACACAAACTTGGTCACACCTAGTCAACTTCCCTTTAGATAAGTCTTAGGTCTCATTGTTTTGCCTCAGATTCACCCTTTTTCTGCCTCAGATTCGCCCTTTTTCTACCTCAAATCTACCCTTTTGTCTTTCCCCAGGCACATCCATTATTATGCAGCAAGATCGTCTAATATACTACCTCAGCTGGCTTGAATTCTCTCTCTTTTCAAGATGACATAGTTTCTTTTAGAGGAGGTTAAATCCTTTACTTATAATTGTCTAGGAGGCGAATGGGTGTGACCACAGGGGTAAGCCAACCTGACTTCTTGGAGGGCCGAATTTATGGTTTGGAGCCAAAACTTTAATATTTGAAATTCAAAATTTTGAATCCGACATGAAGAACATGTCTTACATTATATATTTTCAAGGGTTAAAATATAATGACATGAAAAACATGTCTTATATAATTCAAGGGCCAAAAATATTAATTATGAAGACTGATGACCATAGCTACAAAATTCAACAAAAGATACCTTCAACATAAATATGTCTGAAATATATGAATGCCACCAATCGTCCATAAATCATTGTTCTATTGCCATAGTTGGTGGAAGTGACATAAAGATGCTCAAAATATATGAATGCCACCAATCATTCATATATCATTGAGCTTTTGTCTTTGTTGATGGAAGTGGACCTTTCATTTACCTGTCTATGAGTCATCCTTTGGGAAATAAAAAACCCTCCATTACCATCATGCATACATAAAGAACCATTGAAATACTTTTTAAGTGTATCATTTAGCTATGTTCACTATTGGTGAAAGTTCCCCTCCCATTTCCCCACCTATGAGTCATCCTTGGGGATTATAACCAAACTCCATCACCATTATGCATAGATTATGAGTCATCCTTTAGGGCTATAACCAACCTCCATTACTATCTTGAATAGATAAGCAAGACAAAGAGTCATCCTTTGGGGTTATAGCTAACCTTTATTACCACCATAAATACAAAAATCATTGAAATACTTCTTAAATTTAAACATATTGTGCTAAGCTAAAAAAATGGAGTGGTAATGATTACAAACAATTTTTCTAACCATTCCAAATAAACCCACATAACTTTGAACTTAAAAGATTTTAAGCATGCTAAAAAAATTAAATCAAGAAACAAGAACAACCTGGTGCAAAGTCAAAGAAGGCGATGCAAAAAAAATGGATCACTCGAATGAAAACATAAAATGATCAAGCAAGAATACAAAGAAAAGGTGTGGGGTGTTTGATTATCTATCCTGGTTGACTAGCAAATATTTGGGACTGTTCTTATTTATTTCTTTCAGAGAAAGTTGTGTTTTCCATTTCCATCAAATAATGCATGCTGAGTTATTTCATTCAATTTTTACGTACAGTCAGTGAGAGGTCCTCGATCAATTGTTCATATAGTTCAAATATACTCAGGCAAGGCTGAAAATTACACTTGAAAAGTTCTGTTTTTTATCATTTCCACTAAATTGATGAAAAAAATTCAAATAGTTTCCAAAATCAACAATTAATTTGTTATGCCTTCTAACAACGAAAAGATGTAGGATCTGCAGATTGTGCAATTTAAATTAAAATTCTTGATTAAGGAGAGACTTGTACTATATTTTAGTGTGAAAATAAATTGACGAAGTTACTCATCAGTAATAATAATAATAATATCCGGTCACCCTTTCATAACTAAAGAATCATATCGATTAAAACCATGGTTTTAGAGCCAATGGCGTTACCCAGTTTACCTAAAATTTTCACAAAATTAAAACTAGAGATGCTCATCCATCAAAGATTTTATCTCTTTTCCAAAATTCAGTCTGCTTTAGAACTCAATATTTCAGTCAAGCAATAGCAATGAGAGTTTGAAAATAAGTTCATAATATATTTCCATAACTTAAGCTATGTTTATTTTCAATCAATCAAACTGAAAATAAAACAAAGGCAAATACAAATTCACACTTTTGTCTGAGTCATTCTCTCTAATTACTAAATGTGGTGTGGTGGAAGCAAGGGGCATTGAACCTCTGTCTTTTCCAAACCATGTGATTCCGCCAAGCCAATCAAGGAATCCCCATCCCAAGGTCACCAAATCACCATCCAAAGGTGATCAAGTTCCAAGTCTAACCCGAGAAAATGGTTAAACCAAAATAAAGTTGAGTATTAATAATGACCACAACCAGAAAAATCTCATCTAGAGTAGATACACTTAATTCAAATAAAAGAAAGCCTAAAGTTTAATTAGTAAACATATTTATCAGAAGTTGAAGTGCAATCTGAATGGGAAGGCCAGAGGTAAGAGGTTGAAGGAATCTAGTTAAGGGAAAGAAAGAATCTAGCCTCTAAAAAACCCAAAGCCTGTTAAATAATAACCATGTTATTTCTATATTCATTCATTGAACTAGATTACATTTGTACTTGAGAAATTGTTTCGTAAATTAGTTATCACTAACTACTAACTTCCTAACTTCCTAACTACCTAACTGAACATAAACCCTAAGGATTCCCGTAGGATTACAACATTTCCCCCCTTAATTCGAAGGGACATCTGACATACCAAGTAAAGATCTCAATTTTTCGAATTTTTCACATCCTAATGCTTTGGTAAAAATATATGCAATTTGTTCAGAAGTTGGACAATGTGTCACATGAATTTTTTTGGCCTCTACATGATGTCAAATCAAATTATATTTGGTGTTGATATGTTTGGTTCGATCATGAAACTTTGGATTCCTAGCCATATGAATTGCAGAAAAGTTGTCGACAAATAGAAGAGTTGAAGCTTTTTATTTCTCCTTCAAATATTCAAGTATTTTTCGAAGCCAAATGATTTCCTTAGTGGCTTGAGCTGTTGCAACATATTCGGCTTCGGTGGTAGAATCAGTAGGAACCTATTGCTTGCATGATCTCCAACTGATGGTTGTTGATCCAAGATTCATCGAATGTCCAGAAGTTGAGACTCCATTTTCTTTATCTCCATCAAAATCTAAATCCGAATAACCAACAAGATGGAAGTCTAAAAGTTTGGAATATTTGATGCCGTAAGTTTGAGTTCCTTTTAAATACTTCAAAACTCTTTTCGTTGCTACCCAATTCCCCTCACAAGGATGATGCACAAACCTGGAAAGTATTCCGACAACAAAAGTTATAATAGGACGAGTAATAGACAAATAAATAAAACTTCCAACAAGTTTCTTGTACTTTGTTGGATCTTCAAACGACTTTCCTTCTTTGAAAGTGAGTTTCAAATTCTACTCCATTGGAGTAGCAACAGAATTACATTCTGTCATACTATATCTGCTTAATAACTTATCAACATATTTCTTCTCAGAGATGAAAATATGTTGTGGTTTTTTATCAACTTCAATTCCAAGATAATAATGAAGTAAACCTAAATCTTCCATGTCAAAAACCTTTTTCAATTCCTTCTTTATAGATGATATATATTCATCATTGTTTCCTGTGATCATCAAATCATCAACAGATACAACTAGATATACAACTAATCTGCCAACTTTCTTAACGAAAAGAGTTGCATCATCTAGTTTAAAATGTTTATAGTTTAATTTAAGAAGATGTTAAGTTAGCTTCTCATACCATGCTCGTGGTGCTTGTTTCAAGCCGTACAAAGACTTCATTAGTTTGCAAACCTTTTTTTCTTTCCCTTTAACAGAAAAACCTTCTGGCTGAAACACGTAAACATCTTCTTTCAAATATCCATTTAAAAAGGCAGTTTTGACATCCATATGATGAATTTTCCATTATTTCTGAGCTGCAATAGAAAACAAAGATCTAATAGTGCCCCATTTAGCTGTAGGAGAAAAAGTCTCTGTATAGTCGATAACCTCTTTCTGTGCATATCCCTTCTCTACGAGTCTTGCTTTGTACTTGTATAGCGAACCATCAGCTTTAAACTTAGTTTTATAAATCCATTTGCAACCAATAGGTTTGATGCCAACAGGAGGATCCACCAGCCTCCATGTGCTATTTTTTATGAGAGCATCATATTCCTTTTGCATTACATCTTTCCACTGTTCATAATTAGCAGCTTCTTCAAAGCAAGTAGGTTCACAATCCACAGAAAAATTAAATTCACAATGAGAATAGTTACCTGAGGAACTTTCAACCTTAAACTCACCATATTTCTTTGGAAATGTTCGAATATGAGTTGACCTTCGCAAAAGTTGTGTAGGAAGTTGTTCAGGAAGTTGCTCATCTTCTTCATTTGGCTCAGCTCTTTCCATTTTTGTCATTGTTTCTGTAGAAACACTTGCATCAACTAATTCCTCATCAACAACAATGGAATTATCTCCATCAACCATAACCAATTTCTCATCATTGAGAGAAGGAACTCCACAGACTGATCTAATATAGGAATCCCCCCTTCGGGATGGGGAAGTATATTATCTGATTCATAATAAAATGACAAAAAAATTTCTATTTGATTAAGTTGTCTATCAACAGTGAGGGAATCTTTATCAGTTTCAAGAAAAATTACATCTCTTGACAAAACACATTTTTTGTTCGCTTCATCATATAATCGGCATGCCTTAGAAGTCATGGAATACCCTAAAAGTATGCATTTTATGCTTCGTTCAGTCAGCTTATTCCTTTGATGTTTGGGAATCAAAGCATAACATTGAGAACCGAAAATTCGGAAATGTTTAATAGCAGGAAGACGATTGTACCACATTTCATATGGAGTTATGTTGTTAATGACAAAGGAAGGGCACCAATTTCTAATGTATGACACACAGAGCATGGATTCTTCCCAAAACATTAATTTTACATTCTTAAAAAACATCATTGACCTTACCATATTAAGCAATGTTCGGTTCATTCTTTCTGCAACACCATTTTGTTGCAGATTATATGGTATTGTGGTCTGGTGTTTGATGCCATTCTCTTGCAAATATGTTTCAAAATAATGTGAAGTATATTCTCCTCCATTATTAGTCCTTATAGTACCAATAGTAATTTGTGCTTCATTTGTTATCTAAGAGATGAAATTTCTTAAATACATCAAAAACTTGTGACTTTTTCTTTAAGCAAATAAACCCAACACATCCTCGAATAATCATCAATAAAAGTGAGTATGTATTTATTTCCATTTGCAGTTGGTACAGGCATTATACCACATAAGTTGGAGCGTATGAGAATTAATTTTCTTGTAGCTCTAGACTTAAATTCTGAAAAGATTATTTGTGATGCTTGCCCAATATACAAGCATTACATGGGGTAAATTTTTTGGGAACTGTTGGAAGTCCCTTAATCCCATGTTGTTTCATAATTAGAATAATTTCATAATTAACATGACCGAAGCGTGCATTTCATAATAAAGAAGATGACAGAGTATCATTTTGTTGAACCAAATAAGTTGTGTTCATTGCAACAGACGACATACCATGCAACTTCAATAATTTATCTTCTTCCACACCAGACATTACAGTGTTATTGTCAACTGCTCTTCTAATTTCTACTTTACCATCAAATATGTGAATGGAATGTCCATGTTGTCTTATTTGTATAGGAGAACAAATTTCTTTGGAACTGCGGAATGTAAAGAACATCATTCAAAATATAATTTGGAAGTCCAAGAATTTTTAACTGAATTGAACCAATCCCTGATGGTTTGATTTGGGACTTATCAACAAAATACACTACTCCGTCAATATTATCACTGAATTGATCAAACAAATCTCTTTGAAATTTCATATGACACGTGGCACTTGTGTCTAGAACCCAACTGTCATACCATGAAGAAAAAGAATTACTAAAAACATCTTCCATGTGGAAATTACAATGTGCGACAACATAATGTGCATTCTTAGAAGATTGTCATTTGTTTGGAATTATATGATCTTTCTTTTCAAGCAATTGTTCTAGAGTCTATATCCAAAAGGGGAGAAAAAACAAATCAAACTAGGTGTGGTAAACAAATCTCCCACCACCTAGTCTAGCTGAAAGACACCCTACAAGAGGAGTTGCAGCTATGCACAACAAACTGCTTCAGAAATAATGCAGTCTTGGAAAGCATGAGCGGGAGACCATCATATAAGATCAAATTTTGAATGTACAGTAGCAAATCAGATTTACAATGATGCTCTTACATTATATATTAGAATACAGAAGACAAGAGAGAAAGAAATCTTCAGAAAAGAAGGCTACAACACATGTATATACTGCAAAATAGCTTAACAGCATTATTTTATGGAGTTGTAGCAGCTTAATGTTATACTTCAGATCTAGAGCATATTTGTGTACAAAATATCAGATCCATTTCATATTTGTACACTAGAAAGGCTCTATTACAAGATTCCCTTGGGGTTTTTACCAAATCATGCAATACAAAGAGTAGATCTGAGTTTTAAGTTGCAGATCTGCAATATTATTCAGGAATTTATGAAGATGACTTTACATTAAAATAGATCAGATCTATACAGAACATGGATCAGCAAGCTAATCCATGGATCACCATAGTGAATGGAAAAGCCTAGCACCAGAGATCTCTCATCGAAAATGGGATCAAAACACCCTGCAAAACCTCCACTGAAAATAACGCAGTCCCTCAAGGGAAAATACATTGTAGCTTGAATAATTGGGTTGGCCTGATGCCAATATACAAATTTGAAGCTCAAACAACTAATGCACTCTTCCAGGAGTTTAAAAGACACACTCACTGAGAAGAGGCACCAATACAAGCTAGATCTGAACAGATCTAGTGTTCCACTTGCTACAACCTACAAAAGTAGCCAAACCCTCACTGGATCTGCATTGCAATTGGAAGTAGAGCTTGGCCAAATGCCTGATAGTGGATGAAATCAGCAAGACTCCTCCAAGAATCCTCAATGGAAGAGGTGAAATCCCTGCATAGGAACTCCAAGTGCTAAGCAACATTATTCTCCACTAAAAAATAGAGAATGATATTTGTTAAACAGACAAGATACTCAGAAATAAATACAATCAACAACCTTCTCTTGTTGCCTTCCCCTTCCTTTTATAATATGAAAACCTTTGCAAACCCTAAACCACCTTGAAGAGTTAGCTCCTTTCACATGAGGGGCCTCCTTCTAGAACTGTGTTTCCCTTCATGAGGTACATTGTATCTAGATAGCGCTGTAGATTTGATCAAGGTTGACTCAGTCTCATAGCTCAAACCCCTTTCACACCTACAAGTGATTTGTTTACATGGCCCATATTTATCCATGTTCATATGGGCATTGATTTATTCATTCTTTTAGGAGCTTTACATGTCCTCCTTTATTCATTTATTCATGCAACAGAAAATGAGACAAAATTGCATATTCCTCTTAGCTCAGGCTAAGTAGGAATATTACAAAAATCTTTTCAAGATTAGTAAGAAGGAAGTTGTAAGGGATATGCCTAAAATTACAAAATCGTCAAATAAGATGTGAAAATATTGTTAACATGGAAAAAAAACAAGAGTTGAGTTCAAAACTAAGGAAAATTCCATGAAAACCATTGGAACTTGTACATAGTGATTTATGTGGGCCAACAAGAACAAGAGTACTAGATGGAAAAAAAATGTCATGTTTCTTGTTGATGACTACAGAGGGATGATTTGGGTTTGTTTTCTTAAAAATAAGTCAAAAGTTTCTGAAAATTTTAGAATATTCAACGAACTTGTTGAAAATGAAACTGATTTGAAAATCAAATGCTTAATATCAAATAATGGAGGAAAATTTACTTAAATGAATTTAATGACTATTGTGATGAACATGGAATAAGAAGACACTTCTCAACAGCTAGAACTCCTCAGCAAAATGAAGAGGTTGAAAGAGAGAACATAATTGTGGAAGAGATGGCTAAAACTTTGTTGCATGAATCCAAGATAAGTAATATCTTTTGGGTACAATAAATACATACAACTATCCATATTTTGAACATAGGACTGCTCAAAAGCAACAATGACAAAACTTCCTATGAACTGTGGAAGGGAATATCAACTAGTGTCAATTATTTCAAAATATTTGGAAGAAAATGTTACATAAAGAGGGATGACTATAAGTTAGGAAAGTTTGACTCTCAAACAGATGAAGGCATACTTGATGGGTACTCATGTAAAAGAAAAGCATACAAACACTATAATCTTGGACTCAACAAGATAGTATAAAGCATCAATGTAAAAATTGATGAAACAAAATTGTTGAATACCAAGAAGGAAATAAAAACTTCACACATATTTGAATAACAAGAATATGGTGAACCAAAGCAAGAGTGAGAAAAAGAAGAATAGGAACACTGAGAAGAGAAACAACTAGATGAGGAACAATAAGAGGTAGATAACCAACAATATTTTAAGACACCTTCTAGAACACCTAAACATTGTTATTTGAATAATCATCCACCAGAAGAGTGCAAGAGTATAAAATAGAAGAATAAAACAAACATAAACATTGGAGCAAGGGAATTTATCACTATTTTCCACAATTGAACCAAGTAACTTTGAGGATTCTAGAAATGATGAATATTAGATCAAGTCTTTGGAAGAAGAACTAAATCAAATTGAGAATAATGAGACATGAGAACTTGTTCCAACACCCAACAACAAAAATGTGATTGATACAAAATTGGTCATGAAAAACAAACTTAATGAAGATGGAAAGGTGACAAAAAACAAAGAAATGATAGTGTGCAAAGGATATGCCAAATTTGAAGGGACAAGCTATGAATAAAAAATTTCTCCAATATCCAGAATGAAACAAAACATAATTTTATTGGTCTATGCATGCTCCAAAAGAATCAAAGTGCATCACATGGATGTAAGATTAACCTTTCTTAATGGGGAGCTAGAAGAAGTAGTCTAAATAGAACAACCAGAAGGATTTTTATTATCAAAATGATGAAAAATACGTTTGCAGATTGAAGAAATTCTTATATGGTCTTAACCATACCCCTGGAGCATGGTACTCAATATTTTACAGGTATTTGTAGAAATAAGCATTCTAGAATGGAAATGCAAATTGTATTCTCCACAAAAAGGAATATCCAAAAAAATATGATCATCAATTAAGTATACATTGACGAAATCATCTTTGGAAGTGATGATGATATATTAAATTAAAAATTTTCAAAAGATATGCATAATGAATTTGAAATGGCTTTGTTTGGGAAGTTTACTTTATTTTTGGGACTCCATATATCTCAGCTAAATGGAGGATTTTTCATCTCTCAGACCAAGTACATCAAAGAAATGTTGAGGAAGATAAAAATGGAAGACTACAAACCTATGAGAACTCCTATGGTCGTCAGATGCAAGTTGAGAAAATAAGATGAATCCAAGGAAGTGGATCAAAGATTCCACTTCCTCTAGTATTTCTGAAAGATTCCTCCTAAGGTTTTTGGTCTTTTTTAGCAAGACATAGGGTTTCGGTATTAGAACTATGTGATGCTTCTTTCTTGCCAAAAGTCTTCTCTTTTTCTGCAATTTTCCCTACTATTTTGTCAAAATCTATAACTTTTAATTGCCCACTAGCATGGAGAGATTCCAAGTAGTGTGAATAACTAGGGTAAAGAGCTTTTATAAAGGAAGTAAGTGGCAAATCAACTTTACCTCCAGTACATTCAATTTCATGATGGATGGCTTTAATTTCAGAGGCAAGTTTTAGAGGATCATTATCGTTAATTTCCAGATTAAATAACTTTAACAATAAATGAATTAACTCCAATTCAGAATGTGAATCATAAAGCTCTTTTAGTTTTTCTATGGCATCATAAGATGTTTTACTTTGATTTTTTATACTCTGAGTAATGTATCTTCTTACCTCTTCTAAGACTGAAGCGAATATTAACGCAAAGGCCTTCTTATCCTTACTTTTCCAGATTGCGAGTTGTTTCTGATCATCAGGCTGCACCGGTGCATTCTCTCCTTCTCCTTCGCAAACTCCATCCCATAAATCATTAAAGGTAAGAGTATTTTTAACTTTCCTAAACCACTCCTCGTAATTTTCCTTTCCGGAAAGGACAACCCCAATTAAATACACCAAGGAGTTCATATTTAAAAAAAAATTGTTTAAATCACTAGCACCCTTAAAATTAATTTTTTTTTAATCACTTCCAAATTTCAAATTCTTCTTATAAATACTTCGATATTTAAAAAATACTCTATTTAATCTTGCAGATTCAGTAGAGATTAAAGACACAAATTTCTCCTATTTTTTTATAAAAGAAAACTCTGTTTTAACCACTACCACTGGTACAGGAAAAAAAAAAAAAAAATTGTTTTTAAATTTACAGAATCAGCTAGTGGCACTTCTGTAGCTCCAGAGACAAATTTTTCCAAAACAAAACTGATTTAAACTTACATATTTTTCTGCTACAAAAATATGATCTAAAAGAAAAGCTATCAGATTCGTGATAGGAACAGAAATGAGGGTTTATGTCAATCAAACACTGCAAACACAGCAGAGGAAAATGCTGGCAAACAAACTCCGCTGGCAGTGTTGTCACATGTTGAAAACAATTTTCTACTCCCTTAACATCAATGCTACCATCAGCCTCCTCGGATCTCAAGCGCTTTATACCACTGCTAAATAATAACCATGTGATTTCTATATTCATTCATTGAACTAGATTACATTTATACTTGAGAAATTGGTTCAAAAATTAGTTATCACTAACTACTAACTTCCTAACTTCCTAACTACCTAACTGAACAGAAACCCTAAAGATTCCCCTAGGATTACAACAAAGCCTCAAACACATAAATTTATCCTACCAAGTTTATTAGAGAGGCTATCCATAAATGTAGAAAAGCATTCAAAACCTAAACTCCAAAACACAGGACCAGCCAAGACCAGCTTCTTACTCCACCAACACAAATATACTTTTTTTTCCAGTAAGAAAAATATGCTGGTCTATATTGAATGTACCAGGACAAACTGTATAAAACATAAACTGTTTGTTACATAACTGGATCATCAGCCAAAAAGGTCATAAAAAGAGCCTGTCAAAAGGGGAAAAGCCATATCTGTTCCAACCCGAATTACATAATCTTTGCTAACTGAATAAGACTGGAAAGATCCCAACACCCACGAAAATATAAAAAGTACTGACTTTTAAGCCTAAAAACAACAGACCTTAATAACTGAAAAGGTCACTAGCCCTAGCAGAAAACCGACATAGATACCAAAACATAAAGCAACACAGTCACATCCACAAGTTTTCCCGTCAAAAAAAGTTAACAGAACCCTTAGTACTGTAGCCATCCGACCTGGTCAGACAATAGAACATTATGCCAAAGCTCCCTTCCAAGCCTTTCTTCGAGAGCCGGTCAGCAGTAGTGTACTTTAGGCAAGCTAAAAACCTCAGACAACTCCAACTATGAGGTTGAAATTACAAAATGCAAAAAATAATCCACATCATAGACTAAATGCAGTCTCACCAAGCAAGATATAATACAAACTTTCTTTTCAGAGGGAAAATTTACTGGTCCAATTGGAAGAGAGCTTCAAAGCCTAGCAGATGATCCACAAAATAGAATAAATGGCGAAACAAACAATGTAATCTTTATTTTTATAAATTCTTTAAACTATAAGGATTTGAATTAGCTATCTTTGTCATTTGCCATTAACGATACATCACTGTCAATTTAAAATCTTGTGAACAATATAATTACGCCGGAGGCGTTCTCTTTGCTGGAGTGGGGTGAGCAAACACTGTTCACTCCAGCCAATGAGAAGCTTTCTCTATCACCCTTCCAACCAATTAGATTTTTCCATTTGGTTATTCCTCCAACCAATCAAAATTGGTCATCTGTCTAGCTTATACTATTACTCATCAGTCCAACCTTCTCATTTAAAGTCTTATCGTTTTGATTTTACCACCCCATAAATTCTGCTCGGTCACGTGAACATGAACGTCATCACAGTAACCGGAAAACAGAAATAAACCTCAGGATATGCCATACACTATCAATTAATTGGGTTGGGGAAGCTCTTTACTTCCCAGCTACCCGATTATCTTTTGGCTGCAATTTGCAACTTATTGGAATTTGAACTCTCGCTTGGGGAGCATTGAGTAAAGGCCACAGGAAACAGGCATACAGAAGCAGGAAGTCAGAAGAGCATTGAGCAAGGGCAGAGGTAGCAGTCATACAGAAGTCATTGAGCAAGGGCAGAGGCAGCAGGCATACAAAAGTCAGAAGTCAGAATAGCTTTGAGCAAGGGCATTGGCAGCGGGCATACAGAAGCCGGAAGTTGGAACCTAGAGATCATACGCGCAAAAAATCCCTGAAAACATCGAAGGCTTGGAGAGATATACATGCAATTATTCTGCACAGATTTGTTGGCGATTTCTCCATGAATTTGCTCCACCTTCCTGCTGATTTTTGCACAGATTTGCTTTATTTGCAGAGGCCGTCGAAATTGACTGTGCTTCAATGGTATATACTTCTTTCCAAACTACTGTGCCCCTTATGGTATCTGAAGAAACACTGGAGCATCGTGCACCTGCCCAGAGCCGAGGAGTCATCTTACTTCTTGCTGTCGTATTAAGCCTCTAATGGTTGTAAGTCGAAGGCAGATTCAGATGTAATTCGCGTCATATATTGGTGCAACTGTGAGGTAAAAACTTGGAGATCTCGCTTCTGGAAGCAGACTGGGAACATCGTCGGCATGAGTTTGGGGTTGTTCTGCTGGTTGTAATAATTTTGTATTTTCTCTTTACCCTATTGCGAAAGAAGCAGCTGAAGAGAAAGACGGCGTTCCCCAAAGGGGCCGACGGATTCTTGAAGATGTTGTCGGTTCTACCAACCCCCATTCACCTTTGACGAACTAAAAGAAATCACGAAATATTTCAGTCGGAAGGTGGGTTTTGGTGGCTTCGTCTCTATGTATGAGGGCGTTCTTGGGGGTGGAACCATGGTATCCATGAAGCAATTGGAGGACGTTTTCCATGGCTATGGAAAATTCCGAACGGAGATAGCGACGCTCGAAAGCGTGAGCCATGTCAACCTCGTCCGAGGAAAAGGTCTGCGAGGAAGAATCCCACCACCTGAACAAGGTAGGATTATGCGAGGAAGAATCCCACCACCTGCTCGTCTATGAGTATGTGGTGAATCGCTCTTTGATGGCTGCTCCAACTGTTTCATGGACCACACTGATTGCGGGATGTGCACAAAATGGATTAGTGTATGAAGCCCTTGAGCTTTTCGAGATAATGTCGAATAGAAATGTGGTCTCATGGACCGCAATGATTGCAGGATTTGCGTAAAATGGGTATTGTCATGAGGCTTTGAAACTATTTCAACAAATGCAGCTGAATGGTGTGGAGCTCGATTCGGGAACCTTTGTCATTTTTCTTCCCGTGTGTGCTGACTTGAAAGCTTTGGGATATGGCAAGGCTATTCATGATTAAATAATTGTAAGTGGATTTTATTCTGATGTCTTTATGGGCAGTGTTCTTGTGGATATGTATGTTAAATGTGGAAGCATTAAGGAAGCTAGGACAATATTCCATAGAATGCCCAAGAAAAATGTGGTCTCATGGAATGTGATGATTGCAGGATTTATACAATATGCGCGTCTTGATGATGCCCTGAATCCTTTCATAAAATGCCAAAGCGAAATGTCATTTCTTGGACCACAATGATTGTAGGATATGCACAAAATGGTCGTTTGAGGGAGGCATTGGAAATATTTCGGAGAATGCCAGAAAGAATTGCAGTCTCATGGAATGCAATGCTTGTTGGCTTCACATGGAATGGCGATGTTGACAAAGCACTAGAACTCTTTCAGGTAATGCCTGAACGAGATGTGGCCTCATGGAATGCAATTATTACAGGGCTTGCATAGAATGGACGTCTTGATGAAGCCTTGAAACTTTTTGACGAAATGCCTAAACAAAACGTGTTTTCATGGAATTCAGTGATTGCGAGGTAAAACGTTTCCAAAGTTCCATGTTTTGTATAGAGGATTGGTGTTGAAGTAGAATGGATCAATCGAAGAATCTCTTTTATATTTAAACATTTCCAACACAAAATTTACCTTAAAACAAGGTCTGGACAGTTTCGACAAAATAATGAGACATTGACTCATCATTTAGCACGAATTCTACTCAGAAAGTTGACTTATTAGCCAACAAAATTATTCAAAATGCTTTCACACGATTTTGCTAAAACAAAAGCTTGTAAGTTTCTTATTTATTTTGATGAGTTTTTCAAAGATTACGTAGGTTCTAAGTTTCCTTTTATTTGATGATTTTTTCAAAGATTCCGTTAAAATCCTTGAAACATGAGGTAAATATTCCATAACTTTAATCATGTGAAAATTATGACTATTACTCACATTCTTTTGAAAATCATAACATACTTTGAATTAGCGTAGAAATCAGTGTTACTAGAGATATGTGTATTTAGAATCCTCATTAGATTTCTGAAGTAGATTTACGTTGTTTCAAACCCTCATCAAGTTATAGATAAGTGGTTTTTAACTTTTTATTCCGCCTGCAACTAAAGTTTCTTTTCATGAAGGACAATGATATTCATTTCTATACATTTCAATAGCAAATTGCTTCGCCTAGTTTCTTCTCATTTACATCTTTTCAGAAAATTTAAATGGCATACATATTTATTATCATGAATGACTTAATTATAATTTGTTCAGAAAAATATTATCTGTTTTTTTCAAAATATATACATTCCTTTCCATTTTTCTGCCCCATTTCCTATTTACATCATTCATTATTTATGTCCAACTACGATCCTCATACTCACATAATTTTATTCCAAAGTCATTTTCATATTTACATAGACACAAATTCAAGACATTTTCATATTTACATAGACAATTTATATTACCTAGCTAGAGATAACACAAAAAAAAAATATGTTTGACAGTTTAAAATCCAATATTCCATATCATCACAAATTTTTTATTTTCATAAAATTACTTCCCTTACATATCTACCGCCTTCCAGCGTTCCTTTGCGCCTCTTGGTGCAATTGCTAGTTTAATCTTTCACTATTGATAAAATCTTGTGAACAATATAATTTAATCTTTCACTATTGATAAAATCTTGTGAATAATATAATTTAATCTAAATCTTGAGCGCTACAATTAAATTCTTTAAATTATAAAGATTTGAATTAACTATTTTTGAATTAATAATACATCTATTAACCATCAATTTAAAATCTTGTGAACAATATAATTTAATCTTGAGCACTACCAATCACTTGAAAGTGATATTGATGGACACATTGAAAATAAAAAATTTGCAAACCAACTCTAAACAACAATATGTTTTTTAAAGCCGAAATTATAGTAAGTCATTTACTCAATAGAATTTGAATAGTTATCTGGTTAGTTTTACCTACCAAAATTTACCATTAAATCATATATCATTATACAATTCCAAACAACAATATTAAGATACTAGAGGATGCAGAAATTGGAGGGTTGAAAGGTTCGCAAAAGAACAAGACTAGATGACATAGAAAAGAAGGGAATTGTCCAGAGGCAACAAAATAGGCCATACTACAGCTTTTTGTCGGAATCAAGTAATTTTTTTTTTAAAAACAAGGAGTTAGAGTGTTTGAATAGTTTTTTTAACCATGGAAATGGATTCAGCTTGCACCATCAAAACCCAATAGTGTACCCAAAAGGAGTTAGAGTGTTTGAATAGTTTTTTTAACCATGGAAATGGATTCAGCTTGCACCATCAAAACCCAATAGTGTACCCAAAATCTTAAAGTTCTACAAATTTTAAAAAATTTATATCAAATTTTTTATACTCTTACGGAAATTTCTGAATTATTTTTGTAAGTTTTTAAGACTACCCGGAAAAGAAGCTGAGAATTTTTTACTTTTCAATATTCGAACAATTACCTGGCAACAATCCTGGGGAGTACTATTCGTGAACAGCAAACATACCTGGCAATTACCTGGCAAGTTGCAACAATCCTGTTGAATACTATTAGTGAACAGCAAACATACCTGGCAATTACCTGGCAACAATCCTGGTGTTCCACAGCAAGGCTGTCGTTGAGTTCATCCCAACGAGAAGTTTGCTGCACAATTAAATGACGTTGACCAATATGACACAAGCTTTTATACAAGATGACACAAATTCTGTCAGACACATACAGTTGGCTGGCCTGAATTCTGTGTATGCCCATTGCCCAATCTTTGAGATTTCCTTGAACTGATTAAACTTTCAAAAGCAAGCAAGTGGCCATGTAAATGACATGGGGTACGGCCGCGTACTACCAAATCCTCAATCACTTTTCACAAGTGCGAGGCGGATCTCTCATTCCCTTAGTCAAGGTTAGTCGATGAGATACGATTTTAACGCTGGAGGGTACAATGACGAGTGACCACTCATACGGAACACCAAACCTAAAGATTACGCCAACAAGTATACCGTGGTATGATTGCGTCATCATCCAAAGTTGAGATTTCAATTAAAAAAAAAAAAATTAAAAGTTTATGGAGTGGAGTGTGAGAGTTAGCGGAGGATCAAAACAGTTTTATAGATTAAAATTATTTATGTGTGGAAGTTTGATTCTTATATACTAATAAGATTTCTTACACTAAATTAAAAATAAAAAGAAGTTAATGTTTAAACTTTATTAACATAATATTTTTCAATAAATATTTAAATTTTACTAAACATAATTTTAGTAACATCTTATAAATATTCACTTTTCTATTAACATTAAATATTTAAATTTTACTAAACATAATTTTAGTAACATCTTATAAATATTCACTTTTCTATTAACATTAAAATTAACCTAAAATCAACTTTAAAAGACAAAACAATATTTGTTAGTGTAATATGCCAAAAAAGCTCAACTAATAAGCAAATGGAGTTGTTGTAATATCCCATAATTGCTTCTACTATCATTTTGATGAGGTCTATGGGTAACAATGACTAGCATTAAGCATCAGATTATAGATGGACTGAGGTTACTTTGTATTGAATAGTGGAATTTCATGATATAAAGCATTTAATGGAGGTGTTGGAATATCTCATAATTGCTTCTACTATCATTTTGATGAGGCCTATGGGTAACAATGATGAGCATTAAGCATCTTATTATAGATGGAGTGAGGTTAATTTGTATTGAATAAGTGGAATTTCACAATATAAAATATTTTATATTTTATATATTGATATTTAATTTTTCTATATAAATAATTTGTATTTAAGTAATAATTGTTATGTCATTGCCTAAGCAGTGATATATATGATCCATTATAAGCTATTAGTTTGTCTATATTGGTGAAAATTTTCAATTTTCTATAGTTAACATCATGTTTTTCGTTGAAATTTTTGGGTGATGTCAGCATTTTTCCATATCCTTGGCTCTGGATTTCGAGGGTAGACATCATCCTGTGATGCATGATAGACTGAGTTGATTGGATTGTACATAGTAGCTATAGGAAAGGGTGACTCTTTGTACAACTAAGAGTTAACTTAGGTTGCTTTGAGCTTTGACGACATAAATTTGGTTTTAAGAGTGTTGGTGGACAATTTATTAGGGTGATTATCGATAAGCACGTTTACCTGTGTTTCATGTTCAAATAATTTCTTGGTATTGTGGCATTCATTGAGGATGGAATTCCTGTTTATGTGTTTGCGTTTTCTTTGTAGCATAACTCCTCGTTCTCAGGCTTCTGTTGTTACCAAGTGAAGTTGTAAACTTTTTGTTGCGTTTACTTCACAAAATGCGAGCAGTAACCTTTTTTTGCAGGACCTGAAGGTGTTTGGTTATGTGGCAGGACGCAGGATTGTCAACCTCCTCGATGACCATTTGACGGGTAAATGTATGAACACTAATTTCTGGTTTAATTGTCATGGTGCATAATTTGGACTTCTAATGGTTTACTATTTTGCAGAAATTACACGCTAGACTTTAGAATATAGAGAATAACAATTGTTCGGGTAAGCGGATTGTCAGATTCTTCCAACGGAAACCTGTTGAGTTTCTGAGATATCCCTACGAGCAAACTCTAGTTTAATGCGTGCTTTTATTTGTTAACAGAAGTGTTAAAGACATTGTGGGGTCGAGTTTTGATGGTTTTAGTGCAATGTTGTACGAATAAACCAGTAATGAATGACAATAACTAAGTCGGAAGTTGACCCATATTTGCATTTACGCAACTCCTATGAGCAAGGTGTCGACCCCAATTCCATATGGTCTGCTTTTAAATAGTCTGTCGACCCTGATTCCATGTTTTCCTGTAGTTGTTACAACGAAGTTTTCTAGGAATTACTCTGAAAGTTGTGAAGTCGAGAGTACAAGGATCTTTGTATTTTTTGAAGGCTCGTGAACAAGGTGCCGACTCCAAATCCATATTATGGTGTTTTATATACTCTGGGGGTCTGAATTCTATGGACATAAACATCTAGATTTGAAAGAAAATAACTCCGAACTCAGTCGTGCGCGACACATAGACACAAAGATGTGTCAATTATTAAGTTTCTAAAATTTGCAATGTCAGAAGTTGACGCATGTTTCAGTTTTACCATACTCGTGAACAAAGTCTCGACGCCGACTCCATATCTTGGTCTTTTAAATAGATGAGGAGTTGGAGTTTTATTGGCATAAATATCTAGTTGGGGAAGAAAAAAATGCCGACCTCAGTCGGGCCCAACGCATAGAGGCAATGTTTTAAGTTTCTAATGTCGGAAGTTGACCAATCTTTCCATTTCCACAAGGCCCTTGAGCAATAAGTATATGAAAAAATAAATAAATAAGCCATGTTAGATCATTAAATTTGCATTTCAGAGTTTCATCATGTGTATGCGAGTTTTATCATGGATTTTACATTCACTGCATTGCCATAAAACAGAGTGCTGCTATTAATTTGTTTTTCAAAACACTAAATTTATTGGAATAAAAGTTATAGTTTTACTGGCGAGAAATTATAGTCTCACATAAATCACATCTAGAAAAACAAAAACATAAAATAATTGATGCCAAAATTCAACCTTCAATGATATTGGAGAATTTTTTAGACCAATGCTACCAATATTTTGAGTTTCCAACGGTGGGATTTTCTAATGTACATTCTTCTTCAATTTTATGCATAGGCGAACATGCTCGAGCCACGGTTGTAAGAGTACGTTTAAAAAAATCAAATTAAGAATAAGGGCATCCCTCTCCATGTCAGTTTTTTGGGTTTCTTTGGAGTCGGGTGAAACCCATAATCGAGGTCGGCCCTGACTTCCTAGTCGGGCGGTCGGTGTGTTTGTGGAGAAGAATCATAAGGAAAATGTCGAATTCTCACCCATCTTGGCAAAGGTTGAGCTTCAAGCAATCTTGAAGTAGCAACTGCAGTTCAAGTTAGTTATTTTCGACTTTTGTAATTTATGAACCATATTCACATTATTTTTTGTTTAAACAAAGGATAACGGTTCATATCTTTTAAACATTTTAATACTAATTTGTTTTAATTTGTACGTAGCTTTTGGATTTGTTATTTAAAAAAAATTATATAGAAATAATAGTAATATTTCTGTAAAATGAAATAAATTATCTTATAAAAATAATTTATTGAACTTATTTTTTTATTAATAAAAAATAAAGTATTTTAAATTAAATTTATTAAATAATTTATGTTATATGAAAAAACAAAATTATAAATTATAAACATGGCAGCTAAACACATATGTTTCTTTTGTGGGCCTTCCTCGAAGCAAGTCGGAGGTCAGCTGACTATGGGGTTTGAAGTGGCCCTTGTAAACACACACAAATATATGCACATATTTCTTTTGTGGCCCTTACTGAAAGCAAGTCAGAGGTTGGCCCCCACTATGAGGTCTAAGGTTGGCATTGTTGTTTGAATGCTCTCTAGACACTTCCAACTACTGACACTCCTCGACCAATTCGGCTCAACTACAATACTTCACGCGAGCTGGTGCGAGGTCAAACAAATTCAAAGAAGGTTGTGACATCGATTTGATTTAAATATTATTTTAATCAAAATTATTCACGTATACATTAATGTTGATAAATTAGGTGCGATTAAAGTACTTTGCTGGTAATTTAGTTTTTTTATTCAATATAAATTGAAAATATAAATTTCTGCCTTATGTTTCCTAGAATCAATGTTCACTGCTATTATTGTTATTTCTTATAAATGAGTTAAATGAGGTCTATGGTTAGGCCAGTTGATATGTTATAAATTAAAACTTAAATATATAGTAAAATTAGTTGTTATTATACATTCAATGCGTGACATTTAGCGAAAAAAAAGATGTTAAAGTAAATTTAAGTTTTTTTATAAATATAAATAAGTAAGAAAATAGTTAGCAAGTCAAAGGTCGGCCCCCACTATGAGGTTGAAGGTTGGCATTGTCATTTGAATGGTCTATCTAGACACTCCCCGACCAAATCAGCTCCGGCTACAGTACTTCACGCGAGCTGATGCGAGATCAAAAAAATTTGATAGAGGTTGCGATATCCGTTTGATTTAAATATTATTTTAATCAAAATTATTCTATTATATATTAATGTTTATACTGGGGATATTAAAGTACTCTATTGGTTATTTAGTTTTTTTATTCAATATAATTTGAAAATATAATTTTTTTGTGTTTTGTTTTCTTTTAAACGACTTAAATCAGATCTATGATCAATTGATATGTTATGAATTAAAACTTAAATATCTAGTAAAATTATTTGTTATTATACATTCACCGTGTGACATTTAGTGAAAAAAATTGTTAATGTAAATTTAAGATTTTTATAAATATAAATCATCAAGAAAATAGTTTTTATAATAATATATATTATTTATTGTTGATTAATTTTTATAATTAGTATTTGAAAAATAAAATAAAAATAAGCATATTTACATTATTTTTTTCTTTAAAAAAGGATAAGGGGTTCATATCTTTTTAAAAATGTTATCTTATAAGAATAATATATTCAATTTATTTGTTTATTGATAAGAAAATAAAATATTTTAAATTAAATTTATTAAATAATATGTTATATGAAAAGACAAAATAATAAATTATAAAGAGACCAAAGATACATATATGTTTCTTTTGTGGGCCTTACTAGAATCAAGTCGGAGGTGGGTGTTGTCTTTTGAACGGTAATATTACACTCCATGACCAACTCGTCTTCTTGTAAACACAACCAACTATACACAGATATTTATTTTGTGGTCCCTACTGAAAGCAAGTCAGAAGTGGGGACCCACTATGAAGTCAGAAGTCGGCCTTATTGTTTGAATTGTCTCTCTAGATACTCCCGACTATTGACAGTGCTCAACCAAATCTATTCCAGCTACAATACTGCATGAGAGCTGGTGCGAGCCCTAAAAAATTCAACGAAGGTTGCAATATGCGTTATATTTAAATATTATTTTAATCAAAATTATTCGCATATACATCACTGTGGATATTAGGTGAGATTGAAGTTCTCACGAGGAAATGAGTAGCAATGGTCAAATGATCTTGCTTCATGGTTTTTATCTTTTGTGTTGAGATTTGAGAATAATGATGCCATTTATTACCTGCAAATTGAAACCTATTCCATCATCCATGTTTTATTTATCTTTTTATTTATCTTCTCATACATATTTGGCTTACAATTTACTTTTTTATTCATTTTTGCTTTTTGTTTTCTAGAGGTGAGGTTGACTCCTATTATTGTTATAATTTTTATAAACTACTTAAATGGGTCTATGATCACGTCTATCATTAGTTGATATGTTATAAATTAAAAGTTAAATATCTAATAAAATTAGTTGTTATTATACATTCAGTATGTGTCATTTGACTAAAAAAATATGGTTAATTTAAATGTACATTTTATTATGAATATAAATAGACAAACAAATAGTTTTTATGTTTGAGGATTTTTCTTTCTCTTCTCTTTCCCTCAATCAAACATGTTTTAAATTTAAATTTTATTTAAATTTAAATTACAATTTTAGAAAATATATTCTAAAATATTAAGTTTATTTAGATACTTAAAAATAATATATATATATATATATATATATATATATATATATAATAATTAAACTCTTTGCTATTTTTAGCAATTTCATCACTTTATATTTATTGTAATACATATATATAAACATTTTTCATATAAAAAAAACATAAATTAAAATTTCAATAATGTTGTATTCTTTTAATGGTTTATATAATGTTAAATTGTTTTATTATCAAAATTTATTGTTTTTATATGTAAATAAATAGAGTATTAAATTATCATATCAAGTTGTTTTATTTTTTCTTATTTTAAATTGCATGGATGTTAAAATTGCTTATTTAACTAGTATTTTTAAACATAATTGTGATGTTGTCTTATTTATATTGAATTTAAGGGGAAACAAATGTAAATAAACATGAAAATTACAACAATTGTATAGTTAATATATGTGCGTGTGTGTAAAATGGTGTATTGTTATTATGGATTTTGTAAATCATGATGCATTGCTTGATATTCAATCAACAAAGGTTATCCAAAAAAAATAAAGTAATTGATTTACGTAATAAAAATACAGAGTATTTATGTAAATAGACCATGCACTAGTTTTCTGCCTTCATAATATTTATAATGGGCCTTTGAAATATATATTTTTAGGATGAGATAAAGTGATTTCTATATTTGCTGAGAAGTATTTGATTCTACATGTGCTTTTAATTATATATATATATATATGGGATCCTAGTGATCAAAATGTTGTAGCCATTTATGCAAATTTGAATTTGCTCTAAATTTTAAAGTGCTAAATAGTTTTATCTAGGCGAGGCAATATCCAAAACTTGACAAAATTTACAGGAATTTTAAATGAACTTTATTCTTGTCCATTGATTTGGGGTTAAATTACACATTATTTATGTCTAGGTGGCAAGGTAAACTTTAAAAAAAAATGAATTCTGGAATAATATTAATGTTTTATGTAGCAATTATGTGCATTGTTATTTCCAAAACAAGTGAAAAGTAATAAACGACAAATGAGAACTAGAAGTAAATTAAAGAACCTTACAACCTTTTATAATTTCAATTGTGGTGTTTAATAGCATTTAATTTCTAAACACTTAAAGACAATTATCAAATTTTTAAAATGCTTTTAGATACTTAGATTTTACTTTTTGGTCAATTCATGTTTGGTATGATTCGAAGTACAATGTCTAATATGTTTACAATTGAACATCTTCGACTAATGAAATTAGTTTTTAGAACACTTTTTCCTAGTATTATTTATTGTAGTTGATACTAAAAAGCCTTTAAAGAGTGGTATTATTTAGTTTTAAATCATTATTTGACTTGATAATATACTAGATTTAGGTGATGTGTGTTAATTTGGGTGGAATTTATTAAAAAACAGTGCTATGCAATTGTGAATGATTTTGAGTCAATGGAAATGTATAGTTATGCAATTATCAAAACCATTGCAACAACTTATAGAAGAGGAGGAGAGTGAGAATCAGAATTTGGATTCTGCAAATAAAACATAGAAGAATAAAAACAATGAGTGTTTTAAATGCAATTTTGTGGCAGGTGGATTAGTTGTAGTTTTAATTGGTGCAAATGTTGGTGCTGTTGCATGCAATATGTTTGTTCAAATCCAGAGAACAGTGGATAATTTTCAAATTCCAACATGCAACCATTTTTTCGTGCGATTTAAATGATAGATTTATTGATTCACTAGGTCTCATGTGAGAAAGAATTTTCACAAATTATAATGCTAAAATCAACAGATATTACATGCACCTTTAAATCTCAAAGTCATTTTTATTGTGTAGGTCTACTTGGAATATTTATTCCAAGATGGGTGGCTATAGAAGCTTAAATTATTGCATTTCTATTCAATTTGGGTGCAATATATTTTGCTCAAATTGACACATTTACTAAAGTACATATGTTGTAATGTAGCTATAGTATTGTTGGCTTGTGATTCTCTTGGAGGGATAAGGCAAGGTCAAAATCAAGCAAACAAAGAGCTGGAGCGGGTAGGATAAAGACTCAATGCTTCAAGCGCGGGTCGAGCAGCCCCCACTTCCGCCGCTCCACATCATCCATCGCACATCGCTCCCCGCAGATTTTAACATTTAACCTTCGTCTGCTCCCATAAAAATCTTGCAACATGCGATCTACGAACATGGTCCCACCTTCATCCATGCGACGTCACTCATTCCCCCACTCATCCCATATCACTCCCACAAGTTTCAAGCTTTACATCTTAAGACTTAGCCGAAACTTGTATTTTTGCCGATGTGATTTGGTGGGACCCATCCAACCTTACCGCATTACTAAATCATATGCAAACCTTTATTTCCGCCTTCCCCTTGCCTTTTCGCCTTTTCGCACTTCCCGACGTTTAAGTGCCCACATATCGCACTTCACACTTTTTATCACTTACCCTTCCTTGTTCATGCACTAATCTTGTGATTTGCGATGTGCGGGTGGCCCCACCTTCACTACCACGTCGCCCCTTCTCACACTCATGTTCACGCATGCATATCGCTCCCCGCAAGATTTAACATTCACTCATCCCCCGCACTTCGCACTTCGCAGATTCCAACGTTTACCATCCAGCACTATCACATGAACCTTGTGATTTGCGATCTGTGGGCGCAGTCCCACCTCCTTCATGCCACATCACTCCTCCACGCACTCTGCACTTCGGTGATTTTAAAACTTACCTCCCACTGTTATCCTTTAAAACCTGCGATTTGTGATTTTCGATCGGGCCCCACCGCATCGCACATCGCACTTCGGCGGTTTTAAAATGAACCCTTTTCATTTACCTTGTGAAGCTTGCGATGTGCCGTATGCGGGCTAAGTCCATGCCATCTTGCCACGTCATCTAGAGTCATTCCTTGGCCTCTGACCCCCTCTTTTTCATTTAAATCATTTCCGTCGTGTGTTAATAATATCGGTCCCACCATGCCTTCTGCCATTTCGATTCGGCCTTCACACATCCCATCACCGCTAAGCCCCTCACAACTCTTTGTCACCTTCGCTCCATGTCAATACATTCAACGGCTCATAATTAATTTTGCACCCCTTTCACCTTCAAGATAATACGAAGTAGAGAAATCAAAATAGCGATTTCTATCTACCGCGTCTCGATTACTCATAAAGCTTGTGGTGATTACTTCCCGAATCCCACACAATCCGATATGACAATCTTTTTTCTCTGAAATCTGATTCCTGGCTTGCAATTCAAATGTAGCCTGGGCTTTTGGGTGGAACATGCAAGTTGTGGTTTATTGGGTTTTCTCATATGATCTCTACTAAATAACCAGGTGCGTGTAATACGACATTCCTCTTCATAATGGATTAAGTGGAAATCACCAGACTGAGGGAGTGGAGGTTTGCAAGTAATAGATGGAATCATCTAATGAAAGTCAGCCTATCCACCTACGACCGCTCTTTTCCATACCGTCTTGAAGGCTCCCATTATTGGCCTCCATGGGAAACCATGTCCTCTCTATTTCCTGTTTAATTTTGACAATTTTTCTGGTGAAATTTCAAATGTCACCCATTCCTGTTTTAATTCTCTCAGTGCAGAAGTAATTGCTCGAAGTACGCTCTGCAAGTTAGGTAGGATATTTTGATTTCATAGGTATGGGCCGATCATAAATGATTAGGATGGTAGACCCTCGAGAGGAACTCTATATGTAGCTAGTTCCAAGATTAAAGAAAGGTTCTGGAATTTTGAAGAATTTTGTTGTAGTTTTGTATGATTGTGCTCCTTGTGCTCTGAGATACATATTTGGGAAAGTTGTTTAAACTTAATATGATACAGAGCTATTATTTGGATTCTGGTTGGAGCAATGAGTAGTATGTATCTGTTTTATTTTGTTATCAGTAATCTCATTTTTATGTGTAATAGTCTTTCATGCTATGCTTCTTTGATGGCCTGTGTAATGTAGCTGCAGGTAGTATGCAATTTTTTTCATGAATTCGTGTTTGCATAATGCTCAGGTGTTAATGCTCATGTATTAAGCTTGTTGCACTCCCTTAAATTTCACTCCACGAACCTCTGTTGTTGTCCATATCTCATTCATATTCGCTTCCTTTGAGGTCATATGGGAACAGATTCTTAAATCTCTTAAGCCTGTCTCTTGTGGGTTCCTTCTTCATTCTTCCTCGACACCTATGCATATTTTTAAAAGTTTCTACTTATTGTTTTATACTTGGCCCAACTAAAAGCCATGAGCCTCACAGCCTCCTGAGCCCTCTCACAGTTTGGGGAATTCACATGAATCAGGCTCAAATGGTCTTCTCCATTATTGAACCACAAATACCATTATTCTCTTGACCCATATTTATGTCAGAGGCATTTATAAAATTGTCCATATTTAACCTTTGATTTTAAGATGTCCTAGGAACTAATATTTCACAACTCAAGGCTATCTCCAGGAGCTACAAAATATTTTTGGTTTTGTTGTCGGGGACGTGAATTAAAAAACATGTTCCCTGGGATACGACATTATCTTCACCCTTCAATTAGGTGAGCACGAAGGGTTGAGAGTTGCATAGCCCTCACCTTGGCAACTCCACTATTATTAAAGTTCAAATCAGTTGTAATCCTAGCTTATAAAAGGCCTCATACTCGATTAGATACTTCCCAGAAGAGAAACCCTTCTTTGTCTAATCCGGAAAAGATTATATCTAAGAGAGTCTGGAAGGAGAAGCAGCCCAGACAGGTTGACCTACCCTCATTTACTCTAGAAGCTTCGCCTTCTTCATCTCAGAAAGCTAACATTTATGGTCCTGGCACCACAATTCGCATACTTCAGTATTCTCCAGAAGCCTTTGCTTTAGCCAGTTCAATCATAAAAAATGAAGTTGAATTCGCTGATATTTATTTACCTCCCTTGCACCCTACTCTCGAGGTCAAAGAGATTAAAGAAGTTACAATCCTCCAAAGCTTTTTACAGACCAATATAGAAAGCTCTATTCAACACACACCTGCTATACCACATCCAATTCATCCTCAAAATCTACAACCACTGGCCCTCATGGCTGTACCCAGCTTCCTCCTTAACAAATATGCCCCACTGGCTCTACCTCCAGTACTGAATGACATGCCTCAAGACTATCTAAAACTCCTGCCTCTGTTCACCAGGGAAGATAGTACTTCCACGTGGAGACATATTGAAAAATTGTGCGCCTTTGCTCAGAATGTATATGTAGAGCACCTAGATGTGGTGTTGAGGCTTTTCGTCCAATCCTTGGATGGAGAAGCTCAAAAGTGGTTCAAATCGCTTGTTGATCACACAGTCACTACTTGGGAAGAAATGGAGAATTCCTTCACACTAAAATGGGGAGAAAAGAGGGACCATCGATATTTTCTTACAGAGTTCAATGCTCTCAAGAAGAGACACAATGTGGATGTAACAGAATTTATAAAGAGGTTCAATAAGATTTATAATAATCTTCCTGCTGAAATAAAGCCTCCACAAGCAGTTGCTAAGGTGGTTTTCGCAGGAGCTTTTGAACTAGAATTTGGGTTCACCCTAAGGGAAATAAAGTCTAAATCTCTAGATCAGATCCAGACGGATGCACTGGAGGTAGACGCAAACTTTTCTTCTACATGTAAACTCAAAGGGAGGACAGAGCATGAGGCTAGAAGAAGGGGTAGGGAGGAGGCTTCTACCTCTAATCAAGATAGGGAATCATAGGAGTATAGAATCAAAGAGATGAAAAAACTGATCAAGAACCTCTTGAATAAGCTAGTGAAGCTTGAATTAGAGGCCAGTAATTCCCCTCCTCATCCTAACCAAATGATTCCAAACTGTGGGTTTAACACCTAGTACTGGAAGCTCCCTCTGTAGTTGTTGCAGTGAGAAAGGAAAGAACGGAAAGATTACATCCAACCTCCCCTATACCTAGAAGGGGAAATGGAGGGATAGGCCAAGGAAGTCACAGACAGTCCAGAAGATCAGTTCCTCACTTACTCAGAGGATGAATAATGTGAACTCACCCTGTAAGAAGAGACAGAAGAGAAGGAAGCTCCCCTAGAGGATCGAGATATTGACAATTACTACAAGTAGTTTGTGGATTTCATGCAAGCTCAACTCCACAGGAAGTATGATCTCAGGTCCTCCAGGAGGAGAACCCGAGTGCAGGAACAAGATGAAGAGTCGACATCAAGAGAGCAGACCCCTTCTAGTTCTGCCAGTAAGGGGACAAATCCTTTAGAAGAGTCTTCCCATCATAAATATTCTGCACCCAGCTCCTCGAAACAGGGCTCTGATCCTCCCCAAAATGAGAGATCCATAGTTATACCCTTGAAATTTCTTGACCCTCCTAAACAGTAGTTCAAAGAAGTTATCACAGAAAAATCTCCCACAGCCTTTAGCCTCCAAAAATATTTAGAAAAGGTCAAGATCTCAGTCCCCCTGATCAAGCTCCTAAACCAACCCTCATACAAGGCCCAAATCTCTCATTTCATGCTTCCCCAGGGCGTAGGTCCTCTCCCTGACAGCCTCAATCTCCAAGAAGAAAGACCCATGGTATTTTTTGGACATCATGCAGAAGAGCTGGATTCAGCCAGTCCTCCATTCTATGTGAATCTAGTTATACATGAACTGTTATTGCACAACTATATGCTAGATTCTGGGGCTTCACATAATTTGTTGCCATTGTGTGTCATGGAGCAGTTGGGGTTGCAGATCACCAGGCCTTATAAAGATCTATATTCTTTTGATTCCAAGAGGGTGAAATGCTTGGGCATGATAAAATATTTGGCAGTAAATTTAGCCCATATTCCAGCAAAAGTGTGGTAATGGACATTGTTATGGACGATATCCTAGCTCGGTTTGGAATGTTGTTGTCTAGATCTTGGGGTACCAAGATTGGAGGATCCATAAAACTTGACCTCACCTATGCCACTATTCCAATATTCGGTGGGGAGGAAAGCCGATTATACCATGAGTCCAAATTCATGAATATGGTCACCAAAGATAATAGATCCACAAATTCTCCAGTATATACTAAGGAGGGAAAACTCTCTTGTCTTATTCTCGAGGAGGACGAAAATTTCCTACAAGGATCGAAGATATGCCCTCTAATATAGGAGAGTCCTATGAGCAGAGAGGAAAATGAAATATGGACCTTGCAGTTTTATGGAGATTACGCACAGGAAGGAAACGGGACCAAGGTACTCTTGATATCACCAAGAGGATGCTTAGTTCCCCTCTCCTTTAAGATGGAATTTGAAGCCACAAATAGGTGGCTAAATATGAAGCCTTCTTGTTGGGGTTCGAAGCAATGTGGAGCATGAACATACAAAAACTCAAGGTGTTTGGATATTTAGAGCTTGTAGAGAGGCAAGTAAGGAGCCAATGCCAAACTAAACACCCATGGCTCAGAGCTTACAGGAATGAGGTATGGGATTTAGTCAAGAAATTCTTTTTTGCTTTTAACATTCAGTTCATGCCGGGGGATAAGAATAGAATGATAGACTCATTAGCTATGGATGTTAGTAGGTTTCTCCCCCCACATAATCCTTTGCTCAGATATGAGGTTGAGGTGTGATACCACTCCTCCATTCCAGATAACATAAAGCATTGGAAAGTCTTTGAAGATGAATATTAGGTCTAGCGTTTTGTGGAAACGGTGGGCGAGTTCTCAAATATGGTGATTGACTCAGTCACCGAGAATGACCATGAAGAGCCAAAAACCAGATGGGAAGAGATATTGGATAGGAGCTATGTTCTGCAATTAAAGGGAGATGTCATCCCCAGGGGTCTTGTACCATTGGAGAGATTGTTTGATAAAAATTATATCCCAGTAAAACCCATCAAAATGACCCTTGATGAGCCTGTCAGGGATGTGAATACTGGGACAGAAGAAGATCCAAAGGTGGCGAAGCTATCAAAAGGGGTCCCTGAAGAATACCAAGATCAATACCTCATGATGTTTCAATCGTATAAAGACATCTTCACTTGGTCATACCAGGATCTGAAGACTTTCGATATTGACATTATACAACACAAGATACTACTCAGGTAGGACAGTAAGCCTCATAAGCAAAATCTAAGACTGATCAATCCCCTTCTTTTCCCATCTATTGAGAAGGAAATAAAGAAGTTGTTGCAAGCCAATATCATTGTCCCTCTAAGGTACTCTGAATTGGTGGCGAACCTGGTGCCTGTCAGAAAGAAGAACGCTGAAATCATGCTTTGCATGGATTTCTGCAATCTGAATAGAGCCTCACTCAAACATAGCTATCCCCTCCCAAATATGGACCACATCTTGCAAAAGGTGGTGGGATCCTCCCACATGTCCACGATGGATGGTTTCTCAGGATATAATTAGGTGGCAGTTCTTCCGGAAGACCAAAATAATACGACGTTCACTACACCTTGGGGAAACTTCATGTACGCTCGAATGCCCTTTGGCCTGATAAACGTCGGTGCCACATTCCAATGGGCGATGGACATTGCTTTCATAGGAGAGAAAGACAAGTTTGTGGTGATCTAACTAGACGACATCACTGTCTTTTCAAAGAGTGATGATGAACATATAGATCACCTGTGATGCACCTTTGATAAATGACGCAGGTATGGCCTGTCTCTAAATCCTCAAAAACCTGTGTTTTCCTTGGAGGAAGGGAAGTTACTGGGGCACATAGTAGCTAAGGAAAGAGTGAACAGTGACCCAAAGAAGGTAGAGGTGATAATTGACATTCCCCTACCAAGAAACGAAAAGGAAGTATAGATGTTCTTGGGAAGAATAAATTTCTTAAGAAGGTTCATTCCCAACTATGCTAAGATTGTCCAAAACATCACCAAGATGTTGAATAAGAATAGTGAAGTTAGATGGACCCCTGAGTCCATGGAATCTTTTAACAGGATCAAACAGGGCTTTGTAGAAGCTCTAGATTATGGGAAGTTGTTCATGATTTTCTCCTTCGCCTCACCTCACACAATAGTTGCAGTACTTTTACATAAAAATTCCGAGGGGCATGAACAACCCATTGCGTTCTTCAGTCAAGTCCTACAAGACACTAAGCTAAGATATGATATCTTTGAGAAGCAAGCTTACATTCTAGTCAAATCGCTAAAGGCATTTTGGGTGTGTTTGTTACAATAAACCATAATAGCCTATGTACCCACTGTAGCAGTGAAGGATATTCTGGTACAGGGTGACAATGAAGGAAAAAGGGGAAAATGGATAGCCAAGATTCAGCAGTAAAAACTAGAGATAAATCCTACCAAGCTCATTAAAGGCCAAGGGCTGGAAAAATTCTTGTCTGAATCCAACTGTCAAGCTTTGGGGATAAATCTATCTATGACAGGAGGAGAAGCACAAGAGGATACAAGTATACATTAGGGCATAGAGTCTTCCACACAAAAGACACATGTGAAGTACCTATTATCCCCATGGTATAAAGACATAGTGGAATACCTTTTAAGCTTTTGGTGTCCCCCTCACTATGATAAGACCAAATATCGCACTTTGAGACTGAGGTCTCAAAAGTACAATGTGGAAAATGGGCGATTATACTGGAAGGACCCAGCAGGGATATTATTATTTTTTTTACAGAGCAATAAGTTAACAGGTGATGACCGAGTTCCACGAAGGGATATGTGGAGGAAATTATAGCTAGTGATCTACTGCATACAATATCCTGAGGGCAGGTTTCTTCTAGCCGAAACTGTTTGGTGATATACATGCTCGTGTTCAAGCCTGTGAGAAGTGTCAGAGGTTTGCTGAAAAGCAAAGGTATGCACCTCTCCCATTAATCCTAGTACATGTTGAAGTACCTTTTAAACAATGGGGGATTGAATTCATAGGAGAGATTCACCATGCCTCTAGCAATCAGCATCGATGGATCTTCACTGCTACAAATTACTTCACTAAGTGGGTAAAAGTCGTGCCCGCAAGGAATGCTATAGACTCGGTGGTGATCAAGTTCCTGGAGGAGAACATAATAGCTAGGTTTGGGTGCCCAGCTAAAATCATTGCAGACAATGCCCGGACCTTCAAGTTGGATAAATTTGTAAATTTTTGTCAGTGTTACAATATCCTCTTGGGACAGTCCACTGCGTACTACCCACAGAGGAATGGGTTGGAAGAATTATCTAACAAGAAACTAGTGAAGATTTTGAAGAATACCATCACCGAAAATCAAAAGAACTGGGATTCCCAGCTCAAGTTCGCACTCTGGGCGAACTGCATTACCACTAAAAGATCCACAGGAAAGTCCCCTTATGAACTAGTGTATGGCAGAGCCGCAGTCTTCCCCATTCAGCTTGCATTACCTGTGGCTCAATTCTTACAAGAAAGCGAGGAAGAGCCAAACACCTCATCCAAAGAATGAATCAGCTGGTAGAGTTGAGCGAAACACGAGAACATGTAGGCCTAAGACTAGCAGAGTATCAAGAAAAAATGAAAGGCTTATTTGATCAAAGAACTAAATACAGAGAAATCTGAGTTGGGGATTTGGTGCTGCGATGGGATATCAGGGGGGAAAAAAAAGGGAAACATGGGAAGTTCGACCACGTTTGGTTTGGTCCATTTAGGGTAGCATAGGTCAACGACAACAATACTTTTGCGCTAGAGAAATTGGAAAGAGATACACTCGAGATGACTGTCAATGGATTGTTTCTCATGCCTTACTTCCAGCACTGATAGCAGGCTATGATGGTCCTTTGTACATATCCTCATAGTGTATATATGTCGTTCTGTTTTTCTGCATCAATTCCTGTTTTGGTTTTTTTTTTTTTTTTTTTGGTTAAAGCTCCTCGAAATTGGTTCTAACGATGATCCCAAGCACATAAAGAAGAGCAAAAGCAGGTGGTCTGCAAGTTCTCGACACACTTGAACGAGTGCGTCCTCCCCAATGGAGCCAATGTTGGTTTGTGATTCTCTTGGAGGGATAAGGCAAGGTCAAAATCAAGCAAAAAAAGAGACAGAGCGGGTAGGATGAAGACCCAACCCTTCAAGTGCGTGTCAGGCAGCCCCCACTTTAGCCATACCACATCATCCATCGCACATCGCTCCCTGCATATTTTAACATTTAACCTCTGCCTGCTCCCATACAAATCTTGCGACATGCGATCTATGAGCGCGGTCCCACCTCGGTCCATGCCACATCATAGATTCCCTCGCTCATCGCATATCACTCCCCGCAAGTTTCAACCTTTACCTCTTAAGACTTAGCCGATACCTGTATTTCTGGTGATGCGATTTGGTGGGACCCATACAAACTTAATGCATTACTAAATAATATGCAAACATTTGTTTCTGGCTTCCCCTTTCCTTTTCGCCTTGTCACACTTCCCGATGTTTAAGTGCCCGCATATCGCACTTTGCACTTTTTATCACTTACCCTTCGTTGTTCATGCATGAATATTTCAATTTACAATGTGCGGATGGACCCACCTTCACTGCCACATTGCCTTTTCTTGCATGCATATCGCTCCCCACAAGATTTAACATTCACTCATCCCCCCACACTTCACACTTCACAAATTCCAACGTTTACCATCCATCGCTATCATATGAACCTTGTGATTTGTGATTTGCGAGTGTATCCCCACCTCCTTCATGCCATGTCACTCCTCCCCTTACTATGCACTTTGGAAATTTCTAAAACTTACCTCCCGCGGCTATCCTTTAAAACCTGTGATTTGTGATTAGGCCCCACCACATCGCACATCACACTTTGGTAGTTTTAACATGAACCCTTTGCATTTACTTTGTGAAACTTGCGATGTGCGGTATGTAGGCCAGGTCCATGCCATCTTGCCATGTCACCTAGAGTCATTCCTCGGCCTCTGACCCGCTCTTTTCCGTTTAAATCATTTCCACCGTGTGTTAATAATAGCGGTCCCACCATGCTTTCTGCCATTTCCATCCAGTCTTCAGACATCCCATCACCGTTAAGCCCCTCATAGCTCTCTGTCACCTTCTCTCCATGTCAATAAATCCAACGGCTCATAATTGATTCTGCACCCCTTTCTAATACCGCCTCCGATGGTACGTGGCAGCTTGTGGTGATTTCGCACCCCCACCTCCATCCAATACCGCAAACCATTCATGCCCCCCTCCAAAATCCAGTTTCTAGCTTGCAATTAAAATGTAGCCCGGGCTTTTGGGTGGAACATGCAAGTTGTGGTTTATTCGGTTTGCTCAAGAGACCTCTGCTAAAGAACCAGGTGCGCATAGTACAAAAAACCTCTTCATAATGGATTAAGTGGAAATCACCAGACTGAGGGAGTGGAGGTTCGCAAGCAATATATGGAACCGTATGATGACATTCAACCTGTCCACCTACGACTGCTCTTCGCCATACTGTCTTGAAAGCTCCCATTATTGGCCTCCATGGGAAACCATGTCCTCTCTGTTTCCTGTTTAATTTTGATGATTTTGCTGGTGAAATTTCAAATGTCACCCATTCTTGTTTTAATTCTCTCAGTACAGAAGTAATTTCTTGATGTACGCTCTGGAAGTTAGGTAGGATATTTTGATTTCATAGGTATGGGCCGATCATAAATGATCAGGATGGTAGACCCTCAAGAGGAGCTCTATATGTAGCTAGTTCCAAGGTTAAAGAAATGTTCTAGAATTTTGAAGAATTTTGTTGTAGTTTTGTATGGTTGTGCTCCTTGTGCTCGGAGATACATATTTGGGAGAGTTGTTTAAAATTAATATGATATAGAGTTGTTATTTGGATTCCAATTTTTCATGAATTTTAAATGAACTTTATTATTGTCCATTGATTTGGGGTTAAATTACATTTTATTTATGTCTAGATGGCAAGCTAAACTTTAAAAAAATGAATTATGAAATAATATTAATGTGTTTGTGTAGCAATTATGTGCATTTTTTTCCAAAACAAGTGAAAAGTAATGAAAGGAAAATGGGAGCTAGAAGGAATTTAAAGAACCTTACAACCTTTGATAATTTCAATTGTGGTGTTTAATAACATTTAATGTCTAAACATTTAAATACAATTATAAAAAATTTAAATACTTTTAGATACTTAGATTTGAAATTTTGGTCAATTCAAGTTTGGTATGATTTGAAGTACAATGTATAATATGTTTACAATTGAACATCTTCCACTAATGAAATTAGTTTTTAGAACACGTTTTCCTAGAATTATTTATTGTAGTTGATACTAAAAATCCTTTAAAGGGTGGAATTATTTAGATTGTTAAATCATTATTTGACTTGATGATATACTGGATTCAGGTGATGTGTGTTAATTTGGGTGGAATTTATTAAAAAATAATGGTATGCAAATGTGAATGATTTTGAGTCAATGGAATGTGTAGTTATTCAATTATCAAAACCATTGCAACAACTTATAGAAGAGGAGGAGACTGATAATCAAAAATTGGATTCTGCAAATAAAACAGAGAAGAATAAAAAAAAAATGAGTGATTTAAATGCAATTTTCATGGTAGATGGATTAGTTGCAGTTTTAATTGGTGAAAATGTTGGTGTTGTTGCATGCAATATATTTGTTTAAATCCAGAGAACAATGGATGATTTTCAAAGGCCAACATGAAACCATTTTTTTTGTGATTTAAATGATAGATTTATTGACTCACTAGGTCTCATGTGAGAAAGAATTTTCACAAATTATAATGCTAAAATCAGCAGATATTACATGCACCTCCGAAATCTCAGTCATTTTTATTGTGTATGTCTACTTGGAATCTTTATTCAAAGATGGGTGGCTATAGAAGCTTAAATTATTGCATTTTTAGTCAATCTCGGTGCAATATCTTTTGCTCAAATTGACACGTTTACTAAAGTACACATGCAATTTAATGTAGTTCTAGTACTATCATTAAAATTGAGCATTGGATTTTATTTGCAATTTTTGTAGTCATGTGTAACTAGAATGTTATTTGTTACTTATGACATAGTAGGTAACTCTTTTAATGTCTATCAAACAATGTGATACAAAGTCACATTACCCATCTTTGGTCATTGTTGTTTGCACAATATATATATATATATATATATATATATATATATATATATATATATAGATATATAATTTTATTTTATTTTGTTGTAGTAGCATTGAATACAGTGTTATTTTGTCTGTGTACACAAGTTTTGTGTACCTTGCATAACTTGTTGGTTGTAGTGCTATAAATACTACTATTAATAATGCAAATAAGCTTACTTTTGAGAGCACTACGGTTCTCATGTAGTCTCATTCCAAGCATGTCAATCTCTCAATGATCAATGGGTGATCACGAATACATTTGAACTATGTATAAGAAATGCATGAAGACAAAGTATATAGAACTAATGTGATTAATTTTATTGTTTCATAAATCATATAAGGACAATTTAGATAGAAGAATCCTAAAATAATATATATAGCAAAACATTAGAATTTTTAATATGGTAAAACAAAATCCATAGGTATTTGTGCAAAAAACAACAATGTGTGGTGTGTTTTATTGATCAAAACTCTTACATTTTTTCTTTGGTGCTTCTTTCTACATAGAAATATCAATTATTAGTTTTTCTAGTTGCCACTTTTTCCATTGACTCCATGCATTGTTTTTTTCCACCAATTATGTCTGGGTTTTGTTCCCCCATATGCGCACACTAGCTATGACACTTTCTCCAAATGCTATGATATGGATATGTCAAAAGACTATGATGTTCATGTGTTAACCATATGTATGCTCAATTAATTGGAACTATATCCATTTGCAGCAAGTCTTAAAAAACAAATATTACATTATGCTAGGAACCTAAATACTTTACATTTTATTCGATAGCATAATGTCTTTATGATGCAACAATAGGTTAGTCACTTAGACATGGTGTGATTGATAAATTTATAGTAATAAGCATTTGAATATGTTTATTATTTCAATAAACTTTTGAATATGATTATTATTTTAAGTACCTTTATGCTTGTTATTTTGAATTAAAGTTGTTTATTATAGAAAGCTATATTGTAATTTGTTTTTGAAACTAATGTTTGGATTCTATTTTATTTATACATTTTGAAAGAATTTACAATAACCGTCAATCTTTTTTACGAAATTTTTCAAATTAAATATTCTGTTTTGAAATTTGTTAAAATGATAATAACTATTTTATTGGTATTATTTTAAATTGCATAAATGTCCTTAGTTTTAAATTATATTTAAATTGCAAAGAATGAAATCTTCAAGGTTCCTTATGGCCATTTCGTCTACTCCTTTGTCACACTGCTAGGTACTCATTTTCAGAGTATTGTCAAACAAAAACCAAGAAGAAAAGATAGTCACAAAGAAAATGTAGACTAGATAATGTATAAGGTATAAATTATTTTAGTATCATATGTTGTGATAGAACATTCAATGTAATCCATGCTCTTAATTTTATAAATCATTTTCGCATTTGGACAATGCTTAATTATCGGGGGGTGGGTCTGAAAGGACATAATCAATATGTTACGTGGCGGCTCCTCACTATTTCACACCCCCCTACCTATTTCCGCTCACCACTACGTCCCCCCACCGAAAACCACTATCCCGCACCCCCTTCCGCTCATTGTTGACTTCTTCACTCATGTGCCAATAACCTCTCCAAATGTGGACTTACTGTCCCCACCATTGCTCCCATGTCATCCCTTTCCCCTCCACTGCCTGTCTGCCACCTCACCCCTACAGACCCGACTTCATTTCTACTAAAACAAATCCTCATCACCTATTCTCCCCCAAAACCATACCGCCATCTAGCATACCTGACTCCACATCAACAAACCATTATGTAAATAAATGCTTCCCACTCCTACTATAAGGGATTCACTCCGCTTAATGATAAATTAACAACTATAAATGCATTTTTTCATATAACCCGCTAAAATCCCATTTCATCACCTTCGTTTTATATTACAAGATAATAAAAAATTCAAGTGCACAGTTAGTTGAACAGAGCTTCCCCTAGAACCTAGTTAGTGGTCCACACCATCATTGCAACCAAGTGTCTAATCGTCAAATTTGCATCCAATTACTAGTCTTCACCTATTTTCCAGGTAATTATAAAATCCCCTGTTCTTTGTTTTCTATAATGGCATCTAAAATTAAAACTCTTAAAAATAAATCAAACGTCTCTGATGTCAATCCTATGTTGCTCCCTAACATAGACTTAGATCACCGACCACTAGTAGACCAACAATACAAGATCACTAACACCAATTCCGATTTTGACCTGTATGAGCTTCATGATTGGTTGAAGCAAAAAATATCTCTACCGCAGTGATGAATTCGGCCTGTGGGAATATTACCTACCCCAATTCATTTTTCCACAGACCCATCACTTCCCCGATTTCGTGTCTTGGTTCCAATTTCAATACATCCCCAGCCAAATGGAAATTGTAACCCAAAAAGGTGACATTCTCTTCACCATCATTGCTAATTCTATTTCCTAGATGCTTCAAATACAAAAGTATGACTTCCTGAAGCAATTTGCAGTAGATTCCCTCAGGAAATTATACAAAAACCTAACCTTCCTAGAGAGCCAATATTCTTGAGGTTTTTCTCCCCAAGAATGCACAATTACCCAAGAATAACCCCCCATACTCATACTCTATGTTCTCTACTGAGGGAACTTTCAAGTATACTTAGATGTTAGTTTATTTATTTATTTACCATCAAGCAAACAGGTTTTCATTTTCCCTGCAGATATTAAATGAATAGGGTAATCCACTGTTAGTTATCCATTGGACCTCTTTGGTGAGGAAAAACTCTACTAAATACACCTTCTCAGATTATGTTGATCAATTCCTATATGCATTTTCCTACTTACTAAACAATGATGTAGAGCTTAGGATAGGACAGAGATATAAATAAAGAGGATTTTTATTTATACCAAAAATATACCGATATCAGAGTTTATGGGTGTGAATTGACACCCTACAGTCTCCAAATTTTTTTCCTATGAGGATCTTTTCATTGGAATATATAAGGAATATGATACACATGGATGATATCCAATTTGTTGCAGTCAATAAACAACCTTAATTCAAGATTAAAGCACAGGTCAGGCCATTTATTTGTAACACTAGAACAATAGGTAAAGAGGTAGATTTGATCCTCAAGAAAATTAGCTTCAAGTTGAGTTTCACTGGGTCATATGACCATTTTAGAATCATTTCCAAGTTAAGAATGGAGCAGAAAACCACTCCCTACAACCACACTCCAAGACCAAAGATAGAAAAATTCATGAATCAGTCACTGAGAGGAGAATACACTACAAGAGGCAGAAGAACAAGTAATATCTACAACTACTACACAAACTCGAGTACCTCAAGAGAAGAAGGGTAAAAAGCTAAGGGCAGAGGATTCCCCTTGAGTGACAGACATTGGGAGAAAATAATTTCTGATATACAAGAAGAAGAAAATACTAATTCAACACCAATATTTTTGCAGGGATATGAGGAAAAAGCTACCATAATCCTAACATGCCCTCGTGTTTCTACAAGGAAAGAATATATTTTCATAGGATATCCCTCTTCTTCAACATCCCAAGATCCCCCCCATGCAGCTCAAACAACAAAATCAACTCAGGACACAACTAAACCAAACATTTTTGTCAAGTATAAAGCAATTAAATAAAGAAACGAAATGCTCAAGGCCACAACATACTCCCAATTATGGAAGTAAACATCCTCCTTGCAACATAGGCTTCTTTCAGCCTTTTATACAGAGAAAGGGAAAATGCAGATAGCATTTCTTTAAGTATTAGTTCTAGTTCCAAAGACACAAGTTGATTATAAAGAGTAAATATTTTCCTCTGATGCAAACAAGATTCACCTAATTGACAAAATGGTTATGCAGATGCAAACTTGTGAAATTATGTACTTTACTTTGACCAAAAATGCCATGACATCCTCCAAGTTGCAGGCCTTAATCAACAACATATAGTCACAATTGAAGCTGGAAAAGATTTCATATTTGGCCAAGGACACAAAAATCAAATCAATGGAAGACTTGGTAATCAAGCTAGGCTATAATCCTAGTGATGTAAAAACATCAAAAGAAATCGTGAGGAGGAAGAATGGAGACATAGCATCATTGAAGAAATAGGTTAAGCTGATCTCTACAAAAGACCCACAAGTCAAGGAAGTTGGGAACTGGAAAAAAAAGGAAGACATGTTCAAAATTATAACTGAAAAAAAATAGCTAGATCAAGGATATGGAAATAGAAATGGAGAAAATACTCAAGGAAAAGGAGAAATTATCACATCTAGCCATAGTTCCATTGACAACAGTTCCCATTTATGTTGCAAAAAAAACATGAACATCTGCATAAACAGGGGCACAAGCACATACCACAGATTCTTCAAATGATTTGATCAGAGCCATGCAAGACTTGTCCATCCAAGGAAAGGAAATTGAAAATTCGAAGACCCAGCTTAAAACTCTACAACAGAAAAAATGAAAAATAGATAATTCATATCTAGCAGAATTATATAAATCTCGCAGGCTCACTCAGAGGGTTGAACAATTGGAAAGTGAATTAGAAACTATGCAGACTTTGGCACCAGAAAAATAAAATATATTGATAGAGATAAATGAGGCCATGGGTGAATTATGGTCCTCAATCCAGATAATTTTTTAGCAGAAAGAGTTAATATAAATATCCAAAGAAGTGGTGAAAGAAATAAAAACATATTTGGGGTAGAAGCCTGGTGAAGCAACAACTCTGATAAGAATATTGAATTATAAACTAAGGAAGAATTGGAAGATTTGGGAGTTCAATATAGGACAGAGACAATTTTGGAGTTAAGAACTGTCATTACTAAAAAAAACCTTCTATTGTAGCTAGAGAAAAAATGTCACAATATGGAATCCAACATTAAAAAGTTTCATAAAAAGTTTGATATACTCAATAGAAAAGGGTTGTTAGGACTAATAGGTATGGAAGATAAGCTAGTTAGTTAGAATATTATCACCACAAATTATTCACTATTGCACGAGATAAATCAAAGTTTTCAGGCATAAAAGGGAACATCACAGGAATGGATTTTATGGAGGCTATATATTTTGACTTATTTATCAAACATGAGGTCAAACACCTATTTATCATCAAGCCTACTTTCAAGATGTATAAATAAGAAGATGAGACTTACAGGAATTTGATAAATATTTCTATCCCAAGTGAAGATCGATGGGATAATTTATGTAAACCTCTTGGGTAAAACAGTTTCACATCCAACAACAAGATAGCAGGGAAAAACTTTGTTGGGTACAGTGATCAACAACCATCCTCGAAAATAGAGCCAACAGCTACAATAGTTTCATATCTCTTATATTTTTGTTCTATCTTTGTAAAATAGTTTTAGATATTTTGTAAAAGATCTTGAGGTTTTCACTCAAGATATTTTTTGATTATTTCGCATAAATACTTCAAAATTCGAAGTATTGTTGTTGGGACTTGTAAGAATAAATATAATTATGATGTAAATTTGTTCCCTAAGCTCCAGTGGAAAAATTTTCAGTAATACAGAAAGCCTTTTCAGGATTCTTGTGTCAACCTTATTGGTGAAGTTATCTTCTCTTGTTAACGTGTTCTTCTCCATCAATTAATATGTTTCTCTTATATACTTTATCAAAAGAAAAATAAGAAATTTGAATTTTTTAAGTACACTAAGCTCTGGCTTCTAAACAAAATTAATGTTTTCAATTGAAATTAAACACTAGAATTCTTAATTGCTCCGTGTTTAATGGATTTTTAACTTTCCATCTTACCATCTCATAAAGCTCTTAAGATGTAACGAGTCTTCCTACCTTGCCCTATTAAAATTATGTGTCATTGCTTCCATTAATCAACTTGAAACATAATTGACTCCATTGCCCAATGGCTTCTTCTTACACTATCAACCAAACAATTTTAAAAACTGGAATCGGGACTTAAGAACTAGCCTAAAACTTAATCAATTAAGTCGAATCTTAAAGAGAGATCCCTCTCTAAAGCTAGAAGGACTAGATCCCAGCTTCCAAAGTGGTTCTATGGTGACCTCTAGTTTTCTTTCATATCCTTAAGAAATTACAGAGTGATAACAAATTACACTGCTAGTACTGGTGAGAGGTTCATATTTGAGAATATTATTACAATATTCTGTTATCCAAGGAGTCATACAAGTGATAAAGGGTCACACTTCATCAATGAAACTATTACTACATTATTGTAGGAGTTCATGATTTAGCATCATAAAAGTATCCCATATCATCCACAAGTGAATAGGATTGTTGAAGATTTTAACAAGATTTTGGAGAAGGGAATCACTAAGGTATGTTATGCTAATAGAGATGACTGGGATGAGGGAGTTCAAACTACACTATGGGATTATCACACTACCGTCAAATGACTGCATAAGTATACTCGATTTCAACTTGTATATAGAAGCAAAGCAGTGGTACCCTACAAAATTTATTGTTCCAAATCTGTTTATCGCGTAAGCCACCAAAATGTCTAATGATGAATATATTTTGAAATAGTTGTATGACTTGTGGGAGTTAGATGATCATCGTTTTCTTGTAGATTTCCTTCAAAGTGTTGAGAAGGAAATATATAAATCTTGGCATGATTGACATACCAAGAGGAAGAATTTTTCTTTGGGAGACCAAGTATTGTTATATGCTAGTAAGTACCTTCATTATCCTAGAAAACTACAAATGCATTGTTTGGGTCCTTTCTTTGTTGCATAAATAAGAGAGTCTGAAGCTCACACAACTTGATGGATTTCTCCTACTTGGTTGGGTGAATGGCACACGTCTGAAGCCCTATTATGTTCATATATATTGTTTTTTTTTCTCTACTTTCAGTGAGAGGGTATAAGTTAGGTTTAGGATCGAATCGTTTGCGTGAGTTACCCAGTTAGTCTATCTATGTCAATCGTTTATGTCTCTTCTTAGTTGTGACCCACTGCAACCCATTGTGGTAGTGGAGGTATATAGTGTCATTTTTCGTCATTTATTAAGCCATTTAATGTTATTTTCATATATTTAGTCATTTTCCCACGTAACAATCATTTTAGTGATTTGATTTCTGTTTCAAACAATAAAATTACTTTTTAGTTATGGTTTTCATCATGGCATTTCCTTTTTAGGTAATATGTGTCACGTCATGGGGATTTATTTCCTAGTTGTCATCAATATCCAAAACGAGTTTGATTTTGCTAAGTTGTCAGATTTACACTCCCCAATGGCTAAGTCATTTCATGGGTATGTTAATACTTTTTCTATAAGTAGTATGTATTGAAGCATTATTACTCAATTGTGTTTGTATATCCCTTGGAGTATTTTACCCTAGCTTTTGTGTATAATTCCCATGTGTCTCAAGTTCATCAACATCCCCCTATCCGTTTAGTCTACAACCATTGTCGAGTTAGTATACAACTATAGGCCATCCATAAGGGGTTGCTCTACCAAACTACTAGTTCATTTTGATTTCTTAGATGATCGTATTGTGCCTACATAAGACATTTTGGGAAAATATGAAAAAGCTACCCTAGTAAAAAAATGATTTCCCTGACCTCACTTCGTTTCTAACTTTAAGTTCCAAAGTCTACATGTATTCTATTACAACCCCATCCAACGACGTCGGTCTGAGACTCAAGCCCGAGTTTCATTCTTGGAAAGGTATACAACTATGAAATTAAGGGTTTTACATGTCTTCAACACCACATATGAAGCAATGCGATGTACAAAATTCCTCACTAACAGATTACATAATGGTTCACTCTGGCTCAAAAATAAATACCCTATTCACGTGGATAACATTCACCATATCGCAGGATTATCCATGCACGGTAAGGATGTCTCAACTACATTCCAAAACACCTCGGAGCGAGGGAAGAAGAAATAAGATGGAAATTTATATGATAAATACGATTGTCGGTGCAAGGGTCATGACGTCGTCATCGACATGATCAATAATGGACACTACACAAAAGGGACACTACACAAAAGGTATAAAATTTTCATGTTATATTATCGTCAGAAAAATTAAGGGACACTACACAAAAGGAGAATATACAATATATACAATTTATGTCGCAGAAGCGTGTGTGCAACGTGAGCCATTGAACTGGTTCATATAGCTTTCAAATGAACTCTCTGAGGCTTATAAAGAAGTATACAAAAGGGAGAAATGTTCTATTTATGGATATTTAGTGGTGTCCATCGCAATGATGAAATGGTGTTCGCCAGAAGGCCAGACCCAATTGAAGTACCAGAAGGAGAAACCCTTGCTCTCACTTATTCTCCATGGCAAACTCGAGTTGATTTTTCTAATAAAAATTTCAATGAGAAGTTGCTCGAGAAATGGAAAACCAAAATGCTCAATGTTACTCAGCTGAAGATTCGGGTGCCACTGTCCATTTTGAATAAATATGCATATCATATGTGGTTTGGTATTAGCCACGGTCACACTTATGTTCGACCCAAAACTGGAAACTTAGGATACATTCAAGATGAATGCATTCCCTATTACATGTTATAAGAAGCATTCCACAATGAAGTACTATCTTGGTTGGGAATCCAATGCATGCAAACAATGGACGACATTGTTTACTCTCTTGATATGATGTACTTATGTAATTTTCCCTCCAATGGTCCTTCATCCTAAAATAAGAACTATTCCACCTTCAAAACTTATTTCCAATCTTTCATGACGTGACTCCAGGCATGTGTGTCCTCTACTCATGCCACTATATCCACTACGGAATCATTGGTGAATCTACCTATTGAAGCTTCTTCTATCCTCGACATAGTTCCATATGTCGGTAAGACCTTCAAACCCCCAACACTTACATCTGTATGCATAAGCCATATCTCATCTACATCACTTATCGTTGTGGAAATTTCCCCTGCTACTACATTCGATACTTTTTCTTTTGCTCAACCCTTCGTCGCCTCTAAGCTTAATAATCCAGTTGCTAGTTCTTCAACCAATGTTGATCTTACTGACGATGTACCTGAAGATATTTTCAAACCCAACAAGGTTGTTGAAGAATAAATTTTTTCTTGATATGTTAAGTCTCCAACATAAAGTCATGTGTCATCACCTCATACTTCCTCACCATCCGCAACCTTTTCAAATCATCCTTCTGAGCACTTTGGCCCTAGAAATACCACTAGAAATATTGTTGATATGGAAGTGAATTTAGAACCCAAGGATACCGCAAAATTGGCACATACTACAGAAGCAACTTCTATACCGATTGTGCAAGGTTTATCCCCGTCATAGCCAAATCCTGCTACTATTGTTTCTACAACTCAACCTTCTTTGTTCAACCAGGATCCAAAATATTGCATGAAACAATTGCACTTGTTTTCAAAATCTCTTGATATAGTTCCACTTCTTCCTTCACATGTCGTTGCTACAATTCCATAAGACATCCAATAGGAGAAGACTCAAGAACTAACAATCTCACCTCAAGGGCACTCTAAGAAGCCTGCCGCAAGTGGCCAACCCTTGCAGGCTAAGTTTCCTCTGAATGACAGTTTGTCTACCACTCGGCTTGAAAATGGGTCTTCACAACAGTTGTTTCAGTTTATCAGGGCTTCATTGATTCAACTAGAGGATCGGTTAGTTCTCGCTGACTCAAGAAATAATGGGATTGTCACTACCCATGAACAAAAACAACAACTTCTCATTGTCACTAAGGAATGAGATAAGTTGCAAGGAGAACAGGAAAAACTAGTGAAAAAAATTGAAGACCTTAGTTCTAAGCTCTAGCACATGTTGATATCCATTGCAGAATTTGTTCCCAATGCACCAAAATATCTCTCTTTATGTGAACCATCTCAATGCATCGAGTTCTTTGAAACCACATTCATAAAGTTAATTGTTGCAAAAAAATATTTTCACACTGCTCCTGTTGATTTGCACAAGTCTACCCCTGATCCTACAGAACAATTTCAGTAGTAGATCAATAAAGAGATTGAACATAGATCCACTCTCTGCAGTACATTGCAGCAGATCACTAGGGATTCATAACAAATATTCCGCTATGTGCAAGATTGGCCTAGTTTACTTGCTAAGTGTAATATCCCTATTTACCCATTGCGTGAAAAAAAAAAAACATCTTATAAAGCAAGCCCTTGTGACTGATGACTTACTCAACAAAAAAAATTATTTACCCAAGCTAAAGCTGATGAGAATCAAATTCATGTTATAGAGGAGGACACACATAGAGTCAAGACTATTGTTCGTGGCCTTCACCCTGTCGCTAAAACTAAGTTCATGGAGTTTTGTAAATTGAATCATGATGCAAATACGAAATGACATATATTTCTCTCTATGTGGCCTGAACCCCTAGATCATGAGCTTACTACTCAATTCAAGGAATTAGCTACTACTTTTCTTGCCACATGAAAATATGGAATGGATGACTACCATTCTTTCAAGGTTGAGACTTTGCAAGGAGTACCAAAGTTGGGTCCTTCGTTTGAAGGCGAAGTAAAAGAATAAGTAGAAAAAGCATCAATAGGAAGTTGAGAACAAAAAGGAGAGAAGGCGGTTATCTCGAGACTTTCCAAAGTTGTGGAAGAAGGATCTAAATGTCAGTTTTGAAAGGATCCAAGTGGAAGGGGACCAAGCGGCTGGATTTTGTCAAAGGGGTCAAGTTGGAGAAAATCAAGCGAGCAAGATCAAGATAGAGAAGAAAATCTATAAAATTCGCATGGATCGAGCCGAATGGAAAGAATAGTGAGAGGTCTATGCTGACATGCTTTCAAAATGAGATACGAATCTTTGTGCATGTATTGAGATTGTAATCCAGACTTGATATGTTTTATTGATATATTCCTGATTAGATCTTGTGAAATTTTGCAGAGCTATATTGTAAGGGTTCAACTTTTAATATAATATAATGAGGATGTTGTGGGGCTATATCTATGTATATTGTGAATGAATGTCATTATGTTATGAATATCCCTTTAAAAAATTTAATGATGTTTGCATAAGTAATATGCCGTATCCTTGTGTACTATGTGTGAGCTTGCTTGGGTTTCCCATGTAATCAATTGTCTTATGTCTTATGAATGATGTATGAAAATAATATGAATCCCAACATTACGTAAGAGTCCCTTCTCACATTTAAGGAGTCTCTGCATGCATCAGGTGAGACTTTTCTCTTTCGTGGAGAAATGAAAATGTCGGCATTGTGCTAGATTACGACATAGTTTTTTGTTAGCAACTAGTGGTTGAACCATGGGTCTACATGATAAAAATTTCTATCGACACTTATATATATATAAGGAAAGGCTATCGATAAGAATGTTTATGTGGGTTTCCATTGGAGCAATGACAAGGCTTTGAAATATGTGAACAACAAAGCTAGTAGTGAGGTTTCGAAAAAACATACAAGGAAAGTTTTTTTAGACGACATGTGTCGAGAACATATTGGGAGGGGTGTCATGCCCTTAAAAACGCTAATTTTTTTGTAGGTTTTCTATCTAATAATTATTTCTAATGAAATTCACTTTAGATATCTTGATATTTAAATTAATTAAGAAATTACACAGAAGATCTTCAACAATAGAAATTAAGATCATAAAGAGACATTCAAATTAAGAACACAAGCATTTACCTTGGGAAAGCCCACATGGGGAAAAACCAACCTTTTCTTAGAGAAATCATTAAGTTCAAGAGAGATACATCAAGTCAGCATAAATTCAAACACAAACTTGGTCACACCTAGTCAACTTCCCTTTAGATAAGTCTTAGGTCTCATTGTTTTGCCTCAAATCTCTGCCTCAGATTCACCCTTTTTCTGCCTTAGATCTCTGCCTCAGATTCACCCTTTTTCTGCCTCAAATCTACCCTCTTGTATTTCCCCAGACACATCCATTATTATGCAGCAAGATCGTCTAATATACTAGCTCAAGTGGCTTGAATTCACTCTCTTTTCAAGATGACATAGTTTCTTTTAGAGGAGGTTAAATCCTTTACTTATAATTGTCTAGGAGGCGAATGGGTGTGACCACAAGGGTAAGCCAATCTTACTTCTTGGAGGGCCGAATTTATGGTTTGGAGCCAAAACTTTAATATTTGAAATTCAAAATTTTGAATCCGACATGAAGAACATGTCTTACATTATATATTTTCAAGGGTTAAAATATAATGACATGAAAAACATGTCTTATATAATTCAAGGGCCAAAAATATTAATTATGAAGACTGATGACCATAGCTACAAAATTCAACAAAAGATACCTTCAACATAAATATGTCTGAAATATATGAATGCCACCAATCGTCCATAAATCATTGTTCTATTGCCATAGTTGGTGGAAGTGACATAAAGATGCTCAAAATATATGAATGTCACCAATCATTCATATATCATTGAGCTTTTGTCCTTGTTGATGGAAGTGGACCTTTCATTTACCTGTCTATGAGTCATCCTTTGGGCAATAAAAAACCTCCATTACCATCATGCATACATAAAGAACCATTTAAATACTTTTTAAGTGTATCATTTAGCTATGTTCACTATTGGTGAAAGTTCCTCTCCCATTTCCCCACCTATGAGTCATCCTTGGGGATTATAACCAAACTCCATCACCATTATGCATAGATTATGAGTCATCCTTTAGGGCTATAACCAACCTCCATTACTATCTTGAATAGATAAGCAAGACAAAGAGTCATCCTTTGGGGTTATAACTAACCTTTATTACCACTATAAATACAAAAATCATTTAAATACTTCTTAAATTTAAACGTATTGTGCTAAGCTAAAAAAATGGAGTGGTAATGATTACAAACAATTTTTCTAACCATTCCAAATAAACCCACACAACTTTGAACTTAAAATATTTTAAGCATACTAAAAAAATTAAATCAAGAAACAAGAACAACCTGGTGCAAAGTCAAAGAAGGTGATGCAAAAAAAATGGATGACTCGAATGAAAACATAAAATGATCAAGCAAGAATACAAGGAAAAGGTGTGGGGTGTTTGATTATCTATCTTGGTTGACTAGAAAATATTTGGGACTGTTCTTATTTATTTCTTTCAGAGAACGTTGTGTTTTCCATTTCCATCAAATAATGCATGCTGAGTTATTTCATTCAATTTTTACGTACAATTAGTCAGAGGTCCTCGATCAATTGTTCATATAGTTCATATAGTTCAAATATACTCAGGAAAGGCTGAAAATTACACTTGAAAACTTCTGTTTTTTATCATTTCCACTAAATTGATGAAAAAAATTTCAAATAGTTTCCAAAATCAACAATTATTTTTTTATGGCTTCTAACAACCAAAAGATGCAGGACCTGTAGATTGTGCAATTTCAATTAAAATTCTTGATTAAGGAGAGACTTGTACTATATTTTAGTTTGAAAATAAATTGACGAAGTCACTCATCAATAATAATAATAATAATAATAATAATAATATCCAGTCACCCTTTCATAAATAAAGAATCATATCGATTAAAACCATGGTTTTAGAGCCAATGGCGTTACCTAGTTTACCTAAAAGTTTCACAAAATTAAAACTAGAGATGCTCATCCATCAGAGATTTTATCTCTTTTCCAAAATTCAGTCTGCTTTAGAACTCAATATTTCAGTCAAGCAATAGCAATGAGAGTTTGAAAATAAGTTCATAATATATCTCCATAACTTAAGCTATGTTTATTTTCAATCAATCAAACTAAAAATAAAACAAAGGCAAATACAAATTCACACTTTTGTTGAGTCATTCTCTCTAAATACTAAATGTGGTGTGGTGGAAGCAAGGGACCTTGAACCTCTGCCTTTTCCAAACCATGTGATTCTGCCAAGCCAATCAAGGAATCCCCATCCCAAGGTCACCAAATCACCATCCAAAGGTGATCAAGTTCCAAGTCTAACTCGAGAAAATGGTTAAACCAAAAGAAAGTTGAGTATTAATAATGACCACAACCAGAAAAATCTCATCTAGAGTAGATACACTTAATTCAAATAAAAGAAAGCCTAAAGTTTAATTAGTAAACCTATTTATCATAAGTTGAAGTGCAATCTGAATGGGAAGGTCAGAGGTAAGAGGTTGAAGGAATCTGGTTAAGGGAAAGAAAGAATCCAGCCTTTAAAAAACCCAAAGCCTGTTAAATAATAACCATGTGATTTCTATATTCATTCATTGAACTAGATTACATTTGTACTTGAGAAATTGGTTCGGAAATTAGTTATCACTAACTAATAACTTCCTAACTTCATAACTACCTAACTGAACATAAACCCTAAGGATTCCCGTAGGATTACAACATTTCCCCCCATAATTTGAAGGGACATCTGACATACCAAGTAAAGATCTAAATTTTTTGAATTTTTCACATCCTAATGCTTTGGTAAAAATGTATGCAATTTGTTCAGAAGTTGGACAATGTGTCACATGAATTGTTTTGGCCTCTACATGATGTCGAATCAAATGATATTTGGTGTTGATATGTTTGGTTCGATCATGAAACTTTGGATTCCTATCCAACTGAATTGCAGAAAAGTTGTCGACAAATAGAAGAGTTGAAGCTTTTTATTTCTCCTGCAAATATTCAAGTATTTTTCGAAGCCAAATGATTTCCTTAGTGGCTTGAGCTGTTGCAACATATTTGGCTTCGGTGGTAGAATCAATAGGAATAGATTGCTTGCGTGATCTCCAACTGATGGTTGTTGATCCAAGATTCATCGAATATCCAGAAGTTGAGACTCCATTTTCTTTATCTCCATCAAAATCCGAATCCGAATAACCAACAAGATGGAAGTCTAAAAGTTTGGAATATTTGATGCCGTAAGTTTGAGTTCCTTTTAAATACTTCAAAACTCTTTTCGTTGCTACCCAATGCCCCTCACAAGGATGATGCATAAACCTGGAAAGTATTCTGACAACAAAAGTTATATTAGGACGAGTAATAGACAAATAAATAAAACTTCCAACAAGTTTCTTGTACTTCGGTGGATCTTCAAATGACTTTCCTTGTTCGAAAGTGAGTTTCAAATTCTACTCCATTGGAGTAGCAACATAATTACATTCCGTCATACTATATCTATTTAATAACTTATCAACATATTTCTTCTAAGAGATGAAAATATGTTGTGGTTTTTTATCAACTTCAATTCCAAGAGAATAATGAAGTAAACCTAAATCTTCCATATCAAAAACCTTTTTCAATTCCTTCTTTATAGATGACATATATTCATTATTGTTTCCTGTGATCATCAAATCATCAACATATACAACTAGATATACAACTGATCTGCCAACTTTCTTAACGAAAAGAGTTGCATCATCTAGTTAAAAATGTTTATAGTTTAACTTAAGAATATGTTCAGTTAGCTTCTCATACCATGCTCATGGCGCTTGTTTCAAGCCGTACAAAGACTTCATTAGTTTGCAAACCTTTTTTTCTTTCCCTTTAACGGAAAAACCTTCTGGCTGAAACATGTAAACATCTTATTTCAAATCTCCATTTAAAAAGGCAGTTTTGACATCCATATGATGAATTTTCCATTCTTTCTGAGCTGCAATAGCAAACAAAGATCTAATAGTGCCCCATTTAGCTGTAGGAGAAAAAGTCTCTGTATAGTCGATAACCTCTTTCTGTGCATATCCCTTCGCTACGAGTCTTGCTTTGTACTTGTATAGCGAACCATCAGCGTTAAACTTAGTTTTATAAATCCATTTGCAACCAATAGGTTTGATGCCAATAGGAGGATCCACCAGCCTCCATGTGCTATTTTTTATGAGAGCATCATATTCCTTTTTCATTACATCTTTCCATTGTTGATAACTAGCAGCTTCTTCAAAGCAAGTAGGTTCACAATCCACAGAAAAATTAAATTCACAATGAGAATAGTTACCTGAGGAACTTGCAACCTTAAACTTATCATATTTCTTTGGAAATGTTCGAATATGAGTTGACCTTCGCAAAGGTTGTGTAGGAAGTTGTTCAGGAAGTTGCTCATCTTCTTCATCTGGCTTAGCTCTTTCCATTTCTGTCATTGTTTCTGTAGAAACACTTGCATCAACAACAATGAAATTATCTCCATCAACCATAACCAATTTCTCATCATTGAGAGAAGGAAACTCCACAGATTGATCTAATATATGAATCCCCCCTTCGGGATGGGGAAGTATATCATCTGATTCATAATAAAACGACACAAAATTTTCTATTTGATTAGGTTGTCTATCAACAGTGAGGGAATCTTTATCAGTTTCAAGAAAATTTGCATCTCTTGACAAAATAAATTTTTTGTTCGCTTCATCATATAATCGGTATGCCTTAGAAGTCATGGAATACCCTAAAAATATGCATTTTTTGCTTCGTTCAGTCAGCTTATTCCTCTGAAGTTTGGGAATCAAAGCATAACATTGAGAACCAAAAATTTGGAAATGTTTAATAGCAGGAAGACGACTGTACCACATTTCATATGGAGTTATGTTGTTAATGACAGAGGAAGGGCACTGATTTCTAATGTATGCCACACAGAGCATGGCTTCTCCCCAAAACATTAATTTTACATTCTTAAAAAACATCATTGACCTTACCATATTAAGCAATGTTCGGTTCATTCTTTCTGCAACACCGTTTTGTTGTGGATTATATGGTATTGTGGTATGGTGTTTGATGCCATTCTCTTGCAAATATGTTTCAAAAGAATTTGAAGTATATTCTCCTCCATTATCATTCCTTATAGTACCAATAGTAATTTGTGCTTCATTTGTTATCTAAGAGATGAAATTTCTTAAATATATCAAAAACTTGTGATTTTTCTTTAAGTAGATAAACCCAACACATCCTCGAATAATCATCAATAAAAGTGAGTATGTATTTATTTCCATTTGCTGTTGGTACAGGCATTAGACCACATAAGTCAGAGCGTATGAGACTTAATTTTCTTGTAGCTCTAGACTTAGAATTATGAAAAGATTATTTGTGATGCTTGCCCAATATACAAGCATTACATGGGGTAAATTTTTTGGGAACTGTTGGAAGTCCCTTAATCCCCTGTTGTTTCATAATTAGAATACTTTCATAATTAACATGACCGAAGCGTGCATGCCATAGTAAAGAAGATGACAACGTATCATTTTGTTGAACCAAATAAGTTGTGTTCATTGCAACAGACGACATACCATGCAACTTCAATAATTTATCTTCTTCCACACCAGACATTACAGTTTTATTGCCAGCTGCTCTTCTAATTTCTACTTTACCATCAAATATGTGAATGGAATGTCCATGTTGTCTTATTTGTATAAGAGAACAAATTTCTTTGGAACTGCCGAATGTAAAGAACATCATTCAAAATATAATTTGGAAGTCCAAAAATTTTTAACTGAATTGAACCAATCCCTGATGGTTTTATTTGGGACTTATCAACAAAATACACTACTCCGTCAATATTATCACTAAATTGATCAAACAAATCTCTTCGAAAGTTCATATGACACGTGGCACTTGTGTCTAGAACCCAACTGTCATACCATGAAGAAAAAGAATTACTAAAAACATCTTCCATGTGGAAATTACAATGTGCGACAACATAATGTGCATTCTTAGAAGATTGTCATTTGTTTGGAATTATATGATCTTTCTTTTCAAGCAATTGTTCTATTTTTTCATTAATTTTATCCCAGGGAATTCCACAATTTGCAGCAGCATGTCCAAGTTTACCACATCTAAAACATTTTATAGTTGGTTTATTAGAAAAATTTCTTTGTTGTTCATTCTGTTATCTATCTCCCTGAATATTTCTGCCCCCCCTACCTCTATAATTCTTCCTACCTCAACCTCTGTTACCTCTAGTATTTCTGAAAGATTCCTCCTGAGGTTTTTGGTCTTTTTTAGAAAGACATAGGGTTTCGGTATTAGAACTATGTGATGCTTCTTTCTTGCCAAAAGTCTTCTCTTTTTCTGCAATTTTCCCTACTATTTTGTCAAAATCTATAACTTTTAATTGCCCACTAGCTTAGAGAGATTCCAAGTAGTGTGAATAACTAGGGTAAAGAGCTTTTATAAAGGAAGTAAGTGGCAATTCAACTTTAACTCCAGTACATTAAATTTCATGATGGATGGCTTTAATTTCAGAGGCAAGTTTTAGAGGATCATCATCGTTCATTTCGAGATTAAATAACTTTAACAATAACAGAATTAACTCCAATTCAGAATGTGAATCATAAAGCTCTTTTAGTTTTTCTATGGCATCATAAGATGTTTTACTCTGATTTTTTATACTCAGAGTAATGTATTTTCTTACCTCTTCTGAGACTGAAGCGGATATTAACGCAAAGGCCTTCTTATCCTTACTTTGCCAGATTGCGAGTTGTTTCCGATCATCAGGCTGCACCGGTGCATTCTCTCCTTCTCCTTCACAAAATCCATCTCATAAATCATTAAAGGTAAGAGTATTTTTAACTTTCCTAAACCACTCCTGATAATTTTCCTTTCCGGAAAGGACAACCCCAATTAAAGACACCAAGGAGTTCATATTTTAAAAAAACTGTTTAAATCACTAGCACCCTTAAAATAACGTTTTGTTTTAATCACTTCCAAACTTCAAATTCTTCTTATAAATACTTCGATATTTAAAAAATACTCTATTTAATCTTGTAGATTCAGTAGAGATTAAAGACACAAATTTCTCCTATTTTTTTATAAAAGAAAACTCTGTTTTAACCACTACCACTGGCACAGGAAAAAAAAAAAATTGTTTTTAAATTTACAGAATCAGCTAGTGGCACTTCTGTAGCTCTAGAGACAAAGTTTTCCAAAACAAACTGATTTAAACTTACATATTTTTCTATTACAAAAATCTGATCTAAAAAAAAGCTGGCAGATTCGTGATAGGAACAGAAATGAGGGTTTATGTCAATCAAACACTGCAAACACAGCAGAGGAAAATGCTGGCAAACAAACTCCGCTGGCAGTGTTGTCACATGTTGAAAACAATTTTCTACTCCCTTAACATCAATGTTGCCATCAACCTCCTCGGATCTCAAGCGCTTTATACCACTGCTAAATAATAACCATGTGATTTCTATATTCATTCATTGAACTAGATTACATTTATACTTGAGAAATTGGTTCAGAAATTAGTTATCACTAACTACTAACTTCCTAACTTCCTAACTACCTAACTGAACAGAAACCCTAAGGATTCCCCTAGGATTACAACAAAGCCTCAAACACATAAATTTATCCTACCAAGTTTATTAGAGAGGCTATCCATAAATGTAGAAAAGCATTCAAAACCTAAACTCCAAAACACAGGACCAGCCAAGACCAGCTTCTTACTCTACCAACACAAATATACTTTCTTTCTTTTTTTTCAGTAAGAAAAATATGCTGGTCTATATTGAATGTACCAGGACAAATTGTATAAAACATAAACTGTTCGTTACATAACTGGATCATCAGCCAAAAAGGTCATAAAAAGAGCCTGTCAAAAGGGGAAAAGCCATATCTGTTCCAACCCGAATTACATAATCTTTGCTAACTGAATAAGACTAGAAAGATCCCAACACCCACGAAAATCTAAAAATTACTAAATTTTAAGCCTAAAAACAATAGACCTTAACAACCGAAAAGGTCACTAGCCCTAGCAGAAAACCAACATAGATACCAAAACATAAAGCAACACAGTCACATCCACAAGGCTTCCCGTCGAAAAAAGTTAACAGAACCCTTAGTACTGTAGCCATCCGACCTAGTCAAACAATAGAACATTATGCCAAAGCTCCCTTCCAAGCCATTCTTTGAGAGCCGGTCAGCAGTAGTGTACTTTAGGCAAGCTAAAAACCTCAGACAACTCCAACTATGAGGTTGAAATTACAAAATGTAGAAAATAATCCACATCATAGACTAAATGCAGTCTCACCAAGCAAGATATAATACAAACTTTCTTTGCAGAGGGCAAATTTACTGGTCCAATTGGAAGAGAGCTTCAAAGCCTAGTAGATGATCCACAAAATAGAATAAATGGCGAAACAAACAATGTAATCTTTATTTTTATAAATTCTTTAAACTATAAGGATTTGAATTAGCTATCTTTGTCATTTGACATTAACGGTACATCACTGTCAATTTAAAATCTTGTGAACAATATAATTACGCCGGAGGCGTTCTCTTTGCTGGAGTGGGGTGAGCAAACACTGTTCACTCCATCCAATGAGAAGCTCTCTCTATCGCCCTTCCAACCAATTAGATTTTGCCATTTGGTTATTCCTCCAACCAATCAAAATTGGTCATCTGTCCAGCTTATACTATTACTCATCAGTCCAACCTTCTCATTTAAAGTCTCATCGTTTTGATTTTACCACCCCATAAATTCTGCTCGGTCACGTGAACATGAACGTCATCACAGTAACCGGAAAACAGAAATAAACCTCAAGATATGCCATAAACTATCAATTAATTGGGTTGGGGAAGCTCTTTACTTCCCAGCTACCCGATTACCTTTTGGCTGCAATTTGCAACTTATTGGAATTTGAACTCTTGCCTGGGGAGCATTGAGCAAAGGCCACAGGAAACAGGCATACAGAAGCAGGAAATCAGAAGAGCATTGAGCAAGGGCAGAGGCGACAGTCATACAGAAGTCGTTGAGCAAGGGCAGAGGTAGCAGGCATACAGAAGTCGGAAGTCAGAATAGCTTTGAGCAAGGGCATAAGTAGTGGGCATACAGAAGCCGGAAGTTGGAACCCAGAGATCATACGCGCAAAAAATCCCCGAAAACGTCGAAGGCTTGGAGAGAGATACATGCAATTATTCTCCACAGATTTGCTGGCGATTTATCCACGAATTTGCTCCACCTTCCTGCCGATTTCTGCACAGATTTGCTTTATTTGCAGAGGCCGTCGAAATTGACTGTGCTTTAATGGTATATATCGCTTTCCGAACTACTGTGCCCCTTATGGTATCTACAGAAATACTGGAGCGTCGTGCACCTGCCCAGCGCCGAGGAGTCATATTACTTCTTGCTGTCGTATTAAGCCTCTAACGGTTGAAAGCCGAAGGCGGATTCATATGTAATCCGCGTCATATATTGGTGCAGCTGCGAGGTAAAAACTTGGAGATCTCGCTTTTGGAAGCAGACTGGGAACATCGTCGGCATCAATTTGGGGCTGTTCTGCTGGTTATAATCTGTTGTGAAAGAAGCAGCTGAAGAGAAAGACGATGTTCCCCAAAGGGGCCGACGGATTCTTGAAGATGTTGTCAGTTCTACCATCCCCCATTCACCTTTGACGAACTAAAAGAAATCACGCGAGATTTCAGTCGGAAGGTGGGTTCTGGTGGCTTCGTCTCTATGTATGAGGGCGTTCTTGGGGGCGGAACCATGGTAGCCATGAAGCAATTGGAGGACATTTTCCATGGCTATGGAAAATTCCAAACGGAGATAGCGATGCTCAGAAGCGTGAGCCATGTCAACCTTGTCCGAGGAAAAGGTCTGCGAGGAAGAATCCCACCACCTGAACAAGGTTGGATTATGCGAGGAAGAATCCCACCACCTGCTCATCTATGAGTATGTGGTGAATCGCTCTCTGATGGCTGCCCCAACTGTTTCATGGACCACACTGATTGCGGGATGTGCACAGAATGGATTCGTGGATGAAGCCCTTGAGCTTTTCGAGATAATGTCAGATAGAAATGTGGTCTCATGGACCACAATGATTGCAGGATTTGTGCAAAATGGGTATTGTCGCGAGGCTTTGAAACTCTTTCAACAAATGTAGCTGAATGGTGTGGAGCTCAATTCAGTAACCTTTGTCAGTTTTCTTCCCGTGTGTGTTGACTTGAAAGCTTTGGGATATGGCAAGGCTATTCATGAGTAAATAATTGTAAGTGGATTTTATTCTGATGTCTTTGTGGGCAGTGCTCTTGTGGATATGTATGTTAAATGTGGAAGCATTGAGGATGCTAGGACAATATTCCATAGAATGCCCAAGAAAAATGTGGTCTCATGGAATGTGATGATTGCAGGATTTATACAGTATGCGCGTCTTGACGATGCCCTGGAATCCTTTCATAAAATGCCGGAGCGAAATGTCGTTTCTTGGACCACAATGATTGTAGGATATGCACAAAATGGTTGTGTGAGAGAGGCATTGGAAATCTTTCGGAGAATGCCGGAAAGAATTGCAGTCTCATGGAATGAAATGCTTATTGGCTTCACATGGAATGGCAATGTTGACAAAGCACTGGAACTCTTTCAAGTAATTCCTGAACGAGATGTGGCCTCATGGAATGCAATTATTACAGGGCTTGCACAGAATGGACGTCTTAATGAAGCCTTGAAACTTTTTGATGAAATGCCTGAACAAAACGTGTTTTCATGGACTTTAGTGATTGCGGGGTAAGACGTTTCCAAAGTTCCATGTTTTGTATAGAGGATTGGTGTTGAAGTAGAATGGATTAGTCGAAGAATCTCTTTTATATTTAAACATTTCCAACACAAAATTTACCTTCAAACAAGGTCTGGACAGTTTCGATAAAATAATGAGACATTGACTCAACATTTAGCACGAATGCTACTCAGAAAGTTGACTTATTGGCCAACGAAATTATTCAAAATGATTTCACACGATTTTGCTAAAACAAAATCTTGTAAGTTTCTTTTTATTTTGATGAGTTTTTCAAAGATTATGTAGGTTCTAAGTTTCCTTTTATTTGATGAGTTTTTCAAAGATTTCGTTAAAATCCTTGAAACATGAAGTAAATATTCCATAACTTTAATCATGTGAAAATTATGACTATTACTCACATTCTTTTGAAAATCATAACATACTTTGAATTAGCGTAGAAATCAGTGTTACTAGAGATATGTGTATTTAGAATCCTCATTAGATTTCTGAAGTAGATTTACGTTGTTTCAAACCCTCATCAAGTTATAGATAAGTGGTTTTTAACTTTTTATTCCACCTGCAACTAAAGTTTCTTTTCATGAAGGACAACTATATTCATTTCTATACATTTCAATAGGAAATTGCTTAGCCCAATTTCTTCTCATTTACATGTTTTCAGAAAATTTAAATGACATACATATTTATTATCATGAATGACTTAATTATAATTTGTTCAAAAAAATATTATCTGTTTTTTCAAAATATATGCTTTCCTTTCCATTTTTCTGCCCCATTTCCTATTTACATCACTCATTATTTATGTCCAACTACGATCCTCATACTCACATAATTTTATTCCAAAGTCATTTTCATATTTACATAGACACAAATTCAAGACATTTTCTTATCTACATAGACAATTTTTATTACCTAGCTAGAGATAACACAAAAAAAATATGTTTGACAGTTTAAAATCCAATATTCCATATCATCACAAAATTTTTATTTTCATAAAATTACTTCCCTTACATATCTACCGCCTTCCGGCGTTCCTTTGCACCTCTGGGTGCAATTGCTAATTTAATCTTTCACTATTGATAAAATCTTGTGAACAATATAATTTAATCTTTCACTATTGATAAAATCCCGTGAATAATATAATTTAATCTAAATCTTGAGCGCTACAATTAAATTCTTTAAATTATAGGGATTTGAATTAACTATTTTTGAATTAATAATACATCTATTAACCATCAATTTAAAATCGTGTGAACAATATAATTTAATCTTGAACACTACCAATCACTTGAAAGTGATATTGATGGACACATTGAAAATAAAAAATTTGCAAACCAACTCTAAACAACAATATGTTTTTAAAAGCCGAAATTATAGTAAGTCGTTTACTCAATAGAATTTGAATAGTTATCTGGTTAGTTTTACCTAGCAAAATTTACTATTAACTCATATATCATTATACAATTCCAAACAACAATATTAAGATACTAGAGGATGCAGAAATTGGAGAGTTGAAAGGTTCGCAAAAGAACAAAATTTAATTTTTTTCCAAAAAAACAGGGAGTTAGAGTGTTTGAATAGTTTTTTTAACCATGAAAATGGATTCAGCATGCACCATCAAAATCCAATAATATACCCAAAATTTGAAAGTTCTACAAATATAACCCAAATTTTAAAAAATTTATATCAAATTTTTTATACTCTTACGGAAATTTCTGAATTATTTTTGTAAGTTTTTAAGACTACCCGGAAAAGAAGCTGAGAATTTTTTACTTTTCAATATTCGAACAAGGCGAGCCTTATTTCCGCTGCCATAGGCCCATTAATGCGCCCAGGCAGGAAATGCCCGCCGCAGGATGATTTACAGCTTTAATATGATGGCGGGCATTTCCTGCCTAGGCGCATTAATGAGCCTATGGCAGCTGAAATAAAGCTCGCCTTCGAACAATTACCTAGCAACAATCCTGGGGAGTACTATTCGTGAACAGCAAACATACCTGGCAATTACCTGGCAAGTTGCAACAATTCTGTTGAATACTATTCGTGAACAGCAAACATACCTGGCAATTACCTGGCAACAATCCTGGTGTTCCACAGCAAGGCTGTCTTAGCTGTTCCACACAGTCGTTGAGTTCATCCCAAGGAGAAGTTTGCTGCACAATTAAATGACGCTGACCAATATGACACAAGCTTTTATCCAAGATGACACAAATTCTGTCAGACACATACAGTTGGCTGGCCTGAATTCTGTGTATGCCCAATCTTTGAGATTTCCATGAACGGATTAAACTTTAAAAAGCAGGCAAGTGGCCATGTAAATGACATGGGGTACGGCCGCGTACTATCAAATCCTCAATCACTTTTCACAAGTTAAACCATCTGTGATCTCTCATTCCCTGTTAGTCTCTAGTCAAGGTTAGTCGATGAGATACGATTTTTAACGCCGGAGGGTACAATGACGAGTGACCACTCATACGGAACACCAAACCTAAAGATTACGCCAACGAGTATCCCGTGGTATGATTGCGTCATCATCCAAAGTTGAGATTTCAATAAAAAAAAAATTAAAAGTTTATGGAGTGGAGTGTGAGAGTTAGCGGAGGATCAAAATAGTTTTATAGATTAAAATTATTTATGTGTGGAAGTTTGATTCTTATATACTAATAAGAATTCTTACACTAAATTAAAAATAAAAAGAAGTTAATGTTTAAACTTTATTAAACATAATATTTTTCAATAAATATTTAAATTTTACTAAACATTATTTTAGTAACATCTTATAAATATTCACTTTTCTATTAACATTAAAATTAACCTAAAATCAACTTTAAAAGACAAAACAATATTTGTTAGTGTAATATGCCAAACAAGCTCAACTAATAAGAAAATGGAGTTGTTGTGATATCCCATAATTGCTTCTACTATCATTTTGATGAGGTCTATGGGTAACAATGACCAGCATTAAGCATTAGATTATAGATGGAGCGAGGTTACTTTGTATTGAATAGTGGAATTTCACAATATAAGGCATTTAATGGAGGTGTTGGAATATCTCATAATTGCTTCTACTATCATTTTGATGAGGCCTATGGGTAACAATGACGAACATTAAGCATCTGATTATAGATGGAGTGAGGTTACTTTGTATTGAATAAGTGGAATTTCACAATATAAAGTATTTTATATTTTATATATTGATATTTAATTTTTCTATATAAATAATTTGTATTTAAGTAATAATTGTTATGTCGTTGCCTAAGCAGTGATATATATGATCCGTTATAAGCTATTAGTTTGTCTATATTGATGAAAATTTTCAATTTTCTATAGTTAACATTATGTTTTTCGTTGAAATTTTTGGGTGACGTCAGCATTTTTCCGTATCCTTGGCTCTGGATTTCGAGGGTAGACATCATCCTGTGATGCATGATAGACTGAGTTGATTGGATTGTACATAGTAGCTATAGGAAGGGTGACTCTTCGTACAACTGAGAGTTAACTTAGGTTGCTTTGAGCTCTGACGGTATAAATTTGGTTTTAAGAGTGTTGGTGGACAATTTATTATGGTGATTATCGATAAGCACGTTTACCTGTGTTTCATGTTCAAATAATTTCTTGGTATTGTGGCATTCATTGAGGATGGAATTCCTGTTTATGTGTTTGTGTTTTCTTTGTAGCATAACTCCTCGTTCTTAGGCTTACCATTTCAGTGTTGTAACTTTGTTATTTATGCAAATCCAGTAATACTGATTGAAGGTGTTTGGTTATGTGGCAGGATGTAGGATTGTCAACCTCCTCGATGACCATTTGACGGGTAAATGTATGAACACTAATTTCTGGTTTAATTGTCATGGTGCATAATTTGGACTTCTAATGGTTTACTATTTTGCAGAAATTACATGCTAGACTTTAGAATATAGAGAATAACAATTGTTCGGGTAAGCGGATTTTCAGATTCTTCCAACGGAAACCTTTTGAGTTTCTAAGATATCCCTACGAGCAAAATCTAGTTTAATGCATGCTTTTATTTGTTAACAGAAGTGTTAAAGACATTGTGGGGTCGAGTTTCGATGGTTTTCGTGCAAAGTTGTACGAATAAACCAGTAATGACTGACAATAACTAAGTCGGAAGTTGACCCATATTTGCATTTACGCAACTCCTGTGAGCAAGGTGTCGACCCCGATTCCATATGGTCTGCTTTTAAATAGTCTGTCGACCCTGATTCCATGTTTTCCTGTAGTTGTTACAACGAAGTTTTCTAGGAATTACTCTGAAAGTTGTGAAGTCGGGAGTACAGGGATCTTTGTATTTTTTGAAGGGTCGTGAACAAGGTGCCGACTCCAAATCCATATTATGGTGTTTAAATACTCTGAGGGTTTGAATTCTATAGACATAAACATCTAGATCCGAAAGAAAATAACTCCGAACTCAGTCGTGCGCGACACATAGACACAAGGATGTGTCAATTATTAAGTTTCTAAAATTTGCAATGTCAGAAGTTGACGCATGTTTCAGTTTTACCATACTCGTGAACAAAGTCTCAACGCCGACTCCATATCCTGGTCATTTAAATAGATGAGGAGTTGGAGTTTTATTGGCATAAATATCTAATTGGGGAAGAAAAAAACGTCGACCTCAGTCGGGCCCAATGCATAGAGGCAATGTTTTAAGTTTCTAATATTGGAAGTTGACCAATCTTTCCATTTCCACAAGGCCCTTGAGCAATAAGTATATGAAAAAATAAATAAATAAGCCATGTTAGATCATTAAATTTGCAGTTCAAAGTTTCATCATGCGTATGTGAGTTTTATCATGGCTTTTACATTCACTACATTGCCATAAAACAGAGTGCTGCTATTAATTTGTTTTTCAAAACACTAAATTTATTGGAATAAAAGTTATAGTTTTACTGGCGGGAAATTATAGTCTCACATAAATCGCATCTAGAAAAACAAAAACATAAAATAATTGATGCCAAAATTCAACCTTCAATGATATTGGAGAATTTTTTAGACCAATGCTACCAATATTTTGAGTTTCCAACGGTGGGATTTTCTAATGTACATTCCTCTTCAATTTTATGCATAGGCGAACATGCTCGAGCCACAGTTGTAAGAGTACGTTTAAAAAAATCAAATTAAGAATAAGGGCATCCCTCTCCATGTCAGTTTTTTGGGTTTCTTTGGAGTCAGGTGAAACCCATAATCGAGGCCGGCCCTGACTTCCTAGTCGGGCGGTCGGCGTGTTTGTGGAGAAGAATCATAAGGAAAATGTCGAATTCTCACCCATCTTGGCAAAGGTTGAGCTTCGAGCAATCTTGAAGTTGCAACTGCAGTTTAAGTTAGTTATTTTTTACTTTTGTAATTTATGAACCATATTCACATTATTTTTTGTTTAAACAAAGGATAACGGTTCATATCTTTTAAACATTTTAATACTAATTTGTTTTAATTTGTACGTAGCTTTTGGATTTTTTATTTAAAAAATTTATATAGAAATAATAGTAATATTTCTGTAAAATGAAATAAATTATCTTATAAAAATAATTTATTGAACTTATTTTTTTATTAATAAAAAATAAAGTATTTTCAAGTAAATTTATTAATCCTGGCTAAAGCAAAACTTTTCTTCTGGTGTATTTTAAAAGTAAATGTCCCTACATGGGACATTTTGCAATCCAGATTTAAATCAGGGCTGCGAAGATGCGCTATGTGCAAAAATGATTCTAAAACTATAACGCACCTTTTTATTGGTTGTCCTGTAGTTAAAAAAGTTTGGATGGAGGTTGAGAAGCTTATTCATTTACAGATAGCCTGGGAAGGGGATAGTACCTCTGAAGCTTGGCACAAATGGTGGCACTTAAATTCAATTTGGAAATTGAGGAATCTGCCTCCTATTATCTGTTGGGGCATTTGGACTGCAAGAAACAGATTCATCTTTTAGGACAAGGAAACCACTGTTGAATCAATTGCCATTCAGTGTACATCAATTTATTCGAATATTCCAGATTCAGAGGAAGAAAGGATGCCCAGACATGTTAAAGAAGAACAAATCAAGGAAGGAGTGCCATGGGCTTACTTTGACGGAGCCTCTCAAAATAACAAAGCTGGAGAAAGTCTAATCATCCATATAAACAAAAGACATTCTCTAAAAGCTTCCGTAGGCTTAGGCAGTGGCTCAAATAATTTTGTAGAATTATCTGCTCTTTAGCTTCTCCTATGCTGGCTGATACACAGGAACATCTTCACAGTTCAGATTTTTGGGGATTCATTAAATGTTATCAAATGGGCAAATGATCAAAGCAGATGTCAAAATTATATCTTGTATCCTTTATTAGAAGATATACATCATTTAAAATTATCTTTTAATGTCTTCTCTATTCATCACATCTACAGGGAACGCAACGACTCTGCATACAAGCTTTCTAAAGAAGGTCTACAACAAGATTGGGCAGTTGGAGAATAGTGGAGGAAAACAATGGAGGCATCCACCTCTCGGACTAGCCTCCTTATGTATAGATTGCATGATCCTGGAACTTAGCAGAACTGCTCATACTAGCTTCTTTTTGTATACAGCTGAAAAGTCTTTTTTCTGAAAATCTGTTTAGTCTTTTATGCTAGTGCTGCGCATTCTTTTTCGTCTTGGGTTGTTTTCCTCGATAGAGGAAACCCGGGGAAAGATGCCAACTGCTGTCTTTTTGATAACATAAACATAAGGAAACCGTTGACTCTTTTTGATAAAGCTGAGGAAGGGAGTTGTTTTCCTCGCTATAGGAGGCTCTGTTTATGCTCAGAATAGCCTTCCAGCAGGTTTTTATGATGCTCTACAACAAAAGGAAAGCTGCGGCATGTATATGTAACTTTTTATTATGGTTATAAAAAGTTCGTTCTTTTCTTTGGAAAAAAAAAACTAAATTTATTAAATAATTTATGTTATATGAAAAACAAAATTATAAATTATAAACATGCCAACTATACACATATGTTTCTTTTATGGGCCTTCCTAGAAGCAAGTCGGAGGTCAGCTGACTATGGGGTCAGAAGTGGCCCTTGTAAACACACACAAATATATGCACATATTTCTCTTGTGGCCCCTACTGAAAGCAAGTGAGAGGTTGGCCCCCACTATGAGGTCTAAGGCTGGCATTGTTGTTTGAATGCTCTCTAGACACTTCCAACTACTGACACTCCTCGACCAATTCGGCTCAACTACAATACTTCACACGAGTTGGTGCGAGGTCAAACAAATTCAACGAAGGTTGTGACATCGATTTGATTTAAATATTATTTTAATCAAAATTATTCACGTATACATTAATGTTGATAAATTAGGTGAGATTAAAGTACTCTGCTGGTAATTTAGTTTTTTTATTCAATATAAATTGAAAATATAAATTTCTGCCTTATGTTTCCTAGAATCAAGGTTCACTGCTATTATTGTTATTTCTTATAAATGAGTTAAATGAGGTCTATGGTTAGGCCAATTGATATGTTATAAATTAAAACTTAAATATATAGTAAAATTAGTTGTTATTATACATTCAATGCGTGACATTTAGCGAAAAAAAAGATGTTTAAGTAAATTTAAGTTTTTTTATAAATATAAATAAGTAAGAAAATAGTTAGCAAGTCAAAGGTCGGCCCCCACTATGAGGTTGAAGGTTGGAATTGTCATTTGAATGGTCTATCTAGACACTCCCCGACCAAATCGGCTCCAGCTATAGTACTTCACACGAGCCGATGCGAGGTCAAAAAAATTCGACAAAGGTTGCAATATTCGTTTGATTTAAATATTATTTTAATCAAAATTATTCGATTATATATTAATGTTTATACTGGGGGATATTAAAGTACTCTATTGGTTATTAGTTTTTTTATTCAATATAATTTGAAAATATAATTTTTTTGTGTTTTGTTTTCTTTTAAACAACTTAAATCAGATCTATGATCAATTGATATGTTATGAATTAAAACTTAAATATCTAGTAAAATTAGTTTTTATTATACATTTGCTGTGTGACATTTAGTGAAAAAAATTGTTAATGTAAATTTAAGATTTTTATAAATATAAATCATCAAGCAAATAGTTTTTATAATAATATATATTGTTTATTGTTTATTAATTTGTATAATTAGTATTTGAAAAAGAAAATAAAAATAACCATATTTACATTATTTTTTTCTTTAAAAAAGGATAAGGGGTTCATATCTTTTAAACATGTTATCTTATAAGAATAATATATTCAATTTATTTGTTTATTGATAAGAAAATAAAATATTTTAAATTAAATTTATTAAATAATATGTTATATGAAAAGACAAAATAATAAATTATAAAGAGACCAAATATACATATATGTTTTTTTTGTGGGCCTTACTAGAATCAAGTCGAAGGTTGGTGTTGTCTTTTTAACGCTAATAGTACACTCCATGACCAACTCGTCTTCTTGTAAACACACCCAACTATACACACATATTTATTTTGTGGTCCTTACTGAAAGCAATTCGGAAGTGGGGACCCACTATGAAGTCGGAAGTCGGCCTTATTGTTTGAATTGTCTCTCTAGATACTCCCGAATATTGACAGTGCTCAACGATAACCATTGTTCGGCATGAGAGCGATGTGATGCGGGGAGCATTAGCTCAAGAAAAATACATATATTTTACCTAAGCTAGAAGTTTCATATTTGAAAATATTAAATCTTCATGTAAATATTAATATTATTTTGAGTGATTAATTATTTGTGAGAAATTGTATATGTGAGAGAAATTAGTTTCTAGATTATTTAAGATAAACAATGAATCTAGATTAGAATTAGTTGAAAGATTTGAGGATAAAGATCTATCTTTTAGGGATGTTGAGAGATTTAGGACGTTGAGGAATTGGAAGAGGGATAAAGCATTAAATTAGATCATTTTAAAATTGTATAAATAGGAAGTTTTTAAAATACATGGGGCGCGGGAAGTGTGATTGAGAGCAGACAGAACCTTGAAATATCAGCACCAGAACAATTATCAAGACAATTGTGGAAAATGGGAGTAAGAAGTTGTATGTAAGTATTTAGTATGTTATCTGACGATTTATTTTTTTACGCGAATATCTCCATCTGGGAATTTGCGTAAGACAGACGTTGTGTGAAAGAAAATTCGTTCTTTGAAATCTAGGGTTATTATGTGCAAAGGAATGGTGTTTGTAGCTTATGAAAGAAATTCAAAGTTCAATTTATGAGAGGTTCATTATGTGAGGCTGTAATTTAAATCATGGAATTGGTAAATCGATCACCATGGATCGATTTCAAGAAGAAAAACTTCCTGTATCAGTAGATTGTTAGTTACTGTTTGAAAGAGGGCGTTATTGTATGTGATTTCCGAGAGTTCTGTCTGGAATGTTTTTGTTTTACCGTCTCTGAAAATGCAATATGCTGTCACTAAAAGCAATGATCTTCACAAATTTGAATGGAACGCATGGAGCGTTAATGAAATGGTGTTTACTTTAATGTGAAATAAAACATAACTTAGTTGCAGGCTGGAGTGGTTTTGTGTATGCAGGGGAGTGTGTTAACACCATAGCAGATTGCGTATTGAGAAATCGATGGATGGCATAAGTAACATAGCGCAGTATTAAAATCGATCTGTGGATGCAAGGAACCAGATTTTAAACTGTTTGATAAATTCAACCGAATCAATTAAGCTCGATCTTCAATTGATAGCTACGCTGGCAGGGAGAGAGTATTCTCGCCTTTCTGGGTTCGATTGGTCTATATATCCTGGGTAAGAGAAACGAAATTGATTCATGAATTTGTAATGAATTGCATGGAATGGAGATTCGATTTGATATAGCACGGTCAAGTTTTATAAATTCAGATTCAATTCAGAAAGAGGAATGTTGAATGAGAATTATGGATCGAGTCTTATTTCTGTTATGAATTGTATTGAGCGCTAGTGTAAAAAGGGAATAAATGTGTTTTGACTCTACTGTCTGGAGGATCGGTTATATTTATTAATGATGTGTGTCATTACTGATATAGACAACGTTGAACTGATTTTTTATCGCGGTGGAAAAAGCTGAGAATCATGAAGATTGAGTGCGGTTATGTTCAATTGCTGTAGTTCACAATGAGCCTGTAGCGATGTTATTGTTTGGAGTCATTCTGTTATATTGTTTGGAGACCGGTAGCCATGACATATTGACAGAGTGTAACCTATTGTTGTAGAAGGTAAAGGGATACCACTTCATTTTGACTGCAGCAGTCCAGCATAATCTGTGTATGCCTCTAAGTATATTTTGAGTTGGTCAAGGATGTCATGAAGAATTTAGATTACAGATACAGCCATCCAAGTGTTATTGAAACAAGGTTGCATTGTTTCATCAACCTCTGATCATAAGAAATCTGCAACTCGAGAAGAGTTCCACACAATTTAGACAAAGACATAAAATTGATATTTTGTGCAGAAATGATATGCCAGAAGGCGCTGTCCACAATCTGAAGGCGCAATCCAGAGATTATTACAGGAAATCGAACAGGTATGTTATATTGGTGTTTGCATAAAGATGATGGGCACATTGTTTATGGAGATTTGTTGAAAACAGTGAGATGTTTGAGATTTAAATCCAAAAGTAATGTGTTTAAAGTTAGTTGGCAAACGTATGGAAATAAATTATATAAGTTGTCAGATTGAATACAACAGTAAGGGCGCACTCTTTAATTGAACCCAGCATATGAGAATGTAATTGTAATGGTGGGACTGTTGAATGTTAATTGGATTGGGAATGAAAAAGGTGCATGTAAAATTCAAGCTTTGGTTATTGGATTGAGTAGTGTTTGTTACTCTTTTACATCAGAGTAGAAATTGAGATTGTATTGGGTTGAAAAGGAAACTTAAGTTGTTGAATTTTCCAGGAATTGAAAGATAAGCTTCTGTATATTTGTTGAGATTGCCAGTGGGTCAAATTGTTTTAAATTGGAGGTTTTGATTGGGCATTTACTGAGATGTAATTTGTCATGAACAAACTTATGGAGATCCTGGGTATTGCAGACTAGCCCTGCATCAATTTTTGGTATCAGAGCTTGGCTCTGTTGAAATAAAGATGTTTATTTTCTGAATAAGGACAAGAAGGTTTGTTGAACTGAAATGTATTTTTGAATGTGTGATGAATGATGAAGATCAAATTTTAAATCTGATATGCAGCATACACAATTGCAAGTGAACAGGATTGTAGTGAAGAAAATTGCAGAAGCGAATGAAGGACGAGATCAGGCAGGTGATATGATTTTCTGATTTGAAATTTATGATTGAGGTTATGGTTGCAGAGAAGATGATGGCAGTGAACCTGACATTCAGCTAGAGGCTGGATAGGGAGGACAATTGCAGTGTCCTGAAGAGAAAGGTGAGTTGAAGAGATAGCCTAGAGAAAGAGCAGAGGAAAGTGCTCAAAGAGGTTCCAGAGTGAACCAAGTACTTACCAAAAGACTGAGTGAGGAGAGCTTGGTGAGGTAAGTGGCGGCAAGACAGGAAAGCTTGTTGCTGAGGCTAGTGCAACTCATGGAGAAGATGATCATGGAGGATCAGAGAAGAGGTTCAGAGGAATGCCACAGAGATGAGATGACTGCAGAAGTTCGAGAAAGAGAAATTGCAGTACTGAAGGTACAATTGCAGGTACTAGAAGAATGGCTGCAAGAGCAGGAAGATCAGAAAAGAGGATGGATCTTTCCACTGAAGGGAAAGAGAGTGATTTGGCGACAATTGCAGAGGAGGTTGAGGCAAATTGTGATTGCCTTGTTGAAAAAGGAACTTAGATTTCTTGAGCCAGAGATGGAATTTGAAGATTCCACACGCAGAATTGTTCAGAAGGAAGTATTAGAGGAAGCAGTGAAGACTGAAAAGTCTTGTGGTTTTAAAACTGACAAGTTGTGTATGTTTGCAGGTACAACACAGGGAGATGAGCAAGCTTTAGAGTTTGTTCAAGAAGAGTTGAATCTGAAGGCTGTTCAGATCGATGATGAGATGGCAAGATCTCAGGAGGAATGCATGAAGACGAAGGAGTCTAATCAGGATATTGGTGCAGAGAGAGAAAGACCAGTCGATGATTGGTTAAGAGCTAGTGAAGGTATGGAAAATTGTTTGAAGTTTCCGAGTTCTACTCCTAATGAAGTTGTTGAGTTGTATAGGAAACTAGATCTTCAGAGAAGAGAATTGGAGAGACAGAGGACTTATGTGCAGGATAATTTGCTGAGGAAGCAAGGCAGGAAAGTTTTCATGAAGGACAGTCATGAAGCAGATGATGGTAAGAAGGCGAGACTAGCTGACAGTCTCATGATGAATGCAAATCAACATATTGATGTGATGAGAGAGGAGTCGGGAAGTAACTCAGAGCAGCATACTAGAGTATTGCCAGAGGAAGCTGAGGAGAAAACTAGTGAAGATTTGCTGAGTCCTGAAGAAGACTTGGAGCTGCAGAGAGAAAACTTGGTGACTGAATCGACAAGTGAGTGTTGTGATTTTGATGCTGACAATTTGATTGTGTTTACAGGTGATGTAGAAGACATTCCATCATTTGAGATTGTCTTGGAAGAAGAAGAGCTGTTGAAGGTAGAGGATGAGACAGTCATGTCTCATATGCAGAAATTTGTTACCATAGGTGACAAGAAAGAGTTGGCTTGTCTGTATAGCCAAGAGAAGACTAGTGTACGAAATTTTGGAGCTGCTACAGTGACAGAGGGTGAAGCTACAGTGTTTGTAAAACTTGATGATGATGGACAATTTCTGAAGATTGTCGAAGGGGAAGATGGAGATTATGCTGGAGTTAATTTGCAGCATGTTGATGAAACACTGAAATGTTTGCTGGAACCAGAGAAAGAAACTGCAGATGAAATTGTAGATGATGAGCAAAGGAATGTTGCAGAGGGACAGGAAGTTTGGGAGGCCGCAACATTTATGGTAGCAACCTGTGGAGCAACATCCATAGTGACAACTAGAGCAACATGTTTTATTGAAGATGTTGGAAACAATCAGCAGACAGAGGATATACTAGACAAAGAAATTGAGTTGATAAGGAGGTTAATGATAAAAACATCCCAGAGAAAGACAGTAGCAAGAAAGAAAAGGAGTGACAACAAGAGGAAGACAGTAGCAGATCTTGAAGGCAAAGCAAGCGGAGCATTATAGCACAAAATATGGAAACCTGGAGGACAACAGCAGATAGCAACAACAGTAAAGCAATTGACAAGCCAGGAAAATAAAATTTGGGATCCAGGAGGAAATAATTATCCAGACTTATGACCAGGTGGTCATGAATTTTCTTACATGGGGAGTCTGATGCAGGAGCATTAGCTCCAAAAAATACACCTTGTATTTTACCTAAGCTAGGGGGTTTCATATTTTGAAGAAATATTAAATTTCATGTAAATATTAATATTATTTTGAGTGATTAATTATTTGTGAGAATTTGTAAATATGAGAGAAATTAGTTTCTAGATTATTTAGAATTAATAATGGAGTCTAAGTTAGAATTAGTTGAAATATTTGAGGGATAAAGATCTATCTTTTAGGGATGTTGAGAGATTTAGGGGTTTGTTGAGGAATTGAAGGGATAAAGCATTAAATTAGATCATTTTTAAAATTGTATAAATAGGAGGGGGTTTTGAGAGAAAAATACATGGAGATTGTGAGAGAGTGTGATTGAGAGCAGGCTTGAACAACCAAGGCTATAAGCCTTCAGGCAATTGTAAGGGCCAATTTATTGGAAATTAGGCCACGGAAGGAAGTTGTATTGTAAGTGTTTAGTGTGTTAATACAACAGTTGTTTTTTTTACTGAATGTCAATTATTGAGTTGCGTAAGATTGAATTTGTGTGAAAGGAAATTCATTCTTCTTTGAAATCTGGGGTTATTATGTGCAAAGGAATGGTGTTTAGCTTATGAAAGAAATTCAATTTCTGTAGAGGTTCATTATGTGAGACTACACCTTAATTTAAATCATGGAATTGGTAAATCGATCACCATGGATCGATTTCAAGAAGAAAAACTTCCTGTATCAGTAGATTGTTAGTTACTGTTTGAAAGAGGGCGTTATTGTATGTGATTTCCGAGAGTTCTGTCTGGAATGTTTTTGTTTTACCGTCTCTGAAAATGCAATATGCTGTCACTAAAAGCAATGATCTTCACAAATTTGAATGGAACGCATGGAGCGTTAATGAAATGGTGTTTACTTTAATGTGAAATAAAACATAACTTAGTTGCAGGCTGGAGTGGTTTTGTGTATGCAGGGGAGTGTGTTAACACCATAGCAGATTGCGTATTGAGAAATCGATGGATGGCATAAGTAACATAGCGCAGTATTAAAATCGATCTGTGGATGCAAGGAACCAGATTTTAAACTGTTTGATAAATTCAACCGAATCAATTAAGCTCGATCTTCAATTGATAGCTACGCTGGCAGGGAGAGAGTATTCTCGCCTTTCTGGGTTCGATTGGTCTATATATCCTGGGTAAGAGAAACGAAATTGATTCATGAATTTGTAATGAATTGCATGGAATGGAGATTCGATTTGATATAGCACGGTCAAGTTTTATAAATTCAGATTCAATTCAGAAAGAGGAATGTTGAATGAGAATTATGGATCGAGTCTTATTTCTGTTATGAATTGTATTGAGCGCTAGTGTAAAAAGGGAATAAATGTGTTTTGACTCTACTGTCTGGAGGATCGGTTATATTTATTAATGATGTGTGTCATTACTGATATAGACAACGTTGAACTGATTTTTTATCGCGGTGGAAAAAGCTGAGAATCATGAAGATTGAGTGCGGTTATGTTCAATTGCTGTAGTTCACAATGAGCCTGTAGCGATGTTATTGTTTGGAGTCATTCTGTTATATTGTTTGGAGACCGGTAGCCATGACATATTGACAGAGTGTAACCTATTGTTGTAGAAGGTAAAGGGATACCACTTCATTTTGACTCATAACCGATCCACATAAATGTACGCCCGCTAACACATCTCTGTTATATTTGAGTTCTGGAGCTGTCATTCAAAGGGATTCATCCTTTGAAGAATTTCGTTACACAGATTGTGTGTCAAATTGAAACTGTTGAAACAAGGTTGCATTGTTTCATCAACCTCTGATCATAAGAAATCTGCAACTTGAGAAGAGTTCCACACAATTTAGACAAAGACATAAAATTGATATTTTGTGCAGAAATGATATGCCAGAAGGCGTTGTCCACAATCTGAAGGCGCAATCCAGAGATTATTACAGGAAATCGAACAGGTATGTTATATTGGTGTTTGCATAAATATGATGGGCGCATTGTTTATGGAGATTTGTTGAAAAAAATGAGATGTTTGAGATTTAAATCCAAAAGTAATGTGTTTAAAGTTAGTTGGCAAACGTATGGAAATAAATTATATAAGTTGTCAGATTGAATACAACAGTAAGGGCGCACTCTTTAATTGAACCCAGCATATGAGAATGTAATTGTAATGGTGGGATTGTTGAATGTTAATTGGATTGGGAATGAAAAAGGTGCATGTAAAATTCAAGCTTTGGTTATTGGATTGAGTAGTGTTTGTTACTCTTTTACATCAGAGTAGAAATTGAGATTGTATTGGGTTGAAAATGAAACTTAAGTTGTTGAATTTTCCAGGAATTGAAAGATAAGCTTCTGTATATTTGTTGAGATTGCCAGTGGGTCAAATTGTTTTAAATTGGAGGTTTTGATTGGGCATTTACTGAGATGTAATTTGTCATGAACAAACTTATGGAGATCCTGGGTATTGCAGACTAGCAATACCCAGGAGATTGCTAGTCTGGAAATGAGTAGCAATGGTGAAATGATCTTGCTTCATGGTTTTTATCTTTTGTGTTGATATTTGAGAATAATGATGCCATTTATTACCTGCAAATTGAAACCTATTCCATCATCCATGTTTTATTTATCTTCTCATACATATTTGGCTTACAATGTACTTTTTTATTCATTTTTGCTTTTTGTTTTCTAGAGGTGAGGTTGACTCCTATTATTGTTATAATTTTTATAAACTACTTAAATGGGTCTATGATCACGTCTATCATTAGTTGATATGTTATAAATTAAAAGTTAAATGTCTAATAAAATTAGTTGTTATTATACATTCAGTATGTGTCATTTGACTAAAAAAATATGGTTAATTTAAATGTACATTTTATTATGAATATAAATAGACAAACAAATAGTTTTTATGTTTGAGTTTTTTTCTTTCTTTTCTCTTTCCCTCAATCAAACCTGTTTTAAATTTAAAAGTTATTTATTTAAATTACAATTTTAGACAATATATTCTAAAATATTAAGTTTATTTAGATACTTAAAAATAATATATATATATATATATATATATATATATATATATAATAATTAAACTCTTTGCTATTTTTAGCAATTTCATCACTTTATATTTATTGTAATACATATATATAAACATTTTTCATATAAAAAAAACATAAATTAAAATTTCAATAATGTTGTATTCTTTTAATGGTTTATATAATGTTAAATTGTTTTATTATCAAAATTTATTGTTTTTATATGTAAATAAATAGAGTATTAAATTATCATATCAAGTTGTTTTATTTTTTCTTATTTTAAATTGCATGGATGTTAAAATTGCTTATTTAACTAGTATTTTTAAACATAATTGTGATGTTGTCTTATTTATATTGAATTTAAGGGGAAACAAATGTAAATAAACATGAAAATTACAACAATTGTATAGTTAATATATGTGCGTGTGTGTAAAATGGTGTATTGTTATTATGGATTTTGTAAATCATGATGCATTGCTTGATATTCAATCAACAAAGGTTATCCAAAAAAAATAAAGTAATTGATTTACGTAATAAAAATACAGAGTATTTATGTAAATAGACCATGCACTAGTTTTCTGCCTTCATAATATTTATAATGGGCCTTTGAAATATATATTTTTAGGATTAGATAAAGTGATTTCTATATTTGCTGAGAAGTATTTGATTCTACATGTGCTTTTAATTATATATATATATATATATATATATATATATATGGGATCCTAATGATCAAAATGTTGTAGCCATTTATGCAAATTTGAATTTGCTCTAAATTTTAAAGTGCTAAATAGTTTTATCTAGACGAGGCAATATCCAAAACTTGACAAAATTTACAGGAATTTTAAATGAACTTTATTCTTGTCCATTGATTTGGGGTTAAATTACACATTATTTATGTCTAGGTGGCAAAGTAAATAAAAAAAGAAAAAAAAGAATTATGGAATAATATTAATGTTTTATGTAGCAATTATATGCATTGTTATTTCCAAAACAAGTGAAAAGTAATAAACGACAAATGAGAACTAGAAGGAATTAAAGAACCTTACAACCTTTTATAATTTCAATTGTGGTGTTTAATAGAATTTAATTTCTAAACACTTAAGGACAATTATCAAATTTTTAAAATGCTTTTAGACACTTAGATTTTACTTTTTGGTCAATTCATGTTTGGTATGATTCGAAGTACAATGTCTAATATGTTTGCAATTGAACATCTTCGACTAATGAAATTAGTTTTTGGAAAACTTTTTCCTAGTATTATTTATTGTAGTTGATACTAAAAAAGCCTTTAAAGAGTGGTATTATTTAGTTTTAAATCATTATTTGACTTGATAATATACTAGATTCAGGTGATGTGTGTTAATTTGGGTGGAATTTATTAAAAAACAATGTTATGCAATTGTGAATGATTTTGAGTCAATGGAAATGTATAGTTATGCAATTATCAAAACCATTGCAACAACTTATAGAAGATAATCAGAAATTGGATTCTGCAAATAAAACATAGAAGAATAAAAACAATGAGTGTTTTAAATGCAATTTTTGTGGCAGGTGGATTAGTTGTAGTTTTAATTGGTGCAAATGATGGTGTTGTTTCATGCAATATCTTTGTTGAAATCCAGAGAACAGTGGATAATTGTCAAATGCCAACATGCAACCATTTTTTCGTGTGATTTAAATGATAGATTTATTGATTCACTAGGTCTCATGTGATAAAGAATTTTCACGAATTATAATGCTAAAATCAACAGATATTACATGCACCTCTAAATCTCAAAGTCATTTTTATTGTGTAGGTCTACTTGGAATATTTATTCCAAGATGGGTGGCTATAGAAGCTTAAATTATTGCATTTCTATTCAATTTGGGTGCAATATCTTTTGCTCAAATTGACACATTTACTAAAGTACATATGTTGTAATGTAGCTATAGTATTGTTGGCTTGTGATTCTCTTGGAGGGATAAGGCAAGGTCAAAATCAAGCAAACAAAGAGCCAGAGCGGGTAGGATAAAGACCCAATGCTTCAAGTGTGGGCTGGGCGGCCCCCACTTCCACCACTCCACATCATCCATCGCACATCGCTCCCCGCAGATTTTAACATTTAACCTCCGTTTGCTCCCATAAAAATCTTGCAACATGCGATCTACGAGCATGGTCCCACCTTCATCCATGCCACGTCACTCATTCCCCCGCTCATCCCATATCACTCCCCACAAGTTTCAACCTTTACATCTTAAGACTTAGCCGAAACTTGTGTTTTTGCCGATGTGATTTGGTGGGACCCATCCAACCTTACCGCATTAATAAATCATATGTAAACCTTTATTTCCACCTTCCCCTTGCCTTTTTTCCTTTTCGCACTTCGCGACGTTTAAGTGCCCACATATCGCACTTCGCACTTTTTATCACTTACCCTTCCTTGTGCACGCACTAATCTTGTGATTTGTGATGTGCGGGTGGCCCCACCTTGACCGCCATGTCACCCCTTCTCACACTCATGTTCACGCATGCATATCGCTCCCCGCAAGATTTAACATTCACTCATCCCCCTGCACTTTGCACTTCACAGATTCCAACGTTTACCATCCAGCGCTATCACATGAACCTTGCGATTTGCGATTTGCGGGCGCAGTCCCACCTCCTTCATGACACATCACTCCTCCACGTACTCCGCACTTCGGTGATTTTAAAACTTACCTCCCGCGGTTATCCTTTAAAACATGCGATTTGTGATTTGCGATCGGGCCCCACCACATCGCACATCGCATTTCGGCGATTTTAACATGAACCCTTTTAATTTACCTTGTGAAGCTTGTGATGTGCCGTATGCGGGCTAAGTCCATGCCATCTTGCCACGTCATCTAGAGTCATTCCTCAACCTCTGACCCGCTCTTTTTCGTTTAAATCATTTCCGTCATGTGTTAATAATATCGGTCCCACCATGCCTTCTGCCATTTCCATTCGGCCTTCACACATCCCATCACCGCTAAGCCCCTCACAATTCTTTGTCACCTTCAATCCATGTCAATACATTCAACGGCTCATAATTAATTTTGCACCCCTTTCACCTTCAAAATGATAATGCCAGGGGGTCAAAATAGCCGGTTTTCTAACTCAAGATCTGCGATTACTCACAGCAGCAGCTTGTGAGTGATTCTTCCAAACAAGACAGCCAGCCAAATCCAATACTGCAAACCATTCTTGTCCCCCTCTGAAATCCGATTCCTGGCTTGCAATTCAAATGTAGCCTGGGCTTTTGGGTGGAACATGCAAGTTGTGGTTTATTGAGTTTTCTCATATGATCTCTGCTAAATAACCAAGTGCGTGCAATAAGACAGGCCTCTTCATAATGGATTAAGTGGAAATCACCAGACTGAGGGAGTGGAGGTTTGCAAGTAATAGATGGAATCGTTTGATGAAAGTCAGCCTATCCACCTACGACCGCTCTTTTCCATACCGTCTTGAAGGCTCCCATTATTGGCCTCCATGGGAAACCATGTCCTTTCTATTTCCTGTTTAATTTTGACAATTTTTCTGGTGAAATTTCAAATGTCACCCATTCCTGTTTTAATTCTCTCAGTGCAGAAGTAATTGCTCGAAGTACACTCTGCAAGTTAGGTAGGATATTTTGATTTCATAGGTATGGGCCGATCATAAATTATTAGGATGGTAGACCCACGAGAGGAACTCTATATGTAGCTAGTTCCAAGATGAAAGAAAGGTTCTGGAATTTTGAAGAATTTTGTTGTAGTTTTGTATGATTGTGCTCCTTGTGCTCTGAGATACATATTTGGGAAATTTGTTTAAACTTAATATGATACAGAGCTGTTATTTGGATTCTGGTTGGAGCAATGAGTAGTATGTATCTGTTTTCTTTTGTTATCAGTAATCTCATTTTTATGTGTAATCATCTTTCATGCTATGCTTCTTTGATGGTATGTGTAATGTAGTTGCAGGTAGTATGCAATTTTATTCATGAATTCGTGTTTGCATAATGCTCAGGTGTTAACGCTCATGTATTAAGCTTGTTGCACTCCCTTAATTCGTGCTCCACGAACCTCTGTTGTTGTCCATATCTCATTCATATTCGCTTCCTTTGAGGTCATATGGGAACAGATTCTTAAATCTCTTAAGCCTGTCTCTTGTGGGTTCCTTATTCATTCTTCCTCAACGCCTATGCATATTTTTAAAAGCTTCTGCTTATTGTTTTATACTTGGCCCAACTAAAAGCCATGAGCCTCACAGCCTCCTGAGCCCTCTCACAGTTTGGGGAATTCACATGAATCAGGCTCAAATGATATTCTCCATTATTGAACCACAAATACCATTATTCTCTTGACCCATATTTATGTCAGAGGCATTTATACAATTGTCCATATTTAACCTTTGATTTCAAGATTTCCTAGGCACTAGTCTTTCGCAACTCAAGGCTATCTCTAGGAGCTACAAAATATTTTTGGTTTTGTTGCCAGGGATGTGAATTAGAAAACCTGTTCCCTGGGATACAAAATTATCTTCACCCTTCAATTAGGTGAGCATGAAGGGTTGAGAGTTTCATAGCCCTCACCTTGGCGACTCCACTATTATTAAAGTTCAAATCAGTTGTAATCCTAGCTTATAAAAGGCCTCATACTCGATCAGATACTTCCCAGCAGAGAACCCCTTCTTTGTCTGATCAGGAAAAGATCATATTTAAGAGAGTCTGGAAGGAGAAGCAGCCCAGCCAGGCTGACCTACCCTCATTTACTCTAGAAGCTTCTCCTTCTTCATCTCAGAAAGCTAACATTTATGGTCCTGGCACCACAGTTCGCGTACATGAGTATTCTTTAGAAGCCTTTGCTTTAGCCAGTTCAATCATAAAAAATAAAGTTGAATTCGCTGATATTTATTTACCTCCCTTTCACCCTACTCCCAAGGTCAAAGAGATTAAAGAAGTTACAATCCTCCAAAGCTTTTTACAGACCAATATAGAAACCTCTATTCAACACACACCTGCTATACCACATCCAATTCATCCTCAAAATCTACAACCACTGGCCCTCATGGCTGTACCCGGCTTCCTCCTTAACAAATATGCCCCACTGGCTCTACCTCCAGTATTGAATGACATGCCTCAAGATTATCTAAAAGTCCCGCCTCTGTTCACCGAGGAAGATAGTACTTCCACGTGGAGACATATTGAAAAATTTTGCACCTTTGCTTAGAATGTATATGTAGAGCACCTAGATGTGGTGTTGAGGCTTTTCGTCCAATCCTTGGATGTAGAAGCTCAAAAGTGGTTCAAATCACTTGTTGATCACACATTCACTACTTGGGAAGAAATGGATAATTCCTTCACACTAAAATGGGGAGAAAAGAGGGACCATGGATATGTTCTTACAGAGTTCAATGCTCTCAAGAAGAGACACAATGTGGATGTAACAGAATTTATAAAGAGGTTCAATAAGATTTATAATAATCTTCCTGCTGAAATAAAGCCTCCACAAGCAGTTGCTAAGGTGGTTTTCGCAGGAGCTTTTGAACTAGAATTTGGGTTCACCCTAAGGGAAATAAAGTCTACATCTCTAGATTAGATCCAGACTGATGCACTGGAGGTAGAAGAAAAATTTTCTTCTACATGTAAATTCAAAGGGAGGACAGAGCATGAGGCTAGAAGAAGGGGTAGGGAGGAGGCTTCTACCTCTAATCAAGATAGGGAATCATAGGAGTATAGAATCAAAGAGATGAATAAGCTGATCAAGAACCTCTTGAATAAGCTAGTGAAGCTTGAATTGGAGGCAAATAATTCCCCTTCTCGTCCTAACCAAATGATTCCAAACCATGGGTTTAACCCCTAGTACTGGAAGCCCCCTCTGCAGTTTTTGTAGAGAGAAAGGAAAGAGCAGCAAGATTACATCCAACCTCCCCTATACCTAGAAGGGGAAATGGAGGGATAGGCCGAGGAAGTCACAGACAGTCCAGAAGATCAATTCCTCACTTACTCAGAGGGTGAATAATGTGAACTCACCCTGTAAGAAGAGACAGAAGAGATGGAAGCTCCCTTAGAGGATCGAGATATTGAAAATTACTGTAGGTAGTTTGTGGATTTCATGCAAGCTCAACTCCACAGGAAGTATGATCTCAGGTCCTCCAAGAAGAGAACCCGAGTGCAGGAACAAGATGAAGAGTCGACATCAAGAGAGCAGACCCTTGTAGTTCTGCCAGTAAGGGGACAAATCCTTTAGAAGAGTCTTCCCATCATAAATACTCTGCACCCAGCTCCTCGAAACAGGGCTCTGATCCTCCCCAAAATGAGAGATCCATAGTTATACCCTTGAAATTTCTTGACCCTCCTAAACAAAAGTTCAAAGAAGTTAACACAGAAAAATATCCCACAGCCTTTAGCCTTCAGAAATATTTAGAAAAGGTCAAGATCCCGGTCCCCCTAATCAAGCTCCTAAACCAACCCTCATACAAGGCCCAAGTCTCTCAGTTCATGCTTCCCCATGGCGTAGGTCCTCTCCCTGACAGCCTCAATCTCCAAGAAGAAAGACTCATGGTATTTTTTGGACATCATGCAGAAGAGCTAGATTCAGCCAGTCGTCCATTCTATGTGACTCTACTTATACATGAACTGTTATTGCACAACTATATGCTAGATTTCAGGGCTTCACATAATTTGTTGCCATTGTGTGTCATGGAGTAGTTGGGGTTGCAGATCACCAGGCCTTATAAAGATCTATATTCTTTTGATTCCAAGAGGGTGAAATGCTTGGGCATGATAAAATATTTGGTAGTAAATTTAGCCTGAATTCCAGCAAAAGTGTGGTAATGGACATTTTTATGGCCGATATCCCAGCTCGGTTTGGAATGTTGTTGTCTAGATCCTGGGGCACCAAGATTGGAGGATCCATAAAACTTGACCTCACCTATGCCACTATTCCAATATTCGGTGGGGAGGAAAGCCGATTATACCATGAGTCCAGATTCGTGAATATGGTCACCAAAGATAATGGATCCAAAAATTCTCTAGTATATACTAAGGAGGGAAAATTCTCTTGTCTTATTCTCAAGGAGGACGAAAAATTTCCTGCAAGGATCGAAGATATGCCCTCTAATATAGGAGAATCCTATGAGAAGAGAGGAAAATGAAATATGGACCTTGCAGTTTAATGGAGATTAGTCACGGGAAGGAAACGGGACCGAGGTACTCTTGATATCTCCAGGAGGATGCTTAGTTCCCCTCTCCTTTAAGATGGAATTTGAAGCCACAAATAGGTGGCTAAATATGAAGCCTTGTTGTTGGGGTTGGAAGCAATGTGGAGCATGAACATACAAAAACTCAAGGTGTTTGGATATTTAGAGCTTGTAGAGAGGCAAGTCAGGAGCCAATGCCAAAATAAACACCCGTGGCTCAGAGCTTACAAGAATGAGGTATGGGATTTAGTTAAGAAATTCTTTTATGCTTTTAACATTTAGTTCATGCCGGGGGATAAGAATAGAATGACAGAATCATTAGCTATGGATGTTAGTAGTTTTCGCCCCCCACATAATCCTTTGCTCAAATATGAGGTTGAGGTGCGATACCACCCCTCCATTCCAGATAACATAAAGCATTGGAAAGTCTTTGAAGATGAAGATCAGGTCCAACATTTTGTGGAAACGGTGGGCGAGTTCTCAAATATGGTGATTAACTCAGTCACCGAAGATGACCATGAAGAGCCAAAAACCAGATGGGAAGAGATACTGGATGGGAACTGTGTTCTGTAATTAAGGGGAGATGTCATCCCCAGGGGTCTTGTACCATTGGAGAGATTATTTGATAAAAATTATATCCCAGTAAAACCCATCAAAATGACCCTTGATGAGCTTGTCAGGGATGTGAATACTGGGACAGAAGAAGATTCAAAGGTGGCGAAGCTGTCAAAAGGGGTCCCTGAAGAATACCAAGATCAATACCTCAGGCTGTTTCAATCGTATAAAGACGTCTTCACTTGGTCATACCAGGATCTAAATACTTTCGATATTGACATTATACAACACAAGATACTACTCAGGTAGGACACTAAGCCTCATAAGAAAAATCTAATATTGATCAATCCCCTTCTTTTCCCAGCTATTGAGAAGGAAATAAAGAAGTTGTTGCAGGCCAATATCATTGTCCCTATAAGGTACTCCGAATTGGTGGTGAACCTGGTGCCTATCAGAAAGAAGAACAATGAAATTAGGGTTTGCGTGGATTTCGGCAATCTGAACAGAGCCTGACTCAAACATAACTATCCCCTTCCAAATATGGAACACATCTTGCAAAAGGTGGTGGGATCCTCCCACATGTCCATGATGGATGGTTTCTCAGGATATAATTAGGTGGCAATGCTCTCGGAAGACCAAAAGAATGCAATGTTCACTACACCTTGGGGAAAATTCATGTACGCTCGAATGCCCTTTGGCCTGATAAACGCCAGTGCCACATTCCAATGGGCGATGGACATTTCTTTCATAGGAAAGAAAGACAAGTTTGTGGTGATATACCTAGATGACATCACCGTCTTTTCAAAGAGTGATGCTGAACATATAGATCACCTGTGATGCACCTTTGATAAATGATGCAGGTATGGCCTGTCTCTGAATCCTCAAAAATTTGTGTTTTCCTTGGAGGAAGGGAAGTTACTGGGGCACATAGTAGCTAAGGAAAGAGTGAAGATTGACCCAAATAAGGTAGAGGTGATAAATGACATTCCCCTACCAAGAAATGAAAAGGAAGTATAGATGTTCTTGGGAAGAATAAATTTCCTAAGAAGGTGCATTCCCAACTATGCTGAGATTGTCCAAAACATCACCAAGATGTTGAAGAAGAATAGTGAAGTTAGATGGACCCCTGAGTCCATGGACTCTTTTAACAGGATCAAACAGGCCTTTGCAGAAGCTCTAGATTATGGGAAGTCGTTCATGATTTTCTCCTTTGCCTCACCTCACACAATAGTTGCAGTACTTTTAGATAAAAATGCTGAGGGGCATGAACAACCCATTGCGTTCTTCAGTCAAGTCCTACAAGACGCTGAGCTAAGATATGATATCTTGGAGAAGCAAGCTTACACTCTAGTCAAATCACTAAAGGCATTTCAGGTATGTTTGTTACAATCAACCATAACAGCCTATGTACCCACTGTAGCAGTGAAGGATATTCTGGTAAAGGGTGACAATGAAGGAAAAAGGGGAAAATGGATAGCCAAGATTCAACAGTAAAAACTAGAGATAAATCCTACCAAGCTCATTAAAGGCCAAGGGCTGGAAAAATTCTTGTCTTAATCCAACTGTCAAGCTTTGGGGATAAATCTATCTATGAGAGGAGGAGAAGCATAAGAGGATACAGGTATACATTAGGGCATAGAGTCTTCCACACAAAAGACACATGTGAAGTACTTGTTATACCCATGGTATAAAGACATAGTGGAATACATTTTAACCTTGTGGTGTCCCCCTCACTATGATAAGACCAAATATCGCACTTTGAGACTAAGGTCCCAAAAGTACAATGTGGCAAATGGTCGATTATACTGGAAGGACCCAGCAGGGATATTATTTTTTTTTTTGACAGAGCAAGAAGTTTACCAATTGATGACCGAGTTCCACGAAGGGATATGTGGAGGAAATTATAGCTGGTGATCTACTGCACACAATATCCTAAAGGCAGGTTTCTTCTAGCCAAAACTGTTTGGTGATATACATGCTCATGTTCGAGCTTACGAGCAGTGTCAGAGGTTTGCTGAAAAGCAAAGGTATTCACCTCTCCCATTAATCCCAGTACATGTTGAAGTACCTTTTAAACAATGGGGGATTGAATTCATAGGAGATATTCACCGTGCCTCTAGCAATCAACATCGATGGATCTTCACGCTACAAATTACTTCACTAAGTGGCTAAAAGTCATGCCCACAAGGAATGCTACAGACTCGGTGGTGATCAAGTTTTTGGAGGAGAACGTAATAGCTAGGTTTGGGTGCCCAGCTAAAATCATTGTAGATAATGCCCAAACCTTCAAGTTGGATAAATTTGTAAATTTTTGTCAGTGTTACAATATCCTCTTGGGACACTCCACTGTGTACTACCCACAGAGGAATGGGTTGGAATAATTATCTAACAAGAAACAAGTGAAGATTTTGAAGAAGACCATCACCGAAAATCAAAAGAACTGGGATTCCCAGCTCAATCTCGCACTCTGAGCAAACTGCATCACCACTAAAAGATCCATAGGAAAGTCCCCTTATGAACTAGTGTATGGCAGAGCCGCAGTCTTCCCCATTCAACTTGCATTACCTGTGGCCCGATTCTTACAAGAAAGTGAGGAAGAGCCAAACAACCTCATCCGAAGAATGAATCAGCTGGTAGAGTTGAGTGAAACACGGGAACATGTAGGCCTTAGACTAGCAGAGTATCAAGAAAAACTGAAAGGATTATTTGATCAAAGAACTAAAGACAGAGAAATTCGAGTTGGGGATTTGGTGTTGTGATGGGCTATCAGGGGGGCAAAAAAAGGGAAGCATGGGAAGTTCGACCCTGTTTGGTTTGGTCCATTCAGGGTAGCACAGGTCAACGACAACAATACTTTTGCGTTGGAGAATTTGGAAGGAGATACACTCAAGATGACTATCAATGGACTGTTTCTCAAGCCTTACTTCCAGCACTGATAACAGGCTATGATGGTCCATTGTACATATCCTCATAGTGTATATATGTCGTTCTGTTTTTCTGCATCAATTCCTGTTTTGGTTTTTTTTTTTTTTTTTGGTTAAAGCTCCTCGAAATTGGTTCTAACGATGATCCCAGACACATCAAGAAGAGCACAAGCAGGTGGTCTGCAAGTTCTCGACACACTTGAACAAGTGCGTCCTCCCCAATGGAGCCAATGTTGGTTTCTGATTCTCTTGGAGGGATAAGGCAAGGTCAAAATCAAGCAAACAAAGAGACAGAGTGTGTAGGATGAAGACCCAACCCTTCAAGCACGAGTCAGGCGGCCCCCACTTCGAGCACGCCACATCATCCATCGCACATCGCTCCCCGCATATTTTAACATTTAACCTCTGCCTGCTCCCATACAAATCTTGCAACATGCGATCTACGAGCACGGTCCCACCTCCGTCCATGCCACATCACACATTCCCTCTCTCATCGCATATCACCCCCCGCAAGTTTCAACCTTTACCTCTTAAGACTTAGGCGATACCTGTATTTCTGGTGATGCGATTTGGTGGGACCCATACAAACTTAACACATTACTAAATAATATGCAAACATTTGTTTCTGGCTTCCCCTTTCCTTTTCGCCTTGTCACACTTCCCGACATTTAAGTGCCCGCATATTGCACTTCGTGCTTTTTATCACTTACCCTTCGTTGTTCACGCATGAATATTGCAATTTACGATGTGTGGATGGACTCACCTTCACTGCCACATCGCCTTTTCTTGCATGCATATCGCTCCCCACAATATTTAACATTCACTCATCCCCCCACACTTCGCACTTCACAAATTCCAACGTTTACCATCCATCGCTATCATATGAACCTTCTGATTTGTGATTTGCGAGCGTAGCCCCACCTCCTTCATGCCACGTCACTCCTCCCCGCACTATGCACTTCGAAAATTTCTAAAACTTACCTCCCGCGTCTATCCTTTAAAACCTGTGATTTGCGATTAGGCCCCACCGCATCGCACATCACACTTTGGTGGTTTTAACATGAACCCTTTGCATTTACTTTGTGAAACTTGTGATGTGTGGTATGTAGGCTAGGTCCATGCCATCTTGCCATGTCACCTAGAGCCATTCCTTGGCCTCTGACCTGCTCTTTTCTGTTTAAATCATTTCCACCGTGTGTTAATAATATCGGTCCCACCATGCTTTCTGCCATTTCCATCCGGTCTTCAGACATCCCATCACTGCTAAGACCCTCATAGCTCTCTGTCACCTTTGCTCCATGTCAATAAATCCAATGGCTCATAATTGATTTTGCACCCCTTTCACCTTCATAAGGATAACACCAGGGGGGGGGGGTCTAAAATCGTTGGTTTCTAATACCGCCTCCGATGGTACATGACAGCTTGTGGTGATTTCGCACCCCCACCCCCATCCAATACCGCAAAACATTCATGCCCCCCTCCAAAATCCAGTTTCTAGCTTGCAATTAAAATGCAGCCTGGGCTTTTGGGTGGAACATGCAAGTTGTGGTTTATTCAGTTAGCTCAGGAGATCTCCGATAAAGAACCAAGTGCGCATAGTACAACAAACCCCTTCATAATGGATTAAGTGGAAATCACCAGACTCAGGGAGTGGAGGTTGGAAAGCAATATATGGAATCGTATGATGACATTCAACCTATCCACCTACGACCGCTCTTTGCTATACCATCTTGAAAGCTCCCATTATTGGTCTCCATGGGAAACCATGTCCTCTCTGCTTCCTGTTTAATTTTGATGATTTTGCTGGTGAAATTTCAAATGTCACCCATTCCTGTTTTAATTCTCTCAGTACAGAAGTAATTGCTTTATGTACGCTCTGTAAGTTAGGTAGGATATTTTGATTTCATAGGTATGGGCCGATCATAAATGATCAAGATGGTAGACCCTCAGGAGGAGCTCTATATGTAGCTAGTTCCAAGGTTAAAGAAATGTTCTGGAATTTTGAAGAATTTTGTTGTAGTTTTGTATGATTGTGCTCCTTGTGCTCGAAGATACATATTTGGGAGAGTTGTTTAAAATTAATATGATACAGAGTTGTTATTTGGATTCCACATGGAGCAATGAGTAGTATGTATCTGTTTCCTTTTGTTATTAGTAATCTCCTTTTTATGTGTAATCATCTTTCATGCTATGTTGCTTTGATGGTCCATGTAATGTAGCTGCTAGTAGTCTACAATTTTATTCATGAATTTGTGTTTGCATAACACTCAGGTGTTAACGCTTATGTATTAAGCTTGCTGCACTTCCTTAATTCACACTCCACAAACCTCTGTTGTTGTTGTCCATATCTCATTCATATCTGATTCCTTTGAGGTCACGAGGGAACATATTCTTAAATCTCTTAAGCCTGTCCCTTGTGGGTTCCTTCTCCGTTCTTCCTCAACACCTCTGCATATTTTTAAAATCTTCTTCTCATTGTTTTATACTTGCCCATCTAAAAGCCATCAACCTCACAGCCTCCTGAGCCCTCTCACAGTTTGGGGAATTCACATGAATCAGGATCAAATGGTCTTCTCCATTCTTGAACCACCACTATCATTATTCTCTTGACCCATATTTCTCTCAGAGGCATTTATACAATTTTCCATATTTAACCTCTTATTTTAAGATGTCATAGGCACCGATATTTCGCAACTCAAGGCTGTCTCTAGGAGCTACAACAAGTACTATGATTAAAATTGAGTGATGAATTTTATTTACAATTTATATAGTCATGTGTGGCTAGAATTTTGTTTGTTATTTATGGCATAGTAGACAATTATTTCAATGGCTAGCAAAAAATATGATACAAAGTCACATTTCCCACCTTGATTTGCAATTTAATTTAGTTATAGTACTATTATCATGATTGGGCGATGATTTTTTATTTGCAATTTGTTTAGTCATGTGTCACTAGAATGTTATTTGTTACTTCTGACATAGTAGGTAATTCTTTCAATGTCTAGCAAACATTGTGATATAAAGTCACATTACCCATATTTAGTCATTGTTGTTTGAACAAAATAGATTATATATATATATATAGATATTGTTGTTGTAACATTGAATACAATGTTATTGTGTCTTTGTATACAAGCGTTGTCTACCTTGCATAAATTGTTGGCTACAGTGCTATAAATACTACTATTAATAATGCCAATAATCCTAATTTTGAAAGCACTATGGTTCTCATGTAGTCTCATTCTAAGCATGTCAATCTCTTAATGATCAATGGGTGATCATGATTACATTTGAACTATGTATAAGAAATGCATGAAGACAAAGTATATAGAAATAATGTGATTAGTTTTATTGTGTCATAAATCATATAGAGAAAATTTAGATAGAAGAATTCTAAAATCATATATATAGAAAAAAAAACTAGAATTTTTATGGAAAAACAAAATCCATAGGTATTTTTGTAAAAAAATCGATGCGTGGTGTGTTTTATTGATCAAAACACTTACAATTATTCTTTGGTGCTTCTTTCTACATAGAAATATCAATTATTAGTTTTTATAGTTATCACTTTTTCCATTGACTCCATGCATTTTTTTCCACCAATTATGTCTGGGTTTTGTTCCCCCATATGCACACTCTAGCTATGACACTTCTCCAAATGATATGATGTGGATATGTCAAAAGAATACGATGTTCATGTGTTAACCATAGGTATGCTCAATCAATTGGAACTATATCCCTTTCGAGCAAGTCTTAAAAAACAAATACTACATTATGCTAGGAACCTAAATACTTTACATTGTATTCGATAGCGTAATGTATTTATGATGCAACAATAGGTTAGTCACTTAGACATGGTGAAATTGATAAATTTATAGTAATAAGCATTTGAATATGTTTATTATTTCAATAAACTTTTGAATATGATTATTGTTTTAAGTGCCTTTATGCTTTTTATTTTAAATTAAAGTTGTTTATTATAGAAATCTATATTGTAATTTGTTTTTGAAAAATATGTTTGTATTCTATTTTATTTATACATTTTGAAAATAATTCACAGTAATTGTCAATTTTTTTACGAAATTTTGCAAATTAAATATTCTGTTTTGAAATTTGTTAAAATGATAGTAACGATTTTATTGGTATTATTGTAAATTGTATAAATGTCCTTAGTTTTAAATTATATTTCAATTAAAAAGGATGCAATATTCAAGGTTCCTTATGGCCATTTCATCTACTCCTTTGTCACAGTGCTAGGTACTCATTTTCAGAGTATTTTCAAACAAAATCCAATAAAATAAGATAGTCACAAAAAAAATGTAGACTAGATAATATATACGGTCTAATTTTTTTTAGTATCATATGTTGTGATAATACATTAAATGAAATCCATGCTCTTAATGCTATAAATCATTCTCACATTTGGACAAATTTTCACATTGTCTCAATATACTTCATGGCAATAAAAAATAGTTTTGCGTTGAAAGGATCAAAATTGCAAGAAATTGATCACAAGTTATCTAGATTCAATTTATATATATTAGAGCATTTCTTTTATTATCTCAGTGACTGTTTATTTGAATCATTTGTTGTTCTTATTCACTTTCACTATATTTCAACTGAAATGTGAAATGGAATTGTAAACCACTTTCGAAATTTCTTATCTCATGGACATGATGGTTCTTTGCATTCATTCCATACAGAATCGACTCCTAAATACCTTTAGGATCTTCATCATGTTAATGATCTTCAAATGTACTTGGAAGGATTGTCTACACCTTCTATTTTTTCTCCATCTACAATTAGCTTATGGGGATATGTGTTTTGTATCAAATGGTTCTCCAAATGGTCATCAGTTTCAGTCAATGTTTGGCTATTACAAATGGCCAAGCATATCTACGATTCAATTTAGACATTGATGGATATCAATATAATATTTTGCTACATAACCAAAATCCTGCATGTGTAAATTTTGAACCACTCTTTTTACATAGCACAATATATAGTGTAGCTTCAATAGATAAAGCAATTGTCTCATGTATTTGTCCATACCAACTCTCACTTGGATAGTTTGACATATTGTCAATTGAGAAAATATTATTTGAACAAGGCTTCTTAATATATTGATAAAATTTCAATGAGTGTCATGACTCTTTTTTTGAGTCCATTTTCACACTTTCACCATGGTTTGATATGTCTAATATGAGAAAAAAAAATGCGCAATTTTTTTACAATTGTTTCATTTGCAATGACAATATAGCTACCAATTAGTTTAAACAACACCTGAATCCTAGAAACATTGAACAAGAGAATTGTATCAATGATTTTCAAACTTATATTATAAACTTATTAATGCTTGTATACAAAGACACAATAACATTGTATTCAATGCTACAACAACAACAACAAAAATATATATATATATATATATATTGTTGTTGTTGTTGTTGTAGCATTGAATACAATGTTATTGTGTCTTTGTATACAAGCGTTGTCTACCTTGTATAAATTGATGGCTACAGTGCTATAAATACTATTGTACCTTGCATAAATTGTTGGCTACAGTGCTATAAATACTACTATTAATAATGCCAATAATCCTAATTTTGAAAGCACTATGGTTCTCATGTAGTCTCATTCTAAGCATGTCAATCTCTTAATGATCAATGGGTGATCATGATTACATTTGAACTATGTATAAGAAATTCATGAAGACAAAGTATATAGAAATAATGTGATTAGTTTTATTGTGTCATAAATCATATAGAGAAAATTTAGATAGAAGAATTCTAAAATCATATATATAGAAAAAAAACTAGAATTTTTATTGAAAAACAAAATCCATAGGTATTTGTGCAAAAAAATCAATATGTGGTGTGTTTTATTGATCAAAAAACTAAAATTTTTCTTTGGTGAATCTATATTGTAATTTGTTTTTGAAAAATATGTTTGTATTCTATTTTATTTATACATTTTGAAAATAATTCACAGTAATTGTCAATTTTTTTTACGAAATTTTGCAAATTAAATATTCTGTTTTGAAATTTGTTAAAATGATAATAACGATTTTATTCGTATTATTGTAAATTGTATAAATGTCCTTAGTTTTAAATTATATTTCAATTAAAAAGGATGCAATATTCAAGGTTCCTTATGGCCATTTCATCTACTCCTTTGTCACAATGCTAGGTACTCATTTTCAAAGTATTTTCAAACAAAATCCAATAAAATAAGATAGTCGCAAAGAAAATGTAGACTAGATAATATATACGGTCTAATTTTTTTTAGTATCATATGTTGTGATAGAACATTAAATGAAATCCATGCTCTTAATGCTATAAATAATTGTCACATTTGGACAAATTTTCACATTGTCTCAATATACTTCATGGCAATAAAAAATAGTTTTGCGTTGAAAGGATCAAAATTGCAAGAAATTGATCACAAGTTATCTAGATTCAATTTATATATATTAGAGCATTTCTTTCATTATCTCAGTGAATGTTTATTTGAATCATTTGTTGTTCTTATTCACTTTCACTATAGTTCAACTGAAATGCGAAATGGAATTGTAAACCACTTTCGAAATTGCTTATCTCATGGACATGATGGTTCTTTGCATTCATTCCATACAGAATCGACTCCTAAATACCTTCAGGATCTTCATCATGTTAATGATCTTCAAATGTACTTGGAAGGATTGTCTACACCTTCTTCTCTTTTTTCTCCATCTACAATTAGCTTATGGGGATATGTGTTTTGTATCAAATGGTTCTCCAAATGGTTGTCAGTTTCAGTCAATGTTTGGCTATTACAAATGGCCAAGCATATCTATGATTCAATTTAGACATTGATGGATATTAGTATAATATTTTGCTACATAACCAAAATCCTGCATGTGTAAATTTTGAACCACTCTTTTTACATAGCACAATATGTAGTGTAGCTTCAATAGATAAAGCAATTGTCTCATGTATTTTTCCATACCAACTCTCACTTGGATAGTTTGACATATTTTCAATTGAGAAAATATTATTTGAACAAGGCTTCTTAATATATCGACAAAATTTCAATGAGTGTCATGACTCTTTGTTTGAGTCCATTTTCACACTTTCACCATGGTTTGATATGTCTAATATGAGAAAAAAAAATGCACATTTTTTTTACAATTGTTTCATTTGCAACGACAATATAGCTACCAATTAGTTTAAACAACACCTGAATCCTAGAAACATTGAACAAGAGAATTGTATCAATGATTTTCAAGCTTATATTATAAACTTATCAATGTCATATGAATATGTACATATATAGGGAAAAGGTTTTGCAATACAATGGATATGTGAACTAATTGATGTTCACATATATATTTGGAATATAGAAACAAAATATATTTCCTTGATATTCTATTCATCAAAAACTTTCTCCAAAATATTGTATCTTATGCATGTACCAATATCTACCGTTCATTGTGCACATTTCCATGTAGTTCTGGAAATTCATAATCTTGAAAATATTAATCAAAATGACAAGACACCACAAGTGCTCCAACTAATATTGGAAAGAGAAAACTACAAGTCAATCTCAAGTGTACCTTGTAGATATCTTATTTGCAAAGAATCTGGGTTTACTAGACATTGTACTTAATAAAAGCATTTTTCAATTGACAATACAATATCAAAAAATAGAAAATTAGTTGAAGTATCGAAGGATTTCACATGATCAAATGACGATAATAATACTTTTTCAATGGAGACACAAAATAACAAATAAGTCTCTAGCTCGTTTTCCAATGGATATAGTAAATGGCACACTCACGTACATAAATTGAAATATGTAATACAAGAACAAGGTGCTATAATGCAAGAAGCACAAAATCAACATTTAAAGTCAAATAAAGCAATCTAGGCATATTTTCAATCAATCCAAGACACACCTACATCTGCGTGTTGCATTTGTGATAGATTTTCCTTTGGAAAGGACATGCAATCTATTAGCAAAGAAATATTATCTAATATTTTCCATTTGATGCATGGATTAAACTTAAAATCCCTTAAACTCAATGAAAAATATGCAAATATGTAATAATTAAATACTCAATGAAAATTTCCTACATTTGCATCACCCTTTCATATTCGATGAAACAAAAAATTGATCTTTGTCGCACAATTGACATATTTAGAAGAGAGATTACCAAGGATGGATTTTGCACAGATAAGACAACTTGGTTAAAAATATCACAAATTGGATTAACATGAATAATAATAATTTATCCTTTCATTCTAAATATAATTCAAACAACATTACCTAGAGATATTGATGACAATATGGCAATCGAGATTATGCTAAAAGGAAAATTGGAATACAAGAATGCTTAATTGTTTGGAAATATTCGACCCAAAAAGGTGATGTTTGCATTACATGACTTGTTCAAAAAATCTCTATACAAGAGCGAACAAATAGTAATCAACTATGAATGGAAAAAACATTTTGATCAAAGTAGGAAATATCATGAGAACGATAGTCCAAAAATGAAAGAACTAGACTCACGAAATGTAGATAATGGTCTAGAGTCACAAAATGAGTCACTTGTACATGGTTATTCAGAGGCCCACCTTATCCATGATCTTGATACAATGATAATACAAATTGCACATTTTGAAGGGTTTCATCCCCTAGGAATTTTTCAATACAAATTCTCTGAAGAACTAAACTTCCCAACACTGTTCTTTGGATCAAATCACCCTGCTGATGTTATCAATCACTTTTTTGTATTAAAAAATCGTATAATTGGAACTGTTCCACATGTTTGGTGACTTTTAAACACATATTACAAACATATTTTTTAAAGCATTTCACATTTTGATAAACTGGGTTTCTAACTCAACTTGGATTTCTATTCACAAAGGAGAGCTGAAAGGACAAAACTGCTTGCTAAAGACGTAAAAAATAAAAGAAATATTCAGAAATTATCAAAATCACCAATTTCATATCAATTTTTAAGAAGCATTGCACATCGCTTGACTATTTTGAACATTTACTAAAGATATATTTTTAATGATACAACAACTTGTCGCACCAAATTTATTCGTCACAGTCACTATTTCTAAGCATATTTGGGAACCATTGATAAATACACTAAAAATTCAAAGCATTGACTCCATAACATATCAGGAAAATAAATTTGATAATGAATGGATTGACACATTGATCAAACTTCAATCAGTCATTTGTAGTTGATATTATAGGCATAGAATCTCGTCACTGTTGAAAATGCAACAAGATGATGGAGCTTAGTGAAAAGAAGTCGCCTTCACTAAGTGGGCCCGCAGGCTATTTTTGGCGCAAAGTCTATTTTTAGACATATGGATCATGGTCTATGAGTTGCAGGATGCTATTTATGGATGATTGGTAAAGTTGGTAAAAATAGATGGACCTCTATTTTTAGACATTGGGCGGTTTCTATTTTTAGACTGCCGGGCTAAAAATAGAACAGTCAAATATTATTAACCCTTAATAATATTTAAACTATAAACATTATCTTATCCTCTTGGAGCACTTCAGTTTGATGCTTGGATGTGGCACATGCAGCTGACAGAAGGAAATACGCTTTTCCTAAGGGTTAGTTGAGCTATTGCATGGTTGACTTAAGTTAGAACTCATGTGGCAGAGTTTGGTGGAGTTGATGAGACAGTTGGTGGAGTTGTGTTCGGTTTAACTTAGTTGAACTAGTTGTATTTAGTCTAACTGAAAAATACACTAGTGATGAGTGGTGTGAATTAATTATTAATTAATTCACTAATTATTAACTCATAAATCAACTAAAGAAAACATCAGTTAACTGCAATGCATGGACAGTTCAGTGGAGACCAGTGTTAGAGGTGGGTGAAAGGGTGAGTGTGACTATCAGTTGTGACTATACTTGTGCATGAGATTTGCACACACATTGATTGAGATTGCCAATGAGGATTGCGCAATATAAGCTAGTGGGATTTGAACTTGGATCTCATTCATTCTCATCTTGGATTGCGTAGTAGAGGCAGGCAAACAGTGGAGGAGATTTGAACCTGTGACTTGTTCATATCTGAGCTAGTTTGTGTGTAGCATGTGAGATAGTGCTGAGAGCTGTGAGGAGCTTTGTGCTATGTATTGTTACATGTTCTCTATCATTGTAATATACAGATAGTTGGGGGTTTTCAGCTGTAAGCTTTCCCCATTACATACTGTGTTATATGTGTGCTTGATTATGTTTTAATGTGCGCATGCAACTGCTTCTATTTCCGCATATTGATGATCAATTGTAGAAGAGGTTATGTATTATGCATGAAGCTTAAATAGTGTGTAATCAGGATAATCTCGGTGAATAATTCAGCTATTATTCAAATTTCTACATGGTATCAGAGCGAAATTGGTCATCGGATCTATTATAGTGATTACAATTTATTTCAGTAGACAGAGTCTGTAAGCGGGCTAGGTAGCCTCTGGATCCATCCTTTCTCTGAAAGGTGATATATCCAGTAAATGCCCCTACAGTTGATCTCTGTGCTAGAAATAATTTGTTCTCACAGATCGGAAGCGGTTGAGTTTTGAGCTGGTGGAATTCGAATTTGCAGCAGAATTTGGAATTCGAATTTGCAGCAGTTTTCTTGGTGTCGAAGTCAAAATGTCTTTCAACAGATTGCAACTGGAGTATGCCCTTGAGGGCAGCTTGAATTATGTTGCATGGAAGGACAAAATGGAGGCGATATTAGATGATAACGGGCTGAAGGAGTTCATAGAGGCTGAGGTCCCAAAGCCTACTGATGCTGCTCAAGTTGAGGCTTGGAAAAAGAAGATGGAAAAATGTCGAAGGATTCTGTTGGAGGGCGTGAAGGATCACATTGTATCCAACATGCATGGAAAAGCTTCTCCATACTTGATGTGGAAAGCGTTGATAGATTTATTCCAAAGCAAGAGCGACCAGAGGAAGTTGGCGCTCAAGGATAAACTCAGACACATAAAGATGGAGAAAGGCGACAGTATGCCGAAGTACCTCACGAAGTTCATCCAATGCAGGGATGAGATGGGAAGTGTGGGGGTGACTATCGATGATGAGGAATTGGTGAGCTTGGCTCTCCTTGGTCTTTCGAAGAGTTGGCATGCCTATCAGGATTCTGTCAATGGTCGGGAGAAATTGCCAGGATGGGAGCGACTTTGGTCGGATCTTGTGCAAGAGGAGATAAGGCGGAATACCAGAGACGGATCTTCATCAAAGGCATCTGATGAAGAAAATTGCGCTTTGGCTGCCAAATCAAAGAAGGGGAAGAGCAAGAAAGCTTCTCATTCTGGTGCGATAGGCAAGAAGCAGGACATGTCCAAGGTGAAGTGCTTTCACTGTCACCAGCACGGACATTATGCCACAAATTGTCTGCAGAAGAAGAAAAATAAGCAGGCTGCTGGATCTACAGCTGGAGAGGCCTTAGCCTTGTAGTTTGAGCTAGATTTTTCGCTGATCGCATGCTTGGTCTCAAGTGTGATGGGATCAGTATGGTTCTTGGAAAATGGTGCGTCTTTTCACATGACAGGAGATTGAGATTTGTTTTCTGATATGGATGAGAAAGATCTTGGAGTGCACATCAAGATGGGCGATGATGGTAGATACAGTGCGACCAGTATCGGTACCATTTCCTTTGAGAGGGAGTTTGGTAAACCCTTCGTATTGAAGGAAGTGATGCATGTTCCAGGATTGAAGAAGAATCGTATCTCTGTGGCGATGTTAGAAGACAAGGGATATGATGTTGTCTTCAGCAAAGAAAAGGCTTTCCTGTGCAGTAAGACAACTGGAGAAATCCGGAAGATAGGGGTTCGAGTCAAGAACCTTTATCAATTGCAAGTAGATGGCTTCGTAGCAATGGCATGCAATGCAGAAGGAGTGGTGAGCTGGGATGATGGCGAGCTGTGGCACCGGAGATTGGGCCACCTTCAACATGGAGCTTTGAAGATACTGCAGCAGATTTCTAATGGGCTTCCTAAGGGCACTCTTGCACAGTCAGATCAGTGCAAGGGGTGTACCTTGGGAAAATTTGTGAAAGCCACCTTTCACGAGAAGTATAGTCGCGCCACGACGATCCTTGAGAGAATTCACATAGACGTGTGTGGACCTTTCTCAGTAGCTTCGACAACAAAGCACAGGTACTATGTGATCTTTGTTGATGATTTTTCTCAGAAGTGCTGGATCTTCTTCATGCAGAAGAAGAGCGAGACATACTCAAAGTTCTATGAGTTCAAGGCGCTGGTTGAGAAGGAGTCGGGGAAGCATGTGAAGGCTCTTAGGAGCGACAATGGTGGGGAATTCATCTCTGCCGAATTCAAGGAATTTTGCAGTGCCGAAGGAATTCGGAGAGAGCTCATAGCACCCCATAACCCACAACAGAACGGGGTTGCTGAGTAGAAGAACAGAACGATCGTGGGTGCTGCACGTGCGATGTTGCATGATCAGGGCCTACCCATTCACTTGTGGGAGGAGGCATGCAATACTGCAGTATATGTGCAGAACCGTTGTCCTCACAAGATACTCGGCATGAGTACACCGGAGGAGGCGTTTTTTGGCAAGAGGCCTGATATTTCCCATTTAAGGATTTTTGGTTCACCTGTCTACATGCATGTGACGAAGGATGCCAGGAAGAAGCTGGAGCCGACCGCAGAGGTTGGGATATTTGTGGGGTTCACTGATACGCCCCACAACTATCGTGTGTATTTTCCAGACAGTCGCAAGACTGTTGTGCGACGGGATATCAAATTTCAGGAGGAGAAAGCCATGCAGTGTTCGCTTGAGAGGGAGCCACACTTGCATGCAAATGAGGAGCTATTAGTTCCTAAGGATGAGGTTCATGGAGTGGAAGAGACCACTCATGCAGTGCCAACCATCAGAGGGCGGAAGCGCACTACAGAAGCTGAGCGACTGGCTCAAGATGCAGAGAAGGTTGTAGGACCACCTACAGCGTAGCACAGACAGAGACAGTCACCGGACCGATACACTGGATACATGGCTCTTGTGAGAAAATGTGTCGTGACAAAGCCATCCTCTTTCGAGGAAGTTGTGGAGGACCCCGCATGGGTAGATGCCATGGTGGAAGAGTATGATTCGATTGTCAGAAATAGTGCATGGGAGATTGTCCCAAGATCGGAGGGGAAATCAGTGGTGGGTTCAAGATGGATCTACAAAGTGAAAGCGGGCGGGCGGCGGGGTGTGGAGAAGTACAAGGCAAGATTTGTTGCCGAGGCTTCTCACGGATAGAGGGGATCGATTATGAGGAAACCTTTGCACACATCGCGAGGTATTCTTCCCATACGGATGATCTAGGTATCTCAGCGGATGGGGTGGCATTCATCGGATGGATGTAGAAAGTTGCGTTCCTCAACGGAGTCATTGATGAGGGAGGGGTGTACATAGGGCATGGCAGAGAGGTTTCGAGATCTTCAGCGCGATGAGTCGCATGTGTGCGAGACTCGAGAAACCTTTGTATGGGTTGAAACAAGCACCTGGGTAAGCGAGTACACACGGATTGTGATTATTTCACGCCGGGACTTGGATTCTCCAAGAGTAGGCGGATCCTAACCTGGCAGTTGTGGTGGAGGAAGTTAGCGATCATTGTCTTGTATGTAGATGATCTGATTTTGTGAATTGATGAGCTGTTGATACTTTCATGCAAGGAGGATCTTGCTAGAGAGTTTGAGATGAAGGACTTGGGCCTCCTTCGTTATTTCCCGGGATTGGAAATTTGGCAGCCCAGTGATGGACTGTTTGTTTCTTAGGGTAAGTATGCCCAGGAGATACTGGAGAAGTTCAACATGCATGGATGCAAGCCTGTTGATACTCCTCTTTCTGGAGGTTGGAGGAAGGAAGATGCTACTTCAGCGGAGGTAGTGGATGCCACTGTTTATCGACAGTTGGTGGGGTCGCTTATGTATCTGGTCAATACATGACCTGATATATGCTATGCTGTTAACCAGCTTTCGCAAGCTATGGTTAAGCCTACCAAGCTCTTCTGGAAGGCAGGCAAGCATGTATTGCGTTATCTTAGAGCACATCAGGATATGGCTTGTGGTACAGATAGGAGGATGAGGTGAAGCTATGTGGCTTCACAGATGCAGATTGGGAAGGGAGCCCAACGGACAGAAAGAGCACATCTGGAGGGATCTTCACTATCGGGTCGACACCAGTTTCTTTGTACAACAGGAAGCAGAGATCTATGGCACTTAGTTCAGCAGAGGCTGAGTATATGGCAGCAAGCTTGGCTGCATGCGAGGCCATATGGATGAGGAAGATCCTGGTCGGGTTGTTCGGGTCACACTTGGAGCCTACTGTGATTTATTGTGATAACCAGAGTTGCATTAAACTCTTGGCTAATCCAGTATTTCATGATAGATCCAAACACATCGACATTAGGTACCATCATATCAGAGATTGTGTGCAGCGGAGAATCATGTTACTTTCATATATTCCCACGGAGGATCAGGATGCTGACATCTTGACGAAGGCGCTCACCAGGAGCAAATTCGAATACCACAGAGGCAGGATAGGGGTTGCAGATAATCCATATCTTGTTGAGAGGGAGTTTTGAAAATGCAACAAGATGATGGAGCTTAGTGAAAAGAAGTCGCCTTCACTAAGTGGGCCCGTAGGCTATTTTTGGCGCAAAGTCTATTTTTAGACTATGTCTATTTTTAGACATATGGATCATGATCTATGAGTTGCAGGATGCTATTTATGGATGATTGGTCGAGTTGGTAAAAATATATGGACCTCTATTTTTAGACATTGGGCGGTTTCTATTTTTAGATTGTCAGGCTAAAAATAGAACAGTCAAATATTATTAACCCTTAATAATATTTAGACTATAAACATTATCTTATCCTCTTGGAGAACTTCAGTTTGATGCTTGGATGTGGCACATGCAGTTGACAGAAGGAAATACGCTTTTCCTAAGGGTTAGTTGAGCTATTGCATGGTTGACTTCAGTTATAACTCATGTGGCAGAGTTTGGTGGAGTTGATGAGACAGTTGGTGGAGTTGTGTTCGGTTTAACTTAGTTGAACTAGTTGTATTTAGTCTAACTGAAAAATACACTAGTGATGATTGGTGTGAATTAATTATTAATTAATTCACTAATTATTAACTCATAAATCAACTAAAGAACACATCAGTTAACTGCAATGCATGGACAGTTCAGTGGAGACCGGTGTTAGAGGTGGGTGAAAGGGTGAGTCTACTATTAGTTGTGACTATGGCTGTGCATGATATTTGCACATGCATTGATTAGATTTCAATGAGGATTGCGCACGATTACAAGCCGGTGGGATTCGAACTTGGATCTCATTCATTCTCATCTTGGATTGCATTAGAAGTGACTTGAGACTTGTGGAGGAAACTAATTAGCAGTGACTAGTGGATCTAATTTCAGTGTAACTATTGGAGATAGTACTGAGTACTTGTGAGGAGTATTTTACTTTGATTGTTACATGTTCTCTATCATTATAATATACAGATAGTTGGGGGTTTTCAGCTGTATGCTTTCCCCATTACATACTGTGTTATATGTGTGCTTGATTATGTTTTAATGTGCGCATGTGACTGCTTCTATTTCCGCATATTGATGATCAATTGTAGAAGAGATTATGTATTATGGAAGAAGCTTAAATAGTGTGTAATAAGGATAATCTCGGTGAATAATTCAGCTATTATTCAAATTTCTACAGTCACTACGTTCCTTGATAACAAAAAACAATGAATTATTTGGTCAAGTGGCGCAAGATTATTTTTTTACTACTGAATTCCAAAGTAGAGGAAAAAAACATGACCATGGATTAGTTTGGATTCAAAATGTGCCAATATATCAACAATCCCCTGATGTTGATGTCATAGGTTTCATTGATCAGTATTTGACTTGTGATTTAAGAATTTTGTCGAATCAAATGATTCAATTTCAAACTCATCACCACACAAAAACTTGAAAAAATCATAAAAATTTTACTTATAGATTTGGTTTCCCTATCCCACCAATTGATGAAACTTATATCTTGCACCCTTTGTGTAGTGAAAACAATGATATCCAAATAATGCAAAATAAACTTTCATTTCTTCTATATGACAAATCATATTCAAAATACATAAAATTTTCCATGTTTTTAGCCGATCTTGGAATTATAAAACAAGAATACATCATGCTCCTATGATTTTGTATTACTCGGCCAATTGTACTACTTAAAATAAATCCTTGCGATGAGTGGATAAATGCATTTGAAAAAAATATCCGTTCGTTGTGGAAAGAAAACACAGATGCTCAATTTACTTTAGATTCCTATGATGTACTAGCATATTAAAACTCTTATATGACAAAAATGGATCACTCGATGATAATTACATTAAAACAAATTCGATAAAATTGCATATCTTTTGGAGACAAAAAAATTGAAACTATTTGCCAGCTTGGAAACAAATTACTAAATATGAAACAAATTTCAAGTCGAAAATCAGTCCACATTTCTTTGTCATCTCCTTTGTATTCATCTTCTAGAAAAATAATTTTCATTAACACTGCTCTAGCTGAAAAACAAACATATGTTCTAAAAATACTTATTATGTTAGAACAAGAACCTGATAACTATGAAGATATTATTTGCATGAAAACCATTAATAGATATATTGCAAGTATCGTTTCCCTTGAGCAATTTTACTTGGAAGAATATGTTTCCTCTTAGTCAATCATGAAACACCGTCAAAAAGAAAAGAAAAATCCCATGTGTTATAACATTAATTCAATAAAATGAACACATGTACCCAAGAAACCATTATAGAGAAAAAATAATTCCCTACTGTAGAAAATCCATGTAGATTCAAATTGATATTTGTAATATGCTAAAATAAAATACTTGAATCTACTCTATAAATTGTGGAAACCAATTACGACCGCACAATCACATGAACAAGAAAGAGAAAGAATTTAAATCACATAACATAAATATTTATTTGGGGAAATCCTAAGCTAAAAACCTTGTTATCTGTATATTGCATAAGTCAAAGAATATGAGAACAATACAATTCTTCTCTCAATATTGAGAGCTCTCTGAAAAATCTCTGTCTGTCTCACTACTTCCTAGGCTGACTTTGGCCAATACTTAGCCAATTTACTAGCCTTCCAAGCTCCTAATTATTTGTGCAGTTCAATGAGGAATTAGGCCCCTATTTAGTGAGAAAATTCCCTAATAACAGTTTTGCAGTACATCAAGCCTCTTCCTCTAACTCCGCGCACCATATGTACAATTGGATGCTTATACAACTGATATTACACTTCCCTTTAACTCCAATCTCAACTAGGTATTTCTCGAAATTGACATGCATCAATTATTTTTGAGTGAATTATCAATTATCTGATTGATCATTGTATGTGAATTAAATCTAATTTTCACACTTTGACGTCTCTCTAGTTCCTCCATAAGTTAGAACTAGTTAAACCGAATTTAACTCAGATAAACTGAGTTAATTAATTACAACTCAAAATAAACTCAACCAAGGCTCTTAAAAAGTAGGAGACACTCTACATGCCTCTAGTTTGACCATCAAGTTGAATTAACTGAACTAAATAAGTCTTCCTAACTTAGTTAACTTGTATAATATGTCATGTGATGTGGAATTACAATTTCCTTCTAATTTAATTAAGGTAAAATTAAATTAGAAGCCTCTTCTTGTTTCCATTTTCAATATTTCTTGTTGCAAATTTCAACACTTCCTCTCAACAAGAAAGGAATTCAACTATATCCCAATTTGGTGCCTTTGGAATGTTCTGCATGCAACACTTCTCTCTATTGTTATTGCTACTGCAACTTCTGAAACTAAAAAGAATCCAAACTAAATCAATTGTGATCAGTATGATGCATCTGTCACGAGAGTCTTTGTCTGCTAGTAGCTACTACATTGTTTATTGACAACTTCATGTTGTTGTTGACTCTACACTGTGCCATCTGCACTTCTACCAAATATGATATGCGCTCCAAAGTATCTGACTGATTCTAGTATCTACATCAGTCACTCTGAAATATGATTGCATCAACCGCCACTGATCCATCCTGTTGTTGTGTATTGTGGGCCCCGGAACAAGGTAATGATACATGAGAATGTAATGTTCCTACTTAGCCTTGGCTAAGAGGAACATTAAATTTTGTTTTAATTTTTGTTTCATAAATAAATGAATAAAGGAGGACATGTAAAACTCCTAAAAAGTCTGAATAAACCAATGCCCATGTGAACAAAGACAAATCAGGGCCATGTAAATAATCACTTGCAGGTGTGAAAGAGGTTTGAGCTAAATACTGGGTCAACCTTGACCAAATCAACAGCGCTGTCTAGGTTCATTGCATCTCCAAAAGGGGCAACACAGTTCTAGAAGGAAGCCTCTAATGTGAAAAGGGCTAACTCATTAAGATGGTTTAGGGTTTGCAAAAGCTTTCTCATCTTATAAAATGAAAAGGAGGGCAACAAGAGAAGGTTGCTGATTGATCATATTTATGAGTATTTGTCTACTTAGACAAATACCATTCTCTGTTGTTTAGTGGAGGATTGTACTTGGAATTCCTATGCAGGGATTTCACCTCTTCCTTTGAGGATTCAAGGAGGGAAGTTTGCTGAATTGAACCATTATCAGGCTTGAGGCCAAGCTCCATCTTACATTACAGTGGTACTCATCTTGAGGGTTGAGCTGTCTTGTGAGCTGCAACAAGTGGGAGTCTAGATCTGCAGAGATCTAGTGTATTTTGGAAGCCTCTTTCCATGGAGTGGGTCCTTTGACCTCCTAGAAGAGTGTCTCATTTCTTTGTGCTTCAGATCTGAAATTTTACAGTATTTTTCTATGTCATTTGAGCTACAACGTTGTTCCCATGAGTAGACTGCGTTATTTCTGTATGAGGGTTTTCATGGTGTCTTGCTCATAGTTTAGATCAGAGATCTCTAGTGTTGGGCTTTGTCTTCCACTTGGTGATCCATGGATTAGCTTGCTGATCTATGTTCTGTTCAGATTTGATCCATTGTAATGAAATGTTATATTCATAAATTTACTACAACAATTTCCAGATCCGCAACTTGTTTCTCGGATCTACTCTTATTTATGCATGCTTTTGCCAAAATTCCAAGTGGATCTTGAAGAGAAGACTACCTAGCTTCTAGATTTGAAATAGATCTGATGTTTTGTCCATAGATCTGTCCTAGAGATGAGTTGTAACTTCCAGCAGCTGAAGCTCCTTAAAAATAACGTTGTTGAGGAATTTCTGCAAATATACATGTGTTCTAGCTCTCTTTTATGAAGATTTATTACTGTATTGACTCATGCATTCTACTGTATAATGAAAGGGCTTCATCATAATGCTGATTTGCTGCCGTATTAATGAAATATAAGTCTCCTTGCTGATCTCCACTGAACATCTGCTAAAATTGCACAATTCCTGAAGCAGTGCTTGCATTTGGCTGCAACCTTCCTCTTTGGGTGATTTTTAGCTAGTCTAATTTTTGGGAGATTTTTTTAGTGAGTCTAAACTGATTTGTTTTTTTATAAAACTCCATATATAAGTCTCATATAGCATAAATAAGAGGAACCAATTCCTGATCTGCGTTATTTTTGCATAGTTTTAATTATACAACATTTCTCTTGAGCACCTTGTTGAAATTCCTAAAAAAGGATCATTACAGTGATATCAGAGCTCCACTCTTGGCATAGCCTGTGCTTCGCTTGGAGCACTAGTCATGTTGCATTATAAAGAAGATGATCCTCTCACTGAGAGGGAGAGGAGGTACCAAAATAGAAGTCATAGAAAGTATGACTACACCACTGATGATCTTGACAAGGGTCAAGACAAGGGGAATGCCCCTGAAACTAAGGAGGATAAGGAAGCAGAGGAGTTTGAAAAAAAATATTTTGGAGACCATGCAAGATCTTTCCAAGGAGATCAAAGAGATGAGGATGGATAGAATGAGGGAATCTCTTGGGAGATTTCATCAAGGAGAGAGTTCTGACATGTCTCAATATGGGACTGGACAACCTGTGAGCTCGCCACAAGCTCCACAAGCCTCACAATGGTCTACTATTCCTACCTTCTTGGTTGTAGAGAGTGAAGGACCACAAGAGAAAACCTCCCTTCAAGGTTACTTTGTGGAGTATGACTCTCAGAGTCAGAGATTCAAGGATAACTTGAGTTTCCAAGACTTTTTCCATCTCAAGGACTGGAGGAGACCATGGCAACAATATAGAGATGGTGGTTTCTTTCATGGAAGACACCACACTATGTGCAGATTCTTCTTGCCAAATTTTTATGGATCATCCTCTTGTTCTGCCAAGGCATGGGTGGAAAAGCTGGATATCTATTTCCAGTTGAACAAAGTCCCCGAAGTAGAAGCTGTCAAGATTGCTGCGCTGCATTTTGAGGGTGAAGCCCACAATTGGTGGTTCCATGGGCTATCTACATTGGGACACAACAATGTGTGTACCTATGCTGAGTTCACTAGAATACTGGTGGAGAGATTTGACTGGAAGGATCCTGAGGCACCTTTTATAAGCCTTGAAAAACTGAAGCAGACAAGAGATGTAGAGGCCTATATCTTTGAGTTCCTGAGATTTTCAGTCATGGTCCCTGATCTATCTATAGCAAGGAGAGTCTACATGTTCATTGATGGCCTGGAGGAACCTTTGCATGGGTTGGTTAAGTCTACCAAGCCCATCACTTTGCATGATGCCATTGAGAGGGCTAGAGATCTCCAAGATGCCTTGCCAAGAGCAAAGGCAACTTTCCAAAGCAAAGTCGTTCCCTCTTCTAAGGGGAAAGGAGGGAAAGCTGCTCCACCCAAGGAGAGCTCACTTAAGAAACCTCTTGACATTGGTATCCGGATGGAGTTGAGGAAAAATAGATTGTGTTTCCCTTGTCAAGAGCCATGGGTATCGGGTCATATATGTGCTGCTAGAAGGGCACACTATATAGAGGTCTTCTCAGATTTTGAAGAGGAAGATGGGAATGAGGGACCTAGGAGGGGTCATAGCACTAGTGAAGATGAGGAGGAAGACAAAACACCATCCAAAAATGAAGAAGGAGTCTTTTCTCCAACAAGTGGGACTCTTGCTTCTTTGAGAGGAGTGCCCAAGTACTTGACCCTAAGAGTACAAGGTTTAGTCATGAACCAGAGAGTGTCTATTCTGATTGACAGTGGGGCAACCCACAACTTTATTGATGCTCACCTTGTGCAAAGGAGAAGGATCCCCACTGATACTTTTGATGGGTTCTTTGTTTTGGTCCCGGGAGATAGAACTATGCAATGCATGCAATATGTTCCATCACTTTATGTCACTATGGGATCCTACACTTTGGTGGATCACTTCTTTGTAGTGGACATACCAGAAACCAATATCATCTTGGGTGTCCAGTGGTTGATTACCTTGGGGAAGGTTACCACTGATTGGAAGGCCTTGCAGATGGAGTGGGTGGACTTGAAGAGTGAGAAACCATAAATCATTCAAGGCATGCACACTTATCCCACACCTAATGTTTCCACACAAACAACAGAGATGGATTTGCGCAGTGGAAGCAAGGATCTCACAGTTCCTTCTCTCATGTTTATGAGGATGCTACAAGGGACATTCTTACCTCATGGCAAGCCACTTTGAATGTCATTAGATTCTGATCTCGTGGGGAAAGCCTCACAAAGTGTTGCTCCAAAAATAGATCAAGCAAGGATTTGAGAGCAAGCTACAACGCTGTGGGAGGAAGAAAAAGGGAGGATCAACCTTCCCACAAAAATTTTTGGCATGTGTAATGTCAAAGAAGTAATCAGCAACAAGGCAAGCACCACCATAGATGTATCAACAACACTGTCATTGTTGAGCTGTGTAGATCCATATTGGAGATCTCAACTCCTTGTGGAGTACTCCAAAGATCTTCACACTGGGATGATATTAGATGGCATGAAGCAAGGGGGGGGCTATTTGGTCCATGAAGGGGTCATCTATCATCTTTGTAGAGTATTATTGTCTCAAGCCTCCAAGCTTAAGAAAGAGATACTATAAAGAGCACACAAAGAGTTCCTTTCTAGCTATACGCAGTCAACAAAGATCTACACCCTAATAATGAGGAGTTTTGATTGGGAGGGTATGAAGGAGGAACTACATTAGCACTATGATTGGGAGGAACTACATCAGCACTTACAAGAGTGCAATAGTTATGAGGAGTTGGGACAACCAAAGGACTCTATGCAGGAGTCATTTCATCCATCTCTTCCTTCTCTTAAAAGAGGAGAAATGCCCATGGCCAACTCCATGTGTGTGGGAGACTTGAATGGTAAAGAATCTGATCTTATGGAGCATGATTATTTTTTTGATTTGACATATTCTCTTACCATATGTATGCAGGCCATGGCTCCTACAAGGAGTGATATTACATTTAGATCTTATGGCATTGGTGAGGCCAATGAGAATTCTAAATTTGATCACTCCCTTGAGGTGCGAAGGGAGATTCTTTTCCATGATGGGTGCTTCCCAAAGACACCTAACTTGAATATCACTTTCAGCCATATCAAAGTGACTCATGCAGCAAAGGTATGGTGGGAGTACCACTTACCACACTCAGATCTACTAAAGACAAGGAATGCATTGGGTTGGTATCTTATGTGGGATTGTGACCCACCTCCTCAAGTGCAAATTTCAGTTTGCATATATGTGATTTTTCTTCCATACATAGATGATATATTGGTATTGTTTATGGGTTTGTATGGGAAAAGGGTGGTAAATGTATATGTACCACATGGGATGGAAATTCATATTGTACTTCATGATACATGTTTTAGATGTGACATTTCTTCACCCATGTTTATTTCCGTTGAGTTTTACACTCCTGAAGGGATGGATTATGCCCCTATCATGTTAGCCATGGAGGAGAAATTTTTGATGTATTGGCTTAATGAGCACTTGGCCCATGATGAAAACTTGATCCTTAATGGTGCTATCAATGGAGAAGGAGAAGAAATACAACTCTTACCCTATCAATTGCTTGAGGAAAAGAAACATTTTGGAGGGGAGGACTGTAATGTTCCCACTTAGCCTTAGCTAAGAGGAATGTTCAATTTTGTTTTAATTTCTGTTTCATGAATAAATGAATAAAGGAAGACATGTAAAACTCCTAAAAAGTCTGAATAAATCAATGCCCATGTGAACAAAGACAAATCAGGGCCATGTAAATAATCACTTGCAGGTGTGAAAAGGTTTGAGCTAAAGGCTGGGTCAACCTTGACCAAATCAACAGTGTTGTCTAGGTTCATTGCATCTCCAAAATGGGCAGCGTAGTTCTAGAAGGAAGCCTCTCATGTGAAAAGGGTTAACTCATCAAGATGGTTTAGGTTTTGCAAAAGCTTTCTCATCTTATAAAAGGAAAAGGAGGGCAGCAAGAGAAGGTTGTTGATTGATCATATTTCTGAGTATTTGTCTGCTTAGACAAATACCATTCTCTGTTGTTTAGTGGAGGATTGTATTTGGAATTCCTATGCAGGGATTTCACCTCTTCCTTTGAGGATTCAAGGAGGGAAGTTTGTTGAATTGAACCACTATCAGGCTTGAGGCCAAGCTCCATCTTACATTACAACACTGCTCATCTTGAGGGTTGAGCTGTCTTGTGAGCTGCAGCAAGTGGGAGTCTAGATCTGCAAATATCTAGTGTATTTTGGAAGCCTCTTTCCATGGAGTAGGTCCTTTGACCTCCTAGAAGAGTGTCTCATTTCTTTTTCCTTCAAATATGCAATTTTTTAGTAGTTTTCTATGTCATTTGAGCTACAACGCTGTTCCCATGAGTAGACTGCGTTATTTCTGTATGAGGGTTTTCATGGTGTCTTGCTCATAGTTTAGATCAGATATCTCTAGTGCTGGGCTTTGTCTTCCACTTGGTGATCCATGGATTAGCTTGCTGATCTATGTTATGTTCAGATCTGATCCATTGTAATGAAATGTTATATTCAGAAATTTACTGCAACAATTTCCAGATCTGCAACTTGTTTCTTAGATATACTCTTATTTATGCATGCTTTTGCCAAAATTCCAAGTGGATCTTGAAGAGAAGACTATCTAGCTTCCAGATCTGAAATAGATCTGATGTTTTGTCCACAGATCTGTCCTAGATCTTATTTTTAACTTCCATCTATTGAAGCTCCTTAAAAATAACGCTGTTGAGGCATTTATGCAAATATACATGTGTTCTAGTTCTCTTTTCTGAAAATTTATTGATGTATTGACTCATGCATTCTACTGTATAATGAAAGGGATTCATCATAATGCTGATTTTCTAATGTATTACTGAAATATAATTCTCCTTGCTGATCTCCACTGAACATCTACTAAAGCTGCACAATTCCTAAAGCAGTGCTTGCATTTGGCTGCAACCTTCCTCTTTGGGTGCTTTTTAGCTAGTCTAGTTTTTGGGAGATCTGTTTAGTGAGTCTAAACTAATTTTTTTTTATGAAACTCCATATAGAAGTTTCATACAGCATAAATAAGAGGAAACAAGTCCTGATATGTGTTATTTTTGCACATTTTTACTTATACAACGTTTCTCTTGAGCACCTTGTTGAAATTCCTGAAAAAGGATCATTACAGAGACAAGACATCTCAATGGACCCTGTCCAAATTTTTGCAGTCTTGGGGCTATTTATTCACATCACCCCACCTCACTCCCGGAGTTATGGTTGCATGTACTCCTTCTACCCACTTTTCTTGAAGTCTCCTCCTACTAGAGGTCTTTGAGTGATCATCATCCTCGTGGTTAGCCCAAATGTCAACTGAATGAGGCTTCCTCTTGAGAGATAAATCATGCTCCCTCTCAAACACAGGATGTCTAATCCCTGCCTTGCTCCTCAACATTTGCATACATCCTCCTCTAATTTGTAGAGGCTCTTGACCTCACACAAAATTTCTTGAGTTGACATGAAGAAATATGTTTGATGTAGGCCCTCCCATATATGAAGACTACCTCATACCCATTTTCTTTAATCCTCAATTTCTTCATCGGTTCAAGTTTCTTGGCTTCATTTCTATTACCAAATAGCTCATTGAGATTCTTCCCCATGGGAAAGGAAGTCTCTTTTCCATGTAGTTTCAAGACTATGTGGTCTCTCACACCCTCTAAGATGATCCTCATGGCTCTTGCTACACACTTCTTCCACTCTGCTAGATCTTTAACATCAGATGTTGGTGGCTTTAGAATATCATGATATATGAATTCCTTTAGCTGATTATCTTCAAACACTGCCTCCGTCCTATCATTCAAAGTAATATAATTCGAACTACCCTCAAGGGCATATTCAAGTCTCATTCCATAGAAGGACATCTTGCTGGCTCTGAAGAATGATATGGCAAATTTGAATCACCTGCAAGGAAAAATTTGAATTCTTCTCTTCTATTGTGATTTTTTATTTGATACCATGTAGAAAATCCACATAAATTCAAACATATATTTTTAATATGTGAAAATAAAATACTTGAATCTACTCTAGAAATTGCGGAAACCAATTACAACCACACAATCACATGAAAAAGAAAGAGAAATAATTTCAATCACACAACACAGTTTTATCTGGGGAAAGCCTTAGCTAAAACCTCACTGTTTGTATATTGCATAAGTCAAAGAATATGAGAAAAATACATTTCTTCTCTCAGTATTGAGAGTTCTCTGCACTATCTCTTCTGTCTCACTACTTCCTAAGATAACTCTGGCCAATACTTAGCCAATTTCCTAGCCTTCCAAGATCATACTTTCTTGCAGATTTCAATGAGGAATTAGGCCCTATTTAATGAGGAAATTCCCTAATAATATATTCAAAATACATCAAGTCTCTTCCTTTGAATCCATGCACCATTTGTATAATTAGATGATTATAAAATTGATAGTACACTTCCCTTTAACTCAAATCTCAACTGGGTATTTTTTAGAACTAACATGCATGAGTTATTTTTGAGTGAATTATCAGTTATCTGATTAATCATTGTATGTGAATTAAATATAATTTTCACACTTTAAACTATCTCCAGTTCCTCCATCAGTTAGAACTAGTTAAATTGACTTTAACTCAGATAAACCGAGTTAATTAATTACAACTCAAAATAAACTCAACTAGGGCTCTTAAAAATTAGAAGACACTATACATACCTCTATTTTGACCCTCAACTTGAATTAACTAAAGTAACTAAGTCTGACTTATTTAACTCATATAAGCTATCATGTGATGTGGAATTACAATTTCCTTCTAATTTAATTAAGTGAAAATTAAATTAGAAGCCTCTTCTTGTTTCCATTTTCAATATTTCTTGTTGAAAATTTCAACATCTACATTCCATACAGAGATTCTGAATACAAATTAAAGAAAAGTGAATAAACATGGTTTGGAGCATACTTTTTGCATAAACACATTTTCATCAATGTCACTGAATAACAATTTTATCATTTAATCATACCATGGGGTGATATTGAAACTGCTTCTGCTACAATTACATCTCAAAGTGACGAGATATGTATTCTTCACTTTCCATTAGAAACATGCAATAGGGCTTGTTCTAATGAAAAATATGACATTCAACAAGACTTGCAAGAAAAAATACAATTCAAAAACACTCAAACTACATATACAAAAAATAATGAATTCATTAAGCATCCCTTTGTTTTGGACACATTGGCATACCATGCAATTATGAGAAAATTAAATCAAGAGAAAAAATCAATAATCAAACAAATAGTTCTATGGAAAAAGAATAATCATGGTAAACGCTTCTATTTGTTCATTATTAGAGGTGTAGGTACATGAAATACATTCACTACACAAGCACTTTACCATGCACTAGTATGTCTTTATAGCAAAGACTTACAAACTGACTTTTTGAAAAAAAAGGTCTAATTCTTGCATTTATTGGTGAAGATGCATGTATTGCACATGGTGTCACAATTCATTTAGATTTTTCAGTTTCCACTTTCACCATGTCACATGGTTCCATTGGCTTCTAACGCACTCAATATTCTGAGCGAGGAATACGAACACCTTAAATTTACGTAGATAGATGAGGCTTCATTAATTGGCTCTCGATTGTTATATAACATTGACAAGTGACTTCGTGAAATTATGCATACTCCAGCTTCCCCATTTGGGAACCTTGACATAATATTTTTTAGTGACCTATGTCAATCAAACCCTAAACGTGATTGTTGGATATTTGAACAACCACATCTTAAAGGAACTAGTGCTCCTTACAACTTTTGGAAAGAAAATGTGAAAGCTTATGAGCTAAAACAAGTAATGTGACAAGGAAATAAATGTTTTGTTTCCATCTTAAAAATAATAAGGACATGTTCACATATAGGTGATGATCTTGCAGTTTGACCACACATTGTTATAGATCAGCACCAAATGATCCAACTTTTCCATACCACTTTTAAAAAAATAAGAATGTACTTGAACATAATGAAAGAATGTTGCCTCTCATAAAAAAAGAAGTAATTATATTAAATGAATAAGATAGAACAATTGAATCAACAAATAAAAATCACAATAAACACATTAAAAAGAAATTTCTATCTTCCCTTGTGATCAAAGAAAATATGCTTATTGAACTAATTGGAGGAAATTACAATATTCAAGATGGCTTTGTGAATGGTGTTGAAGGAATTTTTAGATAATCAACGACATTTGAAAATGGTGAAATTTGGATTGAATTTGTTTATCCAACTGTTGGCACTATTTAACGGAAAACAAATGGTACATATGTACAAAGACATAATAATGTCTACCTGGATACCTATTATTAGAGTTTGTACGAATAACGAATTAAACAACAAAATTAGTTTTACAAGAGAACGATTTCTTGTTCAAATGACATGTGCATGAACTATACATCGATCACAAGGGTTAAAAATAGAAAAATTGGCTTTTGACCCAAAATGAGTTAGACAACATGGACTTGTCTATACTGCACTTTATCGTGTCAAAGATATTAAATCCTTGTATTTATTTAACAAATTGGAACACAATAACTTTTCCCTTAATGAAAAATTTTCTATTGATCTAAATAGACTTAGATAAAATTCCTCTTATGAGCTTGAATATAGCATATAACAAAGTAAAATAATTGATGATTTGACAATATGTTCATTGAACACCCATAGTTTCTCCTTGAATTTTGAAGACATCATTATTGACAAGGATCTAATGAGTGCTGACATTCTTTGTTTCCAAGAAACAAAAGCAAAATCACCTCTATCAAATCCATTTTTGTCAAGAAAATATCACTACATACAATTATGCCATTTACATGGAATTCTCACATACTACAAAAAACATATTTTAGTTGACAAACATTTCACTTATACGAAAAGTTAAATTGAAACAACAATTGCAACATTCCATGTTGAGAAAAAAAAAATTACATTTGCAAAAGTATACATTGCACCAAATGCAAACATTGAAGAAATAATTAATTTCATCAAGTTCATTTTGGAGCACATATGCAACAACTACCCAATTGTGCTTGTTGGTGATTTCAATTTGGACATGTTGAAAAATAGCATCAACCAAAAAAAAAACTATTATTTATGAAAAATAATGGCTTCAATTTTCATAAAAAATAAAAACAACAACTGACTATAGCTCAATGCTAGATCAATTTTGGACAAACCTTTCAGCTAGTACAATTTCTTTCCCTGTTTTTTATGCTTATTGGACAAATAATCATACAATTGTCTTACCATATATTTTCTGTTGGATTGAGTCATTTTGGCAATGTTCATATTCTACAATCTCATTGTTGACTTGTCACAATATGTGTCACATTTGCAAATGTGCACCTTTGACATATGTTGTGATTTGCAAACATTGAAAAAAAAAGAATTTATCCACAACAAGAAACAAGAAAATAACAAAAAAATGTAATTATCAACTTTTGGTAATTCTTTTAACCATAAACATAAATTTGTTCAGTTTATCTTCTATAACTGCGATTTTTTATGTCATGGTTAGCATGGAAGTTACACATTTTCATTTTCAATTTGTGGAATTTTTTTCTATATACTGAATGGTATTATTTGCATTAGCTTGTAGTTCATATTTCATTATTTCTTGTGCAAATGAATTTGAAAGAAAAAACAATAAAGAAAAAAAAAAATGTGGCCACAGTGATTCTTAATAACAAATTCCAGAAAAGAACTTTATGTGTACTTGTCAATGAAATCTATAAAACATTTATTTATTTTAACTTATGCACTTTTACGACATAGCCACTAACAATGGCTAATAGTACTATAACAACAAAATACATGTATATATAATGTATCATTGTAGAGCATACATTGTTTCAAATGTTATTTATACACTTGTTTTAGAATTAATGACTTGCAATTTTCATTGTCTAGCAGGGATAGGTCCAGTCATTTTGAAAAATATCATGGAAACACCTAGTTCTAGCAAACAATAATTCAAAGAAAAAATGGCCGAAGATGAGAATAAAAAAGGTTAGTTTTGTGTTCAACTGAATATTCGTATATTCAAGCGACATATTTGCAGTAAATCAATACCAATGTTTTTTAAAGCATATTTTTCTGATTTTGCATATAAAGAAACCAAAAATAATGGAACCAACATCCTCGTTAATCATTGAAGTATGCTCAGGAGCATATGCAAACACTTTTGAAGGGGCCATCTTGGTTATTAATGGACTAGAAAAAACAAAAATTCCTAACTCTCCTGCAAAGGCGCGGTTGCTTCATGTTGATTTGGTTGATAGCCATGGTCAACTAACTATCACAGTGACCATGAGAAACAATCTTATAGAGTGTTTCCAAAACATGTTTATTGTTGGAAGCAATGTTCAAAATACAGATTTTGTGATAAGAAACAAGGGTATTTATGAACAAGGAGACCCAAAATGTTGCATAGTCTTACAAGACAAAACCATGGTTGAATCAATTGCACGGGTTTGAAAAAAACACAAACTGGCTCCAGATACAACAATACACAGTCTTCTTGTCTCAAATGATACATATGTTGTTGGTTTAATAGGAGAAATATTAATAGGTTTTCAACAAAATAACAAGAAACTTGAACTCAATATAAAACATGGTGAAGTTGCAGATGATAATGCAATTGTAAATATGCTGCTACAATAACTATAGTTTCATTTTTAGTAAAAGTTAATAGCTTCTTTGAAATTGCATTGTTATATCCTTGTTTTCCATTGTTTTTTTTTGTAAATAGAAAGTTTTTATTATATGAAAAGATGTTAGTTACAGTCGGAATCGATTGTCTTGAGCACATATCTCTTACACCGGATATAGAATTTCCTCTTGCAATTCTTACAAAATTTACAAAAAATGACCCTCCTTCTAGGCTGAGAGGTGAGATAGAGAATGTATGGCTCAATAAAAACATGCAGGAGGATTATTGTGCCAATATTAGACTGAAAATAAACGAGAACCTAGAACACAGTGAGTACCCAAAACAAAAAGAGTGCCATAATATGAAAAAAAGCAATAAGCATGGTCTTATGAAGTATTTTCCTACAACCTGATAGGATTCTCGAGAGCACTTCGAGTATGGGAATCTGTAGTGGCCTGGTGGTTGGTGGACACATTGATTTTCTCTCTCTTTATGCTCAGTGAGCCTTCCCCCACTGGCCTGCATGGTGGCGATGTGATGCTTCAGTAAGGCATAGTGAGGAGAATCCGTGGTGATGAAAATTCGGTGATGTACTAATCCCACATATATAGCAAAATTTTAATTCATCATGTCTAACCTGGCTTCCAAGGCTTTGGTATTTTCATTTTTTTCTGGAAGCACAAGGTCGAGCATTTTTTTGATCTTCCAAGAGAGCTCGATGGTTCGAATGTATAAGTTCTCCCTGCCCCTGGTAAGGCATAGGTCAAGTATCCAATTAAATTAAGCATCCACCTCCTCAGTGGTCACACACCTTCCAATGGTACGTTCCTAGAGATCTAAATTATGGATGCGATCTTTGGTTTCAGGGGCGACAAAGACATTAAAATTGAGGGATAATCTCCTAGCCAAAGCCTCTGAGAGAGCTCGGCGTTGCATACTTGGATTATCCCATCTTTCATTAGTGTGACCTCGACTGCAGTGGGGGGCGGGCGCTGGACCACGTCGAGGAGCCAAGATTATGGGAGGGGATTCATGAGAAAATCCCAGAAGAGAGGAAAGGAAAATGTAGACAAAAAAATCTCAAGGGTTAAGAGATAAGTGAGGAGACACAAGCGGGTCAGGGTATTCATAGGAGGATCAGGAAACCGAGTGAGGAGAGAAATAGGCAGCATTGAATGTGCCATTGATTATGGCCGAAGCAAGTTACATATAAAACATGAGAGAGAGAGATAAATGGTACTCGTTGAGGGGTCAGGTGAGAGACGATCCTGAAATATCTTTGCAATTTGAGATTTCCTTTCCTCATGTGAATAATTGGGAATGTTTCTCGTGAAGGAATTCATAATGATGAGATGGGGATATTTTACGAATCTGGTCTGAGAGTCCGACTGACGCCCTCAGATTTGAGGTTCTCCCATGATTTTTTGTCCTTTCGATTTAAATCCTCGCACTCTTGGCAGAGAGGACCTTCCTCCAGGCCCCTCCATGCAAGGGAGTAAAATCTAGTGCTTCCAGTTGCACCTTCGTTATCAAACCTATCAGCCAGGCTATTAGTTTTTCGTCTAACAGCAAGGAAGTGGAGTCCACTCAACTCTCCGACGTGTTGTTTGATGCGATGAAAGGTCTTTCTAAGCCTCCTTTTTTTTGTGCCTTTGGTGACTTTCGTGCCTTGTTGGAGCTTACAGCATGCCAGGGTAGCTAGATTTGAATCCCCTTCCACGATGAGAGGCTAGAAGCCCTAAAATTTGTTGATGGAAAGAACATGCTATAGAACATGGAGTTTAACTGCATTGTTTGTGGAAATTCCCATACTTCCCACATACATCCAAATTATCTCCCTTTTTTAGTTTCTGAAATCACCCCCAAATCCAACAGTTCCAAGATTACCTTTAGCAGCTCCATCGTAATTCATTCTAAGGATGTCTTTCTTAGGAGTACACTAATTATAGGTAGCACCCAGGTTTACCATCACCAGAGTCTTGTTGTTTGGAGGAGGATGGTACAACTCAAGGAGTTGCAATATTCTCTGATCAGGAGGACGAGGGGGGCCATTGAAGTTTTTCAATTTCAAGATGGCGACCGATTCATCGATCACCTACTTAATTGAGGTAAGGATTAATTATTCTAGCTTTTTTTCATCTCTGAATTATCTAGCATTGCGCTCTTTCCAAACTACCCAGCAGATAGTTCCCAGGATAATGTTACAGGCCCTATCAACCATGGGATGTGGGGAAATTGAAGTTTCCAATTATCCATAGTGTTAAGGATGGAAGCTCTATTCCTTTCTGAAGTTCTGAAAACAACATCATCCCACTCCCAAAGTCTGTTGGTATAATCAAAAGTGTTCAAAATATGGTTAATTGTTTCATCATTAGATTCACAAAGAAGTAACCTTGATGGACACATGAATCCTCTTTTCCACAAATTGTCCCATGTGAGAATCTTCCCTTGCATGGTCAACCATAGAAAAAGATAAATTTTGGGCCATAATTGTCTTTCCCATAGCTTTTTCCATTTTTCACGGGGCTGAAGTTGGTCATCATTTTCTATATAGCCATAGGCTTCTTTGAGATTAAAAAGCCCTGCTAAATTTTTACCCCATCTAAGCTTATCTTTGCCTTTGTCAAATTGAATTTGTATTTCATGAATGGTATTGGCAAAGTTTTTCTAGTTGAAACTGATAGGTAGAGGTTCCCAATCTTTGGCTTCCAGACAGTCTCTCCATATGTCATTCTCGTGTTGGGCTTCAATTAATGAGAAACCTTATACTTGCCTTTTCATTTCATGGCAATGAAAAGAGAAACAAAATGGTCCTTGTTCAAGTTTGGTAATTGTTTCCAATCATCCTCATAGAAGAGATTTTTTCCTCCATTACAAATATCCCAGAAGATATTCTTTTGAATGATAGCTTTATTCACCTAAGCTTGATTCAAGGTTGTAAAACCTTTGATGTCACCTGTAAGCCTCATAAGATCATCATTTGAGTGAGTGTGCACATATTTTTCCCTCAAAATGAGTCCCCATGGTGTGTGCAGGTTGTCTCACCAACGACACCATGTTTTGGTTCTTAGGGATTTCCCAAGAGTATCTTGATCCCTCAAACCTAAAACTCCTACGAATTTGGGCTTGCATAAATGCTTCCAAGCTATAAGAGCCCATTTTTTCTTTGTGTCTGAGCCCGTCCATAGAAATTTATTTTGACTGCATCCGATGACATTGATGACATACTTGGGGGTATCTAAAGCAGATAACAGATACAAGGGCATGGCTCGCATAATTTTTTTAAAAAGGACCAATCTGCTCGCCATATTCAAAGAGCGAAAAGTCCAATTGGATCGTATTTTTTGAATTCTGTTAAGAAGGTCCTCCTAATTGTATTTTTTTAGGGATTTATGTGTGAGAGGAACACCCAGATGTTTGGAGGGGAGAGATATATTTTTTAGGAAAATAATTCTAGTGACGTTTCTTTGGATGTTTAGGGGGTGTTGAAGAAGAATAATTTGGATTTTTCAAGGTTGATGGATGTACCTAAGGATTCCAAAAAATAGTTCAGAATTTCTTTAAAAGTAACAGTTTCCTTAATAGTGGGCATGACCATTAAAAGAGTATCATCCACAAATTATTGATGGGTTTGATGAAGGGGCATTGTTATGAAGCTTGAGTCCAACGAGCGATTTAGTAAGGTTGGTAGTCCTAAGGGTTATGCTTAGGCCTTCAATCATACTGACAAAGAGGAAGCAAGATAGGGGGTCTCCCTGACTTATGCCTCAAAGGGGAAGAAAGGCTTGGAGGGAGAGGCATTGATAAGGATGGAGAAAAAGGCTCTAGAAATCATGGCCATGATCCATTTTATACAATCCTAATTGAATCCAAAGGCCTTTAGGACCTTTTTCATGTAATCCCAACTTATTTTTCAAAGGCCTTCGACATGTCGATTTGCATCATCATGCTAGGCTTCTTTTGAGTTTTGAGAGAGTGAATCAATTCATGAGATAGAATAATGTTGTCCAGAATCTATCTGCCATCGACATAGCTATATTGGTTGGAATATATAAGGAGGGAAATGACTGATTTGATTCTGTTGGCTAGGAGCTTAGAGATGATTTTGTAGATTACATTACAAAGGTAAATGGGTCAGAAGCGATATGGGGAGTCAACACCTTCTTCTTTAGGAATGAGAGTGAGGAAGGTGGCATTAATAGCTTTTAAAATAGTTTTGTTGACTATGGAATCTTCCACCAGAGCATGAAATTCCTATTTTAAGAAAGGCCAGATGGATTTGTACGAATCAATAGTGAATCCAACAGGTTTGGGGGCTTTCCCATTGGCCATATAAATTACAAAATCCTCCACTTATTGCATTGAAAATTCCCTTAGAAGTATTTTATTATGTTCCTGGTTGAGGATGGTAGGGATGTTGTGAGTTATTTCCCTGATTGCTTGGGTTCTGTCAACCCTGGGCTCCTCTAGTAGTTTGTTTTAGTATTCATTTAGCTCGTTCAATATTTCCTCATGGGTATGGAGAATACTTTCATCTTTAGACTGGAGGCTAAGGATTCCATTATGTATAAGGAAGAGTTGCATTCCCCACACTTGAGTGAACAAATTCAAGACTTTTTCTGCCAAAGTTTCTCCTCCTGTATAACTATGTATTTCCACCTCTTATTGAGGCTCATTTCTTCCTCTTTGATATTTTCAGTGTGCCATTATAGATGATTATTTGTTGGAGATCTTCAATGCTTTGTTCGAACTATTTTTTGTCTTTGAAGATATTGCCAAGTTGTAGAATTTGATTTTATTTTTGATGAACCTTAAATTTTGTTGTAATTGGTACATTCTTGTTCCAGATTGGGGTGGTGTGCATTCCAACCATTCCTTTAGGTTTTCAATGAAATCTGGGTGCTCAAGCCAGAATGCATCATAATGGAATGGCCGATTTTTGGGTCCAGATGAGATGTGCACTCTTAGAGCTACAGGCCAGTGATCTGAGCCCATTTGGGGAAGAATGTGCACTCAGTCTCCCAAGAGGTCATATATATGGCTTCTGAGTGAAGAAAATGATCTAGCCTAGAGATAATCTTTCTTACCCCTCCTCTTCTGTTGTTCCAATTGTAAGTGCCATTTACAGTTGGAATGTCAATCAAACCGAACTTGTCGATGGTCACTTGGAAGACTTCTAAGTCTCTGTCCATATTATGAATCCATCCTTTATTTTATGTAAGATTTAGGACCATGTTAAAGTCCCCTATGATGGTTTTGTAGGGCATAGGTATGGCATCAATGATTTTCATGACAATGGTTATCATTTGGATTCTCTCAACAACCTTGTCGGGGGCATATATATTCGTTAAACATATATTATCATTGGAACCGGTGATTCTTAGGACTATAGTGATGGAGCTTTTAGTTGTAATAGAAGAGGTTAGACTATAGAGTGAACTCTTTCATAGAATCAGTTTCCCTCTTGTGACACCAATAACCGATTTGGAAATGTAGCTGCAGTTTTTGAAGCAGTAGGTTTGAAGAGTCTTAAGGTTCTCCATAGCAAGCTTAGTCTGTTAGATGAGAACACTTTCTGGTTTTTCTATGATGAGTTTGTGTTTTAGGATTCTTTTTTTTCCTCGACCATTTAGGCCTCCTATGTTCCATGAGATATAATTCATTGACAAACATGGGGGGTTAGAGTGAGAGCTCTTACCTTGTACTCATTAAGTAGTCTTGCTCCAAGTTTCTGGAGGATTTGGCTTGTGGTTTTCCTTCCTCTTTTTCTGCTGGAACCTTTGGAGTTGTATTGCTTGACTGTCATATTTTCCAGTATTTCTTTCTGTGCCAACTCCTCTAGGAGCTTCCTAAGCATACCATGATTTAATTCTTCTTGTAAAAGGTAGGATCTCTCTATTTTCTGTATGTTCTTGTTACGTGTTATTTTTTCACCATGAAATTTTTTTTGTCTATATAGGTTCATCACTACCTATATTATGCTCCCTTAGAGGTCAAAAACCCTAATGTTCCTAAACCAAGTCTTGGAATTGGATAAAAGCTCATTAAAACCCTAAAAAGTCTAACTCCGCACTTTTCCCAGCTCTTTCCTACGGATCCACAAATATTTGTTCTATAGCTTGCAGCACATTCGGCGTGTTCTGCTTATAAAACTTGCAGGCCCCCGTAAACAGTCAAATAAAGGAAAAAATAAGCTCTAGAAGCCTAGATGGATGAATATTCTCCCAACTGGAAGCTTCTAGACGCACGATCAGTTCGAGCTTTATCCCTCCATCATGGAGCTCTATCCCTTCACTCATGGAGTTTATCCCTTGGTATATGGAGTTGAAATCCCTTCATGAGAGGAATCCATCCCCCTCTTCATGGAACTGAAACTACCTCCATTTCCCTATAAATTGAGCTCATGTTTCAGTCTCAAGGGTAGACACATATGTGGTAATTGCTGAAGAAATTCTCAAGAGAGCATACTCTCTATACTAGTAATTTTTGGTATGAGAATGATCACACACTCATGTCCATAATTTCATACTAGTTTAGAGAGAATAAAGTTTGTCAATCTGATGGAGGAACGATTTTTCCGGGAGGAACTTGTGCAACATCAAGGCGATAGGTTTTAAAGTTACTCTTTTCATACAAGATAATACATATGGATTCCTTTTCTCATTGAGTTGTTCTTGTGTCTATTTGAATAATTCAATACCTGGATTCCTTGATCATTGAGTTAGATTAGTTGTTCTCAATTACTATATGTTGCAGGTGCTTTTAATTCATTTATCTGTCTTTGATTGTAGGTTCTCATTACTGAAGAAGCCTCTTTGGAGCGACTGGATAAAAGGCTCCACCGAACGTCGAGTTTCAAGGTAGGGGCATGTCCTCTTTCTTTGCTTATAATAATTTTGAATTGAAAATGATCTAGAGAAAATGATTTACAAACAGATGTTTGTTTCTATCTATTCGTAGGATACTAGGGAGATCGCTCTTGTCCGCAAGAGGGATTTATCCGCATAACAATGCTCATCAAGTATGACTGCCAAGCCACTTTATTCCCATTATTGTGCTATGGAATTGAGATCTACTCCTTCGAGGGCTTCCTCCATTTAATTTTATTCAGGTGAAGTTTTTGTAATTACTGGTTCCATGTCGGTGCCCTCTAGATTTTGGTCTTCCACTACTTGAAAATGCTCAGAATGATCCCCTTGAGGTTGTGTCTAATTTTCTGAGTTTGGGATTATCCTTTGGTTTTCTTCCTTTGTTTTATCACATGAGATTAGTTCTTCTTTCTCTTCTTGTAGGGCATCATATTTGTTTTTGCAAACTATTTGATATTGACCTTGTTTGCCTTCAGTCTTCCTATTGTGCCTATTTTTGGGTCCCAACTTGGTAAAACCTTGTTTGTCTGACTTATTTTTGGCTTGAGTGTTGCTTTGTCGTGCATTGTTTTGGTGGAAGTCTCTAAATAGGTGCCCGTGTTCATGGAATTTTCTGCATCTAAATAGTATATGCTCATAGTCTATATTTTTGAGCCAAGCTTCATCCCTAAAGACTAAATTTATTTCCTCTGGTAGATCTCCTGAAACATCAATGCAAACACAAATTATTACATAGGAGACATAGTAGCCTTTTCTAGTTCCCTCTCACATTTTTATGTATTCCCCCACCTCATCTCCTATTCCCTTTAGCACTAATGGTGCCCAGTAGTCCATTGGAAGTGAGTAGAGCCTGACCCAAATAGGGACTTTGGTGAAATACTCCTTTTCAAGAGTGAAATTATCCTTCAAACACTACATATAGAGTCCAACCCAGTTGAAGAAGTACATGCCTCCTTTGAATATGCAATCTTTGTCTTCCATGAGGTCAAAAATAACCGTGAAGAATCTCGTCTATCCTAGTTGCAGTCTTATCTCTGCTTTGGAGTGCCATTAATTCTGAATCCACCAGTTCAACGCTTTTTATGTGGGAAATATTCCCATGAATTTGTAGATGACTGCATGCTCATGCATGAAGTCTTTGTAGGCTTCCACATTTGGGTCCTGAATTTCCAGCACCGATATATTTGTTTCCTTAGGTTTGCAGTTATTGTTGGATTTTGATTTAATGCCTTGGGAGCTTTCCAAATGGGTATGTTCGGGTCTATTTTTCATTCTTTTCTATGAAGTCGAGGCTTCTTTTGAGACATTTCCAATTTCAAGCTTGCCTTCTTCTATGTTTTTACTTGCTTGCGTGCTCGCTCCTACATATTAACGTATTATGGAAGAGTGAAAGGCATTGTAGGTAGCAATACTTGTAAAAAATGAAGTTTTTGGCTTCTTGTTCTTTCTCTTGACAGTATCCCAAAAGGAGGGGGAATCAGAGCCCCATCCGACCTCTTCCATGATCTGAACCATGCAATATGACAGAAACCATAGTGGTAGAGTTCAAAGTGCAGAGTTCTCTCCCCGTTTCTTAAGACCTCCTTATTTTCCATTGTCATCAAGATAGAAATTATCTCATTATTTCTTGGACAAAATTCTTAACAAAAGATATGTTACCTGATTCATTGCAGTCGTTATTGAATGATAGTCATAGAAATTGTTTTTTCAAAATACATAATTAATTGGAATCAAATATGAATCCACTCTATTTGTTCAAAAACACTGTTAGAAATGATGTGAAAAGAAATTAACAATTGCGCTCTGGATCAACAACTTTTGTTGACCCATTGAATGATGAATTTGCAAGAGGTCATTTATTATCTTTTGTCATGTCAAGAAAACATGTAGGTTTTGTAATAGCTTCTATGTTTAAGTAACAATAGTTTTAGTTTTATGTACAAAATATTTCATTTTTATGATACATATTTGCACATAACAATACAATTTTCTGAAAAAAAATAAAATAAAATGTTGAACGCAAAAAAAAATTTCTCACCTCCTTTTCAACTAATTTATAGTAAATGAAAACAACTCATTCATCCAAACACAAATAAATGCACAATCTGTAAAGTTGACACATCATTTAACTATGAGCACAATGTTGAATGCAGACTGGAAACATAGAGTTTCAAGAATGATTGTATGTATCAGATGGCACAACTAAAAGAACATTGCCTAGTTATTGCTGAGACAAGATTTCAGAAATACATGCAAAGCATATCATCTATAGTTTTCAATTTAGGAAAACTTTGTATTTGAGGCATTTTTACTATAATATTTAACAACATTATTGCTGAGATAAAATAATTGTGATCATCAAACACAAATCTTCCTATGTACATCAAGTCCATACATTTTGACATTTAAGACAAAATATCAAAAGAGAAAATACTCCATATACTAGTTCAGAGTAGGGGAGATTGGTAAAAATAAGGGTTCATATATTTGGTTGAGCTTTCAAAAGATAACGTCTTTGTTTCTGCATAGCATAAAATGGTAATTTGGTAAGGGAAATAAGATCATAATTGGTTTGAACCATATTATGGGTGTCTGTAATTTGAACCACCATTTTGAAGAGACAATCGTGACGCTACATCACAAAGGTCTATTTTTCTTGTAGCAGGTCGTTAGTAGATGGAATGGGATACATCTGATTTTGAAAGCAGCTGAGGATATTGGCTTACATGGAAACAAGGCACTGGAATGGAATGGATACATCCAATATCTCAGACAGGCTGGGCTATGCAGAAACATGAGGGGAGACTCGCTCATATGGGTTAAGATACTTCAACAAGGCTCCACTATGTCATAAAACAATTACAAGTACATTATGAGTATTAAATATAATTTTACTAGTCCCTCGTGGCTTCTTATTATATGGAAGTGGCATGTTCCCATGAAAATAATCTTATTCATTTGGATGGTTTGGAAAAATAAGATTATAACATGGGATAATATTAGCAAGCGGGAATACCATGGCCTAGGATGGTAAACCCTGTGTTGAGATGCGAGTGAGTCAGTTTTACACCTATTTCTCAATTGTAAAATCACTCTTCAGATCTAGTCACATATTTTCTCTTATTTCAGGATTCCATATAGGCATTTCACTTCAGTTGAACTTTGTTTATGATGGTGGGCATACAGAAATGGACCACAAAAATACATTCCTCTGTTTTTCATATGGGGAAATTGAAGGGCACGAAATGTTTGTATATTTTAAGGTGTCCAGATTAAAATTCATTGTTTATTTTCAAAAAATTTCACCTGGCTGGAGGCATAGGAACCTCGATCCTTGGTCACGAAGGATATTTTATCACGGTATATGCCTCCACATATTTGTCTGTCGGCATGCTTATTTGACGGTGTTGCTCATTTGGCTCAATTTGGATGCGGGGCTTGGCTTAGAATCATTAATAGAGAACACTATAAGCTACATTGGCATGGTGGGATAGGTACAAATTCTAGGGCGGAAACACTGGCTTTGTGAGGTATTCTCTGGTTTGTTAGGGATAAATATTTACAGATCATCCATGTCTACGATGATTCAAAAACTCTTATAGATGGTATTTTGGGTTTCTCTAATTTCGATCCACTAGACCTCCAGGGCTGGATGGAATGTATCAAGGCTCTTATCAAATATTTTTAGAATATTTACATGCAACATGTTTATAGGGAAGCCAATAAGATTTCAGATTCTCTATCCAAATTTGGACGTATAGATGTTTAGGGAACCATGAGGTTGAACTACTGTATGGATGACACATTTCTAGAAGAGGGTCTCATTGAAATTCCATAGTGGACCTTAGTTGGAGAATTTTTCGATGTTTTATAATGTTTGGTGACAATATTTTTTATTCCTAGTTATCATGAGTTTCATATCTTGTTTCATTTCTAAAGAAATGTTTTAGTTTTGGATATTTATATCTTCCTTTCTATGGCTTTCTTGGATAACGAACATTTTTTAAAGGGGATTTTAGATGAAATTTCTACTAATGACAGTAAAATGTCGATCATCCATGATTGAACCATATGTACTGGAATACATTTCTTTAATATATCCCATTGTTTTTATCTTCTAATTATAAAAAAGGACCTCAAACTTTTATAACCAAACAAAAGCCATGTGGTGGCATTTCATTGCTTATTTGCATACATGAATTGTGTGCATCTAGTTTATTTGGTTCAAATGATATGTGTGAACATATAACTTTTTGAAATAAGAAGGCTTCATTGAAAATTTTATATATTTAAATTTTTGATTATATTTTTTATTTTCAAAGTGTCCATAGTTTTAAAATAATTGATTTTAGATAACAACAAAAGTATATCAAATCTTATGCAAAAAGTACATTGAAATGTATATTAGGAAAAATATTATAGACATTTTTTTTTAATATTTATTTGAATAATATTGCGAACAATTTGAGGGTAGAATACCAAATACCAATGTCATTACTCGTGAAATGAAATTAAAATACAAAATAATGGGTCATAAATTTTATAAATTTTATAGAATCTATATAAAAATATTAAAACTAATTAAAGTTGATTTTTTTTACCTAAAAAAAAAAAAATATGTCGAATGAAAGTATAAATATTGGCATCATATATCTAAATAAAAGTTGGGGTATTATTGTGGTTAAATTCATTTTCTCAATCCTCATTGCATGTGAAACATACTTTCTGATTCAAAATTGACACCAATAAATATAAAGTATCATTATGGATTAAAAAATATAGTTTTCAATTCATGGAATGTGAACCATGGAGATGGGCCAATACTCGGTGGTCGGCCCCTCTGAAACCTCTATAAGTGAAAACTTATTTCAGTTCTCATCCCGAGATACAGGAATAGCAGTAGTGTTGCTAGGTTTGATCTAGGAGAAGCTACAATGCTCCCAATTTGAATTCAAACAATGTTACTCTTTAATCCTATTGATCTAATTTTGTAATATTTTATTGGAAATAAATAAAATTATCTTAAACTTAAAACCCTAACCACCCTAGGAAATGCATCTGCTATTTTTACCTTGTGAGTATATTACTGTTTCCTGACATTCCCAATATTTTCTTGTCAGGGCAAGAGGTAACTCCACAAAATGCACTGTGAGATTTGATTGAGGGTGCTCATGAACATATACATGGAGGTGAGACTATTGGGATTCATTTCCTGATGTTTCTTATAATTCCTTATTTCCTATTTTACACTAATGTACAATTTCGTCCAATCCCTTAGGATTAGGTGTTAGCATTCCCCCCCTTAATCTGAAGGGATGTTGGTGAGTCCAAGCACCATTCTAAAATTTTCAAACTTTTCTCTTCCAATTGCTTTGGTGAAGATGTCCACAATCTTCTCATTTATGGAAAAATGACGTAGATGGATAGTTTTAGCCTCAACATGATGTCGAATCACATGGTATTTTGTATTGACGTGCTTGGTTCGATCATGGAACTTTGGGTTCTTGGCCAACTTTATTGCAGAAGTTTTTTCGATCATGAGTGGATTTTAATGCATATGTTTCATATGAAAATATTCTATGATTTTCCTAAGCCACATAATTTCCTTTATCGCTTCAGCTGCTGCCACATATTCTTCCTCAATTGTGGAATCTCCTGGAATTAATTGTTTGTGTGATCTCCAGGAGACTACTCCTGATTCAAGACTCATAGTGTAACTTGAAGTAGATACCGTAGTTTCTTTGTCTTCATCAAAGTCTGAATAATAGTATCCAATAGAGCTGAAGTTGCCCACCTGTGTATATTTGAGTTCAAAATCTTGAGTCCCTTTCAAGTACTTCAGAACTATTTTTGCAACAGACCAATTTCATTCACAAGGTTCTTGCATAAACCTGGAGAGGATTTCAACAACAAATGAGATGTCTGGTCTGGTAGTAGTCAGGTAGATGAGACTTCCTACAAGCTCTCTATACTTCGTTGCATCCTCAAATTCCTTCCCTTCAATGGATGTGATCTTCAAGTTTGTTCCATTGGAGTGGTTAAAGGATTGCATTTAGCCATGCCAAACTTATTCAATAGATCTCCAATGTACTTCTTCTAAGAAAAGAATATAAATTTAGGTTGTTGAGTTACTTCAATACCAAGATAGTAGTGAACATAGCCCAAATCAATCATTTCAAAACATTTCTTCAATTCCATGTTTATGGATGCAATATAAATCTCATTATTCTCTGTCATCAACATATCATCTACATACACCACAAGATATACAATTTTTCCCCAACTTTCTTAAAAAATAAATTTGCATCATCAAGATCAAAACGTTTGAAGTTAAGTTTTAGAAGATGCTCAGTTAATTTCTCATGCTAGGCTCGCAGTGCTTGCTTGAGGCCATACAAGTATTTTATAAGATTGCATAATGTGTGTTCTTGGCCCTTCACAACAAATCCTTCTAGCCAGGATATAAAAACCTTATCCTTTAGATCTCCATTCAAAAAGGCGGTTTTTACATCCATCTAATGGAATTTCCAACCATTATGATCTACTAAGGCAAAGAGTGTCCAGATGGTGGCCCATTTTTCCGCGGGGGCACATTTTTCCTCATAATCGACCCCTTGTTTCTGTGCAAAACCTTTCGTCAGAAGCCTAGCTTTGTGCTTGTCAAGTGGGCCATCCACTTTGTACTTGTTCTTGTAGACCCACTTGCAGCCAATTGGTTTTGTTCCCAATGGGGGATCAACCAGCTTCCAAGTGAAATTATTTATCAAGTCATCATACTCCTTTTGCATCGCTTCATTCCATTCATCATGAGAAGAAGCTTCTTTGAAGGAAGTTGGTTCAATAACTGTAGAAAAATTCAATTCAAAATTATAAGCAACATCCATATCAATAGGTGAATTAAAACCATCTACATCACCTCCATTTTTCCTAGTGGAACTTCTTGTTCCTCTCTTTCCAACCTCATCGGGACAAACATTTTCTAGTGTCTTTGTCAGCCATTTTGGGGGACCATTTTGAGATGGCCTAGGCTTCTCATTTGACTGAGTTGAGATTGAATCAAGACTCCGTCTCCCAATTCTATCAATCACATCATTGAAGGTGTCATTCATGGTTGGTTGTTCATGTGGGGGAGAGAGTGCTTCAGAAGACAATTCCACAGATTGATTCAATATAGGAATCCCCACTTCAAGATGTGGAATTTGATTATCAAATTCTTGAAATGACTTTGCATGTGTGAATATATCCAAGCAATCAAGCTGCCACTCAACAACATCGTCAGTGTTGGAAGATTCAAGGAATATGACATATCTAGATACTACAAACTTCTTATTGACTTCACCATAGAGAAGATATCCTTTGGAGGTATTGGAATACCCCAAGAAGATACATTTTTGACTTCAAGCACCATGTTTATTTCTTTGTACCTTATGTATTAAAGTATAACAGGTGGAACCAAAGACCCTGAAATGTTTATGGAAGGAAAATGGCCATGCCACTTTTAATAAGGAGTTTTATTTCTGATTGTATTAGAAGGACACCTATTCTTTATGCACACAACACATAGAACTGTAGCAGCCCAAAAAATCAATTTTAAATTCTTGAAAAACATCATGGAGCGAACCATATTTAAAATTTTCATGTTCATTCTTTCAGCTACACCGTTCTATTGGGGGTTATAGGGCATGGTTCTTTGATGTTTGATCCCATGTTGGCGAAGATAGTTTTCAAATTCGTTTGAAGTGTATTATTTTCCGTTATTAGTGCACAAAGAGCCAATATGAGTTTGTGCATCATTTTCAATCCATGCATGAAAATTCTTGAATGTTTGAAAAGCATCATATTTGTTCCTCAATAAGTAAACCCAACACATTCTGGTGTAATCATTAATAAATGTCATCATATATTTATTTCCATTTGCATAAGCAACAGGCACGGGGCCACGTAAATCTGAATGAATACGCTGAATGTTTCTATGTGCTATGGAATGTGAACCATGAAAGAACTGTTTGCTATGCTTTCCTAGAATACAAGCATCACATTGCTTAAGTTTCCTAGGAATTTTAGGCAATCCACTAACACCATGTTTCTTCAACAATCGAAGGTTATCATATTTTAAGTGTCCAAATATCGTATGCCATAAAAGAATTGATGGGAATGTACCTTCATCATAGTGAGAACTAAATGCAAAATTTTGCACATGGGCAGAGGTACCTTGAAGCTTTAGGAGTCTTCATTCTTTTATTCCTTTCATGAAAAGTGAGCGATCTGATGCTTTTATGACCTCAACCTTTCCATCAAACATGCGAATGGAGTTTCCTTGTTGGTGGATGTGGACAAAGGACAACAAGTTTCTCCTCAACTCAGGGAGGTATAGAACCTCATGTAGAAGATGGTTTGGAAGACCAGGCAACTTAAGCTTGATTGTGCCAAGCCCCGATGGCTTGATTTTAGAATTTTCTGCAAATTATACTTCTCCATCAACCTTGTCAGTAAATTCTTCAAAAAAATCTTTTCTAAAATGCATGTGACATGTTGCTTCCGAATCTAGAAACCAATCATTTCTCCAAGAAGTAAGTGAAGAATTAAAAGTCTTTAGTTACTCCAATATTAAAATGTGCTACAACATAAAGAGCATATTCATGTGCTTTACCTGTGTATTTTTCATGAGTTTTACCTTTTTCTTGATTTCTTTACTGCTCAATTTTTTCCCAAGGCAGCTTACATGTAGATGCATCATGCCAATCTTTATTGTATCGTATACAATGAAGATCCAATTTTTCACTTTGAGCTTGTCTGCCCCCCCTTCCTCTAAAATTTCTTCTTCCCCTTCCTCTTCAGCCACCTCTTCCTTTGGAAGAATATTGAGCATGATTATTCTCTCTATGTGCCAAAAATACAACTTCTTTAGAAGAAACAGGGGTTGTCTTCTTTCCAAAAGCCTTCTCTCTTTCTGCAAAATTTTTCTTAAGGGAATCAAAGGTGATATTCATGAGGTTTCCACTTGCTTGCAATGAATCAAGGTAGTGTGAGTAATTGGGATACAATTCCTTAACATAAGCTATGAGAGGTATGTCAACTTCTACACTAGTATTTTTAATGTCATGCATGATAGATCTTACTTGTGATGCTAAAGCAAGAGGGTCATCATTTTTCAATTCAAGGTTGAATAGCTTAATCATTAATTGAACAATTTCAAGTTCTGAATGTGAGTCATAGAGTTATTTTAATTTACTGAAGGCTTCATAGGCATTTGAAAATGGTGTAATATGTCGACTCACCTCTTCATTTACAGAAGTTGCAATCAAGGCATAGACCTTGCAATTCTTGTTTCCCCAAATGGTGATCTCCTTGTTTGAGGTGGGCTTTGTTAGTGCATTGTCTCCTTCTCCTTCACAGATTGATTCCTCTCCACAACTCATTAAAAATGAGAGTGTGCTTGATTTTCAAAGACCACCCAGGATAGTTCTCCTTTCCAGAGAGAACTACTCCCATAATAGATATGAGAGAATACATTGTAAATATGTACTATAAAAAAATGTAGTCTGTTGGAAAAAGACTCGATTCTGGTGTAAAAAAAAAAATTGCAGAGGTTTTATCTAGGGGAGTGTTGAAGCCCCGAAAATCTGGTCTACAACAAGGGGGATACCCACCCGGTCCGGACCTTGGTTAGCAGCTCCTTTTCCATCTGGTGTAGTGGGTCCGACTGGGGATAATGGGACCAGTTTGCCAATATGTGTGTGTGTGTTGAGAATTGATATTTCCTTTCTAAAAAAGTTCCTAAGTGAAATGATTTTACTCTAATTCTAATCTAATAACATGAAAATTGTATTCTAATTAAACAGAAATATCTAATTCTAAACTAAACCCGGGATGTAATCTTTTCTTTATGCGATCTAAAATGATTTCAAATAGAAATTGGTAATAAAGATCATTCAACTGTTATAAGAAAAGAATTCAATAAAGATAAACCACTTCGAATAAAAAGTTAGATGAAACAGTTGTCAAAAATATATCGCATAATAAGATATTCATATATTAAGCATAAACAAATGGCTATCACCGTAAAAAAGTGTCAAATGATAACTCAAACATTCAAGAATTAATACATAAACAACTGAACATAAATATCACTTTAACACACAGGCAAAAATAGTTAAGAGATAAAAGTACCATTTATAACTAGTTCTACACATGAGCTTCAAGCAATAATGACTTATCTCTTCTTAATCCAACATCCACTAAGAGTACAAAAGTGCAACATCAGTAGCAGATATTAAACGCAGATATCAATAAATCTTGTTCCATTCATTCATCAAAACCTCCTCGGAGGGTGCAAAAGTGCATGTTCTGAGGACAATTTTTTGACAAATTTTAGAACCCTTCTCTAAATGCATGAGAAGGGTTTAAATACTACTAACTAAATCTAAAAATAATTAAGTACAAAAATGTAGGATACGGTTTAAATGACCGTCCTCTTTTTAGGCAAAAATAAAGAAAAACTAGTACTAAATCTAAAATTAAAATTTAACAACTAACTAACTGTGAATGTGTTCTTTGGAATTGCAAGCGTTTAGCATTGATCTGAGAAGAATAGGCTGGCCGACTTCAGATTTCAACTGTCCCGTGAAGACAGAATTGGCAAGAGCTGGCGCTATCCTTTTGGCAGAATTGATGATACACTTGAGAGTCATACATTGGCTATGTGGTTTTACCAGACATGCCCAGTAAGAATCCCAATTTAACTTTGTTAATCCTTTAATCAATTCTGCCTTTTCTTGGGCTTTCTATTTCCATTCTGTTTGTAGTAGTTGTGCTTTTGGTAGGTATCCTGGAGTAGTTTCAGAGATCAGATTTGCCTTGTGTAAATTTTCATTTATACAATCAATAATACTGCTAGCTGTTGTGGCTGCTTCTTCTTCCGCTTGCTCTGCCTTCTTGATTTGTGCATCCCATTCATTAAAAAGTATTTCTTTGTGATTTTCATTGATTATAGGTGCAACTGCTCTTTTTCCTTCCTCTGTTTCTTGCCAGGCCAAGTAGTCAGAAACTCTTTTTTCAGGTAGAACATAACCATGTCGTAAATCTACGACATGATTAGTGATTTTATCACTTTCTTCACAATAAGAGTTCCATTCTGATATTCTTTGACATAATATTTCTTGTTGTTGCAGTAGCTTGTCATTTAAGGAAATAGACTCTGTGATAAATTCTGTGAGCTTGGGATCATCTTTGTGCATTTCTTGCATAATTTGTAGCTGTTTCTCTTTTTTGGCCAAACTGTTCTGTTATCCAATCTGCATTTTTTGAAAATCTTGTTGTAATTTTTCAAGTTGTTTCTGAGCTTCAATGTTAGCATTGGCTTCTTGCAGCTGTTGTTGCAAGACCTGTACCTGATCTTCTTTCTCATTCAATAATTTTCGTACCTCGGATGCTTTGTTAATGGCTGCAGAGGCATAAGCTCTTGTGATCTGAGATAATTTAGTGAGATTTTCAGTTGGATCAGTAGTAGGATCTTTCCATAGAACATCTAGGTGTTTTGCATCATGAGAAGGCACATTCTCTAATTTCCTTTTCTTACTTTGTCTTCTTACCACTGCATTGTATTGTGAACTGTAGAATACATCAAGAGGAGCAATTTCCTCTATCTTGAGCATGAGTTCAAAAGATGGGGTTATAGGAATATGTTCTGTCTCTGAGACATTGGTAGTTACTTCTGTGACTATATTTATTGTTGTTTGTACATTGCTCATAGGTGTTTGTGTATTTTGTGCTTCAATATTAATCAAATCATTGAATGTTTCCCATTCCTTATCCAATTCAGTTGTGACTGATGATTGCTGTACAATGTGAGGGGGAATATTTAACTGTGGAGAGGTTTAAATCTGTTGCTGTGAGAGTTCTTTAGACTGGGCAGTATCTTTTACTGACCCTTCACTCTTAGAATGTTCAGAGGTTTCTCTTCCGGACTTTGAATTAGACCTATTTGTACCTGAACTTCTACTGAGACTGACACTAGGAGTTGGTTCCCTTACGGGTTCCAAGCACAATTTATCCAGAGGGATAGTAGTTAACCTTCTTTCTATGTATATTTTGAATTCTTGAAACTCTGCTGGAGGAAACCGTATTTGAGCCAAATGTAAAATCTCTTTAAGTGTGCATTTTTCTTGGAACATGTCATCAAACAAATCTTCTTCTTTAGAAAACACTCTTATCTTGACTGCAGTAGTGAAATTTTTAACAACATCATATGGGTTGAATGGTCTTCTTGGAAACTTGAACAAATGTAAACATTTAATATTTTTTACTTCTTTAAATGCATGACCAACATCAAATAATGAAAAGGCCCCACAGGCCACAGGAAATTGAGGCCAGATATCCTTCTTCTTGTCTTTCAATTCTTTAGTCAAACCTCCTTCTCCGCAGGTTTGATAAGAAATTTCTCGGGCAATGAGTTTATCAGGAACATACAATGGTAAAACATGAGGAGAAGCAAAACTTCCAAAAACCTTAAAATATGTAAACAATTCTTCTCCAAACCATCTTGCAACAGGTAGATTGTCTACCTCTGCTTCAGGAGAAAACCTTGGAGCATCTTTATCATACAATATTCTGTACAGGGGCAACATAATGCCATGGCAAATCTTGTAAAAATAGGGAATGAACTCTGAATCCCATAATTCTTTGTGATAAACATGAATGGGTAAGGGATCCTGAGTTGTCCATTTCCAACCCATTTAACGGAAAATTAGAAATGTAACAGATTAAATCCATCACATAAGCAGATAAATAAAAAGGAGGATAAATCCTCTGAGAGACAGGCCGTTTAGATCGGTAGTTAAAAATAGCCGTGGCTAAGTTATCAGATAATATCTTAGCCCAATCCACAATGGTAGCATTAACAACAGCATTCAATAACGGAAGCCATTCAGGTGAAAAATTATTAATGCCTGGCTTTTCAAAAAGCTGACAGAGCATAGCAGCAGCAAAGCAATACGGAGAAGTGAGAGAACCAGTACTATACATACCGTGTTTATCTTTCTTCAATGGTTCGTCTCTCCTGGACCAGTCCTTGGTGCATTCTGCCAGGTTGTCATTTTCTTTAGAAAACTTCTCCATGAACTGTTTGTTATAAGTTTCCTGTGGCTCCGGAAAATGATACATGAGCTTCAAATCTTGTGGAGTGAATGAGCCAATGAGCCCTTGACCCTGAGTCTTAAACTGTCTGTCTATAATATCAGTACTATCAAGTACCCATTTAATCATGTTCGTGTATGGAAGAATTCTCGGTCTCGCTGCTACTCGGTGCAAGAATGAACAAGCTAGCTCTGTAAGAGATGCTTTAGAAGACCCATGTGAGCCTGCGGTAGCCATAACTTCCATTACTCTGGGGTTCTCTTCTTCAAATAGATTATACATGCCCTCCCAAGTAGTGATACCAACGTCTTTGTTACAGGCGGTGTCTGTGTATAAGGGCATCATCTCTTTGTCCTTAGAACCTAGAACCTTGTCTTTCTTTCCCATAATACTCTGAATATTGCTTTGTATAGTTCTCAGCTCTTTGCTCCTGCAGTTCATGAATTAAGTGAGAATAATGATAGAAAAAGGTGACGGGAAAGTTTTAAATGCTGAAGACGTATGAAATATACTACCTTACGTGAAATAACTCTTCAATCAGAACGAAACCATTTTTCATTAATGAATGACAATCAATTCATTAATTTAACATTAAAGCGTATAACGGAGTCTTGATTTATGGAAATATTTTCTTTGTGTAATGAGCCTTTGCAATAAGGCGATTTGCGATTTGCTTCGCAATATCGCAAAATCGCAATATCGCAGATCGCAATCTCGTGGAATCAAAATAGCACAATATTGTAACATCGCGAAATCTTTATATCGCAATATCGCAAGACATAACATATGACAAACATCCGTTAACATATTTTCTGCGACATGCAATTTGTGACATATGTTATCGCTCATCGGTGATTTGAAGTTTTCATCGTAAGATATAACATTCTAAGCATGCGATGCGATAAATGTAGTTTCGCATCGCAATCTCGCTATTTTTTGTGTTCCTCTTATAAAGAGGCCTTCATTACCTTTTTGCAACACGATAATCCTCAAAGAATGATTTTATCCTAAGCTATCACAAAACTTAAGTTTTTTAGATTTTCCAAGGAATTTTCTCCTAAGTTTGTGATAGTAAGTTTTATTGAAAAAAGGAAAACAAGCACTAATTGATTTTTTGGATTTTTTCTGACTAAGGGCCCCCACTTATTTAGTATTACCACTAATACTAAATAAGAAGGGGGGTTGTTGCTGGCCACAACAATTGGCGATTCATTCGGAAGAACCAGTTATCTCTGTTTTTCTTTTGAATTTTCTAAACTTTCAAAATAGAAAATTTTTCAAAAAAATCAAACTTTATACTAAAAAGACAAAGTACATTATGCTTTTATCTATCAATGATATTTCATTTCTTCTATATTCAACTTTGATTATTTAGCTCCTCAAGCTAGTCCTTGTATTTACATCACTCATTACTTGGTTTATAAGGATAAAAACAAAATGCTTCTCTGTAAATCAGTTTTCAATATGCTCATTTGTCGTAGGTAGAGCCTCTGCTGCCAACAGGCATTTATAGCCTCGACAGGGTTACCTATTATCCAGCAATGATACTGTGTCCTACTTAGGAAAATATACAATTTTCAAAGAGAAATCCATATGCACACTTATTGCTTTCATTTTTTTTTAATTTTTTTTATCCTTAAAGAAGAATGTCTTAGTTTGGTAGCCAATTTATGACAGTGCCATTCACTTGATTTATAACTTTGCTGAACAAGCTGGCTCGTGATGAGACCCCTTTTCTTTTGATTGCAACAATCTTGAGTCATTGCCCTGTTGTGGTATGCAGTATTGGCAAAGTCAGCAAGCTATAATATCTATGATCATGATAAGTCGGCTCGTGATGAGACCTCTTACTCTTTAAGTTAAAGTGCATTGTTGGATTATTCCCTGAACATTGTAATTTTCTAGGTAGGGAGGAAGTCATTGTTTCCTTAAGATAGCTCTGGACGATAATAATAGAGTTTTTTGGAAAGAACCTTTCTACAGAGAATCTTTGTTTTGTTATTGATACCTTTCATTAGACTGACATAAAACAATTTCCCACTAAAAGTTGCTTTTTATCAAAATTTTCAAAGTTGAAACTAGTATCATTTCTAGGCCTAAAGCTTTTAACTGTATCTTTGAGTAATAATGATCAATTTTCTAGAAGAATTCTATTTATACAAGTGAAAAAACAAAAATAAAAAAGGGAATTTGTGTCTTTTTCGTGAATTTCCAAACGTAACCATTTACAACCAGTTTTATTATGACAATAAAGAAAACTAATATACAAAATAGAAGAGTGATCTTCTATGGAAAATATTTTTTGAGGATCTATCCATTAATAGGTAAAGACTCTCTTTTTCATGTTAAATCCTGTAACATATAAGTAGATGGACCTATGATCTCTGTGATTTGGAAAGGAGCAAGCCACATTCGTTGAAATTTTGTATGTTTCCATTTTTCCTCATGAGCTTTGTCCCATTTTAGAACTAGATCTATGACCTGAGAGTCCTTTCTGGATGTCATGTTTGAATCAAAATAAGCTTTAACTAATGCTTGGTGATGAGCATGAGTTATTTTGGCTTTTTCTCGTTGTTCTTCTAGCTTAATTATTTCCATATGCCTTAGTTGTAAGGAAGAAGTTGGTGCTTCATCAATATATTGAACTAAGGCCAAAGAAGGAATTGCTAGATGAGTTGGAAGAACCACTTCTTTCCCATAAAATAAATTAAAGGGAGAAGTGCCAATGGAGGACTTCTGCGTTATTCAATCTGCCCATAAAGCATATATTAAAGACTTATGCCAATTTTTATGATTTTGATCAATGGTTCACTTAATGATTATGATTAAGTTTTTATTTGTAGATTCAGCTAACCCATTTCCCTGTGGATAATAATTGGCAGAGTATTTAAGTTTGAAACCTCTTTTAAGTGCAAATCCAGTCATAGCATTACCAGAAAAATACGATGCATTATCAAACATTAAAGAAGAAGGTAAACCAAACCTGGTGATTATGAACTGATCTATAAACTCGATGATATGCTCGGCATTAGCAGTCTTGAGAGGAAATGCTTCTACCCATTTAGTAAAATAATCAGTTGCTGTAATGATATACCTATGTTACTTAGAAGAGTGAGGAACGATCTCACCTATTATATCCAATCCCCATTGATCAAAAGGCTGTTCAATGTTGACTGGTTGTAATGGCAATGATGGTTTCTTTTGTCTTCTAGCAGTGGTTTGACAAACTTGACATTTCCTTACGTAGCTATGTGAATCTTTGAATAGTGTGGGCCAGTAATAGCCTGCTTGAAGGATTTTATGTGCAGTAGTATCTCCAGCATAATTTCCACCTGCTGGCCCATCGTGAAGTTCCTGCAAGAATTTTTCAGCTTCATATTTCTCAAGACATCTAAGGAGAACAGAATCATAATTCATTCTAAAAAGAACATCATTTACAAGCTGATATTGTTTAGCCTTTAACCTCAGAGCTCTTTTCTTGGTGTAATCGAGATTTGGAGGAGCATATCCATTCTTTAGATAAAAAATGATATCAGCATATAATGATTCAACATCGTTTAGGATTACCTCATACATTTGTATCTCTGCAGATGGTTTCTCGGAAATAAGTGATGCCCCAGCTAGTATTTAAAAAAATCCTTGACCTCTTACAATACTTGCTGGTTTGATTTCTACATCATATTCTTGTAAGGTAGTAATCCAATTGGCTCTCTTCTCACCCACATATTTCTGAACTAAAAGTTTTCTTACCGCTAGAAATGGTACTATGAATTTTGTATGGGTTTTAAGTAGAAAGGGTCTGAAATATTTAATTGCTTTGAAAACAACATAAGCTTGTTTCTCTGCATCTGAATAATTCAGTTCAGTCCCCTGTAAATTTGAACTGAAGAAAGCAATTGGAGCATCTGCCTTGTCTTGATTTGCTTGAGTGATTATTGCAGCATATTATTTATCAGAGGCAAATGTATACAAAATAAAAGGATCGAAAATTTTTGGAGTTGCTAAAGATGGAGCATTAACAATTGCTTGTTTGATCAAATTGAATGCCTCATATTCGTTTTGGCCCCACTTGAAGTTTGAATTATTTTTAATCATTTCTTGTAAAGGAGATACAATTCTTGAAAAATCTGGCACGAATCTCTTTACAAAATTAATATGGCCAAGGAAAGATCGCATAGCTTTCTTGTTGTGAGGTAAGGGTATTTCAGAAATCTCCTTGATTCTATCAGGATCAATATGAATTCCAGATTTTGACACTATGAATCCAAGAAGTTTTCCTTCGCTTAATGCAAAAAAGGACTTTTTCGGGTTAAGTGAAATTCCATACCTTTGACAACGTTGGAAGATCTGTTTTAAGTCTTTAACATGATTGCTTCGTTTCTTGGAATATATAGTTATATCATCCAAGTAAATTACCATTGATTTGTTAACTAATCCCTTTAATGCGATGTTCATTGCTCTCTGAAATGTGGCACCAGCATTGATCAGACCAAAAGGAATCTTTTGATATGAATAAGTGCCCCATTTAGTTCTGAATGTAGTTTTCAATTGATCATCAGGATGGACCAACACTTAGTTGTAACCGGAGAAACCATCTAAGAAAGACATTAATTCTGATCCTGCAACTGCCTGTAATATTTCCTCCATAGGAGGCAAAGGAAAATTATATTTTTGGCAAGCTTTGTTAAGGTTTCGAAAGTCAATGCAAATTCTAATGTCTCTGTTCTTCTTTCTAACAAGAACCATATTGGAAACCCATTTAGAATTTTGAACGGGAAAAATAATCTTGGCTTTCAATAACTTATTGAGTTCAGATTTGATTTGATTTTCTAGATTGGGATGGATCTTTCTCAGCTTTTGTTGGACAGGTTTTTCGTCAATTATCATTGGGATAGTATGTTGGATGATAGAAGTGTCATAAGTTTTGAGTTCATCGTAGTTCCAAGAAAAGACACTTTTGTATTGTTTCAAAAGAGGAACATACGCTAATTTTTCTTTAGGAGCTAGACCGAGGCCTAGGTTGATATTCTGTGGTTTGGTATCAGTTCCTAGATTTACTAATTCATAATTCAAAGTTGAACTTTGTAGTTTTGAATTGGTAGATCTTTTTAATCGATCTTTCAAATCATAAAGGTCTTCTCACTTGACTACTAACTTTGGCATAGCATTATTAGTGCTATCTTGTTGCAATTGTCTGTCATGTTGGTATTCATCAATTATTTGATTAGTGTAAGATCCTTCAGATGTAAGAAAACTTACAATATCAGGATCGTCATTGAAAATCCTCCAATTGGTAATGTTATCAGGAATCGAGGGTCTAAAGATTAATTCAATTGAAAATCGATCAGGGCTATAGTCTTCTGTAGGAATGAGCTTGGAGGCCACGTTAGCTAGGAGGTCTACACTAGCATTCTGGATTCTGGGAATTGATGAAATATTAAATGCTATAAAGTGTTCAGTCAGATCTTGAACTAAAGATTGATAATGCTTCAAATGACCTGATAAACAATGTATATAGTATTGCGTACCTGTTTGATTACAATTTCAGAATCTCCGAAAAATTGTAGATATTTGATGTCTAATCTGATTGCTTTGTATAATCCTTGGACTAAAGCCTCGTATTTTGCGGTATAATTGGTGCAATCGAACTTGAGTCTACAAGTTAGCATAATTTTTTTTTCCTCTGGACTAATCAACATGCATCCTGCTCCTGCTCCTTCATTAGACTTAGAACCATCAAAAAATAACTTCCAAAATAAAGATTTATTTACAGGATTATCTACAAAATTAATGCATTTAGAACTATCTGTTTGAGAAAAAATTTCTACTTGAGATAAAACAGAATGTTCTAAATAAGGTGAAGTATGAGCATTGAAACTTCCTAAGAAAGAATCAACTGAATAGTTGCCAATAATATTATTGCTGTATCCAACCGGTTCATTTTCTCCTTCCAATTCTGTTACTATATATTTCTGATGTTTTTCTCGTTCAACCTTTATCTGATTTGGTTTACCATTGTAAGGAAGCCACATATGCGACCAATCAGTTGCGAAGTATCTATGAAGTTTTTTTGACCAATCTCTGCTAAAAATTAAGCCATAAAATTCTGGAATATCTGCAACTAAAATGTCGATAACTTGACATACCTTTGGATTAGATGAAAGTCTTATGGTAACTTGATTTAATTCGCCAATCACTTCAACTTGCGATCGATCTAGCTAGACTATGCACACAATAGATTTTTGTGGTTGAATGTTCAACTTTGCACATATTGATTTTGGTAAAATATTGGATGAAGCTCCAGAATCCACTAAACAATTATGCAAATTTTTATTGAAAACTTCATAAGTAAGAAGAAATGGAGGAGTATGAGATCTCGACCTTCCTCTAATTAAAGCGATATTTTCTAGATCAAATTTACTGATCGCATTAGTTGGAGGCCTTCCCATCTCGTTAGAAGCTTGAGAAATTACAGGATCGGGCAAAGGTTTTTCTGGTACAGCATGCAATTCTTTCAAAAGTACCTTTTGCTGGTGTTTTAACTTGCTCAATTCATAAAAAGTGATGTTAGCCCTAGTCTTCTTCATGTCTTCTATGATATTATACTCCATTTCATCCGGAACAATCAGTGTTTTTGATGGAGTTGATGAATCTGATTTGACAAGGCTAGTTTGAGTTGTTTTTGATGTTGTTTTCTTGGGTGCAACTTTATCCTTAGTCATTGAGCTTGCGCTCTTTGGCTTAGGAGTAGGTTGAGGAGGATCAAGTTGATTTCTACTTCGAGTGCTAACCGGGGATGCTTCTTGATCTTCCTCATATGGGAGGATGAAATCCCACATACCTTGTACTTCTACAACTTCTTCTTCATTAGTAGTTTCTTCAGTAGCAATCTCCTCTTCTTCTTCTTCTGATTCAACATTAGTAATAGCATTTGGTGGCTTTGGATCAGTTGAAGGGTTTCTTCTAAAAGGCTTGAAAGACTTTTTAGAAGATGTTTCTGCCACTTGTTTCTTAATGTAAACCATTTCGTTAGACATGGTTTTCAAAACTTTCTACAATCCTTCTAAATCAAATGGATCTTTCGATTGTTTTTTCTTGGGGTCTTCCTTAAAAGTAACCTTCTTGGATTTTCGTTCTTCTATCGCATTTTTCTTTTATAAAGAAATGATACGTTTCTCTACTGCTATTGCTTCCTTCATATTATCTGCTAAAGTTGTTTTGTTAGCCCTATCAACGAATATTGCTATGTTTGATGGTAAAGCAGATATGTACCATTCACTTCGCACTTCTTCGCTAGGCGTGGAAGCAGTAAGAATTTTATTTAACAATTTATTGAAACGTGAATTAAAATCCTCGATAGGCTCTTTTGACTCAGCTCTAAGATTAGATAGGTCATTGATCAATGTCGCTGTAGACCTGTCATCACCAAACTTAGTCAAAAATTGATCTTGGAAGATATCCCAACTAGTGATAGATCCAGATGGTAATGAGAAATACCATGATCCGGCCGCTCCTTGTAGAGTATAGGGAAAAAGTCGGACACCAACATCTTCATTAATAACTCCATTGAGATTTATGGGCAACATAAAGTTATTTATATGTTCTTCTGCTAACATGCCTGCTTCAGGATTAAACTTAGGCAGCCATTTTTCAGGATGGGCTGGTAATTGACTCAAGGGTGCAGGCATTAAGACTGCCCCTGGATTATTCCATGGAGAGGCCATCGCTGAACTACTAACAGAGGAAAGTGCAGAAGACGATCCCTGCGGTTGGGAAGATGAGGATATTACAATTCCAGATGTTTGAGAAGGAGATGTGGAAGTTCTAGTGGACTGACGGACAATAGTCTGAAGTGGAGGGGTGGATGGTTGAATTCGCGGTGAAGAGGTTGAGATGGATGATGATGATGAAAGAGTCTCACTATTAGACCCTTTAGGTGATTTCCTTGCTCTCTTCCTTGTAGGTAGAGGTAACTCAGTTGGCTGAATGCCAAGCTTCTCTCTCTGTAATCTGGTAAGAGGATGAGCAGGATTATATTGCGAAGTCACACTGCCTTGAGATTTATCAGATCGTTGAGGTGATATTGAAAATCGCTGAAGTTTATGAATCAAAGATTCAACTTCAGGAGGTTCAATAGCAGATTCTTCTGAAAAGTCAGGGTTTGTGGCAATGGCTGTTGTTCTTTCGACTTCTAGCTCTAGATTTAAAAATTCTATGTGCGATGGAGAAGTTGGGGGAGATGGTGAGGGCGATTTACTCTCAGAATGGTATTGAGATTTTGACTTACTTGCCATTCATAGTTCGGTGCCCTCCTTCTAGCGCCAAATATGTTGAAGCCCCAAAAATCGAGTCTACAACAAGGGGGATACCCAGCCAGTCCAGACCTTGGTTAGCAGCTCCTTTTCCGTTTGGTGTAGTGGGTATGACTGGGGATAATGGGACCAGTTTCCCAATATGTGTGTGTGTGTTGAGAATTGATATTTCCTTTCTAAAAAAGCTCCTAAGTGAAATGCTTTTATTCTAATTCTAATCTAATAACATGAAAATTGTATTCTAATTAAACAGAAATATCTTATTCTAAACTAAACCCGGGATGTAATATTTTATTTATGCGATCTAAAATGATTTAAAATAGAAAATGGTAATAAAGATCATTCAACTGTTATAAGAAAAGAATTCAATAAAGATAAACCACTTCAAATAAAAAGTTAGATGAAACAGTTGTCAAAAATATATCGCATAATAAGATATTCATATATTAAGCATAAACAAATGGCTATCACCGTAAAAAAATGTCAAATGATAACTCAAACATTCAAGAATTAATACATAAACAATTGAACATAAATATCACTTTAACACAGAGGCAGAAATAGTTAAGAGATAAAAGTACCATTTATAACTAGTTCTACTCATGAGCTTCAAGCAATAATGACTTATCTCTTCTTAATCCAACATCCACTAAGAGTAAAAAAGTGCAACATCAGTAGTAGATATTAAACGTAGATATCAATAAATCTTGTTCCATTCATTCATCAAAACCTCCTCGGAGGGTGCAAAAGTGCATGTTCTGAGGACAAGTTTTTGACAAATTTCAGGACCCTTCTCTAAATGCATGAGGAGGTTTTAAATAATACTAACTAAATCTAAAAATAATTAATTACAAAAATGTAGGATACAGTTTAAATGACCGTCCTCTTTTTAGGCAAAAATAAAGCAAAATTAGTACTAAATCTAAAATTAAAATTTAACAACTAACTAACTGTGAATGTGTTCTTTGGAATTGCAAGCATTCAACATTGATCTGAGAAGAATAGGCTGGCCAACTTTAGATTTCAACTGTCCCATGAAGACGGAATTGGCAAGAGCTGGCGCTATCTTTTCGGCAGAATTGATGATACACTTTAGAGTCATACATTGGCTGTGTGGTTTTACCAGACATGCCCAGTAAGAATCCCAATTTAACTTTGTTAATCCTTTAATCAATTCTTCCTTTTCTTGGGCTTTCTGTTTCCATTCTGTTTGCAGTAGCTGTGCTTTTGGTAGGTATCTTGGAGTAGTTTCAGAGATCAGATTTGCCTTGTGTAAATTTTCATTTATACAATCAATAATACTGCTAGCTGTTGTGGCTGCTTCTTCTGCCGCTTTCTCTGCCTTCTTGATTTGTGCATCCCATTCATTAAAAAGTATTTCTTTGTGATTTTAATTGATTATAGGTGCACCTGCTCTTTTACCTTCCTCTGTTTCTTGCCAAGCCAAGTAGTCAGAAACTCTTTTTTCAATTAAATCATAATCATGTCGTAAATCTACGACATGATTAGTGATTTTATCACTTTCATCACAATAAGAGTTCCATTCTAATATTCTTTGGCATAATATTTCTTGTTGTTGAGGTAGATGGTCATTTAAAGAAATAGAATCTGTGATACATTCTATGAGCTTGGGATCATCTTTGTGCATTTCTTGCATAATTTGTAGTTGTTTCTGTTTTTCGGCCAAACTGTTTTGATATCCAATCTGCATTTGTTGAAAGTCTTGTTGTAATTTTTCAAGTTGTTTCTGAGCTTCACTGTTAGCATTGGCTTCTTGCAGTTGTTGTTGCAAGACCTGTACCTGATCTTCTTTCTCATTCAATAATTGCTGTACCTCAGATGCTTTGTCAATGGCTGCAGAGGCATAAGCTCCTGTGATTTGAGATAATTTAGTGAGATTTTCAGTTGGATCAGTAGTAGGATCTTTCCATAGAACATCTAGGTGTTCTGCATCATGAGAAGGCACATTCTCTAATTTCCTTTTCTTCCTTTGTCTTCTTACCACTACCTTGTGTTGTGGACTGTAGAATACATCAAGAGGAGGAATTTCCTCCATCTTGAGCATGAGTTCAGAAGATGGGGTTATAGGAATATTTTCCGTCTCTGAGAAATTGGTAGTTACTCCTGTGACTATATTTATTGCTGTCTGTACATTGCTCATAGGTGTATGTGTATTTTGTGCTTAAATATTAATCAAATCATTGAATGTTTCCAATTCTTTATCCAATTCAGTTCTGACTGATGATTGCTGTACAATGAGAGGGGGAATATTTAACTGTGGAGAGGTTGAAATCTGTTGCTGTGAGAGTTCTTTAGACTGGGCAATATCTTTTACTGACCCTTCACTCTTAGAATGTTCAGAGGTTTCTCTTCTGGAATTTGACTTAGACCTGTTTGTACCTAAAATTCTACTGAGACTGACACTAGGAGTTGGTTCCCTTACGGGTTCCAAGCGCAATTTATCCAGAGGGATAGTAGTTAACCTTCTTTCTCTGTATATTTTGAATTCTTGAAACTCTGCTGGAGGAAACCGTATTTGAGCCGAATGTAAAATTTCTTTAAGTGTCCCTTTTTCTTGGAACATGTCATCAAACAAATATTCTTTTTTAGAAAACACTCTTATCTTGACCGCAGTAGTGAAATTCTCAACACACACACACATATTGGGAATTTGGTCCCATTATCCCCAGTCGGACCCACTACACCTAATGGAAAAGGAGCTGCTAACCAAGGTCTGGACCGGGTGGGTATCCCCCTTGTTGTAGACCCGATTTTCGAGGCTTCAATAGGGAGGTCCAACTTGGGGGAGGTCGTACCTAGGGGAGGTCAGACCTAGGGGAGGTGGGGCCTTGGGGAAGTCGAACCTGGGGATGTTGGATAAGGGGAGGTGGAGTAGGGGGAGGTGACAATGGAGGGAGGGCAGAGAATGGAGCCGGGGGGGGGGGGGGGTGGGAGAGGGTGGGGGGGTGAGGAGGAGAGCCTGTAGGCTAGCGGAGTGCACGGAGGGGGTTGTGGGAGGTGTGAGCAGGGAGCGGGGAGGAGAGAAACGAGAGGTATGAGGGAGCAGCAACGAGAGAGAGCACTGCGAAAGGTAGGAGGGAGAAGCGACGGGAGGGAGTAGAGTTGTGGGAGCTGCGCAGAGTGAGAGAATTGGGGAGGAGCGGATGAAAACGTGCACGTGGGAGCCGAAAGGAGGATTTAGTGACAACGCGTAGGTGTGAGCCAAAATTGTAGTGTGTCGGGGCTGTTTGCGTATGGAGGGGAGCACGCAGAGGTGGGAGAGGCTTGGAGCTGCAGGAATGCTCCAAAGTATGCCACGAAAGAGTATGGGATGAAGCACCAGCAAAATGCATCAAAAAATTTCCTCAATGCAGTAAATTGATTCAACGAATGCAAAACAATGCAAATGGTTTTGCAGGAATATGACAAAGGTGTCAGTCTAAAAAATGAGCAGAGACAATTTTGTAGACTGGAGGGAGTTACAAAGGCAGGGAAGCCAAAAAAAGAGCTAGTTCTGATAACATGTCAGGCCAAGATGTAACTCCATAAAATGAACTGTGAGATTTGATTGAGGGTGCTCATGAATATATAAATGGAAGTGAGGCTGTTGGGATTCATTTCCCAATGTCTCTTAGAATTCCTTATTTCCTATTTTACACTAATGTACAATTTCGTTTAATCCCTTAGGATTAGGTGTCAACATTACTAATACCATCTACACCTGTTTCATTCTTTTTCCCTAGTTTCATGCTTTGACTTTGCCCACAACTCAATGCTCTCCTAATAATGAATCAATCTGACACAATATTTGAAATAGTTTAATTGTGAACATCTTACCTCTCCAACATTATCCATATCTATCCTAACAAAATTTTCACCACTACCATCATTTTTATACATCTCATGTCCAATAATCTTGTGGGATCCATCTTACCTAGACTTTAGTCCACAAACCCTCAATCCCATTAAATTTTTCCTAGTGAATAAGTCCATTAGGAAAGCATTTTCTATGAGTGTCGGATTTGAAAAATTGAATTGAGTTCCTAGGAATTGATGGAGGAACGTGAAACCAAGGTTGGCAAGTTCAATACAAGGGGAACCACTGCGACTATGAAAAATATTGAGATTTTATGGTTCCACGTTATCTTATCCTGATTGGATTTTCATTGTTGAGGAGTATGACCTCGTGCACTGCCTAGTGGCAACACTTGTTGGTTGTTGTAGCAGTTGAAAACCTAAATGTTTTACATGCCCATCCATAGATCTGAGTGCCCAACACATAGCTTATGGCTTTAGGAAAGCTCGATTTCATTCTTTTTTTGTATGTGTATGATAAAAGGGGGTGTAAACAATGACATAGTAAACATTGACATAATAAGCAGTGACATAATGATGTGACATAATGATTATTTTATTGATTTATTTATTTCAATTAATGTATTGATTAGTGACATAATGATTTGACATACTGATTATTTGGTTGATTTATATATTTCAATTAATATATTGATTAATTACAATTTATGAAAAAAAAATTTCAATTATTATAATTTCTTATCATTTTAATCATTTTGATAATTATTTCCAATTTTAACGATTTATTATTTTTACAATAATAATTAATTTTATTTAAAACTAATAATTAATTTAAATTATATATCTATATATATATATATATATATATATATATATATATATATATATATAGATTAAAATAAACATAAAAATAAAATAAAAATCAATTATAATTTATTTTGATTAATTATTTAATTTTAATTAATTAAAATTATAAAATTATGAATGTTTGGTATATATTTTGTGCTTGCATTATTTTGTAAACATTTTTATTTCAATTTGAGTTGGGCCCCATGGAGGAAACAACGTGAATTTCCTGACCTTGACTAGTTGGAGGTGGTGACTCGATGGTGTAGGCTCGGGAGGAGAAGCCCGATCCCCGACTCAGGCAGACCTAGTCAGGTGGTCAGGCCTTGCTTCAAGTTTATCACGAAGGTAACTATAGGGCCAACCCTGACCCACCAATGTGAACTAGCCCAGACTTATGGAGATGCCCCAACATGTGCCATCAAGACATGTGTGACCTCGACCCCGACTTATGGAGATGCCCCGACTTGCACCATTAAGACAAGTGTGACCTCGACCCAAAGATTTTATATATTTTCAATGTTAAAATTTGAATAATTGAGCTACTTTATTACTTCAGAAATCATCTATCTATTATTAATAATTTTAATTTTAACATTTTCCTTGAAGACTTAGATTCATGGTAGTGTCACCTCGAGAAATACAACCATTTTTCCAAACAAATTTAGTTCACGTGGAAAGACAACCATTTTTCAAACAAATTTAGTTCTTGGTGTAAAATTATTAGAGCACAAATATGGATCTAGTTGAAGAATAATTTCACAAACTTTCCATGTTGAAAAAGAAAAACAATTAGAATTGAGAATGAAATTGATTCATCAATATCAGGTTTAGAATCAATGCATAAAATCAACTGAGTTAAGCTTATTTCTACATGCAATAACTATGAATAGTTAAAGATAACTGAAGCTAAGTCTGCTTTATGTTCTGTTAATGTGCACATGCACCACATTAAAGCACTATAGTTAACTAACTAAAGCCAAGTGCACATCGCATGTAAGCACTCGAGTTAACTAGCTAAAGACAAGTGCACATCGCATGCAATATCTAGAGTTTAACTAAAGCTAATTAAGGCTAACTATGTTCATGTAAAGCACTCGAGTTAGCTAGCTAAAGACAAGTGCACATCGCATGCATTATCTATAGTTGAACTAAATCTAATCTATGTGCATGTACACCAACACCCCCCCTTAAGCATAACTTAGGTGAGTTTGATGCAAAATGAATGAGTCTCGACAACACAACTATTTTAGGTACCCATATACAATGCATGAAAAGAGGAAAGAGGGAAAACCCAGTGGGAAGAAATTCCCCCCTGAAAATATAATGCAAAAGTAGATAAAATACAACTGCTAGGTATTCATGTCCTTCACCTCAAGACGATCTTGCAAGAATCGAAAATTATGCTTAGTGAAAGTCTTGGTGAAGATATTAGCAGTCCGCTCGAAAGTAGGACAACAATGAAGATTGATGATCCCATCATGAATGAGTTCTCTGATGAAGTGCATGTGGATCTCGATGTGTTTGGTCCATTTCTGCTACACTAGATCTCTGCAAAACTTTAACATACTTTGATTATCACACCAGATGACAGTTGGACGATGGACACTGATCCCAAGCTCATATAGGAAATGTTGTAGCCAAATGGCCTGAATAGTGGCATTGAATACTCCTCCATACTCGACCTCTGCTGATGATAAAGAAATGGCAGCCTGCTTCTTGCTTGACCAACAAATTGGGTCGGATCCCAAACTAAGTACACAACTGAAGGTGGACTTGTGATCAATGTTGTCACCAACCCAATCTAAATCTGTGAACCCAATGAGATCCAAAGAATAATTGGCTACATAATGGATCCCATAGGTGATTATCCCCTGTACATATCGAAGGATGCACTTTGCATCCTTCCAATGTAACTCATGTGGCTCCTGCATGTATCTGGAAACTTCTCCTACGACATATGAGAGATCAGGATGGGAGTGAGTGAGATAACGAAGACTTCCCACAAGCTGGAGATACAATGTGCAATAAACTAATGGTGTGTCTTTTCCATTCTCAAGCTTTATCCCTGATAAGAAAGATGTGGTTTCTTTCTTGCAGTCACTCATGTGAAATCGTGCCAAAATATCTCTAGCATACTTTGGTTTAGAAATGGTAATCCTAGAACCACTTTGATTGATCTCTATTCCAAGGAAGAAAATTAGAAATCCCATGTCTGTCATAGAAAACTGCTTATGCAATACAGTGTTAATCTCACTAATGACAGAATATGAACTACCTGTTATCAAAATATCATCTACGTAGAGTACTATGATCAACAAGGAGTCAATTTTATTAAAAAAAAAACATTGAAATGAGATTTGCAACATAACAAATTTTGAGATAACAAATAAGAATCCATATTTGCATACCATGCTCTAGGTACCTGCTTGAGGCCATAGAGAGACTTCTTTAGTTTGCATACCAAAGATGAATTGTGCATGTATCCCTGTGGTTGCTCCATGTAGATTTCCTCCTCGAGATCACCGTGAAGAAAGGCATTCTTCACATCCATACAATGAACCTCCCATCCTCTTGTTTATGCAATGGAGAGAGCTAGCGAAATGGAATCCATTTTTTCCACTGGAGCAAAAGTCTCATCATAGTCAACACCATGTATCTGCTGAATTTTTTTTTCTACCAACCATGCCTTATATTTACTGAATTGGCCATTTTATGATTTCTTGGTCTAGTAAACCCACTTACACCTCACAAGTTTACGATTGGAAGGTAGCGGAACCAAATCCAAAGTCTAGTTCTAAATGAGAGAGTTATATTCCTCATCCATTGTTGCTTCCCATTCAGGATGCTCATTTGCTTCTGCATAAGTTTGTGGATCATATGCATGCATCATATAAGCATGCATGGGCATGCATGGCTCCATAGCTCCGTAGAGTGCATGTGGATCTTCCTCAAATTGAGGTATAGAGGCAGGATCATCAAGGATATCACTCATGCTATGCCATTTTTGTGTTGAAGGTGGTCAAGAATCTTCCGAACTACATGAGGAAGTAGGATCTCAATGTTCAACGACTCGTGGTCCAACATGTGTCACAAACAAAGGCTCATCTTCATTAGAATTCTGATCTGGAGTTTCATCTGCATACTCATCAATGAGTGGTGATGAAAACTTGGTAACAAGTTCATCTGCTAGTGCATGAAAAATATCTTCATCAAACTTTACACTCCTTTCAATAAAGAGCTCTTCAGTGTTGATATCAAGAAATTTGTACACTTTAACTTCATCAAAATATCCAACAAACATGCATGCTTTACTTTGAGGCTCCAAAGCCTTTCTCTTCTTTGTAGGAATTCGGGCCCATGCTCGAGATCCGAAAATGCGGAAATGACTGACTTCAGGTTGAATGCCAGTCCAAGTATCAAAAGGTGTTTTTCTAGTAATAGATTTATGGAGAGATCTATTCTCGATGTATGGGGCACAATTGATAGCTTCAGCCCATAATTTTGACAAAAGAGATCTTACATGCAACAAGCAATTGGCCATCTCTTTCAAATATCGATTCTTCCTTTTGGCCACCTCATTTTGTTATGGAGTGTAAGGAACTGTATGCTGCAACTATATCCCTGCTTCATTACAAATATTCTTGATATCTTTGTTGACATATTTCGTCCCATTATCTGTGCGAAGTATCTTGATACGTTTTCCAGACTGATTTTCCGCATGCACTTTGAAAATATTTAGATGTTGAAAAACTCCAGACTTGAGTTTCAAGAAGTAAAACCAATTGAATCTCATGTAATAATCTATAAATGAAAACACATATCTTGCTTTTCTCATTTAAATCACTGGAAATCGACCCATGAGATCACTATGTATAAGTTCCAAAGATGAATATGCTCTCCATGCATGCCCCTTCTCGAACTTGCCTTGTGGATGCTTTCCAAGAGCACATCCATTACAAACACCATTTGAAAATTCAATGGTTGGAAATCATTTGACCATCCCTTGCTTGCAAATTTACTTCATATATCTGAAATTCAAGTGCCCAAATCTCTCATGCCAAATCCCATTTTTTTCATTTGCATGCATAAGTAGCAACATAGAATCTGATTGAGGAACAAAATTAGAAAATGTATACAGACGAGATTGATCATTTACATGCAAGCATTAGAGTTAACTAACTAATCCAAGTGCACATCACATGTAAGCACTCGATTTAACTAGCTAAAGACAAGTGCCCATTGCATGCAATATCTAGAGTTGAACTAAGCTAATTAAGGCTAACTATGTGCCTATAAAGCACTCGAGTTAACTAGCTAAAGACAAGTGCACAACGCATGCAATATCTAGAGTTGAACTAAATCTAATATATGTGCATGTACACCAACAGTTGGTTCCAAGAGTGTTGGCATGGAGCCATAATTACAAACCACACTATTTTTCTGCATGGAGTTCTACACAATTTGTTAATTTCCAATTCTATGGTGTATGCTCACTTCTCAATTGATCAATAGTTTTGGACAAAGCATACATATTTGGTTTTGGTATTATAACAGGTGTTTGGTCAGTTAGATATTCTCATTTTATGCATCTTCCCTAACCTAGATCTGTTATTTTTATTCATATGCCCTGTCCTACATTGATTAATCTATAATTTGCTAGTGTAGGATTTCACAATTTGAATTCATTTCATATATGTTGTTTTTTCTGGATTTTTTTTTTTTTCATGGCATGTTTGTGTGAGAAAATTTTGAGTGTTTGCTACATTTGTCCTTGATGATGAGTGGAGTGTCTACTCGAAACAAAAGACATTTCACACACATACTATTGTTGATGCATGCCAAACTTTCAAGTGTTTGCTACATTTGTCCTTAATGACGAGTGGAGTTTCTACTCTAAACTGAAGACATGATTTCACACACCTGCCACAGTTTTTTCCATAAGCAACAACATATGATAATCCATAATTATCTTTATACAAACTAGACCAATCAAACTAGCTACTAGGATCAAAGTTAATGTTTGACTTACAAGAGAGTTGGAATTTCTCTGTCATTAATGGACTTAACACATGTTTCGTAATCCAAATTGGTTAGATAATATATTATTTTGATCCTTACTATTTTTTGGATGGTATTAAATCAGGGGTTGGAGCTATTTTATATGCAGGTGATATCGAACCCAGACCAACTGTGGCCATTTTTTGGCCTTGGTAGTGTTGGCCTAGTAGTGAGTACTCCCAGTCCCAAGTTAATGTTTTGTTTGTAATGGTCTCCAAATTATTTTTGCTATCATTATTTTAATCTCTAATTAGTCAATAATGACATTGGTCTGGGCACTCGGTATAGGTTGCATAGGGTACGTTGCAAGGATAAGAAAAGCATCCAAGATAATTGGAATTGATACAAATCTAAACAAGTTTATGAAAGGTAAAAATATAAATTCTGCCCTGAGGACTCATGTACTTTACATATCAAATAATTAGGTGAGAATTTAGCTACTCACTTTATTTTTTGTTGCAGCGAAATCCTTTGGAGTGTCTGACTACATTAATACAAAATACCATGAAAAACCCATTGAGGAGGTAATGCTATGCATATATTATCTTTCCAAATATTTCTATACCATAATTATTTGTTTCATGTTTCACAATTTGTAGATTTTGAATATTATTTACATTAGGTGATAATACATAAGTCAGAGGGAGGTGTGGATTACAACTTTAAATGCATTGGAAACATAGATGTATTGTATCATGATTTCCTGTTAAGCATTTTCCTTACTGTGTCATTTCAACCAATTTTCCTTCATCTAGAAGGCCCTGTCTGACACCTTTTAAAATAAATTATGATGGGATTCCAATGCATTACAGGAATTTGGTATGGTTGTTTTATTGGGGGTGGATACAAGTCCAGGTAACATAAACCTCCATCTAATGACTTGTTTTCAGGGAGGAGAATAGTGGCAGCAACATTTGGCAGTGTAAAAGGAAAAATGCCAATTCAGTTATATTATTTGGTACGGACATAGACAATGAATATACAATAAAATTCTCCCAATAAGCCAGATTATTTTAAAACTAAATACATATTATTTTCTGTTCATGATCATATATTATTTCTTTGACTCTATTTCTTTTCTGAGGGCTATTTTTTTCCTTTGGAAGCTGGAAAAATAGAAATTGAATATCTTACAGAAACGTAGTAAGAAGAGGGATACAATGCCAATCACCTTGAACGAAAAGAACGTGGTGAAGACCTAGCAGTTTTCCTAGGGTTTTGAGCATAAGCCGTCTCAGTAGTCTGGTTATCTCCATGGCAGTGTCCTCGGGAGGAGGGCTGCCACCCTCCTACCGCAATGTTACGAGTGGGGACCATTCAACGTGGCCACCCCATTCTGTAACTGTTCAGCAAAAGACAACCCCTGTCTTGGGAGCAGAATGGCAATCCAAAATGAAGGGGCAATTCTTGCCAAGGGCAGTCAAGAAACCAAGATTTGTTATCCCAACGTCGAAGTTGGACGAGTACAGAGGATACATGAAGAATCATGCTTTAATCTGTAAGTTTATAGGTATTTGGCCTTCAGAAAAGGAATTACTAAAATGGATTCAAATAAAATGGTAGCCCAAAGGTCACATTGATCTGAAACTAGGGGCAAAGGGTTTTTTTACAGTAATTTTTTCTAATTTACTAGATAAAGAACACATTTTTGAGGGAAGGCCCTATTTCTACAACAATGCTGGGCTTTTTCTCAGACAATGGTAGGAATTTTAAAACCCTAAACAAGAGCAATTTATGGCTGGTCCTATTTGGGTTCGGCGATTTGGGCTTCCTATGGATTTATGGGACCCTGAAATTTTGGAAGGAATAGGAAATACATTAGGTTCTTTTGTTAAAATAGCAGACTCCACTGCTCGGCGACGCTATACATCCTTTGCAAGAATCTGTGTTTATATGAATATCTCTGAACCCTTGCCAGAGATGATTGAATTGGAATATGAAGGTAAAGTCTGGCTTCAGCTTCTAGACTATGAGCATATCCCTTTTCGTTGTCGCCGCTATCATGAGTATGGCCATTTGTACAAATCTTGCCCCCTAAATGGCTCTGAACAACAACCTCCTCACGTCAATGGCCCAGAGGCGCAACCTCAGCAGGATGATGAGGGGTTTGTTCCGGTAACTATTAAAAAATGACTTCCTCGCTCAGGGAACACTGGCTCTGGTTCGGCCACAAAACAAAACCCTCCTAGCTTGAAAAAAACAGAAAATAGGTACGAGGTTTTACATGAAGAAGGCAAACCATCTATTTTTGAGGTCGCAGTAGAAGGTCCAATAGAAGGTAAAGCAGAGGCTATCCAGACAAACCAATCTTCAAAGCAGAAAGCTGGGTAGGAAATGGACACTCCTGAAGATAGGCCGCTACAAGACCTTATCCCAATGGAGGTAGAACAAACCAAAGAAGACTTGAGTGCAGAAGAGAAACTTTTTAAAAGCCTTTTATTTGAACGGAGGAATCTTGACAATTGCTTCATCCCGGCAGACCAGAAGAAATTATATAAAGAAACATTTGAATATTATCTCACAGTGCAAGCCCAGCAAGAAGCCCAAGAATGAGAACAATCAGCTAGCAAGAAGGCTCCCCGCCATCAAAATCGGCAAAAAAGCGAGGACGACGAACCCTACAGGAATCAATACAGTTGGTAGGAGAAATGTTGGTTAATACCGGGAAGATAATACCGTTAACAACGATATTCCAACAACTACCCAAAAATTCCTAATGAAGGTGCTCTCCTGGAACATCAAAGGTCTCAATAGTAAGGGTAAGCAGTGATATTTGAAAGAAAAATTGAAGGTCGAGAAACCTCAGGTCATGTTACTACAAGAAACAAAAGTTTTTGAGGAGAAGTTTCAGTCTATAATGAAATCTTTCAAAATGCAATATGAGGTTATGGATATTGACTCTGTGGGCACCCTCGGGGGCATAGCCATACTCTGGAATGTTGCGGAGATCAGTGCAGAGGGATGGATAGGCTTCCCCAGAATTTTAACAGCTAATTTCCGTAAGATTGGCTCTGAGGACAGGATCCTCATCTCGGCTGTTTATGGACCTCCAATTCCAGGAGAGCGAGCAGAGTTTTTGCAGATTATACGAACATTGAGTACAATGCATAGTGAAAAGTATTGGCTATTAGGTGGGGATTTTAACATGATATTGAATCTCTCTGAAAAAAAGGGAGGGCTACGAAGGGAGGATCCAGAAATGGCTCTTTTTCAAGAGTTATTAAATGATTTACGATTAGTAGACATCCCCACGGTAAATGGAAATTACACTTGGAATAACTGTAGGGGAGAGTGGTATCAGATTGCCTCTAGTTTGGATCGTTTTCTAGCTACAGAAGCTCTGGTGAGTTTGGATATTTATTATGAAGCTGCTATTCTTCCTACTCTAGGATCAGACCATTGGCCGATCAGATTGGAGATTGATGTGAAGGCAAGATGACAGAATCGACCTTTCAGGTTTGAACTCTTTTGGCTACGAGATCTCGGGTTTATGGAAAAAGTTAAAAATTGGCGGTGTTCAAATCCTGTCAAGGGTCATAATAAGATGTATTCATTCCAGCTTTGTTTGAAACAATTAAAAACTGAAATTAAACGCTGGAATCATCTAGAATTTGGTAACATCCAAAAGGATCAAATTCGACTGAATGAAAAAATGAAGGAGATTTAGCAGCAAATTATCCTCCACGGTCGAATAGAGGACTTAGCTCTGGAGGAAGGTCATACTCTCAGTCAACAAGAAGAGAGACAAAAGAAAGAAGAGATATTGTGGAAACAGAAATCCTGATTCAATTGGCTAAAAGAAGGTGACCGCAATACCAATTTTTTCCACAAAGCTATGTTACAGCGTCGCCAGCACAACAAAATATTTTCATTAAAAGCAACAAATAGGGAATCAAACATGAAGATATGGAGAGAGAGCTGGTAACTCATTTCAAAGATATACTCACGGAACCTCTCCCTAATTGCCAGGATTCTATTCAGAAGATAACTGAGCACATTCCTCGAGTGATTACTAGAGTGAAAAACCTTGCTCTGCTACGAGCAGTTACTCTCCAGGAGGTTTAAGAGGTGGTATTGAATCTACCGAAGAATAAAGCCCAGGGGCCCGACGGGTTTACAAGTGAATTTTTTAAAGTAGTCTAGCCATTCATTGGCCCTGATATTCAAGAGGTTGTTGAAGAATCCCGACGGAATAAGATGGTATATCCAGCTTTGAATGCTACCTTCCTTACCCTTGTCCCCAAGCAAAAAAATGCAGACACCCCAGTTGGCTTTCGACCAATTGCTCTCTATAATGTTATCTATAAAATTCTCTCCACTATTATGGTCAACCGCTTAAAACCTTTGCTGCCCACTCTAATTTCTTCGGAACAGACTAGTTTTGTCAAAGGTAGACAAATCTTGGAAAGAATAGTGGTCGCTCAGGAAGTAATCCACTCACTCAAGAAAGATAAATGGAGAGGCTTGTCAATTAAGTTGGATTTGTCTAAAGCGTATGACCGCATAAGTTGGACTTTAGGGTTCCAATGGGGTTCCTTCCCTTTGAAATACCTTGGTATGTTTTTAAATTCAGGACCCATTCGGATAATAGACTGGTAGGATATCCTTATAAGAGTGGAGAAAAGGATACAGAATTGGGCTTTCAGAGTCCTGAATGCACCTGGGCGCCTTATAATGTTAAAATCTGTGCTTCATGCTCTACCAGTATACCAACTGTCCGAAAGGGCCTGCCCGAAAGGAATTTTCTCTCAATTGGTCTGCATGTTCAAAAAAATTTTATGGCAGGGAGCCCAAGCTAACAAAAAATGGGCTCTCCTATCTTGGGATAAATTACTTAAACTAAAGGTTGCAGGTGGATTGGGCCTCTGCGATCCTTTCATCTTGAATAATGTGTTGGGAGCTAAACTCTGGTGGCGCTGGCTCCTGGGAGGGCCGGATATTTGGAAGAACATATGGCGAACAAAATATGACATGCCACCCACAGTCTCTGGTCGCTTGAAGGTAGATATTGTCCCAAAAGGCTCCTCAATTTGGAATTTGGCAGCCAAGAATAGATATTTAATTCATTCTCACAGCTTTTAGGAAATTAGAGAAGGATGCACAACTCTTTTTTGGGAGGACTCTTGGCAACAACGGGAAAAACTGTTTAGGCAACTGGACTTGGGCGAAATTTTCCTATACACGAATACACCAAATTAGAGGCTAGTGCAACACTATTGGTGTCCCAACCATAATGACTTGTGGCGGAAATGGAAAGGCAAAAAATAGTGGACGACAACTCCAGCAACGCAACAATGGGACAATCTTGCTAAAGAACTCAAAACATGAAAACTAAAATGAATATCCGGTCCAGATATCCTTAGATGGGGATATCTGACAAAAGGGTAGTTTACAATTAAAGAAGGCTATTATATTCAATCCCAAGAAGCTCAAAATAATGTTCGACCTCTATGGAAAAAAATCTGGGCATTGAAACATTGGCCTAAGGTGGAATACTTCTTATGGCTGGTAAGCCATCGCAGGATTTTGACATGGGAGAACCTATAGAAACGAGGAATGATAGGCCCTTCTCGTTGCTCCTTCTGTCATTCTGAGATCGAAATGATAGAACACCTTCTTAATTCATGCCCCCTGGTGCAGCCACTCTGGAGGAATTTGGAACAATTGTTTCGGCAAACGGATAAAAAAAATGACAGCATTCTAGAAACCATTTGCAATTGGAGAAAAGGGAGGTTTCACTGTCAAGTGATCAAAAGAGCATGGACCCTCTCATTTGGTTTCCTTCTCTGGAACACTTGGAAAGAGAGGATTCACAGAGTTTTCCAAGAAACATCACAACCAATGCATCACATTTGGCAGCGTTCCATAGAAAATATTCGTGAAACTATCCTAGTAGAAAGCTGGTCAGATGAAGATTGGAAGACAGTGGGTATAGAATCTTAGATATTAGAGTACCTAAACCTTCAACCGCAGATGCTTTACAAAGGTTTATGGAAGTACATACCACCTAGTCAATCTATTGAGGAACACTGGCTACCTCCTCAACCAGGATTTCTAAAACTTAATTATGATGGGGCCTCGAAAGGTAATCCGGGACAAGTTGGTTCAGGAGGGATTTTACGCAACTCTCAGGGGGCATTATGCCAGTTTTATGCATTCAATTTGGGCCACGCCACAAATAATGAAGCAGAAATTATGGCGGTCAAGCAAGCTATTCTCATAGCAATCAGAGAAAATTATCAGAGAATCATTGTTGAGGGAGATTCTGCAATGGTAATAGGTGTTCTCCAAAAGCTGCAGCAAGGCACACCTTGGGAGAAAATATCTCAAATCTGGCAAACCGCTGCACTTATCGAAGAAGTAAGCCAACTGCTGAAACAAATTTAGTATTTAATCCCAAGCCACATTAAACAAAAAGGTAATGCCGCGACATATTATTTGGCTAATTGGGGGTGCCAACATACAGAGCGCTCCATAGATGCTTGTCCCATTGACGCCATCTGGGATGTGGAGCTGCATTCTCTCCATTTGATCATGAGTAAGGACCTCCAACCCCCCGATTAGGGTGTACAAGTGTCAGCGAGGATATAAACCGTGGCAACTTGGCGTCTGTTCATTCTCCGAGTAATTAAGAACCATAATGAAGCACCGACAACCCAGATCAATGAAGTGTGTGATCACTTGGATCCTCATGAATTTTTCGCAGTGTGGCCAGGTTGTTTCGTCAGAGCACCAAAGGAAGGTTTCCATTAAGGTAAGTGGGTTCCCTCCCTCACTCCATTCGTTCATGCAATGATTTTTGCATGCAAGTGCTTGGAGGCAGCAGTGGAGGAACCCGAGCGCAACTCAGTCCGTCAACCTTTCAACTTTGTCGGGGTATGTATCTGTCTCCCATCTCGCATTCATGGTGCTACTTTCCTCGGTATGGTTCTGGTTATTGAATATTATGGATGTCTCGGTCTTGTTAATGATTCCCTATTTTGTTATACCCATGTTAAAACCAGTTCAACCCTGCTTCCGTGACCCCTGTATAATGCTCACTTGCCCTTCCCCTCTTGTTGTTATTCCGGGCAGGTTATGGCCCTATATGCTACTACCTGCTCTAGGAAATTAACAAGATAATTTGAGAAGGTTTCGAATCTATCCAATTATGGTTTTGCTCTATTGTGATGGCAGTTGGGTTGGGTTTCATATTATAGAGGCGTCCCAAGCCCCTTTCGGCTTTAGTCCTGTCTCTGATTGCTGGATAATTATCTTTCGCTTGAGGTCATCCCTGTTCCCTGCTTTCAGACCCAATGGTTACTGGGATTGTGTTTGGGATTGGGTTTTGGAGTCTGTGGTCCTCTGTACCTTCGGCATACATGCTGCTTATCCTCGTAGCTTCCCGAAATGGCCTCAAAGGCTTCAAAGGCGCCATGCTCTGTCTACCTTTTATACTATTTTCGCTTATCATGTGTGCTCGACCACCTTCTTCTGTATGTGGTCGACTCTATTTCTTGTTATCCAACCCATTTTCTTTAGCGATTGTTTTTGGAACAGGGTTAAGGGGTTTGAGGTCCTCTATTGTCCCAGAAGATATTCTGTCCCTCTGCATTGGTAACCGAATTGGGTTCTGTGGTTCCTTTTTCTCTGCTCTTCAGATAGAAACGTTATGTATGATCAAAGGGTATACACGGGAGGTTTAGATACTGTTCCCCATTCCCTTACTATCTCATCCTGCCTGTTTGTGTTACTGCATAGGATTCCTCCAACCATGGGGAAGAGACGATCAGGGTCTGAGTCTGCTAAGGGCAAACAAAAGGCCCAGTTGGAGCATGTCCCTAAGAAACGTGGTCGTAAAACCAACCAGGAGCATCTGGAGACCCTTGCTGCTAATTATGTGATGTGTAATTCTTCAACTGTTTGCCAAGAAATACGTGGCTGGGAAAGGGATATACAGACTGATCCTGAAGATAATGAAGCAGAAGATGAGATCTTAGACTTCATTACGGACCCTGTCAATACCCGTGGCCACCTTACTCTTTTCAATCAGACTATTCACACATACTGGATAGTCAAATGTCTTATAGCAAAAGCTATGCAGAGTTTTCCACCTATCCATGCCAAGGCAGACCCGCCAAAGATAGAACCTCGCCTTCAGGACCTGCTTCAGGACATACAGAACCAATTGCAACATATTAAGATCACTCAATATCAGGCAACAAATTGCATTAGCAGAATGGATGATCAGATTGGCCGTATGGAGAAGATGCTCCAGCAGCTGCAGCAAGTTGATATGCCTGGGTCTACTGTGAAGGACCCAGCTCCAGTTTCCTCATCAGATGGCTAGTTTTTTTCAGTATTTGGTTTTTTTATGCACTTTTTAAATGTATATGAACTCCCTTTATGTCATAAGTATGTAAATACTGCAGTAGTAGGACAGATAGCTCATGTGAATTATAGACGGATGAAACAATTTCAATTTTGGTATGCTTTTCATGCTTTCAGGTGGGAAATAGACTTGGTTTCCTATGGGCAGGTTGAGGCCACAACCTGAATTTTATATTTTGTAGCTTGTTCTATAATTATAAATAGAAAATAGTGTGGTCCCACCAAATTTACAAAAAAAAAAAACATAGTAAGAAGAGAACTAAGTGACTTATTTAATTATGTAAAAACATTTATCGATTTCCAAAAATAGCAAAGATAATCGAGGGCGTTGTTTCCAAACTACAAGGCATACTTATTCAGTAATAACAACTAACATGTTATTACAATTTGAAAAAACTGAAAGTTGAATCATATTGAGTATTTTTTATAAAAGTAACGATAAATTTAAATTGTACCTAGTTGCACATGTCTTTAAGAAAAAGGTTATAAAAGGTATATAATAGAAAGGGTGTAAATTTGTATGCGTTCTACCACATCCATATTGTGCTCAGCATGATGGATGAATGACGTCGTAGGAGAAAATGTAAAATATGATCAGGCCAGCAAATACCTACATGGAATATGCAAATACTAGCAAATACTTAGCTTTCTTAAAACTGGCCTACATGGAATTTCAGTGAACTAGAGCAATCTGACATATTTCTGACATCAATGTATCTTTTCTCTCAATAGAAAACTACGAGAACATTGTTATAGTTATATTGTAGAAAGAAAAATAAAATCAGAAAGAAAAATATAGGAGTTAATAATAGAACACTTCACATTTTTAAGTTGCACGAAGTGGAAAACTCTAGTTAGAGAAACGAAGGAAAAAAAGAAAACAAATTTAATATTTTCAAATGAAAACAAAAATTCAACGAATATTTTGAAGGCATGGATATTCGGAGGGAATATTTGTGCAACTCAAACTTACAAAAATTGATTGCAATTATAATTACAGCAGAATTTGTACTCTTTTATCTTTTCAAAATAAAATCTACTTCGTTGAGTGGCTAAAATGCTAATAGATAACTTCAGTCTTCATCTCTCGAGAATTTTGCATTTAAACTAAGATTTATAGTCTGATATACGTAGACAGGCTTAAAACTCTTCAATATACGAAGAAAATCTATATTGCAAGGTTTGCTAATATTTTGTTAAGTCCCTATATTAATAGTGTAGTCCCTTATTATGTTAGTGTAGCCCCCCTTATTGTTATTGTTGTACCTTTGTAACCCCCATATTGTTATTATTGTGCCCTTACATTATTATTGTTAGGTCGGCTAGGATTACATTGTGGCCCCACTAGGATTATATTGTGGCCTTATGGAGTCCTATATATAGAAGGAGGTTTTTGTCATTTGTATCAATCCAAGAATCTTTCATTTATGTAATGTATTGTAGGTTCCCCCCTCGAAGTGGCTTATTTCTAAGGCATTGATATCTCTTTTATTCTATTTTTGGAGCTGGTTTCACAACATTTGGTATCAAAGCTTTGGATTCTAGGGTTTCGCTCCTCCAAACAGGTCATTGTAGCATTTTCATTATAAATTTTTTTCTACGAAGGTTCAGAAGCTGAAATTTTTAGAGTACGAAGTCGAAATCCTGAGGAACATCTTCGCAAAATATCAGAGCTTGGTTCGAAAATTTTTCGGAGATATGATCTGTGGAAGTTAGGTTTTTTTGCAGGCTCCTGAATTTCACTTAAAAAGGTCATCGCGGAATTTTATTTATAACGTTTTTTCTACGAAGGTTCAGAAGCTGAGATTTTTAGAGCAAGAAGCTGAAATCCAAAGGAAAATCTTCGTAAAATTTCAGAGCTTGGTTCACAATATTTTTGGAGATATGATATGTGGAAGTTAGGTCTTTTTCAGGCTCCCGAATTTCATCTCAAAGAGGTGATCGTGGGAAAAGCTTCATAACTCTCTCTCTGAGCATCAGAATGGAATTCTATAAAAATTAACTGGAAGTGCATGGACTGTAGTTTCCTTTCTATAAATTTCAGAGCCAAAGGAGCAAACAGTGACACGTGGCAAGTCGTACAATTTCGCTCTACTAAACCAGTCCATAATTAGGTCATCGTAGGAGATTGGGCACAACTTTTTCTTCAAGAATCCAAATCAGGTCAGACCTGTGGCATTAGAAATAAAATTAAGAGGGCTGCAGCAGTGCCAAATTACAGTTATTGAGGATCCGAAATCACAAAGGTAATTTAGTTTCAATATTGAGCTCCTCAAAATCAAGAAAAAGGTGTGTATTTGGTTTTTAAATTGCATAACGTTTGTTGGAAAAAGAAGTTTGAAATGATTCCAAGGGAATATTTTAGAATTTTTATTAGTATTGGGTTCTATAATGCCTCCAAAAATTAATTCCATACCCATTAAGCCCTCAAAAAGCTATACTATGACGCATGAAGAGGAAGAATTGCTGTATGAGATATCAAAATTACGGTACCAAGTACAACAAATTTCGACCTTACGAAGAGCAACCGAAGATGACATAGATGGTTTAAAAGGAGAAATGAAGGATAATTTGGATGGTTTGAAGGATAAAATAATAGCGAATATGGATGATAAATTAGTGGAAGATCACATCGTGCATCAACAACAAATTCTCCAACTCTCAAAGGATAACCTAACTTTGGTGCAGAATCTAATGAAACAACAGGGAGATCAACATCACATCGAAAGAATTTCTAAAGCAGCCACAAAAACAAGAACTCGACAAGTACGATCAATTTCAGAGTATCTCAGCAAGTGGAAGAACTTTCTTGTAGAAGATTCCACATGGGAGGATGAGAATTTTATACAAAACCATCAAGAAATAATCAAGCATTGAGGACAACACTTGTTTGAAGGAGAGGGGCATGTTAAGTCCTTATATTAATAGTGTAGTCCCTTATTATGTTAGTGTAGCCCCCCTTATTGTTATTGTTGTACACTTGTAACCTCCCATATTGTTATTATTGTGCCCTTACATTATTATTGTTAGGCCGGCTAGGATTACATTGTGGCCCCACTAGGATTATATTGTGGCCCTATGGACTCGTATATATAGAAGGAGGTTTTTGTCATTTGTATCAATCCAAGAATTGTTCATTTATGAAATGTATTGGAGGTTTCCCCCTTGGAGTGGCTTATTTCTAAGGCGTTGATATCTCTTTTCTTCTATTTTTGGAGCTGGTTTCACAACATATTTCCTCCCCTTTGTAAACAATAGCACTTACTTTACACTGCAAACCTGCAATACAACAACTAAAAATGAGGTGTATGAATCACAGGCCCTCCAACACAAGGCATGTAATCTCTTAGAAACATGTTTTTTACAAAGCTAAATGTAATGTTGATATAAACACCTTATCTTCTTAGCACTTCAAGCATAGGGTATTTCAAGTAGTTCTCAACAAGGATATCAAAACTACACTACATCATTGGATTGTACTATATTCTCTAGCTCCAATCTCCTTGGTCTAGCATCATTGTGAAGCTACCTACATATACAAATTTAGAGGAAAACAACAATAGGGTCAATATCCACAATAAAACATGCTTAAAGTTAAATTTTGGACACATTGGCTTGGAAATTTGAACTCCACCTTGATTATGCCCATGTCTTCAGGATCCCATTGAATGATTGTGTAATTGTTACTGAAGACATATTCAGTGGTTCCAGGAACAATTTTTTATGCAACCAACTCACAAAATAGAAGAAAAAGATAGATCAACAACTTAAAAATTAGCCTATTTGAGGGGGGAAACCTTCTTTACATTACATAAATGAATAATTCTTGGATGATTCAAATGAAAAAACCCCTTTTCTCTATATAGGAGTCTAAGGGGTCACAATATAATTAGAGCTTACATAACAATAATAATGTAAGGGCACAACAATAATAATAATGGGGCTACACTAACAATAAAAATAAGGGGATACACTAGTATTATAGGGACCTAACATGCCCTTCTCCTTCAAAAAAGTGTTTTCCTCAATGCTAGAGTAGTTATTAGTTATGGATGCTTCTGTATAAAATTCTCATCCTCACATGTGGAATATTCAGCCGGTAAGTTCTTCCACTTGATGAGATACTCTTAAATTGATCAATTTCGTAGTTGTTTAGTTCTTGTTTCTATGACTGTTTCAGGTTCGAATATGATTTTTCCTTCCTCTTCAAGTTCTAGAAATATTGTTTGAACTCTGAGGTTGTCACATATAACCCTCTTTAAGCATGAAAAATGGAAGATTGGGTGCACTCATGTAGATGCATGAAGCCCCAATTTGTATGCCACAATACCAATCTTTTGCAATGCCTTGTAAGGACCATAATACTTTGGTGATAATTCATTATCCTTCTTAGCTTTCTTGAAGGAGTTTTATTTGTATGGTTATAGTTGTAAAAATACTCAGTCGACTACATCAAAACTTCTTTTGCTACAATGCTGATATGCCTGTTGTTTCAATTGATTTTACGCCAAAGTGAGGTGATCCTTTAAGAGTTGGAGAACATGTTTTTGATGCGTGATGTGATATTCCACTACTTTAACCTTGGATTTTCCCCTAAAATATGATGTGATGGATGGTGGATGATATCCATAAAATGCCATAAATGGGGTCATTTTTGTTGCAGTATAGAAGGAAGTGTTTTACCACCATTCATCCAGAGGTAACCACTTGACTCATTGTGTTTGCTTCTCATATACAAAGCAATGAAGATATGATTCCATACATGTGTTCACTATCTCGGTTGTCCCATCAAATTAAGGATGATAAGATGAGTTATGAGATAACTGAATACCCATACAAGAAAATAATTTCGTCCAAAATTTTTTAGTGAAAATGGGATCTATGTCACTTACAATAATCTTTGGGTTTCCATGTAGCTTTTGAATTGTTTCCATAAATGAAGTAGCAATTGTACTGGCTTTAAATGGATGAGATAACGTACAAAAGTGTGCATACTTGGTAAGTTTATTAGCTACCACCATGATGAAACTTTCCTTCGAACTTGGGTAAACCTGTGATAAAATCCATTGAAACATCCTCCCAACATTGATTTGGAATGGATAAAGGTTGTAACGGACCTGGGGTCTTAACTGTCTCAACATTATTTTGTTGGAAAACCAAACATTCTCCCACAGACTTTTGAAGATCAGATTTAAGGTCATCCCAAAAAAAATCCTTCTTGATCCTATGGTAAGATTTTAAAGATTATCAGTGCCCTCCTAAGGGAAAGGTGTGCAATTCCAAAAGTATATTTTTTTTGAGTTGGGAATTCTTACAAATATATAAGTGATCTTTGTACCATAATGAATCATTTTTCCATATAAATTTATCTGATGTACTAGTATCTTGCTGCAACTTTTGAATAATTGTCCAAAATTCTTCATCATTCTTCGATTAATACCTTGCTTTAGTTATCCAATTTGGTTGGATAATAGAAATGACACAAAGCAATACTTCCACATCCTCATCCTTTCTTGAAAGTGCATCTGCAACAACATTTTTGTTCCCATTTTTGTAGATGATTTCAAAGTCATAACCCAACATTTTGGTCACCCATTTTTGTTGCTCTTCTGAAGATAATCTTTGTTCCAATAAGTATTTAAGACTATCATGGTCTATATTTAACTTGAAGTGTCTTCCCATTAGCTAAGGTTACTATTTATTTAGGGCACTAGTATTGACAACATTTCCTTCTCATAAATAGGTTTGTATAAATATTTTCCTTTGATTGGACGACTTTCAAAAGCAACGGGTCTTCCTTCCTGCATTAGAAAAACACCAATTATATTTCCTGAGGCATAACATTCCACATTAAATGTTTATGTGAAGTTTGTGTAACTAAGACCGATGTTTGGCACATTGCCTCTTTAATATGTTCAAATGCCTTAGTTGCTTCTGGAGTCTAAGAAAATTCATCTTTCTTCTGTAATGTTGTTAGAGGTGCTTCTATTCTCCCATAATTCTTAGCAAACTTGCGATAATACCCTGTGAACCCGAGAAAACATCGCAAATGATTTATGGTCATGGGTATTTTCCATTCCTTAACGGCTTTAATTTTTTTAGGGTTTACTTTAACACCCTCATGAGATACAATATGACCTAGATATTCCACCTCCTATACTCCAAAGAAACATTTGGAGGTTTTTTCATATAATTGTTTCTCCTCCAATATTTTCAGTACCCTGTCAACATGTTGAACACGATCCTTCCAGTACTTGTTGTAGATTAGTATATCATCAAAAAAATGCTAACACAGATTTTCTATGGAATGGTTTGAAAATGGAATTCACCAAACCTTGAAATGTAGAAGGTGCATTGGTAAGGCCAAAATGCATGACCAAAATTTCATAATGACCATCATGAGTTCTAAATGTTTTTTTTTTTTTTTTTTTTTCAGAATGTCTTCAGTCTCCATTTTAATTTGATTATATCCTGAACGAAGATCCAACTTGGTGAAGTAAATTTCTCCATGTAATTCATCCAATAATTCATCAATGAAGGGAATGGGAAATTTATCTTTAATAGTAAGCTTGTTTAGCTCCCTTCAATCTAGACACATATTCCATGATCCATCCTTCTTATGCACCAATACTACTAGAGTCGAAAAGAAATTTGACTAGGTTGAATTATACTAGGCTTTGGTATTTCTACAACCATACATTCAATTTCACTCATGAGTTTCATATAATACATTTTCGCCATTAGGAAGAATTTCTTGTAACAAAATTTTCAAACCTTCCATGTTTGCTTTTAAACCATTCATCAAATCTTCCATTTTTCCTTTTCATTTTACTTCTATACCATCCATATTAGGTTTCATGTCATCCTTCAAACCTTCTATGTCTGATTTTAAACTATTCATGTCATCTTTTAAAACCATCCAAGTCCCATTTTAGTTCATATTTGGGGCTTATTTGGGAGAGAGAAATTTTATGCACTTGGCCCCATAATTTTGAGATATCATGTTGCAATTCTTTCTCTTCATGCATCATAGTAGAGATTTCTGAGGGCATAATGGCTGTCAAATTCTTTTGTTTCAGAGGAATTTTATAACCTTATATTTATATATATATGCTTCAATACGCCTTTGGAATCATTTCAAACTAATTTTTCAAATAGAAGTTCTGCAATTTAAAAAAAATAATACACATATTTTTTTTTCTTTTAGGAGCTCTATCTTGAAATGGTTGTAACTCTATAACTTAGAATCTCCAAAGTCTTAAATGTTTCCTTGTTGTAGCCCTATAAATCTACTTTCCTACCCCAGAATTTAGACTAAGATTGGAGTCTTCAACAAAGAGTTATGCTCAATCTCCCATAATGACTTGATTATAGACTAGTTCGGTAGAGAGAACTTGTACGAATTGCCACATGTCACTATTTCTAGCTTCGGCCTTGAAATTTCTACACAAAAAACTACAATTTTTTCACTTTTATCCATTTTTTACAGAAGTAAAATTTGATTCCTAAAATGAAAGTTATGATGATTTTCCCTATGTCTCTTGTTTGAGACTAAATTTTGGAGCCTGCAAAAACCCTAACTTCCCTGAATCATATCTCCAAAAATATAGCTAAAAAAGATCTAAAAGCTCTACACAAAGTTCACCAATATTTTGGCTTTGCGTGGTTTAATTTTCAACTTCTGAAGCCTCGTAGAAAATAATTTATAGCTAAAATTACAAGATGACCTATTTGAAGAAGCAAAACCCTAGAATCCAAAGCTCTGATACCAAATGTTATGCAACCATCTCACAAAATAGAAGAAAAGATAGATCAACAACTTAAAAATTAATATCTTCAAGGGGAGAAACCTTATTTAGATTACATAAATGAAAAATTCTTGGATGATTCAAATGAAAAAACCCCCTTTCTCTATATAGGAGTCTAAGGGGTCACAATATAATTAGAGCCTACATAACTATAATAATGTAAGGGCACAACAATAACAATAGTGGGCTTCTATGGGGCACAATAATAATAATATGAGGACTACATGGACACAAAAATAACAATAAAAATAAGGGTATACACTAGTATTATAGGGACCTAACACAGTTCCTTCCTCTAGGAACTGTTGCGAATGTCTTGAAAAAGACTGCGGCCAGACATGTACAATGCATCCACTACTTGTATCATCTCGCCCTCTAAAGATACTAGAAGAATATTTAGTTGAATGAGATTCGATTTCTTCATCTAGGGCTTGCATTTAGGGATAATGAACAATCACATTTGGTAGATATTCAATTAAAACCCTTGTCATAGAAGCTATTCCTCAATCTCTATTATAAGGTACCTCTGCTTTTTCACATCGAGCAGAAGATGCATCCTAACTCAAATCATAAGTTACATCTTCCATTTGCATCGTATTTTTTATACTTGGCACCAATTGGTCATCTTGTGACCTTACTGCAAAAATTGTGTTGTCTCTAAATGGCCTTTGTCAACATCCATATTTTCTAACAATGAGGCATTGGAATTTTCCAATGATTCTCCCAAACCTTCTGTGCCATTTTCCAAAGAAGCTCTAATAGTTGTTTCATGCTGCCACATTTCTGAAAGAGTGTCTTGCAAGTTCTCTTTAGATGTCGAAAAATCTACAATGGGTAAGGGGTAGTTGGAACCCAATTCAACTCCAACAGATTGAAGAACACTTCTGGTGCATCCCATGGATGATGTATCCACTGTGTGGGAAATCTCGCCAACTCTAGAAGCCAGCGATGGACATATTATCCCGTTGGATCAAATTTGTAGCCCTCAAACTACACCTAATCCCAAATACATAAAATATGAGCAGTAAAAATATTTAAAGTAAATACTAATATTTTTTTATTAATGAATAAGTTAAATGCAAGAATCGTATTTTTTTTTAGTACACAAATTTAAATTGTGCTATAACATTCCCAGGGATTATCTATTCTATCCATCTCACTACCATCTAGAAAGTAATCAGAAATGTACTACCATCCAAGAGCATCACACTCTAGATCAACATCCAGGAGTTTGTCCCAGAAATACTTCATACCCCATCTCCAAGGAAGATGGAGAAACTTAACAAAGAAACTAGAGACCACCACCCAAATTCAATCATGCAACCTTCTTATTTCCTAAAGTTCTTGCATTCCAACATCAACTAGCAGATAACGAGTCCTACGCTACCTCCAAGATTTAAATTAATCACTGTCATCCCTCCATGGTAAATAATTAAGAAGTGAAAGAAATGGCCTCTCATGGCTACAAGGAAAACTGAAACTTAAATATATTGAATATTCACATAGACCAATTGACTTTAGAAACATATTCACACTCTATTATCCTGAATATTTTCCTGATTAGCCCATAAAACTTGTCTAATGTAAACAAGGTGGAACACCGTTCTAACACTCAACTCCCCAAAATGCAGATGAGGTGACAACAAAGAAGTTGTTGCACTATCCGCTTTTTGACGGTTTAGTGCATAGTCCAGCAAAGGTCCATTGATAAGAGATTGAGCATCTCACAAAAAGTTCTGGGAAAGTATGGAATGGCGGAAAGATGGGAGCTCATTCAATAAGAGCTTACTTTCAGTATAATTGTTATGTACCTAGACTAATATGTCCGTTGTTGGGATGACGTCCACCCTCGAAATCTGGAGCCAGGGATGCGGCGGCAGGCTAACATCACCCAAAAATTCAACCAAAAAGCTAATGTAGCTTCGAACCGATCATAGATATCACTACGTAAGCAGTGACATAATAACCAAATTAGTTAAATGTTTTTTTTGAGTAGTTAAGTATACTAATATATTTCTCTAATTCATCACCGAGTAATTCTGTCAAATTACATTGGATCCGTTTAATCTATTTTATTAACTATGTAACCTTACTAATTGATGTCCCCAATTAATATTGGGGATATTGCCAAGTATTAACGTTATATTAGTTAAGAATGTCTAATAAGGTGTAGACCCATCTTAGTAATGATGGAGTACAAATGTACAATGATGTACTTGTAGGAGTTATTATTCATATACTAAATTCAATTAATGAAGTATTTTTAATCATATGCTGAATTTTAACGATAACTTCATCAAGGTATAAAGCTTCAAACATAACCAAATTTATGTGGAAGAAAATATAAATCTGAAGAGAATATGTGTCGTTTACTCTCTTGGAATAATGATAATCTGCCACTCACACCATGGTTATTGTGTTATAATTATTAAACGTACATTTTGTGGAGTGTTTTTTTGCAGAATAATATAGCATCAACGATGGTTATCATTGTTAATTCAACTATCAACATCAGATATATAAGGTAGGCTTAACATGATCGATTTATATTCTTTGTAATGCTACATCTCTTATTATACTTTTCGATGGCAGGTTATATTTTTTTTGTTTTTAGTAAAAAACAATTGACTTTCAATTAGTTGTAATTTTTAAATAGATTTTATAAATCTTTTAAAGTTTGGAAAAAATTAAATATTAAACTTAATATTTTTGAAGTTTTTTAAATTTGAATTTGAATTTTTTTATTGGTTCATATAGACTAATTTTATGGGAGTTGTCTTTACTGCGACTTTTTGAAGTTTCAGGTGCCGGAATCCAGTGAAAATTTTTGAGGTAAAATCTTTGTTTTTGTTATTCAAACTGGTTTTTTGACTCTATATATGGATTCAGCAGCCTCAAAAATCTCTAGGGCACTTCAATTGTGCAAAGTTAGCAATCAAATTTCTCTTTTCAATAAATTCCTGCCAGAATTTAGAGAAATTACACCGTAAAAAGTCACCGTAAAAACCTTCAAAAAGTCGCACTAAAGACTACTCAAATTTTATGAGGTTATAAATAGTATTTATCAAAAGAAGGAAAAAATAAATACATAAAATAAATAAATAAATAAAAACAAAAAAATTATATACCTCCAAGTGTCATTATAACACACATATCAATGTCAATATTTATGACCAAATTTCAATCAAATCTCATGAGTTGTGAATATTTGATTTAACATGTCATCATAAAAATATTTTATAATTAAAATATCATTAACAGATTTCAATTCTACCTCGTATGCAAAAAAGTAAGAAGTTCTTATAACTAAGATCAAACGAATACTACGATATTTCAAAACAGGCTATAAATAGGAAAAAATTATATTATTATTTTTTTAACTTATTGGTCTCATAAAGGTATTGGATGTCTTGAGGAAACATTAAAATTGTTTGTATTTTGTTGATTACTTGTAGTTTAAGCGTTTTCATAGTCACCAATTATGTTAGTTCACACATATAATAATGTTTAATAACATTAAATTTGGTTGATGGAATTTTTAAAAAGGTAAAAGAATTCTTTGATTTGCTTTAAAATTTTATTTGTATATTTGTTTTTTTTTTTAATAAATCCAATCATAAATCATTTTGATTTTTTATGAGCTTAAAGGTTTAGAAGTTGGTATTGTAACAAATATTTTTAAATTGTGATTTAATATGGGTGTATATGAGATATTTATAGTAATGAATAAATAGACAAAATTTAGATGAATTATTGGATGTTTCGGCCTTTTTAGAGGTACATTTCTCGATCAATTTTGTCTTATATCTAGCAGGAAATTGTAATCAAAATAATATAAAAAATATTTTCTTATTCCATTGGAAATATCAACAACTTAATTTGCTCAACTAACTTAATATATGATTGAGTATTTAATAATGCAATTGATCTTTATTATATTAATTTTTTTTTGAGAAATATCATAAAATAAATGGTGTTAATTTGTAATGAAAACTTTCTATATGATTACTCATTATATAATTCCATTTATATGGATGGTAAAAACATTTTAGATTTTTTTTTTTTTTGAAATTCTATTTGATATATAATAGTAATTAATTATGAAAATTTAAATTTTTAATATTATTTTAAATAATTGATTTTTATAAAATTAATTTTTTGATATTAATGTAAAAAATAATTAATTATAAAATTTAAACATAATTATATATAAAATTTAAAATGAAAAATTATTAACATTTAATTACTTAATTAATTAGAAAAAAAATGTATTGACATACTTATACCTTTTTTTAAATAAATATATATAAGTTTAACTAAATGCATATATAAGCAAAAAGGTAAAATGAAAAAGTTAATATTCAGTATCTTAGAAATTACAATAAAATAAAATAAATTTGATAATTGAAATGGTAACTTTTATTTATACTCAACAATCGAAGTGTACCTTGGAAATTAAAATCTTTTGACAACCTTATAAACATATTTAGCCTTGTCTTATTTTCAAAAGATTTGTGTTAATATATAATATAAATAAATTATAGACATAGTACCTAGAAGTCAAAATCCTTTCACAACCTTATAAAGATATTTCACTTCAAAAGTGTATGTTGGTATATTATACAAATAAAACAAAATAAATTACAACACCATGCATAATATTAATAAAATATATATACTAAAGAGATATATGCAAACATCATATGGTCTTTTGTGTTGAGTGATAAGGCGTTCCTCTTGTGGAAGTTGAGTGCTAAGGCGTTTATCTTGCTTCCACATGATGTTTGTGATGAAACATGTATAAATTTAACACATTATTTGAGAATTAACCATTTCAATGGGCATCTAAGTCAAGTAATTTTGTGTAAATTTAATATTCTTTAGGATTTCTCCTTCAAAAACATCAAAAGTTAATTCCACAAATGTGTTAGCTAAACAAGTTAAGTTAAAATGGATTTACATCCATTTGTAGTATCTGACTTTGTATATGGGAAAGTACATGCACACATGTCAATGCCTTGTTGAACATGATAGAAATTGGACCTCCCTCATATTAAACAACACACCAATAATATATATATGTGTGTGTGTGATATTGAAACAATTTTTTAAATGTCATGTTCTAATTCTATATTAAACATTTAAAAAATAATATATCTCCATAGTATTAAGATATAAAAATAATTTTGAATGAAATTTAAATAAACAAAGTTGTTTTCAATTAATTTTTTTATATTATTTAGATACATTGATTTTAGAATATTTTATTTCAGATAGATATTAAAATAATTGTTAAGTCTCTATATTACTAGTGTAGTCCCTTATTTTTGTTAGAGTAACCCCCTTATTGTTATTGGTATACCCCTGTAACCTCAATATTGTTATTATTTTTCCCTTACATTAATATTGTTAGGTTCGCTACGATTATATTGTGCCCCATGGAATCCTATATATAGAAGGACGTTTTGTCACTTGTATCATCCAATAATTGTTCATTTATGTAATTTAAGAGAGGTTGCCCCCTCGAAGTGGCTTATTTCTAAGGTGTTGATCACTCTTTTCTTCTATTTTGGAGCTGGTTCCATAACAATAAATTATTTTTAATATCTATTGAAATATCATTTTTTTATTAATTTTTTTTTAATATTATATGTAAGTTCTATGTGAACATAAGAGTTACATATTTATTTCATATTTTTATATCTGTTAATGACAAGTTATATTGTTTTTGTTTTTAATAAAAGACAATTGAATTTCAATTAGTTCTAAAATTGTTAAACGGATTTTATAAAGTTTATTAAAGTTATAAAAATTTTAAATATTAAACGTAATATTTTGAAATTTTTTAAATTTAAATTTCTATTTTTTTCATTGTTTCATATAGATGAAGTGACTAATTTTGTGGGGTTATACATAACATTTGTCAAATATAATAATAATAAAACAATCAATCAATCAATCAAAATCAAAATAAAAAATTATATACCATCAATTGTTATAGTAGTTCACATATCAAATTTCAATCAAATTTCATGAGTTGTGAATATTTGATTTGAAATGTTATCATTAAAATATTTTATAATTAAAATGCCATTAACAACTTTTATTGATTTGACATGTTATCATTCAACTATTTTATAGTTAAAATGAATTAGTTTATTTTTTTTATCAAAATTTAATTTTAACAAGTGAATATGGAAAATATGAAAGAGATATGTAATTCTTATGTTCACATAGAGTTTACATATAATATTAAAATAAATTAATAATAAAATAATATTTCATTATTTATTAAAATTAAATTATTTTATCTTAAATAAAATATTCTAAAATCAACTTTATCTAAATAATATAAAGAAATTAATTGAAATCATCTATTTTCTATTCAAATTTCATTCAAAATTATTTATATATATGAATACTATGGAGATATATCATTTTTTAAATGTTTAATATGGAATTGGAATAGGACATTTAAAAAATTGTTTCAATGTCAATCATAATATATGTGTGTGTGTGTGTATTATTTAATTTGAGTGAGGTGTAATTTTTATCATGTTCAATAAGGAATTGGCATGTGTCCACATGCACTTGCGCATGTATAGACTCACATACTAAGAATTAATGTAAATCCATTTTAATTTTGATCCACCATGCATTGATTTGTAAACAAGGGACTAGTTTACTAGTTTCACTAATACATTTGTGGAATTAATTTTTGATATTTGTGAAGGAGAAATCCTAAAGAAAAATAAATTTACAAAAAATTGTTTGACTTAGATGTGCATTGAAATGGTTGAATTCCCAAATAATATTTTAATTTTACACATGTTTCATCTCAGGCATCATGTGGAAGCAAGATAAATGTCTTATCACTCAACTTCCACATGAGGAATGCATTATCACTCAACACAAAATATCATATGATGGTGTAATTTATTTTATTTTATTTTTACAATATACCAACACACACTTTTGAAGTGAAATATCTTTATAAGGTTGCCAAAGAATTTTTATTTGGAAGTACTATGTCTATAATTTATTTATATTATAAACCAACACAACTCTTTTAAAAAAGAGACAAGGTGAAATACATTTATAAGGTTTTCAAAGGATTTTAATTTCTAAGGTACACTTCGATTATTGAGTATATATAAAAGTTACAATTTCAATTATCAAATTTATTTCATTTTAATTTCTAAGGTACTCAGTATTAACTTTTTCATTTTACCTTCCCCCGATGGGGGTGGGAAACAGAGAGGATGATGTTCCTGAGAGAATGCGTGGGTGTTCATGATAGGCATATGGCCTCATGTGGGTGGGCTCGCCTCCATGCCCTCCCGTAACACCGTGAGTACGAGCCTAAGTTATTAATGGCATGTGAAGTCTCAATTTTCCTTGGGTCTCGAGGGGGGTGATGAAAGTCTGAAAATTATGGAGGGTGGTGGGGGTGTTTTTGGGAATTATGTGTATGGGGGAGAATTGGTATTTTTGGTGTTGGTGTTGTGGGAAGAGGCAGTAATTTATAGGTTCTTCGGTCTAAGAAAGGGGACGAAACTGTTGTTAGCATTTCCTCCCCTGCTTTCGGTTGTGCGTCATTGTTAATTGTCGAATTACGCTTTGTCAGTGTGAGTTTGCAAGGAAGGAAAGGTATGGTCCTCTGTTTAGGGTGGTATTATTTTGTTTTTGTTTCATCCTGCATGGTTTCAGTACAGGTTGGGCAGGAATTAGTCTTTTCTAGAGCAGGAAAGTAGAAGTGTTCCTCTCCGGTTTTCTTATAGGTTTTTGTGTTTCTGGGTGGATCCATTGGAGTGTCATTCGTAGTCTCTGGTTATTAGGACCCATGAGAGATTGCCTAAGGGGAGGTGATTGCTTTTGGTTTGTGGTGGGTGTTAGTTTTAAGTGTTGCAGGTTCTTGGTGTCATGGTGTGTGGAGGTTCAGCCGGGGCTAGTGGTGCATTTGTCTGTGTGGTTAGCTTAGGAGGTATGAGGCGAGTAGTCTTTGGTTCGTTTAAGTGGTGTCAAGAATCCCATTATGCAACCTGTTCCTTGCTTGGGGCATTCCTCCGCCTAGGTGTAGCCCAATTCATGAAATTATGGTGCGATGTCATGTAGGTCTTGGCTCGAGATAATGAGTGGATGTGGTGGCCGGGCTCAAGGTGGTCAGAGCAGAGGTGGGTCGAGTTGCGCGACTTCGGGGGGAAGAGGAGGTGGTTGGTCATTGAACTCTAGGGACATACGTCTTACTGCTTAGGGTGGTAGGTGCGTGGGCTCTGCAGGGGGTCATGGTGGCCTCACCTCACCGGTCCAACAATGTGGGGGTTCGGTTTGTCATGGTGGTTCTAGGTGTCGCATACGAGAGCATCTTGGTGGTTGCATTCAGAAAAATTTTTGTTGTGTTGAGCGATGTCGAGACTTGATTCTGTCAATTTTAGAGCATCTCGAGATTTTGTAGGAGGTTTAATAGGAAGAGCATACTTAATTGATAGCAACATTGAACATAATTCATTAATTCTAATGCCATGTCCAGGAGCATGTAGTGATGGTCTGGTAAGGCCAAAATTTGTTATCAGAGAAGGTTGAGAAGTTGGAGGCCTATTTTGAGGAGCATATCCAATGCTCCTTTCATCCTTTGCAGTATGGATACATGTTTTATATGTTGTGTATGTTTACTGTAGCATATGGCCTCTTAAGTAGTGGAATGCGTCTCTTTTTATTTTTATGTTTCATTGTCTTATGCTTTCAATGATAGTCAACAAACCTGGTCGGGGTGAGAGTACCTGCATTTTTCTTTTGATGTACCTCTTTTTGGAGCCATGAATAAAACCTTGACTTACAAAAAAGAAATCATTTTACCTTTTTCATTAAACTTAATCATTTGGTTAAACTTATATGTATTTATTTAAAAAAAGATATAAGTATGTAAATACATTTTCTTTTTTCTAATTAATTAAGTAATTAAAGGTTAATAAATTTTCGTTTTAAATTTGATAGACAATTGTGTTTTAATTTTATAATTAATTATTTTTTATATTAATATCAAAAAATAGTTTATTAAAAATTAATTATTTAAAATAATATTAAAAGTTAAAATTTTCATAATTAATTATTACTATAGATAAAAATCTAATTAAAAAAAATGTGATATTTCTAAAATATTTTTATCATCAAAATAAATTGAATTAAATGAATTATATAATTGTTAATCATATAGAAAGTTGTTATTACAATTGAACGTGATTTATTTTATGATATTTTTCAAAAATAATTTTTAATATAATAGAGATCAATTGCATTATTAAGTACTCAATAACATATTAAGTTGGTTGATCGAATTCAGTTTTCCATATTTCCAATGGAATATGAAAATAACTTTTATGTCATTTTGATTACAATTTCGTGCTAGATATAAGACAAAATTGATCAAGAAATGTACCTATAAAAAGGCCAAAAAATCCAATAATTCAAATAAACTTTGTATATTTATTTATTATTATAGATATCCCATATACACCCATATTAAATCATAATTTAAAAAAAAATTGTTAATATACCAACTTCTAAACCTTTAAGCTCATAAAAAATCATAATGATTTATGATTGGATTTATTAAAAAAAATCAAATATATAAAGAAAATTAAAAAAAATCAAATAATTCTTTTACCTTTTTAAAAATTCCATCAACCAAATTTAATATTAATAAACATTATTGTATATGTGAACTAGCGGAATTGGAAACTAGGACAATCCTTAAACCACAAGTAATAAAAAAAATACAAACAATTTTAATGTTTCCTCGAGGCATCCAACACTAGTACAAATGGGGCCAAATCCGACATGACTTCATCGATATTATGACTCCATTTCGTCTACTATCCAACGAACTTGAGACATAGATATCGTTAGTGGGATTTCATCAGATATTCGACAACCAGGAAATCGTCAGACCTATACATCAGATATCTATCGTCCTTGATACCAAATAAACATCGGTTAACCGGGAATTTGTTCGACGTATAGTTTTCCAATAGGTGAAGTTTTAATTTATAACCAAGGCCTAATACCCAACATCCATCTTTCAGATGCGCTTATCGAATATCTGACGCTATCTCTGTTACTTCGACGAAGATGCTATGGATCCAATGATATTTTGCGTCGGAAGGGAGAAGGATATCCAACACTGGTTCATTGATAAGGGCCGACAAATATCTGACACTTGTTAAATGTACCTCGAATATTCGAAATTTTATTATTGAAAAATAATGGAAGAGGCTCCAAGGAATGGTCGTTAACTTTAACAACATATTTGCCTTTTAAAGTTCTAGAAAGTATGATTTCAAACTAACTTACTCTATCCCTTTAATGCAGATGTAACCCAATTACTCAGATTATGGTTCAGGTAGAAAAAATTAGAGAATGTGTAATTGTCATGTGTTTCAATTCAAGAATTCACTCAAATGAAATAATGTACATGGGATGCGAGGTTCAGAAATGTTGTGCCAAAAGAATATTGGGGTGAAATCTACATAGAATTGCAATACAATCCTCCTATGGCACAACATTGTTGAACCTTGCATTCCATGTACATTATTTCATTTGAGCGAATTCTTGAATTGAAACATATGATAATTACACATTCTCCAATTTTTGTTGCACGAACAATAATCTTAGTAATTGGGCTACATCTACATTAAATGTCTAGATTGAGTTAGTTTGAAATCAAATTTTCCAGACCTTCAAAAGGCAAATACCTTGTTAAATTTAACAACCATTCCTTGGAGCCCCCTCCATTTTCCCAAACTTCAGCTTGAAACCCAGGCAATAACGAATAGATAGGAAGGACAAGTATCTCTAATTATAAGAAATAGGATACACATGACAATCTATAAAAGGGCTAAAACGTAGGTTTCTAAAATAATAAGAACCACCAAACAAATTCCTAATAAGAATAATGAAAAATTGAATGCTAAATGTAATGTTACCTTTTTGAGATATTTTCTTCTGATAGTTGTTCCTCTTCAAAACCCAAATTGACATAGATTGTCCTACTCATATTCATGAGACCAATGAGGAAAATTGGAGAAAAGGTTTTCTGCTTTTTGGGAAAACCATATATCTAGTTATCACCCTCAATATATCCTCTAATCTTCCTTCTAGCTAATAAATCCATGAGATTTGTCTTCCCTGCCCCACAAGCCCCCATAAATGTTGTAAGAACACCAAGTATGAGTACACCTGTAATATAGAAATTGAATTATATCTTTAGTCACTTCTTGTTCCATCATTTCTTGCAATGAATCCAAAATTAGTTAGCCAAATCCATCAAGCACAAGAATCCACAAAAAATGGCAATATCTGGATCACATAATATATCAGTCTCAAGGCTCGAGTTCCATACAAGGGGCATCCTTGTTACACTAAAAATTGTCACCATGACGTTTTACTGTCTGTATGCATTCATCATTACTCGTACAATACTCCCTTATAAGTCTACAACATCAAGTTCCTAAAACCAAGCCTTGAAATTGAGAGAAAAGCTTATAAAAGTCATAAAAACACTTGTACTGCACTTTCTCTTCATATTACTTGTGGTGCCGCATCTGTTTGTTCTAGAACATGCAAAACTGGCCGCACTTTTTCTTCATTAAATGTGTGGTTCCCTATAAAAGGTAAAGTGAAGGCGAAAGTAAAATTTAGAAGCCCAACTGGTTGAATCTAGAAGTTTCTGGAAGAAATTATCTGGGAGAAAGTTCGCTCCTTTCATGTACATTCATCCCTCCATTAAAGGAGCCTACCCCTTGGTATGTGGAACTTAATCCCTTTGAAAGAGGATTCTATCCCCTCTTATTTGGAGCTACAACCTCTTCTCTTTTGCTATAAATTGATGCCATAGTTTAGCCTCAAATGGGAGTTAGACTTTGAGATTTTTTGAGGAGAATTGCTGGAGAAACTCAGACTCTCTTAACTAATAATTATGTGGGAATGATTACACACTCATGTGTATGTTAGTCGAGAGAGTGCAAAGCTTTGTCAAAGTAGAGGAAACACTTGTTCCGGACCCCAGAATGACCTGTACGACATCAAGGCGAACACGGTTGTAAAACTCCTTCTTTCATTAAAGGTAATACAAATGGATCCTGTTTTCTCAATGAGTTGTTTATTTAAATGGCTTATTTCTTGAATTCCTTGATCATCAAGATATATTTTTGGTTTATGAATTAATATATATTAAGCAGGTGCTTATGATTTTTTCATGTCTTTGATTGCAGACCCAAAAGGAGACGTATTCAAAGCGACAGGAAAGAAGACTATGATCAGCGCTGGACTACAGGTAAGTCCTAAATCCTTCATTATAGATAGTTCTAGATCAAATATAATCCAGAGAACGTAGCTTACATTTGTCTGTTTGTTGCTAGTTGTCCATAGGATACTAGGGAGATCTGTCTTGTTCGCAAGAACGATTTATCTGTCCAACAAAATGGCAACTCCACTGGGGAATGGATCTTGAACTTAGTTTTCATTTTATTTTTGAATTGTGAAATTATTTTTCTAATTTTGATTGATTGATACTGGCTTGGGTAATTTATTCCCGTAGAATCCCTGAAAAGTGCTTTAGAATTTTTTATTTTTCTTTAAGTTTTCTGGTCTCCGCACTTTGTCTTTAGGAACAGTGCGGTCATCTCTGTTGTTTTTCTATATACATAGTGCGGCACTGCACCTGTTTACACTAAAACCTGCGGACCCTGAGAAATTTTTTGGAAAACTTAAAATTATCTTTTCTAGGATCGGCTTGTAAGATTCTTAGTATACACCCAGACTTGTATTTTCTGTCAGAAAGCTTTGTGTGAGAGTTTCTTTCAGCATTTTTAAGTTTTTAATGATTTTCGACAAGATCTGCATGTTATAAGTGTTGTGTAACCAGCTCCAAAAATAGAAGAAAAGAGATATCAACGTCTTAGAAATAAGCCACTTCGAGGGGGCAACCTCCAATACACTACATAAATGAACAATTCTTGGATGATACAATTTACAAAACCTTCTTTCTATATATAGGAGTCCATGTGGCCATAATGTAATCCTAGTGGGCCACAATGTAATCCTAGCCGACCTAACAATAATAATTTAAGGGCACAATAATAACAAAATGTGGGTTACAAGGGTACAATAATAACAATAAGGGGGTTACACTAATAACAATAAGGGAATATACTAGTAATATAGGGACCTAACATGCCCCACTCCTCCAAAAAAGTGTTGTCCTCAACGCTTGAGTAGCTCTGGGTGCTTCTGTATAAACTTCTCATCCTCCCATGTAGAATCTTCAGTGGGTAAGTTCTTCCACTTGATGAGATACTCTGAAATTGATCGATTCCGTAGCTGTCGAGTTCTTGTTTCCATGACCGCTTCAGGTTCCAATATGATTTTTCCTTCCTCATTAAGTTCTGGCAATATTGTTTGAACTGGAAGATTTTCACCTATAACCTTCTTTAAGCATGAAACATGGAAAACTGGATGTACTCACGAAGAAGAAGGAAGCTCCAATTTGTATGCCATAGTACCAATCTTTTGCAACACCTTGTAAGGACCATAGTACTTTGGCGATAATTTATTATCCTTCTTAGCTTGCTTGAGGGACATTTGTTCGTATGGTTGTAGCCGTAAAAATACCCAGTCTCCTACATCAAAACTTCTCTCGCTGCGATGTTGATCTGCCTGTTGTTTCATTCGATTTTGTGCCAAATTCAGGTTATCCTTTAAGAGTTGGAGAACTTCTTGCTGATGTTCGATGTGATCTTCCACTGCTTGAACCTTCGAATTTTCCCTTAAAGATGATGTGATGGATGGTGGATGATATCCATAAAGTGCCATAAGTGGGGTCATTTTTGCTGCAAGTATGGAAGGAAGTGTTATACCACCATTCAGCGAGAGGTAACCACTTGACCCATTGTGTTTGTTTATCAGATACAAAAAAACAAAGATATCCTTCCAAACATTTATTTACTATCTCAGTTTGACCATCAGATTGAGGATGATAAGATGAGCTATGAGCTAATTGAGTACCCAAACAAGAAAATAACTCCGTCCAAAAAATTTCAGTAAAAATGGGATCTCTGTCGCTCACAATAACCCTTGGGCTTCCATGTAGCTTTTGAATTCTGTCCATAAATGTAGTAGCAACTGTACTTGCTTTAAATGGATGAGATAATGCACAAAAGTGTTCATACTTGGTAAGTCTATCAACTACCACCATGATGACACTCTTTCCTTCGGACTTAGGTAAACCTGTGATAAAATCCATTGAAATCTCCTCCCAACGTTGACTTGGAATGGATAAAGGTTGTAGAAGTCCTGGAGTCTTAATTGTCTCAACTTTATTCTGCTGGCAAACCAAACATTCTGCCACAAACTTTTGAATATCAGATTTAAGGCCATCCCAAAAAAACTCTTTCTTCACCCTGTGGTAAGTTTTTAAAAATCCTGAGTGTCCTCCTAAAGGAGAAGTGTGCAATTCCAGAAGAATATTTTGTTTTAGTTGGGAATTTTTACAAATATATAAGCGATCTTTGTACCATAAGGAATCATTTTTCCAACTAAATGTATCAGATGTACTAGGATCTTGCTGCAACTTTTGAATGAGTGTCCATACATCTTTTTCCTTATTCCATTCATCTCTTGCTTCAGTTATCCAATCTGGTTGGATAATAGAAATGGCACAAAGCAATGCTTCCAACTCTTCATTCTTTCTTAAGTGTGCATCTGCAACAACATTAAGATTTCCCTTTTTGTATATTATTTCAAAGTCATAACCCAACATCTTTGTGACCCATTTTTGCTACTCTTCTGAAGATAGTCTTTGTTCCAAAAAGTGTTTAAGACTATCATGATCAGTTTTTACCTTGAAGTGTCTTCCCATTAGGTAAGTTCTCCATTTCTTTAGTGCATGCAATATTGCTAACATTTCCTTCTCATTAATAGGTTTATGTAAATACTTTCCTTTGATTGGAAGACTTTCAAAAGCAATGATTCTTCCTTCCTACATTAAAATAGCACCAATTCCATTTCCTGAGGCATCACATTCCACAATAAAGGTTTTTGTGAAGTCTGGCGTAGCTAAGACCGGTGCTAGGTACATTGCCTCTTTAAGATGTTCAAAGGCCTTAGTTGCTTCAGGAGTCCATGAAAATGCATCTTTCTTCAATAATGTTGTTAGAGGTGCTGCTATTCTCCCATAATTCTTAACAAACTTGCGATAATACCCCGTTAACCCGAGAAATCCTCGCAACTGCTTTATGGTTGTGGGAACTTTCCATTCCTTAATGGCTTTAATTTTGTTAGGGTCCACTTTAACACCCTCGTGAGATGCAATATGACCCAGATATTCCACCTCTTGTACTCCAAAGAAACATTTGGACTTTTTTGCATATAATTGTTTCTCCTGCAATAGTTTGAGCACCCTGTCAACATGTTCAACATGATCCTTCCAAGACCTGCTGTAGATTAGTATATCATCAAAGAATACTAGCACAAATTTTCTAAGGAAGGGTTTGAAAATGGAATTCATCAACCCTTGAAATGTAGAAGGTGCATTGGTAAGGCCAAAAGGCATGACCAAAAATTCATAATGACCCTCATGAGTTCGAAATGTCGTTTTTGGAATATCTTCAGTCTTCATTCTAATTTGATGATATCCTGAACGAAGATCCAACTTGGTAAAATAAATTTCTCCATGTAATTCATCCAATAATTCATCAATCACAGGAATGGGAAATTTATCTTTAATGGTGAGCTTATTGAGATCCCTATAATCCGGACACATTCGCCATGATCCATCCTTCTTGTGTACCAATACTACAGGAGCAGAGAAAGAACTTTGACTAAGTTGAATTATACCCGCCTCTAACATTTCTGCAATCATGCGTTCAATTTCGCTCTTTTGGAAGTAAGGATATCTATAAGGCCGGATGTTTGGAGGAACACTTCCTGGAATCAAATGAATAGCATGATCATGATCACGAATAGGTGGGAGTCCTTTGGGAGTTTCAAACATCTTGGAATGATTGTCCAAGACTTGTTGGAGATCTGCAGAAATAGATGATTTTGATGTCGGAACTTCTAGTGAGCATAATTGTGCAATTACGCCTCGTTTTTATTTATTTAGAAGCTTTGTCATGACATTAGAGCTTATTATCCTTCCCGGCTTCCCTTCAATACCCCGTAATTCGACTTCCTTTCCTTATGAAAAAAATTTCAAGGCTACCGTCCCCTAAGATTGTAACCATTGTACAACATCAACACCTCCCATAGGAATGGAAAGCATTGGACTAGTAAATACATATTCCCCCATGGTTAGCTTGATATTATGGCATTTTCCAGAGAAATTTATAGTTCCTCCATTTGCAACCATCACTTGACATTCTGGTGCTGGGTATAGGAAACAAGTTAAATCCTTGGCTACCTTACAATGAATAAAATTATGGGTGCTACCTGAATCAATCAACACTATTACCTTTTTCTTCTTGATATGTCCTTCTATATTGAGAGTTTGAGGAGTGGTAATTCCTGCCAGTGCATTACACGATATGGTCGGATTCATTTCTTCCTCTTCTAGGGCTGGTTGCTGGTGTATATCCTCTTCTTGTTCATTTTCTTTTTCCTCTTCACAGTCTATGTAAAATAATTTCTTCTCAGCACACTTATGACCTTTAGTGTATTTGCTATCACAACTGTAGCAAAGCCCTTTTTCTCTTTTTTCTTCCAATTGTTGTGGTGTCAACCTTGTAGGTTGTGGAAATCTAGGCATAGCAACACTTCCTTCTTTATAGAATTGAGTGATAGGCTTCCTTGTCGCCATTATTTTACATTCAACTTTTCTTGCCAACCTGAATGCCTTCTCTAATGAATCCGGTTCCAAAACGCGAACTTCATGTTGGATGTTATCCTTTAAAGTGCCTATGACGAGATCAATCCTGTGTTCCTCTGGAATATCAGTTACCCTTATATTCAATTTTTGGAAGTCCTCAATGTGCTGCCCCACTAAATCCTTTTGTTTGAGATTTATCAATTGGCTAAAGAAGGTGTTGCTCTTTGTATCCTCATAATGTGCTATCATTTCCTTCGTAAAAATTGACCAAGTGACAATTTCTTTACGGGAGCAAAGCCATCGATACCATACAAATGTATTTTGTTCTAAATGTAAAGTTGCAATGCGTACCTTTTGTGTGTTTTGCACGTTATGGAGATCAAAATATTGCTCCATCTGTAGTATCCATGTTACAGGATCCTTTTCATCAAACTTCCTCATATCCATTTTTGGAATATGGTAGTTCTTTCCGCCAACATTAGAGTTTATGAAATCACGATTGACATTTATTTTGTTCTCATCATGAGGTTCTTCTACTATCTTTTCACCATTAGGAAACATTTCTTGTATCAACTTTGTCAAACCTTCGATGTCTGCTTTTAGATCATTCTTCATGTTTTCAATGTTGTCTTTCATGTCATCCATCTTAGCTTCCATGCCAGCTTCCATGCCATCCATCTTAGCTTCCATGCCTTTCTTCAAACCGTCCATCTTCGCTTCCACGCCTTTCTTCAAAACTTCCATTTCATTTTTTGTTGCTCTTTGCGAGAGTGAAATTTGTTGCACTTGCTCTTGTAATTTTGATAGATCATGTTGCAATTCTTCATCTTCATGAGTCATAGTAGAGTCTTCTGAAGGCTTAATGGGTGTTGAATTATTTTTACGGGGCATCTTTTAGAACCCAATACTGATATATATTCTACAATATGCCCTTGGAATCAATTCAAATTGATTCTTCAAACAAGACTTATGCAATTTGCAAAAAAAAAATACACACCTTTTTCTTGCTTTTGAAGAGCTTGATATTGAAATTGAATTATCTCTGTAATTGCAGCACTTCAATATTTGAATTTCGGTACCGACGTAGCCCTCTGAATTATCTTTTGAATGCCATAGGTCTGACCTGATTTGGATTCTCCAAGGAAAAGTTGTGTCCAATCTCCCACAATGACCTAATTATGTACTGGTTCAGTACAGCGAACTTGTATGACTTGCCACGTGTCACTGTTTCATCCTTCAGCTCTAAAATCGATAGCCAAGAAACTAAAGTATATTTAATAGCGACCAATTTTCACGGCACTCCAATCCAATTCTCAGAGAGAAAGTTATAAATGTTTTCCCACGGTCACCTCTTTGAGATGAAATTCAGGAGCTTGAAAAAGCACTACCTTCCACAGATCATATCTCCGAAAATATTTCGAACCAAGATCTAAATTTTTTTGAAGATGTTCCTCAGGATTTAAGATTCACGCCCTATGAATTTCAGCTTCTGAAACTTAGTATAAAAAAATTTATAGCGAAAATTCCACGATGATCCGTTTGGAGCAGCGAAACCCTAGAATCCAAAGCTCTGATACCAAATGTTATGTAACCAGCTCCAAAAATAGAAGAAAAGAGATATAAACGCCTTAGAAATAAGACACTTCGAGGGGGAAACCTCCAATACATTACATAAATGAACAATTCTTGGATTATACAATTTACAAAACCTCCTTTCTATATATAGGAGTCCATGTGGCCATAATGTAATCCTAGTGGGCCACAATGTAATCCTAGCCGACCTAACAATAATAATTTAAGGGCACAATAATAACAAAATGGGGGTTACAAGGGTACGATAATAACAATAAGGGGGTTACACTAATAACAATAAGGGACTATACTAGTAATATAGGGACCTAACAATGAGTGATTTTTTCTTTGTCTTTGTGTCACTCAAATATTAGAAACCTCTGTATACCTTATATCACTGGTATTTCATTGTTTTCTTGTTGAGTCTGTGACTTCATAGCAGAAATTTTTTTATGAGAATTAGAACCCATTTTCTCATTTACAAATCTTTAAAAAAATTTTTCATTAAGTTTTGAATTTCACTTAAAAAACCATAATTGGATGTTTTTGAGTTTTTTGTTGATTTCAGTAAATAATTTCTTAGTTAGATTACAAACTAAGAAAAACGTCCTCAAAATATTTAAAGTTTTGATTTCATATTTAATTCTTAGAATTTTTAGATCTCGAAATTAGTGTTTTTAGTTTTGAGTGTTATTTCTATATTTCTAGGATTGTAGTTTTCTTTTGGAGAATGTTTGATTGTAGTTTCGATCTTGAATAATAAACGGATTTATTTTTGAGCAATTGATCATTCTGAGTTCTCATAAGATAAGATTTCTTTTCATATGTTCTTTTTTTGAAGGAAATAATTGTTTTAAAAGATTTCATTTCTCAACTCTTTCTTTTAGATAGAATTCATTGAAAGGAAATTAATTGTTTCTCATAATAGATGCATTTTTAGTGTGTTTTGAGTCGGGTCACTACATATCATCAAAGTTTCACTTTCACACCTATTTTCCTAAGAAACAACATATTAAAAGCAATGCTTAAATTAAAATCAATCTAGTAATTTTTATATTTCTAGGACTCTTTTCCACCAACATAGCTTAGGCTAGTGTCTTGGAGTAGGGAGTAATTAGCTCTCCAAGAAAATTAAAACAAGCAAGTAGTCAATTTTACTGTAGGAAAAATCCAATAGTAGCTTGTATGCTCTGGGAAGCTCCTCCTAAAGGAGTCAAGCATGAGATCATATCCGAACCAGTGAGGCGATCAATTCTATCTCATTGGGAACGATAGAAGATGTGCGTGTATTAACAATGGTAAACCTCGGATTGACCATTGTCAAGGAGCCTGGGGTCACTTCTCAGTATACCTTGGATTATGTCAAGGAGCCTTCAAGGGGATTGAGCTTTGTTACTCTTCTCTTGCGTGTATATCAGATCGTAGACTGTTCCCCCAGGTATATTTGTTCCTGTTGGTAACCTTAGTGGCCATAAACTTTAAGATTTTTTCGTAAGGTGATGGTGGAGGAAAGATCCCACTGTACCTGGAGCAGACGTCGACTGGACTCACTTGGACTCTCTGGAGGGTTATATTCACTCGAAATGGTTTAAGTGGAGAAACTTGCACCGGTCTGTTTCATTAAGCAGGTTGTCGGGGTAACTGTTCCAACCACCATTTCTACATTAAAATACTACAATGTTGGATTTCATCACCAACTAGTGTTTTTAGTGTGGGAATCTACTATTTGTGTGTGGTTTGATATCATAGATTTTATAAGCGTTTGATCTTTTGATTGTCTCCTTAGTGATTTTAGGATTTTTAATTGAAATTTTCTCTGATTGCGTGTGATTAATAATTTTTAATCGTGGCTGAATTACCTGAGTATACACCAAGCCAACTTGAAGGACTGAAAGCTCTGGTATCGCATACTATCAGTAGAATTGGATCGAAAGAACCAGGAGAATCATCTATAATTACTCATCCTGACTATCATGAAGTAAATCAATCACAAACAACAGAATATATTCAAGAGCCAATTTCAATTTCCGAAATCAATGACATTGCTTCTGCAACCAGTGAATTAGCTGAAGAACCTGAAATTTTTGAGCTAGAAACTGAACCTGCTGTGTTGGAATCATCTTTAGGATTTGTTACTCGGACTTCTAGTGATCTTGATTCACCTAGAGTAAGACATCGTATTACCGAAAACCTTCCTTATGATCTCATAAGTATTGAAGAATTTGTTGGTCCAGACAAAGACATAATTCTTCCCGAAACCCAAGAAACTTTGAATCTTAGAGAGCATGAATCCATATTCTATAGTCTTTTTAGAACTGACACTTGGTATTTATCATTGACGGATTTTTTACAAAACGCAGGTCTTACTTATTCACCACCCCGAATTCATTTTTACCCTACACCGGGAGGTTATCAAACTTCATTAGCTATGTCAGGTGAGTCATCTATGTTTTCTGAATCTCCAGAAATTTTTTTATATGGTGGTTTGTCTGTTCCTCTGGGATACCAGTCGCTCTCTGGTACCTTCTCAGGAGCAGCTCCTCAACCAATTGAACAAATGTTATCATCTGGTACAAATGGAACAAACACTAAAACGCTGAACATAGAACATATTTTTATGATGTCTGGAAATATTCCAAATCCTCAACCTTAAGGAAGTCAGTTACCGCTTGGGGGGAAGCCTCAAGGAAGTCAGTTACCACCTGGGGGGCAACGTCAAGGTAGTCAATTACCGCCCGGGGGAAACCTTAGGGTAATTTTTTACCGCCTGGGGTTCAACCTGTAGGACAATATTTAATGCTTGGGGAGTAACCTCAAGGACAATACATACCTCAAGGTCAATATAAACCTCAAGGATAGTACATACCTCAAGGAAAATATCAACCCCAGAGTCAGTTCATACCTCAAGGTCAATATCAACCCCAGATTCAATACATGTCTCAAAGTCAATATCAACCTCAAGGTCAGTACCCAGCTCAAGGTTTTTAACCTCCTTCAAGTCAGCCATTATTACAAGGAGCTGGAAATTTTCCAATTAATTATCAACCCTACTTTCAACCTGGTTATGGTCCTTCATATGCACAAACTTCTATGGGTCAATATCCCAGAATTAATACGGTGTGGGATCCATCTCAAATTCAAAATACTTTGCAACCTAATGTGCAATTACCTAATCAACCTGGACAACCCATAGGTTCTGGTCCAACCCAACAACCTGTCCAGCCTACCATTCAAGACTCTGAACCTGGTCCTGTCCAACAGCCTGGTCCTAGTACACCTAGAACTCCGCCTCAATCTTCTGTTGCTGCTGCAACTTCTATTCAACCTACCACACCTATTTCTAGAGTATCTGCAGCTCCTATTTCTACTACCCCTGTATCAGTACAAATTATTCAAGTATATGTGCCACAGTCAGGACATACAATTCAGACTATAGTCCAAATGCCTACAGGACAATCTGGTACAAGTACGAATCTCACTATTCAACCATAATTTACTTATCAACCGTACCAGGGGTAGTATCAATTTGGACATGCTACAAAAAAGCCAACATATCAGTATCAGCCGTACCCTAGGTATACTTATCAAGTACCTCAACAACCCCAGTTTGGTCTTGTTAATCCTAGTTATCTAAGAGGCTTCACAATTCCCAATGCGCATCCAATTCTAGATATCCTGGATATCCTCCTCATGGAACTGTTTTGATCACACAAGGTTACCAAGACCCTAGCCGTTGGTTACCGTTCATAGCAAATTTAAATTTACCTGATCTATCATGCCTTATGAATGATCCCATTTTTTATCTTCCGTATTGACTGCTGATGCCTAATAAGTTGCCAGTGATATTCCAAAGTTTGAAGGCAAGTCAAGAGAAGATCCAGCTAATCATGTTATGAATTATCACCTCTGGTGTGCATCCAATTCACTAATCGATGATTCAATTCGGTTACGTCTTTTTCAGAGAACTCTCATTGGTCTCGCTGCCAAATGTTACATTGAGTTACGACGAGGCTCATTTAATAATTTTAATGCACTAGCTACTGCTTTCTTAATCCATTTTCAGTTTCCTATCAGATACGATAATGGCACGAAATTTTTGACCTCATTAAAAAAATCTACGTCTACATACATATCTGATCACATTAATGAATGGAGACGTAGGAGACGTTTGGTGAAAGTCTTTATTCTAGATCAAATTTTGGCTGAATGGTTTATCAAATCGTTATTGCCCAAAATTACTGAAGATGTGGCCAAAGGAGGCGTTGTTACAGAAGAACAAGTCATTTCTCAAGCTTAGTATCTTGACCTTGTATATACACAGTCAGGTACTCTGTATGAAAAAATCCCCAATTTACCAAGACCTGATCATTTAACTACAACTCCTTCAAGATCTCATGCTGCTGATGGTGTAATTGGTTCTGTTAACACTAGCAAGAGTAAGAAGAAATCTTCAAAGATGACTTCTCCTATTATAACTTTACCCGATTCACCAAAAGGAGATTCTTCCATTGAAACTTCCGCCGATATTCATGTTGCAGAATCATCTATAGCCAAACCTAAAACTAGTGGTAAGAAGAAAGGTAAGAATAAAAAAAAAAAAATCATCTTCAAAAGATAAAAATGATAAAACTGAACCAACTGACGATAAATGAAAACCTCGTTATCCTTGTCTGATCTGTGATGAGGATCATTTTACTAAATAGTGCGCGCATAGAGCCGAGGTATCGAAATTCGTTAAGGGTTCACCCATACCTGCTGTCTTGAAGGATCCCTTTCCTACTCAAGATATTAAAATGATTGGATCTTCCTCAAATACGCTAGAATATATCTTAATGGTTGCGACGCGATTGCAAGATTATGGTAGTAAAAATCCTGTTTGTGGTATAGAAGTAGAAAATTCTAATTCAGCATCAACTACATCTCCCTCAGTTTCTGATCCGCTACAGATCGAGAAACCAAATCCTGACTTAGTAATCAAACCGCTTACTAAAGGTGTACTTCGTAAATCAGCTTTCAATCCACATGTGAGAGCTGCTCAGAACTACAATATTGTTGAAGACTTGCCGATTTCCCCTTCAACAATGTCGGCTTTGGAAGTGCTACAATCATGTCTAGCACAAAGAAAATTACTATTGTCAGCCATAGGAGCTGTAGATCTTCAGGATTCGAACCTAATGATCTTCGATTTGGAAAATTTTACACCCCGCCTACCCCATCAAATGGCTTTTCAGATGCTAGTATTAGTAAAAAACAAACGTTGCTTTCGTACTGTTATTGATGAAGGGGATTCTACGTGTATCATGTCGTTAAAATGTTGGAAATCACTTGGTTCTCTGACACTTAACCAATCTCCGACTATCCTCAAAGCTTTTGATGGAAGAGGATTCCATCCGTATGGTATTTTATAGGATCTACCTATAGAGGTCAAAGGAAAAACCATTAATCTAGATGTGGAAGTGGTTGATGCCCCTCTGGATTACAACCTTCTCCTGGGTTGTAGTTTGTCTTATACCATGAATTTTGTCGTATCATCGGTCTTTCATCTCATCATGTTTCCTCATAAAGGAAAGATCGTTAAAATAGATCATCTCTCATATTATTCATCTGACCTAGCCACTACTAATAGCATCCAACATGTCGGAGAATTGACTATCCCTTATAAAGATGTTGGAGTAGGTTTAATTAAAGATTTTTCTTTACTGGGAACTTTTTCCCTGCCTGCTCCCAATGTACCGCATCCTATTGCTAACACCAATATGATTACATCAAGTACTATTTCCTTTGATGATCGTTGGATAGTACCTTCAGACTTAGAACTGGATTCTTTCGATGGCACAATGCCTTTGAGTCCTTTTGAATTAGCATATCAGGCAATACAGTCATTTTCTGATACTCCTTCAACTAAACCTGATCTAGTGAATGTGATCAATGAGGAATTACTTTCCATATCAAGCTTAGTTTCGACATCAATTCTGGATCCTGTTCAACAAGTATTCAATACTGATGAGCATATTCATGAATTTTTGTCTATATATGAATTACCATGGGAAGATCTACATCATCGATCTTCATTTTTACCTGATCTCGATCATTTTGAAATTGATTTTTCCTCCATTTTTACAGCTAATTATGTCAAAAAACCTCAAAATCATCTCATGAATTCCAATTCTGAAATGAACTTAGCAAACATTTCTACGATAGTTCCTCTTGACATCTCAGTAAAACCATAAATTGTTGAAAACATTCATATAGGTGCTTCTTGTACGCCATATGAAATCCAAGAATATAAAGCCCTATTTCAAGAATTTCGTGACATTTTTTCCCGGTCATATGAAGAAATGCCAGGAATCGATCCATCAATTGTTGTTCATGAAATTAAAACATACCCGGATGCTAAACCTGTCTAACAAAGATTACGTCAGATACATCCATGAAAAGCTGCCGCTATTAAAGCAGAAATTGAGAAATTGCTTCGTGCAGGTTTTATTTATCCGATTCCTTTAACGGATTGGGTATCTAACATTGTTCCTATTAATAAAAAACAAGGGACAATACGAGTATGTACCAATTATAGGGATATAAATAGAGCTTGTCCAAAAGACAATTATCCAACCCCCTATATCAATCAAATTATTGACGATTGTGCCAGAAGTGAAATGTTTTCATTTATGGATGTATTTTTAGGCTACAATCAAATTAACGTACTCCCTGCTGATCAAACCAAAACAGCTTTCATTTTTCCATGGGGTACTTTTTCTTACTGCAAATTACCTTTTGGATTGAAGAAAGCTGGCGCAAATTTTTAGAGGGCAATGTCTTATGCATTTCATGACATTAAACACATTAAGCAACCCTCTCTTGATGATTTACCTACTCATTCATCGCGTAGATGACATAATCTTACTCATCTACGAGCTATCTTTATGAGATGTAGGCATTATAGAATTCATCTGAATCCTCACAAATGTTTCTTTTGTGTACAATCTGGACAATTGTTCAGATTTTTGTCTCAAATGAAGGCATTCGTGTCGACCCATCAAAGGTTGAGGCTATCATCAATTTACCTCCTCCTTCTACTCTTCGCCAACTCAAAAGTTTGCAAGGGAAAGCGAAATTTTTACGTCGATTCATTCCTAACTATGCTGAGTTAACCAAAGGTTTTACCAGGTTGTTGAAGCAGAATATTCCTTTCTTTTGGGACGAGATCGCTGATCAAATTTTTGATGCTCTTAAACATGTGTTGACCCATGCACCGTTATTGCATCCTCCCAATTACAACTAGGATTACTTTTTATACCTGGCAGCCTCCAATTCTACGGTTGGTATGGTCTTAGTTCAGGAAGATGAATTCCATAACGAACATGTGATTTATTATCTCAGTCTCAATTTGCATCCGACCGAAATAAAATACTCACATGTGGAGAAATTGGCCTTGGCAGCAGTTCAAGCTGTCCAACGATTTCGTCATTACATACTATTACGCAAAACAATAGTGATTTCTGATTGTAACCCTATGATGTATATTTTGACCAAACAACTACTAGGGGGGAAATACTCCAAATGGATTGTTATCTTGTAGGAGTTTGATTTGGAATTTGAAAAATCCAAATCAAAGAAATCATTGGTATTCGTTGAACTTATGTGTGACTTCCCAAGTACTGACACAGAAACTGTGGCAGAACATCCAATCATGGATGAATATTTTTTTCTTATTAGTACCATCGATCCTTGGTATGGAGATATCATCATTTATCTCCAAAACCAAAATTTTCGGCCCAAACTCTCACGATCACAATGACGAAAAATCCATTTCTAGTCTCAGCAATATCATATTGCTGGTGACACACTATACTGTCATGGTGCAGACTCTGTTTTTTAATGTTGTCTCACTCTTGACGAAGCTGAAAAGGTTTTAAATGACTATCACTCTGGAGCATGTGGCGATCATATGTCTGGGTATGCGAAAACCCAAAAGATATTGCGCGATGGCTATTTTTGGTCGTCCTTATTTAAAGATTGTATTTCTGCTATTCAAAAATTCCACAATTGTATAATCTTTGATCGAAATATGTGTGCACCACCCGCTCCTCTTCACCTGATAATTGCTGTCGAGCCTTTTGAAAAATGGGGCATTGACTTCATTACATGTAACCCTCACTCGGCTGGGGGGCATGGGCATATTATTCTCGCAGTAGATTATTTTACCAAATGGGCTGAAGCAATGCCTACATTTGTGGCAGATGGCAAAGTTGCAGCTACTTTCGTTTTCAATCATGTGATTTCTCGTTTTGGTGTACCCGAAGAAATAATTACTAACCATGGGAGTCTTTTTCGAAACATCATGATGACCGAACTGACTGATCAACTTGGCCTATGCCATGACAGTTCTACGCCATATTACCTCTAGGATAATGGTCTGGTTGAAGCTATCAATAAATTTTTAGTCACCATGATCAAACGAATCATCAAAGTTCATAAATCTAATTAGCATACCATGATTTTTTCAACACTTTGGGCATATAGAACCTCAGCAAAAACATCGACAGTTTTTACCCCTTTTCAACTGGTTTACGGTTTAGAAACGGTATTGCTGATCGAATATGAGATACTGTCACTCCAACTAGCCATAGAGTTACTACTAACCACTTCTGAAGAGGAGAAACTCTTTTTGTACTTAGCTCAATTAGATGAGAATCGACGCACTGCTGGATTAGCTACCGAAGTTCATGCGAAACGAATGAAAGCTAGGTATGATAGAAGTGTTACACCTCGTATTTTTTCAGAAGGAGACCTAGTCTTGGTTTATGATCAAGCTAACGATAAACTAGGGGCTGGGAAATTTGATCCCATGTGGCATGGTCCTTATATTGTTAAGTGACAGCTTGCAAAAGGGGCCTATGAACTGATTGACTTTGACGGGGTCTCTTTAGACAAACCCAAAAATGGGCTTTATCTGAAGAGATATTATGCTTGATTCTTGTGTGGAGATCTTACCTGTATATTAGTTATTTTCATAAGCTGGTGTGTTGTAGATTAGAAGAGCATGCCTAGTTTAAGTGTGCTTTTACTACCATCCCTTCTTATTTGGATCACTCTTGATTTTGTAGATGTCGACATCCCTTCAAACATACATTGGTTTTGTTGATGATGCTTTTCGTAGTACACAAAACATTTCTTCTACAACTTGGGTTATTTATTCACCCACTGATGAGTTAGTATCTATGCATGGGGTAAGCCTCGATCAAACAACGAACAATATTGCAGAATATAGTGCAATTATTGAGTTATTGTCTGAATCCATTTCATTTGGAATTCGAATTTTGATCGTTAGGTTAGATTCTAAACTCATTGTATTACAATTAAATAGAGTATATGCAATTAAAAACCCAGTGTTGTTAAGATTATTTTTGAAATTTCGTCTCTTGGAACAAGAATTTGATTATATTGAGTATCAATATATTCTGAGAAATTTAAACACATTAGCTGATGCAGTAGCTTCTAGTGTTATAAACAGACATTTGCGATAATTAAAGCAGTAGATCAAAATAAAATTTGATAACATGTTAGATAGATAACTGGAAATAGTATTAATATCATAGCATAGGAGTAGTTTTTTCAAAAAATATTACATTGTCCTCGATCATAGGTTCAAAACGCCTTATGATTGGGAAAAAGTGATACAAAAAATGATATAAGTCTACATGGTCAATCATCCACTATCCGTGGTGATGATCATGATAAAACACTGCAGCCCGTGCCACCTTGCTCAAGAATCTCCTGAACTGTCCTGGAACCCCGATAACATATCTCTGTAACTGGAGGGGAATGTCATCTATGGTAATCTCTGGAATATATAAAGTCAACTTCTCCAGATGGTTTTCCAGGTCGGTGAGGATCTCTGCTATCTGATCCTGTGGTGGTGGTGCTGTAGCTAGATCTCTTTGCTTCCTGTCAAAAGGACGGAGAGTGGCTGGTCGGCGTGGATCCACATCTGCATTTGAAATTTTTGTCATTATTTTTGGACGATTCAAAAAACGAAATAAAAAATAGAATTGAGAACATGTCAAAATGATTCTTACCTAATTCATCCCACTGTGTTCCTGGAGGAAGAGACATCTCTCGATCGCCATAGAAGTCCATCCTAGCATAAGGGAAATCTTCTATCGCAAACATTTGGTTCTCCAACCAATGGAAATAAGTTGGAGTGAAACGAACAATCTCACTGCCTTCACTATGACAGGCCATCAGTGCAACCCATCAGACCATTCGAGGCACTTTGACTCTACCATGATCAACTAAGATGAGCTGTGGGGAAAGTGAAGGAATTCTCTCTAGAGAAAATGTGACCACAATTGCACCATACCCGAAGTTTTTCAACTTCGAGTTTTTTTCTCTAGTCAGTTGGCCTTTGACATTGGCCAACACTGCCTCGCACCAATTGAAAATGGTGCCTCTAAAGAAATCAACAGCAGTTTGAATTTGGGATCTTGTAGCAACATGTGGAGCTGCGCTCCCACACAACCGGGTTACAGTAAATGCAACCACTTTGAGTTCAGGACGAATAATGGTTTTTATGTTAATGTGTTTATCTTTGGGGTCTACTTATTCATTGCAGAATTCTTGCTGAAGGCTAGTGACAGACTGGCCACCTGCCCTAGCCCCAAACAAAGAGATTGGCTCGCCTCTCTTTGATAAACCAGTAAGAAAGTATATATCTTCCATCTCAATTTCGAACCGGTGACCTCTAAATATAAATGATTGTTCCTGGACATCCCATTTGTTTACCAGCCAGGTAAGTAAGTCTACTTGAGCCCTCATACCCTGAATGGCGCAAAATTTGTACAAAACGCATTCCCTCAATACACGTAATGTGGGCGGATGTACCATGGCAGCCTCATCAACCTCTTCATGTTCACGTTCTCTCCACTCAAGCATTGTAGATATCCTGCAATGGACAAATTGAAAGATTAGAAACAATTTGAGTGAGAAAATTTGGTTTATTTTGGGAGAATTATTCATTTTATTTTTTCTTACGGCGCCTCCGCACTTTTTGCATGAAAACAGTGTGTGGATCCGCACGCATCTTATGCATAAAGTGTAGGGCCACGACAATTTTCCCTTTGCAAAATTGTCGGGGTTCGCAGGTGTCATGTGAATTACTCGTGGACCCCAGTTAGCGAATTTTTGAACATATTTTCCTCCTTAAAAATCAATTTAAGCCCTAAATTAAGAAAGTAAATAGACAAAAATGAAGGCAAGGATGATGTGGATTACCTAGAACTGACGGTTTTCGATTCTGATGAGAAAATCTTCCGTAATCTCCTCCGGAACGTTTTTTACCAAAAGCTCTCAATTTTCACTCTGAAATCAAATGGTAAAAATGATTTAGAAAAATTACTTTTTATAAGATTTTTTGAATAAATAAAATATAATTTTGTTTATTTTCCACTTTGAAAAGTTGTTTTCCGAATTATTTTTATTAATCATAAACATGAATGTTTAATTTTTGAGTTTTTGTGCAAAATACAAGATTTTTTGGGTAAAATGGTCCTTTTGACAAAAGAGTATACTTTTTATCAATTTTTCAAACTCAGTAAAAATTATGAAAAAGAGAAATCTATGAGTACATTTTTATCACTTTTTTGAACTCATTAAAACTTACAGAAAAAGCGAAACTACTGAATATACTTTCATCACTTTTTTGGGCTCTTGAAAATTACGAAAAAGCGAAACCCTGGAGTTCTCTTTTAAGCCCTTTTCAGACTCTCTAAAGATGAAAATATTGTCGAGTACTTGACTATTCAAACTCGTTAAAGGAAATGAACAGTCATCCTTTCAGTATAATTTTACCCCTTTTCTGGACTGAAATGGACTATTTACGAAAAAGGTATATGTTGACTAATCATGGTCAATAGAGTTCTCTCATGTACTATTTTAACCTTTTTCGAGCTTGAGAGACTAAATTTACGAAAAAGTACACCCATGGAGTTTCCTTAAGTTTTTTTTCTGACTCCCTAAAATTGAAAAACACCGAGTTTCTCCTATACTGGACTCGTTAAAATTTAATACTAAAGGACCTGTCGATTAGGAATAGGAACGAACCACTCCTTCTTAGGGTTCAATTTTAAACTAAGTTGGACTCATCCGAAGGATGAGCTTATATAACAAGAAAATGTTATCCTCCTCAAGCTTGTCAAAAATAAAGAGGTACTTGCCAGAAATGGTTGGGGAAAAAGAGAGAAAACAAATCCATTTGTCACACTTTGTTTTAAAATCAGTTTACCACCCTTGAACATGAAACTTTTTGTCACACTTCTACCTGGGTTGGGAAAATCCTTTGCCTATCAGTTAATCAAACCATATTGAAAGTTTTCAGCTAGTTTTTGGGTATATGCTTTAGGTCAATTGTTACCAAATCATTTGCAGTGTCGTTATGTGTTCAAGAGGATAGTTCAAATAAACCATTCATTGCAAACATTTGTCTCCATTCGCGTTGACCATCCCTGAGTTAGTCCTTGCAAAAAAAAAAAAAATTCTACAAAATTTGATCTAATAGTTTCGTGTCATGGGCTTTCGTACGACGAATCACTTTCTATTGACGAAAGCTCATCATCTAGGAAGTTGATCTAGAGTCCTTCAGTACCTTGGAATCTGCATTCCTTAATGGCAGGTTTCTCGCCTTCGACGACAGGTTTCATCATTGACCTTCGATCGAACGATTTTGTGAAATGTGCGACTTAAGATCATTTATTCACATTTCATGGATTGTACTGAGTACTTTGAGAGCCATTGTCATTATTGGTGGTTTCTCTCACACTTGTTAACAATTCACATCATTGACTGGTAATCAACTGGTTTCTACCATGTTCGACTTCGACACAATCAATCGCATGGATAGAATCGTACTAGTTTGGGTAGTGAAAATCAAGACCCTAGATCCAGTTTCCACCATCTAGCACTAGTACATTTGGCAGAAATTCTGACACTTTAGTTCAAACACTTTTGTCATAATGTCGGAAATTTCCCTAATTTCTATCAAATTTTCCAATCCTGCCACAAACCGTCACTATACCGACGTTTAGGGATATCGTCGTTTTTGTGATGTTTATGTTTGTCGTCGGAATTGCGACGTTTTAAACACCTCGTCGGTCTTACAACATTTATGGGATGAAACGTTGGAATTGAGACGTCGCCTACACATTCGTCGGTCTTGCGACGCTTGGGAAAAATCGTCGGAAAAGCGAATTTTCTCATATAGATGTCGGTCTTGCGACGTTGTGAAGCCAAACGTCGCAAGACCGATGTTTATATGAGAAACGTCACTTTTCCAATGGTTTCTCCCAAGCGTCGCAAGACCGACGTTTATTTGAGAAATGTCTCTTGTCTGACGGTTTCTCCCAAGCATCGCAAGATAGAAATAAAAAGTGTAATTTTATTTCACCTCAACCGATCGTTAACTTCAACTTTATGGGTTCATGTTGATAGTATATCATAAGCTTCATAATTTTTTTTTTTGTTATAACGAATGAAATATGAAAAGGATATTAAGAAGAATCTTAGTTTTGTAGATATTTTGTATGTTGATAAAATTGATCAAAATATATTATTATTAACGTTGTTTTGTAACATTGATAAATTGACCAATTTATTAACCATATATTTATATGAAAGATACTTATTTCAGATACTAACACGATGAGAATCAATTTGAAATATCAACGTGCATATTTTTCTATGAAAGACACAAAAATTTCAAGTCGCGCCTTGTGATTAGGTCGCCCGACCGGGCGCATTCGGGTTGGGTCGTTTCGTTCGAGGGTGCCCGTATTAGTCTTTCTAAGTTGTGACCACCCAGGTGCCTTGTACACGTTCGAGCGGCCCGTTTTCCATTTTCTCCCATGTGGCATCATTTGGTCAGGCGCACCGTTTGAGGTCGCCCGACCGAGCGCGTTCGGGTCAGGCTATTTCGTTTGAGGGTGGCTGTATCAGTTTTGTTAAGTTGTGACCGCCCAGGTGCCTTCTGCATGTTTGAGCGGGCCGTTTTTCATTTTCTCCCTTGTGGCATCATTCGGTTGGGCGCGCTGTGTCGCGCCGTGTGAGGTCGTCCAACCGGGTGCGTTCGGGTCGGACCATTTTGTTCGAGGGTGCACGTATCAATTTGGCTAAGTTGTTACCGCCCGGGTGCCTTATGCATGTTTGGGCAGCCCGTTTGCCTTTTTCTTCCATGTGGCATCGTTCGGTTAGGCGCATCATGTCGCGCTGCGTGAGGTCACCCGACCAGGCACGTTCGGGTCGGCCCGTTTCGTTCGAGGGTGCCCGTATCAGTTTTTCTAAGTTGTGACCACCCGGGTGCATTGTGCACGTTCGGGCAGCCGATTTTCCATTTTCTCCCATGTGGCATTGTTTGGTCGGGCGCACCGTGTCGCGCCTTGTGATCAGGTGACCTGACTGGGCGTGCTTGGGTCGGGCCCTTTCGTTCGAGGGTGCCCATATCAGTTTTGCTAAGTTGTGACCGCCTGGGTGCCTTATGCACATTCAAGTGGCACGTTTGTCGTTTTCTCCCTTGTGGCATCGTTCGGTAGGGCGCGCCGTGTCGCGCCATGTGAGGTCGTTCGATTGGGCGCATTCGAGTCGGGCCGTTTCATTCGAGGGCGCCCATATCAGTTTTGCTAATTTGTGACCGCCTGGGTGCCTTGTGCATGTTCGAGCGGCCCGTTTTCCCTTTTCTCGCTTGTGGCATCATTCAGTCGGGTGCGTTGTGTGAGGGCGCCCAACCAAGCACGTTCATGTTGCGCTGTTTCGTTCAAGGGTGCCCGTATCAGTTTTTCTAAGTTGTGATAGCCCGGGTGCCTTATGCACGTTCGGGCGGCCCATTTTCCATTTTCTCCCATGTGGCATCGTTCGGTCGGGTGCACCGTGTCACACCATGTGAGGTCGCCTGACTGGGCGCGTTCGGGTCGGCTTGGTTTGTTTGAGGGCGCCCGTATCAGTTTTATTAAGTTATGACTGCCTGGGTGCATTTTTCACATTCGGGAAACCTGTTTTTCATTTGCTCCCATGTGGCATCATTCGGTCAGGTGCGCCATGTCGTGCCTTGTGATTAGGTTGCTCGACCGAGCGCGTTCGGGTCAGGTCGTTTCGTTCGAGGGCGCTCGTATCATTTTTACTAAGTTGTGACCTCCCGGGTGCCTGTGCACATTTGGGCGGCCCGTTTGCTGTTTGTTCCCTTGTGGCATCATTCGGTCGGGTGCGCCGTGTCGCGCCTTGTGATCAGGTCACCCGCCCGGGCACGTTCGGGTCGAGACGTTTCGTTCGAGGGTGCTCGTATCAGTTTTGTTAAGTTATGACCACCCAGGTGCCTTATGCACATTCAGGCGGCCCATTTTCCATTTGCTCCCATGTGGCATCATTCGGTCGGGCGCGCCATGTCGCGCCGTGTGAGGTCACCCGAACTGGGGCGTTTGGGTCGGCCCGTTTCATTCGAGGGTGCCCATATCAGTTTGTTAGGTCCCTATATTACTAGTATAGTCCCTTATTGTTGTTAGTGTAACCCTCTTATTATTATTATTGTACCCCTGTAACCCCCATATTGTTATTATTGTTCCCTTAAATTATTATTGTTAGGTCAGCTAGGATTACATTGTGGCCCCATGGACTCCTATATATAGAAAGGAGGTTTTGTAATTTGTATCATCCAAGAATTGTTCATTCATGTAATGTATTGGAGGTTTCCCCCTCGAAGTGGCTTATTTCTAAGGCATTGATATCTCTTTTCTTCTATTTTTGGAGCTGGTTTCACAACATATGAATGGAAGAAGGACAAAGAAGTATGGGAACTCATTCAAAAGTTGCAGCAAGATCCTAGTACATATGATACATTTATTTGGAAAATTGATTCTTTATGGTACAAATATTGCTTATATATTTGTAAGAATTCCCAACTAAAACAAAAGATTCTTTTGGAATTGCACACTTCTCCTTTAGGAGGACACTCAGGATTTTTAAAAACTTACAATAGGGTGAAGAAAGAATTGTTTTGGGATGGCCTTAAATATGATATTCAAAATTTTGTGGCAGAATGTTTGTTTTGAGAGCAGAATAAATTTGAGACAATTAAAACCCCGGGACTTCTACAACCTTTATCCATTCCAAGTCAACGTTGGGAGGAGATTTCAATGGATTTTATCACAGGTGTTAGCCACCTATAAAACTTGTTATAGCAAAAGGTGGCTAAGACTTTTTGAGCCTTCAAGGAACAAATTTTACTGCTAAAACGTGTTGGATCTTGAAGACTCTTGAAGGCATCATGCCTCTCCTCTGTCCAAATCTTCACTGTTGTTCCTTTTTTTATATATTCAGAATTTCTGTTGTTTCCATAAGTGAAAATATTGCTGCAAAATCATCATTTTTCCCCTCCCTCCACTCAAAACTAACCTTCATTTTTCTCCCATTTTTCTCCATAAAACTCCTCTATTTTCATGATCCCTCTTCTTCCCTTCATGAAAATCATTTTTACAAGGTTGAGAACTCACTTTTTAGCCTTATCGAAACCCTCAAATTCCTTTGAAAAACCATTGTGAAAATCCATCTCCGATCCATTATTTCCTTTGTATATCAAAAAACCCACTTATCCAAGGTTTTGGTCTAACTCACCCATACAATGATTTTTAAATAAAAAATGGTTAGATTAAAAAGACCCGAAGCGCAATCGCATCGAGGAAATTCACAATGGGTTGATTGAAAGACTCGCACCAAAATTTCCAATGCGATTGGGTCCCATATATATAAACCCCGCCCCCGCCGCTTTCCATTCATATAACCTACGCCCGAGACTAAGAGTTTAAATCCCGAGGTGCCTATCGCATCGGAAACTTCTGCGAAGACTCTTCCGATTGCTCCCCTTTGAAACCTCTGATTGCGACCTCCTGATGCACCTCCCATCGTCGATCTGATCTGTAGATCGACGGATGGCGCTTAATCGCATCGCCCTCCCCGATCTCTCAATCGCATCGCATTTTTCGATCGGCACATTTGTTTTTTCCTCCCGATCCGCCATCCCTCCGATTCATTCTCCACCATTGATCTAGTCCTGAGATCAACGGCCCGCGCTACATCGCATCGCAAGTTTTTGCCAAGCGCATTAACATTGTTTCTCTATCGATTGCGATCCTCCGTTTGGATCAGGACCGTCCACGTGTCCAGATCGGACGATCCAAAATCATTCCGTCTTATTCTTCCCTCTGCTCTCCTTTTTTACGTTCTCTTGGCTAAACCTCCACCGTTGGATGCTACCATCCAACGGCTACGCTCCTCCCCATGCCCTCTGAAGCAGTTTTTCCCCAAATACGCAGGATTTTGTGATATTTTCTGTATTTTGCAGGTGTTTGATGGGTTTTCCATTATATAAAGGCTGAAGGCCAAGAATGACGGTTCCCGTGCCTTCAATTCATAAAAGAGAACCATTCACGGGGCTCTACTCCACGTTTCATCAATGCTTCATGAGGCATTGATGCCATATGAGCCCTGCGCGGCCTGCACATCAACAAGACATTGTTTCAAATCACAATTAAAGAGTATCAGTGTCAAAAGACAGAATTTAGCAGAACAGAACATTGAAGACAGATTTGCGGGGATCACGGCTAAGATTGATTACCAAAAGCCTAATCCCCCAAATTAAAACACAATTAAAGGAAAATCACAAATGTTTTATCAGACAGAAAGGCCTCCATCGCCAAATCTAAGGCAAATTGATTCCTCTCAGCTACCACAGTGCCACCTGTAGCCACAAGCATTCAAACAGAGGCTGAAGTTATTGAGAAAAATTAGATATTTGCCTCAACGCAGCCGAAGAATTAATTCTGCCAAAGGAACTTAATGCAAAATATCTACAAAGTTACTCCAACATGACACAGAGCCTCAAAAGTCAATGAAAGGTCCCACTGAGCTTAATCTTAAATATAAATCCATTAATACAGTGAGAACGCCTGTAAACTTCTCCATTGAGCCCCTCAAAGGCCGAGAAGTCATTAATCTGTATTAATTATCTTGGGAGATCTTTTATTAGATCTCACCTCCTCATTCTTCTATAAATACCTCTGTAGAAGATGGGAAATAATTGGTTGAGTTAGTTGTTTAATTTTGAAATATACTCGAGCTCGAAACTCCTACTTGTAAATAGTGTTCATTGGCCCTTGAAGCTCTGTCTACGTTTAGATTAGTTAGGCTAAATAGTGGAGATGATTACTGAGCTGAAACATTGGACTTGAAGACTATAATTGGTTTAACATCGATAATGAGCTATTTATTGGGATCCTGGTCTATATCACTGGTGAAGTGCCCCTTTCTTTGTTATTGTTTTCCTTCTATGTATGTCATATTGTTCACTATTCTCTGATAAATAACAACATTTATAGAGTTAGGATTTACTGTTTGCCAGTACCCTTCTCTAACTAATAAGATTTATCTCAATGTTTTCCTCCAATTCGTTCATTTAAGAATGATTCAATACAGTTTAAGAAGTTAGGAATGTTGGCATTCCCTCGTCCTACTGTTTGCTTTAAACATTATTCTTGAAAGTAATTTTCATCATTTTCTTATTAAATTTAGACTAGAAAAGTGATGGTTTGCCCTATTTCTAGTTCCTATTCTCCAAAGGCAGATTCTGAAGGTTTCCCTTGGTGTTGTCCGAAAGCATATTAGGTTTAAAAGTACCTTATCTAATCTTAGGTTACACTTTGTTTCTCTTATGTGTTTTCATACTTTCTGAAGGTAATTATGTGGATTACTGGATTGTTTGTCAATTAAGCTACATTAATACAGACTTGCCCAAGAAGCTATACAGCCCTACCTTGGGTTGGTTTTAAACGCTTACTTAAGAGGCTTTTCTTGTTTGACCGACTATAAATCCCTTGTGAAATTATTATCGCTTCTCCCCTCCAACACTTTATTGTTTCCATTCCATCATTTTAATCTCAATGATCTTGTGATATAGATGACTTTCCCCTTGGATCACTCTTGATGTTGTTGTTCAATTAAAGCCCTGATATGACTCCATAGCCCAATGGACTAAAAACCAGTGTTATATCTATCTTCTTAGCCAAAGCTGCTCTATTCGCTTGCAACTTCTAACCTTTGAAACTTTTTGCACTTATAACTTTCCTCTCAAATAATATTCATGCTCAACCATCCAAAAACAAAAAAAACCCTTGACCTTCATAACTAACCTAATATTATTACCCCAAACTTCAAAGACAAATCCATCTTTGCACTTATTTGAGAGATCCCTCTCCGGATTCAGGAGGGCTAGATCCTAGAATGCCAAAGTGGTTTAAATAATGTTGCTTCTACAGTTTTAGTCTCACCAATCTGCTAAAATTATAGATTCCTAACATTTTTGGCGACTCCACTGGGGACTACTTCCCTTAAACACTTCATAAAAATTGTGAGTAAAAAGCAGCCTTTTCAAGCACTACCAAGAAATGGTAATCATAATGAAACTTGTTTGAATCAGTGACAAACTAGGCAAAACCTAGGATTCTTATGAGAGTTTGTCTAACCTTGAAAAATCAGTTGGCTTAGCCATAAGAGTAGACTGTCTTTGTCTCATAACCGTAGCTAAGTTTTGAAACAGATTTAGGACACTCTTAACAACCAATAGGACTGAAAAATAACTCAGAAAACCCAAAAATATTTCAAATTGGTATCCAATAAACATGGTGGTGGACCATAAAACCTTTTACCTCCTTAGGAGCTAAAAACTTCCACTTGGCGACTCCACAATCTTGAACAGACCTTAAGACTCCACTGGGAAGAACCCTTATAATATCATTCAAACTCAGTTAGAGGACTGTAGGATTAAAATTTGTGAAACAGAATTAGTTTGACCTCTTAAAAGACTGTCATATCTGTTCACACATTTCTTGTTTATTTGGGTCTAAAAAACACATCATAGTGGCTCCTAGAAATATTCAAACTAGAGCCCATCCTGACCCCGATCCACCTGAGATAGTTGATAACCAAGAAAGTATCCTTAGGAACTCTCCTAGTATTAAATTGTCAACTTTTTTCGGATCACCCTTGAGAGCTAATTCAGTTCCTAAGAACCTTGCAGCTCTACAAGAAACACATGGTGGTGGAACCATAAAACATTTTACCTCCTTACGAGCTAAAAATTTTCCACTTGCCGACTCCACACTTTGAAACTCCCAGAAGACCAAATGAATCCACTGGTAGAAGACCCTGAATTGATTGAACAGACACAGTGACCTCTTTCTTGATTTACAAACATGATTCCAAGAATACAACGAAGATATGCCCCAATGAGTAGAGATCATATCCCTGGGTTTCCACATAAGATGCCCCAGGTGAATTGGGATGAAAAACTGCGTGTTTTTCAAGGTGAAAAGTTTGATGACCCTTTATTACATCTCATCAAATTTCATATACATGTGTGGAGGTTGAAAGTTGAATGGCATGAAGATTGCCTAATGAAAATTTTCATGTTAACATTAGAAGGAAAAGCTAGGGAGTGGTATGAATGCTTGAGATCTAGTAGTTTGTTTTCTTTAAAAGACCTTGAATATGTGTTTTATGAGAACTATAAAGGATACACTACATCATTATCATGGGGTGCAATATATTATTATCAATCACAAAACATCACCCAACACATTATAGATAATGATGAAGATTTGGAAGAAATGCATCCTGAAGATCTTTTAACAGCCATTCATGAGTTTAATATCTTATTGAAAAATTATAAGAATATAGATGAATCACTTGAGGAAGGAATGAACTAAGAAATACTGAACATTCCTCAAGATATACCTAAAAACTCAAACATCGATTCATCATCCCTTATAGCTGAGGCTCAAGAAGACATCCAGCCTCAAAATCAGTCTTCACAAGAGACAGAGAACTGTTGTACTCCTATTAAAAGGAACATAGAAACATCTTCCCCTTTGACATAAAAGGAGATAGATTAGACTATTAATAAATAGCCAGTCTCTGAAATTTTCTGCAAAACAAACACTCTTGCCCATTTACAAAAAGAACTTTGTTGTACAGATTTAGAAAGTTCTTTTGTAGATCAGAATGAAGAAGGACCTGCTGATAACCCAGTATGTTTGTTTGGAAATATTACTTATATTTGTGATTCTCCTAACTTTGATCTATCTAGTGATGATGCTCCCCAAACAAAAGTTAATCTTTCAGGACCATCATTAGCGGATTTTTTGGAGGAAGATCAGTTCCTTCAAAGAAGTAATAAGCCAGTACAGACTATTTATGATACTGATGATGAAATTTTTCAAAACTTAGAAGTGAGTGAAGATTCATTATATATTTTCTCTGCTTCATTTCAGATCATCAGTATTAATTTCCATGTGATTGGGAATCAACAGCCTTTCAACTCAGAAGGTGAAGAGGAGCAATGAAGAAATTTTTGAGCAAGACGAAACCATTGAATACACCCCTACTCAAGAATATAATAACCTCTTCACAGAGTTCAGCCCACTGAATCCAAGCATACCAGGGCTACAAGAGGACAACACTACTAAATATGATGAGTCCTCTAGTTCAGATGATGACGAAGAAGAGGGAGAGAAACAGATAGAAGACTGTCCTACTGAAGATATACCATCTTCTCAAGAAGAATATTTTTCCTTTTCTGTTAAGAATGATGATGCTTTCAAGAAACTTTCTGAAGATATACTCCTCAAAGCTGAAGCCTTGAAAGCAGACAATCTACCAGACATAGAGGGCCAAAAAGAAGAGAACCTTCTTTTCTTTGTTGATCCTTTGGAAGAGTGTGTGGAAATCCCAACTGGGTCAAATTGTCAAACAGTGATCCTTTGCAAGAGCCAGAGACATGAAAAGTTGTCACCTCCTATGATAGTATTGGTTTTGAAGATTAATCTTCAAAATATACTATGGATACCTCTGACAAGCAGCCATAGTTTCTTCTTCTTCTTGAAATTACTCAGCTGGCTGCATTGGCATTTTTGTATCATATGATAATGTAAATAATTCATAGTTAGAATAGGTTAGATAGGAATGTCAATAAAGCTCAACCTTTGAGCATTTAGTTATGTGTTATTTTATTCTTTTTAGAAAATCAAAAATACAAAAACAGTAAAAGAAAGAAAAGAGGGAGTATTGTGAAAACAAGAAAGGTATAGCCCCATACCAAAAAGAGAAACAAATCTGAAAGTGTGCAAGCTCAAATGCCACTCCTGAAGAACACACTTCTAGTTAGTCAAACAGCTTAATCTTGACTAATTAGCTTTAAATTTTCTGCTGATAGGATAGTGAATTCGATTTGCCAAACTGTTTAATCTTGGCTTATCAGTAGGTAGATTAGGATAGAAATTAAAGGTTCAAACATGCTCAAAATATGAACCTAAGTTTCCAAAGAGACATGACTCAAATCTGTTTTATTTTCTGAGTAAAAAAAGATGTAAATCTGGTTCTAATGAGCTCAAAATCTGAACCAGAGAACAAGGAAGAAACAACTCAAAAAAAAGTCAAAACAGAGCTGTAAAGAAAAGAGAAGGCCACGATGAGAAACTTTCAGATCTTAAGCCTTCCATTATGATTTAATTTTCTGCAAAATAAATGTCTGTGTGCAGCTTGTTTTTATTCCATAGACTAGCCTCAAGTTAGACTGTTTAATCCTGACTTGAATGCTTTTAAATTTCTGTTCTAGAATTTAGTGAATACAATCTGTTGGACAGTTTAATCCTAACAGATGGTAGATTAGGTAGAGAAGCATCTGAACTCAACCGTTTAATATGAGTTTAGGGAGAAATAAGGAGTAGAAATATATTAGATTTCCTACTTTCAAAAGAATAAAATGTTGTAAAAGAGGTTGCCAAACCAAGTGCACTCTAAAGAAGAAAAAATTTTAGATCAGTAGGATTGGGTAGGTAGAAAGTTTGTATTGATGAAGATCCATTGTTTCTATGACTGCTAATATGTTTCAAAGCAAGATCATCCCAACAAAGGAAGTGAACCAATGGATGAGGTACAGGTCAGCCTCCCAGAGAATGCAAGTCTGAAGTTCTTGATGCCTTCAAGAAGACACCATCCCCAAGTGGATCCACTGTTAGCCACCTATAAAATTTGTTATAGCAAAAGGTGGCTAAGACTTTTTGAGCCTTCAAGGAACAAATTTTACTGCTAAAAAGTGTTGGCTCTTGAAGACTCTTGAAGGCCTCATGCCTCTCCTCTGTCCAAATCTTCACTGTTGTTGCTTTTTTGATATACTCAGAATTTCTGCTATTTCCATAAGTGAAAATATTGCTGCAAAATCATCATTTTTCCCCTCCCTCCACTCAAAACTAACCTTCATTTTTCCCCCCTTTTTCTCTATAAAACTCCTCTATTTTCATGATCCCTCTTCTTCCCTTCATGAAAATCATTTTTACAAGGTTGAGAACTCACTTTTTAGCCTTACCAAAACCCTCAAATTCCTTTGAAAAACCATTGTGAAAATCCATCTTCGATCCATTATTTCCTTTGTATATCAAAAAACCCACTTATTAAGGGTTTTGGTCTAACGCGCCCATACAATGATTTTTAAATAAAAAATGGTTAGATTAAAAATACCTGAAGCACAATCGCATCGGGGAAATTCAAAATGGGCTGATTGAAAGACTCGCATCAAACTTTCCGATGCGATTGGGTCCCATATATATAAACCCCGCCCCCGCCGCTTTCCATTCATATAACCTATGCTCGGGACTAAGAGTTTAAATCCTGAGGTGCCTATCGCATCAGAAACTTCTGCGAAGACTCTTCCGTTTGCTCCCCTTTGAAACCTCCGATTGTGACCTCCTGACGCACCTCCCACCGCCGATCTGATCTACAGATCGATGGATAGCACTCAATCGCATTGCCCTCCCCAACCGCTCAATCGCATCGCATTTTTCAATCGGTACATTTTTTTTTCCTCCGATCGTCCATCCCTCCAATTCATTCTCCACCATTGATCTAGTCCTCAGATCAACGACCCGCGCTACATCGCATCGCAAGTTTTTCCCAAGCACATTAACATTGTTTCTCCGCTAATTGCGATCCTCCGATTGGATCAAGACCGTCCACGTTTCCAGATCGGACGATCCAAAATCATTCCGTCTTATTCTTTCCTCTGCTCTCCTTTTTTACCTTCTCTTGGCTAAATCTCCACCGTTGGATGCTGCCATCCAATCGCTACGCTCCTCCCCACGCCCTCTGAAGCAGTTTTTCCCCAAATAAATAGGATTTTATCATATTTTCTGTATTTTGAAGGTGTTTGATGGGTTTTCCATTATATAAAGGCTGAAGGCCAAGAATGACAATTCTCGTGCCTTCAATTCATAAAAGAGAACCATTCACTGGGCTCTACTTCACGTTTCATCAATGCTTCATGAGGCATTGATGCCATATGAGCCCTGTGCGACCTGCACATCAACAAGACACTGTTTCAAATCACAATTAAAGAGTATCAGTGTTGAAAGACAGAATTCAACAGAACAGAACATTGAAGACAGATTTTCGGGGATCACGGCTAAGATTGATTATCAAAATCCTAATCCCCCAAATTAAAAAACAATTAAAGGAAAATCATAAGTGTTTTATCAGACAAAAAGGCCTCCACCACCACATCTGAGGCAAATTGATTCCTCTCAGCTACCACAGTGCCACATGTAGCCACAAGCATTTAAACAGAGGCCGAAGTTATTGAGAAAAATCAAATATTCGCCTCAACGTAGCCAGAGAGTTACTTCTGCAAGGAACTTAATGCAAAAAATATCTGCAGAGTTACTCCAACATGACACAGAGCCTCAAAAGTCAGAAAAAACTCTCACCGAGCTTAATTCATAAATGTAAATCAATTAATACAGTAACACGCCTGTAAACTTCTCCATCGAGCCCCTCAAAGGCTGAGAAGTCATTAATATGTATTAATTGTCCTGAGAGATCTTTTTCAAATATCACCTCCTCATTCTTCTATAAATACTTCTGTAGAAGATGAGAAATTGTTGGTTGCAGAACAATGAAATACATTTGAGCTTAAAATTCTGATTGTAAATAGTGTTTACTGGCCCTTGGAGCTCTGCTTGTGATAGATAATTTAGGCTGAGATGAGAAGATGACTGCTGAACTGAAACATTAGACTTGAAGACTGTAACTGGTTTGACATCAATAGAAAGCTTTTTCTTGGGATCCTGGTCTATATCACTGGTGAAGTGCCCCTTTCTTTGTTATTGTTTCTTCCTTCTATGTATGTCGTATCATTCACTATTCTCTGATAAAGAACAACATTTATAGAGTTAGGATTTACTTTTTACCAGTACCCTTCTCTCACTGATAAGCTTTATCTCAATGTTTTCCTCCAATTTGTTTATTTAAGAATGATTCAATACAGTTTAAGCATTTAGGAATGTTGGTATTCCCTTGTCCTACTGTTTGCTTTAAACATTATTCTTGAAAGTTATTTTCATCATTTGCTTATTAAAGTTAGACTGGAAAAGTGATGGTTTGCCCTATTTCTAGTTCCTATTCTCCAAAGACAAATTCTGAAGGTTTCCCTTGGTGTTGGCCGAAAGCAGATTAGGTTTAAAAGTACCTTACCTGATCTTAGGTTAAATTTTGTTTCTCTTATGTGTTTTCATACTTTCTGAAGGTAATTATGCAGATTACTAGATTGTTTGTCAATTAAGCTGCTTTAATACAAACTTTCCCAAGAAGTTTATGGTTAGCCCTGGTCTTGGTTGGTTTTAAACAATTACTTAAGAGGCTTTTCTTGTTTGGACTGACTATAAATCCCTTGTGAAATTATTATCAGTTTCCTCCCCTCCAACACTTTATTGTTTCCATTCCATCATTTTAATCTCAATGATCTTGTGATATAGATGACTTGCTCCTTGGATCACTCTTGATGTTGTTGTTCAATTAAAGCGCTGATATGACTCCATAGCCCAATGGACTAAAAACCAACGTTATATCTATATTCTTAGCCAAAGTTGCTCTATTCGCTTGCAACTTCTCACCTTTGAAACTTTTTGCACTTAGAACTTTCCTCTCAAATAATATTTATGCTCAACCATCCAAAAAAAAAAAAACCTTTGACCTTGATAACTAGCCTAATATTATTACCCCAAAATTCAAAGACAAATCCATATTTGCACTTATTGGAGAGATCCCTCTCCGGATTCAGGAGGGCTAGATCCTAGAATCCCAAAGTGGTTGAAATAATGCTGCTTCTGCAGTTTTAGTCTCACCAATCTGCTAAAATTACAGATTCCTAACAACAGGGTAACCTAAGTCTGAAGGAAAGAGTGTCATCATGGTGGTAGTTGATAGAATTACCAATTATGCACACTTTTGTGCATTATCTCATCCATTTAAAGCAAGTACAGTTGCTACTACATTTATGGACACAATTCAAAAGCTACATGGAAACCCAAGGGTTATTGTGAGCGACAGAGATCCCATTTTTACTGGAAATTTTTGGACGGGGTTATTTTCTTGTTTGGGTACTCAATTAGCTCATATTTCATCTTATCATCCTCAATATGATGGTCAAACTGAGATAGTAAATAAATTTTTGGAAGGATATCTTCATTGTTTAGTATCTCATAAACAAACACAATGGGTCAAGTGGTTACCTCTCGTTGAATGGTGGTATAACACTTCCTTCCATACTGTAACAAAAATGACCCCATTTATGGCACTTTATGGATATCATCCACCATCCATCATATCATCTTTAAGAGAAAATTCGAAGGTTCAAGCAGTGGAAGATCACATCGAGCATCAACAAGAAATTCTCCAACTCGTAAAGGATAACCTGAATTTGGCACAAAATCGAATGAAACAATAGGCAGATCAACATCGCAGCGAGATAAGTTTTGATGTAGGAGACTGGGTATTTTTACAGCTACAACCATACAAAAAAATGTCCCTCAATCAAGCTAAGAAGGATAACAAATTATCGCCAAAGTAGTATGGTCCTTACAAGGTGTTGCAAAAGATTGGTACTATGGCATACAAATTGGAGCTTCTTGCTTCTTCACGAGTGCATCCATTTTTCCATGTTTCATGCTTAAAGAAGGTTATAGGTGAAAATCTTCCAGTTCAAACAATATTTCCAGAACTTGATGAGGAAGGAAAAATCATATTGGAACCTGAAGCGGTCATGGAAACAAGAACTCGACAGCTACAGAATCGATCAATTTCAAAGTATCTCATCAAGTGGAAGAACTTACCCACTGAAGATTCTACATGGGAGAATGAGAATTTTATACAGAAGCACCCAGAGCTACTCAAGCGTTGAGGACAACACTTTTTTGAAGGAGAGGGGAATGTTAGGTCCCTATATTACTAGTATAGTCCCTTATTATTGTTAGTGTAACCCCCTTATTGTTATTATTGTACCCCTGTAACCCCCATATTGTTATTATTGTGCCATTAAATTATTATTGTTAGGTCGGATAAGATTACATTGTGGCCCCACTAGGATTACATTATGGCCCCATGGACTCCTATATATAGAAAGGAGGTTTTGTAAATTGTATCATCCAAGAATTGTTCATTCGTGTAATGTACTGGAGGTTTCCCCCTTGAAGTGGCTTATTTCTAAGGCGTTGATATCTCTTTTCTTCCATTTTTGGAGTTGGTCTCACAACAAATTTTTGCTAAGTTGTCACTGTCTGGGTGCGTTGTGCATGTTCGGGTAGCCCGTTTTCCATTTTCTCCCATGTGGCATTGTTCGGTCGGGCATGCCGTGTCGCGCCTTGTGATCAGGTCACCCGACTGGGCGCATTTGGGTTGGGCCGTTTCAGTCGAGGGTGCCCGTATCAGTTTTGCTAAGTTGTGACCACCCGGGTGCCTTATGCACGTTCAAGCATCCCGTTTGTTGTTTGTTCCATTTTTCCATCGTTCGGTCGGGCGCGCCGTGTCGGACCTTGTGAGGGCACCCGACCAACTGCATTCGGGTTCTGTTGTTTCATTTGAGGGCGCTCGTATCAGTTTTTCTAAGTTGTGACCGCCTAGGTGCCTTCAGCATGTTCGGGCGGCCTGTTTTCCATTCGCTCCCATGTGGCATTGTTCGGTTGGGCGCACCATGTCGCGCCTTGTGATCATGTCACCCGATCGGGCATGTTTGGGTCACGTCGTTTCATTTGAGGGTGTCCGTATCAGTTTTGCTAAGTTGTGACCGCACGGGTGCCTTGTGCATGTTCGAGTGGCTCGTTTGCTATTTTCTCTCTTGTGGCATCGTTCGGTCGGGAGCGTTGTGTCGCACTGTGTGAGGTCATCCGATCGGGCGCGTTTGGGTTGGGTCGTTTCGTTTGAGGGTGCCTGTATCAGTTTTGTTAAGTTGTGACTACCCGGGTGCCTTGTGCACGTTCGGACGACCCATTTTACATTTGCCCCCTTTTCGCATCGTTCGGTCGGGCGCCCTACCAAGCTCGTTTGGGTTGCGCTGTTTCATTTGAGGGCGCCCGTATCAATTTTACTAAGTCGTGACCTCCCGGGTGCCTTGTGCACATTCGGGCGGCCTATTTGTCGTTTGCTCCCATGTGGCATCGTTCGATCCGGTGCCCTGTGTGAGGTCGCCTGACCAGGCATGTTTGGGTCGGCCCGTTTCGTTCGAGGGCACCCGTATCAGTTTTTCTAAGTTGTGACCACATGGGTGCATTGTGCACATTCGAGCGGCCCGTTTTCCGTTTGCTCCCATGTGGCATCGTTCAGTCAGACATGCTGTGTCGCGCCTTGTGATCAGGTCACCCGACCGGGTGCATTCGGGTCAGACCATTTTGTTCTAGGGCGCTTGTATCAGTTTTACTAGGTTGTTACCGCTCGGGTGCGTTGTTCATGTTCGGGCAACCCGTTTGCTGTTTTCTCACTTGTGGCATCGTTCGGTCGGGCGCGCCGTGTCATGCCTTGTGATTAGGTCACTTGACCGGGCGTGTTCGGGTCGGGCTGTTTCATTCAAGGGTGCCCGTATCAGTTTTTCAAAGTTGTGACCGCCCGGGTGCCTTATGCACATTCGGGCGGCCCGTTTTCCATTTGCTCCCATGTGGCATCGTTCGGTCAGATGCACCGTGTCACGCCATGTGAGGTCGCCTGACCGAGCGTGTTCGGGTCGGCCTGTTTCATTCGAGGGCGCCCGTATCAGTTTTGCTAAGTTATGACCGCCTGGGTGCATTGTTCACATTCAGGCAGTCCGTTTTCCGTTTGCTCCCATGTGGCATCATTCGGTTAGGCACGCCGTGTCACGCCTTGTGATCAGGTCACCCAACCAGGCACGTTCGAGTCGGGCCATTTCATTCGAGGGTGCCCATATCAGTTTTGCTAAATTGTGACTTCTCGGGTGCCTTTTGCACATTCGAGCGGCCCATTTTCCGTTTTCTCCCTTGTGGCATCGTTCGGTCGAGCACGCCATGTCGTACCGTGTGAGGGCACCCGACCAAGAGCGTTTGGGTTGTGCTGTTTCATTTGAGGGCGCCCGTATCAGTTTTGCTAAGTTGTGACCGCCCAGGTGCCTTGTGCAGGTTCAGGCAGCCCGTTTTCCATTTTCTCCCATGTGGCATTGTTCGGTCAGGTACGCCATGTTGTGCCTTGTGATCAGGTCGCCCGACCGGGCGCGTTCAGGTCAGGTTGTTTCGTTCAAGGGTGCTCGTTTTAGTTTTTCTAAGTTGTGATTGCCCGGGTGCCTTATGCACGTTCAAGCGGCCCGTTTTCCAATTGCTCCCTTGTGGCACCATTCGGTCAGGCGCGCCATGTCGCGCCATGTGAGGTCGTCCGACCGAGCACGTTTGGGTTGGGTCATTTCGTTCGAGGGCACCCGTATCAGTTTTGTTAAGTTGTGATCGCCCAGTTGCCTTGTGCACATTCAAGCAGCCCATTTGCCGTTTTCTCCCTTGTGGCATCGTTCGGTTAAGCGCGCCGTGTGAGGGTGCTCGACCAAGTGCGTTCAGGTTGTGCTATTTCGTTCAACGGTGCTCGTATTAGTTTTGCTAAGTTGTGACCGCCCTGGTGCCTTGTGCACGTTCAGGTAGCTCGTTTTCCATTTTCTCTCATGAGGCATCGTTCGATCAGGTGCGTCATGTCGCAATGTGTGAGGTCGCCCGACCAGGAGCATTCGGGTCGGCTTGTTTCATTCGAGGGTGCCTGTATCAGTTTTGCTAAGTTATGACCGCCCGGGAGCATTGTGCACGTTCGGGCAACCCGTTTTCCATTTGCTCCCATGTGGCATCGTTCGGTCGAGCACGCCGTGTTGTGCCTTGTGATTAGGTCGCTTGACCAGGCACATTCGGGTCGAGCCGTTTCGTTCGAGGGCGCTCGTATCAGTTTTACTAAGTTGTGACATCCTGGGTGCCTTGTGCATGTTCGGGCGGCCCATTTTCCGTTTGCTCCCTTGTGGCATTGTTCGGTCGGGCGCACCGTGTCGTGCCTTGTGATCAGGTCGCCCGACTGGGCGCATTCAGGTCAGGCTATTTCGTTCGAGGGTGCCCGTATCAATTTTGCTAAGTTGTGACCACTCAGGTGCCTTATGCATGTTTAGGCGGCCAGTTCGCCATTTTTTCCCATGTGGCATCGTCCGGTCGGGCGCTCTGTGTGAGGTGACCCGATCGGGTGCGTTCGGGTTGGTCCGTTTCGTTCGAGGGTGCCCGTATCAATTTTGCTAAGTTGTGACTGCCCAGGTGCATTGTGCACGTTTGGGCAGCCAATTTTCCATTTTATCCCATGTGGCATTGTTCGGTCAGGTGCGCTGTGTCGCGGCTTGTGATCAGGCCGCTCGACCGGGTGCGTTCGAGTCGGGCCGTTTCGTTCGAGGGTGCACGTATCAATTTTGCTAAGTTGTGACCGCTCGGGTGCCTTGTGCACATTCAAGAAGCCCGTTTTCCATTTTCTCCCTTGTGGCATCGTTCGATCAGGTGCGCCATGTCGCGCCATGTGAGGGCGCCCGACCAAGCGCGTTCGGGTTGCACTGTTTCATTAGAGGGCGCCCGTATCAATTTTGCTAAGTTGTGACCACCCAGGTGCCTTGTGCACGTTCGGGCGACCCATTTTCCATTTTCTCCCACGTGACATCGTTCGATCGGGTGCGTGCGTGTCGCGCCTTTTGATCAGGTCACCCGACTGGGCGCATTCAGGTTTGGTTTCTTCATTCGAGGGTGCTCGTATCAGTTTTGCTAAGTTGTGACCGCCCAGGTGCCTTGTGCACATTCGAGCAACCCATTTTCTGTTTTCTCCCTTGTGGCATCGTTTGGTCAGGCGTGCAGTGTTGCGCCGTGTGAGGTCGTCCGACCAGGCATGTTTGGGTCGGGCCGTTTAGTTTGACGGCGCCCGTGTTAGTTTTGTTAAGTTGTGACCGCCGGGGTGCCTTGTGCATGTTCTGGCAGCCTGTTTGCCATTTTCTCCCTTGTGGCATCGTTCGGTCGGGTGCGCCATGTCACGTCGTGTGAGGGCACCCGACCAAGTGCGTTGGAGTTGCGTTGTTTCATTCAAGGGTGCCTGTATCGGTTTTGCTAAGTTGTGACCGCCTAGTTTCCTTGTGCACGTTCGGGCAGTCCATTTTCCATTTGCTCCCATGTGGTATCGTTCAGTGGGGCGCTTCGTGTCGCGCCGTGTGAGGTCGCCCGACCAGGCGTGTTCGGGTCGGGTCGTTTCGTTCGAGGGCGCTTGTTTCAGTTTTACTAAGTTGTGACTGCCCGGGTGCCTTGTGCATGTTTGAGCAGCTCGTTTTCCATTTTTTCCCTTGTGGCATCGTTCGGTCAGGCGCACCGTGTCGTGCCTTGTGATCAGTTTGCTCGACTGGGCAGGTTCGGGTTGAGCCATTTCATTCGAGGGTGCCTGTATCAGTTTTGCTAAGTTGTGGCTGCCCAGGTGCCTTGTGCACGTTCGGGGGGCCCATTTGCCATTTTTTCCCATGTGGCATCATTCGGTCGGGCGCGCCATGTGAGGTCCCCAACCGGGCACGATCAGGTCGGCCCGTTTCGTTCGAGGGCGTCTGTATCAATTTTTCTAAGTTGTGACCACCCAGGTGCATTGTGCATGTTCGGGAAACCCGTTTTCCATTTGCTCCCATGTGGCATCATTCGGTCATGCGAGTCGTGTTGTGCCTTGTGATGAGGTCGCCCGATCATGTGCGTTCAGGTTGGGCCGTTTCGTTTGAGGGTGCCCATATCAGTTTTGCTAAGTTGTGACTGCCCGGTGCCTTGTGCACGTTCGAGCAGCTCATTTGTTGTTTTATCCCTTGTGGCATCGTTCGTTCGGGCGCGCCGTGTCACGCCATGTGAGGCCACCTGACCAAGCGCGTTTAGGTTGCGTTGTTTCGTTCGAGGGTGCCCGTATCAGTTTTTCTAAGTTGTGACCACCCAGGTGCCTTTTGCACATTCGGGTGGCCCGTTTGCTATTTTCTCCCATGTGGCATCGTTTGGTCTGGCGCGCTGTGTCGCGCCTTTTGATCAAGTCGCCCGACCGTGCGTGTTCAGGTCGGGCCGTTTCGTTCGAGGGTGCCCGTATCAGTTTTGCTAAGTTGTGATTGCCCGGGTGCCTTGTGCACGTTCGAGCGGCCCATTTGCCGTTTTCTCCCTTATGGCATCGTTCGGTTGAGCGCGCTGTGTCGCGCCATGTGAGGTCGTTCGATCGAGCGCGTTCGGGTCGGGCCGTTTCGTTCGAGGGTGCTTGTATCAGTTTTGTTAAGTTGTGACCGCCTAGGTGCCTTGTGCACGTTCGGGCAACCCATTTTCCATTTTCTCTCTTGTGCCATCATTTGATCAGGTGCGCCATGTGAGGGTGCCCGACCAAGCACGTTCGGGTTGCGCTGTTTCATTCGAGGGTGCTCGTATCTGTTTTAATAAGTTGTGACTGCCTGGGTGCCTTATGCACAGTTTGGTAGCCCGTTTGCCATTTTCTCCCATGTGGCATCATTCGGTCGGGCGCGTTGTGTTGCGCCGTGTGAGGTCACCCGACTAGGCACGTTCGGGTCAGCCCATTTCGTTCAAGGGTGTCTGTATCAGTTTTGCTAAGTTGTTACCGCCCGGGTGCATTGTGCACGTTCAGGAAGCCTATTTTCTGTTTGCTCCCATGTGGCATTGTTCAGTCAGGCGTGCCATGTCGCGCCTTGTGATCAGGCCGCCTGACTGGGCGCGTTCGAGTCGGGCCATTTCGTTTGAGGGCGCCTGTATTAGTTTTGCTAAGTTATGACCGCCCAGGTGCCATGTGCACATTCGAGCGGCCCATTTTCCGTTTGTTCCCTTGTGGCATCGTTCGGTTGGGCGTGCAGTGTCGCGCTGTGTGAGGTCGTCCGACCAGGCGCATTCAGGTCGAGCCGTTTAGTTCGAGGGCGCCCGTGTCAGTTTTGTTAAGTTGTGACCACCCAGGTGCCTTGTGCATGTTCTGGTGGCCCGTTTGCCATTTTCTCCCTTGTGGCATCATTCGGTCAGGTGCGCCGTGTCAGGGCGCCCGACCAAGCACGTTGGAGTTGCATTGTTTCGTTCGAGGGTGCCCGTATCAGTTTTGCTAAGTTGTGACTGCCTAGTTTCCTTGTGCACGTTTGGGTGGTCCATTTTCCGTTTGCTCCCATGTGGTATCCTTTGGTCAGGCACTTCGTGTCGCGCCATGTGAGGTCGCCTGACCGGGCGCGTTCGAGTCGGGTCGTTTCGTTCGAGGGCGCTCGTATCAGTTTTACTAAGTTGTGACTACTCGGGTGCCTTGTGCATGTTCGAGCGGCTCGTTTGCCATTTTCTCCCTTGTGGCATCGTTCGGTCAGGCGTGCTGTGTCGTGCCTTGTGATCAGGTTGCTCGACTGGGCGCTTTCAGGTCAGGTCGTTTCATTCGAGGGTGCTTGTATCAGTTTTGCTAAGTTGTGACTACCCAGGTGCCTTGTGCACATTCGGGCGGTCCATTTTCCATTTGCTCCCATGTGGCATCGTTTGGTCGAGCGTGCCGTGTCGCGCCGTGTGAGGTCACCCGACCGGGCACGTTCAGGTCAGCCCATTTCGTTCGAGGGCACTTGTATCAATTTTTCTAAGTTGTGACCACCCGGGTGCATTGTGCATGTTCGGGAAGCCCGTTTTCCATTTGCTCCCATGTGGCATCGTTCGGTCGTGTGAGTCGTGTTGTGCCTTGTGATGAGGTCGCCCGACCGGGTGCATTCAGGTTGGGCCGTTTCGTTCGAGGGTGCCCATATCAGTTTTGCTAAGTTGTGACCACCCGGGTGCCTTGTGCACGTTCGAGCAGCTCGTTTGATGTTGTACCCCTTGTGGCATCGTTCAGTCGGGCGCGCCGTGTCGCGCCATGTGAGGCCGCCTGACCAAGCGTGTTTGGGTTGCGTTGTTTCATTCAAGGGCGCCCGTATCAGTTTAGCTAAGTTGTGACCGCCAGGGTGCCTTCTGCACATTCGGGCGGCCCATTTGTTGTTTTCTCCCATGTGGCATCGTTTGGTCTGGCGCGCTGTGTCGTGCCTTCTGATCAAGTCGCCTGACTGGGCGCGTTCGGGTCAGGCCGTTTCGTTCGAGGGTGCCCGTATCAGTTTTGCTAAGTTGTGATTGCCCAAGTGCCTTATGCACATTCAAGTGGCCCGTTTTCCGTTTTCTCCCTTGTGGCATCGTTCGGTCGGGCCCGCCGTGTCGCGCTGTGTGAGGTCGTCCGATCGAGCGCATTCAGGTCGGGTTGTTTCGTTCGAGGGCGCCCGTATCAGTTTTGTTAAGTTGTGACTGCCCAGGTGCCTTGTGCATGTTTGGGCAACCCGTTTGCCATTTTCTCTCTTGTGCCATCATTTGATCAGGCGCACTGTGTGAGGGTGCCCGACCAAGTGCGTTCGGGTTGCGTTATTTCGTTCGAGGGTGCTCGTATCAGTTTTGCTAAGTTGTGACCGCTTGGGTTCCTTGTGCACATTTGGGCAACTCGTTTGCCATTTTCTCCCATGTGGCATCGTTCGGTCGGGCACGCTGTGTCGTGCTGTGTGAGGTCAGCCGACCGGGCGTGTTTGGGTCAGCCCATTTCGTTCAAGGGTGTCCGTATTAGTTTTGCTAAGTTGTGACCACCCGAGTGCATTGTGCACGTTTGGGAAGCCCGTTTTCTATTTTCTCCCATGTGGCATCGTTTGGTCAGGCGTGCCGTGTCACGCCTTGTGATCAGGTCGCACGACTGGGTGCGTTCGGGTCAGGTCGTTTCGTTTGAGGGTGCCCGTATCAGTTTTTCTAAGTTGTGACTGCCCGTGTGCCTTGTGAGCGGCCCGTTTTCCATTTGCTCCCTTGTGGCATTGTTCGGTCAGGCGTTTCCTGTCGGATCGTGTGAGGTCGCCTGATCAGGCTCGTTCGGGTCGGCCCGTTTCATGTGAGGGCGCCCGTATCAATTTTGCGAAGTTGTGACCACCCGGGTACATTGTGCGTGTTCGGGTGGCCTGTTTTCCATTTGATCCCATGTGGCTTCATTCGGTCGGGCACGCCATGTCGCGCCTTGTGATCAGGTCGCCCGATCAGGTGCGTTTGGGTCGGGCCATTTCGTTTGAGGGTGCCATATCAGTTTTGCTAAGTTGTGACCACCCAGGTGCCTTGTGCATGTTTGTGCAGCCCGTTTGCCATTTGCTCCCATGTGGCATCGTTTGGTCGAGCCCGTCGTGTGAGGTCGCTCGACTGGTCGCGTTCAGGTCAGGTTGTTTCATTGGAGGGTGCCCGTATTAGTTTTGCTAAGTTGTGAACACCTGGGTGCCTTGTGCACGTTCGAGCGGCCCATTTTTTGTTTTCTCCCTTGTGGTATCATTCGGTCGGGTGCGTCGTATTAGCGCTCAAATCTACCTTAGGCTGAAATAAGGTAAAATTCAAGGCTTCATCAAACCACGCTCAGCCTCGTAGCTAGCCCTACGAGGACAGGAGAGGGCTCTCTCCGGGTCTATCTCGGCAAAAGGTCTTCAAAGGGGCTGAGATGACTTATAATGATACGTTTTGGGTAGTAAAGAGATAGGAGAGGATTTGATTTATATTTTGGGTTTTTGTTGACGTCTCACTCGGGAAAACGATTTTGGGCTCGGGATGAGGCCCGGATCTTTGCGGGAATTCGAGTTGGGCGGAGTGGCGGTAGTCTTGATTCTTTGAGATTATGTGTATGGATGGATCAGAATAACAAGGAGCTGAAGAGGGCAAGGGAGAACAGGAATCCTCTCCAAACAGGCGAAAACATGTAAAACTAAACAAATTTAAAAGCAGAGCACTGAAATCAATGGATTCTACCTCATTTACTCATTCATTTAGTTTCAGAAGCATAAGAAGGGAATGGCATACATAAAACATGAAAGAACTTACAATAAACTGAGAGAAAACACCATCAAGAACTGAAAGCCACAAGAATCCCAATAGGTGCTGCAAAACCTCTGATCTTTCCTTAGCCAAAATGTGAAAAATATGTACAATAGTGTGCCAAACTTTTCCCAAGAGTCCAACCCTGATAGTGTCTCAGAAATTACATCATATAGACCATCCTAACCCCTTCCCATGCCTCTAGGGGTCGAATTCCTCCTTCTAGGATCAGTTTCAACTAATTCTAAACAAGGAGCTAGAATCTAGGCAGCCAAACAACTTGCCTCTAAAAGGAAGGAAACTGATTCTTTCACTTGATTTTCACTTTTTTGGGAGTGAATCATCTAGAATAGGTAAAAGTGAATCAAAATTACATTAAAACCACAAAATTACATCAAGATAACTCAAAAATTACATCCACAATCAAAACTAGTCCAACTGGCCGAAATCCTGAGCTCGAAAATGAAAAATTGACCAATTTTCTCTATGCGCCGCGCGCCTGAGCTCTATGCATCGCGTGCCTTTCAGCCTACTTTTGGGGCACTTCCTGGCATCAAAATCAAGCTCATGATAGCTTTTTGGAAAGCCTTGGAAGTCTGCTATCCAACCCAAGTGGAATTTCCCAATTTGGAGCTCATTTTCTCCTCCAAAACTTCATTCTTCCACAAGTACTTCCTGCTGGTGCAAAAGGTGGCAGAAAGGTGATTTTCATGGTGTTTTTGACCCTTTTGATCATCCAGAACTTGGTGAAATGCTTCGGCCATTTCTGAGAATGCATAACTTACCATGAAAAATCAAAAAATACAAAGTTTTCGTCTAGAAAGTGTCCCAATCATAAGCGCACGTCGTGACGCGCTACGCGTTGGGCTGAAAAATCTGTTTTGAGACCAAAATTTTCCAAAATGACAAAAAATTCTTCAAATTTGCTGAAATTCGGAGCGAAGACCCTCCATCATGTATCATGCCCAGCAAATGAATTCTCGGCCAAAATCCGGAGTGGATCAGGCCTCTTTCGCCGTTTTAGTGCTCTGCTCAACCTCCTTTTCAGAATCTTCATTTTTTCTTTGCAGACGTGCATGCGAGCCCAATAATGACCTTTCATGTGACGAAGCATGTCTTTGTATCTATTGGACTTTGCCAACAACTTCTCCAGATGAATTTTAACATGCATGAGTTCGGTCTCTCGCTCAACTGGTGTCATGTCACCAGGTCTCTTCCGGGCCAATTGTCGATCTTTACAGATTCACCACAGCTCTAAAAGTGTGTGCTGATCCTCTAGCTGTTTGTTACGCTTCTCCAGATAGTTTATCACCCACTGAGCTCTCTGCAACTTAACATTCAGCGTGTCAATCTCGGCCTTCTGCTCCTGAACGATCTCTTTCAGTTTCGAGCTAGGAGAGCTCGCATCAACATCAATCAATGTGAATTCCGTATCTTGGCCTCTTGAGGGGACCTCATAGTGCATAGGCCTCTTGCCTCTGTCCTGAATCTATACCTGTGCTGAAGAAGAAGGTGAGACCCCTTCCACATCATGTGGAGATAATACTCTCTCTGCTGATGAAGTCAACGAGACCCCTTCCACCTCGGGTGGAGATAGTACTCGTCGTGTAGCTGCAAATAAGGCCCTGTGGCCTCGCTGGTATGTCACATACACTGGAGCACTGATATGCTCAGTCTCATGAATGTAAAACTAGTGTGAAGGCTCTCCCTCATCATGAACTACCTCGGGAGGCGGCTGTGATGCTGTGAAGAAGTCACGGGAGATGAAATCCTCCCAAGCAATGCCCTGCTGTGTGAGCTGATGTACCACCATGATTTTGATCAACACGTAATGATATATACTGCTATGCTTCTATGCTGGGGTCTTCTTCTGTACAAGAAATGTCATCCTCTCTATGTTACGATACATGAAGTATGGAATGCTCATCATACGTACCCTCATGAAATGCATCAACAAACGGACATGGTACGCATAGAGGCGCAAGAATCTGCCCTCGCAACTAAAATATCAAATGATGAGTTTCATCAATGGTGCAAACTCATCCTTCAGAAATCTGAATGGAAATACCCTACTCAGCTGCCTCATATACCCAGGTTTGATGTATGGCTCATAGTAGGATTTCTCTAGCTGCTGTCGTTTGTTCCATTCCTCTCCTATATTTGGTATCCCGGTGGCCTAAGCAATAGTCTCTGGTGACAGAATGAAGTTAACTCCGGCAAGGTTTACACGGCCATCATGTAAATGTAGAACAAATAGACAAGCTAGCTCATGATGATGCTGAGTTCGGGAAATCATCTCACAGTATTGGAAACATGACTGATGCTGAAAACAATCCATTGCAAGCGGGCAAGCCTGCAATTGAGCCAAAGAAGTAGGCTCCTCCCTGACATGTCTACCACTTTTGCCACTTTTGTGAGACCTCCGTGGCACATTAACCTCTGATGTGGAATCACTGTCATACTCCTGCTCATAAACTGAATCCGTCTCTGACATGGCGCTGAAATCAAGATGTTTGCAAAATATATGCTGATATAGGTATAGTGAAAACAAGAGTTCAATGTATGCTTAAAGCCCAAATGTGTCACATGTGTATCAAAATGTTATAGGAAAGCCACAATGATAAGGGTTCTGTCAAATGAGTTTGAATGGACAACAGTCACTGTTTGACTACATGGGGTTTGACAAGAGAATAGGAAGGAGTATAATGTGATGTAGAAAAAAGAAACAGCCCTTACAATGATAGTTAGGCTTTGTCAATGGGGAATGGGAAAAGTGAATATGGGACCGTGTTTGTCAATGGAGAATGGGAAACAGTGAATATGGGACTGTGTTACAATATAAATGATAAACAGTGTGACAATGACAAATGGTAAAATAGCAATGACAGCAGTGATGTAATAGCAAAGAGAGAGCGTGAGAGCAGAGACACCACTGACAATAGATGACACAGGCATATATCAATAGCACAAGCTTGGAACCCCCACAATATCATTAACATTTGTTTCAAAACCCTAAGAAGTGAATTTGAAATGAATATAGGGTTTAATGCTTACCATATCAAACACATGTTTTTACACATTCGAAAACACCCTAACATGTCCATGATTCACTAAGAAGGCATGAACAACTTACTTTCAGGCAAAATGAAGTGATTTGGCATGAATCTGGGCGAAGGAGTAAAATTTTTGGCCCTGAAACTCTACGCGTCGCGCGCATGCCCAGTGCATCACGTGCTGTGTGTGCGTCGCGCACATGCAAATTTGCACAGGCCTGTGAAGCCTAGTGCGTCGCGCACGGTATGTGCGTCGCGCGCCTCTTATATGCGCCGCGCGCACTTCCACTCCAACTCCACGGCTCTGAAACACTCCAAACTTGACTCCAACACTCCAACTCGACTTTGCTTTGGAAATTTATGAAAAGGATTTGTCTTCAATGCTTTATATAGGTTTGGAAAATGTCTCACAAGAATCAGATTTGATTTTGATTTTCTCCATAACCCACTTTGTAATGTTTGGCAATCTTGGCACTTTGTCATTTAATGCAATTCTGTCTTTGGCTTTTCACTGTTTTTTCTGAGTCTTGGACTGATGAAACTTGGTTGTTTTTGCAGGGATTTTGGCATTTTGGCTTCGGAAGAGACCAGGGGCTGCTTTGAACTTTCTATGGTGGAACAAATACATAATTATTACAAAAAATAAATTTGACAGTTTCTAGTTCCAAAACAGAGTTTTGGACTAGAAATGTCTTCAAATGTTATTAAGAATAAAAATATGAAATGGGAACCTTTTCCAAACCAACCTCATGGCCTGCGGGCTTTTATCACATGTATCAAAAGACTGAAAAACCCTAGACTCTAGGACTAAAGACTCTTTTTGACGAAAATAATCATTTATGACCATGAATGACGTGACCTGAACTTCAGTGATTTTTGAGGAATTTTAATTAGCCCTGCAGGTACAAGCATGAGGAAAAAAAAGACGACCATACCCTCTCGTTAGTCAATGGCATGCCCCTAGCGAAATGCAACGAAGTAGAATGAGCGAGACACCTAAAAATGATATGCAAAAAGCGAAATGATCTCTGATGGAGGGCTGTAAGGACCGACTCTAACATTGGCTCCAATGGGGATGGTGGCTCCAAGGAGATGCCAAGAATGGCAGATCTCTGGGGGAGTCAGACAGTGCCTTGATCCATTGGGTGATGGAGTAATTATTTCAACAGATAACACAAAACCTTGGACACATTTATTGACTGAAAACTCAACTGAAAACTGACTGAAACTTGACCAAAACTGACTCGATTTTAAAACTGAAAAGACTGATACAACTGACGTGACAAACTTCAAACCAACTAACCTCCTTCTCCAGAATTATAGCCTTTGCTTCGGGCCCCAGACTGAAGAAAAGAGATTAGTCCACACTTGCGAGGAAACACAAGTAAAATGATATATACAATGATGATGAAATCAGCAGAAAATACTCAGAAGTGGTATCGCTTGAGCAGCCGACCATTGATCGGCCCTCCCGGACAATCATCCCCGTTCATTTCCTTGAGAAGAAAGCCGTTTTGACCATGATACGCTGCAATCTTAAAAGGACCCTTCCATAGATTTTCAAATTTGCCGTGCTTTCCCTTATCTTCATTTCGAGCATCCCACTTCAAAACCACCTCATCCAGCTGAAACTTATCTGCTTTTGCCTTTCTGTCGTAGATCTTTTTTATGCGTTCCTGCAACTTGAATGTATTTTGAAAGACCTCCTCCCGTGTCTGCTGTAAATGAATCATCTGATTAATCCTTCGCTGCATGGGATCTTCCTCACTACCGGCTTCCTGAAGCAATTTGACTACCGGGACAGCAAGAGAAGTGGGAAAAACTGTGTCTACCCCATACACCAACTCGAAAGGAGACATGCCAATAGATTTTTTCTGACTTACCCTATCAGCCCAAAGTGCATTCACTAATTTCTTGTGCCAGCCCTTTTTATTAATTTCTAGCAATTTCTTAATGATATTTACCAAAGACTTATTTGAAGATTCCGCCAAGCCATTTCCTTGCGGATGGTAGGCAGTCGAATGTCCCAAGCTGATGTTGTACTTATAGCAAAATTCAACCATCCTCTTAGACTTGAAGGGCGCTGCATTATCTGTGATTATCTTACTAGGACACCCAAAACGTGATAGAATATTATTTTCAAGAAAAGAGACGATTACCGCATCTGTGGCTTGTCGAGTGGGAATCACCTCGATCCACTTCGTGAAGTAGTCCGTAGCTGTCAATATCCATCTATGCTGTCCTGACGATGTCGGATGGATTTCCCCAATGAAATCCAATCCCCACTGCTGGAATGGTGCACTGACTTCAATTGGTTTGAGAGGCAAAGGATGTAGTTTCTGCTTCCCTTCGAAAATTTGACATTCGTGACAATTCTTAACAGCCTTATATACATCAGAAAACAAAGAAGGCCAATAGTAACCCGCCCTTAGAATCTTATTCGCTGTGGTTTTCCAAAACAGATGGCCCCCGCAATCTCCTCTATGAAAGTCCTCCAAAACTCTTTTGGCTTCTTCCTCTACCAAACAATTCAATAACATTCCACCAGGGTCTTTCCAATATAATGCAGAATTCAATATGCAAAACTTTGCAGCCCTCAACTTCAAGGTTCTACTCTTATTTCTAGGCATCCGGGGTGGTGGAGACAAATTCTGAAGTACATATAAAATTTCAGCATACCAAGGGGAAGAAACAAAAATATCAGATACCTGAAATGATGCACTTTCCTCATCCTCATCAGACATAGCAGCGATCAAATTTATGTCTAAAGCATGCAGATTTGTTTCAGCCATGAGCTTGGCTAGTCCTTGTCCTTTGATCAGCTTGGTCGGTTTAATCTCCACATCATATTCTAACAACGCAGCGATCCACTTACCCCGCCTTCCTTCTGGATCTGCCTGTACCAAAACATCTTTAACTGCTGCGTTAGGAATGTAGGATATAATGTGGGAATGCAATATATACACACGGAAATATTTCAAGGGATTTACAAGAGCAAGTGCTTGTTTCTCAATAATGTTGTATTTCAATGCTCCGTCCCTTATAATTCGACTGAAAAAGGCAATGGGCTTCTCAACTCCATCCCTTTTCTGCATTAAAACAGCTGCCAAAGTGTGCTCAGAAGCAAACGAAAACAAAATGAAGTCTTGTGTGTAGTCCGGGCTGATTAAAATAGGGGCTGAAGAAAGAGCTAACTTTACCAAATTGAATGATTTCACCGCCTCTTCTGTCCACTTTACCTGACTGTCCTTTTTCAGCATGTTCGTGATTTCTCTAAGATGCTCAGCAAGATTTGGAATGAAACAACGCAGAAAATTCATTTTACCATTAAATGACTGTATTTATTTCTTGTTCTGGGGCTGTTCAATTTGCTGGATTGCTTCAACACCTGCGGGGTCAACACGAATGCCGTCTTTCGATATGATGTGGCCAAGGAGTTTGCCTTCATCCATGGCAAACAGGCTCTTTTTCGGATTCAACGAAATGCCATATTTTCTGCACTTCTGGAAAACAACTTTCAAATGATATAAATGTTCTTCATCAGAATGTGAAAACACAGTCAGATCATCAAGGTAAACAACCAAAAATACATCTTTCTAATTGGCGAAATCCATGTCCATTGCACGCTGAAAAGTGGCACCTGCATTTTTCAAACCAAACGGCATTTTTGCATAATGAAACGTTCCCCATGGAGTGGTGAACGCAGTTTTGTCACGATCGTCCTCATGCACTAAAATTTGATTATATCCCAAATAGCCGTCGAGTAGTGAAATCCTTGATGCTCCAACTACTCGCTGCAATATATGGTCCATTTTTGGCAGCGGATAATTGTCTTTTAATGATACCTTATTTAAATTTCTGAAATCGTTACACAAACGGATTTCACCTGTCTTTTTTCTCACGGGCACCAAATTTGATATCCAATCAGAAAATATGATAGGCACAATGATTCCTGACTTATACAACCTGTTTACCTCTTTTTCAATCGACGGTAGCAGCTTCGGATTGATTCTCCTCAACTTCTGACGGAAAGGCTTCTGATTTGGTTTAATAGGGATAGTATGCTGAATGATATTAGTGTCATATGTTTTTAAATCTGAGTAATCCCATGCAAAAGCATCAGAAAATGAAGACAACAATCTCACATACTTCGCTCTTACCTCTGGTGACAATGACTTGGATAACTTTACCATCTTGGGATTTTCAGCTGTCCCAATATTTACTTCTTCAACACCTTTTTCAGTCGGTCTCAATGTTGGTTTGCGGGCTACATCGTCTTGATCAAAGAGTTCCTCTAAAGGAATCAATCCTTTAGGAATGATGTTATCTTTAAGTTGCAGCACTTCCATTTGATTTATTTGTATATCATCATTACCATCATCATTTTCTGTATCTATGGAGGTGTCTTTAAACTTACCCTTATTTTGCAGAAAATCACTAATCTCCTCGTCGTCCTGAAAAACTTGCCAACATCTCTGATTGTCTGGAACGGTGGGGCGGTGCTTCACATGGATCTCGAACTTGTTGCTGGAATTCATTGGGATTTTTAAATTGCTTGCTGCCTTAGCAAGTCCATCAGCAACACCATTTTGTATGCGAGGCACACACGTCAAGGTATGATCAGAAAATAACTTCAAAATGTCTAAAACTGCATTACGGTAAGCCCTCATGCGAGGATGCTTGGCTTGAAACTCACCCTTTACCTGCTTTATCACCAACTCTGAATCACCATAGACTGCAATTCTTTTCGCTTTCAGCTTTCTTAGAATCTTAAGGCCAGCAATCAGAGCCTCATACTCCGCCTCATTATTAGAACAGTCAAATGCTAGTTTGTAGGAACATACTCTCACATTGCTTGGAACCTTATCCGGAGCGGAAAATGGACTGCGTATCCAAACACCAATTCCAGCACCATCACTACCCACTGTGCCATCAAAATCCATGGTCCAAAGACCATCTTCATCCTCCTCTAAGTGCTGAAATTGCGCCAGCTCTGTTTTTCCTGTTTGCTGCCCATTGTCTTTAGCTGATTGCTCAACAGTAGCTTGCTTTTCTCGTCTTTCTTTATGCAGAACTTCTCTAAAATTTTCAGTGATCTCTGGTATATCTTCTGCCTGAACTAACTGACTATCTATATCATTAAAACTATCAGCAAACAAAACAAACGACTCTAAGTCGGTATGTACATAATTTACAGGATGATTGATTGGTTTCTCCTTGCTTGTTATCATGTATTTCATCTTCTGCTCTCGATATAACTTTCTCATTTGACCGAAGACTGGAATTTTTGCATAGGAAAAATCTAACTGTAGTGTACCTTTCAACTTTGCCCCCCAAGATCTAGAAAGGAGCATCCAAAATCGAGGAGGAATGTCCGCCACAACCACGTCCATCAAGACATGCTTCGCAGGAATTTGATCTAAACTTACAACCAAATCTTTGATGAGTCCGATACATCTCACGCGGCTGGAATAAAATGAATACAAATCATGGTATTTCCTTGTAATATCTAAACCCAACTTTTCCATGATCGCCTTTGGCATAAGATTGTGCGAAGCACCAGAATCGAACATGGCATTGTGCAATACATATTCATGAAACCTCAAACTGATATAAAAGGGAGGAACATCACTGTCAGGGGACTCACCATCTAAAGCATGCCCAAATATCAATTCAGGCTGATCATCTTCAATATTTACCGTGTCAAACATTGGATCAAAATTCAGAATTTTGTAGACTTGACCTCGATAGCTGATGTTCTTCATAATTTCTGTCAAAGGAATAGATACCTTCAATTTGGAAATTTCATTTTCCAAACTAAAGGCTGAAACTCTTTCAACTTCTTTGACCGGAACTTCTTTCTTTTCAGCCTTATCCTTCATTATACTTGACTGATTGGCCTTTTCTGCTGATGATGATTTACTAGCTGCGGGATCAATTGTCTCTTTTCCTTTCTTCCGTGGTATAGGTGAATCCATATTTGGTGCTGAAGCCTCTTTTCTCTTCTGAATTGGGTTTATGGGCACATCCCTGTTTCTCAATGAGTATTGCTTCTGCTGAGCGGACAAAGCATTCATATACCCTCTTTGGTATTCATCTGATTCTTCCTCCAGAGCTTCATCGTTTGCTAAAATGAAATCCTCATCTTTCTGTGCAACTGAACTTTCTCCATATTCTTCATCCTCAGTGATGTAAATGGGCAAATCATCGGGAGTAAAGAAGTGGTTTTGCTCCCCTACTACTTCATCGTCATCATCTGATTCTTGACTTACAAAATTCTGCAAAAGAGGTGTTTTAATCTGCTGCTGGGCTACCGGCTCTTGTGCTCTTTGTTCACACTGCTTAATTCTGAACTGTGGCTGCCGCTGGCCACGGTAGTTGGGATTACGAATCTGCGTTTCTGGCTTATCAAGCATCATTCTTTTGAACATTTTTTCCATCTCACGAAGCAAGTGCTGTTCTGATGCAGATGTGGAAGCTTCTTCTTTTATGGTCACTCTTTTCTCTGCTTTCAACTGGGCTCTCTTATCATTCAGATCCGCGTCAACACTAATAGCAATATTCTGCATATATTCCAAGGTAGGTGGATCTCTGTCTCGTAGTGAATAAGCCATCTCCGGATCGAAACCGTCCGGGAATTTAAGAAGAGTTGATTTTCTAGACGGTCTTAAGTCATCTGGAATTGCATTATACACTGTATTGAATCTGATAATATAATCCTGAACGGACTCACCAAGATTACGCTTGATGCTGGTATACTCAGAAGTAATTTGCAGCGGATCTTTTTTCATCTCCCATCGATCCAGGAATTGTGTCTGAAGCTCTTGTAATGTATTGACACTTGCGGGCTGTAGAGCTCTGAACCATTTACGAACCTCACCTCCAAAAGTCTAGGCGAACAACCTCATGTATACATTTTCTTCATCTATTTCATGTAGGTCCAAGAAATCTGTCATTCTAACAATATGCCGCTGAGCAGATATACTCTGTGGAGTGCCATCAAATATTGGAATCTTACTCTGATAATCAGCGGGCATAGGATCCAAATTTGCAGGTAAAACAAGAGGTGAAAATCTCGCAGCCATGGCTCTTGGCGGATTTACAATCTGCTGTCTCGGAGAAACAGGTGAAATGGGAGCAGTAGATGAACGAGGTGTATGCGGTGGAGATGGAGGAGGAACTACTGCTGATTACTGATCAGAGATCTCAGGCTGGACGGGAATGGTAGGGATAAAGGGAGGTTCAGTGGGAATTCGTGAACCAGATGCAATCTTAGATGGCCCAAGAGTTTGTGAAGCAGATTCAATGAATTCGGGAATGTTGGTTGCCACAATGGAGTTTTGAAGATTCAGGATATAATTATCGATAGATCTATTTGCTTGCTCAACTTCTAGATACTTGATGAACTCAGGATTGATGACGGTAGAACCAGTGGCACTTTCGGATTTGGTTTCAAACAATGATAACTCGAACTGATCGTCAAACTCAATATCTTCAATGTATTAAAAAACAGTGGGGTATGAATGAGATTTGACCAAAGGAATAATGGGAGCTTCTCGACGGAAAATTATTGGGATTAGGTTGGGGTTTTCATATACTGGAGGCGGATTTGGATCAGGATTTGATCTGGTATGCCTTTTTGAAGCCAGTGTATTGATCTACTCAAGAAAAATTCAAGGGACACAATAGATTATTTTCAGCCTATTGAATTCTAGACTCAATCATCCAAAGGTCTAGAACGAATAAGTATACTGGGGTAATTTTCAAATCGAGTGCTGCATTCACAAGCTAACCAGAGATCGATTGAAGCAGCATTTATCTACTTCCGCTTATGCATGGCAAAAGCGTTTCGAAAGCTACCTGGCGTGACTTCAGACTCCGTCTATGACTCATGAAACAAACACATCAACAAGCAAACCATTGAGATTTTTTCCCCAGTATGGTCACCACTATGTTAGCGCTCAAATCTACCTTAGGCTGAAATAAGGTAAAACTCAAGGCTACATCAAACCACGCTCAGCCTCGTAGCTAGCCCTACGAGGACAGGAGAGGGTTCTCTCCGGGTCTATCTCAGCAAAAGGTCTTGAAAGGGGCTGAGATGACTTATAATGAATACTGATTTTAGGCTAGTAAAGAGATAGGAAAGTTTGATTTAGATTTTTTGGGTTTTTGTTGAAAAAATGGGAAAAACAATTTTGGGCTCGGGGATGAGGCCAGATCTTTGCAGAATTCGAGTTGGGGCGAGGTAGGCAGTAGTCTTGATGCTTTTGATTATGTGTATGGATGGATCATAATGAAAAGGAGCTGAAGAGGGCAAGGCAGAACAAGAATCCTCTCCAAACAGGTGAAAACATGTAAAACTAAACAAATTTAAAGGCAGAGCACTGGAAACAATGGATTCAACCTCATTTACTCATTAATTTAGTTTCAGAAGCATAAGAAGGGAATGGAATACATCAAAAATGAAAGAACTTACAATAAACTGAGAGAAAACACAATCAAGAACTGAAAGCCACAAGAATCCCAACAAGTGCTGCAAAACCTCTGATCTTTCCTTAGCCAAAATGTGAAAAATATGTACAATAGTGTGCCAAAATTTTCCCAAGAGTCCAACCCTGATAGTGTCTCAGAAATTACATCATATAGACCATCCTAACCCCTTCCCATGCCTCTAGGGGTCGAATTCCTCCTTCTAGGAGCAGTTTCAACTAATTCTAAACAAGGAGCTAGAATCTAGGCAGCCAAACAACTTGCGTCTAAAAGGAAGGAAACTGATTCTTTCACTTGATTTTCACTTTTTTGGGAGTGAATCATCTATAACAGGTAATAGTGAATCAACGTTACATTAAAACCATAAAATTACATCAATATAACTCAAAAATTACATCCACAATCAAAACTGGTCCAACTGGCCGAAATCCTGAGCTGGAAAATGAAAAATTGACCAATTTTCTCTATGCGCCGCGCGCCTGAGCTCTATGCATTGCGCGCCTTTCAGCCTGCTTTTGGGGCACTTCCTGGCATCAAAATCAAGCTCATGATAGCTTTTTGGAAAGCCCTAGATGTCTTCTATCCAACACAAGTAGAATTTCCCAATTTGGAGCTCATTTTCCCCTCCAAAACTTCATTCTCCCACAAGTACTTCCTGCTGGTGCAAAAGGTGGCAGAAAGGTGATTTTCATGGTGTTTTTGGCCCTTTTGATCATCCAGAACTTGGTGAAATGCTTCGGCCATTTCTGAGAATGCATAAATTACCATGAAAAATCCAAAAATACAAAGTTTTCCTCCAGCAAGTGTCCCAATCATAAGCGCGCGTCGTGACGCGCTACGCGTTGGGCTGAAAAACCTGTTTTGAGACCAAAATTTTCCAAAATGACAAAAAATTATCCAAATTTGCTGAAATTCGGAGTGAAGACCCTCCATCATGTATCATGCTCAGCCAATGAAGCCTCAGCCAAAATCCGGAGTGGATCAGGCCTCTTTCGCCGTTTCAGTGCTCTGCTCAACCTCCTTTTCAGAATCTTCATTTTTGCTTTGCAGACGTGCATGCGGGCCCAATAATGACCTTTCATGTGACGGAGCATGTCTTTGTCTCTATTGGCCTTTGCCAACAACTTCTCCAGATGAATTTTAACATGTGTGAGGCATGTCTCTCGCTCAATTGGTGTCATGTCACCGAGTCTCTTCCGGGCCAATTGTCGATCTTCACGGATTCGCCGCAGCTCTACAAGTGTGTGCTGATCTTCTAGCTGTTTGTTACGCTGCTCCAGGTATTTTATCACCCACTGAGCTCTCTGCAACTTAACATTCAGCGTGTCAATCTCGGCCTTCTGCTCCAGGACGATCTCTTTCAGTTTCGAGCTAGGAGAGCTCGCATCAACATCAATCAATGTGAATTCCATATCTTGGCCTCCCGAGGGGCCCTCATAATGCATAGGCCTCTTCCCTCTATCCTGAATCTGTACCTGTGCTGAAGAAGAAGGTGAGACCCCTTCCACATCATGTGGAGATAATACTCTCTCTGCTGATGAAGTCAACGAGACCCCTTCCACCTCGGGTGGAGATAATACTCGTCGTGTAGCTGAAAATAAGGCCATGTGGCCTCACTGATATGTCACATACACTGGAGCACTGATATGCTCGGTCTCAGGAATGTCAAGCTGATGTGAAGGCTCTCCCTCATCATGAACTACCTCGGGAGGCGGTTGTGGCGCTGCGAAGAAGTCACGGGAGATGAAATCCTCCCAAGCAATGCCCTGCTGTGTCAGCTGATGTACCACCATGATTTTGATCAGTGCGTAATGATATATACTGCTATGCTGCTGTGCTGGGGTCTTCTTCTGTACAAGAAATGTCATCCTCTCTATGTTGCGATACATGAAGTATGGAATGCTCATCATACGTACCCTCGTGAAATGCATCAACAAACGAACATGGTACGCATAGAGGCGCGAGAATCTGCCCTCGCAACTGAAATATCGAATGATGAGTTTCATCAATGGTGCAAACTCATCCTTCAGAAATCTGAATGGAAATACCCTGCTCAGCTGCCTCATAAACCCAGGTTTGATGTATGGCTCATAGTAGGATTTCTCTAGCTGCTGTCGTTTGTTCCATTCCTCTCCTATATTTGGTATCCCGGTGGCCTGAGCAATAGTCTCTGGTGACAGAATGAAGTTAACTCCGGCAAGGTTTACATGGCCATCATGTAAATGTAGAAAAAATAGACGAGCTAGCTCATGATGATGCTGAGTTCGGGAAATCATCTCACAGTATTGGAAACATGACTGATGCTGAAAACAATCCATTGCAAGCGGGCAAGCCTGCAATTGAGCCAAAGAAGTAGGCTCCTCCCTGACATTTCTACCACTTTTGCCACTTTTGTGAGACCTCCGTGGCACATTAACCTCTGCTGTGGAATCACTGTCATACTCCTACTCATAAACTGAATCCGTCTCTGACATGGCGCTGAAATCAAGATGTTTACAAAATATATGCTGATATAGGTATAGTGAAAACAAGAGTTCAGTGTATGCTCAAAGCCCAAATGTGTCACATGTGTATCAAAATGTTATAGGAAAGCCACAATGATAAGGGTTCTGTCAAATGAGTTTGAATGGACAACAGTCACTATTTGACTACATGGGGTTTGACAAGAGAATAGGAAGGAGTATAATGTGATGTAGAACAAAGAAACAACCCTTACAATGATAGTTAGGCTTTGTCAATGGGGAATGGGAAAAGTGAATATGGGACCGTGTTTGTCAATGGAGAATGGGAAACAGTGAATATGGGACTGTGTTACAATATAAATAATAAACAGTGTGACAATGACAAATGGTAAAATAGCAATGACAGCAGTGATGTAATAGCAAAGAGAGAGCGTGAGAGCAGAGACACCACTGACAATAGATGACACAGGCATATATCAATAGCACAAGCTTGGAACCCCCACAATATCATTAACATTTGTTTCAAAACCCTAAGAAGTGAATTTGCAATGAATATAGGGTTTAATGGTCACCATATCAAACACATGTTTTTCCACATTCGAAAACACCATAACATGTCCATGATTCACTAAGAAGGCATGAACAACTTACTTTCAGGCAAAATGAAGTGATTTGGCATGAATCTGGGCGAAGGAGTAAAATTTTTGGCCCTGAAACTCTACGCGTCGCGCGCATGCAAATTTGCACAGGCTTGTGAAGCCCAGTGCGTCGCGCGCGGTATGTGAGTTGCGCGCCTCTTGTATGCGCCGCGCGCACTTCCACTCCAACTCCACGACTCTGAAACACTCCAAACTTGACTCCAACACTCCAACTCGAATTTGCTTTGGAAATTTATAAAAAAGGATTTGTCTTCAATGCTTTATATAGGTTGGAAAATATCTCACAAGAATCAGATTTGCTTTTAATTTTCTCCATAACCCACTTTGCAATGTTTGGCAATCTTGGCACTTTGTCATTTAATGCAATTCTGTCTTTGGCTTTTCACTGTTTTTTCTGAGTCTTGGACTGATGAAACTTGGTTGTTTTTGCAGGGATTTTGGCATTTTGGCTTCGGAAAAGACCAGAGGCTGCTTTGAACTTTCTATAGTGGAACAAATACATAATTATTACAAAAAATAAATTTGACAGTTTCTAGTTCCAAGACAGAGTTTTGGACTAGAAATGCCTTCAAATGTTTTTAAGAATAAAAATATGAAATGGGAACCTTTTCCAAACCAACCTCATGGCCTGCGGGCTTTTATCACATGTATCAAAGACTGAAAAACCCTAGACTCTAGGACTAAAGACTCTTTTTGACGAAAATAATCATTTATGACCATGAATGACGTGACCTGAACTTCAGTGATTTTTGAGGAATTTTAATTAGCCCTGCAGGTACAAGCATGAGGAAACACAAGACGACCATACCCTCTCGTCAGTCAATGGCATGCCCCTAGCGAAATGCAACGAAGTAGAATGAGCGAGACACCTAAAAATGATATGCAAAAAGCGAAATGATCTATGACGGAGGGCTGTAAGGACCGACTCTGACACATCGTGTCATGCCATGTGAGGTTGTCCAACTGGGCGCATTCTGGTCAGATCATTTTGTTCGAGGGTGCCTGTATCTGTTTTGCTAAGTTGTGACCACCTGGGTGCCTTGTGCACATTTGGGCGGCTCGTTTTCCGTTTGCTCCCATGTGGCATCATTCGGTCGGGCGCGCCGTGTCGCGCCGTGTGAGGTCGCCCGATCGGGCACGTTCGGGTCGGTCTGTTTCGTTCGAGTGTGCCCGTATTAGTTTTGCTAAGTTGTGACTGCTTGGGTGCATTGTGCACGTTTGGGCAGCCCATTTTCCATTTGCTCCCATGTGGCATCGTTCAGTTTGGCGTGCCTTGTGATCAGGTTGCCCGACCAAGAGCGTTCGGGTCGGGCCCTTTCGTTTGAGGGCACCCGTATCAATTTTGCTAAGTTGTGACCGCCCAGGTGCCTTGTGCACATTCAGGCGACCCATTTTTCGTTTTCTACCATGTGGAATTGTTCAGTCAGGCACGCTGTGTCGCGCCGTGTGAGGTCGCTCGACCGAGCGCGTTTGGTTCGGCCCATTTCATTTGAGGGCGCCCGTATCAGTTTTGCTAAGTTGTGACCGCCCAGATGCATTGTGCACGTTCGGGTGGCCCATTTTCCGTTTGCTCCCATGTGGCATCATTCGGTCGGGCGCGCCATGTCGTGCCTTGTGATCAGGTCACCTGACCGGGCTCGTTCGGGTCGGGCCGTTTCATTCAAGGGTAACCATATCAATTTTGCTGAGTTGTGACCGCCCGGGTGTCTTGTACACATTTGGGCAGCTTGTTTTCCATTTTCTCCCATGTGGCATCGTTCGGTTGGGCGCGCCGTGTGAGGTCGCCTGATCGGGCGCATTCGAGCCGGGCCGTTTCATTTGAGGGCGTCCGTATCAGTTTTGCTAATATGTGACCACCCAGGTGCCTTGTGCACATTCGAGCGACCCGATTTCTGTTTGCTCCCTTGTGGCATCGTTCGGTCAGGCGCGCTGTGTCACGCCATGTGAGGTCGCCCGACCAGGCGCGTTCGGGTCAGACCGTTTCGTTCAAGGGTGCCTGTATCAGTTTTTCTAAGTTGTGACCCCTTGGGTGCCTTGTGCACGTTCAGGTGGCCCGTTTGGCATTTTCTCCTATGTGGCATCATTCGGTCGGGCTCGCCATGTTGTGCCATGTGAGGTCGCTCGACCGGGTGCGTTCGGGTCGTTCTGTTTAGTTCGAGGGCACCCATATCAATTTTGCTAAGTTGTGACTGCCTGGATGCATTGTGCACATTCGGGCAGCCCGTTTTCCATTTGCTTTCATGTGGCATCATTCGGTCAGGTGCGCCGTGTCGCGCCTTGTGATTAGGTCGCCCGACTGGGTGCGTTCAGGTCAGGTTGTTTCGTTCGAGGGTTCCCATATCAGTTTTGCTAAGTTGTGACCACTCGGGTTCCTTCTGCACATTCGAGCGGCCCATTTTCTGTTTGATCGCTTATGGAATTGTTCAGTGGGGCACGCCGTGTGAGGTCGTCCGACCGAGCGCGTTCGGGTCGGTCTGTTTCGTTCGAGGGTGCCCATATCATTTTTGTTAATTTGTGACTGCCCGGGTGCCTTGTGCACATTCGGGTGACCCGTTAGCTGTTTTCTCCCTTGTGGCATTGTTTGGTCATGCGCACCGTGTCACACCATGTGAGGGCGCCCGACCAAGCGTGTTCAGGTTGCACTGTTTCATTCGAGGGCGCCCGTATCAGTTTTTCTAAGTTTTGACTGCCCGGGTGCCTTATGCACGTTCGGGTGGTCCGTTTTCTGTTTGCTCTGATGTGGCATCATTTATTCGGGCGCGCCGTGTCGTGTCGTGTGAGGACGCACGACCGGGCACATTCGGGTCAACCCATTTCATTCGAGGGCGCCTGTATTAGTTTCACTAAGTTGTGACCACCCCGGTGCATTATGCACGTTCGGGAAGTCTGTTTTCCGTTTTCTCTCATGTGGCATCATTTGGTCAGGCACGCCATGTCGTGCCTTGTGATCAGGTCGCCCGACTGGGCGCATTCGGGTCGGGCCGTTTCATTCTAGGGCACTCGTATTAGTTTTACTAATTTGTGACTACCCAGGTGCCTTTTGCATGTTCAGGAGGCCAGTTTTTGTTTGCTCCCTTGTGGCATCGTTCGGTCGGGCGCGCCGTGTCGCGTCATGTGAGGGCGCCTGAATAAGTGTGTACGAGTTGCGTTGTTTCGTTTGAGGGCACCTGTATCAGTTTCGTTTGGGCCTTTTCCTTTCTCTTCCCTTCTAATTCCGTAATACTGTCATAGTGATGCTAGCCAACTTCTTTGGAAAGCCTTCCTAGTAGATGATACTAGTGACCTTGCTGAAGCCTCAACACTTTCAGAGCATCTGGAATGACCATTCTCTTCCCCTAACCCCTAAGCCCCTAATCCCTAATCCCTTAACCACTAAATCATTATTCACCTAACCCCTAACTGCGCCTATATCTCCTAACCCCTAAGCCCCCAATCCCTGATCCCTTAACCACTAACTCATAATTAATATTCCCCTAACCCCTAAATGCGCTTAAATCCGCCCTAACCCCTAACCCCCAAGTCCCTAACCGTTTAACCCCCAAATCCCTATCCATTTGATGGATCTAGGACTTGCACTTTTCTCAGGATTTTCACATTTCCCTGGAGTCATCTCCTAGGACACATTTGACAAAGATCAAAGCCCCTTGTAATACTTCAGATCTTTTATAAATATCTTTACCACACCTAAGATGGAATAAAAATTCTTCATTGAGTTAAATAAGTGTTGGGCACAACATGATTTATCTTGTTGTAGCCCTGGGATCCTACCCACAGTCACCAAACAGGCCCTTAAAGGGTTGTGGCACACATCAAGAGGCCTCCTACCTTGCCACGCTGCACTCTAGCTTCCCTCTATTAAAACATATTATCAAATAATAATCATGCCTATTCTATGCTGAAACATTTGGTATATAGGTAAACAAGAGAATTCTCCACAAATATATTTGAGTCCAACCTAACTTTAATTATGATGATATATTGGAACTGCATCGTAAACTAGCACATGCTGCAAAATTAGTGGAAAAGGTGAAATTATCAAGTGTCATCCCATTATGTTGCATCTAATTGAACAATTTCAATGACTCCTCACAAAGACCATTGTGAGCATATCATTCATCATAGAGAAGACCTTAACATGCTAATACTTCAACATAGCTGACATTTCTATATCCGATCCCTGAGCAACATAGCTGACATTTCTATATCAAACCTCCCAGCATCAAATTGTTTAAATATGGATAATTCACTAGTGTTAACCATATGCCAAAATAAAGGGTAACACAGGCTCTAACTAATTAGATATGTTCTCAATATGCAAGGATATTTACTGAGCATGTTACATGAATAAAAAACCTTGCATATTGAGCATGTTACATGATTAAACAACTCTTATGATTCTTGATCATGGTTGCAAATGCAATATTTAAAATACAACATAATTTAATAGTGTAAAGTTTAAAACTCCTTTTAATAAAGCATGATGATTTAGTAGGGTAGAAGGATTACTATATGCAAAAATCAGTCCATTATTTACTCATATAATTTTAATTTCTTCTCAAAAAGATATGTTTTATTTTTTTGATTGTAAATATTTTTAAACAATCAAAATAAACAAACATTTAATTATTTAGAAATTATTTTAATTATTTAAAAATTATTATAATTATTAAAAAATATATATTTTTAAATTAATTTGAGTGGCCTTAAAAAAAACACACGTGTTTCATTTCAAAATGTCAAAAAATTTCAAATATCAAAAGTTTTAATTTCCCTCGTTCATTTCCCTCCGTTTGCATGGTTTTTCCAAGGAAGGAGGGAGGATGCGGCCATACTGTCACGAGTTTTATGGAAGGATGCAACCATACTATTACAGGTTTGGAGGAAGGATGCAGGAGATTTGTGCCCTGAGCTGTGCTCATGGATCTGGAACCATGGACAGTGTGAGGATCTATGCATTTCTCTCAACTCCACAACTCCAAAAACAGGTACTATTATTCTTCAATACAACAAGAATTTTGTAGGTTGGCGTTTTAGCTTTTTTTCGGGATCTTGTCTCATGGGTCTGCTTGTAATTTGTTCTATTAGGACTGCCTTTGGTGGTACATTCGGAGCATTAATAAAATGAAAATATGTGGATTTTTGGAGTCTATACCCATTTTGGTTATCGGGGTCTTGGAAGGCTTTGCTGTATGCAACTCATTACCAAACCGATCTGATGAAACAAATGCACAGTGGCCTCTGTGGGAGCTTAAAAGCCTGATCCAGGTGTCTTTTCCTAGGATCTGCCTCTCAAGGGAAACAATACCCAACTGCGATCTCGATCCAGTTTCCTAGAAAGTGTATTTTATCTCTTAGGTATGAACAGAGCCAACGTCACAGGCCATCGTTCTTGTACTATATTTTATCATACTATAAATACCATGAAAACCTAGTCCCATTCCCTTCCATTCCGTCCATCTCCTAATTCCCTGCCCTGCACACAAATTTATTTTCTCCTTTCCTCGTATATTGAATCCAGAATTCCACAGAGAAATGTGTCTCCAGATCGATCCCCGTAGCAAATATTGTAGCTCCAACCAGATGTACTACAGCAAGAGAAAACCAATAGATTTTCCCCAAGATGAATACCTGGATCTCTCCACTTAGGTCTCCTTTGCCACAATGGCCCAATAGCCCTCATCGACTCTGCCACTGAGGAAACCACCACATTCCTCCGACTATGGCAGAGCGTGAAGTCACTCTCCATTGGTTTAAAAATCCTCCTCTCACCGAATTGAATCCATTTTCCCATAATTTGCATGGCTATCTTGTCCATTGGAGCCATCATTATGACCATCAATCCTCTAAATGTCGTAGTTGAGCTAGCGAAGCAAGCCAAATACTCGGCAGCCATTTTGGCCTTTGCCACCATTTTTTCTCATTTCTTCTTCTTCATCTGAATTAGCCTCCCACAATGACCAAAACTACATCTATACTCTACACAAGCTCCTCACTTCGAATCTTGCCCATGCCCCTCTTGTTAAAGTTTGGCAAGACGATACTACCACACTTCTCTATTCCTCTGGGACTACTAGAATGAGCAAAGGGGTCATTTCCACCGACAGAAATCTGATTGCTATTTTTTGCATTGTGCTGAAGTGATTGGGATTCAGTCCTAAGAATAGTACCCGGAATCAGACTGATTTGTTCCTGGGTATGGTGCCCATATTTCATATATATGGGCTTGCAACTTTTTCTTGTGTGTTTCTTGGATCTAGATCGACCTTTTTTGTGCCATCTAAGTTTGATCTCGTGGAGATTTTTGAGTTGATTGAGAACTACAAAATCACCTATTTTCATCTTGTGCCTCCCATCCTGTGGGCTACAAACAAAGTTGATATTGCAAAGAAATATGGTTTGAGTTCTTTGCACAATGATATATGTAGTGTAGCTCTCGTGAGCAAGGAGTCTATGGAAGAGTCTATTTCTGGGTTCCCTGAAGTCAGAATAAGACAAGTAAATTTGTTTTCTTCTTTTCTGCCATGTTGGTCTACTTGCTATAGAAATACAAAAACTAGAACACTAAGTTTTCTTTATTTTACATAATTTAAGTTTTTTATAGATATGGACACTGACTAGATAATCACTCCCTCCAACCACTCAGGAGGGTATAAAAAGTTGATATCCCTGTCTTAATTAGGTAGGTTAATTGTGCCTCATTCATTTTTAGCCTAGTGCAGTGGTCTTCCTGTAAGGGAAAATGAGGGCTAACACGACTTTACCTTTAAACACAGGATTGACCTTTCAGAACCTATACAAGAGAGATTTTACCTATAAAGTATTTTGGAATTGAACTAATAATCAATTACCTTTCCTTCAAGTTAGATATAACAAAGTCAATATTGAAACCCATGGACCTTTATCATGTTTTTACAAAAAAGAATTTGCATTCAAGAATCACTTACCTCAAGGAAAAGTTGAAACCCAAATTGTGGTCAAAAAGCCTTTGAGGGAGATCTCTCTAAGGAAAAAAATAGGTGATTTCTAAAGTATTTTTCATACCTTTCTCAAGAATTTTTTCCAGTTTCTCAGGTAAGTGTTTGCATCAATTTGCAGTTTCCTTAGGCCACCTAAAACATCCTTCAGTAAGGTATAATGATATTACTCTAAGGATGACTCTGGCTTTATGATACTTAATGAAGAAAAATTTCCAGATTTCTGTAAAGAAATTATACCCAAGAAGATAGAGAAATTATTCTAGAACTCTTAGGTTAAGCCACACTTATGTTAATGGTATATAAAACTTGAAATAATTCCAATTTTTTTATTAAATGATAAGTCTAGGATATGTTTGTAACTATGTTCAAACACTAGACTGAATTAAATGGAAAATCTGGTTTATAATATGCAATAATATATTCCAGATAATCTTAAATTGACACATGACCTTATGTGAAAGATAACTCTAGTGAAAATGAAGCTTAAGGTAAATCACAATTTGATCTTTAGTATGTAAACCTTGAAAATAAATTCCAATTAGGATTATGAATAGAAAAGTGTAAAGTGTGACTGGGATTATGTGAAATACTTGTTCAAAATTGCTTCATTGGGACAGAGGCCTCTCTCTAACATATTTTTTATCAGTTGGTCTGCCTCAAGGAGTCTGCTTGATTTGAATAATCCTGCAATTAAGGCACTATAAGTATCTACAGTAGGTTGACAATGCTTCTCCATCATTTTTTCAAGAAGCTTAAATGCAAGAACATTGTTTATTTCGACTGGCATTCCATCTAGGTCATGAATTTCATCCAATTTATCAGGATCTGAACTACCTACTGCATCCTCATCAGGAATGAAGTGTTCTTTTTTTATCTTGTTTTCTTGAACTATACCATTCATAAGCTCACAATAAGTTCGATAATTAGGTTGGCATCCTAGATTCAGGAGAGTAATATGAGGTTATAAAAGAGCTTGAAACTTCATGTTGTTTACTATAATCCTTCAAAGCTAAAGATCTGCCTCAAAATATTCTTATAATTCTAAATTCCAACTAACATAAATCTCCCTAAAATTATACAAAAGTGCTCTGTCACCTTTGAAGCTATCTTATATGGATGTTTAAATTTGCAAATTCAGATCTTCGTTGTATTGGCCTTAAAAACTCACCAAGTTTTCCCGCAAAATTATAATTATGTTTCTCTAGCCCATGACCATTCCAAAACACACCAGTTGGAATAACATCGATTCCCCCATCTTTGTACTTTACCATGAAATCTAGACACATCTTTGAGATGCTTTGGAGGTAATATATGGATCCAAAAATTAAGAACAGACACTGTCCATTGATGAGAAAAGCTCTCCTAGCCTAATGCACTGTTGCTGATTTGGTATTTAAGCTTCCATTAATCTATTCCACCTTATATGGAGAATGGTGACAAGATATTCTATAGATATTTCAAACTGATTCCTTCTAGAGCTGGTCATCTCACCATTACATAAACCTTGCCTTGCACTACTCCTTAGGTTCTGTAGATATTAATGACAAAAATCTGCCCTTTGTGCTAAAGTAGAGGGAAAAGTGTTCATCATAATACTGGTGCAGTATTCACCTAAAATGTTATACACATAATGCCAATCTTTGAGCGTCCTTGAGAGACATCAACTTTATCCTCCCAATGTTCTACAGGTTGGAACTAGTTCTATTTTGTCTGAAGTATTGTGAAGGAATAAACCTGAGGTAAGCTTTTGTAAAGGTTTTGCATTGAGAGAGGAAGAAACTGAGTACTATTTAGTTGAAAAAATGTAGAATTTCCAATGGGAGGGCCCTCATTTTGCAATTTACAATTTTTTGAAAGTCGCTCTCGTGTGAAGAAATCATTGTCTATTTTAAAATGTAGGCTAAATTCATAGTGATGAAAACCCGCCTTTATGGGATTTAGTATAACTCCATCACTGAGTCATCTTGTTCAAAATGAGGGAGTGTATCATCTAAGATCAGGTTCAAAAATTAGATAATGATTTTTTTTATTGGAATGAACCCTCTGATCAAGGCCTAAGTAAAAAATCTCTGTGGAAAATCTGGTTTCTCCATGCCAATAGCTTATCTTTTTGCTCACTTAATCTATATGAAAGTGACTTCCCATGAGCATTTTAAAACGAACCACCTTTATTGGAAATCACTGAGGCAAGTCTAGTTTTCTTGTGTTGTTGCAATCTATGTCATTTGAAGAAAAGTTTCATTTTTTTTACACAGACCCTTGATTCTCTTTTTGAAAACATGAAGGAGCAAAGGATGAGGGCACAACAGGCTCAGATAGGTGGGATACAAACAAGCTATCCCATTCAACAAAGAAAATTTGGAGGTCGGCAAAGGAACTTTTTTGGTTACCAAATAAATTTCACGGGATGCCAGAGATCAAACTAATCTAGAAGTGTCATGATGCATCAACTGCCTGTACTAATTACATCCTTTTCGAATGAAGTAGATACTGAGTTGGTTGCAAGGTGCTCCTGATTCATGGTGGAGCATAAGCTAGAAAAAGATAAGAAGGTGATGTGTTAAGTAGCACAAAATGATAGCTACGAAGTTGCAGGCCTTCCAAGATTAAGCACATGTTATTTTGAGATTTTGGTTGTTCACAAGTCCATTTGTTTTCCAGGTATTTTCTAGACAGATATTTTTTGACAAAACTATTCTTCAGTGAAGAAATATATTTGGTCAAAACCTTGTGTCAGTTTTTGTATTTTGGAGCTAGATAGTAAAGCATTCATTACGGGAAACTTAAACTTGCACCAGCAAATTGTTGGTGATTTATATACTATCACTGTTTAACGTTTTACAATGGATCAATACAAAACTGTAGGTTGAAATTCAGACTATCAAATGTGTCATGGTTTGTTGACATTAGGGTCTCTATACTCATTATATACTTTGGTAAAGGCTTCAGCAATTGAATTCATGACATTCCTTTAGGAAAACACAGGTTCAAATTATTATGTGTTGAATTTTCCGTTTAAGAGTGATTTTAAAACTAGTGCAAAATTCAAATTCATGGTTGATGCGAGACTGCTGGGGGTATGTTTTAAGAATATTTGGTTACGTTTGTGCATATCACATTTCTTGCTTTGATTTCTCGTTATTACTTCATTTGAAAAAGGTGCCCATTGATTGCTAATGGGATGATGGATCAATTACTAGTCTTCTATTTATTATAAATGACATCTGTTATGTATAACTGAGAAATTTCCTATCCAGTTTAAAGAGGATATTTTGCATTGATAAATGATATCTTTTTTTCGGGGCGGGGGGAGACATTAAACAAAATTTGTATGCCATATGGAAATTTTCAATTTTGCAGTATATTAATTCATTTTTTTAAAAATATTTTTAACTTTTCATCGCTCTTGCGACGCTTCCTAAGCGTCGGTCTTTCGATGCTTTCAACCTACGAATTTTTTTCCTTTCGTCACTCCTATGACGCTTCTTAAGTGTCAGTCTTCCGACGCTTTCAACCTATGAAATTTTTTGGCTTTTGTCGCTCTTGCGATGCTTCTTAAGCCTCGGTCTTTCGATGCTTTCAAACTATGAAATTTTTTTCCTTTAATTGGTATTGCGACGCTTCATAAGCATCGGTCTTCCGACACTTTCAACTTACGAAATTTTTTTCCTTTCATCGGTATTACGAAACTTATGGAACGTCGGTATTACGACACTTATAAGATGTTGGTATTGTGACAGTTATAAAACATTGGTATTGCGACACTTCTGCAGATCACAAGTGTCGATATTGCGACACTTCACAAGCGTCGGTATTGCGACACTTTGCAAAACATCGGAAAAAGTGTTGCAATACCGACGCTTTATTAAATTGTCAGAATTGTGACGTAATGGCTAACCACATTTTGTCCGGCTGTATCCATACTGTGTCTACACTATTGATGTGATAGTAAGATCAATTCTACATCATAACAAGTTTTAGTTAGTATTTGATCTGAGTATGGGAATGCCTACCTTAGCGATATATATATATATATATATATATATGTTTTGCATTGACTGTTTTTACAGGATTTCAACTGGGGTGTCCACAAGCTAATCCTCGAAATGATAAAGCACATCACTCTTTGAATGGTCTCAGACTTTGCACTTTAGGGGGAAATATGTTACACTAAAAATTGTCACCATGAGATTTTACTATCTGTATGGGCTCATCATTACTCATACAATACTCCCTTAGAAGTCTACAACATCAAGTTCCTAAAAACAAGCCTTGAAATTGAGATAAAAGCTTATAAAAGTCATAAAAACACTTGTACCACACTTAGCGTTGCTGCATCTTTTTGTTTTAGAACATGTGAAACTGGCCGCACTTTTTCTTCATTAAAGGTGTGGTTCCCTGTAAAAGGTAAAGTGTAGGCGGAAGTAAAATTTAGAAGCCCAACTGGTTGAATTTGGAAGCTTCTGGAAGCAATTATCCGGGAGAAAGTTTGCTCCTTTCATGTACATTCATCCCTCCATTAAAGGAGCCTACCCCTTGGTATGTGGAACTTAATCCCTTTTAAATATGGATTCTATCCCCTCTTATTTGGAGTTGCAAGCTCTTCTCTTTTGCTATAAATTGAGGCCATAGTTCAGCCTCAAAGGGGAGTTAGAATTTGAGGATTTTTGAGGAGAATTGCTCGAGAATATCAGACTCTCTTAACTGATCATCATGTGGGAATGATTACACACTCATGTGTATGTTAGTCGAGAGAGTGAAAAGGCTTGTAAAAGTAGAGGAAACACTTGTTCCAGACCCCAGAAGGACCTGTATGACATCAACGTGAACACAGTTATAAGGCTCCTTATTTCATTAAATATAATACAAATGGATCCTGTTTTCTCAATGAGTTGTTTATTTAAATGGCTTATTTCTTGAATTCCTTGATCATCAAGATATATTTTTGGTTTATGAATTAATCTATATTATGCAAGTGCTTCTAATTTTTTCATGTCTTTGATTATAGATCCCAAAAGGAGACGTATTCAAAGTGATAGGAAAGAAGACTACGATCAGCGTCGGACTACAGGTAAGTCCTAAATCCTTCATTATAGATAATTCTAGATCAAATATAATCTATAGAAAGTAGTTTACATTTGTCTGTTTGTTGCTAGTTATCCGTAGGATACTAGGGAGATTTTTCTTGTCTGCAAGAACGATTTATCCGTCCAACAATGCCAACAAATTATTTGAAATTTTCAAAAGACATGGCTAGTGGTTGAAATGGAAAAATCATTCCTCACTTTGGAGAAATTCATGTTGCATCCTCCAAAGCCAACTCATTATTGCCTGCTAGATAAGTTGATTGGATGTTCATTTGTCTGATTTTCATTTCGGCTGCATAACCATTGAAAAAAAAATTATAAAATTGAAAAACATGGAATCATATAAAATTTAGTTTTGTTACAATTCAATATATTCAACAAAATTTGAGAAAGAGAAGGTTAAAAATTTTCTTACATGTATTATTGGCATTTGCAAAAGGTAGAAAACATGAGAAATATCCTCTTCTTAACCTTGATGGTCTTGTACCGAGCCCTTACTCTACACCATTCTGTTGGGATTTCATTTCTTCATAAGCTTCTTCAGAAATGACATATTGAGGTTTCTGAGGAGCTACGTAGAAAAAAAATCCCATACCATTACATATTGGAAATGATTTGATAAAATAGAAATAAACAAAAAGAGAATGGAAGATATGTGTTTAGTTAAGAAACTCGCAATTAGATATGCAAGAGCAAAGCTAAACAACAAAAAACATTGAAGACTAATGAAAATCCCAACAAAGCACCAGCCCTTGTCTAATACCAGTATCCTTGTGTAAAGATGTTACGACACTTTAACGTAGTAAGGCCCATATTCGTGTTGCTTCCTGCATTCTGAAGGCCAACATGGTTCCATGAAACTAGTCAATGTGATGCATGGTTGCATAATTCTCTTCATAATTAAAAGTATATATTGGTTATATAGAATTTCATAGAGTCCTTAGTGGATTAAAAAGGTTTAAATCTTACAATATTCCATCTAGGAGCAAGCATATCATTCATGGATATCACATTCTCTGCATATATCAAAGGTTAACACCTGTAGCTCCATATCCACCAGTTTGGAATGCTATCTTCATTTGAAATCCATCAAGCCTGAGAACTCTTCATCATCCAAGGGTATGGTTGGCTTGATAAGGTGTATGGTTGGCTTGATGAAGGTTCTTCAAAAGATGCATTTCACTATGAGGATCCATTCAGGCATGTTTTACATGTAATTGGAGGAATGGTTGCATGTATTACATTCTATTTTTTCATGTCATTGATGGATATCCTTGTTCTTAGGTTAAAAATAGGGCCTAATACCATGTGGATGAAGGATCTGAGAAAAAAGGGAGCTTCAAAAGATGAACACCCAACTTGAGATCATGCCATGTAGCACTAAGTTACACATGGGTTTAGTCTAAGGCCCACTTGAGTCTTGAGGTTGGACACCCTCTTCAAGGAGGTGCTGGGGGATGTTACAGGTAATAAGGGGTGAGAAATAACCTGAATGGAAGAGCTTCCATGTATTTGAAGGTGTGTTTCACCTCATGTAGATTTTTTTTGGGGTAAGGACATGTTTTCACATATTTAGAGGTATATTTCACCTTTTGAGGTATCTAAAGTTAAGTAAATTACAAAAATTCAACCCTAGGTGACTATTATCAATATGATCCTAGTTAAATAGATAAATTGATAAATTTAATATAGTGTAGAAATTACTTCCAGATCATAGCATTAATCACACAATATATGAAAATTTAAGCAGTGTAAGAATAAAAGAGTTTTGTAGATACATAAGCAATTTCTTCTCAACATCAGCTTTGCACACCTCAAGGAAACCTCTACAAGATACTAAAATAAAAACTGCATGGTGATCATAAAGATCTCAAAATGAGTTATATGATCTACACAAAAAATAAATACAGAAGTTGTAAAAATGTTGTATTTCTCCATATGGGCATACAAATCCATATGATTGTATTGATTCTTTGTGCAATTCTATTTCAACCGATTAAAAACCTTTAAGTTTGTCCTTATTGTGAATTACTTTCTCTTAGTTGTTCAATGTGGGTAATACGTCTCTATCATGTCTTATTTATGCTTTTCTGAAACATGTACAAGTTCTTTCTTGCACTACATTTCTCAATGTACATATTGTTTATTCAGGACCTATCATGTATATGCTAAATGTAATGATACCTTTTTTAGATATTTTCTTCCAATAGTTGTTCCTCTTCAACATCCAAATTGACATAGATTTTCCTACATATATTCATGATACCAATGAGGAAAAATTAGATTAAATTTAACCAATTATTAAATTTAATTGCACCAATAAATAATAATTAGAAAAACTCAAGTGCATGAATACCTGAATGAGCTCCTCTTGGTTTCAAGAATAAATAATTGGCGTAGTTTAATCTTCGATCAAACCTCTCTCCACTCGATGGAGCAAAAACGAATTCAACATTGAGCTTTTGGTTGCTCTGTTGGATCTTGGAGTTTTGCTCCAAGATTGTCCAAATATTAATTTACTCTCTACTGAACAGGGCCAACCACATGAAGATGGAAGCTCTCATGCCCCCCCCCCTCCCCTCTTCACATCAATCTCAATTCCCTAGTACCCAATCTATATACTAGGACATATTTGAAATAAATATATTAAGATACATCATAAATAAAAAAATATATAGTAGACATTTATTCATTCATAGAGTTTAAAAAATATTTGATCTCATTATGATTTATAATAAACTGTATGCTATACATAATCTAAAACCTAATTAAATTACAAGTACAATCAATTATTCTTTGGTTTCTTGCAATTTTTCATGTATGAAGCAAGGAAGTCATCGCCTTCAGGTGTAAGATGTCTTGCTCCCGACCTGGTGAAACGTTTATGCTGTAAGGGTGGCAGAGCATCAACTACAATAAGAATAAAATTTTAAATTCTTATTTATAGTAATTGTGAATACAAGTATTTTATTAATAAAAATGCAGTAGAGTGTTCGTTACCTGCTTCGATAGTAGAGGGAATCGAGATAGTTTCATATGTGGCCATAGGTTCCTCCTCTTGTTTGGCCTCATCCCGTACATGTTCTACAACAATACCAAGAATATTTATAATTAATACATAGTTTTCATTTAAATATTTATAATTCTCATCCATACTAAAAAAAATTCTATTTCACATGAAATAGCTCGAGAATTGAGCTGAACATCAGTTTCAATTTTCACTCCATTGTCTCTAGGCTCATGTATTCAACCATTGCTTGGGACATCTGTATTTACACTGTCTGCCTACTTTTTACAATCAAGCACTTTAATTTATGGCCAAAAATAAAAACCAATATAATGTATACAAGTATTAATTTATAAATTCTCTTTGTTGCTTTTATTTACCTTAGTCTCAGGTGGGGGACCATAACTAGTACGTGAAGACCCCGTGCTTCTCCTACATTCAACAACGGCTTGATATCTGAGCTTGTAAGAAAGCTTCAGGTCTTCCTCCGTGGGAGTTTCATTGAATTTTTTGCCCTTAAATTTTACATGGCGACATGAATTTTTTTTCTTATGCACTATTAAATTAAAATTATTAAGAATCTAAAATTTGGATGCAAGTTTTTTTTTTATATACTTACAATTTTTGCGGCCAATTTTGAGTAACCCCCAGGTCCAAGATGATGTTGGACATGTTTTTTTATTCTCTCCTTCGTGGATTTATATGTATCTGGGAGCCTATATTTACGGTATAGATAAGCTTAATTATATGTCACAATATTGATGAGAAAGCATTATAATTACATTAATAAAAGTGCCTCATACCTTACTGGTTTGAGTGGTGTCTTCCCTTCTTTTCAAGTTTTTTCTCCTTTTCATCTTCTAGGAGGGCTTTCCACTCACTTTTTGAAATGGCTAGAGGGCGCTCATACTTAGGGTTCTTTTGAAAATTAAACCTATATTGGTCTCACATATATTTTAAATATAAGTCTACCTTTGCGGTAACTCCACTTTTGTTGAAGGTACCATCTCCGAATAGGCCAACCAACCTATTGATAAGTTCTTCCTTCCACTTTGAATTTTTCAAATTCCACCTTTTACGAATGTTGGGCCCAAAGAGTTGTGAGGTTGCCTCATTCAAGAGCATCTAGAAGGTATCGTTTCCTGCAAAACGATATTATAATTACTTGAAAATAATGTCACTCTATACATCAATTTCAATTAGATCATAATTAATATGTAAAACACTTCTTAAATACTGGAAGATTTTCTAATTTCATGGGAACATGGTCATCATCTACCAAGAATGTAACTAGTAGTGTTCTTGTGCTAGTAACATGAGTAGACCTAGGAAATCTTGGTTGACTAGATGTGATGGAATCATGGTCTACATTATGTGCACATTCTTTTGTGAGTTGTTCAGTGGGTACATATAATGTCATGTCACCTTGTTCAGGATTTGCATTAATGGTTGATGTGTTCATTGTGTCACTCACAAGCAGATAAACGATGTTGCTACCAACATCAACCCCCATAGTCTCACCATGAGGATCAAACTCCCTCAAAAAACACTGTAAAATAAAGATTTATTTTATGAAGTATGAGAAAATTAAAACCATAAATAAAGAAATGAGGTAATTAAATTAGTTTCTTACCCCATTCTAATGGATTTAGGTTATCACGGTTCTAATTTGGTCTCTTATATCTTATGTCTGTGGCTCAATCATATTAAAAAACCGAGTCTCTTGTTTAATTTTATCAGAAGCATCTTGATTTTTTGGATTGGATCAATTGAAATATAAATTTTTTCTTTAATAAGAACTTCCTCAAGAGCATATGTGGATTTGTTTGAGGCTGGTGCCTTCCCCTTGTCACCATGTTTATCAAATACGTGGTAGTTGGTTAGAGATTATTTAGGGATAGAAATTATAAATTTTGATCTTGTTTTTTTCCTCATTGGAAGAGGATGAGTAGCTAGCTCTATTTTGTATATATGTGATGGAATTTTGTTGTGTAAAGGGAGATTCATAAAGTTTGAAAGAAAGAGAAAATTTCATGTGGTAACTCCCTATGTCTCTAAGATAATAGATGTGAGTGCTCTGTGATTGTTGGAAAATGACACTACAAGGAAAAGACCCTCTAGCAAAGGTTATAAAGGAGGTTTTTAGTGTTATAAAATTGGCCAAAATGGTTAAAAAAACATTTTCTACAACATCCTTTTATGGTTATGGACATTTTGGCGGAGCTTTTAAAGGAAATTAAACACAACTAAAAAAAAAGCGTGGCCAGAGGTTATTACAGATGTTTTTTTCAACAGTGCACTACTATGGCTTTAACGCACAGGTGCATACATGTAGAAGGTGCCCCGAGGCGGTCGAAGGAGAATGCACCGGGCCATTAAGGTATAAAATAGTACCCGGTGTAGTGTTGGTGATACAATGCATGGGGCCATTCTAATTGGTCTTGGGATTTGTGCGGTGCCCATAGGTCATATCAATGCACCAGTACGCAGTATCACACAAATGCACTGAGATTTATAACTGGTATTGGTATTCGTGCGGTGATCGTAGGTCATACAAATTCATCGGTGCTTATAGACACATAAATGCCCAAGTGTGCAATATCACACAAACGCACTGAGATTTATAATTGGTATCGGTATTCGTGCGGTTCCCATAGATCGTACAATGACACCAGTGCGTATAGACACATAAACACACTGTTGCGTCGTACCACACAAATGCACTGAAATTTTTAATTGGTTTTGTTACTTGTTCAGTGCCCATAGGTCGTAGAAATGCACCAATGCACTTCATAATACAAACACACCAGTGTACAGTTACTGACACACATCGGTTTTCATTTTGTATTTTTTAAAAACACAGAACTATGACAGTGCAATTATTGTTTTTTGTTTTAAATTCATTATTCATCAAAAGTCGACACATCTTATAACAATATTCATATTAATTAATTTTTTATTAATACATTTGAATGTGTTGTTTGGATTAATTTATTATATCATATCATATCATAATTATTGTGGTTTTTTAAAATTCATTATTCATCAAAAGTAGACACATATATATCTTATAAAAATATTCATATGAATTAAATTTTTATTAGTGCATTTGAGAACAATAATGGAGAACACAATAGCGACAATGGAGAACAAAATAGAATAAATTAAAACATATTTTATGATATATATATATATATATATATATATATATATATATATATATATATATATATATATATATATATATATATATATAAGACAATATTTATCATACAAAATGGGACAGTTATTGGTATCCCTTTGTCTTTCAATTGGGACACTATGTCCATTACATTAAACAAAATGTCTGATTTCACAGACATATTTCAAAAAATACAACACCTTTCTTTGATATCCAAACATAGTGATCACCATTCTTCACTTGAACTACTGTCACTGCTAGTGCTACTTCCATGACTTGGGTTATTTTCAGGAATGTTTTGTTCACAGTGTTGATTGTTTTCTTCTTCTTCACCTTCCATCTACAAACATAAAAATAAACTAAAATGAGTGTATATACATTGGCGATAATAATGGAAATTGCAATATTAAATAATATACATCAATGTAAATCGAAAAGAAAAATGACGTGCCATACAAACAATTGACTCATAAACTACACACATTCTTTCAAAACCATGTACCATGCCATCTTTCAAAATTTCATTTATTGGTGCAGTTCCATACTTTGTTTCCTGCAAGTTTTATACCCCATAACAAATCATATATTTAATATAAAATATTTTTTTGTTCTATTAATTATAGATGGAGCTATGTAAAACAAGATCGATAGATGCTTACAAATTCCACAATTAATTTCTGATATGCCAACATATCCTCATAATCCATATTTAGCCCAATTTCAATCAATTCGTCTGATGGTTCTTCTTTGTATGTTAACACCTGTTTGAAGACATTCAATGATGATTTTTGTAAAACAACTTAAAAAATACAAAAATGAAATCTAGTTAAGTTGTTATAAGGAAGTAACAATTAATCACAAACTTAGATATCAACCCTTTTCTTCCTTGTCGTCATGTTTTATGTGCTGAATGGGTTCCATTTTCTTTTCTTTTCGGCAAGAAAATTCTTGAAAATTAATGTTTAATGCTAAATTGTTTATTTATTGTACCTAATGATTGAAAAATTCAATTATTACATATTACATTTGAAGCACGTTGTTGTTGAGATGGCTCCTCCTGTGACGAAATTTTGTCCATTTCTTTGACCATCTCCTTGTACACCTTTTTGGACATTCCTACTGGCATATTTCTGATATCAACTCGTTCATCTTTTGATATTTTCATAATCTTCCTAAAAATGTAACATGACAATAAAATATTTATTTTTTATATAGATATATGAAAATTAAATACAACAAAAGTGATATTTATAAATAATTCTAGACAAACATTTAAAGGAATATTACTTTTTCATTCCTTCTTTTTTGTTGTTGTACATTTTTTCTATTAAAAGTTTGACATGTCTCATTGACCAATTCTGTGGAAACTCTTCCCATAGTTTAGATAAAATTTGGTTCTTGTAATCATTGGATTGATTTTTCTATTGTAAGTAGAAAGAATGTCTATACATTCATTCCACTAGATTCCTCAAACTTTTGTAAAAGTTTTTCCCCCTTTCGTTAACCTCTAGCACAACTCTGGATGAGCTAAGGAGAAATTCATTTTCATTTGCATGTTCTATTTTTTTCTTTTCTTAGAACAACATTCCTTTTCTGAGTTGTTGGTCCCTGTATAACATTAAACAAATGTGAATTAATAGACTTTTTGACACATGTTATCTAATAATTTTAAGTATATTATTAATGATAATTAAAAAAAGAAACTCATATTGGATCGATAGTATTTTTTCATTCACTTGATTCATCCTTTTGAAATTTTTCCATCAAGCTTTTACGCTCTTCTGGTCCTAGATAAAAAATAACCTTATCGAGCTTCATCATTTTTTGGCTTTGCATGATACGCAGTAAACAATACATATTAGTTATACATACATATAGTTCAAAAATAATATTTTTTTATAAAGAATTTACACAGAACTTGCCTTCTTTGCGTTTCTTGATGCATTATCAGTATTTTTGTTACTTGATCTCTTGTCAGTCATTTCTTTATCAATTTGAAACCTGTACCATATCATTCATTAATATATTTATAAATAAATTGTCAACTTTTCAGATAACAAATAAATCTCAAGAAACCGGTGCGCCTTTCATGATGTACGCACCATCTTTGGTGTGTGGGGGTATTAAAAATGCACTGCAAAAACAATATACTAGATCATATGGTGCGTGGGGGTATTATAAATGCACCGCACAAACATTGTAATAGACTATACGATGTTATCATCATAACATGGAGCATCGGTGCCCTATTTCATATATGGCGCACTGATTTAAAAGAATCGTTTCAATTTTTTTATTATAGTAATTGCCTAGTGCGCTGTATAATACAATGCACTGGTGCATTAGGTTATGCAGGGCACACCGATAAAAAATGGATAAAACTACAGAAAATAAAAAAACTGCAGAAAAAGTAAAAAAATAATCAAATTTAATCATGATATGGTTTGAAATTCTATGATACAGGCTTCGAATCACCAGAGGTTTGGTTTCTGATTGTCTAAATACTTCTGTTCGAACATATTTCACTACTCCACAGTGCTCTCGTGGTCTCTTGTTCCAGGTATGTTTCCTGCAAATCTATGGATGAAAATTTTAGAAAAAATAGTGAAATAATGAAAAGTGTTTAGTATTTAAAGAATTATTTTATGAAATTAGATTTTCGAAAATATTTTGCTGCCCATTTTTTAATTTACCGCTTTTTTTTCACTTAAAGAAAGTAGAGTTTCACTTTTTTTTATTTGCGTTTATTCGTCACTGGTGCATCACTTAATAGAACCGCATTGGTGCATCCTTAGGTAACATCGGCACTGACGCACAATAACTAAAATGCACTGGTGCGGTTATATGTACCGTAGTACCGATTTACGGTTAAGGCACTGAAATTAATTTTAGGTGTGTACACCAAAATTTAGTGAACTCCAACCATAGAAATTGAGAATTATAATTTTGTTTATTCTTGAGAATTAGAGTTAGAATTAGAATTGAGAATTGGAATTGGATAAATTCTTGATGGAAATAACTATTCTTCCAATGCATTTTGTTTATTGCAGTAGGTCCCCACTGATTATGTGGAGAGAATGCAATGTGGGGTATGTGAAGATGCAATACTATAGGCCCCAAGTGGGAAATTGTAGCATGTGAACCTGTGTTATGCTCAGGCGTGGGTAGTTTTCACAAATTATTGGGAAAGTTTTGTTTATGAGCAGTTTATTGAAGTTGGAGATATTTTAGTTTTTACACATGTTGGAAATTTACATTTTGCTGTGAAAATATTTGGGCCATTTATTTTCAAAACTACACCTCTTCTTCTTTAAGCAAAAGAAACTTGAACCTTTCCATAACCTGCAACAAGAAAAGGTGCTCCATGATCTGCTTGCTCATTTGTAAGTTCCTCCTCCATCTTGGCATCCAATTTCCTCTTTTCTCCTGTGTGCTTTCTATCTTGATCTTAACACAATTTATACAATCTTTGTTTTACGAGAAACTGACCTTGAATGTTCTCGGAGCAATGACAAGGATTCCTTCATTCTGCATTTGTTAGTAGAAGAAGACCGATTTTCGACAAGACGATGCAGTTATTACATGTGGAGGCAATGGTTTCCCATAGAAAATGAGTATAGGGTTTAGTAGAGGAAAGAAATTTCAAAATGGGCTATTACATTAGCTTTTCCAATGTGAAACCGATTTGCAGGTGGAAATATGGTAGCTGCAGGTATCTATGCTTTTCTTCCCACATAAATGGTCACTGGATTTCCATTTATAATACAAGCATAATTTTTACTGGTTTCATCCACATGAACATAGCTCAGACAAGTTATAGATGCCATTCAGGTTCAATTGAAAGTCGAAGATGTGATTTTATGCGACGTCGAATTCTCCAATAAAAGTTTATGTAAGCGAACCGAAGCTCGGACAATACTCCCAGCTACTTTTAAACACATTTTGGAGAATCTTTCCCTTCATAGGACCTACCAGCCCAATCAACAACGTCAATTGATCTTTCTCTGTTGTCCTTAAGGGAATGAGAATCCTTCCCTTCCTTGAAAAAATTCTTGCCCGCGATTCGAACCCTCTGCTGCTCCAATAATGCACTTTACATAATAACCCTATTCCGGTGCATGGGGTTTTATAGGCGCATCGATGTGGTTTGTAAGATAGAGGTTTATGTTTTGGCATGGTGTTTTATGACGCACTAGTGCGGAAGAGTTCAGAAGCACCGGTGCATCTTTGTACTAAGACGCACCGGTGCGTGTTATGATGATAAGCGCACCAGACTGTATAAAGTTTTTTTTTTTTTTGTATGTAAGATCATAGTAAAATAATGATCATCTAAAGTACATGAATTTATTTGAATTATTTTCTAAACTTTATTATGTTACAAAAATTCATATTATTCTAGATTTATTCTTTTACAATTATTTACAAATTTACAAATTTAAATATTTTAATAAAATCATTTCACATTAATACAATTAAAATTTTACAAATATTTTACATACAATTACAATTACAATTTTACAATTTCACATACACTTAGAATTAGAATTAGAATTAGAATTTTACATACTATTACATTTACAATTAAAATTTTACAATTACAATCAATATTTCATAGTAATACAATTAAAATTTTACAAATATTTTACATACAATTAGAATTACAATTTTACAAATATTTTACATACAATTACAATTAAAATTTTACATTAATAAATATTTTACATACAATTACAGTTAAAATTACAATTACAATTACAATTTTAGAATTTTACATACAATTAGATTTACAATTACAATTTTACATTTTGTCATATATACAATTATAATTAAAATTACAATTACAATCATTTCACAATAAATTAAATATTACAATTACAATTAAAAATTTACATTAAATATTTTACATACAATTACAGTTAAAATTACAATTTCAATTACAATCACGACATAATATTTAATAAATATCATGGTCATTTAATATTCAATTAATCAATAAACATCACGATCATGATAACCATCGTACTAACATCATATTCGACTAAAAAACACCTTCAAACATCAAATTAACATTATATATTAACATCATCACAACACAAACATCAAATTTACATCTCATATCAAATAACTCATGCTATCACATACACATCTATCTGCAAGCTGCACCTGAAATGAACATATCTAACATGACCTAACAATATAGACATCATGATGATCACCAATGTGTAAATTAAGTACAACTGCAACATGAACACAAAATAAATGGACCATATATATATATATATATATATATATATATAACTGAATAATGTTAAAAATATACAACTGTAATATAAATTTCATGGTTCAGCTGGTGGTAGTACAACATCAATAGCAGTACTAGTGGAGGCCTGCTCAGTCAATGGTGCAGCTTCGACGGTCGATGGTCCAGCCTACTCATGATCATGACTAGTACTGATGGATGTTGCAGGCTGGTGACTGGATGTGGTCGATGGTCCAGCCTCATCTCCATGATGACTGCTGGATGCTAGTGGAGCCTCATGCTCATCAGGCACGACGCGAGGTGAATGATCATGAGATGATGAATCGCTGCTCGCAGACTTTCCATCACGTTCTATGGCTCGACCATGCCTATAACGTGTAATAGTCCTTCTCAGTTGTGTAATAACTGTTGTAGCTCCTATGACATGCCGCATCAGGTTGAACATGTCATGTAACATGCCTCACCATATCCGTAATAGCCTATCATAGGCCTGTATATCTCTGTAATGAGTGGGCCTGATGCCTGCCTCAATAATCAATGCACTGAGTTGGTCGCCCAACTCCATACTGTATCTGGTATCAGGTCGACCACGCCTAGCAAAAGGTGGTACCGGCGCACCAGCAGTTGAATGTCTCTTTGCACCGACCTCCTGATCATGATCCTCGGTATCTGCCATGTCTTTATCGTCATCAAGATCCACACCTGGATCATGTGGTGGTTCTGAAATCTCGTCGCCATCAAAAGAGCCAATGTCTGAAAAATATATACAAGTACACAACAATAATTAGACAATTTCATTACACAATTTAATAAAAAAAAGTTAAAGAACATGTTAGAATAAATATAAATAAAATAGTGATATTACCTCTATCATCTGGTGGCTCATCATATGTGAAGAGGATGTTAGCACACCCTTGCCAATCCAATCTAGCATAAGGAAAGGGGACCATAATGAAGGGATGAATCTTGTCAACACTGGCTAATAAGCCTAGTGCATCATGTGAAATCCTGGTTGGAAACATAGTCTCTCCCCTCTTGGGCATCATCTGCCCCCACATGTGCATCCGGGCCTCCAACATCGGCCTACGAGGCTGTCGAACAAAAGTAGGACTCATCTCTAGAAACCTCTCAAAAAATAAACAAAAAATATTTGAAGCAAAAGGGAAGTTGACCCTCCCTTGTGCATGAGAAAGACATATATCTAAGGCCGTATAGAACTGTCGCAAAAAAATGGCAGACGACCTAACAAGTCATGGCTCCTCTACTAAGGAATCAACATAATATAGAAGCGGGAAACGAATGTGTTGCCCATCATTGGTGTTGTGTGAAATGGTCGAAATGAGAAGTGAGAGGCACTGCATGTCCTGTCTACCAAATGCACCAATACGTAACTGACCTCTAGGGACCTAAAACTCTGAAGGAGACAACACATTTTTCCAATGTATCTCTGGGAGTAAACTAATTGAGTCCCTCCTACACAACCAGCTAGAACCTCTGGGAACGAGGGAAAATCCACCCCTCTCCTCGATAGCCTTATAATTAAATAAATATCCTCCTCAGTGGGTGTGTACCACTGGTCAGAACCAATCTAGAAAGCCTGTTAGTGGGCATTCCACCTGCGGATAAGATGTCTCAAAAACACACTATGGGCCTTTAGGGAAGTAGCCTCCTCATAGAACTTGAGGAGGCCTACCTGCCTTAGGAGCCCCTGAGTATCTGCTGTAATAGGCAAGGGTACACATCTCTCTCCCTCTCTCGTGCCTCCCACTGGCGAAGTATGTCATACTGCTCTACATGTTGTTTCTGTTGTTCCTCCTCTTCTCTCTAAATCATTGACATATTAAATAAATTTTTTTTATTAAATCATACATGTATTTAGGAATATACATATATAATTTCTTTTGGAAAAAAAAACAGACCAGTCAATGTGCCACAAAAACAGCCATGCATTGGTTCCAGCGCGACTTTTGTTTGTAGCGCACCAGCAGTGGTGCCCTAGATGACATAAAACACACCGTATGCAATGCACCTGAAATTTTTTAAAGCACTATTGACTATATATGGTGTCAGAAGAGTGGTGCGTTGACTAATATATATGCTCCGACAAATATAGTCGTGTTAGCGCACCGACTTCCAGACAAATTAAATAGTCAACGGTGTGGTCTTTTACCCGGCCGCACCGTTGAACTTGTCGGAATGTCGAGTGCGGTGGGCTGATAGATACTGGGGTGTATATTTCTGTTAATGCAACGCGTTGCTATTCCCATGGTCAATGGTGTGACCGACTAAATGAACGCACCACACTTTTTTTTTTAAATTTTAAAATAATGTGGGGTGCATTTCGGTACCTCCCCGAACCCGGTGCAGATACCATTAGCACCGGTTGCGGTGTGGCCTGTAAATTTTACAGGAAACAAAACTTACCGATGCGAGCCGAACAACTCGTATGCACTGTGCGACAAAAAAAATAATCCTTTTTAAATGGTGAATTTTAAGGTTATTTCAAATTTTAATCGGCTAAAAATCTTAATTATGGAAGAACAAGAAGAATACCTATACATTTCACTGTCAAGGAGGCATATTGGCTGTAGAATTTGCAAAAGAAAATTTGCCCACCATTTTGAAAAATGCAACGTGGATATTGGTGGCCAATGCACAACAAAAGTGCGTGCAATGAGTGCAATGGGAGCACCGATATCAGGGCCGCTCAGAGAAGGTTTCACTAGTGCTTCAGAGCTATGGAGCACTATGAAAAGTGAAAAATGTGGTTTTTTGGCCATAATTTTTTTTTATTTAACCCTGTTTCGGTGCGCGGGGTTTTATAGGTGCACCGGTGTGGTTTCTTAAGACCGCACTGGGCGGTTTCAGATTTGGTGCGGTGTTTTATGATGCACCAGGGCGATTCCTTAACACCACACCAGGCTGTTTCTATCTTGGCGCAGTGTTTTATGACGCACTGTTGCTTTACATTAATAGGACACACCGATCGGGTGTGTACGAAGCGCATGGTGTCTAGTGTGCTTGTTGATCAGCGGTTGTCATTGATGTCAACCCAAGCAGCACCAAGGGCTAACCCAATATTGCATGGGAATTTTGACCTACCAAATTAATATATTCTGGGTCAATAATTCTTTTTATGGTTTCTACTTATCGAGATGTTTCCGTTGATATATGGCACACCATGTAATTCTTCACGATTTGAGAGATATTCATGTTTGAAGTTTGCATCCTCAATTAGTGGGCTAAAACCCCATGGGGTTGGGGCATGGGTCATTGAAAATTCATAATTAATGTTTTTTAAGATTCTAAAATCCCTCTCACATTCACTTGTTGAAGCCCCTCTCAACTTACGCATTCATATAAATTGTGATCTTCATTTCCTCCTTATGCAAGGGATTCGGCCATATGAAACAGGTCATCGTGGAATTTTCTCTCTAAAAATTTTTCTACGAAGGTTCAGAAGCTGAAATTTTTATGAGGCAAAGCTGAAATCCTGAGGAAGCTGCAGTAAATATTTCAGATCAAGGTGCGTAATATTTTTGGAGATATGATTTATGTAATTTAGGGTTTTTTCAGGCTCCTGAAATTCATCTCAAAGAAGTGACCTTGGTAAAATCGTCATAACTCTCTCTTTGAGTATTGGATTGGAATTCCATAAAAAGTGATAGATAGTGCATAGTCTGTAGTTTTAGTTCTATTAATTTTAGAGCCAAATGAAGAAACAATGACACGTGGCTTGCTGTACAAGTGAGCTCTGCTGAAACAGTCCATAATTAGGGCATTGTGAGAAATTGGGTATAAATCTCTCTTGAAGAATCCAAATTGGGTCAGACCTATGGCATTGGAAAGATGACTCAGAGGACTACTACAGGACCAAAAATCAGATATTGAGGATCTGAAATAACATAGATACACTAGATTCAATATCGAGCTCCTAGAAGGCAAGAAAAAGCTAGATCATGTGTTGTCAAGGATTGCAAAGGACCAGACTTTCTATGGCAGAAAAGAAAAGCAAGGTGCACCAAAGGGTAGCATGATAAGAGCAACAACCAAGGTGCATAACAGCAACAAGAAGTTCATCATATGAAGTCTTCAAGTGGGCAGCACTGCATACAATCATTATAATGGTATCATTGTACTTAGTCATTGTAAATACATTATTGTACAAATTGTACTAGTGTCTATCTGCCAAGGGTTGAAGAGGCAATGTTGGATCATCATTAGGTGGTTGTGTCAAAGTTGGGGTTATGGTCTAGTATATCTTCTTCTTCTACATCATTATATATCATTGTAAAGTGGACCATTTTCCCTTGTATGGGAGTCCATTCTTCTTTTATTCTTCTATAGGGTGGTAGGGTGGTGCTAGGGTGAGTTGTAGCTCATTGGGTGTTGGGGCATCCGTTAAGTTGACTACTGAAGAATCTCAGGAATTGGAGAATCCTTCCAATGGGAGCTAGAGAAGAATGCTTTTCTAGATTCTAGCAAGTTGGAGCTTTATTTTCAATTGGATTTGAATATTAAATAATTATTAGAAAAGCATTAGGTGGTTTTTGTCTCGGAGTGGGTTTCCACCTTAAAAACTGTGCGCATTTGTGTTCCTCTTGTTTGCTGATATCATTGTACAAACAATGATAATAATTGAAGATTAACTAATGCTCTAATTGAAAGGAATACTGATTCACCCCCCCTCTCGGTATTTCCAACAATTGGTATCAGAGCTTGGTTCCTTCAATAGCAGTTTAACAGGTGGAAGGAGGTCATGGAGCATACCAAGAATGGTGTACCTCTATTCAATGAAAATAATTATGCACTTTGGAAAGGAAGAATGGAGGTCTATCTCTTGGCGCAAGGTTACGAAGTATGGGACACTGTTCAAAATGGATTTACATCAACCGCGGATGAACAAGGTAAGAAGAATTTGGTAAATGATGCAAAAGCAAAGAATATTATTATCGGTGGACTTATTGAATCTGCTTATCATAAGGTGTTGGGTTGTAAAACTGCCAAAAATGTATGGGACAAGCTTGAGAATATATATGCAGGTGACTCAAATGTCAAAGAAGCAAAGCTTCAAATCTATAGAGAAAAATTTGAGCAACTCAGAATGAAAGAAAATAGCAACATTTCTGCATACTTTTGATACGTTGATGAAATAACCAATACTCTGGAAGGATTGGGAGGCTGGTGTGAGAAGACTATTATGTAGGTGTTCTTGGGAGATGTGGGAGATTCAACCCAAAGGTATCGGTCTTAGAATACAGTGCAAATCTGGACAAACTCAGCAAAGAGGAATTACATGGAGTTCTCATAGCATATGAAATGAGACTTGATGAAGAAGAGGGTACTTCGCATCTAGAAACTGTGTTCGTTGCATCTAAGAAAACCAATAAGGATAAAAAAACTTCAATTGAAAAGACATGCACCTACAAGTGTGAAGAAAAGGGAGAAGATGAAGAAGGTCTTTCAGATGAGGAATATGCTTACTTCACGAGAAAACTACAAATTGGTAAGGGACAATTCAAAGTTAAACTTTCATTAATATGTTTCAGCTGTAATGAGGTTGGGCATTTTGCAGCAAAATGTCCAAACAAAATTAATGGCAACTCAAAAAGAAAGAAAGGCTTTAAGAAATTCAACAAGCAAGGATCTGAAAGGAACTTTCTCTCTAAAGAAGATAGCTCATCATCCGATGAAGACAATGATAGTGAAGAAGAAGCCAATGAGAGAGTATTGTTTATGGCCAAGCACAATAAACCCAAGAACAATAAGCAAGAGGTATCAAAAAACGAAGAAGAAGGATGGACCATAGCCGAATTCTATGAGGAAGCAATCAAGCTTATAAAATATCTCAAGGCGGAGAAGATCTGTTCCAAAACTCTTGAAGAACAAGTTCAAGGTCTCAAAATTTAAGTTGAAGAACACAAACGCATTGAAGAGTCACTTCAAAAGAAGTTGGAAGAAAGAAACCAAGAAAGGGAAGAATTAGAAGCCAAAGGAGTCTTGCTGCGTGAGGAAGTGAAGAAAGGAAAAAATATCCAAAACTATGCCAATAGCTCAAGGGCATTGGAAGAACTCATCAACAATCAACGATCTTACAACGACAAAACTGGCATCGGTTACAAAGAATAAGAAGCAAGACCTTCTACAATAAAATACAATGAATCTATGAGATCTAACATGCATGTAGACTTCATTGGACAAGATTCGCAAGAACAGCCTTGGAAGACAATTCCTCGACGAAAATTTCCATCCATGTACCAACATATTTTTTATGGCTACTATTATTCATGTGGAAAATTTGGTCATAAAGCTATAGAATGTTGCACGTACCCTAAGAATGAATACAATTCTAGGAGATCTGTCAAATATGAACCTCCCAGGGCTTAGCGAAACATCAATAGATTTTAAAATTTAAGAAATAATATTGAATGTTACAAATGTCGAAACTTTGGACACATAGCCAAAGACTGCAGACTTGAAAATCCTCCAGAAGAATCTTCGAAGCCACCGAATGAATGAACATGGAAGAAGAAGAAGAATGATAGTTGTGCTCTCGCTTTCAAGGCTCAAAAGAACAAATAAGTGTGGTATGTTGATAGTGGTTGCTCAACGCATATGACTGGAGATAGAAATAAATTTGTATCTCTGAAAGAGAAGAAGGACGGAATCGTGTCCTTTGGAAATGATGTATCTTCAAATGTTATAGGATCATGTACTGTCACTCTCGGAAGCAAAGATGCTCTAGCCAAGAATGTTCTATTGGTTGAAAACATGAATCACAATCTGCTCAGTGTTGGACAAATGTGTGATCAAGGACACACAATACTATTCAACTCCATGAAATGTGAAATCAGGAAAGGCGTGTATGGTGAAATTGTGGCTATAGCAAGTCGAGCTCCAAACGACATATATGTTCTGGATGAAGCAACTAAAGCATGTCTAATAGCTAAAGAGGATGATACAATAATTGGTAGCAATGATGATCGACTAAGTAAGAAGTTTGCTACAAAGGTGCAAAGTGATTTCGAGATGTCTTTACTTGGTGAGCTGACATACTTCTTAAGGCTTCAAATATCTCAGCAAGAGAAAGGAATATTTATATGTCAAGCCAAGTACATCAAGGAAATGCTCAAGAAATTTAAAATGGGAGATTGCAAACCCATCCTTACTCCAATGGTAACAAGTTGCAAATTGAGCATAGACGACTCACCTAAGGATGTGGATCAAAGGTTGTATAGATCTATGATTAAGTGTCTTCTATATGTAACAGCCTCCCAACCAGATGTTATGCAAGCAGTTGGACAAGTGGCAGGATGGTTGTGTTTCAAGGGGAGTTACCCTTTGCCATTGATGTCAAAGGGGGAGAGAATGTTGTAGGAAGAGGTATCATGATTGCAGGGGGAGTACTTGTGTTGCCATCAATGCCAAAGGGGGAGATTTTTGATCAGCGGTTGTCATTGATGTCAACCCAAGCAGCACTAGGGGCTAACCCAATATTGCATGGGAATTTTTACCTACAAAATTAATATATGCTAGGTCAATAATACTTTTGATGGTTTCTTCTTCTTCTGCATCATTCTATATCATTGTAAAGTGGACCATTTTCCCTGGCATGGGAGTCCATTCTTCTTTTATTCTTCTATAGGGTGGTAGGGTGGTGCTAGGGTGAGTTGTAGCTCATTGGGTGTTGGGGAATCCGTTCAGTTGACTACTGAAGAATCTCGGGTGTTGGAGCGTCCATCCAGTGGGAGCTGGAGAAGAATGCTTTTCTAGATTCTAGGAATTTGGAGCTTTATTTTCAATTGGAGTTGAATATTAAGAATTATTAGAAAAGCATTAGGTGGTTTTTGTCTCGAAGTGGGTTTCCACCTCAAAAACTGTGTGAATTTGTGTTCCTCTTGTTTGCTGATATCATCGTAAAAACAATGATAATAACTGAAAATTAAAGTAATTCTCTAATTGAAAGGAATATTGATTCACCCCCCCCCCTCTCATTATTTCCAACAATTGGTATCAAAGCTTGGTTCCTTCAATAGCATTTTAATAGCTGGAAGGAGGTTATGGAGCATACCAAGAATGGTGTACCTCTATTCAATGAAAATTATTATGCACTTTGGAAAGGAAGAATGGAGTTATATCTCTTGGTGCAAGGTTACAAAGTATGGGACACTGTTCAAAATGGATTTACATCAACCGCGGATGAACAATGTAAGAAGAATTTGGTAAATGATGCAAAAGCAAAGAATATTATTATCAATGGACTTATTGAATCTACTTATCATAAGGTCTTGGGTTGTTAAACCACCAAAAATTTATGGGGCAAGCTTGAGAATATATATGCAGGTGACTCAAATGTCAAAGAAGCAAAGCCTCAAATCTATAGAGCAAAATTTGAGCAACTCAGAATAAAAGAAGATTGCAACATTGATGCATACTTTCAATACGTTAATGAAATAATATTGCATGGGAATTTTGACCTACCAAATTAATATATTCTGGGTCAATAATGCTTTTAATGGTTTCTACTTGTCGAGATGTTTCCGTTGATATATGGCATGCCATGTAATTCTTCACGGTTTGAGAGATATTCATGTTTGAAGTTTGTACCCCCAGTTAGTGGGCTAAAACCCCATGGGGTTGGGGCATGGGTCATTGAAAAGTCATAACTAATATTTTTTAAGCTCCTAAATTTCCTCCCACGTTCACTAGTTTAAGCCCCTCTCAACTTAAACATTCATATAAATTGTGATCTTCATTTCCTCCTTATGCAAGGGATTCGACCATCTGAAATAGGTCATCGTGGAATTTTCACTCTAAATTTTTTTCTATGAAGGTTCAGAATCTGAAATTTTTATGAGGCAAAGCCGAAATCTAGAGGAAGCTGCAGTAAAAATTTAAGATCAAGGTGCACAACATTTTTGGAGATATGATCTGTGGAAGTCAGGGTTTTTGCAGGCTCCTGAAATTCATCTCAAAGAAGGGACCTTTGTAAAATCATCATAAATCTCTCTCTGAGTATCAGATTGGAATTCTGTAAAAAGTGAAAAATAGTGCACAATATTTAGTTTGCTCTCTATCAATTTCAGAGCCAAATGAAGAAACAGTGACACCTGGCACGTTGTACAAGTGTGCTCTGCTTAAACAGTCCATAATTAGGGCATTGTAAGAAATTGGGTATAAATCTCTCTTGAAGAATCCAAATTGGGTCAGACCTGTGGCATTGGAAAGATGACTCAGAGGACTACTACAGGACTGAAAATCAGATATTGAGGATCTGAAATAACAGAGATACACAGATTCAATATCGATCTCCTAGAAGGCAAGAAAAATATAGATCATGTGTTGTCAAGGATTGCAAAGGACCAGACTTTCTACGACAGAAAAGCAAAGCAAGTTGCAGCAGAGGGTAGCATGAAAAAAGCAGCAACCAAGGTGCACAACAGAAACAAGAAGTTCATCATATGAAGTCTTTAAGTTTGCAGCACTGCATAAAATCATTGTAAAGGTATCATTGTACTTAGTCATTGTAAATACATTATTGTACAAATTGTACTAGTGTCTATCTGCCAAGGGTTGAAGAGGCAGTGTTGGATCATCATTAGGTGGTTGTGTCAAAGTTGGGGTTATGGTCTAGTATATCTTCTTCTTCTGCATAATTCTATATCATTGTAAAGTGGACCATTTTCCCTGGTACAGGAGTCCATTCTTATTTTATTCTTCTATAGAGTGGTAGGGTGGTGCTAGGGTGAGTTGTAGCTCATTGGGTGTTGGGGCATCCATTCAGTTGACTACTGAAGAATCTTGAGCATTGGAGCGTCCATCCAGTGGGAGCTAGAGAAGAATGCATTTCTAGATTCTAGGAAGTTGGAGTTTTATTTTCAATTGGATTTGAATATTAAAGAATTATTAGAAAAGCATTAGGTGGTTTTTGTCCCGAAGTGGGTTTCCACCTTAAAAACTGTGCGCATTTGTGTTCCTCTTGTTTTCTACTATCACTGTACAAACACTGATAATAATTGAAGATTAACTAATGCTCTAATTGAAAGAAATACTAATTCACCCCCCCTCTCAGTATTTCCAACAGTGCCAATGTTTTGTGCAACCGATGCTTTCTCTTCTAGAGTGCACCGGTGATTGAGAGCAGAAAAGTGAAAAATGTGGTTTTTTGGCAATAATTTTTTTTATTTAACCCTGTTTCGTTGCGCACGTTTTATAGGCGCACCGGTGTTGTTTCATATGAATGCACCGGTCCATTTCTGTTTTGGCACAGTGTTTTATGATGCACCGATGGTGTTTCTTAACACCGCACCGAGCAGTTTCTGTTTTGGCGTGGTGTTTTATCATGCACCGAAACAGAAGAGTTGTGAAGCACTGATGCATTACAGTAATAGGATGCGCTGGGTGGGTGTGTACGGAGCGTAGGGTGTCCGGTGTGCCAATTTTTTGTGCGCACCAGTGCTTTCTCTTGTAGAGCGCACAGGTAATTGAGAGCTCTGGAGCACTAAAAAAAGTGAAAAATATAGTTCTTTTGCCGTATTTTTTTTTATTTAACCCTTTTCTGGTGAGCGTGGTTTATAGGCACACCAGTGTTGTTTCTTACAAACGCACCGGTTGGTTTATGTTTTTGCGCATTGTTTTATGATGCACCGGTGTGGATTCTTAATACTGCACCGGGCAGTTTCGGTTTTGGCGCGGTGTTTTATGTTGAACCGGTGCGGAAGAGTTGTGAAGCACCGATGCTCTACAGTACTACGATGCACCGGGAAGGTGTGTACGGAGCACATGGTGTCTGGTGTGCCAATATTTTGTGCGCACCGGTGCTTTCTCTTGTAAGGAGCACTCGTGAAATGTTGGATGATAAGCGCATCGAGTGGAAAACATCCTCAAAACCCTCTACCTGCCAACCTCCTCTAGTAACCTCCGCTAGAAATGGATGTATGGGGTATTTTTATAAGGGGTTCCTCAAAAACATTCACCAGAGGGTCTTTTCCTTGTAGTGTGAGTTGTGAGTGAAATATCGTTGAATATGCATATCATTCTACGGGACGCAAGCCTAAAATCAAATCTTGTTGGTTCTTGGACTCATACTCTAATTAGGTATATGATAGAATTGTAAAAATAAATTTACATCCAACACTTCCCTGTGCTGAATATCAAGCATATCAACATTAACATTAGGCATAAACTCAGGTAGAGTATGAAATCCAAAATGAACTTGATAAGTTTTAATAATATTTGATAATAATTGGCCAAGTAAGTGTATTAATTGACCTTGAGTAAACTCTAATACAGGGTGATCCACCTTCTTCATATGATTGAGCCATTAGTACGTGGTGGCTTCCATGAGAAATTTGAAAATAAATTATGCACATTGTATCCTTATCATTAAATTCTTTTGTAATGGCAACATTTGCAACTATATACCCAAATTTAATATAATGGAAAACTTCATCTATATTTTCATGTAAGAGAGGATCGCAAAACTTGTAGGCTCCTCGCTTTTTAAGGTTTTGTAAATATGTCCTTTATAAAAAATTTGACCATGCTAAAAAGAAATATTCTACCATATATACATTTAACTTTATCACACTTGATATAAAAACCTTGGGATTTGTATTGATGTAACCATGACATTTTGAAGTGAAAAATAATGAAACCAACATGAATAACATTGGTTTTGAGCTACATGTTAAATATATTACTAATTTCACTTTTTATCAATGAGAGTAGAATCACAAAGTTTTTTCAAAATCAGTTTTCATAAGTTTTTCAAAATCATACTCCCTCTGAAGTGGAGCAATCTGCTCCCTCTGAATCTAGAAACTCAACCTCATATGTGCTATGGCTACCAGGAAAAGATCTGCTGAATTCATATGAGTATCCCATCTCTTCCAACTAGGTCCATTCCCACCAAGTGGGTCTGCTAAGGCAGTGCTCCTCCCTCCTAAAAAATGTTTCATAAATAGCTCTATGTCCCTCTTAAATTAGAGGTCGACTTGATAATTGGTACAATTTTCCCTCTCTGATCCCTAGTATGATGGAGTCCTCAACATATACAACTCCCTTTGGCCATAAGTGTACTGACTGTCCTCTAAACTCAACTGTATAGCCTTGATCCTCCAAGGTTGAAATGAAGAGAACATTCACTCTTAGAAAAGGAAAATATATAACATGATGAAAGGCTACAATCCACCCTCATTCTAACTCAAATAAAATTGAACCCTCTCTTGTACTAATTGTTCCTTTAATGTGGACCCCACACCTCACCAAGAATCCACTAGCTATTGAGCCAGGTGGCTGAAATAGATCACATTCCCTTGTCATATGGCATGTGGCACCACTGTCTAGATACCAACCATCTCTGGAAATCTCCTCTAAATATAAGAGTGAGACAGTTTTAGGTCCCTATATTACTAGTTTAGTCCCTTATTGTTATTAGTGTATCCCCCTTATTGTTATTGTTGTACCCTTGTAACCCCCATATTTTTATTATTGTGCCCTTACATTATTATTGTTAGGTCGGCTAGGATTATATTGTGGCCCCATGGACTCCTATATATAGAAGGAGGTTTCAGTAATTTGTATCATCCAAGAGTTGTTCATTTATGTAATGTATTAGAGGTTTCCCCCTCAAAGTGGCTGATTTCTAAGGCATTGATCTCTCTTTTCTTCTATTTTTGGAGTTTGTTTCATAACATTTGGTATTAGAGCTTTGGATTCTAGGGTTTTGCTGCTCCAAAAAGGTCATTGTGGAATTTTTTCTATAACATTTTTTCTACAAAGGTTTAGAAGCCAATTTTTACAGATCGAAGCCCAAATCCTGAGGAATGCCATGGAAAATTTTCAAATCTTGGTTCACAATATTTTCAAAGGTATGATCTGTGGAAGTTAGGGCTTTTTGCAGGTTCCTGAATTTAACCTAAATATGTCATCGTGGTAATTTCTGTATAAAAAATTTTCTACGAGGGTTTAGAAGCTAAAATGTTTATAGAGCGAAGCCAAATTCTTGAGGAATGTTGTGGAAAATTTTTAGAGCTTGATTCACAACAGTTTTGGAGATATGAGTTGTGGATTTTAGGCTCTTGAATTTCATCTCAAAGAGGTGACCGTGGGAAAATTGTCATAACTCTATCTCTGAGCATCAGATTAAAATTTTGTAAAAAATGGCCACAAAAAAATAGACTATAGTTCTCTTTGTATCAATCTCAGATCCAAAGGAGGAAAAAATGACATGTGGCACATTGTACAATTTTGTTCTACTAAAACAGTCCACAATTAGGTCGTTGTGGGAGATGGGGCATAACTTTTCCTTGAAGAATCCAAATCAGGTCAGACCTATGGAATTTGAACGAAGCTTCAAAGGGCTACTACAGAGCTGAATTTCATATATTGAAGATCTGAAATCATAGAGATAATTCTGTTTCAATATCGAGCTCCTCAAAAGTAAGAAAAAGGTGTGTATTTTTTCTAAATTGCATAAGTCTTGTGTGAAAAAACTGTTTGAATTGATTCCAAGGGCATATTGTAGGATAGCTATCAGTATTGGGTTCTAAAAATGCCTCCTAAAAATAATTCAACACCCATTAAGCCTTAGGAAGACTCTACTATGACTCATGAAGACGAAGAATGGCAACATGACAATCAAAATTACAAGAGCAAGTGCACCAAATTTTGCTCTCACAAAGAGCAACAAAAAATGAAATGGAAGTTTTGAAGAAAGGCATGGAAGCTAAGATGGATGGAATGGAAGCTAGAATGGAAGCTAATATGGATGACAAGGAAGCTAATATCGATGAAAAAATGAAATGCAACATGGAAAACATGAAGAATGATCTAAAAGAAGACATGGAAGGTTTGAAAAAGTTGATACAAGAAATGTTTCCTATTGGCGAAAAGATAGTAGAGGAAACTCATTATGAGAACAAAATAAATGTTAATCGCGATTTTATAAACTCTGGTGATGGATGGAAGAACCACCATATTCCAAAGATGGATTTGAAGAGATTTGATGGAAATAATCTCGTAACATGGATACTACATATGGAGCAATATTTTGATCTCAATAATGTGCAAAACACAGAAAAGGTACACATTGCAACTTTACATTTAGAACAAAATACATTTGTATGTTATCGATGGTGTTGCTCTCGTAAAAAAATTGTCACTTGGTCAATTTTTACGGAGGAAATGATAGCACATTATGAGGATAAAAAAAGCAACAACTTCTTTAGCCAATTGATAAATCTCAAACAAAAGGGTTCAGTGGTGGAGCACATTGAGGACTTCCAAAAATTAAATATAAGGGTAACTAATATTCCAGAGGAACACAGGATTGATGTCTTCATAGGGACTTTAAAAGATAACATCCAACATGAATTTCACATTTGGGAACCTGATTCATTGGAAAAGGCATTCAGAATGGCAAGAAAAATTAGATGTAAAATTATGGTGACAAGGAAGCCTACCACTCACATATATAAAGATGGAAGTGTTGCTACTCCTAGACTTCCACAACCTACAAGTTTGACACCACAACAATTCGAAGAAAAAATATCAAAAGGGATTTTCTACAGTTGTGATAGCAAATACACTAAAGGTCATAAGTGTGCTGAGAAGAAATTATTTTACATAGATTGTGAAGAGGAAGAAGAAAATGAACAAGAATCTTTAAAAGAAGAGAATATACACTAGGAACCAACCCTAGAAGAGGAAGAAATGAGTCTGAACATATCGCATAATGCATTGGAAGGAATTACCACTCCTCAAACTCTCAAGATAGAAGGACATATCAAGAAGAAAAAGCTAAGGGTGTTGATTGATTCGGGTAGTACCCATAATTTTATTCATTGTAAGGTAGCCAAGGAATTGAATTGTTTCCTATACCTAGCACCAGAATGTCAAATGATGGTTGCAAATGGAGGAACTATAAATTTCTCTGGAAAATTCCATAATATCAAGCTAACCATGGGGGAATATGTATTGAATATTCAAATGATTTCCATTCCAATGGGAGGTGTTGATGTTGTACTAGGGGTACAATGGTTACAATATTTGGGGATGGTAGCTTTTAATTTTCAATAACTTTTATTGAAATTATTTTCAGAAGGAAAGGAAGTCGAATTACAGGGTATCGAAGGGAAGCCAAGGAAGATAATAAGCTCTAATGTCATGAAAAAGCTTTTGAAGAAAGAAAAATGAGGCATAATTGCACAATTATGCTCACTAGAAGTTCCAACATCAAAATCATCTATTTCTACAGATCTCCAAAAATTCTTGGACAATCATTCCAAGGTGTTTGAAACTCCCAAAATACTCCCACCTATTCGTGATCATGATCATGCTATTCATTTGATTCCAGGAAGTGTTCCTCCAAACATCGCCTTATAGATATCCTTATGTCCAAAACAACGAAATTGAATGTATGATTGCAGAAATGTTAGAGGCTGGTATAATTCAACCTAATCAAAGTTATTTCTTTGCTCCAGTAGTATTGGTGCACAATAAGGATGGATCATGGTGCATGTGTTTGGATTATAGGGAGCTCAATAAGCTCGCTATTAAAGATAAATTTTCCATTCCTATGATTGATGAATTATTAGATGAATTACATGGAGAAATTTATTTTACCAAGTTGGATCTTCGTTCAGAATATCATCAAATTAGAATGAAGATTGAAGATATTCCACAAATATCATTTCGAACTCATGAGGGTCATTATGAATTTTGGTCATGGCTTTTGGCCTTACCAATGCACTTTCTACATTTCAAGGGTTGATGAATTCCATTTTCAAACCCCTCCTTAGAAAATTTGTGCTAGTTTTGTTTGATGGTATACTAATCTACAACACATCTTGGAAGGATCATGTTCAACCTGTTGACAAGGTGCTCAAACTATTGTAGGAGAAACAATTGTATCCAAAAACATCAAAATGTTTCTTTAGAGAACAAGAGGTGGAATATCTGGGTCATATTTTATCATACGAGGGTGTTAAGGTAGACCCTAAAAAAATTAAAGCCATTAAGGAATGGAAAGTCCCCACAACCATAAAGCAGTTGCAAGGATTTCTCGGGTTAACAGGGTATTATCGCAAGTTTGTTGATAATTATGGGAGAATATCAGTGCCTCTAACAACATTATTAAAGAAAGATGCATTTTCATGGACTCCTTAAGCAACTAAGGCCTTTGAACATCTTAAAGAGGAATTTTGCATAGCACCGGTCTTAGCTATGCCAAAATTCACAAAAACCTTTATTGTAGAATGTGATGCCTCAAGAAATGGAATTGGTGTTATTTTAATGCAAGAAGGAAGACTCATTGCTTTTGAAATTCATCCAATCAAAAGGAAAGTATTTACATAAAGCTATTTATGACAAGGAAATGTTATCAATACTACATGCACTAAAGAAATGACGACCTTACCTAATGGGAAGACACTTCAAGGTAAAAACTTATCATGATATTCTTAAACACTTTTTGGAAAAAAGACTATCTTCAGAAGAGCATCAAAAATGGGTCACAAAGATGTTGGGTTATGACTTTGAAATAATCTACAAAAAAGGGTAGCTAAATGTTGTTGCAGATGTACTCGCAAGAAAGAATGAAGAGGTGGAAGAATTGCTTTGTTCCATTTATATTATCCAACCGGATTGGATAATCAAAGCAAGGGATGAATGGAAGAAGAACGAAGAAGTGCGGACACTCATTCAAAAGTTGCAGCAAGATCCTAGTACATCTAATTCATTTAGTTGGAAAAATGATTCCTTATGGTACAAATATCGCTTATATCTTTGTAAGAATTCCCAACTAAAACAAAAGACTCTTTTGGAATTGCAGACTTCTCCTTTAGGAGGACACTCAGGATTTTTAAAAACTTACCACAGGGTGAAGAAATAATTTTTTTGGGATGGCCTTAAATCTGATATTCAAAATTTTGTAGCAGAATTTTTGGTTTTCCAGCAAAATAAAGTTGAGACAATTAAGACCCCAGGTCTTCTACAACCTTTATTAATTCCAAGTCAACGTTGGGAGGATATTTCAATGGATTTTCTCACAGGTTTACCTAAGTCCGAAGGAAAGAATGTCATCATGGTGGTAGTTGACAGACTTACCAAGTATGCACACTTTTGTGCATTATCTCATCCATTTAAATCAAGTACAGTTTTTACTACATTTATGTGCACAATTCAAAAGCTACATGGAAACCCAAAGATTATTGTGAGTGATAGAGATCCCATTTTTATTGGAAATTTTTGGAAGGATTTATTTTATTTTTTGGGTACTCAACTAGCTAATAGCTCATCTTATCATCCTCAATCCAATGGTCAAACTGAGATAGTGAATAAATGTTTGGAAGGATATCTTCACTTTTTTGTATTTGATAAACCAACAAGATGGGTCAAGTGGTTACCTCTCGTTGAATGGTGGTATAACACTTCCTTCCATACTTCAGCAAAAATGACCCCATTTATGGCACTTTTTGGATATCATCCACCATCCATCACATCATCTTTAAGAGAAAATTCTAATTTAAAGCAGTGGAATATGACATCGTGCATCAACAAGAATTTCTCCAACTCTTAAAGGATAACCTGAATTTGGCACAAAAAAACAACAAGCAGATCAACCTTGTAGCGAGAGATTTTTTTATGTAGGAGACTGGGTATTTTTACGGCTACAACCATACAAAAAAATGTCCCTCAATCAAGCTAAGAAGGATAATAAATTATCGCCAAAGTACTATGGTCCTTACAAGGTGTTGCAAAAGATTGGTACTATGGCATACAAATTGGAGCTTCCTGCTTCTTCACGAGTGCATCCAGTTTTCCATGTTTCATGGTTAAAGAAGGTTATAGGTGAAAAATATTCCAGTTCAAACAATATTTCTAGAACTTGATGAAGAAGGAATAACATATTGGAACTTGGAGCGGTCACAAAACAGAACTCAACAACTACAAAATCAATCTATTTCGTAGTATCTTATCAAGTGGGAAGAACTCACCCACCGAAGATTCTACATGGGAGGATGATAATTTTATAGAGTAGCACCCATAAATTTACTCAAATGTTGATGAAAACACTTTTTCAAGGATAGGGCACAAGAAACTCTATATTACTAGTGTTAGCTCCCCGTAATGTGCTAGATTGATTGAGATACAAATTCACAAGGGTAACATCAAACCAAGATTTGGAATACAAGGACCTAGGCTTCCTGGATTCGGAGAGGGATCTCTCAATGTGTGCAAAGGTATGTCTTATTTACTGATTAGGGCTGATTTTAGGCTAGATGTTAAGTGCAGGGTATTTTGATTATTTTTGGTTGGGTATGATACTTTGATAGATTTTATATAGGAAACATGGAAGATTGTTAAGTCATTGGGCAATGGAGTCTAACAAGGTCCAGATAAGTTCGTCAATGGTGTCTGAGAGCATTTACAGGGCAAGTTTACTTGGTTGGTGGATCTTTTAAGGTTATGAAAGATTTATGAAATGGACATAAAGATTGAGAACAACAAACTAATAAAGGGTTGAAAACGAATCCTTTATATACTTGTAAACTGAGGGAGTTAGAAAATTGATAAGAACATCAAGAGAATCAAAGGAATAAGCAAAACCTAATCCATTTCATTTTAGACTGAAAACAGATAATTAACCAAGACAAACATTCAAATAAAAACACAGAAAGGTAAGAAACTTATCCAACTTTTAGAGCTTTTATCATCTACAGTAGAAAAACATTTAAGATACACAAGTAATTATAACCATAGAAGGAGAGAAAACTCTAACATCCAAAGTTACAGCTATAAGGTTTTCCTTAAAACAAAGTTAGCTAAGTAAAGGCAGAGAACATGATTTTAAATAGACTTCTTTGACAAACCTAGACAAAGCTGCTTTAAAGAGATGATTCCAAGAACATAATATTTCAGTGGCAACACTATGCAGGGCTAACCATAAATCATAATTGATGCTAACTAATCTAATTTATTCAAGAAATGGACGAGCTAAGAACTTGTTAGAGAGAAATAAATGATTTCTCTAATGTATCTTAGCAGAAGAAAACATTAAGGCAGTGAAGGACAAACATATTTAAGTTGCCATTAGAAAACATTTCTTAATCTAAATTCTTTGTCCTACTGCAACATAGCAAGATGGAAAACATAATGGAAAACTAGAAAACATAAACAGAAGAAAAATTCACCATCAACCAAGCCTATGGATCCTGCAAACAATCCTTCTCCATCAACAAACAAATCAGATCATGAATGAGTTCTAAGACATCAATTTCTCTTCAAAAGCTTCAAAGGACTATGTATTATTCTAGCATCATTTATCAAAATCCAACATTTACAATGAGTTCCAATGCAGTATTTATGCTGCAAATGAGGAGGTGAAACTCTTCTAGGGCTCAAAATGTTATTAATTATAGAGTAAATGCATTCCTAGCCTTGAAAACCACACAGGGCATAAGGCAAGAATATCTGCAGCTACTTCTCTGTTAAATAACTTTGTCTTAATTTTTGAGATAAAGATAAGTGGAAAATATTGACTTTAAGGCTTTATCTTATCTTTACAATAATTGTCCTGACAGTTTAAAATATCTTTTAGACTGTAATAACTACCAATTTGTCTTTACAGATAAAGAATGGCCAAAGGAGTCAGTTGATATTTCTGATTGAATAATTTCTCTATGTTGATGTGTTTGAGGCTGCTTTAGCCTAAGCCTTCTTGATCTAAGCAATAAACTATGCTTAAGTCCTGATTTATCTTTTGGCCTTCTTAATTCATCATGTTGTATTTAACACTTTTCGGACTTCGTTAAAATTCTGTTCATCTGTGATTTTTAACCTTCTTCATTTAAGCCTTAACCACTGTCTTCTTTTCTTGCACAGGTGTCTTCTGTTGTTGTGCCGGAAGGTTTCATTAAACCTAATCAATTTTCATGAGACATCAATTAATCCATGGAATTAAACCCTTGATTCCATTTTTCTTTGCTTACAGACCCTCAGATCATCATCCTCAGGCCCCAGTGACTAAATTTGATCGTGGAATGGCCCTTTGGGCTTGAGGCCACCATTAAACCTGCAACAAACAACAAAGATGTCATAAAAAACCTGCGTTATATGGTAAAACTACTTCAGAGGGCTCGGCGAGGGGTAGAATAGTGTGTAGGGGCGGTGGATGCAGCGGAAAAGAGCCTCATGGCAAAAAACCGTGAAAGCCAGGGTTTAAAACTGAGTTTGGCATGGAACATTGGATAGGTGGTTTTGTAGAAAACCGCGAGTGGTTTTCACGCTGGAAATAAGCGGTAGATGGTTTTATACTGGGGGAGCGCGATACGAGTTGGAGGATGACACGTGTCCTATCAAAACCGCCCATTTCGCATGCAAGATGCACGGTGGGAAGGTTTGGCGAGGATGGGTGCAAAAATAGTTCTGGATCGTCAGATCTGGGAGATCGACGACTGAGATCAAACGCGAAGGGAGAAAAGATGTGTGGCGGATGAAATAGGTGGGACCCAATGCTGGCACCAGCTACTTTGTCACGGAGAAAAATGTTCAATGCGCGGGGTGAAAATTGGTTGGGTGGAGTTAAAATGTGAGGATCAATGGGAGCCATTGGATTGGGGAAATGGATGAGTGTGATTGAATATGGGTTGTGCAATATATAGCATATGGGCGAGGGGAAAGATGAACAATGATGAAGCGATAGAGCGCTGACTGGTGGATTAAACGATATCAATGGTCAAGATCATTAGGAAGAAAGTGAATAGGAGGAAATGATCGAGGCCAGGATTAAATATGCGATGATGTGATGGTTGTCAGATCTAGAGGATCAACGGTCAAGATCTTATCGGAGAAAGGTGGGTAGAAGGGGATGTCATAGAGTGAAATGATAAATACGAGAGTGCACTGGCCGTTGGGTTTGAAAGATCAACGGTCCAGATTACATCGCAGATGCACAAAAAATAATGAATGGGGTGGAGGAGGGCAGAAATTTGGAGCGATGATCGTTGGATCTGATGGATCAACGGTCAGGATTTCATCAGGGGGGGAATGAGAATGGAGCGGAGGAAGAGCTGATCACCATTAGATAAAAATGATCAACGACCATGATTATATTGGGGGGGGAGGGGGGGGGAACACAGTCAGGGGGCGAGGTATTTATCGGGCAGAGTTTGGATCTACGAGATAGCGCGATCCGTTGGATCTGGAAAATCTACAGTCAAGATATTTTTGGCGGGATGCACATTGCAGTGAGAAGGGAAGGTAGAACAAAATATTGAGATGGCCGATGGAGCGCAGACCGTTGGATGGAAGTAGATCGACGGTTAGGATTCCATCGGCGGAATGTCTATTGGGGGTGTGACATCAGCGGGGTAAAGTGGAATTGGGAGGCTGCGATATGTAATACCCGATGGGGCTTAGTGCTTTGTCACAGGACTAGGCTATATGCCGAAAAGGGGGGCTAGGGCTAAGCCAAAAGGCACTTGAGCCTGAATGTCTAAAATGAGAGGAATTAGGCCTAAATGAAGGTTTTCTAAGGGATTTTAAAGGTTCCAATAGATATAAAGAAGGGCTTAAAACCAAATAAAATGGACTCAAATGGTTTTGAAGGATTTTGAAGGAAGTGAAGGGATTTTTAATAGGAAAAAATGAATGAAAGAGGGTGAAAAAAAGGGGTTAAAACACTTTTCTTCAAGATAACAGCAGGGCTTCTTGAGAAATTTTGAATGAAGATTATCAATGGAATGGATTTCTTGAGGATAAAGAACACAGAGAGGCTTCAAGAAGTCACAGATTTTTCATGAAATTTGTTTCTTGAAGGCTAAAGACTTGTTTAGCCATATTTGAATATGTAAAAATTATAGATGGCTAACAGTGGCTCCACTTGGGAAGGACAACTGTCTTCTTAGGTGTCTAGAACCTCAGTTATCAATCTTCTGGCTTTCAACATACCAGTGCCTCATCCATTGAGCAAAATCTCTTTTCTTTCTTGCTGATATTTCTCTAAAAAAGACAACTTTTATCAATCTACAACATGTAATCTCTTTTAAAACATCTCTACCTACCCAATCTTACTTTGTCCTAGCACTTTTTTTTTCTTCCTTTGAGTACACTTGGACTGGCCAACTCTTTGACATCAACATTTTATTCTTTTATTGAAATCAAGAAAACTAATCTAAAACTACCCTTATAACTTCCATGAGTCCGGTTAAACAGTTGGACTCAAAAATTCTCTACCTATTCTAACTATCTGTCAAGGTTAGACTGTTTGACAGATTTTATTCTCTATTTCTAAAACATAAATTTAAATATAGTCAAATCAGGATTAAACTATCTAATTTTCTATGGTGTCTATGGCTATATATACAAGTTACACATGGACTTTATTTGCAAAAAATTAAAACAAAATTGTGAAGGCTTAAGGTCTGAAAATTAAAGACATCCTTCTTTCTTCTTGGCTCAAGTTTTGAACTATTTAGAGCCATCTTTTTCTTTTTCTTGGTTCAAATTTTGAGTTTGTTTGAACCATTATTTTCTATCCTAATCTATTCTACTGATAAGCCAAGATTATACAATTTGGAAAATCTTCTTCACTAACCTATCAGCATGAAATTCAAATTTACTCAATCATGTTTAGGCTGTATGATTGAATAATTACAAGTAGTGGCATTTGAGCTTGCACACAAACATTAGTTTGCAAAAAAGTAAATCATAAAGATAAGGCCATGATTTTTCTTTTGTGAAGCATCTTTATCTATCTCTTTGGTTTTGTTTTAAGCATGTGGAACCAGTATCTTTTCAATCTCCTAATCTATCTTTCTTTGAATAAGTTAAGTCTGAAATAATGTTTTATCAATCAAAGTTTCTACTAACTTATCAACATAAATTTAAAGCATGTTCAACCATGATTAGGCTAGATAACTGAACAATATATCCCCCTAAATACGTAGTGGCATTTAGACATGCACACTTTCAGAACTTCTCTTTTTTGGGTATGGGGTTGTACCTCTTTTGAATCTGCCCTCTTTTGATTTTCTTTTATTTTTATTGTTTTTGTATTTTGTATAATTTCATTTTAACCATGTTATGTACAATGAATAAAACTTTGAAACTAAGACTCTTGACAGAAATAGTGTTTGAGAATCCTGCCATAGACAGGACCTCCGAACATTTCAATTCCATCAAGTTCCTTAAAAAAGAAAGCATTGTTGCCTCTTACTGAATCAATGATATAGGGGCCTTTCCACAAATTTTCAAACTTACCATGTTTTCCTTTGTCTTCCCTTCTGGAATCCCATTTTAGAACTACATTTCCAACTTGGAAATCATTTTCTTTGTTCCTTCTATCAAATAATTTCTTGATTCCTTCTTGGACTACTTGTGTCCTTTTATATACTTCCTCTCTTGATTTTTGCAAATGAATAGTTTGATTGATCCTCCTTTGCATATCATTTTCTTCAGCTTGGACCTCTTGAAGGAGTTTCATGACTGGGACACCTAGAGATGTTGGGAAGACTACATCCATGCCATAAACCAACTTATAGGGAGACATGCCGATGGATTTTTTAGTATTCAATATATCAGCCCATAAGGCATGGACAAGCTTACTATGCCAAGATTTCTGATTCTGTTCTAACAATTTTATGATGATATTAACAAGTCTTTTGTTGGAGGATTCAGCTAGACCGTTTCCTTGGGGGTAGTAGGCAGTAGAATGGCCTAATGTGATATGATATTTATGGTAGAAATCTATCATCCTCTTGGACTTGAAGGAAACAGCATTGTCTGTGATTATTTTCCTAGGACAACCAAATCTAGATAGTATGTTGGTTTCAAGGAATTTTATGATGGCAGAGTCAGTAGCATTCCTAGTGGGTATGGTCTCTATCCATTTGGTAAAATAATCAGTGGCCGTGAGGATCCATTTGTGTTGGGCTGAGGATGATGGGTGAATTTCCCCAATGAATTCCAAACCCCATTATTGAAAGGGAGCCTTAACACTAATAGGCTGCAAAGGTAGTGGTAAGAGTTTTCTCCTGCCATCAAAGATTTGGCACTTGTGGTAGGAAATTACTAACTTATGGGTGTCTGGGAAGAGGGTGGGCCAATAGTATCTAGACCTGAGGATCTTGTTTGCTGTGGTCTTCCAATTAAGATGTCCTCCACATTCTCCCTCATGTAGCTCATGCATGATTTTTCCTGAATCAACCTCAAGTAAACATTTAAGTAAAATCCCCACAACAGTTTTCCAATACAAAACTCCATCTAATATACAATAATTTAAAGCCTTTTGTTTGATAAATCTAGTTTTTTTTTTGACAAAGATGGAGGAGCATTCAGATAAAGCAACAAATATATGATGTTAGCATACCAAGGAGAGTTCATGAATGTTTCTTCAATGAATGGTGTTGTGCATTCTTCTATCTCTTCCAAAATATCAACCATGTTCATATCTAAATCTTGGAAGTTTGACTCAGCCATGAGTTTTGCAAGTCCTTGTCCTTTAAGCAATTTGGTGGGTCTGATTTCCAAATCATATTCTAAAATGGTAGCAATCCACTTGCCCCTTTTACCATCAGGGTCTTGATTAAGTATATCTTTGACAACCATGTTTGGGACAAAGGCTATGATATGTGAATGCAAAATATAAACTCTAAAATCCTTCAAAGCTTTGATTAAGGCAAAGGCTTGTTTCTCCATAATGTTATACTTTAGAGGGGCATCCCTTAAGGATTTGCTGAAGAAAGCTATGGGCTGCTCTTGCCCCATGATGTTATTTTGCAACAATATTTCTGCCACAGTATGTTCAGAGGCAAAGGAGAAAATATAAAAGTCCTTGGTGAAGTCAGGGCTGATTAATACTAGTGTTTGTGTGAGTGCTTGTTTTACCAGCTCAAAAGATTGTTTTTCTTCCACATTCCACTTCACTCCTACTTCATTTTTCAACATATTTGTGATATTTCTTAGAAGCTCAGCAAGGATAGGGATGAATCTTCTTAGGAAGTTAATATTTCTAATGAAATATTGCATCTCTATAATGTTTCTAGGATGGCTGATTTGTAAGATGCCTTCTATTCTTTTGGGATCTATCTTGATTCCTTCCTCAAAGATGATGTGACCTAAGAGTTTTCCTTCCTGAAGGCCAAACAAAGTTTTCTTAGGATTTAGGGATAGGCCATACTTTCTACATTTTTCAAAGACTTTTCTCAAGTGGACTAAGTGCTCCTCATCAATCTTAGAGTAGACAATGATGTCATCAAGGTATATGACTATGAAGTAACCTATGTCTTCTGAAAAAGCTATATCCATTTCCCTTTGGAAAGTATCCCTTGCATTCATTAAACCGAATGGAATTTTAACATACATGAACGTACCCCAAGGTGTAGTGAAAGAAGTTTTAAGTTGGTCACTCGGAAAGACTAGAACTTGGTTATAACCTGAGAAGCCATCTAGTAATGAGATTCTTTGTGAACCAACTACTTTTTGGAGTATGTGATCCATTTTAGGCAAGGGGTAATTGTCTTTCAAGGAGGCTTTTTTCAAATTTCTGAAGTCAATACAAAGCCTAATTTCCCCGGTCTTCTTCCTAACTGACACAAGGTTGGACACCCATTCTGAGTATCGGACAGGGACTATGATCCCGACATCGTACATATTTTTGATTTCTTTCTCAACTGAGGGTAACAAGAGGGGGTTTATTCTTCTCAAATTTTGTTTAAATGGTTTCTGATTTTCTTTGAGAGGAATTTTATGTTGGATGATTTTGGTGTCATAGGATTTCAAGTCTTCATACCCCCAAGCAAACACATCTTTAAATTCTCTAAAAAGCTCAATGTATTTCTGTTTTGTGTGAGATGGGAGAGTTTTGGACAGCTTGATTATTTTGGGCTCTTTCATCCTTCCAATGTTACACTCTTCTACATTTGTTTCAGTGGGTTCCATCTTTGGTTTTTTAGCTACATCATTAAAATAAAACAACTCTTCTAGTGGTGTAAGGCCTCTTGGCAAGGTGTCATCTTTGTACTGCAGAATTTCAAGTTCTCTTTGATCTGATTTATCAAATACTTCTGCAACACAAGAGTTTTGAAGGTGGTTTATATCATCATCAAAAGGCAGCTCTATTTTGGAAGTTTCTTTTTCAGCAGAATTATTTCTTTCAAATCTCAAACTCTGTTTTGTGCTTGCAAAGTCATTTCTGAATTGCATAAAATCATCTATCTGGTCATCACTATCAAACACTTGCCAATGGTTCCAGTTGTCTGGTACATTAGGCTTGTTCTTTACTTTGATGAGGCATTGATTATTTTCATAAGGTAAAGAGCAATTGCTGGCAGCAAGGGCAAGCTCATTGGCAAGGCAGTTTTGGGCCCTAGGGATGAAAGTAAGCTCATATTTCTCAAAGGTTTTGAAAAGGTGTAGGGCAGCGTTTCTATATTCCTTCAACCTAGGGTTCTTGGCTGAATATTCTCCCTTAATTTGATTGATGATTAGTGCAGAATCTCCTTGGATCAATATTTTCTTGGCTTTGAGATTTTTAAGTAAGTATAGACCAATAAGGAGAGCCTCATACTCTGCAACATTATTGGTGCATTGAAAATTTAACCTATAGGAATGGCCTTCATTTGTGTTGTGGATCCAAACACCAGCCCCTAATCTGGCCTTACCATAAAAACCATCAAAGCTCATATGCCAAAGGGTGTCATTTTCAGTTTTGTCAATGTTCTGTACTTCGGGGCTGCTAGAGTTTTGGGAGTCATTTTCTTGATTAGAGAGCTGGTTTGATTGTTCTGGGGGACTTAGTTCTCTCTCATTTTCATTCACTTTTTCACTTATGTCATTTTCATTGTACAGGATGAAGGATTCGAGGTCTAAGTGAATGGAATAAACTGGTGTGTTATTTGGCCTATCTATGTTACTCACCATGTATTTCATGTGGGATTCCCAGTACAATCTTCTTGTTTGATTGAAGACTAGGATGGTGGCATAGGTCATGTCCATTTGAAGGTTGCCTTGGAGTTTGGCCCCCCATGATCTAGATAAAATCATGCCATACTTTGGGGGGATGTCAGCCACAACTATATCCATGACTAGACTCTTAGCGGGGATTTGTGCCAGATTGACACACAGATCCTTGATTAGGCCCAGACACTTAACCCTACTGGAATAAAAAGAATACAAGTCTTTGTATGGCTTTGTGATTTCTAGGCCCAATCTCTCCATCACAACCTTTGGCATGAGATTTTGTGAGGCACTGAAGTCTAGTATAGCATTATGCAGAATTTTGTCATGTATGTTCAGACTTACATAGAAAGGAGGGACTGCTCCTTCTTGATATCTTCCCTCTACTTCAAGACCAAAAAACAGTTCTGGTTTATCATCAGTTAAGTTTAAGGTATCAGTATCCTTGCCTATGTTTAACACTTTGAAAATCTGGGATCTATATACCTCTTAGGTTACCAATTTAGTGAGGGGTATAGTGATCTTGATTTTGGCAATCTCCCCCTCAAAACTGAAAGGCACAGGTGTCTTTATTGTATTTACATCAGTTTTATCAGCCATGAAATTTTCTAAATTTTTAATTTGCTGATTCTGATTTGATGGTTTGGATAGTAAGGTTTTTCCAAGGCCACTATTTGAAGTACTAGGGCAGCTTGAATCATTACTAGGCTGGCTAGTCTTTTGCTTTATTAGTTCAGTCTTCTTAGCCTAGTATTTGTGCTCTCTGCTATTTTTTTAGGAATAGTTTCAAAGGTCTTTCTAACAGCAGCATTTGGCTGATTTGTTTTGGGAACATCTTGACTCTTTTTTCTCCTAAGGTTATACTGCCTATGGAATTCCATTATGGTGTTCTCAAATCCTAGTCTATAGTCTTCTGAATCTTCATATGATTTCTCATGTGGTTTTGAGGAAATCGTCCTTTGTTCTTCTTCGGTAAGGAATGTGTTATCCTCATCATCCGAACCTATGGCATTTACATGGTCTTCTTCCAACTGCTCAGGCTCTCTTTCTTCTTCATCTACATAATTTCTTGGAAAGGGGGTCTGATTTGTTGGTAACTCTCTCTTTCTCTAATTTGAGGTTGATTTCTCCTAAAGTTCTGATTTTGATTCTGGGATTGGTTTCTATTTTGAGGAGTGGCTTGGTTTTCTCTAGATTGAGATTTTTCATATACGCTCATCCCCTCCATCATATTCTCCATCATCCTTTCCATTTTTGAGTCAGATGTGAAAGGTGAAACTTCATCCCTATATGATACCCTCTTCTCTACTTTGAGTCTTGCCCTTCTGGCATTCAAGTTAGCTTCTACACTTACTGCCCCCTTTTGCATGTCTTCTAATGTGAGGGGTTCATTTTCTGTAAGTTGATAGGCCATTTCGGGATCAAATCCATCAGGGAATTTCATTAGAGCTAAGCCTTGTGGAGGTTACATATGGGTGGGTAGGGCGTTGTACACACTATTAAAGCTGGTGCAATAATCTTGGACACTCTCTCCAACATTTCTTTTAAGATCATTGTATTCTGACAGGATTTGAAGGGGATTCCTCTTGACTTCCCATTTGTTTAGGAATAGTTGATGAAAAGAAATAAGGTCATTGATACTGTTAGGGGTTAATTTCTTGAACCATTTTCTTTCTTCTCCCCCAAAACTTTGAGCAAACAATCTGAGTTTAATGGTTTCATCATCTATCTCATTTCTATCAAAATAGTCATTCATCTTGTCCACATGTTGTAAAGCAGTAGTAGAACTATTAGCATCATATAATGGAATCTTGGACTAATAGTCCTATGAAAAATTTACTAAAGGTAAAGGAAGGACTAGAGGAGCATACCATGTTGCCATGATAGGAGGTTGTGGAAAAAATGGGGGGTTTACAAGTGGAGGGCTTATGAAAATAGGGGGAGGATGGAATGGAGTAGTTTGAACAATGGGTGTATGGATAACAGAAGTACTTGGACCAGAAAGAGACTGTTGAGCAGATCTAGGATGAGAGAAACCAAAGTTTTGAATGAAATGCAGATTAGGGGGGGTGGTTTATCTGCTATCAATATGTTCACCACTATGTTGGGGTGAGTGTGGAGGCTCAAAGTCTATTTGATCTATATCACTAAGTGACTTAGTTCTGGATGGGTTTCTTATGAATGGTAAGTCAACTTGTGTATCTTGCAGAGCTGAGAGATTTTCAGGGACAAAATTAGCTCTATGAATTGGTCTGACAACAGTTGAAGTCTTGGATTTAGGAGATTTCCTAAGGATACTTTCTGGATTATCAAATATCTCAGGAGGATTTGGGTCTGGGTGTGATCTGGTATAGATCCTTCGTGAAGCCAGATCTCTTTATTCACACAAGGTATAACTAGGATTTAAAAAATTCTTTGGACTATTTTGACACAATCCTAGAACAACCTATGGGACTAGCGGAATGAGGAAAGCCTACTAGAGGCTAGTGGAGTCGCCAGATGGATTTTTATTTTGAAATTTTGAAGATATGTATACAATGGTCCACCACCAAATTCTTGATAAAAAATCAATCTAGGGAGTACTTTTAGGTTTTTGGTTTATTTATGCAGCCTTAATGTTAATGAGTATCCCCTAACTAAGTCATTATCTTGCTAGGATGATGAATTAATTAGTTTCTACTCTCGCTATGGGTTGGTTTTTAAGTCAAACAAGGGATGTATATGAGACTATAAGAGTTTGTCAGGCTACTATGAACTCAGTCCCACCATGATCACCACTATGTTTATTATGAAACCAATCTGAAATGTTTTGGGTTTTTCTGAGTTTTTATATGGTTATTGAAGGACTTAGTGAGTCTACAAGAGTTTGCTAGACTATTATGTACTTAGATGTCCCACCGTGATCGCCACTATGTTAGCTCCTCATAATTTTCTAGATTGATTGAGATACAAATTGAGAAGGGTAACATCAAACCAAGCTTTGGAATCTAAGGACCTAGCCTTCCTAGATTCGAAGAGGGATCTCTCAATGTGTGCAAAGATATGTCTTATTTACTGATTAGGGCTGATTTTAGGCTAGATGTTAAATGCATGGTATTTTGATTGTTTTTGGTTGGGTATGATACTTTGATAGATTTTAGATAGGACACTAGAAGATTGTTAAGTCATTGGGCAATGGAGTCTAACAAGGTCCAGATAAGTTCATCAATGGTGTTTAAGAGAATTTGCAGGGAAAGTTTACTTGGTTGGTGGATCTTTTAAGGTTGTGAAAGATTTATGAAATGGACATAAAGATTGAGAACAACAAACTAATAAAGCGCTGAAACCAAATCCTTTATATACTTGTAAATTGAGGGAGTTAGAAAATTGATAAGAACAACAAGAGAATCAAAGGCATAAGCAGAACCTAATCCATTTGATTTCAGATTGAAAATAGATAATTAACCAAGACAAACATTCAGATAAAAACATAGAAAGGTAAGAAACTTATCCAACTTTCAGAGCTTTTATCATCTAGAGCAGAAAAACATTTGAGATACACAAGTAATTATAACCATAGAAGGAGAGAAAACTCTAACATCCAAAGTTACAGCTATAAGGTTTTCCTTAAAACAAATTTAGCTAAGTAAAGGCAAAGAGCACGATTTTAAACAAACTTCTTTGACAAACCTAGACAAAGCTTCTTTAAAGAGATGATTCCAAGAACATAATATTTCAGTGGAAACACTATGCAGGGCTAACCGTAAATCATAATTGATGCTAACTGATCTAATTTATTCAAGAAATGGACGAGCTAAGAACTTGTTAGAGAGAAATAAATGATTTCTATAATGTATCTTAGCAGAAGAAAACATTAAGGTAGTGAAGGAAAAACAGATTTAAGGTGCCATTAGAAAAAAATTCTTAATCTAAATTCTTTGTCCCACTGCAACATAGCAAGATGGAAAACATAATGGAAAACTAGAAAACATAAATAGAAGAAAACTTCACCATCAACAAAGCCTATGGATCCTGCAAACAATCCTTCTCCATCAACAAGCAAATCAGATCATGCATGAGTTCCAAGACATCAATTTATCTTCAAGAGCTTCAAAGGACTAGCTATTATTCTAGCACCAGTCATCAAAATCCAACATTTACAATGAGTTCCAATGCAGTATTTATGCTGCAAATGTGGAGGTGAAACTCTTCTAGGGTTCAAAATGTTATTAATTACAGAGTAAATGCATTCCTAGCATTGAAAACCACACAAGGCATAAGGCAAGAATATCTGCATCTACTTCTCTGTTAAATAACTTTGTCTTAATTTCTGAGATAAAGATAAGTGGAAAAGATTGACTTTAAGGCTTTATATTATCTTTACAATAACTGTCCTAACAGTTTAAAATATCTTTTAGACTGTAATAACTTCCAATTTGTCTTTACAGATAAAGAATGGCCAAAGGAGTCATTTGATATTTCTTATTGAAGAACTACTCTGTGTTGATGTCTTCGAGGCTGCTTTAGCCTAAGCCTTCTTGATCTAAGCAATAAACTATGCTTAAGGCCTGATTTAGCTTTTGGCCTTCTTAATTCATCATGTTGTATTTAACACTTTTCAGACTTTTTTAAACTTCTGTTCATCTGTTATTTTTAACCTTTAATATTCATTTAAGCCTTAACCACTGTCTTCTTTTCTTGCACAGGTGTCTTCTATTGTTGCGCCGGAAGGTTTCATTAAATCTAATCAATGTTCATGAGACATCGATTAATCCATGGAATTAAACCCTTGATTCCCTTTTTCTTTGCTTACAGACCCTCGGATCGTCATCTTGAGGCCTCAGTTACTAAATTTGATCGTGGAATTTCCCTTTGGGCTTGGGGCAGCCATTAAACCTGCAACAAACAACAAAATTGTCATAAAAAACCTAAAATATATGGTAAAAATTCTTCAGAGGGCTCGACAAGGGGTAGAATAGCATGCGGAGGCAGTGGATGCAGCAGAAAAGGGCCTCATGGTGAAAAACCATGAAAACCAGGGTTCAAAACTGAGTTTGGCATGAAACATTGGATAGGGGGTTTTTCAGAAAACCGCGAGTGGTTTTCGCACTAGGTATAAGCTGTAAATGGTTTTATGTTGGGGGAAAGTGATACAGGTTGGAGGACGACATGTGTCCTATAAAAAATGCCCATTTCACGTTCAAGATGCATGGTGGGAAGGTTTGGCAAGGATGGGCACGAAAATAGTTTTGGACCGTCAGATCTGGGAGATCGATGGCTGAGATCAAAAGCGAAGGGAGAAAAGATGTGTGGTGGATGAAGTAGGTGGGACCCAATGCTGGCGTCAACTAATTTTTCGCAGAGTGAAATGTTCAATGCGTGGGGTGAAAATTGGTTGGGTGGAGTTAAAATGTGAGGATCAATGGGAGCCATTGGATGGGGAATGGACGGTTGTGATTGAATCGAGGCCGCACAATATATAGCATATGGGCAAGGGGACAGACGAATAGCAATGAAGTGATAAAGCGTTGACCGTTGGATTAAACGAGATCAACGATCGAGATCATTCAGAAGAAAGTGAATAGGAGGAAATGATCGAGGGAAGGATTAAACAGGCGATGATGCGATGGCTGTCGAATCTGGAGGATCGACGGTCAAGATCTTATCGGAGAAAGGTGGGTAGAAGGGGATGTCAGAGAGTGAAATTAGAAATACGAGAGTGATCTGGTTTTTGGATCTGAAATATCAACAGTCCAGATTATATCGCAGATGCGCAAAAAAAAGTGAATGGGGCGGAGGGAGGCAGAAATGCGAAGGAGCGATGATCGTTGGATTTAATGGATTAATGGTCAGGATTTAATCGTGGGGGGAATGAGAATGGATTGGAGGAAGGCCCTATCACCATTAGATCAAAATGATCAACGGCCAGGATTATATCTGGGGGGGGAGGTGGGGGAACATAGTCGGGGGGCAAGGTATTTATCGGGCGGAGTTTGGATCTGCGAGATAGCACAAGCTGTTGGATCTGGAAGATCGAAGGTCATGATATTTTCGGCAGAATGCACATTGCGATGAGAAGGGAAGGAAGAATGGAATATTGCGATGGTCGATGGAGCGTAGACCATCGGATGGAAGCAGATCGACGGTTAGGATTCCATCGACAAAATACCTATCGAGGGTGCGACATCGGCGGGGTAAAGCGGAATCGGGAGGCTACGATATGCGATAGTGATGGGGCTTAGTGCTTGGTCATAGGACCAGGCTATATGACGAAAAAAGGGGCTAGGGATAAGCTTAAAGGCGCTTGATCCTGAATGTCTAAAAGGAGCGGAATTAGACCGAAATGAAGGTTTTTTAAGGGTTTTTAAAGGTTCCGATAGATATAAATAAGGGCTTAAAACCAAATAAAAGGGACTCAAATGGTTTAGAAGGATTTTGAAGGAAGTGGAGGGATTTTTAATAAGAAAAAATGAATGAAAGAGGGTGAAAAAAGGGGTTTAAACACTTTTCTTCATGATAATAGCAGGGCTTCTTGAGGAATTTTGAATGAATATTATCAATGGAATGGATTTCTTGAGGATAAAGAACAAAGAGAGGCTTCAAGAAGTCACAGATTTTTCATGAAATTTGTTTCTTGAAGGCTAAAGACTTGTTTAGCCATCTTTAAATATGTCAAAATTATAGATGGCTAATAGTGGCTCGACTTGGGGAGGACAACTATATTTTTAGGTGTCCAGAACCTCAGTTATCAATCTTCTGGCTTTCAGCAGACCAGTGCCTCATCCATTGGGTAGAATCTCTCTTCTTTCTTGCTAATATTTCTTTGAAAAAGACAACTTTTATCAATCTACAACATGTAATCTCTTTTAAAACAACATCTATATCTACCCAATCTTACTTTGTCCTAGCATTTTTTTCTTCTTCCTTTGAGTACACTTGGACTAGCAAAATATTTGACATCAACATTTTATTCTGTTATTGAAATCAAGAAAACTAATCTAAAACTAACCTTATAACTTCCATGAGTCTGTTTTAAACAGTTGGACTCAAAAATTCTTTACCTATTCTAACTATCTGTGAAGGTTAGACTGTTTGATAGATTTTATTCTCTATTTCTAAAACAGAAATTTAAACATAGTCAAATCAGGATTAAACTGTTTGATTTGCTATGGTGTCTATGGCTTTATATACAAGCTGCACATGGACTTTATTTGCAAAAAATTAAAACAAAATTGTGATGGATTAAGATCTGAAAATTAAAGACATCCTTCTTTCTTGTTGGCTCAAGTTTTGATCTATTTAGAGCCATCCTTTTCTTTTTCTTGGTTCATATTTTGAGTTTGTTTGAACCATTATTTTATATCCTAATCTATTCTACTGATAAGCCAAGATTATACAGTTTTGAAAATCTTCTTCACTAACCTATCAGCATGAAATTCAAATTAACTCAATCATGTTTAGGCTGTATGATTGAATAATTACAAGTAGTGTTATTTGATCTTGCACACAAACATTAGTTTGCAAAAAAATAAATCAGAAAGATAAGGCCATGATTTGTCTTTTGTGAGGAATCTTTATCTATCTCTTTGGTTCTTTTTTAAGCATGTGGAACCAGTATCTTTTCAATCTCCTAATCTATCTTTCTTTGAGTAAGTTAAGTATGAAATAATTTTTTATCAATCAAAGTTTCTACTAGCTTATCAACATAAATTTAAAGCATGTTCAGCCATGATTAGGCTAGATAACTGAACAATATATCCCTTTGAATCAGTAGTGACATTTAGACTTGCACACTTTCAGAACATCTCTTTTTTGGATATGGGGTTTTACCTCTTTTGAATCTGCCCTCTTTTGATTTTCTTTTATTTTTATTGTTTTTGTATTTTGTATAATTTCTTTTTAACCATGTTATGTACAATGAATAAAACTTTGAAACTAAGAGTCTTGACATAAATAGTGTTTGAGCATCGTGCCATTGACAGGACCTCTAAACATTTAAATTCCATCAAGTTCCTTAAAAAATAAAGCATTGTTGCCTGTCACTGAATCAATGATATAGGGGCCTTCCCACATATTTTCAAACTTACCATGTTTGCCTTTGTCTTCCCTTCTGGAATCCCATTTTAGAACTACATTCCAACTTGGAAATCATTTTCTTTGGTCCTTCTATCAAATAATTTATTGATTCCTTCTTGGACTACTTGTGTCCTTTTATATACTTCCTCTCTTGATTGTTGCAAATGAATGGTCTGATTGATCCTCCTTTGCATATCATTTTCTTCAGCTTGGACCTCTTGAAGGAGTTTCATGACTGGGAATCCTAGAGATGTTGGGAATATAGCATCCATGTTGTAAACCAATTGATAGGGATACATGCCGATGGACTTTTTAGTAGTCAATCTATCATCCCATAAGGCATGGACAAGCTTACTATGCCAAGATTTCTGATTATGTTCCAACAATTTTTTGATGATATTAACAAGGCTTTTGTTGGAGGATTCAACTAGACCATTTCCTTGGGGGTAGTAGGCAGTAGAATGGCCTAATGTGATCTAATATTTATGGCAGAAATATACCATCCTCTTGGACTTGAAGGCAACAGCATTGTCTGTGATTATTTTCCTAGGACAACCAAATCCGGATAGTATGTTGGTTTCAAGGAATTTGATGATGACAAAGTCAGTAGCATTCCTAGTGGGTATGGCCTCTATCCATTTGGTAAAATAATCAGTGGTCGTGAGGATCCATTTGTGTTGGGCTGAGGATGATGGGTGAATTTCCCCAATGAAGTCCAAACCCCATTGTTGAAAGGGAGCCTCAACACTAATAGGCTGCAAAGGTAGTGGTAAGAGTTTTCTCCTGCCATCAAAGATTTGGCATTTTTGGCAAGACATGACTAACTTATGGGTGTCTGGGAAGAGGGTGGGCCAATAGTATCCAGACTTGAGGATATTGTTTGCTGTGGTATTCCAGTTAAGATTTCCTCCACATTCTCCCTCATGTAGCTCATGCATGATTTTTCCTGCATCAACCTCAAGTAAACATTTAAGTAAAATCCCCACAACATTTTTCCAATACAAAACTCCATCTAATATACAATAATTTAAAGCCTTATGTTTGAAAAATCTAGCTTTTTTTTTTTACAAATATGGAGGAGCATTCAGATAAAGCAACACATTTATGATGTCAACATACCAAGGAGAGTTCATGAATGTTTCTTCAATGAATGGTGTTGTGCATTCTTCTATCTCTTCCAAAATATCAACCATGTTCATATCTAAAGCTTGGAATTTTGACTCAACCATGAGCTTTTCAAGTCCTTGTCCTTTAATCAATTTAGTGGGTATAATTTCCAAATCATATTCTAAAATGGTAGCAATCCACTTTCCCCTTTTACCATCAGGGTCTTGATTAAGTATATCTTTGACAACCATGTTTGGGACAAAGGCTATGATATGTGAATGCAAAATATAAAATCTAAAATACTTCAAAGCTTTGATTAAGGCAAAGGCTTGTTTCTCCATAATGTTATACTTTAGAGGGGAATCCCTTAAGGCTTTGCTAAAGAAAGCTATGGGCTGCTCTTGCCCCATGATGTTCTTTTGCAACAATACTACTGCCACAGTATGTTCAGAGGCAAAGGAAAAAATCTATAAGTCCTTGGTGAAGTCAGGGTTGATTAAGACTGGTGTTTGTGTGAGTGCTTGTTTTACCAGCTCAAAATATTGTTTTTCTTCCATATTCCACTTCACTCCTACTTCCTTTTTCAACATATTCGTGATATTTCTCAAGAGCTCAGCAAGGTTAGGGATGAATCTTCTTAGGAAGTTAATCTTTCCAATGAAATATTGCAACTATTTAATGTTCCTAGGATGGCTAATTTGTAAGATGCCTTCTATTCTTTTGGGATCTATCTTGATTCCTTCCTCAGAGATGATGTGACCTAAGATTTTTCCTTCCTGAAGGCCAAACAATTTTTTCTTAGGATTTAGGGATAGGCCATCAAAGACTTTTCTCAAGTGGACTAAGTGCTCCTCATCAGTCTTAGAGTAGAAAGTGATGTCATCAAGGTATATGACTAGGAAGTAACCTATTTCTTCTGAAAAAGCTATGTCCATTGCCCTTTGGAAAGTATCCCCTGCATTCATTAAACCGAATGGAATTATAACATACATGAACGTACCCCAAGGTGTAGTGAAAGCAGTTTTAAGTTAGTCACTTGGAAAGACTAGAACTTGGTTATAACCTGAGAAGCCATATAGTAATGAGATTCTTTATGAACCAACTACTTTTTGGAGTATGTGATTCATTTTAGGCAAGGGGTAATTGTCTTTCATGGAGGCTTTGTTCAAATTTCTGAAGTCAATACAAAGCCTAATTTCCCTGATCTTCTTCCTAACTGACACAAGGTTGGACACCCACTGAGTATTGGATAGGGGCTATGATCCCGACATCGTACAATTTTTGATTTCTTTCTCGACTAAGGGTAACAAGAGGGGGTTTATTCTTCTCAATTTTTTTTTAAATGGTTTCTGATTTTCTTTAAGAGGAATTTTATGTTGGATTATTTTGGTGTCATAGGATTTTAGGTCTTCATACCCCCAAGCAAACACATATTTAAATTCTCTAAAAAGCTCAATGTATTTCTATTTTGTGTGATATGGGAGAGTTTTGGACAACTTTATTATTTTTGGCTCTTTCATCCCTCCAATGTTACACTCTTCTACATTTGTTTCAGTGGGTTCCATCTTGGGTTTTTTAGCTACATCATTAAAATAAAAAAACTCTTCTAGTGGTGTAAGGCCTCTTGGCAAGGTGTCATCTTTGCACTACATAATTTCAAGTTATATTTGATCTTATTTATCCAATACTTCTGCAACACAAGGGTTTTGAAGGTGGTTTATATCATCATCAAAGGGCAACTCTGTTTTGAGAGTTTCTTTTTCAGTAGAATTATTTCTTTCAAATCTCAAACTCTGTTTTGTGCTTGCAAAGTCATTTCTGGATTGCAGAACATCATCTATTTGGTAATCATTGTCAAACACTTGCCAATGTTTCAATTTGTCTGGTACAGTAGGCCTGTTCTTTATTTTGATGAGGCATCGATTATTTTCATAAGGTAAAGAGCAATTGCTGCAATAAAGGCAAGCTCATTGGCAAGGCAGTTTTGGGCCCTAGGGATGAAAGTAAGCTCATATTTCTCAAAGGTTTTGAGAAGATCTAGGGCAGCATTTCTATATTCCCTTAACCTAGTGTTCTTGGCTAAAGATTATCCCTTAATTTGATTTATTATAGTTCATAATCTCCTTGGATCAAGATTTTCTTGGCTTTGAGATTTTTAAGTAAGTATAGACCAATAAGGAGAGCCTCATACTCTACAACATTATTGGTGCATTGAAAATATAACTATAGGAATGGCCTTCATTTGTGTTGTGGATCCAAACACCAGCCCCTAATCCGGCCTTACCATAAGAACCATCAAAGCTCACATGCCAAATGGTGCCAATTTCAGTTTTGTCAATGTTCTGTACTTCGGGGCTGCTAGAGTTTTGGGAGTCATTTTCTTGATTAGAGAGCTGGTTTGGTTGTTTCGGGTGAATTAGTTCACTCTCATTGTCATTAACTCTTTCACTTATGTCATTTTCATTGTACAGGATGAAGGAGTCGAGGTCTAAGTGAATGGAATAAACTGGTGTGTTATTTGGCCTATCTATGTTACTCACCATGTATTTCATGTGGGATTCCCAGTACAATCTTCTTGTTTGATTGAAGACTTGGATGGTGGCATAGGTCATGTCCATTTGAAGGCTGCCCTGGAGTTTGGCTCCCCATGATCTAGATAAAATCATGCCATACTTTGGGGGGATGTCAGCCACAACTATATCCATGACTAGACTCTTAGCGGGGATTTGTGCCAAATTGACACACAGATCCTTGATTAGGCCTAGACACTTATCCCTACTAGAATCAAAGGAATACAAGTCTTTGTAGGGCTTTGTGATTTCTAGGCCCAATCTCTCCATCACAACCTTTGGCATGTGATTGTGTGAGGCACCAGAGTCTAGCATAGCATTATGCAAAAAAATTTCATGTATGTTCAGACTTACATAGAAAGGAGGGATTTCTCCTTCTTGATATATTCCCTCTACTTAAGGACCAAACAGCAATTCTAGTTTATCATCAGTTAAGTTTAAGGTATCAGTATCCTTGCCTATGTTTAACACTTTGAAAATCTGGGATCTATATACCTCTTGGGTTACCAATTTAGTGAGGGGTATAGTGATCTTGATTTTGGAAATATCCCCCTCAAAACTAAAAGGCGCAGGTGTCTTTATTGTATTTACATCAGTTTTATCAGCCATGAACTTTTCTACATTTTTAATTTGTTGATTCTGATTTGATTGTTTGGACAGTAAGGTTTTTTCAGGGCCACGATTTGAAGTACTAGGGCAGCTTGAATCATTATTAGGCTGGCTAGTCTTTTTCTTGTTTAGTTTAGTCTTCTTAGCTGTAGTATTTGTGATTTATGTTGTTTTTTTAGGAATAGTTTCAGAGGTCTTTCTAACAGCAATTTTTGGATGATTTGTTTTGGGAACATCTTGAATCTTTTTGCTCCTAAGGTTATACTGCCTATGGAATTCCATTATGGCATTCTCAAATCCTAATCTATCGTCTTCAAAATCTTCATATGATTTCTCATGTGGTTTTGAGGAAAACATCCTTTGTTCTTCTTCGGTAAGGAATGTGTTATCCTCATCATCTAAACCTATGACATTTACATGGTCTTGTTCCAACTGCTCAGGCTCTCTTTCTTCTTCATCTACATAATTGTCTTGGAAAGGGGGTCTGATTTGTTAGTCACTCTCTCTTTGTCTGATTTGAGGTTGATTTCTCCTAAAGTTTTGATTTTGATTTTGGGATTGGTTTCTATTTTGAGGAGCGGCTTGGTTTTCTCTAGATTGAGATTTTTCATATATGCTCATCCTCTCCATCATCCTTTCTAGTTTTGAGTCAGACGTGGAAGGTGCAGCTTCATCCCTATATGATACCCTTTTCTCTGCTTTGAGTCTTGCCCTTCTGGCATTCAAGTTAGCTTATACACTTACTGCCCCCTTTTGCATGTCTTCTAATGTGAGGGGTCCCCTTTCTCTAAGTTAATAGGAAATTTTGGGATGAAATCCTTCAGGGAATTTCATTAGAGCTAGGCCTTGTGGAGGTTTCATATGGGTGGGTAGGGCGTTGTACACACTATTAAATCTGGTGCAATAGTCTTGGACACTCTCTCCAACATTTCTTTTAAGATCATTGTATTCTGACAGGATTTGAAGGGGATTCCTCTTGAATTGCCATTTGTTTAGGAATAGTTGATGAAGATAAGGAGGATCATTGATACTGTTAGGGGTTAAGTTCTTGAACTATTTTCTTGCTTCTCTGCCGAAACTTTGAGCAAACAATTTGAGTTTAATGGTTTCATCATCTATCTCATTTCTATCAAAATAGTCATGCATCTTGTCCACGTGTTGTAAAGTAGTAGTAGAACTATTAACATCATATAATGGAATCTTGGACTGATAGTCCTGTGGAAAATTTACTAAAGGTAAAGGAAGGACTAGAGGAGCATACCATATTTCCATGATAGGAGGTTGTGGAAAAAATGGGGGGTTTAGAAGTGGAGGGTTTATGAAAGGAGGGGGGTGATGGAATGGAGTAGTTTGAACAGTGGGTGTATGGATAACAGAATTAATTGGACTAGCAAGAGACTGTTAAGCAGATATAGGATGAGAGAAACCAAAGTTATGAATGAAATGCAGATCAGGTGGGGTGGTTTCTCTGCTATCAATATGTTCACCACTATGTTGGAGTGAGTGTGGAGGCTCAAATTCTATCTGATCTATATCACTAAGTGACTTAGTTATGAATGGGTTTCTTATGAATGGTAAGTCAACTTGTGTATCTTGCAGAGCTGAGAGATTTTCAGGGACAGAATTAGCTCTATGAATTGGTCTGACAACAGTTGAAGTCTTGGATTTAGGAGATTTCCTAAGGATACTTTCTGGATTATCAACTATCTCAGGAGGATTTGGGTCTAGGTGTGATCTGGTATAGATCCTTTGTGAAGCCATATCTCTTTATTCACACAAGGTATAACTAGGCTTTAAAAAATTCTTTGTACTATTTTGACACAATCCTAGAACAACCTATGGGACTAGTGGGATGAGGAAAGCCTACTGGAGGCTAGTGGAGTCGCCAGGTGGGATTTTTTTTTGAAAATTTGAAGATATGTATACAATGGTCCACCACCAAATTCTCGATAAAAAATAAATCTAGGGGGTACTTTTGGGTTTTCAGTTTCTTTATACAGCCTTAAGGTTAATGAGTATCCCCTAACTAAGTCATTATCTTTCTAGGATGATGAAGTAATTAGTTTCTACTCTGGCTATGGGATGGTTTTTAAGTCAAACTAGGGATATGGCATATGCACTAGTTCAGTTGTATTTAGAGTACCTGTACCTCCTTATCAAGTTATTTTTAACAAGTATTTACAAACATTCACTTCCCTTTCAGTTCAATGGATCCTAAAGGAAAATTTACATCCAAGGATACCTCAGTACCACCTCCAGTTGTTGATTTAGATTGTCAACCATTAGTAGACCATTTCTATCAGATATTTGAGACCAATTGTGAATTTTTTCTTCATGAAATTAATAATTGGCTCCATCAAAACCACTGATAGTAGTGACGAAGTCGGCCTCTGGAAATCAACATTACCCCAGTATATTTTCCCTCAGGTGCCATATTTTTATGAATTTGTTACCTCCTATCAACTTCATTACATACCCATTCAAAGAGATATAATTGTGTAGAATGGAGAAATCCTATTCTACATCAATGCCCATTCAATTTTTGAAATGATCCAAATCAAGGATGACCCCCTCGCAAACCCCTTCTACCCATATTTTCTTATGGAAATATACAACAAGTTGGACTTTCCACAAAGAGGAAATATTTTTGAAACCTTTATGTCAAATGATGTCCCAATACCTAAACCAATCCTCCATATTTAGTCTCCATTTTCCCTGAAATGGTCAAACAAATTGTCTCCATTATCTTTTATATTCTAAGATATAATTCATACCAGTGGATTGATCAACATAACTTTGCTTTTCTTTCCATTTTTTCAAGTGAAAAAAAGCCACCAATTATCTTTTCTTATGATGAATTTATAGCAGAAAGGATCCATGAGAAGTTTGTTAATTTATCAAAATGAGGAGGTTTTATATATGCCTCAGTCCTCATGTATCTATTTATTTATTATCAATCAAAGAAATTTCCTTTTCAACTACAGAAGATGGATGATCAAGGAAATATTTTATCACTAATTCACTGGACCCCTCTAGTGAGGAAGGACAACACATAATTCTCTTTCAGTCAGTTTTTCGATCAGTTTTTTCATGTGGAAGTAAGCTTATCAAATAGTAATATAGAGCCAAGGATATATTCATAGATAAAGAGGATTTTACACCTTAGTGAGAAAATAAAAAAGGGTGACTGGTACCTGTATCAAAGCTACTCAGAAATCAGAATTTATGGTTGTGAATTATCCCCCTACAAGCCTCCTAAGTATGTGCCATAAGGATATTTTCTTTGGAATTCATTAGAAAAATTATAAACATGGATCAGATATATTTTCAGCCAACCAAGAATAAATCCCATTTCAAATTAAAAACACAGGTTGGTACTTTCATATGCAGTGCAAGGGTAGTGGAACAAGATGCAAAAGATATCCTAAGGGGCATGGATTTTAAGGATATTTTTACTTGGTCTTATGACCCTTTTGGATTTTTTTCAAATATGTGGATAGAGCAGGAGTATACCTCTTATATTCATACATCCAGACCAGAGCTCGAATAGTTCATGAACTAGGAGGAATGGCAAGAAAATACTCTCCAAGAGGCTGAAAAGCAAAATATGTCATCTCCAAAAACTCCATTAGCACAAGAAAAGGGAGAGAAAAATCCAAGGGATACAAGTTCCCCTTCAGTATCAGAAGTTCTAGTTAGAGATTTCATTGTATATGAAAAGAAACGAAGGCAAACAAATGAGGAAGACAATCAACATGAAAATATTGAACAAATGCACCCAATTTTTCTTTCTGGAGCATCTACTCCATCAGTTTTGGGGAGACAAGACAATATGCCACCATATCCAACAACTCCAGGGACCCCAATGACTGCATTTACACCTATTTCATCACCAGCAAGGGAATTGGGGCAGAGCAGTAAAAAGGAGCCCAAATTTTTTGTTGCTTATCAAGAAATCAAAAGAAGGAATCTAGCCCTTAAAGTTTATACATTTTCTCAATTATGGAGACATACAACAACTTCTCAACACACACTTTTATCAGCCTTTTAATCTGAAGAATGAAAAATGCAGATTCATTTTGTAGAACCTAATTTTACTCAGCCTCGAATAACAAATGACTACAAATAGTCAATATTTTCTTTTTACACAAAAAGTATTCATCCTATAGATCAGATGGACCTTCACAAGCAATCAAGTGAAATGATCTTCAATACTTTAACTACTTCTTCCATCACAGTTACTAAGATCCAAACCACAGTGCAAAATATTTAGACTCAACTGAAGTTAGAGAAAATTTCTTCTCTAGCTAAAGATACCAAGATAAAATATTTAGAGGAGCTAGTGAAAAAATTGGGATATGATCCCAAAGACATCAAAGCTGAAAAATAAATAATTAAATCAAAGAATGTAGATATAGTAGCCCTGAGAAAGCAACTAAAACTCCCAACAATAGAATATCCACACGCTAAAGAGTTAGGAGAGCATGAGAAAGAAAAGGAGGATTTGTTAAAAATTATCATTGACAAAAATGTCCAAATCTTCAAGATGGAAAAGGAGATTGAAAAACTCCTTAAAGAAAAAGAGGAGGTTGCTCTAGTACAAGCCACTCCATTAGCCACAATTCCAACAACAGGTACAACAACATGGAAGGAATCTTCTTCAGCAACATCATTTTCACAGTCTACTAGAACAACAACAGAATTAAATAAATCCATGGATGATCTAGCCATAAAAGGTAAATAAATTGAAAACCTTATAGAAAAGTGCGATAAATTGCAAGAACATAAAATAAAATCACATGGTTCTTATTTATCATAATTTCAGAAAACTCATAAGCTTGCACAAAGAGTGGAATATTTACAAAATCAAAATGTCATGGATAACACCATTTCTCAAGGTAAATAAAGTATTTGGATTCAAATAATTGAAGAAATATCTAACATATGGCCATATATTCAAATCTATTCGAACAAGGTGAACTTCTTGCTAGATCTAACATTTTGATTGCAAAGGTAAAGGTAGAAATTGATACTAAGCCAAGGGATGTAGTAGCTATTATCAAAATCTTGAATTCGAAGACTAAAGATGAATTAGAATAACGAATATTGAAGACATAACTGACAGTATTCTGGAAGTAAGGAAAGATTTTACTAAGAAAAATATGATGTTACAATTGGAGAAAAAGTGTGAAAATTTACAGAATATTGTTCAAAGATTTCACAAAAAGTTTAATGCGTTACATCAAAAAGGTCTCCCTGGATTACAAGGTATGGGCGTTCAACTTGAATATTATCAAACAAAGTTGTGTGCAATTGCCAGAGACAGGTCAAAGTTTGCAAAGGTTACAAGAAGCACTAAAAGAAAGGCATTCATAGAAGCACTCAGCTTGGATTTAGCAACTATACATGAAATTCCTCATCTATTTTTAGCTAAACCGACTTTTGAAAGATACACAAAATTTGATGAAATTTATAGAAATATAAGTAAATTTTCATTTCCAGATCAAAGTAAATGGGAAACATTATGTGAATTGCTAGAATGACGAGATCAGGTACCCAAAAAAGCTTTATTGAGCGAGGACACCTATTTTCGCAGCCTTATCACTAGAAATCCTAAAATTTAGAGCCAATAGCTCAATTCAGTTTTGAATTTACTATATGTTTTTCAATTTTTTTTAGTAAACATTTTGACATATTTCCACAAAGATCTAGATATTTGAATCATATATTTTTGAGAAAATTTGTATAAATAATTCCATAAAAAAATTGTAAAGGATTGAACCCTTGGATGAGCACTTGTAAAGTAGAGTTGAATGAGCTGAGATCATTGATCATTAATGAAAGGATTCTGGATTTGTTTCAAGCAACTTGTCTCCTTGTCAGTCTTTCCAATTTACATTTCATTTTGTTTTTCCACATATATTTAATTTTTTATGGAGATACATAGGTAAGAGAAATATGAATATCAGTCTATCTTAGATCCTCTGAAGTTATCATTTATTTTATAGATCTATTTATTAGACTATTTGTGTGTATAAATCCCTCTAGATCTATTAATTATTAGTTATGTTCATAAGGTTAAATATATATTTTTAAGTTGTAAACATTATTGATCAGCCTTTCTTTCTTATGATAAACTAAAGGTTCAATTTGAATACTTAGTAGATCATAGTTTCTTACATTTTATTACATTCACATATTATAAAATAAAATCATTTTTTTGAAGTAAAATAACAACCCTTTCTTAATATTCAATACTATTGAAAGTTTAAAACATCTTCTTGTAATTTTTTCTTAGCATTGGTCATCCAAAAACCCCAATAAAAAAAATATATATATATTTTAGATGCTATGGCATAATTAAATAACCTATAATTATCTCAGAGGACAACAATGGATATCATCTCTTTGACCATGACGCAGTTGCTATGTGGTTTGACAAAAAAATTGGAAATTACTTCTAAGTTAGATCTTTCTAATTTTCCAATATCATTTGTATACTGCTCTTGTGACTTAACACATCATTGATGAAAATATTTGCTTTGTTGGAATACTATGGGAATGGTACATTAGACATGTCAAATTCTCTTATAATTTGGAGCAATGAATCAATTAGCTGAGAACAATATTACTCAATTTCCTTGATCATATATTTATATTGTTGTAAATTCCTTTTACATATTTTGTAGGGAAGTTTTGCTTCTTATTATCTTGGAATTTGATGCTTTGGGGATTCTTGATGTAGATTTTTTAGTTGTGGTTTGCTATCTTTCACCCTTCTCCTTTCAAAAAATTTATCTATTACCTCATCCAAGAGTTATCAATTATGTCTTCTTGGGCTTGTACCATGCTTATTCTTCAAAAAATATAACTTGTGCATTTAAGAGTTGGTCATTTCCATGTTCAAATTCATTGAATATTTCTACATTTATTAGACTTTTTCTCTGTATTTCCATTTTCATTTTCAATTCAACAATTCGAGCATCCTTTCTACCTAGTCTTTTGTGCTTTCTTTGCTTTTTGCCTCACTGTATTAGTTGTAGAAGCAGGTGTTGTGTGCAGGGACCTATGAGAAAAAATGAAAGAAATAAGTGAAATTGAGAAAACTAATGTAATATTTTTAGAGAGTAAATGTTCTTTGACGAAGCTTTACAATTATATTATGAATCCTTAATTGCAATTACATGAGATAAAATCTTGCTTACTCTTCATAGTATGGAACATTTACATTGTGAAAAGACTAACATTCAAATGCAAGATTCATAGGCAAGCTGTTTAATTACCTTTTTTATCATGATTATTTTCTTAATTAAGGTTTAATTCAAGCCAATTGAGGATTAGCATTAATCCCTCACTTCAAAACCCTAAAATGTATGTGAAATTCAATTACAAGAATGGCCTGGGGACCCAGGGATTGAGACCATAATATTATTGGTAACTGATTGGGAAAATTCACTAAAATTGACAAACGTCATCAGAACCCTAAGAACATGGACCTTGAATTGTTTGTGATGTTGATTTAATGAAATCGGTGAGGGTTTTGGGTATCAGATAACGAAATAATTGGGGTCGATTTATGTAAAAAGGCTTTATAAAGGCACGTGATTATGGATAGGTTATTGGGCTTGAAACTTTGTACCACAAGGATAACCACACAAAGCCTAGGATCCCAACATTATATAAAAAAGTGTGTGTGTGTGTGTGTGTGTGTGTGTGTATGAAAATTAAATCGATATAAAGTTTTTAACACTAAAATAAATAGTTGTGAGAATAATTAAATACAAGGATTTAAACATGAAAAAGTTTAAAAATATGACGGTACCCATTATTTTTTTTTTTATGAATACATAAATGTTGGGGGGAGGGGGGGGGGGGGGTTTGTTGTAATTCCATAGCTATTCACACAAAAAATGACTTTCAAGGACCCTCACATGTGAATTTTTTTGAAAAATTAAATTTCAAAGACCTTATTCAAACCTAATTGACCCAACCTAATTAACTTAAGACTAACCTAGACTAAACTATTTGTTATCATAGATAGCAAGAGCCAAATTCTTACCCAAGGATTATAAGCTAAGTCTTTACAAACAGATGTAGATCCTCAAAAGAAGGTTGTTGACTGTAAGAGGGTATATAGAAGAGTTATATAAGGTTAACTTGAGAGCATTTTATATAGAAGATAACTTTGAAAAGACAGTTAGGTACACCAATGGATTAAGGATGGAAATTCAAGAGGATATTAGCATGTTTTCTCCTAGCACCATGGAGGGTGCCTATTGATATGCTTTAAGAGTAGAAGAGAAGATAGTTAGGAAACAAAACTTTGGTAGAGGAAAAGGATCTTCCAAAGGAACATGGAAAAAATATGGAAGAGGGAAGGCTCTAGCTTACAAGGATGAAGTTGGTGGTTCTAACTAGTAATAACAAGCAGGGAAAGGATGTGAGCATAGAGGTGGAAGACCCTACCATCGAGGTAGAGGTAGAGGTAGAAGCAGAGAGTTAGTCTACAGATGTTACAGATGTAACAAACTAGGCCATCGATCCTATGAGTGTCCTGATAATGAGAATGCGGGGAAAAGAGGAAACTATGTTGCACAAGGAGAGCGAGCAAAAGCACAAGCTCCTGTAGTGGAGAATGTACCTGTGGTTGGAGAAGTTCTTCTCATGAACAAGGTGCTATTGAAACCAGAAAAGGAAGTGACAGAGTCTTCACAAAGGAAATATTTGTTTCGAACTACATGCAAAGTCCAAGGGAAATGCTGAAAAGTAGTTATTGATAGTGGAAACACTGACAATATGGTGTCTACCGGAATGGTGGAAAATCTGACCCTTAAGAAGGTCAAGAATCTAACACCCTACAAGGTGTCATGGTTGCATAAAGGACACCAATTGCTGGTTACTGAGCAAAGTGAATTGGCTTTCAAAATAGGCAGATATCAAGACAAAGTGACTTGTGATATCATTCCTATGGATGTGTGTAATGTTTTTTTGGGTAGACCTTGGAAATTTGATAGGAAATTAGTGCATGATGGAAGAAATAATTGTTATAAGTTCGATATTGGTGGTATTAAACATACTTTTCTTCTTTTGAAAGAAGGGAATGGAGCTGCAAAGAGTGATCCAAAATCGCTATTGCTTGGTGGAAAAGAGTTCTTACAACATCTGACAGAGGAAGAGGTGAGTTATGCCATTGTTTGTAAGAAAAAAAGTGAATCTGCTAACATTGTCATTTCAGATCTGCCAATAGAAATTAAAAATATGTTTGAACACTAATGCATAAGCATGGATTTTGTGTTGCAGTTCCCACACAGTCAGACTAAATAAGTAATGAAACTTATCATGGTCACTAGTCGAATATAGAGTGGGTTCTTCTGATGCATCGAGTCCTCTGCTGAGTGGATGGATGAAGCACCGTCACCTATAAATGAAGAACCGTCATCATCACCTTTGGATGAAGCACGACATCATTTGCGGTGAGTCCTATACTGAGTAAGTGTTTGCAATGCACTGATACTAAGTGAGTAGGGTTTTGGTTGGGTATTTGTGTTGATTACAGGGAGAATAGGCTAACGCATGCAATGAGTTAATGGGTTGAGGGGAAGGGTGTGGGGTTGGGAATAATTCACATCATGCGGGAATTATAAGTAGTTTTGGTTTTTTGAATTTTTTTTAAAGTATATATTTTTTTTATACTTATATTTTAATTTTTAATTTTTAAAATTGGTTATTTAATATGTATAGTTATATTTATGTTTAATTTTATATACAGTTTAATATTTTCATTCACTAGTTCCTCCATTGCATTGTTTCCTCACACCTCTATCTCGATCGTTGAATATCTGACTCTATGTAATTAACGTCGCATAGTTGAAAATCGTCGACCTTTTAAAACCAAAAAAAAAAAATACATTAAACTCCCGAAAAACGGATAACGGTTTTGATTTTATCCATTTGTCGGATTCCACCGTTGGATTTTAACCCGAAATGTGGTAGTGCAATATCTTTATGAGACCAATAAATTTAAAAATAATAATATGTTTTTTCCTATTTATAGCCTATATATTTTTTGAAATATCGTAGTATTTGTTTTATCTTAGTTATAATAATTTCTTATGTTTGTGCATAAGAGGCAGGTACTAAGCAGCAATGTTGCATATTACACTTGTTTTTAAAAGTAACTGGTTCACAATATAGATGTGAATTGTGATAGATTTAACCAATCATTATATAAAAGTTCGTTCATAATATATATAAATGATATATTACACCATGAGCATATTTTTATAATTAATTCTTAAAAAAATATACTTGTGGCTTTAGCCTTTTGATACATTCATTTTAACAATATCTACCAAAACTAAGAACATTTCTGGTGGTAAAGAAAATGTATAAGTTAAAAACAAAGATATATCTCTAAGTTACAAGTATTTTTCACACAAAGATCTCTATGGAATTTAGTTATATTTATTCATGGAAAAATCACCTACGTCTAGGTGAGCCGGTTATCTTTCATGTAGAAATGACTTCCAAGGAGAAAGCATGTCAATCTTAGTGAGACTGGAACCTGGGTAGGGACGATAATAGTGACTCCTCCCTACCACTTGAGCTACACCCACTTGACATATCTCTATGAAAATCATACACACTCATGTTTCTTTTATTAACCAAAATTTGTATGCCAACAAAATCCAAAGTACTTTTTACCAATATAGTTACAGTCTTGTATGAAAAAAAGGTATGAACCCGACCTTTTATAGTTTTGATTGATCATTACTGAACCCATAACTTAATTAACTATGAGAATACATTCAATGTAATAACATTTTTATCTTAATTGTTATCTTACTACCTTCATTTCTTTTTCCTAAGTCTTAAAATTTATTAGATTAATCAAATTAATAAGGTTCACTTTCATTTTTATATGTAGCTTTATATATTTAGTTATTTAGTTTGAGTTTCAATTACATTTTCATTTTCCTGATACTAAGGGTCCCAAGTAATTCGTTCCCTTCAAGAATTACCTCACATAAATACACGATGCCAAAATGTTTAACCTTCAAGTACATGTGATAGTTGAGGGGAACATCAGTGTCTAAATGTAAACAACCATTAACTCTAGGGTCACCCTTGTTGAGAGACGAATTGTGACTAAGTATTAAGGTGTCCACTTTAATGTGCACCCCTCAGTTATACCTCGTGAGTGAGAGAATCCAAAATCCAACCCTCATTGCATCATGCAACTTCAAGGAAAAAGTTCCATGCACTTTCCAATCTAAGACACAAGTGGAGTGCTAGTGGATGGAATCGGGGACATTGTTCCACCCCTCCAAGATGATATAAATCACTTCATACAAAAAATTATCCATATGTGATTAATTCAGGAAATGTGTACCATGTTCCTACATCCACTGTACATGTCATTACTATTTTGTAAGCATATTTATCATTAATAATTTAAGTTCAACATCAAAATTACTGAATGATCAAACCAAAATCACTGCTCAATGTTATGCATATGTGTTATGATTATCCCTTGCCACACTCATAATATCATTAATAACATTTATCATAATGAATAACTATCTTAAAATATATGCATGACATATTATTCTATCCTCAACAAGTATCATCATCTAATAATAGATGCATTAATATCCTCCATCCTAATGATCAATAGAATGCATAATGAGAGTCATTTTCATTTAAAGTAAATGAGTGGACTACAATGTATAATGTCCTCAGATAATAATGTATCAATCAAATATTTACCTCAAAAGTCAAAATAAAAATGAAAGTGTTTGTTATATCTAAGACGTTTGTGATCCATCATTGTTGTAGAGGTAAATCCCCTCTGCGGACAGAGGCGATCCCTACTAGCCCAGATCGGGTCTAGCAACAATCGTATCACACTAAGGTGCAAGTTCCTAATTGCAATAAACCAACTTGAAATGAAGACCTACCTCAAGTCCAACGTTGTTGTTTGTAGGGAAGATGGTGCTCCTGTTTCCTTGCTCCAACATATCACAATCCTCTCGCTCGCGGGGATCAAACACCTGCACACACAAGAAACACAACAACACAAGAGTAAAACCCAATATATGCAATTATGTATCAGTCAGAGAGGACACAACTCATGATCATGATGAACAATACGAGTGGAACCATAACCAAAGTTGCTTATCATTAATTCATACAAAGGAAAATACAACCTGGCTCTGACGCTGAATCTTCCTTCGGCGGGTCGTCAGCGGAATACGTCTCCGTAAATATTGTCGGGAATGGGGACAAGCCTCTCTCTTCGATCACCAATCTCCTTGCTACTGATTTCGCACTATGAGGACTATTGCAGCATTCTTTAGGTTATGAAGGCTCTTGGAGACTAGCTTGCAAAGGGAAATGGCAAGCTTATATAGATGGTGGAAGGGGAGTTGGGATCCCTACAATCATGGGATTGGCCCTATCCTCAAGGAAGCTTCCATGAGAGGTGGAAAACTACCTCCTCTACATGGAGATCCGGAGCCAAACGTCCCAACTCAATTTAGAGACCAGTTCAGGAGTTAGTTGGAGTCAATCTTCCGCCATTTATTTTTTAAAAACACTCCTTATTAAGCCTGGCGCGGGTGCGACTCTGGGACAGAGCGCCAGTTGGCGCGCCCTCTTTGGAGGATTTCCCCCATTGGCGCGGGTATAACACTGACAAGTCGCGCCAAGGATAAAAAGGCTATTTTTAGGGTTTTTCACGAGGAGTTGTCTTCAGGGGAATGAAAGTCCATGTCTAGGGGGATGCCATACAAGTGTTTTCAGGTCATGTCACTGCTCACAGGTCACGGAATAAGCCCTCCAATGTGCGGGACAGGGGATTGCAGGGACGGTGACAATTTGCTGTGTAACAGATGCCCCCTAAAGCATGAGGCCCGAAAGAGAGAGAGGGGTGAAATGATTTACAAGAACGCGTCCAACTGAAAACACTGCCGTCGGAAAACCTGCGTAGAGAAGTACAACTGATATCTCAAATACATGATATATATGTGGTATGGGCACAGCCATCCATAACAAAGTATACAAGAATCCAGATCCAAGGCATGGACGCAGCCATCCAATAAGGATCGATAAAGAGACTCAGGTATGGTCGCAGCCATCCAATCAGTGAGTCATGCAACCAATCATACTAATCCACAAAATCGCAGCCTAGATTCTAACAGACAAAATCCAGGGTCTTGCGCTCCATCTCGACTCGAACAAAGTACAAGTTCAAGCATGCGAATATGTGAGCTGAAGTCGAACATGCAAGAACATCGTCTGATTACCAGCCAATGATGAAAGCTGTTAACAGACGCGAGAGGTACCACCATTAATGCCAATGGTCCTCAAGGTACTACAGGTACAATCTACGACATACGAACAATGAGCTGATGTCGAACACCCATAGAATCACTTGATCGAAGGCCAATGATGAAAACCTCACGTTGAATGCGAATAACCTGCCATTGAGGCATGCAGGCTCTAAGGTACTAGAAGGGAGTCTCTAGATCATCTTCCTGGGTAATGAGCTGAGGTCGACAGGAAGTGACCTTGATCGAAGGTGGGCCATAGTGTTTCCCACATCATCGACGTGAGACAGAGGAACATAATGTCTTTGTGAATCAAGATCAGATGAGAATCAGAGGAAGGTTGAAATTTTGCAGAGGTCAACTTCTCTTGAACATATCAGTGGCACGATGGTGGATTTGGCATTATTTGACATCAAATGATCAGAGGTCGTGGTGATGAGGCAAAGAGCAAACGAGAGGTCAAAAAGGATTACCCAAACCCATGGAGGAAAACAGATAATGAGATGATATTTCCCCAACCCGACACGAATGTAGACAAGTGCCATGTTCAAGAGTGACATACTGCCGACACGACATTGATGTTGGTTCCATTTTTCCCCACCATTTATGGCAAGTACCCCAATTATTTTTGAAAACAAGCTTGAAGGGGATAGCATATGCTTGTCATATAAGTTCGTCCTTCAGACGAATCCATCCTAGTACATTTAACGAGCTCTAGGAAGGAGAAACTCGAATATCGTCATTCCGACTGAATCCAATGTCATCAGGGTTTAACAAGTCTCACAAAGGAAGAACTCGGTGTCTTTTCATGTTTAGAGAGATTGAAAAGACAGTAGAAAAGTAAACTCCAACGGTCCCTTTTCGTAAATAGTTCCTCAGATCCGAAAAGGTAGAAAACTATGTCTGAGAAAACCTCCTAGTCGCGATAGGCTAGGGTATTCCTTTTTCGTAAGTAATCCATCCCAGCCCGAAAAAGGGGTAAACGTATACTGGGTAGATGTCGTTTCGTGTCCACTTTAACGAGATCGAAACGACAAGGGACTCGGAAATCTTTTCATGTTTAGAGAGTCAGAAAAGAGCTAAAAGATGACTCCAAAATGACTTTTTCGTGTTTTTACGGAGTCCGAAAAAGTATAAAATACAACTCGTATCACCGTCGAAGCTGCAAAGAAACCTGTCGCTGCACAGAAAAGCAAGTGTAAAATCCATTTTTCGACAAAAATATATTAAAATATTGAGAAAAATGACATTTAAAACCTAATTTTTGACTTAAAAAGTTATAAATAGGCTCCAAATGGTAAAACAAATTTACTTTTACTTTTTACCTCACTTGGAGAGCAACAATGGTCTGTTTGTGTGCAAACTTGCGGCGGTGATTGCGACTGATCCGGGACATCATTCAGATCCTCGTCTGTTCCAGGTAAAAGGTGCTCCCTTAAGCTCCATTTTAATCCATTTTTTATAAGTTTCCATTATACATTAGACCTCTGAGGGAACCTTTTAAAATTTTAGGGCTTGCTCCATTGGCGCGGGTATCGGGCACGAACCCACGCCAATGGACATTTGCTCACAAAGGGGTCGCGCCAATGGCGCAACGCAATTTTCCGCTCTAAGTTTTCAAAATGTGAGCTGTCCATATGGATTTTCAAATGCAACAGGGATCTAACAATGCATTTTTACTCATGTTAATGCAGATATTCGGGCAGAATGGTTATCGAATGGAAGGAGAGGGAACATGGGGAGGAAGATGAAATGGCTATGGAAAACGAAGCCTGTATGAATGCACTCAAGAATTGTGGACTCAAAAAATTCTTCCTTACACCATGCTTAAGAGCTCAACCTGAACTACTGCAGTACTTGGTCAGCATATGGGACGAGAATGAGGAAGTATTCAAACTTCGGGACCAAGTATTAGCTCTTGAGGTCTCCGATGTTTACTTTATAACCGGATTGTCGCGCAGAGGTCCAGTGCCAATCATAACTGGCAGCAGACCTTCCGAAGAGAAAATGGAGTTGGTAATGGCAAGAGTGTGCCCAGGGGTACGAACAGGATCGGGAAGCGGGAAGGTGGACATCCACACTGTCTGCGACCTAGCACTCAGGGTAGTGCTTCATACCATTACACGAGTTGTGGGATCGCAAGCTCCACATGAGGCAACCAAGGCCCAACTCTTACTAGCCTCCGAGTGTATGAATCCTACACTGTTCGATTGGGCTACAGCAGTGACAAGCAATATCACGAGGCAGCTAACAAGATGCAAGCAAGCCAAACTAAAGCAGTTCGGCGACGGTTCCATTTTGGTGTCGTTCATCCTGGAACGACTACCCATTTTCCAAGGCCAAGGGGCAATAGTTGCCGAGCCGATACCGAGGGAGCCAAGGATGGCTCGCTGGGCAGCACTCATGCCCAGGTCAGGAGGAGGTCAACAGATGTCTTGGAGACCCGAGTTCTTTGGGTGGTTACGGCGTCAATTGATCGTGGTTGAAGATTGGCCTTATGCTGGGACCTATTTCATCGGAGATCCCGATCTTCTGCTCCCGGAGGGGGAGGACTGGGATGAGGAGCTAGGTATGATTTTCTTTTTGATTTTTATGTATTGATGATTTTTTGGTAATACATGTTTGTTCTAACAATAACTTTATGTGAATGCAGACGTTGGCCCAGAGAGGCCCGCGGGCATGTCGCCCATTGCGCGGAGGAGCCATCTCGTACATGACCCTCAAGCTAAGGGTGGTGAAGGGAGCGAGCTGATCCAAAACCTAGAGGCATTGCCCGGGGAATTCCAGACTATGCCCGGCTGGCAGACGTCCCATTAGCTTACCAGCAACACACTGTAGGGGTGCCTAGTCGCCTTCACAGACTGCTGAGGCGATTGGTGCACGCGGTGGCGTGCTACCACGAGCACCATGCTGATTAGCTTATTTGGGGCTTTCATATGCATATTTTTTGAGAGACATGTTGTCTCCGGCTATTATCAGACAAACATGTATATTTTTTGACTTTATGTGATGTACTGCAAACTATCCGACACATATATCTATATATCTATTTCTGGATGGATCTTTTTACATGTGATGATGTTTTTATAAATTGTGCAAATGTCTATCTAAAACCAAATTAGCTACTACATCTGTTAAAGTATTCATATGCCTGGGTATGTGTTGATATGTGATATAATCAAAATTTTTTTCCAGTAAACGAATATGTAGATACAGACGTAAAATGGATGGGTTTCTTACTGAATAGTGACCATTAAGTTGTAATACTACAAGCTGTGAGTCCAGATACACAAGCAATGCATGAATGTCGAGGTTAACAGCCTCGGTTAATAATTCTAAAACAACACTATACTCTGCAACATTATTTGTGGTAGGCCCTAGACACACACCTTGTAAATCAACCAACTCACCAGCAGGATCATAGATTACCCAGGCTACCGGGGACAGATTCCTGGTATTGCGGGAGGCACCATCCGCGAAACCCACAAACGGAGTAATTAACATCTGCACAACCAGGAAGACCCGATCAGCAGAAAAATGCTTACATGCACACCACACCAAACATGCACACAAATTAATATACACACCTATGTACACACACCACACCAAAAAATAATTTAAGCGTAGTATTTTTTAAGGTACAGCCCATTCCTAGGTTGCTCCAACGGAACTCCTTCGTAATCAATGAGCTCATAAGCCCCATTTTTCAATACTCGTTTTACTATGTAAGGCCCATGCCACATGGGTTGGAACTTGCCTGCTCCAAGTTTGTCGTGTGCTTGGTCATATAGGAGGACGAGGTCCCCTTCGACAAAGGAACGCGGAGATACAGATTGATCAAAGTGGGCTTTGACCCTTTTCTTCTGTGCTTCAATGACTAAAGCAGCCAAGCGGCGGGTTTCATCCAGCCGTTCCAAATACAAGAGACGCTCTTCTTCAGGAGAAGTGTCAGGCAAAAGTTCCACAGCCAACTTTAAAGAAGGAATTTCGCACTCAACCGGAAGAGTTTCTTCCAGACCATACACCAATTGGAAAGGTGTGAATCCAATCGCACTCTTTGCTGACGTCCGATAGGCCCATAGAGCTGAGAACATTTGGAGGTGCCAATTGGACTTATGGATTCCAATTGTCTGTTGAAGCATTGTGACCAAAACTTTGTTCACAGCCTCAACCTGGCCATTTGCCTGGGGGTAATATGGCGTTGAGCTATCCTGTCGTAAGCCCAATATTGATGTCAGCTCGGCCATCATGTAATCTCGAAAATGAGTGCCATGATCAGTAACAATGGCTTGAGGGACCCCGAAACGTGCAATAATGTGGTTGAAAATAAACTGGGCAGCTGTCTTACCGTCGGTGGCTAGTGTAGGCATCGCTTCAGCCCACTTAGTAAAGTAGTCGATAGCGACGATTATATATGCATGCCCCCCGGCCGAATTAGGGTTACACGTCATGAAATCTACGCCCCATTTTGCAAAAGGGCTGACAGTAATGACAGGATGCAGAGGGAGAGGTGGCGCGCGCATTTTGCACTGAAAAACCTGACACGCATGACATTTTAGGACTGCAACAATACAATCTTTGAATATCGACGGCCAGAAGTAGCCCGCACGCAGAATATTCTGGGCGGTGGCATATCCGGACATGTGACCGCCACAGGCGCCACTGTGACAGTCATTCAAGACTCTTTTAGCCTCCTCCAGGGTGAGGCATCGGCGGAGCACCGAATCTACTCCAACCCGGTATAACGTATCTCCTATAATATGGTAGGGTTAAGACTGATGCTGAATCCGACGTCGGGCATCCTTGGTCAACTCAGACCAGAACGTTGATGTTTGAAGATATACAATAATATCGCCATACCATGGATTGTGAGTACTGATAAGAAAGAGGGTTTCGTCCAGGATATGTTCCTCAGAGTGAGACGGGGTGGAGTCTGTCAGGAGGGAGAAAATGAGATCCACAAAAACCAGTGATTTGGTCGACTTAGCAGTGGTAAACTCTAAGTCGAACTCCTGAAGGATAACGATCCATTTGGAGTATTTCCCCCCCAGTAATTTTCAAGATAGAATGTATGTCATGGGGTTGCAATCTGAAACCACGGTTACTGTACACAGCAGGATGTAGTGGCGGAAACGTTGCATAGCTTGCACTGCGGCTAATGCCAATTTCTCGACGTGGGCGTAGCGTGTCTCTGTGTCGAGAAGATTCTGTGATAGATAATAAACAACGTGTTCATTGCCATCATCGTCATCCTGCACTAGAACCATAGCTATGGTGCTAAACACGACGGCCAAATATAGAGTGAAATCACGGTGATAGTTTGGAGGACGAAGTAATGGAGCATTAACAAGTAACATCTTAAGCTTCTCAAAGGATCGTTGAGCAATGTCATTCGAGTGAAAGGGAACGTTTTGCTTTAAAATACGCGTGAATCCTTTGGCCACTTCCGCATAGTTCGGGATGAAGCGTCGAAGGAAATTAACTTTTCCCTGCAGACTCTGTAATTGGTGTAACGAGGAGGGTGATGGGAGATTAACAATAGCCTCGAACTTTAGAGGGTTGAGGAGAATCCCGTCCTTGGAGACTATAAACCCCAAAAGACGGCTAGAATCCACGCAAAAGACACATTTATGAGGGTTAAGCTGGATATTATAGTGTCTACAGCGAAGGAAAATCTGGCGGAGGTGTTCTGGATGGTCCTCCTGCCGAGCTGAGTGAGCTGGCAGATCGTCCAGATAAGGCTGAACGATATGGCGTATGTTGTGGAATGCGTAAGACATAGCACGCTGGAAAGTAGCTCCAGCGTTCTTCAAGACGAACGGGAGCTTTTTATAAGCAAAGGTACCCCGCGGACAGATGAATGCAGTCTTGTGTTGATCAGCAGGTAAAATATTTATTTGATTATACCCGGAAAAGCCGTCCATCAGGGAATAAATCTCACTCCCAGCACATTCGTCAATGATTTGATCTATGAAGGGGGTGGGGTAGTTGTCCTTAGGACAGGCCTGATTAATATCACGGTAATCAACACATACTCTTATAGTACCCTGTTTCTTATCTACAGGGACAATGTTTGAGACCCATTCTGTGAGGGGAATCGGGTAAATGAAGCCCGCATTCAGAATTTTTTCAACTTTTGCTTTAATGGCAACAGCTTTGCGAGGGTGCACTTGGCATAGGCGTTGGAGCACGGGTTTCGCACCGGGATAGGTAGGAATCTCGTGCACTACTATGCTGGGATCAATCCCAGGCATTTCCTCGTAGGACTAAGCGAACACGTCTCTGAATTCATGGAAAAGATCAGTATAAACTCGTATCTCATCAGGAGAACAAGTTACTCCCACATGTATGTTTTCAACTATCCCCGGTTTGATGGAGATGTCGATCGGAGTGGTTTGAGTAATGTTGCTCAGGTTTCCTTCCGAAAGGACCTCATGTACCAATATAGGTGTCTGGAGAGGGGGAGTAGGAACCTGAGATGCAAAACACTCTAGACAATCGGACATTGCCCCCAGGCTGGGCATGAAAGAGGAACGATGATGTCCATCGCTCCAAGGCAGCTCCTCAAGAGACATTGTTTCAACAATGGCTTCGTCAGAAGGGAAAGTCTCTTTAAGAGGATCAGGCGAGTCAGCCTCGCCAAGCCAGGGGGATTGAGAGTAGATATCTAAAGCCATGCTCGAGGGAGCATGTTGAGATGGAGGAGGATCGGATGCGGCGATGATTTCACAGTAATTAATCTCGACTGGAGTTAAGGGCATCGATTCTCCAAAATCAGTCACTTGTTCAGGTGAAGGGATGACCCATGGGTCGTCAGACCTAGAGATCATATTAACTTGAATGGTGTGTGGTGGTGGCACGGGAAAAATACCCATGAGGACGGGGTCCTTGAAGAGACCGAGTCCTACACTGTCAGGGGGATTGGGGATCTTATCCACATAAGGAACATTGTTCTTAGAGGTGGAGGTGAAGAAAGAAAACTGATCCACAGTAACAATTTTGCCCTCATGAGGGAACTTAAGAAGTCGGAAGAGGGTGGATGGCACGCATAGCATTGCGTGAGTCCAACTACAACTGAGAAGCAGGTTGTAGTTAAGCTTGGCGTCAACCACTTCTACTTCTACGTTGACTGTCTTCCCCTGTAACGTAATCGACAAACTCTCAAGAACACCCGGGGGTTTCGATTCCCGACCATTGAATGCCTCTAAGGCATTGGGAGATGATGAAAGCGCTGGAGAGCCAATGGCCTTCTAGCAGGCGGATGACATGACACAAGTAGAAGCACCTTCATCCACAACGACCCTATGAATGTTAAGACCGTTGATCCCGACTTGTATCACAAGAGCAATTTGAAGCGGAAGTCGGGCGGTAAAGTTTTCTAGGTCGAAGGTGAGAAGACTGGAACAGAGCTTTCCGTTGTGAAGGGAAACTTTGAAGGACTTCCAATGCGGACATAGCAGAAGGTGCCTAAGCCAAATCCTCAACAATACTATAGTGCTGAGCGGCACGGGCATTTGGATTGTAGGAAGACCTTCGTAGAACACCTTTAGAAGGTGGCCTCACAACAGGTTCATCAGTAGGCTTCTCAATTTCCAAAGGACCGGAGACAGGAGGAGGAGGTGGGCCATCCACAACTTCCTTCCCAGTTGCCTGACGCGATCCAGCATAATCCTTCAAACGCGTAGCAATTGAGACAAGTGCAACACTATTCATCATAAAGACCTGGGACCCAAATGGTGCAGATGGTGATGGTTGTTCAACCATCTGGGTCTGCTGAGACGGGAACGGTTCTTTGAGAACTGTCGGAGTCCCTTTGGAGCCTTTGAGAAGTTGAGTAATCTCAGATCGTCGGGGACAATCTTTGGTATAGTGATCTCCTTCAAAAATAAGGCAGGGGTACTTCGGTTTATGTTGAGAACCGTCCTCAGTACGAGGTTTAGCAGACTCTGGTTTTGGGGCGTCGGGTTTGGATTTTCCTTTTCCCTTCTTCTTTCCTTTGGAGGCTTTTTCCGTAGGATTAGCCTGAATGGCGTTGACCTCAGTAGTTTTTCCAAAATCTGGAGGGGCGAGAAGAGCAAAATTATTGGAAGAATTGGACTTCTACTTCCCATTTGAAGATTTCCGAGAATTTTGAGACATGGAACCAATAACACCATCCACCACTGGGGTAGGTGGAGCTTTAGAGGTTCCCGGGCGTGGAGCATCATTCAAAATATCATAAAGCGTGCCAGACTGAGAGTATACCAGATCAAGATACTGGGCACGCGCAATGGCCCGTTCCTCAGTCACACATGCCCCCATAGCAATATCTTGAGCGATTTTTTTAACGAAGGACGTGGTGAACCAATGAGTTAGTAGTTGATCAGGTATATCAAACTTGATTAGCCTACGACGATGTCGCCACTCATGAATATGATCGGATATGTGGGTGGCTTTATCTTGCTTCAAGGAAGTCAGGAGATGCGTCCCGGCTTCATAGCGAACCGGTAACTGAAAGTGGGTTAGAAAAGCCATTACTAAAGTATTGAAATCCTGAAAGATGCCACGGGGTAGTTCAATATACCATTTAGCGGCAGCACTGGTAAGAGTGCGCTGGAAGAGACGTAGACGAATTGAATCATCGACCCAAGAATTAGATGAACACCACAAATGGTAGGTCATTACATGAGCTTGGGGGTCTTCTCCAGCTTTACCTTCAAACTTAGGGTAGTCGCCGGGTACCTTGGTCGGAATCGGGGGCCAATAAGGATTGTGTAGGATCGGATCATTGGTTAATTTCGAAATGTCCGGTAACTCCAAGGTAGCCAAGAACGGCAACTGCGGATTAAAAGGCATACCAGGCCCTCGATAAGGACCTGTACCTATACTCCATGCTGGTTGAGTGTATCCTTGCCCCCATGGGTTTTGTCCCGGAGGATTCTGACCATAGGGGGTATAGGGCGTATAACCAGTCTGATATGGCTGCTGGTAACCAGTGTACGGGGGTTGATAACCAGAGTATGGACCTTGATTATATGTCGGCCTCGTTTGAGCAGTCTGTGGATTTGGCTACTGAGTATAGGTGTAGCCGGGCTGTTGAGTGTAATAATGGGAACCTTGGGGCGGGTTATAAGTCGGTCGAGATGGACCTTGAGAATAGTAACCGCCTTGGGGTTGAGTGGGCTGCTGGTAGGTGGGACCCTGCTAAGCCTGATAATTAGGGTGCACCGGTTGATTCGGCTGCGGCATCGAGTAAATCGGTTGTTGAGCAAGGTTGACAAGATGTGTAGGCTGGCCTGGTTGGACAGGCTGACCTGGCTGAATGGGCTGACCTAGTTGAACGGGCTGACCTGGTTGAACAAGTTGCCCTGGGTGAAAAGGTTGTGCCGGTTGTGCAGGTTGACCTGGCTGTTCTGGAACACCAGGTTATACCGGATGGGTCAGTTGGCCTGGTGGTGGAATGGAGCCAAGTGGTGGCTAGTAACCGATTTGACCTGCAGCAGGACCATAATATGATCCTGGCTGATGTGCAACATTCAGACCAATAGGATACTAAGGTTGCATGGGTTTGGAAGGTTGGACTTGCCCTCCAGGACCATATACTAGCCCTGGTTGGTACCCCGGTTGACTCGTGAGTCCCTGAGGTTGCCCAGGTTGGACTCCAGGGAGAGGCTGCATAGGTTGACCTGAAGGGTTGTAATATTTTCCTTGTGGACCGTATAATGGCCCCTGCTGGCCCGAAGGGTAGCCCTGTAAGGGCTGTCCTTGCGGGTCATAAGGATAGCCAGGTTGGCCTTGAAAAGTTTGTCCTTGCGGGTTATAAGATTGCCCAGCCTGGGTAGACAGAAAACCCTGAGCATGAAGATGAGCCTCTGGAGCGGGTAAACGTAAAGGATTCCCGTACTCATCGTAATGATATGGAAAAACATAAACGGGTGGACCGTCCTGTGCATAATGCGAAAAATACGAGTGGTTGGGATCTTGAGAGGATTGTCTGACCTCGGGGTTCGATTGTTGTAAGGACAATTGATACTCCTCAGGAGAGATGTTCTCCGGCATAGCAGACGCTATATAGATGTCTTTGGGAAGCGACGCAGACCTTACGGGCTGAGTGGTAACAACAGGTGTAGATGCAGCCACACAAACAATGGGCCCGACAAGTACAGAAGTGACTTGAGGGGATGACGTGATGGGTGTCCTAAAAGACATCCCCAATGAAGGAATAACGGGCCTCGTAGAAGGAGTCGATATCCCCATAGAGGCAATGATGGTGATAATCTGACCTAAATATCTATACCCTGCTGGTAGTGAAGGACCGGGCGAAGACATGACAGATAATTCGGGTTGTCTTCTGGGAACAACTGGTAATCTTCACCAGACGTGGGGATTTCCTCACTGGGATAATGGCTGGATGCACCCATATCTGAACCTACCGCTAGATCTCGTAATAGACGGCGAGGACTAGGAGGAATAACAGCAGCTATAAAAGGCGAACCCAATGTCAGAGGAGGGAAATTTTCCCCTACTCCAAATCCAGACCAAGGGTCGGAAAAGGGCCAATTGAACTCAACTGGTCCTCCAAAGGGAAGCTCAGACAGAACCGGTCCCTCGTCGGGAAACTTGAAAACAATGGGCTGTTGATGTTCAGCAGAGGATTACGAGACCTCTGATGAATCGTCCGTATATGGACTACCAGTAGACGAAACTGAAGGTTCCGCCACTATGACAGTAACGACGAAAGGAAAAGATCAAACACAACACACGGGCTGAAAAATACTCAAGGCACACAATCAAACGGCCAACAAGCAAAATATAACAGGGCGTGTGATCGCGGGTGATTTATTTTACGACATTGAAACTTAGAAACTTCACCGTTTCATGTTTTAAGAGTCGAGAAACGGATGAAAGATGACTCTATCTCTTTCAGTTTTGAAGCAAGAGTGAAAGGACAAGCGCTTGGTGATCTTTTCAAATTTAAGGAGTCAGATAAGATCAAAATGACTGCTCAGGAATGCTAGGCAAAGGGTGTACCAAATAACCGTGAACTGCAATATACACCTTGGATTCAAAATGAAAGAAATCAACCAAGGACTTAATGTACGTGCAGGAAATCTCCCCAAATGCTGTGTCTGGTGTATCATGGGTATAGGGCGGCAGACTCGGATTCCTATGGATAAAGGATAGAAACCTAGTGGGGTCTCCCTTTATATACACGACGGTACGGGGAGCACAAGTCCATACTAGTGCTGTCTAAAGCCAAGAGGCGAACGACAGCTACTAGGTTTAAAGACGTTGGAACACGTCTCTAGCCTAGACCTCTAAATATTTCGTTAATGTTTCAATGCTGCCTTAGTGTAAATTGAATAAATTTTTAATGTTTATCTTCAATTATGTTTCAGTTTTCAGGCCCTAGCGAGTGTTATGTCCTCAAAATCTCCTAAATGCACACTACATGCCACAGTATATCATTTCATTCAATGAAAGCTAATTACGAAAGAGTTAAGAGCTTTTCTCACAATAACAAAATGATCAGACAACAACCAATAACATCTCTAATGTAGCTAATGGAAACTAAAAGCTTTTCTTTCAAAGTTACAAATCACTAATGACACAAAAAAGATTCGATTTTCATTAACTAATCAAAAGCAAAAGAGATTTTTTGTATTTTCAATGTTTAAGAACAAAGTGCACTAAACAAAATGAAAACTAATGAAACAAGCAATTTGAGAAGTGAAAGCGAAAGAGTAAAAACAATCAAATTTCACTCAATGCAAGCACACAATCAGACCTCAAATTGACAAAACAATCTCTCAAATCAAAAGAATCCCAAAGACTCAAATGAACCATGTAATCTAGGCCCAAAACGAGACAAGGCGGAATTTGAATGAAGAAGAAGCCAATCACTCAAATAACGCAATAAAATGATAGACAACCACCAAATGAATGTAGAGAAGCAATAACAAAGTTGACTAAACAGATAGAAACCACAAACTCCCAAGGGGGGCTCGACACACACTAGCACCTAGATGCCCTAGGGCTAGAATGTAAAATCGATAGAAACGGGCAAACAACCAAAGGATGAAGGTCACAGTCAATCAAACAAGGCTCCAGAACACTCAGGCAGTCGAAGAAATGAAACCAAAATCACAGATCAAGCTCAGAAAGCTCAGAACAGAGAAAACCCTAGCACCTTCAGGATTGGCGCGACTGTCAGGTGGAAACTAGCACCATAACAGGATTGGCGCAGGTAGTAAACTGGCAACTGGCACCAATGGGTGCGACTGTCAGCCTAATAAGCGTGCCAGTCAAGTTTGCTATGGAAAAAACAAAAAAGAGCAATCCAAGGAACAGACCAGTGATGTTGAATCTCAAACCAAAAGCCAAACTCACAAAAAGAGCCAGCCAAAAGAGCTGATCAAGCAAGAAAAGTCAAGAATCGAACGAAAGACAAGACAATACTCCAAGTGTTTAGTTGATAAACTAGACCGGAGATTGACTGAAGCAGCATTCATCTACTTTCGCTAATGCAGAGAAAGAGCGTTTCGAAGGCTATCTAGCTAACTTCAGGCTCCGTCTGTAGTTTATAAAACAAACAAAAAGTTGACTCCCTAGTGGAGTCACCAATTTGTTGTAGAGGTAAATCCCCTCTGTGGACAGAGGCGATCCCTAGTAGCCCAGATCGGGTCTAGCAACAATCGTATCACGCTAAGGTGCAAGTTCCTAATTGCAATAAACCAATTTGCGATGAAGGCCTACCTCAAGTCCAACGTTGTCATTTGTAGGGAAGATGGTGCTCCCGTTTCCTTGCTCCAGCAGATCATAATCCTCTCGCTCGCCACGATCGAACACCTGCACACACAAGAAACACGACAACACAAGCGTAAAACCCAATATATATGCAATTATGTATCAATCAGAGAGGACACAACTCATGATCATGATGAAAAATATGAGTGGAACCATAACCAAAGTCGCTTATTATTAATTCATACAAAGTAAAATACAACCTGGCTCTGACGCTGAATCTTCCTTCAGTGGGTCGTCAACAGAATACGTCTCGGTAAAGCTTGTCGGGAATGGGGACAAGCCTCTCTCTTCGATTGTCAATCTCCTTGCTACTGATTTGGCACTATGAGGACTATTGCAGCATTCTTTAGGCTATGAAGGCTCTTGGAGACTAGCTTGCAAAGGGAAATGGCAAGCTTATATAGATGGTGGAAGGGGAGTTAGGATCCCTATAATCATGGGATTGGCCCTATCCTCAAGGAAGCTTCCATGAGAGGTGGAAAACTACTTCCTCTACATGGAGAACCGAAGCCAAACGTACCAACTCGATTTAGAGACCAGTTCAGGAGTTTTTTGGAGTCAATCTTCTGCCATTTATTTTTAGAAAACACTCCTTATTAAGCCTGGTGCGGGTACAACACTGAGACAGTGCGCCAATTGGTGCACCCTCTTTGGAGGATTCCCCCCATTGGCGCGGGTATGACACTGAGCAGTTGCGCCAATGATAAAAAGGCTATTTTTAGGGTTTTTCACAAGGAGTTGTCTTCAGAGGAATGAAATTCCATGTCTAGGGGAATGCCATGAAAGTGTTTTCAGATCATGTCACTGCTCACAGGTCACGGAATAAGGCCTCCAATGTGAGGGACGGGGAATTGCAGGGACGGTGAAAAATTGCTGTATAACAATCATGTAGATAAATTTCCTTCGTATTAAAATGAAAGTGTTTGTCTCACTCTCAAGATAAAACATGGCAATTCAATTACCTCTTTTAGTGTGCTATATAGTGTAACATGCATCGATGTGTTTGTTTCTTGCAAATGCATTGCTAAAGAATTAAATTGACAAAATAAAAATGTAAACCTACGTAGTTAAATTTTCCAAAGGTTTTTCTTCGTGGAGGAAAAAATGGAGGTTAGTTTTTAACGCATATAACTTTTTTAGACCATTAGTGCATTTTGTATATCAAAAGACATCAATGCATGAGATAATACAACATGTTGTTGACTTTTAAAAGCCCTTCAAAATGATCTTTAAAGTTAGATTGAACTAAGCTTTCCAAACTTTCTTTTAAAAATATATTCTTGTATTGCTAATTGGTTTGGTTCGAATGTGGGGAAAACAAATAATACTATCAAAGGCCTAACTCTTTAAATTTTATCTCTTTCCATATCATTGGAAGTTCTTCAAGTTCTTCCCCAACATTTGTGATAAGTACATATTTATTTATGATTCATTAATGACATTGAGTTTATGTTATTATATGCATGTTCATTTTAATAATTATTCATTAAATTTTTTAGGATCAATATTCAAGATCGAGTTTAGATGCACAAGATATTCCACTTGCTAAAAGAAACTTCAAACACCTAGCAAGAGAAAGATATTGTAGAGAGATGTTTGAAAAAGGTGGATAGTTGGTTTACCTTTCCAATTGAAACATGTCATTTTCCAGTAATCAGCTTATGTCAATGGTATTGTGCCATGAATTAGATATATTTCTTGACACCCCAATAGTGTGTGATTTCTTAAAATGTAAAGGGTTGAAGGAGGCCCTTGACGTGTCATATTTTCCATTAATTATTAACTACCCAAAGTTGATGGTTGAATACCTCCCACTATAGTCAAGAATCCAATAGATGAAATAGAAAGGACACATAGGAACACTTCCATATGTTTGTCTTTTAAAAACTTGGAAGCTAGATCAACTAAGTTTCATCCTAAACTGAGTAAGACATCTCCTTTTGTTAAGTCAATAGATTATTATAATGAGCCAAAGTATGATATGAATACTACCCAAAACATCTCTACTAGGAGATCCAAAAAATTATGTGAGCTTAGAGAAAAAATGTCTAAGTACACACCAAAATTGGTTCAATTTTTGGAAGGTAGCAATCACTTTCCTCCCCCTATTTATTTGTGAATTAAATAACAAACATGTTATGACCACACTTTTTGTGGTTCATGATCATCTTCCATGCATGTTCATGAAGTTAGAAACAAATTATCCTTTTGTGGTAATAGTTATATGATTTCCAAGTCTAAAATAAATGTTACAAATCTTGGGTTGTTTATCCTTTCACATGTATCTATTTCTCCAAAACGATCAATAGTAGTTATGCCATTTTTTGGTCCTCTTTATTTTCAGTTTGATTAGTTGAAAATTATTAAATACAAACATATTATTTCCATGCATATTATGTGCATAAATGGTTATTCTCTTGGAAACATTAACATGAATGAGATGTTATATATAGATGGTCATCCATGAACTCATGGGAACATTTCAGGGTTCATAAATAGTTGTAGGTCATTATATATCACAATTTTTTCCTTTGAAGAACACTCTAAATGAAAAATAGGTTTTTTAAAAAATGAAGGAATCCAAATTTCGTGTTTTTATTTCAATATGAATTTTGTCCTGTAGTGACGAGTTATTGATAAATTATAAAAAATGTGGACCACCAACTTCTTGTTGAAATTGGAAACAAGAAGAGGCTTCTAATTTAATTTTCCCTTAATTAAACTAGAAGGGAATTGTATTACCACATCACATGAAAGCTTGTACGAGTTAACTGAGTTAGGAAGACTTAGTTAGCTCAGTCAATTCGAGTTGGGGGTCAAGCTAGAGGCATGTAGAGTTCACTCTAATTTTTAGGGGATCATGTTGCATTTTATTTTGAGTTGTAATTGCTTAACTTAATTATTTGAGTTAAAATCAGTTTAACTAGTTCTAACTGATAGATGAGCTAGTGAGAGGTCCAGTGAATTAAATCTGATTTAATTCAGATGCAGTGATCAATCAGATAATTGATATCACTCTAAATAGTTGTTGCATGTCATTTCTAAGGAAGACCCAATTGAGATTGGAGTTAAAGGGAGGTAGACTATCAGTTGTATAATTAAAAATTATACAAGCCATGCAAGAGGTCATTAGGATGCCTTGGATGTATTGTGTAATAAATTAGCACTAATTTACTAATTAATAGAGGATCAATTCCCTCAGGAATATGTGTGCAAGGCTGGTAAGACAGGGGCAAGGGATTTGTTAAGTATTGGACCAAACCTGCTTAAATCGATGTGAGATAGTCAGAGATAGTGCATATAATTATAAATCCTAATAGAAGCATTGTATTATTTCATATTCTTGACTTAATGAAATATAAAAATAGTGGGGTTTTTAGCTGAGGCTTTCCCCAGATAAATATTTGTGTTGTGTGATTGAAATTATTTCTCTTTCTGGTTCATGTGATTGTGCGATCGTAATTGGTTTCTGCAATTTGTAGAATAGATTCAAGTATTTCGTTTTAGTATATTAAAAGATCAATTGAATCTATGTGTATTTTATACATGGTATCAGAGAAGGAATCAACATAGAAGAGAAGAACCATAGTTTGTTTTGAACAAGTGAATCGAATTTGAAGATTTATTCTTCAGGCCCAGCGACAGATCAGGATGTATTTTTGTGGATTGAGGCTTGAATTTTCCCTTGAGGGTAGTTTGAATTAAATATATTGGAAGGATAGGATGGAGGTAGTGTTTGAGGACAATGGACTAAATGAATTCATCGATAGTAATATTCCCAAGGTCGTAGCAACATATGCTCAAAATATTGATGCATGGAAGAAGAATGTAGCAAAGGCAAGAAGGATTATTTTAGAAGGGGTTTGATATCATATTGTCTCAAACCAACATGGAAATGAAAATCCATATGCTATGTGGAAGGCATTAGCAGATATGTTTCAGAATAAAAAGCTACCATAGGAAGTTGGCTAAAGGACAAGCTCAAAAATATCAAGATGGAGAAGGGTGACATGATACCAAAATCCTTCAAGAAGTTCACTCAATGTCAAGATGAGCTTGGAAGTGTTGGTTCAATATTTTTCGAGGATGATATAGTAATCCTAGAACTTCTAGGACTTCCCAAGAGCTAGAATAGCTACCAGGATTCATTGAATGGGATGGAGAAGCTACCAGAGTGGGAGCGATTGTGGTCTGACTTGGTACAAGAAGATATTCAACGGAACACCAGAGATAGATCCTCATCAAAGACTAGCAATGAGGAGAAATGTTCCTTGGCTAGAAAGGAGAAGAAAGGGAAAGGGAAGGTGTCCCATTCCAAATCAAATTCTGGTCAAGCGGGCAAGAAGAGAGACTTTTCAAAGGTAAAATTTTTTGACTATCATTAGCTTGTACATTGTGCTACAAAATTTAAGCACAAGAAGACTGACAAGAAGCCCTCAGGAGGAGTGACAAGTGAAGCACTTTCTTCATAGTTTGAGTTGGATTTTACTCTCATCGCATGCATGGTGTCATCGGTGATGGGTTTTATGTGGTACTTATATAGTGCAGCTTCATTCCACATGACCAAAAACAAATAATTATTCAGGAACTTGGAGGAGAAGGATCTCTAGATGCACATCGAGATGGGAGATGGCGGGAGGTATAGTGTGATCGTCATAGGTACAGTTTCCTTTTAGAGGGAGCCTGGTACTCCTCTCACATTAAAATATTTCATGTATGTTCTTATTTTAAAGAACAATGTTGTTCATGTTGCTATGTTGGAAGACCATGGCTATGATGTGATATTTAGAAAAGGAAAGGCATTCCTTCGTCAAAAAGCCACGAGACATGTGAAGAAGATTTAGGTTTGAGTAAATAACCTCTAAAAATTTGATGGATAATATTTTGCTACCTTGAGAACGGAATCATAGAAGGTGGATAGATGAGATATTAGTGAGTTATGGCACAGAATATTAGGATATCTACACCATGGCACTTTGAACACCATGTAGTAGATTTCTACAGGACTTCCCAGGGGTGCACTTGAGCAGTGAGATACATGCAAAGGGTGTACATTTGAGAAGTACATGTCGAGATTCAACAAGAAAGTTTCAGCACCCATGCCTAGTGCATTAAGCACCTACACTAGGGTGGGGCCCACAATGCTATTTTTGGTGCATATCTATTTTATTTATCCCTTAATTAAGATGGAAAATAAATTGTAATATATTATCAATAATAACTTGTAATAGTTAAATGAGAGTGATAAACTAAGTTAGCTAGTGGATTTAGAGTTAGAGGTAGTTGGTGAGGCATGTAGAGTAAGTCTTGTTGTAACAGAGTTCGAAGTGCAGTGGTGCATTAGTTAATGTAGGTTGTAATCAGTTTAACTTAGTTAAGTGAGTTAAACTCAGTTGTGCTAGTTGTAACTGTAGGTTTTAACCCTGAACAGAAATTATCTACACACGAATCTTATAACAGAAAATAAACAATAGCGAGAGCATAAAACATAAAACAGATAAACACAGAGATTTTCCCCTAGATCCCAAATCAGGACGACCAGATTGATTTTTCATTATATTCCTTTTAGTGTTACAACACATATATATACATGTCGAAGCATACATGAACCCTAATCCATTAACCCTGGATTAGAACATAACCATATTTCCCTTGACTGGATCTACAAAAATTCCAGGGGCCGAAAACCATCGTACCCCAAAACCATGTGCAAAACCATGCATAAAACCATGGGTGCAGACCGCCTGGAGATTAGCATTCCTCCCAGTTCGGCAGGGAGCCTTCCTGTGACTCGCACCGGTCGTAGGGGGGGAACTATCGCCCCCCCACCCCGATTTTGACCTCTTACCCCCCCGTGCATGATTAGTCATGGAAAGAATATAACACATACCCAACATTCTTCCACTTGTTGTTTTCTTTCCACAGGGGACCACAGGAGAGCTTAGTCATTGGCCCAATTCTTCATCACCCATTGTTTCTCTACACCAAGAGAACTTCTGAGTGCTCACAGACTTCGTCAATGCATCTACAACATTCTTCAAAGTGTCCACCTTTACCAGCAACACCCTTTTAGACTCAAACATATCTCTAACAAAGTGATATTGAACATCAATGTGTTTTGTCTTTGAATGATAAGCAGGGTTCTTAGCCAAGAAAATTGCAAATTGGCTATCACAGTCTATCCTTAGAGCTTGTTGTACCAACCCCATACTTGAACACAATCTCTGCAACCAAACTGCTTCCTTGCTTGCATGTGTGGCTGCCATGTATTCTGCCTCTGTAGTTGAAAGAGCCACTATAGACTGTATTTTACTCATCCAACTGACTGCGCCTCCAAATAGGCTAAACACATACCCACTTGTAGATCTTCTCTAGATCTCCAGCCCAGTCTACATCAACATAACTGTTGTGGATCATTTGCATATCCTTGTTTATTTTTATTTTTGAAAATAAAAAAAATGACAAAAAATCTGAAATTCAGAAAAATTATATGTTATGGTATAATGTTTTTATACTATAGCATAAAAAAGAAGTATTTCCAAAAGTTCGTTACCAATTAAGTTTATTATTAAACTTTATTTGAATTTGTATTATAGTTTTATGTTTAAGTATCGAGCAAGTTTTAAAGCGGAAGCAGCATGCCTTGAAGAGTATGATCGGATGATAAATTGCGGAGGTGCGAGGCGCTCGTGAATTAACGGATCAGCTGCCCCCGCAGTTAACTCGTTTGACCGTGGGTAAACAATGATCGACAGTGTGGATGCATTGCGGGGGGGCAACCCAAAATTTGCCACCGTACTCCAGCAGCCCCTCGCAATGACGTCATGCGAGTGTTAGACAGCTGTGCTCCACGTCAGCAGCTTTACACGTCATTCCAAGCATTTAATATGTGTTTTCACAGCTGTTAAATGGTTTTTTATCCCGTTTTCAAATTACTTGCAATAATTTTCCCTTTTTGAGTCGTGCCACCTTTACCTTTCCGTTTTCCATCTGTTGTCTGTTCAGCCATGGCCAAACGGTTTTCACTATCTGGTTGGACGAGCCTCATTTCTCTCATGGACAGTGAGAAAGATGTCCAAGATACCACGTCTTCCGTAAATCATTTCCTTTTTCATCATCGAGTGACCCTAAATGCCGAGAATTCCCCAGTTTTTACCTCCATGAAGAAACCCAGTGTCCTGTCTGCCTGTATCCCAAAGGCTCATTTCTTTCCCAAATTTATATCTTGGTTAGTTTATTCAATGTATCCTGGAAAGTGCTTCATAATGAATTCGCGGGGGGAGAATGTTCTACAGGTTTCGACGCCGCTAATTCGCCAAGCATTTTGCTTTCCTGAACACGAGTCACCACTGCAATTCTCTAAAGACTCATTGGCGTGTTATTTTGAGAACCTTTCAGGTGAAGAATTTGATCAATGTATGTCCCATTTGAGATCAAATTCAAAAGAAGTTCAACTAGAAGGAGAAGAATTCAGTTTGGAGATGTTTGATGCTGAGAATAGACCAGTTCTGAGTTGTATTGCAGAAAATTTGGGCAAAGATAATGACCTTACAATTGATAAATCAGTATAATTGGGAATTTACACGATGATGATGAAACCAGGGGTAGTTCTGGATATTCCATCTTTCTGGCAGGAGATTATCAATTCTCAGTTGATGACCTTTCCTCTCACAGGTTCCTTTAAATTCCCCTCATTGATTGTTCATTTATTCTTATATCAAAATGTTGAAGAATTTATGAGTTTGGGGTTGAATATAGTGGATATTAATAAACAGAAGCAATCAGTTATATTTTGGACTGACATAATTAGAAGAGAGGAAAATGAAGCACGACTGTTTGAGTTTGCTAGTCATTATATGTCCATTGCTTATAGAATATTGAATGGGGTTTCCCCTCCTTGTTTTCTACCAAAATCCCGGGAGTTTCTACAGTTGGGACCTAGTTGTAGATTTGGGGATTGGTTTGTGTTTGAGGAATATTCGAAGATAAGATTGTATGGAGCTAGTATTGAGCCTTACAAGCTCCCAAATTTTGTGCCTATGCGGCTTTTTGCTCTTGAATTTATCAAACATAGTCTCAATGTAGATCAGGTGCATTTTATTCCCATGAAGAAAGGTCTAATGTATAAGCTCCCTATGAGTGTGGGACCCTTGATGGTAAATATGAGGCAAGCATTTGATGAAGTGTCTAAGATGTTGGAAGAGACACATTTGTTACTAGGAGAAAAATGGTCATATGATCCGCATGGAGTGATTTCTGAAAGGAGAATTGAAAATGGATATTCTGCTTTTACTCACGTAAGCAGACCTGAGCAGGAAAATCTGGAAAACCCAGGAGAAGTAAATACATCAAAAACAAGAATTCAAACACCTGTTATAACCGAAAGGGTAAATAAAAGAAGTATGGATTTTGTTGTTGAGTTAGATGATGAAGAGCCAAGAGAGGAGAAGTTTACTAAATTGGCTGAAGATCATTCTTCAAATTCACCAGGTTTTACCTTCCATATAAATGAAGAACAAAACACTCCCTCTTCTCCTAGAGGTCATGAGCTTTACTCAGAAAAGGTACCCTCAGTCAAACAGGTATTTACATAGATTGAAGAGAGGAATCAAAGAATAAAAGCTAATGTGGAGGCTCAGGCAGAGCATCACATAGCTGCTAATCAGACTAGGTTACTGACTGTGATGGATCTTGAGAAGGATCAATTCATAATGGATTTAACACATCCAATAGGGATGTCCCTTGGATCTTCAAGCAGTTTAATGCTGTAAACATAACTATGGATGTTAAGAAGATCCCACTGTTGGACAAAATGAATCTTCATATGCATACTGGACAATTAATTGTCAATGATCTAACCAAGACCAATGCCATAGCTATTTAAGCTGAAAACATGCTAGCAAAATTTATCAAGCAGTTCAAGATGGAGAAGGCCAATTCAAGGGCCTTATCAGTTCAAAATGAGGAATTGAAAAATATTATCATGAAGATCGGTGTAGATCCTAGTGACAAAGCTTCAGTACAGAAGCTCATGAAGAGTGCGGAAATAGAGATATCCACCCTAAGGAAAAAGCTGAAGTTACCTACTGCAGAGCATTCAATGGCTGCAGAAGTAGTAGAGGTGGAGAAAGAGAAAGAAGAACTACGTCTGCAATTGTTGCGGAAAGATGAAGAATTATCTAAAGTAAAGCAGACTGCTATTTCTTTACAAAACCATATCGAAAATCATACTTGTACCTTTGTTTTTCCTACAGGTGATGCGGATCCTCAGGCACAGATTGCTCAGCTCAGTACAGAGATGAAGATGGCAGAAAGATATCGTAAGCAAGCTCAATCAGAGTTAGATACAACCAACAAGATCATACAGACACTAGAAGATAAAGCGGATGAGAATAAGCAGAAATTACAAAAGGCTGAAGCCAAGATCAGAGATCTCAAAGAGAAGTTAAAAGGTAATATCTCCCCTATAAAGGCTAAAGATATCATTTGGGGTGAAATTATCTCAGAAATGATATCCAATTAGAATTTCCTGAATATATTTGCTAAGGAGAAAAGTCTTATCTCAGAACATGAAGAAGAGATACTATCTAATAAGCAAACAATAATTAAGAGAGAAAATTGGCTAGAAAGTTCATAAACTTTATTAATGCCAAGTCAGATGAGGAATTAGAAGATATTGGGATACAAGATAGATACGTTTATGCTGCGGAGGTGAATAAGATGATAATCAGGAATGATCTTCGGAAAGTTGCAGAGAAAAGGCTACTAGGACTCAAGGAGACAGTGAAGAAATTTGATGTATCATTTGATAAATTGACAAGAACAAGTTTACCTTCATGCTGGACAGAGAAAGAAAATATTATGTCATGGAAATTTTATGAAAATTCGTTAACATTGGCAAAAAGCAAGGTGGATAACAGGCATGAAAAGACGCAGATTTTAAAAGGAGAAACAGTGTTTAAATTCTTGCAGAGACATTTCAATTTGCTATGGATGGTGAAGACTCTCTTCACAGAAAGACCTACACACAGTCAAGTTGTTGCATTCAGGTTGGAATATCACAGTTTCAAGAATTCCCCAATAAGCCAAAGTGAGTTATGGAAAAAATGCAAAACATTCTCAATGGACACAGCGAAAGGGATCCCAACGTCTCAACCAGGAGTAGTCGTTGTCTCAGCAACCGCATCAGAAGCGGCTGTTCTTATAGATTAGAAGTTTTAAAATTCACATTATGTTATTTTCTCAAATTCATGTAAATTGTAATAGGAACTTTTGAGGCATGTGCCTCTATAACTGCCAGTAGTTTAAGCAGTTAGAATTAGTTAAAACAGTTAGAATCAGTTTCTTTGCTGGAAACTGTCTTGTGATTCTGTATTTAAAGACAATTTCAAGAAAGAAAGAGGTTCCGATTTTTTTAACCTTGAAGCCAAATTTTGTACTGGAGAATAGTAAATCAATGAAAGAAGTATGCAAGTTTCTATCATTCTGTTTATGCTGAAAAGTTATCCAGTTTACACTATGTTTTCATATCTGTGAATAAAATAGAGTAATTTGAGCTGCAGGTCTCTTTATACATGTGTATTTAAGAGTTAAACAAACCGTAATGTGTGCTCCTCTGTTTTAACTTTATCTTTACTTATTTCTTCAAGGTTTTATAATGATAGATTCTGTTTTAGACAACATATCTGATTGAAATCCTCTTCTTTCTTTTTCTTCCGTTCGTTCACTTCAGCATAAGTGGAATATGGCATTGCAGAACATGCATGGATTTAATATTTGAGGGTTATAATATTAATGTTAAAGGTTTATAAGACAGAGACAGATATATATTTATTTTGTGACATAATCAGATAATGTCTTGAGCACGGATTCCTTTACACAGCAAGGAATTGTTTCTTAAGGTACAACATTAATTGGCGCCGTTGCCGGGGACGAAGATTCGAAGGTTTTTCCCTGGGTTTTATTTTACATTTCCTCTAGTTGTTCAGAGAGGAGGAAATATTAAGATGTGTTTGTTTTAAAATAGCTCTGGCTCCTAAGAAACCTCACACGAGGTCGGATACCTCTCAGCAAAAAGCTCATGTTTTGTCTGATTCTGAGAAGCTTGTTTCCAAGAAGGGCTGAAAACCAAAAATATTTGATACACCAAAAGTTACACTGCTTGCACTAGGCAGCAGTTCACGCACTCCCTCATCCAAGAATATTTCCAGGAAACTCATTTTCTCAGAAAAAGACTCCTCATCATCACCCATTCATTTTCAAGAACCTACATTAGAAGAGCAATATTTGGAGTTTGTGTCTTTTCCTTTTACAGAAACTCAACCTCATATAGTTTCCATCTCTTCTGCAATCGTTCATACACCAACCCCTATATCATTTGTTCCACCTCATTCACCCCCACCTATAACTGGTATTCATTTTACCCCCGCTCAAGGAGCAGTTAACCCGGGCATAAACATGGCGGCCCCTGCTTTCTTGATGAATAGATATGCACCATTAAATCTACCCCAACCACTGAACGCAATGCCTCAGGAGTATCTCAAACTAATCCCTAGATTTACTGGTGAAGACGAAATAACTGCAGAATAGCACTTGCCCCTGTTTTGCACATTTTCTGAGAATTTAAATGTTGAACATTTAGATGTTGTAATGAGACTTTTTGTTCAGTCTCTAAGTGGAGAGGCAAGGAAATGGTTTAAAGGATTTCCTAATGGTTCAATAAATGATTGGGATGGACTAGAAAGATGTTTCATTGAGATATGGGGCGAAAAAAGGGACCATGGTTATTCTTTGACAGAATTCAATGCAATAAAGAAGAAATCTGATGAAAATATGAGTGATTTTGTGAAAAGATTTAACAAGTTGTATAATATTTTTCCTGCTAAAACCTCCTCCTATTGGAGCAAGGGTCATTTTTGCTGGTGCATTTGAACCAGAGTTCAGTTTCACATTGACGGAAAGAAGGTCCCCTATGTTGGAGCAAATTCAAACTAATGCTCTGGAGATTGAGGCTAATATGTCCGTTGCTGGTAAAGTTCAAGATAAAGGAAAGGCTAAAGAAGATGCCTCATCTCAAGATCAAAGAATAGACGATATGACTAAAGTCATAAAAAATTTGTCTAATAAATTGGTGAAGTTGGAAATAGACAATAATAAGCCTGCAAGACAAAATAGAGGGGTTTTTAACTCCCAATTTAAAAAACAGCCCTTTCAGATTCTACAAAGAGAAAGAAAAGATCAAAATCAGGTGCAAGCACCTTTGTATATAGAGGCAGCTCCATCCTGTTCAGCGGATGATGATGATGAAAAAGAAGATGATGCTCGAATTTCTGTTGTCTACATGGAAGATGATGAAATAGAAGAAGAAACTGAGGAAGAAAGGGTGGAAGAAGATGAAGAAAATGACCTCTCATTCGATCAAGAAGAGATGGATGATTATTGCAGACAGTTCACAGACTTCATGCAATCAGAATTACATAAAAAATACGATTTGAGGTCAAAGAAGAGGTTAAGAACTCAAGATGATGAGGGAAAAGAACCAGAAGCAGTACCTCTTCCAACGGCGACTCCATTACAGAAAAATCAGATTAAGAAATCAGATAAGGGGAAACAACCCATGAATGAAGAAAAAGAGAAGGAAAAACAGCAAGTTGGGGTTTCTCAAACAAAGATTAAGGATCCCAATATTTTGGAGAAAGCTGTTACTGTTTCTAATCAAGGTCTAAATTCCAAAGGTCAAGAAGAACCTGAAAAGTTTACAAAATAAAATCAAACTTTCAGTTTGTCGAAAGAGTTGGAGAAAGTGAAAATTCAAATACCTCTTTTTGAGTTAATGAAAACACCTGGTTATAAGAAGGAGATTGCCGAATTTATCAATTTATCTCAGTCTGATGAGGTGGGCGATATCGTAAATCTACAAGAAGAAAAACCAGTTGTTACCTTTGGGCCTCATGTTGAAGAGGTAGATTCATCTGTCCCTCATTTTTATATATCACTTCTGTTACATGATTTTGTTTCACATAATTGTATGCTATATTCTGGCGCATCCCACAATCTGATGCCACTGTGTGTGATGAAAGAGTTGAATTTGAAAATCACTAAGCCATACAAAGATCTTTATTCTTTTGATTCAAAAAGGGTGAAGTGTGTGGGTCTTATTAAGGATATGGTTGTTTCATTGGCTCAAATCCCAGCTAAGAGCATTATGATGGATGTGGTAGTGGCATACATTTCAGCTAGATTTGGTATGTTATTATCTAGATCCTGGGGGGCAAAGCTGGGAGGAGTTTTGAAGCTAGATTTTACATATGCTATCATTCATGTTTTTAATGGGGAAGAAAGGAGGTTGTACAGAGAAACTAGGTTTCAAAAAACTGCTACCAAGAAAGATGCAGGTAATTCACCTATTTATGGCCAAGAGAAGGATGACCTCTCTTGTTTCATGCTACATGAAGATGCAGAATTTGCTGAAGAAACACAAGATCAGCTCCCTTCAGCTATTGTACATAAGGAGCTGCATTTGAACAGAATTTGGAAGTGTTATTTTGATGGCGCGTTCTCTAAAGAAGGCACTGGAGCTGGTTTCATTTTTGTATCTCTGGAAGGTAACGTTGTACCTTTTTCTTTCAAATTGGAGTTTGAGTCCATTAATAATGTAGCTGAATATGAAGCATTAATCATTAGTCTGAAGACAGCTAGGCAAATGGGAATTCATTCTATGACTGTGTTTGGTGATTCTGAATTAATTATAAGACAAATTAAGAATTTGTGTCAAACTAAACATCCCAGATTAAGAGAATATCGGAATGAAGTCTGGGACTTAATTGAAAATTACTTTGAAGCTTTCAACTTACAGTTTGTTCCAAGGGAAGAGAATAGAATGGTTGATTCTTTAGCAGTTGCAGTGAGTACATTCAAGCCTCCGATCAATCTGAGACTAAGATATGAAATTGAGATGAGATATAGACCTTCGATCCTTGACAATATCAAACATTGGTAGGTTTTTGAGGATGATGAACAGATTAAGCAATTTTTGTTGATGATTGAAGATTTTGAAGATAATCAGATTGATTTGGAAGCTGATGAAAATGATTTGGTTGGTAAGACTCTGAAAAAAAAGATTGGTGATCAGGAGATTATTCAGTTGAAAGACAACGTTTTTCCAAGAGGCTTGGTGCCTCTCGAAAGACTATTTGATGCAAATGACGTGGAATTAAATCAGAAGAAAGCAAATCAAGATGAGAATGTGGAATATTGTAATTTAGGAGCTCAACATGAGCCTCAGATGATCAAATTGTTTAAAGGAGTCCCGCAGGACTATAAAGAAAGGTACATAGATCTGTTCAAACAATTTAAGGATGTATTTGCCTGGTCTTATGATGATTTGAAGACGTATGATAAGAGTATTATACAGCATAAAATCCCACTGAAAGATGGAGTCAAACCACATAAATAGAAGCTCAGACAGATCAATCCATTATTGTTGGCTCCGATTGAAAAAGAGGTAAATAAATTACTGCAGGCTAAAATAATTATTCCTCTCAGATATTCAGATTGGGTTTCCAATCTTGTACCAGTCCAAAAGAAAAATGGAGAGATAAGGCTGTGTGTAGATTTCAGGAACTTGAATAGGGCTTCATTGAAAGATAATTACCCTTTGCCGAAAATGGATTTTGTCTTACAAAAAGTGACTGGAGCTTATAGTTTATCTATGGTGGATGGTTTTTCAGGGTATAACCAGGTTGTTGTGGAGAAGGGAGATCAAAATAAAACTGCTTTCACTACACCCTGGGGAACGTTCATGTATGCCAGGATGTCATTTGGCCTAATGAATGCAGGAGCCACATTCCAAAGAGCGATGGATATTGCATTTGTGGGAGATGAGTTTGTGGTTATTTATCTGGATGATGTCATAATTTTTTCAAACTCGGATGAGGAACATCTACAGCATTTGCAGAAAGCCTTCCTGAAGTGTAGAAAGTATGGATTATCGCTGAATCCTAAAAAATCTCTGTTTGCTCTGGAGGAGGGTAAACTGCTGGGCCATATTGTTTCCAAACAAGGAGTGAAGATTGATCCAGCAAGGGTCGAAGCAATACAGTCAATTCCACTGCCTCGAAGTAAGAAAGATATTTATATATTTCTTGGAAAAAATAATTTTCTAATAAGGTTTGTTCCTAATTATGCAGAGATCATCAAGAAAATAACAGACATGTTGAAAAAGGATTCTGAGGTGAAGTGGGACAAAGAAGCGAGGGAGTATTTTCAAAGGATTAAAGAAGATTTAAAGGAAGCACATGTTCTAATTAGTCCAGATTATTTGAAGCCATTTCATATTTTCTCATTTGCATCTCCCTCAACGATTGCAACTGTGTTATTACAGAGAAATGAAGAAAAGTGTGAACAGCCTTTAGCATATTTTAGTAAGGTGCTCCGAGATTCAGAATTAAAATATAATATATTGGAGAAACAAGTATATTCTCTGGTGAAAGCATTGAAAGAATTTAGAACCTATATCCTTCATTCTCAAATATTAGCATACGTTCCTAATTCTGCTGTAAAGGATGTTTTAGTACAGAGTGATGTAGAAGGAAAAAGAGGTAAATGGATTGCTAAAATCCAAGAATACGACCTGGATATTAAACCAACAAAATTGATTAAAGGATTGGGACTGGCTAAATTATTAACAGAGTCAAATTTCCAAGAACTGGAAATTAATTTATTGGCACCTGTAGAGGAGGTAGATGGAGAAACAGGTGATATTCAATCAAAGCCAACAATTAAGTATAAATTCCTCTGCTCAGATTGGTATAAGAAAATTGTTCATTATTTATGCTTCCTTTCTTGTCCTCCTTCAATAGATAGAACTAAATACAGAGCTTTAAAACTTAAGGCTCAACCTTATGTCATAATTGAAGCAAATCTATATTGGAAAGATCCTGCGGGCATGTTATTGCTATGTTTGACAGAGGAGGAAGTTTCAGAAGTAATTAAAGAATATCACGAATGTCTGTGCGGGGGTCACTACAGTTGGAAGGTAACTGCTCATAAATTTCTTAAATCAGGTTTCTATTGGCCATCTATGTTTGTTGATGTATATAAAGCAGTCAGAAATTGTCAAAAATGCCAGGTGTTTGCAAAAAAGAAAAAGTTAGCCCCTTTACCTCTTCTCCTTGTTTTTATTGAAGAACCTTTCAGACAATGGGGGTTGGATTTCATTGGAGAAATCAATCCACCATCTAGTGGGAAATTTAAGTGGATCCTTACTGCTACAGATTATTTTACAAAGTGGGTGGAGGCAATTCCTACCAGGAAGGCAAATGATTTGGTTGTTAAGAAGTTTTTAGAAGAAAATATCTTTAGCAAGTTTGTATGTCCAGTAAGGATTATGACAGATAATGCACAAGTTTTAAGCTCACTCAGGTTTATTAATTTCTATCAGACATATAGCGTGATATTGTCTCATTCTACAGCTTATCACCCACAAGGAAATGGATTGGCAGAATATACTAACAAAACATTAGTAAAATTTTTGAAGAAGACAATAAATGAAAATCAGAAGAATTGGGATTCAAAGCTAGTTTTTGCTCTATGGGCAACAAGGATGACCACTAGGAGATCCACTGGTAAGTCACCTTATGAGCTCGTATATGGTACTCAGGCATTGTTTCCCACCCACTTGGTGCAACCTGTGATTTCTTTCCTTCAAGATGCTCAAGCAGAACCTAATGCCATGATTAGAAGAATGAATAATGTAATCGAGCTAAGTCAAAACAGAAATAAAGTTCGGGAGAATTTTCTTACTTATCAGCAAAAAATGAAGAAAATATTTGACAAGAAAGCAAAAGAAATCATGTTTCAGAAGGGACACCTGGTATTAAGGTGGGATACGCGAAGGGAAGACAAAGGGAAACACAGCAAATTTGATCCCTTGTGGTATGGTCCATTCAAAATTAACAAAGTCAGGATGAATAATACTTTCATGCTGGAAAATCTTGAAGGAGAAGTACTAGATATGCCTGTGAATGGGCAATATCTAAAGCATTATTTCCGGCACTAAAGAGCTGTTTCACCATCATTGTATATATCCGGTGTTATCATTGTACATTTTCCATCAAGCAATTTTTTACTCCATGCCTGAGGTGAAGGCACTAATCTGCAGGTTCTTAGTGTTTCGTGGCAAAAACACTATCCCCAGGTGGAGCCAGATGTTGTGGATCATCTGCATATCCTTTTTTATTTTTATTTTTGAAAATAAAAAAAATGACAAAAATCTGAAATTCAGAAAAAGTATATGTTATGGTATAATGTTTTTATACTATAGCATAAAAAAGAATTATTTCCAAAAGTTCGTTACCAATTAAGTTTATTATTAAACTTTATTTTGATTTGTATTATAGTTTGATGTTTAAGTGTCGAGCAATTTTTAAAGTGGAAGCAGCACGCCTTGAAGAGTATGATCGGATGATAAATTGCGGAGGTGCGAGGCGCTCGTGAATTAACAGATCAACTGCCCCCACAATTGACTCATTTGACCTCGGGTAAACAATGATCGACGGTGTGGATGCATTGCGGGGGGGCAACCCAAAATTTGCCGCCGTACTCCAGCAGCCCCCCGCAATGACGTCATGAGAGTGTTAGACAGTTGTGCTCCACGTCAGCAGATTTACACGTCATTCCAGGCATTTAATATGAGTTTGCACAGCTGTTAAATGGTTTTTTATCCCGTTTTCAAATTATTTGCAGTCATTTTCCCTTTTTGAGCCGTGCCACCGTTACCTTTCCGTTTTCCATCTGTTTTCTGTTCAGCCATGGCCAAACAGTTTTCACTATCTGGTTCGACGAGCCTCATTTCTCTCATGGACAGTGAGAAAGATGTCCAAGATACCACGTCTTCCGTAAATCAATTCCTTTTTCATCATCAAGTGACCTTAAATGCCGAGAATTCCCCAATTTTTACTGCCATGAAGAGATCCGGTGTCCTGTCTGCCTGTATCCCAAAGGCTCATTTCTTTCCCGAATTTATATCTTGGTTAGTTTCTTCAATGTATCCTGGAAAGTGCTTCATAATGAATTCGCGAGGGGAGAATGTTCTACAGGTGTCGACGCCGCTAATTTTCCAAGCATTTTGCTTTCCTGAACACGAGTCACCACTGCAATTCTCTGAAGACTCATTGGCGCGTTATTTTGAGAACCTTGCAGGTGAAGAATTTGATCAATGTATGTCCCATTTGAGATCAAATTCAAAATAAGTTCAACTAGAAGGAGAAGAATTCAATTTAGAGATGTTTGATGTTGAGAATAGACCAGTTCTGAGTTGTATTGCAGAAATTTTGGGCAAAGATAATGACCTTACAATTGATAAATCAGTATTGGGAATGTACGCGATGATGATGAAACCAGGGGTAGTTCTGGATATTCCATCTTTTTGGCAGGAGATTTTCAATTCTCAGTTGATGACCTTTCCTCTCACAGTTTCCTTTAAATTCCCCTCATTGATTGTTCATTTATTCTTATATCAAAATGTTGAAGAATTTATGAGTTTGGGGTTGAATATAGTGGATATTAATAAACAGAAGCAATCAGTTATATTTTGGACTCACATAATTAGAAGAGAGGAAAATGAAGCAGGACTGTTTGAGTTTGCCAGTGATTATATGTCCATTTCTTATAGAATATTGAACGGGGTTTCCCCTCCTTGTTTTCTACCAAAAGCCCGGGAGTTTCTACAATTGGGACCTAGTTGTAGATTTGGGGATTGGTTTGTGTTTGAGGAATATTCGGAGATAAGATTGTATGGAGCTAGTATTGAGCCTTACAGGCTCCCAACTTTTGTGCCTATGCGGCTTTTTTCTCTTGAATTTATCAGACAAAGTCTCAATGTAGATCAGGTGCATTTTGTTCCCATGAAGAAAGGTCTAATGTATAAGCTGCCTATGAGTGTGGGACCCTTCGTGGTAAATATGAGGCAAGCATTTGATGAAGTGTCTAAGATTTTGGAAGAGACACATTTGTTACTAGGAGAAAAATGGTCATATGATCCGCATGGAGTGATTTCTGAAAGGAGAATTGAAAATGGATATTCTGCTTTTACTCACGTAAGTAGACTTGAGCAGGAAAAGCTGGCAAACCCAGGAGAAGTAAATACATCAAAAACAAGCATTCAAACACCTGTTATAACCGAAAGGGTAAATAAAAGAAGTAGGGATTTTTTTGTTGAGTTAGATGATGAAGAGCCAAGAGAGGAGAAGAGAACTAAATTGGCTGAAGATCATTCTTCAAATTCACCAGGTTTTACCTTCCATATAAATGAAGAACAAAATGCTCCCTCTTCTCCTGGAGGTCATGAGCTTTACTCAAAAAAGGTACCCTCAGTCAAACAGGTATTTACACAGATTGAAGAGAGCAATCAAAGAATAAAAGCTAATGTGGAGGCTCAGGCAGAGCATCACATAGCTGCTAATCAAACTAGGTTACTGACTGTGATGGATCTTGAGAAGGATCAATTCAGAATGGCTTTAACACATCCAACAGGGATGTCCCTTGGATCTTCGAGCAGTTTTAATGCTATAAATATAACTATGGATGTTAAGAAGATCCCACTGTTGGACAAAATGAATCTTCATATGCAGACTGGACAATTAATTGTCAATGATCTAACCAAGACCAATGCCACAGTTGTTAAAGCTGAAAACATGCTAGCAAAAGTTATCAAGTAGTTCAAGATGGAGAAGGCCAATTCAAGGGCCTTATCAATTCAAAATGAGGAATTGAAAAAGATTATCATGAAGATCGGTGTAGATCCTAGTGACAAAGCTGCAGTATAGAAGCTCATGAAGAGTGCGGAAATAGAGATATCCACCCTAAGGAAAAAGCTAAAGTTACCTGCTGCAGAGCATTCAATGGCTGCAGAAGTAGCAGAGGTGGAGAAAGAGAAAGAAGAACTGCGTCTGAAATTATTGCGGAAAGATGAAGAATTATCTAAAGTAAAGTAGACTGTTATTTCTTTACAAAACCATATCGAAAATCATACTTGTACCTTTGTTTTTCCTGCAGGTGATGCGGATCCTCAAGCACAGATTGCACAGCTCAGTACAGAGATGAAGATGGCAGAAAGAGATCGTAAGCAAGCTCAATCAGAGTTAGAGATGGCCAACAAGATCATACAGACACTAGAAGATAAAGCGGATGAGAATAAGCAGAAATTACAAAAGGTTGAAGCCGAGATCAAAGATCTCAAAGAGAAGTTAAAAGGTAATATCTCCCTTATAAAGGTTAAAGATATCATTTGGGGTGAAATTATCTCAGAAATGAAATCCAATTAGAATTTCCTGAATATAGTTGCTAAGGAGAAAAGCCTTATCTCAGAACATGAAGAAGAGATACTATCTAATAAGCAAACAATAATTAAGAGAGAAAATTGGGCTAGAAATTTCATAAACTGTATTAATGCCAAGTCAGATGAGAAATTAGAAGATATTGGGATACAAGATAGATACTTTTATGCTGCGGAGGTGAATAAGATGATAATCAGGAATGATCTTCAGAAAGTTGCAGAGAAAAGGCTACTAGGACTCAAGGAGACAGTGAAGAAATTTGATATATCCTTTGATATATTGACAAGAACAGGTTTACCTTCATGCTGGACAGAGAAAGGAAATATTATGTCATGGAACTTTTATGAAAATTCGTTAACATTGGTAAAAAGCAAGGCGGATAACAGGGATGAAAAGACGCAAATTTTAAAAGGAGAAATAGTGTTTAACTTCTTGCAGAGACATTTCAATTTTCTATGGATGGTGAAGACTCTCTTCACAGAAAGACCTACACACAGTCAAATTGTTGCATTCAGGTTGGAATATCATAGTTTCAAGAATTCCCCAATAACCCAAAGTGAGTTATGGAAAAAATGCAAAACGTTCTCAATGGACACAACGAAAGGGATCCCAACGTCTCAACCAGGAGTAGTCGTTGACTCAGCAACCGCATCAGAAGCGGTTGTTCTTATAGATTAGAAGTTTTCAAATTCACATTATGTTATTTTCTCAAAGTCATGTAAATTGTAATAGGACCTTTTGAGGCATGTGCCTCCGTAACCGCCAGTAGTTTAAGCAGTTAGAATTAGTTAAAATAGTTAGAATCAGTTTCATTGCTGGAAACTGTCTTGTGATTCTGTATTTAAAGACAATTTCAAGAAAGAAAAAGGTTCCGAGTTTTTGAACCTTGAAGCCAAATTTTGTACCGGAGAATAGTAAATCAATGAAAGAAGTATGCAAGTTTCTATCATTCTGTTTATGCTGAAAAGTTATCCAGTTTACACTATGTTTTCATATCTGTGAACAAAATAGAGTAATTTGAGCTGCAGGTCTCTTTATACATGTGTATTTAAGAGTTAAACAAACCTTAATGTGCGCTCCTCTGTTTTAACTTTATCTTTACTTATTTCTTCAGGGTTTTATAATGATAGATTCTGTTTTAGATAGCATATCTGATTGAAATCCTCTTCTCTCTTTTTCTTCCATTCGTTCACTTCAGCGTAAGTGGAATATGGAATTGCAGAACATGCATGGATTTAATATTTGAGGGTTATAATATTAATGTTAAAGGTTTATAAGACAGAGACAAATATATATTTATTTTGTGACATAATCAGATAATGTCTTGAGCACAGATTCCTTTACACAACAAGGAATTGTTTCTTAAGGTACAACAAGAACCATGAATGTCCAATATTCTTTCCAATCCTGGTCTTCCCTAGGAGCACAAGCCATAATCACTAGTGCCACATAAATATCGGAAAACCCCCTTCACTGCTGTCTAATGCTCCTTCCTTGGGTTTGACATAAACCTACTCAATAATCCCACTGCATGTGCAATGTCTGGTCTAGTATAGACCATTGCATACATCAAGCTACCCACTACACTTGCATATGGAGCATGGGACATGTCCTCCTCTTCTTCGTGTGTCTTGGGACACTGTTCAACAGATAGCTTTACACCTACAGGAATAGGAACATTCACCGGTTTACTATCCTGCATATTGAACCTCTGCAATATAGTCTCGACATACTTCCTGTTGTTTAACCAGAGCTTCCTCTTTGCCCGATCTCTCTTAATTTCCATGCCCAAAATATAGTTTGCAGCACTAAGATCCTTCATGTCGAATTTGGAGAACAGTTGGGTCTTCAAATATTGGATAATTTCTTTGTCATTTCCAATCAACAACATTCCATCCACATACAAGACCAAATAAATAACAAAGTCACCAAGGATGTGATATCAGAAATTTGATACCTATATCTGAGGGACTTGGCTTCACCAAAAGCAAGGAGGATCATTGTGTTTATTTTGATACCAAATGTAGGTTTTAACCCATACAGAGACTTCTTTAACCTGCATACCAGTTCTTTCTTACCCTTCACCATAAAGCCTTCAGGTTGCTTCATGTAGATCTCCTCTTCTAGATCCCCGTGAAGAAATGATGTCTTCACATCCATTTTTTCTACCTCAAAATCAAATGCAGCAACAACAGATAAAAGTAATATAATAGAAGTAACTTTGGCATCAGGAGAAAAAATATCACCAAAATCAATTCATGACACCTGGAAATAACCTTTTGCTACCAATTGAGCTTTGTATTTCTCCACCTTACATTCTACATTCATCTTCTTCTTAAACACCCATTTTCTCTAGATGGGCTTCCTTCCATTTTGGCAGCAACTCCACCGGATCCATGCCTCATTTTTGTGTAAAAGGATGTCATTTCATCAACCATGGCCTCCTTCTGGGATTCTCCATCCTCTGAATCCCTCTTTGCTTCCACTGACAGTTACGGGATCATGTCGATTATAGTTAGGCAAAACACGAGAACAAAACGGATGGACTATACCTTTGGTTGCCTTCTTTCTAACTAATCTTCTAATAGGTGGAGTTTGTGGCTCTTCATCTCTGAGTCTTCTTCTGTTGTGAGTATGATTCATCCTCCTTTAGCTCAAACTCTATCTTCTCAGGTTCCTTTGGTAGGAATTCATGTTTAACAACATCTTTCACCTCTCTAAACACCACATCTCGGTTGTACACAACCTTCCTTGTTTCTGGGTTCCAAAGCTTGTAACCTTTTAAACCATCCTTATACCTAATAAAGATGCACCTTTCATATTTATTATCCAACTTGGTCCTTTTCTGCTTCGGAACATGTACATATGCATCACATCCAAATACCATTAGATGTGAAAGAGAGGGCTTCTTACCAGTCCATATCTCATGTGGAGTCTTATCCTCCAACACTGATGAAGGTGATCTGTTAACTAGATAGCATGCAGTCTCCACTACCTCTGCCTAGAATTCTTGTCCTAACTCGGTACCACTGAGCATGCTTCTTACCTTTTCTATCAGTGTTCTGTTCATTCTTTCTGCAACTCCATTTTGCTGAGGTGTGTATGGAGTAGTCTTATGTCATGCTATACCACACTTCTTACAGAACTATTCAAATTCCTTCTTGAAGAAATCCCCACCATTATCTATCCTCAGTGCCTTTATCTTCTTCTCTGTCTGGTTTTCCACCAGAGCCTTAAATTCTTTAAATCTATCAAAAGCTTAAGATTTCTTCCTCAAGAAATATATCCATGTATTCCTTGAGAAGTCATCTATGAATGAAACATAGTACACAAAATTTCCCAGTGATGGAACTGACACAGGTCCAAACACATCACTATGCACAAGTTTTAATATCTTGTTCGCCCTCTTAGCACCAGAAGGAAAACTCACCCAATTTTGCCTCCCATATACACAATGTTCACAGAAATCGAAATCCAGAGAGAAATTAGACATACCTTCTACCATACCATTTCTATGCAGTATCCAAAGGCCTTTCTCTCCAATATGTCCAAGCCTTTAATTCCATAGCATGGTATTTTCTCCAGAGATAGCTAGGCTTTCTACTCCACTTTCAGGAACCATAGAACTGTTACACCCATCAATAACAGTGCTACCTTGTATCTTGTATAGAGTTCTAGTCCGAACTCCCCACATTAATACCAGTGCTCCCTGAACCATCTTACAGGCATATTTCTCGAACACTGTTTTTACACCTGCATCATCCATCTTGCTTACAGAAATCATATTTTTGGCCAATGCAGGAATATGCAGAACACCAGGAAGTGTTCTAATCCTTCCACCTTGTAGCTTCAGCTTGACCTTTCCACGTCCGACAATTTTAGCCTTCCTATCATCCCCTAGGAAGACATCACCACCATGATATTTCTCATACTCGCAAAACCACTCCCTATGGGGAGTGAAGTGAAAGGATGCACCTGAGTCAATCAACCATGACTCATGATATACATGTGTATTTGAAGAAGAAGCCAAATACACATCCCCACCTACATCTGAGGTGGTTTTTGCCTTTGTAGAAGGAGCATCATTAGATCCCTTTCCTTTCTTAGGAACTTTAGATCTGCACTCCCTTTTGTAGTGCCCTTCCTTTCCGCATTTCCAACATTCCTTTACAAACTTTCCTGGAGATTTAGATCTCCCTCTAGATTTGGATCTCCCACTCGAAACCTTATTCTTGTTTCTCTTTTGGGACCTTCCTCGTCTAGATAAGGCATCTCCATTCTGGCCCTCCATATTTCTCCGTCTCATTTCCTCCGACAACAAGGCTGAGACAATGTCATCAAAATTCAAGGTAGTTGTATTTCTACCTTTTGCAATAACCAGACTGTCCCATGAGTCTGGTAGAGAACACAACAAACTGATGCACTTATCTTCATCTGAGATTTTAATATCAACAAATGACAGCTGACTTACCACAGTATTGAAGGCATTCAGATGCTCTGTCACTGAGTCTCCATCCTTCATCCTCAGGTTATACAGCTTTTTCTGCAGGAACAAATTATTCACTAGAGACTTAGATAGGTACAAAGTCCCAAGTTTTTCCCACAAATTCTTTGCCGTAGCTTCCCCAGATACATTCAACAATACTAAATCTGAGACACACAACCGTATTGTGCTCTTAGCCTTCCGATCCAGTTTCTTCTAGTCTTCATCTGACATTGCCATTGGTTTAGTACCTGGATCTACCGCAATCCACTAACCTTTATCCACCAACAGATCCTCCATATTGAGCTTCCACAACTCAAAACTTTGACCATTAAATTTCTCGATCTCTATCTTTCCGCCGCTTGCCATTTTCTTTCACCACAAGAATTGATCCCATATATCTCCCACTGAACAGGGTCTACCTCAGGCCCGAGCAAAAAACGCTCATCAGCAAAGGTGTCCCCTTGAAGCTGAAACAGCTCCGATACCAAATGTAGGTTTTAACCCTGAACAGAAATTATCTACACACGAATCTTATAACAGAAAATAAACAATAGCTAGAGCATAAAACATAAAACAGATAAACACAGATATTTTCCCCTAGATCCCAAATCGGGACAAACAGCTTGATTTTTCATTATATTCCTTTTAGTGTTACAACACATATATATACATGTCGAAGCATGCATGAAACCTAATCCATTAACCCTATATTAGAACATAACCATAGTTTCCTTGACAGGATCTACAAAAATACTAGGGGCCGAAAACCATCGTACCCCAAAACCATGTGCAAAACCATGCACAAAACCATGGGCGTGGACTGCCCACCGGAAATTAAGGACCCCGCGTGATTAGTCGTGGAAAGAATATAACACATACCCAACAGTAACTTAAGATACACTAGTGAGAGATCAAGTGAATTAAATATTAATTAATTCACAATCAATGATCTCACATGCAACTGAGGATTTACGATTATTAGTTGCATGCATGTCAGATCTAGTGGAGACCCAGTTGAGATCTAGGTGAAAGGGAATTTGACTATTAGTTATAGGATTATTGAGTTGCACACATGCAAACAAACACCCATTGGAGTGCCCATGATACTTGAGCAGTCAAGGAAGGCCATAATTCCTATCTTTTAGAGATTGCATTCATCGGGGATTGCGCAAGCAAGGTAGGCTGTTTGGAGGCAGTAAATTTGTGAACTATTGGTCAGTGTTTGTATGACAGTGTGAGACAATTCGTTGAGTACTAGAGGGCTCTTGTGAGAAGATTTTGTATGTAATCGTTTCATGATCCATGTTGAATATACAATATAAGATAGTGGGGTTTTGAGCAGCAAGCTTTCCCTGGGAAATTATCTGTGTCGTGTTTCAATTTGATTCTTGTTTGCTTCATGTGATTAACGATTGTGTTTTTTTAATTCCGCAAAATATCTGTAGAAGTGATTCAGTATTTGAATTTAGTACATTGTTAGATCAGGCGAATCCAATATATACATGCATGTTTTATAATTTATACATGGTATCAAAGCATAGGAAATCATAAGTGTGAAGAAGGAGTTGAGTTTGTGACTGGATAAAATTCGAATTTGCAGAAAGAATTTCTTGGTGCTATAGTTGATTCAGGATCGAAGTGGATTTCAATGGATTGAGGTTAGAGTATGCACTCGAGGGCAGCTCAAACTATATTTCTTGGAAGGATAATATGGAGGAAATACTCGAAGGAAATGGTTTGAATGAATTCATTAACAATGATGTCCCTGAACCCGCTATGACAGATGCTGCAAATCTTGATGCATGGAAAAAGAAAGTGGAAAAGGCGAGGAGGATCCTATTCGAGGGAGTACGATACCACATTGTCTCAAGCCTCCATGGGAAAGCCACACCATATGCAATGTGGAAGGCTTTGATGGATCTAATCCAAAGCAACAGCGACCATAGGAAATTGGCGCTCAAAGATAAACTCAGAAAGATCAAGATGGAGAAGGGCGACTCCATACCAAAATATCTAACAAAGTTTGTCCAATGTTGAGATGAACTGGGGAGCATTGGTATAACTGTTGCTGATGATTATTTTGTGAGCTTGGATCTCTTAGGACTTCCCCACAGTTGGCATAGTTATGAAGACTATGTCAATGGAAGGGAAAAATTGCCATGTTGGGAACGACTGTGGTCAGATTTGGTGCAGGAGGAGTTCAGACAGAACACCAGAGATGGATCTTCATCTAATAATGAAGATTAAGAGGATTGTGCTTTGGCTGCCAAGACGAAGAAGGGGCAAGGGAAGAAATTACATTCCAAATCTGAGTCCAAGAATGGAAAGAAGCAGAACATGTCCAAGGTGATGTGTTTTCACTATCACGAGCATGGGAATTTTGCTACTAACTGTCCACAAAAGCAGAAGAACAAGAAGGATGGAGTATCTTTAACTGGTGAGGCTCTTGCCTCACAATTTGAGCTTAAATTCTCATTGATCACATGCATGGTGTCAAGTGCATTAGTATCTGTGTGGTATTTGGATAGTGGTGCTTCCTTTCACGTGATGGGAGACAAGGAAATTTTCAGTGACTTGGAGGAGAAGGATCTCTAGATGCATATTGAAATGGGTGATGATGGGAAGTACAGTGCTACTGGGATTGGTACCATTACCTTTCAGAGCCATTCAGGTAAACCCTTTCAATTAAAAGATGTAATGCATGTACCATGTTTGAATAAAAATTTAGTCTCAGTCGCAATGTTGGAGGATAGAGGCTATGGTGTTGTTTATTGAAGAAAATATTTCCTGCGACATAAAACAATAGGACAAGCCAAGAGGATAGGAATTTGAGTTAAGAGTCTCTACAAGCTGGAGGTAGATGGCTACACAACAATGATGGACAACTCAGATCAAGTGGTGAGCCAAGATGACGGCGGATTATGGCACAGGAGATTGGGCCATATTCACCATGGAGCCTTGAAATTCATGCAGAATATTTCTACTCATGTTTCCAGGGGTACACTTGCGCAGTCAGACACATGCAAGGGATGTACTATGGGAAAATATGTAAAGGGCCACCTTTCATGAGAAGGAGAACCAAGCTTCAAGTATCCTTTGGAGAGTTCACACAAACATGTGTGGACCATTCTATGTTGCTTCAATAGCAAAACGTAAGTACTATGTAATATTTGTTGATGAATTTTCTCGTAAGTGCTGGATCTTCTTCATGTAGAAGAAATATCAAACATTCTCTAATTTTCTTGAGTATAAGTCACTGGTGGAGAATGAGTTAGGGAAGTAAGTGAACTCTCTTATGAGCGATAATGGTGGAGAATACATCTCTAACGAATTCAAGAACTTCTACAGCAAAGAAGGAATTCGAAGAGAAATGATAGCACCTCATAACCCACAACATAATGGGGTTGCAGAAATAAATAACAAACAGATCGTGGGTGTAGCAATAGCAATGTTGCATGATCAAGGCCTACTGATGCATCTATGGGTGGAAGCATGCAACACTGCGATATTTGTGTAGAACCATTGTCCTCATAGGATACCTGGCATGAATACACCTAAAGAGGCTTTCACTGGTAAGAAACTTGATGTTTCACACTTTAAGATTTTTGGCTCATCTGTTTATGTGCATGTGACCAAGGACGCGAGGATGAAGCTGGAACCAACAGCTGAGATCGAGATTTTTTTGGGGTACACTAAAACACCCCATAATTATTGTGTGTATTTTCTAAAAAAAATAATTACTGTTGTGCGATGGGATATAAAATTTGACGAGGAGAAATCCATGTTGTTGTCCCTTGAGAGGGAGCTAGACTTACATGCAGAGGAGGAACTGTTGGTTCCCAAGGATGAGCCTCAAGATATGGATCAGCCACATGTGGAGCATCATGGAGTGGAGGAAAACACTCATGCAGAGCCATCCATCAGAAATGGAAGAAGGTGCACCATGGAAGCTGATAGATTGATACTTGATGTTGAATATAATGTAGGAGCCCCTACTTTACAGCACATATGGAGACAGACTCCTAACCGATTTATTGGATACATGGCTCTTATGAGAAAATTTATTGTGACTAAACAATCTTCCTTTTAGGAAGAAGTGCAACAACCAACTTGGGTTGATGCAATGGTGTAGGAGTATGACTCCATTGTCAAGAACAGTGCATGGGAGATTGTCCCAAGACTGGTCGACAAATCAGTGGTTGGATCGAGATGGATCTATAGGGTAAAGCAAGCTACTTATGGGAGTGTGGAAAAATATAAGGCCATATTTTTGGCCTGGGGATTCTCTCAAATTGAGGGGATATATTATGATGAGACTTTTGCACCTGTTGCAAGGTACTCTTTCATAAGATCTGTCCTTGCACTCTCAGCATAGATGGGCCAGTGCATTCATCAGATGGATGTGAAAACTGTGTTTCTCAATGGGATCATTGAGGAAGAGGTGTACATAGAGTAACCTAAAGGTATCAATATCTTCAACAATGAGTTGCATGTGTGTCGACTCAAAAGAGCATTATATGGGCTGAAGCAAGCACCCTGTGCTTTGTACACTCGGGTAGACAACTATTTCACTAGACTGGGCTTGACCAAAAGTGAAGTAGATACAAACCTATACTAGATTGTGGTTGAGGGTAAGCTATTGATTATTTTTCTTTATGTTGATGATCAAATTTTGACTGGTGATGAGCAGCTGATACACTCATGCAAGGAGGATCATGCAAGGGAGTGTGAAATGAAGGACATGGGACACCTTCGTTATTTCCTTGGATTGTAAATATGGCAGCGGGATGGTGAAATTTTTGTGTCTCAAGGAAAGCATGCAAAGGAGATACTGGGTAAGTTTCACATGGAGAGTTGCAAACCCATGGATACTCCTCTTCTAGGAAATTGGAGGAAATAGGATGGTACTTCTGGACAGGTAGTGGATGCTACTGTATACAAGTAGTTAGTTGGTTCACTGATGTATCTAGTGAACACCAGACCATACATTTTCTATGCCATTAACCAGCTAAGTCAAGCTATGGTTAATCCTACCAAGCTCTTTTGCAAGGTGGGGAAGCATGTCTTGAGATACCTTAGGGGCACAACATAGCATGGTCTATGGTATATACGGATAAAGGGAGTGAAGCTTCAAGGCTTCACAGATGCATATTGGGCGAGCAGTCCATTAGATAGAAAGAGCACATCAGGAGGGATCTTCAACATAGGATCGATAGTAGTTTTCTAGTAAAATAGGAAACAATGATCTATGGCACTCAGCTCAACGGAAGCATAATGCATGGCAGCAAGTGAGGCTACATGTGAGGCTATCTGGATGAGAAAGATATTGGTTGGTTTTTTTGGCTCTCAGATGGATCTGACAATGATTCTTTGTGATAATCAGAGTTGAATTAAACTATCCATTAATATTGTATTTCATGATAGGTCCAAGCATATAGATATTTGGTACCATCATCTCAAAGAGTGTGTGCAGAGAAGAATAATGTTGCTTCAGTACATTCCCACGGAAGATCAAGCTGCAGATATTCTGACGAAGGTGCTCACTGGGAGAAAATTTGAATACCATAGAGAGAGGATCAGGGTGAAGGATAATCCCTTTCTTACTAAGAGGGAGTGTTGAGATTCAACAAGAAAATTTCAGCACCCACGCCTAGTGCATTAAGCACCTACACTAGGGTGGGGCCCACAGTGTTGCTTTTGGTGCATGTATATTTTAGTTATCCCTTAATTAAGATGGATAATAAACTGTAATTTATTCTCAATAATAACTTGTAATAGTTAACTGAGAGTGATAAACTCAGTTAGCTAGTGGATTTCGAGTTAGAGGTAGTTGGTGAGGCATGTAGAGTAATTCTAGTTGTAACAAAGTTCAAAGTGTAGTGGTGCATTAGTTAATGCAGGTTGTAATCAATTTAACTCAGTTAAGTAAGTTAAACTCAGTTGTGCTAGTTGTAACTGAAGATACCCTAGTGAGATATTTAATTTACAATCAATGATCTCACATGCAAATGAGGATTTACTATTATTAGCTACATACATGTCAGATCCAGTGGAGACCCAGTTGAGATCAAGGTGAAAGGGAAGTTGACTATTAGTTGTAGGATTATTGGGTTGCACACATGCAACCAAACACCCATTGGAGTGCCCATGATACTTTCACAGTCAAGGAATGCCATAATTCCTATATTTTAGGGATGGCATTCATCAGGGATTGTGCAAGCAAGGCAGGTTGTCTAGAGGCAGCAAATTGGATAAGTATTGGTCAGTTTTTGTATGACAATGTGAGAAAATTTGCTGAGTACTTGAGGGCTCTTGTGAGAATATTTTTTATGTAATTTTTTCATGATCCATGTTGAATATACAATAGAAGATAGTGGGGCTTTGAGTAGCAAGCTTTCCCCAGGAAATTATATGTGTTGTGGTTTGATTTGATTCTTCTTTTCTTCATGTGATTAATGATTGTGTTTTTTTTAATTCTAAAAAATATTTGTAGAAGAGATTCAGTATTTAACTTTAGTACATTGTTAGATCAGGTGAATCCAAGATATACATGCATTTTGTATAATTTCTACAGTACACCAAAGCCATATTTCACGATAAGGAAATTAAAGCAAAGGCGATCCTTGAGAGAGTTCACTCAAATGTGTGTCTGTTCACTCACAGAAAAACATAGGTATTATGTGACTTTTGTAGAGGATTTTTCACACAAGTATTGGATTTTTCTTCATGCACAATAAATATCAGACATTCTCAAAGTTTTGAGAGTTCAAATCACTTATCGAGAAAGATACAGGGAAGAAGGTGAAGACTCTCATAAGCGACAATGGTTGGGAATATGTCTCGAACGAATTAAAGAAATGGTGTGAATCAAAAGGAATTCCATGAGAATTGATAACACCTCATAACCCATAGCAGAATGGGGTTGTAGAAAGGAAGAGCATAACTATCGTGGGAGAAGCATGAGAAATATTGAATGACCAAGACCTACCGTTGCATCTGTGGGCGAAAGCATGAAACATGACATTATTTGTGCAAAATATAAGCCCTCATCGAATACCTGGGATGAGTACACCAGAGGAAGCTTTTTTAGGTAAGAAAACATATGTGGCGCATTTTAAAATTTTTGGTTCATCAGTTTATTTCCATGTGAAAATTTATTCCAAGAAGCTAGAGCGAACATTTGAGTTGGGAATATTTTTGGGGTACAATGATACACCTCATAACTATCGGGTGTACTTGCTAGCACACAAGATTTAAGTGGTCAAAAGAGATGTGAAATTCGATGAAGATAAGGCCACGTGAATTTCCCTTGAGAGGGAGCTTTAGTTGCATGCATTTTAGGAGCTCCTTGCTCCAAAAGAAGAACCTCAAGATGTGGAGCAGCCACAAGTAGAGGAACAGAAAGTGGAAGCACCCACTCATGTAGAGACATATCGAGGTGGAAGGAAGCACACCAGAGAGGCTGAAAAGTTGGTGCTTGATGCTAGAGAGAATGTGGTAGCATCCATATCAAACTATAGGTAGAGAAGGTCCCCAAAGTGGTAAATTGGCTACATGGCTCTTATGAGAAAGAGTGTAGAGATAAAGCCATCCTCTTTTGAGGAAGAAGTGCAACAACCAATTTGGGTCGATGCCATGGTTGAGGAGTATGACTCCATTATCAGAAACAGTGCATGGGGAGTTGTCGCAAGACCATAGGGGAATTCATTTATAGGATCCAGGTGTATCTACAAGGTGAAGTAGGTAGTAGATGGAAGTGTGGAGAAACACCAGGCTAGATTTGTGGCCAGAGGGTTCTCTCAGGTGGAGGGGATTGATTATGATGAGACCTTTTCACCAGTTGCAAGGTACTCATCAATCAGATCAATCCTTTCAATTTCATCGCAGATGGGATGTAAGATACATTATATGGATGTAAAGGCAACCTTCCTCAATGGATTGATTGAGGAAGAGGTGTAAATTGAGTAGCCGAAAGGTTTTCAGAACTTAGACAAAGAGTCACATGCGTGCAGACTTAAAAGAGCATTGTATAGGCTGAAACATGCACCTTGAGCTTGGTACACTGGGATTGAAAACTATTTCACCGGGTTGGGCTTCACCAAGAGTGAAGTAGATGTGAACCTTTATCATATTGTGGTAGAAGGTAAAATTTTGATCATTTTACTTTATGTCAATGATTTGATACTGACAAGTGAGGAGTAGCTCATCAAGTCTTGGGAAGAGTATCTTGTAAGAGAATTTGAGATGAAGGACATGGGGCTCTTGCACTATTTCCTAGGATGGGAAATTTGGTAAAGAGATTGGGAGCTATTTGTATCTCAGGGAAAGTATTCCAATGCGATTCTGAGGAAGTTCCAAATGGAGTGCAGCAAAACCGTGGAGACTCCTCTAGTAGGAAACTAGAGGAAGGAGGATTCTACTTCAATAAAATTAGTAGTTTCTACCATCTATAGGCAGCTTGTGGGTTCACTCATGTATTTGGTAAACACACGACCATGCATATGTTATGTGCTTAAACACCTTAGTCAAGATATGGTTAATAATACCAAGCTCTTTTGGAAGGAAAGAAAGCATGTGTTGAGATACCTCATAGGAAATACAGAGTTTGGGTTATGGTATAGGAAGATAGAGGGAGTGAAGATTTAAGGCTTCAAATATGCATATTAGGCAGGGAATCTATCCATTAGGAAGAGCACATTAGGGGGAATATTTAGCATTGGCTCAGCAATAGTTTCCTAGTACAGAAGGAAACATAGATCAGTTGTGCTTAGTTCAATAGAGGCAAAGTACATGGCGGCCAGTCAGGTAACATGTGAGGTCATATGGATGAGAAAATACTTGTTAGTTTTCTTGTTGAACAGATGGATCCGATAATGATTTATTGTGATAACCATAGTTGCATCAAACTCTCAGTTAATACAATTTTTCATGAGAGGTCCAAGCATATTGATATCCAATATCACCATCTCAGAGATTGTGTGCAAACGAGGATTATGTCATTAGAGTACATTCCCATGGAGGATCAAGATGAAAACATATTGACAAAGGCACAGTCAAGAGGAAAATTCTAGTTCCACAAAAGCAGGATCAAGATAGCAGACAATCCCTTTCTTGTTGAGAGGGAATGTTGAAATTGGAAACAGGTAGAGGCTTCTAATTTAATTTTCCCTTAATTAAATTAGAAGGAAATTGTAATTTCACATCACATGACAGCTTGTACAAGTTAAATGAGTTAGGAATACTTAGTTTGCTCAGTCAATTCAATTTGGGGGTAAAAATAGAGGCATTTAGAGCTTACTCTAAGTTTTAGGGGGTCCAATTGCAGTTTATCTTGAATTTTAATTGTTTAACTTAATTATTTGAGTTAAAATCAGTTTAACTAGTTCTAGCTGATAGATGAGCTAGTGAGAGGTCCAATGAATTAAATATGATTTAATTCACATGCAGTGATCAATCAAATAACTCATAATTCACTCCAAATATTATTTTCATGTCAACTCTAAGGAAGACCCAGTTAATATTGGAGTTAAATGGAAGTAGACTATTATTTGTATAATTAAAAAATTGTACAGGTCATGCATGAGGTCATCAGGATTCCTTGGATGTATTGTGCAATCAATTAGTGGGAATTTCCTAATTAATAGGGGCTTGATTCCCTCAGGAATGCGTGAGCAAGGCTGGTCAAACAGGGGCAAGGAATTGGTTAAGAATTGGACCAAACTTGCTTAGATCAATGTGAGACAGTCACAGATAGTGCAGAGAACTCTCAAGCCTGAGAGAAGCATTGTATTGTTTCATATTCTTGACTTAATGCAATATATAGATAACAGGGCTTTTAGCTAAGGCTTTCCCCATATAAATCTTTGTGTTCTGAAATTGAAATTATTTCTCTTTATTGTTCATGTGATTGTGCGATAGTAATTGGTTTCCATAATTTGTAGCATATTACGAGATCAGTTAAATCTATGTGGATTTTCTACACTACTCACCAAAAATGTCTTTCATTAGGTCTTTAGATGTCCCCTTTAGGCATAAGAAAAATATGGTTACATGATTGTATTTTTGTTTCTCAATGAAACTAATGTAAACATATTTCTTAAATCAACATTTGTTTCTAAAGTGGTTGGTTGCATGTTTATTATTGCTAAAAAATTATTATGATGATTTTAAACATTTACTATAATGATATTATTTCTTGTACAATATATGATGTTGAATATATATATATATATATATATATATATATATATATATATATATATATATATATATATATATATATATATATATATATATATATATATACTTCAAAATTTATTCATTGACTAAAAAAATTAAACATTTACTATCAATGATATTCTTTTTTTGTGCAATCTACAATGTTAGATTTATTTATTTATTTTATTAATATTTTTATTATTTTTTATACATAGAGTGTCCATAATAGGATTTGCATAGTTAACATAAACAAATAATAATTAGTGATATGAAGAGAATAAATACAAATTACACATTCAATATGTGTCATTGCAATAATTTGTAAATCGTATTTCCCCTGGGGGTTTGGTCTGTTGGCTAGCGAACATTCTGCTAAGGTGTCTATATCACTACATGGGTCACGATTTCAATCCTCGCTTTACCTATGCTCCGTTCTTGGGGGGTGGGCCGTTGCACATGGGGGTTATAGTGGCAACCGATGAGTATTGACCCCATATCACCTGAGTACGAGAACAATTGTAGCTATTTATTCCTCCAAATACGAAAAAAATAAATAAATAAAAATGTAAATGGTATTAATTAACTAAATTAGGTATAATGCACCTAGTATCTTTGGTGAACATCTTTTTTATATTTACAATGTAATGTTATACCCACATGAATATCCTAAGTAATGATAGATTCAAACTTATTATTTTTAGGTTTTCTTAATAACATAGTTCAAATCTATAAGATATATATCAAAATTTTAAAATTTTGAAGAATATAACAAGTGTGAAAACCAAACACATTGTTGTAGGTGGTATTTCTTTAGATAGATATCAAAGATTTAACATATCACATTGTACATATAACATTCAAATAGAGTTAAAGTGTCACAAAATCAAAATATAAATCTTTCATAACTATGCAAGTTAGGCGGTATGAATATAAACAAGCATTCTATCTAATGACATGAATAACAAAACCCAAATACAAAAAAAATTATTTGGGCTCTTCTTCCATCACTGATGTGATTCAAAAAATAATTTCCATCATATATATATATATATATATATATATATATATATATATATATATATATATAATGAATTACCCAACAACGCATAGGAGGCATCCAATAGAATGATATTGCACAAAACCTCATATATATATATAGAGACCATGAATTACCCAACAATGCATAGAAGGCATCCATTAGAATCATATTGCACAAAACCTATCCTTATATCTTACAATGTTAAAAGGTACCAAACATTTATTTCTCACAAATATGTTACTATACTTATTAAACTAAGATTGTCGATGTTTGTATTCCATACTTAGTTTTTTTTCATACCAACCCTGGTTTCTCCACCATTTCTAAACTACCATATTCTCTATGAAACTAATATTATAAAAACATTACAATATTTACATTTGGATCTACACTTCGTTTAAAAATTAGTTTTCCTGAGCCACTTCTTCTCCATAGAAAAATGTTATTATGGTTAAGTTTGTCTTTTAATTTCTCGCCATCATATATTCTCCATGTTTTAGTGCTACTACTATAATAAATTATCTTTTATTCACTTCTTTTTCACGTGCCAATTGTTTCCATTATTCTGCACTACATGTTACTTCTCTTTATATAATTATCATTATATAAAAATGAAGAAATGTTTTTGTTCTTAAATTTAACTATTATATGATTTTATTTTATCAAATATTAATAAAAAATTTAGTAAAAGTATTTCACATTAAACTTATGAAATACTATTTAATAAAAAATTTAATTTAAAAAATTAATCACAACATGCAATCATTGACCGAATAATTTAATAAAGTTTGTAAACATGTTTAATCAATATATTGTATCTTGTTGCACAATTTAAAAAATCCACTTTAAAAAATAAAAATAGAATTAGTGGTTATAAGTTTTGCAATCAAAATCAAAATTTAAAAAGATCATAAAACTAAAGTTAAATATTATATGACATCTCTAAATTTGAATGAGTGATACATCTCAAATTTATTTTAAAAATAGAAAAACCATTGATAATGTTTATAATCATTAGTGTACTCATATTACATTAGATAAAGAAAAAATAACATCAGCATGTTACAAAAATATATAATATACATAAATGAATATGTGTGTGTGTAAAATATATATCTCATTAAAATAAATGGTACATCCAATCGGCCCTTACTACAACCATGCCAAAAATTCAATGAACAATGTACACAATTTTTGCCAAACCCATATAAAAAGGTGGGTTTGTCCCATATAGAATATATCCATATTGGGTATGTGGAAGCTTTAGATCCTCATATAATAAAATGGGTCCATCTCCCTCTTTTACTAGTTTGGCCTACATACGTCTCACCACCCACCCTATTGATACTTCACATGTGAAATATATATTCATCAAAATTAATGGTATATCCAATTAGCCCTCATTATGGCCATACCAAAAAATTGGTGAATCATGTATAAAATTTAGGCCCATCCCATATAGAAATCCACATCTACGGTGGTGGAAGCTTGATATTTCCCTGTAGGAAAATAGGTCCAGTGCAATCCTATGCTAGTTAGGCCTATTGACCTCTCACTATTGCCCTTCCTAATACTACAAATGTGAAATTTCATTAAAATAAATGGTTCATCTAGTCATCCCTCACTACAAATGCACCAAAAAAAATGATTATGTACAAAATTTGGGCCCAAGCCAAATACAAAATGGTGGGCCTAAAAAATATGAAGAATATCCACATCTAGGGTGGTGGAATCTCAGGATCCCCCTATAGGAAAATGGGTCCAACTCCTTCTTCTACTAGTTGGTATTATTAACCTCTCTACACCACCCCTTCTAATATTGCATGACACCAAAGTGGTCGTCATTCATCAAATGAAATTGCTACAATCCTCCTCATCTCATATACGAAAGTATTTGTCTCCTCTGAGTTAGGTACTCCCACCAAGGTTATGTAAAATTGTTGTCATGATTCCCCCATCTATGTATGAAGGTATATAATTGTGTATCTTGTCTCTACTAAGAGATCTTCTATATATCTCACTATAGAAGGCCCTACCTTTTGGTCATGAAAATCTATGAACCACCCAAAAATCATTCTCCATAAACATAAAATGTGACATTTCTAAAGGCCTCAACAATATCACAAGCATTATCCCAACCAACTCTTCCCCCAGGACCAAATATTTGCACATCACCACAATAAGCCAATTAGTCACACACCGTTATATAATAAAAAATTATACTCAAGTTGAATAAAAAATTACATGACTCACCAAGTGTACTCCATTTTTTTCCAGGAGGGAGGACCATATCAAGATCTCCTCAGAAATCCATCTCATTATATGGACAATGGAGAACCGCAATTAACACCCTCCACTAGTGCTCTAATAATTATGGAGTAAAAATAGTCAATGTGCTAACTAGTGCAAGTACCTCCCCCCAACAACACATCCTCAACTCTCATAATCCCCCCAAAATTGATATCTCAGAAAGTTCGTGGGGAGGGCACTTGTTAGAAAAAATAACACAAGACAAACCTAAATTCAAATCCCCCTCCATCACAAAAAATCATAGGGTCAACTATGATGTTGTGAACTCTCATTTAAAAATCCCAGAAAAATAACAAACCATGAAGCACTTGTTTAAAAATCTACATTTGATCCCATACTATTGAGTGACTTCTCAGTGAGCCATAAATTCATGCTACCATGCTAGCCACTACTCGAGTTGAAAATTCACAAATGGTTAAAATATGCAGGGATCCTCCCTCCCAACCCTCTAGAAATATATAGTTTTGGATAACCAACTGATCCACTAATCTATATGTGTCTCTTGTGTTTAATCTTAGATGAGAATTCACTGTCTTTCCCCAAATCAAGAGCCCTATCAAGACATAAATACCAGCAAAGGCATTCAAGGATATTTGGCTACCCTTGTAGTACAAATATTTCCTCTTGCATCCTCCACATTTACACTATCTTGATTATTAAACCCTCATTCGAATGAGATGTATGGCACTAAAAGTATTTGAGCAGCCAAAAATTTTACAACTTGTAGTGCGCAAATCCTCATGATCTTACTCTCACCTAGTGGCAGACATAACTACTCACATGCATAATTCCAAACCTATAAAGACAAGAAATAAGGTATAATCAATACATACCAAAAAACAATGTATGCACCAATATGCATATTAGTGTCTATGAAAAATATTTGTATACCAATAATCCAATGAATTTTCATTTGAATCACTCTAGTGAACCAGTTTTCAGGAAATGCACCAATATTCACATTAGTGCCTCCTTTAATATGAGATGCACCATGAATGTGAAATATCCATTTCAATGCATTGTATTTAATACACTAGTTACAAGGTGTCACCTTAGGCAAGGGTTATTACATACTACTTAAGTGCATCAAAACATGTTGGTATAAAAATGTTGTGTTTTGTTTTATGACACTGTAATAGAGAATTTTTCAAGACACACTATTATTAATGTGTCATGCTAATTCACAGTAAACACTAGAGAGGCTTCAATGCGAGTCACTGTCAGTAAATTGCACCACATGGAAGTTTTTAAAAATTAAAAATGGTAAAATTGAAGGCCAATTATAAATTTTAATATAGCAAAATTAAAAATAAGGAGGTAATAAAAAATTCAACTACACTCTTCCCACCAGAGGAGGTTTTGGTTGCCTCATAAAAAAAATGTGCATTTTTTTCCAAAATTCAAAAATGAATCAAATCAACCGATGAAGTTATTGAATCGGGAAATCAACATTGTAGAGCACTGAAAATGGGGTGGTTATACAAGGAGAGTTAGCATAGATATAATTATTATATCATAATATGGTTATCAATGCTCCTTACTATATCTACACCAATGAATTATATGTTGGAGCACACTGGGTTATGCTAGCAATTGAGATGAACTAATAGAAAAACCTTCAAAAAAACCTTTTTCCCCTTGCCTCCACTAGAAACCTCTATTACAAATAGAGAAGTGATAATTTTTCTCAGGATGTTCTATAAATATATCCACTACAAGGTGTTCTCCTTGTAGTGCAGAAGCATCAGTAACCATTGAATTCTCTTGCATTACCTTACAAAACACAAGGAATATCTTCCCCTTCTAATCTCCTCCACGGTCCCTCAAGAATATTCTTCTCTCATAATTCTCTTTAGCGTAGACAAAAAGCTCCGAACATATTAAATTCATGTCTGGATTATCCTAAAGAAATAAACTTCTATATTAAGAGACCAATGAACAACAGTAAGACATTGGGCTAGGGATTAATAACTTCCCAACCTTTATGCTTACCTAAAAACATCTATCTCTTATCCATGGTTTTTAATTACTCTTACATACACTATTTTTTTGTAAATTTCCATATGGTTCATGGTTAGCTAGGGAGAACATAACATTAGAAGTGTTGAGCATGAATGTGATAATGTGATAGAATGAATGATAATGTGAGATTTGAGAGAATGATGGTTGACATTACTTATAATTGGAGAATGAAGTACTCATGTGATTCATAATATAATAATTGCAACATATGTTCAATGATTAAATGAATTTGGGGAATAACATGAAGGAAATAAACATTCGTTAGAGACCAATAAAGAACAATAAGACATCAGTTGATTAATTGCTAATTTACCCAAATTTTATTGGCATGTAAATTTCCATGGATATTATATTGGAACAATACATCACAATGGATCTTATAATATTTTAAATAATAGATTATGGAAACTCATTTTCCTTAGATCCAAAATTAATCAAGTACTAACTTTGCTTGAATTTATGAAATAATAGAAATACGAAAAAATGAAAGAACCTGCACATGTATACACTATCCACACAAATGTACATAAGATTTATCCTAGGAAAATCAATAAGAAAAAAAACCTTGATAGAAGGCTAGGCTTATGCTCTTCTATTTGCTTCAATTATAAAAATGGGAACTCGTTGTGAAGTTACCTTTTGACATTGTGCCATGAACAGTTTCTACATAATCCTCCCCCTCCTTTGTTATGTTCTCAAAATACAATTTCGGATCTTTTTCTTAGCTAAGGAATAAGTGTAATGCTAAACAATGGAGCCCCTTCTACTCCTAGTGGCCTGGTATTTAACATAGCCCAATAGTCATCAAAGGTTAGGGTTTTGACTTCCTCGACCCTCAATTTGTGATAAGGTTTTGGAGCTTCTAGAATATTCTTGAGATTTTGTGCATGGATAGTCCTACATATGTAAGTAATGGGGGTTGGCATGGAATCCACTTATACCATGGAAGTTAACAAGGTAGGTCAACTTATGGGAGGGACAAATTTCACATATGATTTTGATTAAGATGGTTTTTTCACCAGGGAAAATTTTAAGGATGGAAAATTATCTTGAAGTTTAAAAAATTGGCGAATCTCACCGGTCCCTAATATGCAAACTATAAAATGTTTATTGATGGATTTGTAAAATTATCACATTTATAATGATATTATATATATTTTCTATATAATTTTGGCGACTTTTAACGTAAAATAATTTTATATTGTAAAAATTGGGCGAATCATTTTTATAAAAAAATGGAAATTGGCGAATCTTTTTTTTGGAAAAACCATGGAAAATTAGCCCAACTGCGAATATTAGCCCCTAAAATTTTCCATGTTTTTCACCACTAGAAAGTTATCATTGTGCATATCAATGGTAAGGGTGTACGAACAAGTTATAGACATTTCAACTAGGAAAATATTGATTTGATGCCTCAAATGGCTCTAAAATGTTTGAAAACTCAATTTTCCAACTAGGACCTACTACGAAAAAGGGCCTTGCACACCAATTCCTCTAATGTTTCCACCCATAAAAGTACTAAGATGAATGAAAATTTTCGTGTTGATCCAATCCAAGATCGTTTATGCTCACTTACTATCATATACTCTCATCCAAGGTCTGCAATTACTATTTTGTAATATTAATTTTCTGTCAATTTCCATATTGATTCATAGTTAATAGGGGAGAACATAGCATGAAAAGTGTTGAGCATGAATGTCAAGATATGTTAGAATGAATGAAAAAGAGAAATTTGAGGGAATTATGGTTAACACTAATTTTGATAGGATAATGTACTCTTATGGTTCCCATAATAATTATGCTCAATAACTACATGAGTGAAATTCCTAAACATCTCCTACATGCATTCATTGATTAATTTTTTTAGTCAATGGAGGTGATCAACTTCATCTGAGGGACATTATGGAAAATAAGACAAGGTCTTAGGCTAACAAGTGGAAATAGAGAATTACTTTCCCATAGCCCCCTTTCCTCTTCCTCTCTAGTGAAATCATAGCTCCTTTCTTATGCTCCCTAACTGTCATTTACCATTATATATTAGATTCTATCATTAATATTTACATAGTGTAATTGTGGCAATGCCTACTACATGGACCATATAAGTATTTTTACAACATATACATGTTTAGTTATTTACTAGTCATCTTCAACTCCACACTAGAAATCCATAAAAAAACATATTTACATAATTTGTAAATGAGATTATATATTTATGTTTGTATGACTCAACTCTTACGTTTATGATCACATATGTACAATCTATACATGATCAAATCCAATGCATTTAAGTGTCAAAATAGAGTATTACAAAGTCATAAAGTAAGCATTAAATCTTTAGTGATGCTTCAAAGTTTGACTAAAACCTTGTTATCAATAGCATAAAGATAAATTAAATTTAAAAATAATATTAATGATAGTAAAATCAAATATAAAGTAAAATGAAAGTGTCCATCAACAACCAAATGTAATATAACGTGATTCTCCCTATAAATATTTATTTTTCTTATGTACAATGCTATATATTATTTATGAGGAATATACATATACTATCAATATCTATCACCCTAAGTGGGGAGGATTCCATTTCTTCCTCCCAACCACTCAAGATAACCATAGATAACTAATTAAATATTCTCCATATAAATATTAAATAAACTTAAAACAAAGAATAAAAAATGTCTATAGCCTAACATGGTCATGGTCATCATGGTCATTATAGTCATTATATATGTTGATGGCTCAAATGGACTTTTAAATCAATAAATTTTAAATATATTAAAGAAAACGTCTATTCCCTGTATGGTCATGGTCATTATATATGTTGATGGCTCAAATAGACTTTTCAATGAACAAATTATAAATATATTAAATACTATGTAGGTATTTTTAATCTTGAGGTAATCTCAATTCTTACAACTTTTTTTACAAATGACACTTTCATCACTGAAATTAGGGAAAGGAGAAGAACATAGATTATAAATTAAGATAAAGAAGATCTTTTTTATTTGTAATTCTATTTCTTCGATTTTTAATATTTTTTAATAGGTGTAATCTAACTTATAGACGAAATGGATTTTTTCACGACCATTTTTTCTGGTTTATTTTAATCAAAATCCAACAATTTTTTTTAAAACTTGAGTTGTAATTGTTTAATATGCATAATTCGAGTGCCCCAAGGGTTCATTGAGGCGTTGAATCCAATTATACATTCAAAAATGTATTTTAAACAACAACAAATACTTGAAATTGTATTGCTGGATTTTAGTGAATTTTGATTAGAAAGGTTATTTCGTCTCTAAATTAAACTATGCCTTTTTTAATATTGATGAAGAAAAAAAAATTATAAATAAAAAATAACCTTCATAGAAAAATTCATAACTTTTCATATTATTTTTTAATATAATAAAATAAGAGGAAAAAATAACGCTCAAATATAAAATTATATTAAATATAAGTAAAATAATATCTAATAAAATATTTTAAATAAAAACTAATTTAAATTTTAAAATAAAATAAAACAAAAAATTAATATTTTATTTTAATTCATACTTAAATTAATATAATAATTTATATATTTTAAATAAAAACTAATTTAAATTTTAAAATAAAATAAAACAAAAAATTAATATTTTATTTTAATTCATACTTAAATTAATATAATAATTTATAATTTTATATTTGTATATTCTATAAATAAAATTAAAATAAATAAATAAGATAAAAATATATTCAAAATAATATTTTTACGCTTACACATTTTTCCATTTACATATTTATATTCAAAATAATAATAATAAAATAATAAACAAATAATAATAATAATAAACTTTGATGGGTCTTCATCATTAAAAACATATTAAACCCTTCTACTTACTATATATAAATATAAAAAATATATTAAAAAAAAAACAACTCAATATTTTATAAATTAATTAATTTACAGAATATGATAAATGTAGATTTCTTTTTGAAACCCTTAGCCCTCCCAAATGATTATATTTTATGTAAAGTTGAAGAGTAGTTAGACGAGTTGAAAGTGTCCACCAGTCTTCATTTTAATTTTAAATTGATATCTAGTGACACTTTTTTTTCTTAAATAGGAAAACGTTAAAAGTTAATTGAAAAGGGAAAAAAATTAAATAATAATCAAAATTAATCCTAGTTTTTAATATATATATATATATATTAAAAACTAGGATTAATTTTGATTATTATTTAATTTTTTTCCCTTTTCAATTTTATATATATATATATATATATTTATTTATTTATTTTAAGTAAATTTAAATTATTAAAATCATGTATTTTAAAAATATATATATATATATATATAAATCTAAATTTAATTAAAATAGAGGATATACACTTTTATAAATTATAGAAATTAAATTATTGATGATTATGGAATACACTAAATACTTGTATTCTTAATTAAAAAAATCCAAAGAATTCAATCAAACAATTAAAAAGGAAAATTGTTTTGTAAAAATTACAACATACAAACAATATTAATAACTGCAATGTACTATAGTCTTTGTTTTTACCTCTAATTACTTTATTAAGGTAGTGTGGGGTTTGTGTTTTGTTGTTATTGGACAATGCTTCATTTCTGCAATCATTTATGCAATCTATCGTTATTCTAGCTTTTTCCCACGCTTCCTCTGCACAATGAAATCCACCTCCGCACTCTGTACTTCTGGATTTCACAGAATGAAAGCCATCTTAACCACAAGATGAAATCAGATCACTAACTGTCCAACAAACCAAAAAACTCTTTGTTGATTCTCAAATTCATGAACCAAAAAATAGAAGAAGATGCCAAAATTGGAAGTGGGGATATGCGGAAATGCGGGCACCCCCTCACCCTCACTAATAACTAATGGGAATTTAGTAATACTCGTTACCAGTAATAGGAATATCCGCATTTTTTGTAGAACACTTCAACCCCTTAAATATCGTAATGAACACTTACCAATGTCATCCACGTCTTTTACATCAGGAAACCCTCTATTTTATGGTATGCAGAAGGTGAAGATCATCAGAAGAAAATGGTAAAAAAATACGAACAGATGGGATGCCAAGCTAAAGAAACCGAACAAATGATTCTATATGCATAATTAATTTATTAAGGCATTGTGGGGTATGCATTTTGTCGTTATTCGAGAATTCTATGTTTTCAAAATCTATCATTAGTCCTAACTTCACGCATTCTTTCTTCACACATCTACTTTATGTATAATGAAATCCACCTCTGCACTCTTCACCTCTTCACTTCGCATAATGTAAGCCACGTTTACACTATGCATAATGAAATCCAACTCCATGCTACTTAATTTATTAAGGATATGCCTCTTTGTGTATGGCTCGCATTCTGTTTTTATTCAAGAATGTTTGCATTTCCATATTCCATCATTATTTCCACGCCGACACTTTAATCTCTTGTTATTTCTGCAATCTACTATTATTTCACATATCTTTCCTCCGCCCCTGTGTATGTAGTATAACGAAAGACATTTTTACGTAGTTTCTTCCACATTTTTGCACTCTGCATAATTTCCTTAATGCACACAATGAAATATTTATCTGCATCTTCACATTCTGAATATGAACATATGTGCAATTTACAATTATTTCATTGTTCGAGAATGGTCACATTTCTGCAATATACCATTATTTCTACGTCCACACCTCAATGTAGCACAATGAAAGCTAATTTTCATAGCTTTCCTCCACACCTAGGTATCTCGCATAATGAAAGGCATGTTCACATAGCTTGGTCCAAACGTCTGCACTCCATAATGAAAGGTTGATCTGCATCTCTTTACTTTGAATGTTCGCATTTCCATAATCTAGTGTTATTTTCACTTCTGCACCTTTGTATCCCACACAATGAAAGCCACCTTTGCATAGCTTTCCTCATACCTTCATATGTCGCATAATTAAAGTTATCTTCGCATAACTTTGTTTCGACTTTCGAACTCTGAAGAATTTCTGCATTGTGCACAATGAAAGCTTTATCCACATCTCTGCATTTACACAATCTACCATTATTCTTGTGTTTGCACTAATGTTTGTGTCTAGAACAATGAAAGCCACCTTTACATAAATTTCCTTTGCACCTTCATACCTTAGATAATGAATTCCATCTTTGCATAGCTTCGTCTGAACTTCCACACTCTATATAATTTGTATAATGTGCATAATGAAAGTGTTATTCACATCTCTACATCCCACACAATGTGCTATTAAGGTTGGGTCTCTTTATTAATCGAAGAATTAGTGTGGTTTTTTATCTGATTAACACACATCACTATTACAAGGGCCAACGGTAACATTTTGTCCTTATCATTTGTACAAATCAAACCATATGCATATAGAACCAAGGATTACTGGAAAACATTAGTGTTTATAGCATATTATATAATGCAATCTTTTTGATGATAACAATTGTGTGCAATTTGTTGAAATACTTTTGTACCAAAAGCATGCGAGAAAGGACAAGTGTGCACGGAAGTCATATATGGAAAAAAATTGTAGAGACGGAAATATCTTCAAAGATACGGGAACCTATAGTGATAGATACTAACTACCGTGCAAACAACTATGCACTTAGGATTGAAGAAATAATTAAGAATTAACAATACTATTAATATATATTCAATAAATAGATGTGCAATCACGTCATTGCTCATGTGCTTAATATCATTTACTTTAATGCATTGTGTAATGATTTTGACTACAAACATATAAATGAAATTGTAATATCTATCAATACTATAAAATAGTATTTTCGACATTTATTCAATGAATCACCATGAAATTGGCACATTGTTCGAATTCTTAATAGCATTTATTGTTTGTAAACAATTCAAGAATATACATATGTCTCTGTAGCCAGTATCTTTCATAGCAAATTGAAATGATCTGTGAATCTCAATCACACACTTGTATTCGTATATTTCTTTCGCACAATGGAACCTTCCTCTGCATCTTTTCACTATAAACATGTGTAATGATATTCGTCATAAACATATCAATAAGATCGTATTTATCGATATTATAAAACACATTTTTTGGCATTTATTTTGTAAATCAAATCATAATCAACACACTTGTAATGAAACGATTTGCTTAACACACTTCTTACGCACATTTCCTCATTTTCTCACAACATTTTGGCGATTACCGGGTATAAAGGAATAATCGATACATAATAAGGACATCATAAAAACCTAATTAAGGTTTAATTCTATGTTTAAGAGATATCTTTTCAAATATTAATGGCGAGTACTATTGAAATCATAAGCATTTGTAGCAAAGTATGTTGGTTTTAACCCTGTACATAAATTACATGCAAACTAATTCTTAAAACAGAAAAATAAACAATGGCGAGAACATAAAATAAATATAAACAGATATTTTCCCCTGAATCCCAAAACTGGGACTACCAGATTGTTCTTTCATTATATTCCTTTCAATGTTACAATACATATATATATACATGTTGAAGCATTCATAAACCCCAATCCACTAACCCTGGATTACAACATAACCATAGTTCCCTTGAATGGATCTACAAAATACCATGGGAAGAAAAATATCATGCCCAAAACCATGCGCAAACCCCATGCACAAAACCATGGGTAGGTCTACCCACCATATATGGGTTTTCCCCCCATCCTTGGGTCAGCCCTCTATCGTGGAAAGAATATAACACATACCCAACAAATTAATGGAAAAATCATTATATATTTAGAGCTTATGTGAATTCAAGCCTATTGAATTTTGTTAATGGTTCTTGTTTCTTGATTCTTGTTTATTCCTGCTATAGAGTTGTCGCATTATTATGTTTTTCATAATAAGAAGACATTGTAACGGGTTCCTTTCATCTAAAGGTTGTCTAGGTCATAATTAAAAAGAGAGCACAAAATAATGAAATATGGACAATTATTCAAAATCTAGAAATGAAATGGAGGATGAATTTCAAGTATTCTTGTTTCAGCATTGCAAAAAGAAACATGGCACAATATACATCACTCAGTAAACCCATAATCTTTACAATATCAAGGGGAAAAGTTCAGTATACAGAAAGGAGTGAAGCAGAAAGTTCAATTGACATTTTTGAGAAACTCATACCTTATAGATGCACTCTGATATGGCAAGAGAATAGTACTATTGGTGTTATCTTCTTAGTTATTGTATTGTTGTGAATGAGGATGATCAAGAAGTTGAGAGACCATTGTAATGCAATACAAAAACATGAAATTGTTTCTAATTGTAATATGTTCAATGCTCAAAGATAATACTCGTTAAAGATAATAAATTAGAGAATGGAGTGACAACAACTCCACAATTTGGTATGAAAAATATGTATGTATAAAGGACTCAGTATAAGATTTGTGTTTAGTTAGGTTATGGACATATGAAACGAGTTTTCTGAAACATTGTAAGCATGATCATCACTTCATAATACTTACTTAGAAGTGATGTGGGTATATATCTATTTGATAGACCAATTACTTAGACAAAAGCACATTGAATATAATAAAGGATCAACTATTATTTGTCCAAATTTCATGAATTAGGGTCTTTGCTCTAATTGGATGTAATCGAGTTACTATTTACTATTTTTTCTATTTGTATTTGTGCTAATACTAAAATTTGCAATTATTTTAGAAATATAATAATTATGTATTAATCGTGATTTTTTCATTGCAATTATTTCTCATTATTTGTTCAATATGAATTTCTAGGCTCCGTGCAATGTATAAATACACACCTTCATTTTTTGCAAAATATATCAACTGTTGCAGTGGAAAAAGGTGATATGAAAATCTTAATATTTCGTTATAATTCTAAGACAGATTGCTGGGTGTATCGTGATTTTTTTGGTAAGTTATTTGCCCAAGGAGGTCTGGAAATTGCACTCATTGTGCACAGTGCAGAGATGCCATTCATTGTGTACAACGCAGAGATGCAAAGGAAAAAATAACAATAAATGACGAAACCATTTCGGAAATGAAGCATTCTCATATAACGACAAAGCATGAACCTTACATTACTTTAATAAATTAATCTCATATCTCCGCACTACGTGAATTGCAATGTGAGACATAACCATTTCATTATTATCCATTAATATTTGAAAATATATATGTTAATCATAGGATTAAGGCTTAATTAATTTTTTGATATCCAGTAATCTGCACCCCGGGAATTTGATATGTGCAGAGAGGTAACGTATATGAAGGTGTAAAAAAAAGGAACATAGGTTCTATCGCACATATCATTTTTCTGCACACCCTTCTGTCTGTTAGAATGAATACTGGATGGGAAGCCATGTTTATGCATGCATTGACTAAATAAATATCAAAAAGACAATTTTATAATATTGATTGATTTGTTAAAAATAAGTAAGCAATATACAATGCATTAGAGTAAGTGTTATTAAGCATTGAAATGATCTTCTAATTACACATTGATTCACCAAATAAATGATTACGTTAATCGAAAAGGGAAATAAACAAATGTGTAGATTAAGTTAGGGAAATATTTTAAAATTAGGAAAATATTTTTTGGTTTAGAAACGGCTAAATGAGTCGGTGATCTAAACGTACGGTATAACCAATGAATTAAAGAGAGGCATATAGATACATGTTACCCATGGGAATTAAATGTTGCTAATTCGAAAAATCTGATTATATTTTTTTATATTTTTTTAACTCGATAATGAGGTAAGGCGATATTATTTTATGCCATAGTTTCAATATTTTCTATTATTATTAGCTTGTATTTTGTAACTTTTTTTTATAAAGTTTATCAATATTCATTTATAAAGCTTCTTTTGGGACTAGGTCATGGTTCATTGCATTGCATGTCTAAGTCAGTTGTTGATGTTATTAGCTGAGTTGTTGTTATGTTTAATGTAAAAGGTTTCATTAGTTTAGCATGTTCATATATTTATTGTATTCTAATATTTTTTTATTTTTTGTTGAAATACAAGATACCATGTGAAAAAGGTAGAGTAAGGTGTGGAGTTGGTGAACGAGGAGAGTCAATTCAACATCACTTGAAGAGCATTGGTCATGGGGAGGTTATACATCCTAGCCCTATCAATAGACCTTATTTTAATGATCATGGATTTGATCAATATAAATTTGGTAATGAGCTTGCATATCTCAATATGCTTCTAGAATAACTCATAAGAAATAAAAATTATGAATGGAATATGATCATCTCATTCATGAATGATCTCCAATGCAACTAGTGTTAGCTATAAGATAGATCAGAAAATCTACAGAGGGGTTGGGAGTGTATACAGGAAAAATAAATCGCTTTGAAAGCAAATTGGATCACATGGAGAAAAATGTATATTGTGAGTTTCAGCTTCCACCTTCTGTAGGTCCAGGCCCATATAATTTTGTTCCATAATTACCTCTCATAGTTAAGATATTTTGGGTATGTGTTGATCCTAAAATTTCATGGATCTATGTTTATTTTCCTTTTCTAACAGTGAATCAATTTTTTATCAACTTGTTATAGACACTATAATATTTTTTTGCATAAACTGATACTTAGTTTCATTTACAAATGCTTCTAATGTTGTCAACTGTCTAAGTTTTCCCTTTTACTACTATGGAATCAACATATCATTTTGTCTTTATTTGCACATATTTTTATTTAAAATTCGATGAGATGATCATTTTTCTTCTTTAGGATGAGGTATCTAATCCTTGTGTATCAAAATTCATTTTTAGCCTTTAATATCTTATGATTTATGCTTTATTTATCTTGAACGATTGATTCAATACATTAAAAACATTTTTTATTTAGTACATCGCACAACATGTCATCAAATGTGGTCCAGTGTTGTCCTAGGGTTCAATGAAAAATCAGTGTCTTTTGGTGAATTGAAAAGAATTCTAAAATACACGAACGAATCAATAAATATTTTTAAAACATGTTTATGTGGCTATATTAAATCAATTTATTTAATTAAAGAAACTTATTAGGGGAATTTTTAGGTCTAAAATGGGCCTCCTACGGAAATAATAAAATAAGATTAGATCACATCGTTAAATTTTAGAGGGAAAAAAAAAAATACTACTTTCTCAACTCGTATTTTCAACTCATCTCCCTATGGTTTACTCAAATTTCGAGTGGGAAGATTCGTTGGATGCAGTTTCGATGGACCCTTTTCTACATGAAAAATGAGAAATACATGAAAATTTGATAAAATCACGTTTTTCATGTATTTATCATTTTTTCATGTAGCAGAGGGTCCATCAAAAGTATGCAACATGGGTACTCATTGAATGAGGAATCAAATTTTCATCCAATAAGTACTCCCTCTTGAAATTTGAGTAAAACCTTAGGGAAATAAGTTGAAAATGTAGTTTTATTATTTTATTATTTTTTAATCATTTTACTTTTTTTACCCCAAAAATGATGAATCATTCCCAATTTTGACACCATCATCTTGAATCTTATTGGTTCTTATAAAGTTTATTTTGGTTGTATATTTTTCTTAGGAGGCCCTTTTTAGACCTCAAAATTTCTCTAATTAAATAGTTTGATAAATTTTAATATTAAATTTTGGGAAAACCCCAAAACATCTAAATGATATATGAAAATTATAGAGGAAGCCTTTATTATGCTTTACCTGCATTCCTGCACAACTGTATTCTTCAAATTTCAATGTGAAGCATAACCATTTCATTATTAAAATAATATAATCATAATCACATAAGAAATCTTCACAGATAAAGTAATTGCTATAATTTTTTTACCAATAAAAAAATTATTGTTGAACAAGAAAATGTGTATTGAAAATAATGTGAAAATTGATGATTTGCAGTCTATAGAAAGAAATGTATGGAGGAGGAATATGTGCAGAGCACCGGAAGTTGACTAAGCTTATGTGATATTTCATAAAAACATTACTGTGAAACAAGAAAACATGTGTATCTGAAATAAATGAGAGAGTCTACATGGAGCTACAAATGTGAGCGAATAAAAATTATCCTACACATATCCCTTATAGGCATATCACTTGAATCTATTAGAATGAATACTAGATACGGTGCTCGATAAATCAATGAAAATTGCAAAATGTTTCAAAGTAAATGCTATTAAGAATTCAAATTATGCCATGTTTACATTAAAAAAACACTAATTATTCATTCATTAATATGTAGCTTAGGGGAATGTATTTGGAGACATGAAACATTTCCAAAGAAACATTTTGTTCCTTTCTCTGGATACTCGTTTTCCCATACAAGACTTGTTCCTCTTACAAAATGAAAAGAGATTTTATTTAATATTACTATTGAACTGATAAATTTGAAATCACAAAATCACTTAGTATTTACATGATTGGAACCTTTTATCCGCCAAACTTTAATAAGCCCAAAATACTAATTAATTAATTAATACGTAACATATGTAAATGTATGTGGAGATAAGGGGCATTTCGGGAGGAATTTTTTGTTCCTTTCTCCATAGATGTTTTTCCTTGTAACACTTCTTCCTCATACACATTAATAAGCCAAAAATTCTAATTAGTTGATTAATTTTTTTTCGAGAAAAAATTTCAAACTCAAAAAAATATTTTTAATGCTCAATTCATTTTGCTCAAGGTACATCCAATGCATTCTTGTGTACTTTCGACTTATGTTGATGACTTAATAATTTAATTATAATTTTGTATGGATTGATACAATAAGCGTCCTTTCATGATTTCTCATACATTCAAAGGGTTAAATATATACATTAATAAATAAAATTGAATCAGTAAACACGTCCAAATCGGGATTTTTATTTCCGACAATAGTATATTTATTTTTCAGTTGAGATATATTCTTCAAAATATGAAATTCTAGAAAGGTAAATAGACAAGATAAGCTATTGACACCTGATCCTAAGGGTTGGGTGAGGATATTCAATATTGTATATTAAATAATATTAGGAAATAAGGAAGGCCAAGAGTCATTGGGAGATGAATCCCAATAGCCTCACCTCCATGTATAAATATGTGCACATTCTTCATCTAATACATATTCTGATTTGCGGAGTTACCTCCTGGTTTGACATGGTATCAGAGCAGTCCCACTATTGGCATTTTTTCCTGTGGTTTAACTCCCTCATTCCTGCTAACAGTATTTTTCTCAGTCAATTTTTATGTCTAGTTTTGCTGCTCCATTAGATTGATGCCATATACTACAATTCTGCATTTCTTTTTAATCTATCTCTGCAAATTCTACAGTCTCTGATTTCTACAGGTTCAGCTCCTACAATATCTGATTATTTTGTATCTCCTGCAATTTCTACAGTTCCTGCAATTCAACACCTGCAAACTCTGCATCTGCAATTCCAAAATTTTTAACGGCCTCTCGGCCTCCCCACTCATCCTACACAGCCTACCCCACTCTACCGCCCCTCCCTAACTCTGTTAGCCTATTCCCTACGCATACAAAACAAGCCCCCCTGCAATACGCTGCAACTTACCCCGCCCCCTGCTACAACGCTCAGCTCCCTATCCCACTACGCCCCTCGAATCCCCACTGCCTATTCGACTACAACGGACTCCAGCCTACCCCGCCCCTGTTACAGCATTCCCCTACCGTTACCTCACCCAACTCCCTCTTGCTCATACGCCATTTCCAGCTCTTTCTTATACGCTGTCTGTGTTATAATAACCCCCCCCCCTCCATGTTGTTTTAACACCACTCCATTGTTAACAATACCACCCACACCATTCATATACCATACCGCTCATTAACATATACCGCCCCCTCCCATTTTTAATACCATTCCATTTTTACCACCGACCCCTCCACATATTCAATATCGCCCCATTTATTATATCGTCCCTCCTCTATCATATGTTATATCGACCTCCCACCACTCTATAATACCGCTTCCCCACATTCATAATACCGCCCCCCCTCTACATTTTCAATACAATTATCCATATAAATTTTCTTTCTTCAAACACAAAAATATATATATATATATATATATATGTATTGGTGCAGAATTCAGTATTTTTAGCAAAGTGTTTTTGTCCCCTTCAATTGAGTATATTTTCAGAATTGAGTACATTTTTCAACAAAGAGTTTTTTGTTTTCTCTCCTTCAAAAGAAATTTTCCAGCAAAATTTTTTCCCCTTCAAAAGAATTCATTCTGCATACTTTGCACATAGAGAAAGGAGTCATGATCGAGATCCTTCTAGAGGAAGAGGTGGCAAAAGAGGAAGAGGAAGAAGAAACTTTAGAGAAAGGGGGGGCAGACAATCTGACAAATCCAATCTTCATTGCACACGTTGCAATAAAGATGGACATGATGCATCCAAATGCAGGACACCTTGGGATAAAATTGAGCAGCAAAGAAATCAAGACAAAGGTAAAACTAATGACAAAGACAAAGGTAAAGCACCTGAATCCGCTCATTACGTTCTAGCACATTGTAACAATGGAGTAACTGAAGACTTGTTTGATGTTTCATTTACTTCATGGAGAGATGATTGGTTGCTAGATTCATGAGCAACATGTCACATGACATTTAGAAAAGATTTTTTTGAAGAATTCACTGACAAAGTTGATGGAGTAGTATATTTCGCAGATAAATCCAAACTCAAGCCATCAGGGCTTGGCACAGTCAGGCTTAAACTGCCTGGTCTTCCTGATCATATCCTACATTAGGTTCTATAACTCCCGGAGTTAAAGAGAAACTTGTTGTCCCTGATCGAAATCCGGCAGCAAGGACACTCAGTTCACTTGTTTGATGGCAAGGCAGAGGTCAGATCAGCATCAGATCACTCAGTTGTCATGGAGGGAATAGAAGAAGGGAGACTCTTGAAGCTGAAAGGTTCATCTACCCATGCTCAAAACTTTGCATTCAGTTCACATCATGATGAAGGTACATTTCCATCAAGTCTTTTATGGCATGCTAGATTTGGACACTTAAATTATGACAGCCTTCGTTTTTTGAAGAAAAATGGTGTTGATGGACTGCCTACAATTCCTAGAAAACCTAAGGAATGTGATGCTTGTATTCTAGGAAAGCATAGCAAACAGTCATTTCATGATTCACACTCAAGAGCACATAGGAAACTTGAACTTGTTCATTCAGATTTATGTGGCCCTATGCCTATTGCTTCTGCAAATGGAAACAAATACATGATGACATTTATTGATGACTACACCATAATGTGTTGGATTTACTTACTGAAGAATAAGTCTGATGCTTTTCAAACTTTCAAGAATTTTCATGCATGGATTGAAAATGATGCACAAACACATATTGGCTCTCTACGTACTGATAATGGAAAAGAATACACTTCAAACGAATTTGAAAATTATCTTCGTCAACATGGAATCAAACATCAAACAACTATGCCATATAATCCCCAACAGAATGGTGTAGCCGAAAGAATGAACAGAACTATTTTAAATATGGTCCGATCCATGTTATTTTTCAAGAATGTAAAATTGATGTTTTGGGTTGATGCAGTTCTATGTGCTGTTCACATAAAGAATAGGTGTCCTTCAAGTTCAATTAGAAAAAAAACTCCTTTTGAAATGTGGCATGGCCACATTCCTTCGGTAAAGCATTTCAGGGTCTTTGGGTCCACCTGTTATGCCTTGATACCCAAGGGTCAAAGGAACAAACTTGGTGCTAGAAGTTGAAAATGTATCTTCTTGGGGTACTCCAATACCTCCAAAGGATATCGTCTCTATGATGAAGCAAACAAGAAGTTTGTAATAGCAAGAGATGTCATATTCCTTGAGTCTTCCAAGAGTGACAAGGTTGTTGAGCGGCAACTTGATCGCCTGGATAGATTCACACATGCAAAGTATTTCCAAGAATTTGATAATGAGATTCCACATCTTGAAGGGGGGATTCCGATATTGAATCAAACTGTGGAATCATGTCCTGAAGCACTCTCTCCCCCACATGAAGAAACAACCATGGATGACACATTGAATGATGTGATTGATAGAATTGGGAGATTGAATCTTGAATCAATCCCAACTCAGTCAAATGAGCAGCCTGGGCCATCTCAGAAAGGTCCTCCCAAATGGTTGACAAAGACACTGGAGAATGTTCATCCCGATGAGGTTGGAAAAATAGGAACAAGAAGTTCCACTAAACAAAACAAAGGTGATGTAGATAATTTTGATTCTCCTGTTGATATGGATATTGCTTATAACTATGAATTCAGTTTGTCTACAGATCATGAACCAACTTCCTTCATAGAAGCCGCTTCTCATGATGAATGGAAAGAAGAGATGCAAAAGGAGTATGATGCCTTGATAAATAATGGCACTTGGAAGTTGGTTGATCCACCTTTGGGAACAAAACCAATTGGCTATAAGTGGGTCTACAAGAACAAGTATAAAGCAGATGGCTCACTTGACAAGCACAAGGCCAGGCTTGTGGCAAAAGGTTTTGCACAAAAAGAAGGAATCGATTATGAAGAAAAATTTTCTCCCACAGCAAAATGGACCACCATCCGGACTCTCTTTGCCCTAGCAGCTCAGAATGGATGGAAAGTCCATCAGATGGATGTAAAAACCACCTTTTTGAATGGAGATCTAAAGGAGAAAGTTTTTATGTCCCAACCAGAAGGATTTGTTGTAAAGGGCCAAGAACACAAAGTTTGCAAGCTTATAAAATCCTTGTATGGCCTCAAGCAAGCACCACGAGCCTGGTATGAGAAATTAACCGAGCATCTTCTAAAACTTGACTTCAAACATTTTGATCTTGATGATGCAACTTTGTTTGTTAAGAAAGTTGGAAAAACAGTTGTATATCTTGTGGTATATGTAGATGATCTTTTGATAATAGGGAACAATGAGAGCTATATTGCATCCATGAAGAAAGAATTGAAGAAAGGTTTTGAAATGACTGATTTGGGTCATGTTCATTACTATCTGGGTATTGAAGTAATTCAACATCCTAAATTTATATTTATTTCTCAAAAGAAGTACATTAGAGATCTTTTGAACAAGTTTGGCATGGATGAATGCAATCCCTTAACCACTCCAATGGAACAAAACTTGAAGCTCACATCTATTGAAGGGAAGGAATTCGAGGATGAAACTAAGTATAGACAGCTTATAGGAAGTCTTATCTACCTGACCACCACCAGACCTGACATTTCATTTTCTGTTGGAATCCTCTCAAGGTTTATGAAAAAACCTTGTGAAGGACATTGGTCTGCTGCAAAAGAGTGTTAAGGTACTTGAAGGGGACTCAAGACTTTGGACTCAAATATACACAGGTAGGCAACTTCAACTTGATAGGATACTCTGATTCAGACTTTGATGGGGATAAAGAAACAGGGGTGTCTACTACAGGTTACACCATGAGTCTTGGATCAAGAGATGTCTCATGGAGATAAGGCAAACAGTCAGTTCCAGCAGATTCCACGACCGAGGCAGAATATGTGGTAGTAGCTGAAGCAACAAAGGAAATTGTGTGGCTCAGAAAAATCCTAGAAGATTTGCATATGAAACAAACTTATTCAAAACTACTCATGATCGACAATACCTCTGCAATAAAGTTGGCCAAGAACCCAAAGTTCTATGATCGAGCAAAGCACATCAATACAAAATACCATCTAATTCGACATCATGTTCAGGTCAAAACCATCCATCTACATCATTGTTCCACAAATGAGAAAATTGTTGATATCTTCACCAAAGCAGTTGGAAGAGAAAAGTTTGAAAAGTTCAGATCGATGCTTGGGCTCACCAACATCCCTTTCGATTAAAGGGGGGAATGTTGACACCTAATCCTAAGGGTTGGGTGAGGATATTCAATATTGTATATTAAATAATATTATGAAATAAGGAAGGCCAAGAGTTATTGGGAGATGAATCTCAATAGCCTCACTTCCATGTATAAATACATGCACATTCTTCATCTAATACATATTCTGATTTGCAGAGTTACCTACTAGTTTGACATAAGCTATGAGGATAATCAGTTTTTTTCAGTGTACGAAGAAAATTTGTGCGAGGATTGCAGTAAAGATCGTGTGTGGGGAGTGCACCAAAAAATGTGTGCATATGTGCAAAGCAAGAAACAAAAACAACTCCACCCATGCTACCTTCACACACCTTTTCTCTATAGAATAAAACATTTTCTATTTATACGTGAAGAGGGGAAATATTTTGTTACTTTATTCTAGTCACAGACTAAAAATATAAAAGCTTCAAACTTAGATATCAGATAATATTTATATTTATATGTGTAAATAAAACTTATATATATATATAATTCTTTAGGTTTGATAAATAGTTAAATATTGTAATTAATTGGTTTTATCTGTAAAAACATAAATGCTTAAATCAATAGAGTTTAAATGTGTAAATATTCAATTGTATGTGTTTTATATTTGTAAATTGATATAACTTCAATCAAAATTGATCTCCTATACACCCTTTGGGTGACTGGGCATGATTAACTCCATTATTGTGCTCCAAGAAAACATGCATAAGTTACAATGTAAATTATAGTCACAATGTTCAATTTCAGAAACTGCTAATGTCTAATCCATTTAGAATAGTAATTTTTCAATTTGATTTTCAATTTTTTGTTTTTTCATAGCTTATGTTATTTTAATAATTATCTTATGTCATGTCTAATATCTTATTTCTATCTTGTGTGAAAGCTTTCTCATTATGCGGAGGTGCAGAGAAAACTTTGTATATTGTAAGCTCTTTGCACTCTACATACAATAATGAAAATAAAACCTTGTTGCATTCTACCACTGCTAACCTAAAACATATGATATTTATTTTACATAATAATTTCATTTTAGGTATATAACAAAAACAAAATGAGTCGAAATTTTTTCATGTGTAATTTTCGAATTGGACATTGACATTTTCTCTCAAAAGTGTTGCACAAATTAATATATAAAAGAATTTAAATTTAAATGCAATCGCTTGCACCTTCACAAATCAGTGTTCGATTTCATTGAAATTAATGTTCCAAATTTATCATTATAATTATGTTTTCAATAATGTTATTAAAATTTTCATATCCAGAGGTGTTTCCATAAAATTTCATAACAGAATACGTATAGCTCACCGCATCGAAAAGCATCATAATTGTTTAGAAATGATTTGTAATTTGCGAGAAATTTCTTTGGAAAAATTTGCGAACACATACCATCCTTTAAGGGGATAATTTCATTTTTATCGTTGAATATGTCCCAATATTCTTGTAAATTACCTCATGGTCATTGTATACGGAAGAGAGGTAAAAATCTTGTTGTAAAGATAATAGTTTTTAAATGCTAGTTTTTAGCTTAATGAGAACTACTAGAAACTATATCGAGTCAATATACAAAATCACCTCACATATATAGTTAATCATCTATACTTAGTTGGCGTTCGATATATACATAAACCAAACTTTTCATGCCAAAAAATTTAACAATCCAAAACTACTACTTATTTTATTTATGTGTAGTATGCTCTGCATATATGGTATCATGCACAATGCTTCTTCCTCGAATGGATTAAAAAATAGTTTATTTAATATTGGATAATAGGCGTTCAATTAACAAATATGAAATTGAAGATTCACATAGAATTCGACAAACTTCAATACCAAGTTTTGTTCAATCTATTTTGATAGCTAAAAATTGGTTGATATAAGAACAAGCTAACATAGCAAATGTCATGAATACACATTAGTTAACTGAATAAATGCTGAAAATACTTGTATTTACTGGTAGGACATCTTTAGTTAATCAAATTATAATGAGATTTAGGATATTAAAAAAATAGTATGTTGAATCTATCGATTTCTAAAGCATGCCAAATGTAGAAATCATGAAACATGATCCTATGAATTGGATAATCTCAAGTGGGAAATTAAGAAAAACAAATATGGTTTAAATTAATCAGTTTTAGAATAGTCTTTTCTGATTACAATTCAGGAAAATCAGTATTATATAGAATGATGATGATCATTAGTTAATGAATACCACTAAATTGATAGTAGTTAAATGTCCTTTCAAAACTTTGATGTCAAATTGTGATTTGGATGACTTATTTCCTATGACGTATTATATGTAGTCTTGTTGGCTCTGAACTAGTTTCTTATATCTCTAGGAAAGCGATTTTCCAATGTTCATCTCATTGCAGCCTCGTTATTAATAAACTCACCTCTAAAATCTATGTTGGGTGCAGGAATCGCAGTTAAGAAAACTTCTTTCAACACTTAATTGTCAACCCGGGGGTTCATAAACTTAGAGACGAAGCACAGGAAATGCAAGAAATGGTATGAAATTTTCCTATCTATGTTCCTACTTCTTTAATCAAGATCTTGCAGAATTGAAAAGAAATATCACACAGAAATTTACACCAAATAAGTTCAAGTGCCGTAATGCGAAAAAGTACTTTGCGAAGAAACCAAATAAAGGAAATTTCACACTACTGTAAAAAATCTTGGTTGTTGCCTATGTGGTGTAGAGCACTCGCTGATGGGGTGCACTGTTAAGGCACTCCGTATGCAAGGTCACCGGTTCAAAACCCGTGGGTTTAGAATTAGTCTAAACTACCAAAAAAAAAATTATATATTAGTTGCTAAAATAAATTTCTAAGTTTATCTCCATTATGGGTGTTGGTACGTTCACAAGTGAGCCCTTGGAAATATCTGACTTCTTAAGGAATTTCTTTCCTGCACCAAGTTGTTACTCTAGAATTCCTACAGTATGCTTGCACTAGTACAGGTACGCGACTTATGTGTGAAAAGTATCTTTTACACTTGCACTGGAGATTTATGTCTTTGTGCAAGGGCTCTAATCTTCAAGATTTGAGCACTTTGTTCCTATAATAGGATATTGGTTCCTGTACCGGAACATAGATTCCTACACCAAGTTTTCCAATTACTTCCGAGAAAATAATGGGTGTGCTAATCTATGAAATAAATTTGCAAAGGAGAATCATAATTTTGAAATAACTTACACAGGAAAAAGAATGCTTCAACCAAACTAAATCTCATAATGAAAATAAGCTTTGAAATAAAACAAACTTCAAAATTCAAAGAACACTTTCTTCAATGCAGTAAAATAAATTACTTAAGTATGCCAACAGGGTTTTATCCCTGTAATAGTTACTCACATAAACCATATCTGCCTTTAATCTTTATTAACTCAGAAAGTTTCACTTTAACTTTTTATATTTAAGTTTTAATTCTTTCCTTTTCAAAAATATAAAGTGCAGGCATAGGTCAATGTGTCGTAACTGTGTTCATTCATCAACTAACAAAGCATCTTTAATTCATATGGTTTCAACTCTTGGTATTAAAAAGAATTCTATTTGCTAAGGAACATTCACTTTCAGAAATACATCAAACTCTCATGAAAGGAAGGAATGAAACAACTTTGTTGCCATGAACCAAAAAAACCAAGTTTTATGAATTATAAGTGTGCTAGTGTAGTAATAACGTGCTTGCACGATTCCAGACGGAAATAAACTAATATTCATAAAAAGGAAACAATTGAAAGTAAATCAGACCTAATTAATATTCACACCACAGACCTATCACACTTTGACTATCAATGAAATAAAACCATATTTCTTATGAAGAAATAAATCATAAACTCAATCCACACTTTTCATTCAAATAAAATCAACACACACCTTTAACTAAACGAAACCGAGAGGGCAAACGAGTTGCATTGGTTGGGCCCTAGCCAACCAGCTCGTTTCCCATTTTAGGAAACTTGAAGCTTCATCACCTAAATATGCATCAGTAATAGATTAAAACACAAAATGTAAAAAACATGGCATAGCTCCTTGTATTAATTTTGAATCAACAAAAATACACCATAATTTTGAATCCATCCCGGAACGAGGGTGACAAAACAAAATTACAATTTTTCCAGAGTTATAGTAGCATGGATATCGCTCCCTAATTCATATCTGAAATCTATATTTTATACAACCCTTTTGGCCTATGGTCATAACAAAATTACATACAATCATTTTAATTCCAGCCTTTCGGCTGAAACAAAATAACAACCAGGATTATAAAATAAGTCTGCCGCTATAACAAAATCCTAATCGGATCATTGGTCAGTGACCCAATCTTCGATCATATCCCTGACTATCCTCCACTCCAAATTCAACTCAAGATGACCGCAACTTAACTGGACGAGTTGGAACGAGATGCATGTGTTAGGTAACAAGTTGTCGCGAAATTTTAGGAGCGGCCAACTACCAACAATGCAGGAATTTTCCTATACTAGACCATGCTGATACAACAAATAATATGTTTGCATATAAAATAATCGAGGAAGCAAAATATTAGTTTAAAGAATATTAAATCATAAATTCTATTAAAATGATTAATTAAGTACTTAATAAACCTTAAAAATGAAATATAAAACTAGTGCGGGGATAGGACAGGATGCTTGGACTAGTGTAGGAATAAGGAAGTTTATGAGGATAAAAATGAGGTTTATGATTGTCTTTTTAAATTAGGAAGGGGTAAAATGAAGCATTTTATCCTATTGGGGCTCTTATGTTTTGGCAAGTTTGGCAATACCAAAAGATAAGACAACATCAAAACCACTTGGGACCTTAGGATCTAGCCCTCCTGGGTCCAGAAAGGGATCTCTCTATAAAAATCAAAGATAGATATGTCTTTGAGGTTCATTTTTAAGGTATTAGGCTAGTTATAGGCACAAGGGTTGTTGTTTTGTTCGTTTGTTTGTTTGTTTGTTGGGAAACATGAAGGAAGGGTTCACTGTAAGACAAAGAAATGGGCAGAAAGGTTTTTGGCAATGGGGAGATCATTCAGAGAACACTTGAGACCATTGGGCAATGGAGTCATCAAAGGGTTTACTTGCAATTCAATATCTAAGGCTTTCAAATGGGCTAGTCATCTAAAATAGAGGATCTTTTTAAAGATGATAGTGGGATGAAATGATAAGAAATGAGAGTGAATAACAAGGAAACCTTCCGAGGTGGCTACCTAGGAGTTGATCTAGGGATAGGACGTGACTTAACCATCTATGATCAAATTCCTAAAGGGGATAACTCTTTAGACAAGGGAAAACATTAAAGATTTAACACAAAGTTGAAACCTGAAGATCAGAGAAAGGCTTTGAACTTTCAATGCTTTGACATTCAAGTTGAGGGAACTTAGAAAGGTTTAACAGTTAGAAAAGGACCCTAGTGAGACAGAATCAAATCCAATCTCCCAGTATCCCAATTCCTTCAATTAAAACCAGACAAGAACATCGAAGGACTAATTCATGAATTCACACATCAGCAAGCAGTGATAACCAACTACTATAGTGGTTATATTGCCTAGAACTAGTTCTTATATTTCACAATTAGTAGAAAACATCAAAGATAAGAAGAGAAGGAAGCATTAGGGTACCATGCGAGGGTATATCCTAAACCAGTTTACTGATTCTTATCAGAGAAGCAAAATGTTACAAAGGAAAACAGAAACAAAGGTAGAAAACATCACCGCTGCTTTAAATCAAGATCCAAAGAAAGTTGCTTGTCATATTAAAGAGAAACACCAGTCATATACAACATTGTCCAAAAGATTGATATTTAGTCTGAAATCATCTCCTCAGCCTATTTTACAATTATGCACATAGAACTATATCTCAAGAGAAACAGCTTACAATCCATGGCTATCCGAACAACAACCTTTACAATGTGTTTTTTCATGAGTTTTATAGCTGAAAGAGAGGTAGAGGATGTAGATAGAACTTTAAATGAAACATTAAAACAGAAGTAAAAGAATATGGCTCGAGGCCCATTCTGTCTTAATATCTATGCATTGATCTCAAGTACTCTTTGGATGAAAGAGTGGTCTTCGACAGGCTAATATTATCTCCAGGTATGTTCTTTGATGTACTTTTCAGCTGAAGTACTCTGTCATACTTTGGGACAAGAAAAAAGGCAGATAAATGACTTCAGGTCTGCCATACTGTGTAACAAATGCTCTTGCAACATTAGGACTTCTGTCAGGTTGTATATCTTCTCACGAACATTGACGAAGAGTAAAACATTATGGGAACTTTGTCCTTTCTCGGGAAAGAACCTTCTACTGATGTGAAACACTGATAAGGATTTCTTCTGTGCTTTAGGCCTCATTAGGCCTTCTGTGTTAATCATAAGGTCTTCAATATGTTACATACGCCCTTTAAACATTGAATTAAAGTTTAAAATCTTCAATAATGGGCATTAAGCCTCTTTAATTATTCATTGATACTCGTTTCCGCTTCTTTGACTGTCTCTGTCTGTGAATGCACAGGTTTAATGGTGCTGGAGGTTTTCAACAGAGTTAATAACTTTGATTGGAATGAAACATGCGTTTAAAACCCCCTCAGGAGTCTTTCCCTGCGATCTTTGGCTCTGAAAAACTTCCTTTGCGCTCTGTGTCACCGTAACAGTGACTGTGAGAAACAACAGTTTTCACCGACTGTAACCCTGCAAAACACAAAACATGTTAAGAAAAACCACGGGAGTGGAGTTTGGATGATGTGTAGGCCTGTGGAAAATGGAGGAGCAGCAATGAAAACAGTAGATGCGGGTGGAAAAACGGTGAAAATTTTTGTATAATGTGGAGGAATGACCTGGTGAAGGTCTGGTGAAGGAATGGTTGTGGACCGTCCGATCAGATCAGGTAGTAGTGATCGACAGTGGAGATTCACTGATGAAGTGGCTTTAGAGGGTCAGACGGGATGAATAAACTTTTTAATGTAAAACATAAAAGTTTACACTTTGGCGAAATACAAAGGAAATCGATGAAAATCAAATGAAATGGATTTTGAATGGTGGGATCGGCATGGGCAGAGGGCAATTAAGTGTGGACCGTTAGATCTCAGGAGGAGATCAACGGTTGAGATCATCCGATGAAACTTTGTGAAAGTTCGATGGAAAAACATGAACGAATAATGCGATGGAATGTGGACCGTAGATCTATATAGATCAACGGTCGAGGTTGCATGGAAGAACTTTCAGAGGCAGAAAAGGGGAAGTGGTTTCCAAGAGAAAACCACTGTTTTTGCGTTGCAATGGAATGGTTTTGAATTTTTCCCAAAATAACGCGATATCGCTTGCCATATGCCACGTGTCCTTTTAAGACCGCTTTTATCGCGTAAATCTGAACTGTTAACTCTCGAACACTAAAATCACGCAATATGCACCTCAGCCATTGGACGTAGGGCCTAAAGATCTGACGGTTGAGATTGAAAGATGAGGTGGAGGTTAAAGGATCAAATGAATGGGTGGGAGAAAGGAGGACCGTTGGATCAAAGGGAACGAACGGTGGGGATTAAATCGCATCGGAGGAAGGCAGGAGGCAAAAACTCCAATACTTGAACTTGCGATTTAGCGCGGACCGTCGGATCAGAAGGGAGATCGATGGTTGAGATTAGATCAGAGGGGAAACGACGGAATGCACATGAGCAGGGCGCGATCGAATTTTGGCCATTGGTTCTTGTGGATTCAACAACCAGGATTGAATCGGAGGATCGCAATCGACAGGGACAGAGGGGGCACATTAAGATTTTTGCGATTGCGATTAGAGCGGTGATACGACGACCGTTGGATTGTTTAAAAATAAATGGTGGAGATCACAATCAGAGGGTAACAAAGGAATTTTATGGGCGCACGGCGAAATTTTCGCGGACCGTTAGATCTTCACAGATCGACGGTGGATATTGCACTCGTGGCCAATAGAAAAAATCACTCTCGCATCGGAACTTTTCAGTTTACAAAGGAAAAACACTCCTGACCAATCTTCCGATTGCAATTAGCTCTGCGGGGCTTAGCACTTGGTCTCAGCACCCAGTCATATGCAGAGAAGGGGCTGGGGCTTAGCTGAAAGGGGCTTAGGCCTATCATATGGTAAAAATTGGGTTTTTGGCTTAAAAACAACATTTTTAAAGGCTAAACAGTGGTTTTGGTAAGGGAATAAAGGGAGTTTCTCACCAAATGAAGGGATTCACATGGTTTGAAAAGAGGAATTTGATGGTTTAGAAGACTTACGGAGGGATTTTGAGGGTTAAAGGGGAAATTCTGAGAAGGGAAAAAGGGGTTAAAATGGGGAATTTGCAGGGATAAAAGGGAGAAAATGGGGGTTTTATGAGCACAAATTTTTCATAAACAATGAGGCTTTCTTGATGGAAACAATAGCGAAGAGTTTTTCAAAGAAAAATACATAGAGAGGCTTCAATAGTGATATGTTTTCAGAGGAAATGTATCTCTTGAATACTTAGAAACATTTTTAGCCACCTGTTTGCCTTGTCAAAGATTTATAGGTGGCTAACAGTGGCTCCACATGAGGATGGCATCTTCTTGAAGGTGTCAATAATCTCAGAAAATGATCTTTGGAAGTAGGCCAGATGTCTAGCACTTGACACATCTTTTCTTTCTCTAATCAACTGCCACAACTCATGAAGACATTATATCAGCAGAAAACATCCCCAAATAGTCTACCTACCCATCCTACAGTCCTAACATTTTTTCTTCAAGGTGCATTTGAATTTGCAGACCCTTTCATCATTTTTTTTTATATTGAAAGTAAAAAACAAACTAATCTAATTCTACCCTTATTCCTCCATGAGACCAGATTAAACTGTTGGCCTCATAGCTTCTCTACCTAAACTAATGCCTGCTAGGATTAAATTGTCTAGCAGATTTCTTTCTCTACATTATACAACAGAAATTTAAAAACAGTCAAACTAGGATTAGACAGTCTGGTTTGTTGTGGATCCATGGCATAAAAATAGTTGCACATGAACTGAACTTTGCAGAAAATTAGAACCAAAATTATGAATGCTTGAAATTGTGAAACTATGAAGCATCCTTCTTTTCCTTTGTGGCTCAAGTTTTGAGCTTGTTAGAGTCAGTTTCTTCTTCATTTCAGCTCTAGTTTTGGGTTTGTTAGAGCTGATTCTTCTTTCTTTATTTGTTGGTTCAGATTTTGGGCATATTAGAACTAGCCTTTCCTTTTCTTTAGCTCAGGTTTTAAGCTTGTTTGAGCCATTCTTCTTGGAACTTTAGAGGTTCATGTTTTGAGCATGTTTGAACCTCTCTTTCTCTCTTTTTTGAAACATTTTTCTCTTTTTCTTTGAAAACAAAATACTGCAATGGTATTTACAATGGAAATGAAAATTTTAAACTGGAAATCAGCAGTAGTAATGCTTGAGCATCCTGCCGTTGACAGGACCCCCAAACAGATCTATACCATCAAGTTCTTGCAGAAAAAAAGGCATTTGGACCAATGGTGGATTGGATGATGTAAGGACCTTGCCACAAACTGTCAAATTTCCCATGTTTTCCTTTATCCTCTCTCCTGGAGTCCCACTTAAGGACCTTATCTCCAATTTTGAAGTCACAAGCTTTTGTTCTTTTATCATACGACTTCTTTATGTTTTCTTGCACTTTCAGAGCTCTGTTGTGGACTTCCTCTCTTGTATGTTGGAGATGTATGGTTTGATTTATCCTCCTTACCATGTTGTCCTCTTCTGTCTATATCTCTTGTACCAATTTAATCACTGGTACCCCTAGGCTGGTAGGAAACACTACCTCTGTTCCATAGACAATCTAATATGGGTACATCCCAATGGATTTCTTTGTTGTTAACCTATCAGCCCATAAAGCATGCACTAACTTGTTATGCCATGATTTCTTATTCTCTTCAAGTAGCTTTTTGATGATGGTCACTAAGATTTTGTTTGATGATTCTACTAGCCCATTACCTTGTGGGTAATAAGTGGTGGAATGACCAAGTGCAATTTGATACCTGTGACAAAAATCAATCATCTTTTTGGATCCAAAAGCAACAGTATTATCAATGATTATCTTCCTAGGGTAGCTAAATCTAGAGAGGATGTGATCTTCGAGGAATTTAATGATGATAGAATATGTGGCATTCCTAGAAGGGATGGCCTCTATCCATTTTGTAAAGTAGTCATGGCTGTGAGAATCCCTTTGTATTGGGCTGATGAAGCAGGATGGGTCTCCCCTATGAAATCTAGGCCCCACTGTTGAAAGGGAGCCTCAACAGTGATAGGTTGTAATGGTAAAGGGAGAAGCTTTCTTTTACCCTAAAAAATCTGGCATTTATGGCAGGCAATTATCATTTTTTGGATGTCATTGAGAAGTGTAGGCCAGTAATAGCCAGCTCTAAGTATTTTTTTAGCAGTGGCTTTCCCGTTTAAATGGCCTCCACACTCTCCTGCATGGAACTCATGTTTAATCCTCTCTGCTTCAGTTTCAAGAAGACATTTAAGCAACAACCCATTTTCATTCTTCCAGTATAAAAATTCATTTAAAATGCAATAGTTCCTATCTTTTAACTTCAGAAACCTAGCCTTAGTATTTAATAAATCAGGAGGAGCATTCAGGTTTGTAATTATATACAAGATGTCGGAATACCAAGGAGAGTTTTGAAATTGTTCTTCAACATTAGGATCAGGAAATCCTTCGTGTTCATCCAAGGCATCCACCATGTTTATGTGAAGGGCTTGCAAATTAGATTTAGCCATAAGTTGAGCTAAGCCCTGACCTTTGATCAGTTTTGTGGGTTTTATTTCCAGGTCATATTCTAATATTACAGCAATCCATTTTCCCTTCTTTCCATCTGGATCTTGGGACAAAATATCTTTTACCACTATGTTAGGCACATAGGCAATGATGTGATCAGAATTCAGAATATACACCGTGAAGTCTTTCAAGGCCTTCACCAAGGCATAGGCCTGTTTTCCCATTATGTTATATTTCAAGGTTGCATCCCTTAGAGCATTGCTGAAGAAAAAAATAGGCTACTCCTGTCCCTCTGGATTTTTCTGCAGCAAGACTGCAGCGACTGTATGTTTGGAGGCAAAGGAGAATATAAGGAAATCTTTTGAAAAATCAGGGCTGATTAAGACTGGTGCCTGGGTAAGTGAATGTTTGACTAATTCAAAATATTTTTTGGCCTCTACAGTCCACTTAACCTTCGCTCCTTTCCTAAGCATGTTAGTCATATCTCTAAGGAGCTCTGCTAAGTTGGGAATAAACCTCCTTAGGAAGTTAATTTTCTAAATAAAGGACTGTAGCTCCTTTATGTTTCTCGAGTGGCTAATCTGTACTATTCACTCAACTCTTTTCGGGTCTATTTTAATTCCCTTCTCTAATATAATATGGCCAAGAAGCTTACCTTATTGAAGGCCAAATATCGTCTTTTTGGGATTCAACGATAGACTGAACCTTCTACATTTCTCAAATACTCTTCTCAGATGTTTAAGATTTTCTTCATCGCTTTTGGAATAAATTGTTATGTCGTCAAGGTAGATTATGATGAAGTGACCTATTTCCTCTGAAAAGGCTATGTCCATAGCTCGTTGGAAGGTTGCACCAGCGTTCATTCGTACAAAAGGAATTTTTACGTACATAAAAGTGCCCCATGGAGTGGTGAAAGTTTTCTTAATTTGATATTTTGGGAGAACTAACACTTGGTTATAACCCAAAAAATCGTCTAACAGGGAGATTCTTTTTGAGCCAACTACCCTCTGGAGGATGTGTTCATCTTGGGTAAGGGGTAATTATCCTTAAGTGAAGCTCTGTTAAGGTTTCTAAAATCAATGCACAGTATGATCTCACCTTTCTTTTTCCTCACGGCTACAAGATTTGAGACCCAATCGGAAAACCTCACAGGCACGATGATTCCTGCCTTGTACATCTTCTTGATTTTCTTTTCAACCAGAGGTAGTTGTTTTGGGTTAATTTTGCATAGTTTCTGCCTAAAGGGTTTTTGGTTTTCTTTCAAGGGGATCTTGTGCTGGATGATTTCTGTATCATAGGCCTTTAAGTCCTCATAAATCCAAGCAAACACGTTGACAAACTCTTTAAATAACTCAATGTATTTCTTCTTCGTGTCTGTTGGTAAGGACTTAGCTAGTTTAATCATCTTAGGCTTATCTTCAGTGCCTATGTTGCATTCCTCAACGTTAGAATCTAAATGTTCAATAGTGGGTTTCTTCGCTATGTCGTTAAAGTAAAAAAGGTCCTCTAAAGGTGCTAGTCCTCTAGGTATGTTCTTATCTTTTGACTGCAGCACCTATATTTCTTCCTTTTCTGCGTTCTCGTACTCTTCAGTTTGAGTTCCAAGTTCTTTAGTTAACATGTTTATTTATACATTGTGGGGTGATTTTTCTTCATCAGGTGCATCTTCACTCAGGCAGCTTTCATCAGATTTAGAGTCTGAATCAGAGAATTCAAACTCACTCCTTCCAAGCAGTAAATCCTCTATCTTCTTGTCACCCTCAAAGACCTACCAATATTTCTCATTATCCAGCACTACAGCCCTATATTTAGTTTGAATGATGATATGTTTGTCACTAGGTGATTTCTGATATGAACTAGCTATGCAGGCTACTCCATTTGCAACAATGTTCTGACTCCTAGGAACAAACACCAGTTCATACTCTACAAAGGTTTTTAGTAAATCCATGGCATCATTTCTATATGCCCGCAATCTAGGATGCTTTACTGTGCACTCTCGGTTCGTTTGTTTGATTACTAACTCAAAGTCTCCATGGACTGCTATCCTTTGGGCTCCTAGTTTTTTCAATAAGTTCAATCCTAGGATGAGAGCCTCATACTCCGCAATATTGTTTGTACATTTAAAATCTAGCTCGAAAGCATGACTTTCAGCATAGTTACTCTCAGTATTGTGTAACCACACCCCAACTCCTGCATTCTTTCTAGTGCAAGATCCATCAAAGTCCATTCTCCAAAAGGGACTGTTTTCACGTCTATCATCATTTTCATCCCTAACGCTGGGTTCACCATTATGTTGTATTATGGGGTCTGCACCAGGCTGTGCAGTGTTTTGTTCTTCAGGTTTTGCATGGAGTTCAAATTGCTGAGTAATCTGTTGTTTGCCGTCTTGGTTTTGTCCACTCTGATTTTCTGATTCAATGCACTGTTCTAATGTTTCTTCCTCTCTTTCCTCTATATCTAGAGTGGCCATTATGTCAAAATCTGTGGGCTCTACTCTATTTTTTTCATCTTTGTCTTCTAGCTCTGGCTCATCTGTAAATTTGTCGTTGCAAAGGATAAAAGAGTCCAGATCTGTATGGACAGAGTACAGAGGTGAATTTTCAAGTTTTTCAGGGCTACTAACCATGAACTTCATTTGTGCCTCTCTATATAGTCTCCTAAGCTGGCTAAAGATATGGATTGTCGCATATGACCCATCCATCTGCATTGTACCTTGTAGCTTGGCACCCCATGACCTTGATAGCAACATGCCATACTTAGGTGGCACATCTGCCACTACAACATCCATAACCATACACTTGGATGGGATCTGGGTTAGATTCACACAAATATTTGATTAGGCCAAGGAATTTTACTCTGCTAGAGTCAAATGAATATAAATCCTTATAGGGTCGGGTTATCTCTAGGCCTAACTTCTCCATAATCACCTTTGGCATAAGGTTGTGTGAAGGCCTCGAGTCATGCATTGTGTTATGAAGGATTTTGTCATGGATATTGAGGCTGATATAAAAAGGAGGTACTACCCCTTCCTGAAACCTACCTTCTATCTTTGGACCAAACAAAAGGGTTGGTTGGTCATCACTTAAATTGACAGTGTCACTGTTTTCCCCTAGATTTAGAGCTTTCAAAATTTGGCCTTTATATACATCCTAAGTAGCCAACTCAGTGAGAGTAACATAAATTTTGATTTCGGCTATCTCACTTTCTAAATTGAAAGGAGATTGACTCTTTGAAAGGCTTAAATCTGTTCTATTGGCCACCTTTCTATTGACAGAATCAACTTGCTGATTCTCAGTATGTACAATGTTTGAAGCTATTTTATCAGGAGCATTAGCTGCAATGCTAGTGCTGCTAGTTTCTTGACTTTGTTTATCAGTATTTTGGCTGTCCTTTCCTTTTTTTTCCCAGAACTCTCAGCAGCTTATTTTTTACTTTTAGCAGTCACTTTAGGAGTTTTCTCAGGTCTTTTCTTGATGGTAATCTCAGAGGCCTTTGGTTTGGAAGTATCTAAGCTCTTTTTTCTCCTGAGTTCATACTGTTCTCTGACCTGCATGATGGAATTTTCAAATCCTAACCTAAAATACTCAGATTATAACCCTTCCTCATCCTAGTGTGAGTATGAGGTCCGATTATTTTATGTGGAAAAGGTGTGGACTTGGTTATCTATTTCCACCATGTTTATTATGGTTTCTTTAGACTCTTCTATTATCCCCTCATATTCATCAATGAAGTTCTCTTGAAATGGGGGTATGAATTGTTGATCAGAGTCTCTCTATTTGTTTGGGGGATTGTTTCTCCTATAGTTCTGGTTCTGGTTTTGATTTTGGTTTCTATTCTGATTACTGACTATGAAAACCATTTTCTCCATCATTTTCTTTAGCCTTTCCACGTTTTTGGCTAGACTGTCATATATGGGATCAGATGTGGAAGCTGATGAGTCATCCCTGTATGTCACCTTCTTCTCAGCCCTCATTTTGGCTCTTTTTTCAATCAGGTTGGCCTCTATGCTCACTGCCCATTTTTTCATATCTTCCAAAGTGTTATAATCTCTCTCCCTAAGCCGATAGGCCATGTCAGCATCAAAGCCTTCAGGGTATTTCACCAAGGCCATTCCTTGGGGAGGTTTCATGTGTGGAGGAAGAACATTGTAAACACTGTTAAACCTTGTAGAATAGTCATGGACACTCTCTCCTATATTTCTTTTGAGACTCTTGTATTCTGCTAAGATTTGAAGAGGATTAACCTTGACTTCCCATTTGTTTATAAAGGTTTGATGCAAGGAAGGAAGGTCATTGATACTATTAGGAGGTAGGCCTTTAAACCATTTTTTCACCTCGCCCCCTAAACTCTAGGAAAATATCCTCATCTTAATAGTTTCATCTTCGATTTCCATGTATTCAAAGGCCTCTTCCATTCTATCTACATGGTGTTGGGTAGTGGTAGACTCTCTTCCTGTGAAATGAGGGATTTTTTATTGATAGTCATTTGGTAGTGGAGCCAAAGGTTGTGGTAACACCAATGGTGCATACCATGCTACCATGATGATGTTCTGAGGAGGTAGAGGATTGGTTTGAGGAGTAGGTATATGGATGACAGAAATGCTAGGACCAGTAGCAAACTATTGAGCAGATCTGGGGTGAGAGAGACCCAAATTTTAGATAAAATGAATATCGGGGGGTGTATATGGTGGGGTTACTTTGTCCCTAGTGTGTTGACCACTGTGAGATGGCGAACTTGGAGGCTCTAAGTCAGTATGGTCTATAGCACTAAATGATTGTGTTCTTGGTAATTGGCTTGATGGATCAAAGTCAAATTGAGTGTCTAATAGAGCTGAAAAGCTTTCAAGGGTTGAATTAGCTCTAATGTGTCTGGAAATAGTTGATTTCCTAGGGGTAGGAGATTTCTTAAGAATGCTCTCAGGGTTGTCAGCTATTTCAGGTGGGTCTGGGTTAGGATAAGCTCTTGTATAGACTGTTCTAGAATTTAGTATGTCTGTCTCTTAACAAAGAAGCTCTACACTATGTGTTTATTCTAATATGGCTGATGTTGTAATGAAATTTGGTCTCCCAATGGAGTCTTATGAAAACCAAGATAATCAACAGGCCTACTAATCACCATTGGAGTCTTAATCATTACGGGACTGTGGAGTCGCTAGGTGGAAGGTTTAGGATGTTTCAAGGATGGCTAAAATGGTCTTCCCCAGTGGAGTCGCCATTATGTTGGGGTTCCTATGTTTTGGCAAGTTTGGCAGTACCAAAAGATAAGACAACATCAAAACCACTTGGGACCTCAGGATCTAGCCCTCCTGGGTCCAGAGAGGGATCTCTCTATAAAAAGCAAAGATAGATATGTCTTTGAGGTTCAGTTTTAAGGTATTAAGCTAGTTATAGGCACAAGGGTTGTTGTTTTGTTCGTTTGTTTGTTTGGTTGTTGGGAAACATGAAGGAAGGGTTCACTATAAGACAAAGAAATGGGCAGAAAGTTTTTTGGCAATGGGGAGATAATTCAAAGCACACTCGAGACCATTGGGCAATGGATTCATCAAAGGGTTTACTTGCAATTCATTATATAAGGCTTTCAAATGGGCTAGTCATCTAAAACAGAGGATCTTTTTAAATATGATAGTGGGATGAAATGATAAGAAATGAAAGTGAATAACAAGGAAACCTTCCGAGGTGGCTATCTAGGAGTTGATCTAGGGACAGGATTTGCCTTAACCGTCTATGATCAAATTCCTAAAGGGGCTAACTCTTCAGACAAGGGAAAACATTAAAGATTTAACACAAAGTTGAAACTTGAAGATCAGAGAAAGGCTTTGAACTTTCAATGCTTTGACATTCAACTTGAGGGAAGTTAGAAAAGGACCCTAGTGAGACAGAATCAACTACAATCTCCCAGTATCCCAATTCCTTCAATTAAAAATAGACAAGAACATCGAAGGACTGATTCATGAATTCACACATCAGCAAGTAGTGATAACCAACTATTGTACTAGTTAAATTGCCTAGAACTAGTTCTTATATTGCACATCAAAGATAAGAAGAGCATGAAGCATTAGGGTACCATGCGAGGGTATATCCTAAACCAATTTACTGATTCTTATTAGAGAAGAGAAATATGATGAATTACAAAGGAAAACAGAAACAAAGGTATAAAACATCACCGCTACTTTAAATTAGGATCCAAAGAAAGTTTCTTGTCATATTAAAGAGCAACACCAGTCATATACAACATTTTCCAAAAGCTTGATATTTATTCTGAAATCATCTCCTCAGCCTATTTTACAATTATGCACATAGAACTATATCTCAAGAGAAACAACTTACAATCCACGGTTATCCGAACAACAACCTTTACAATGTGTTTTTTCGTGAGTTTTATAGCTGAAAGAGAGGTAGAGGAGGTAGATATAACTTTAAATGAAACATTAAAATAGAAGTAGAAGAAGAGGGCTCAAGGCCCATTCTGTCTTAATATCTATGCATTGATCTTAAGTACTCTTTAGATGAAAGAGTGGTCTTCAACAGGCTGATATTAACTCCAGGTATGTTCTTTGATGTAATTTTCGGCTACAGTAATATGTATTACTCTGGGACAAGAAAAAAGGCAGATAAATTATTTCAAGTCTGCCATACTATGTAACAAATGCTCTGGCAACATTAGGACTTTTGTCAGGGTGTAGATCTTTTCGGGAACATTGACGAAGAGTAAAACATTATGAGAACTTTGTCCTTTCTCGAGAAAGAACCTTCTGCTGATGTGAAACACTGATAAGGATTGCTTCTGTGCTTTAGGCATCATTAGGCCTTCTATTTTAATCATAAGGTATTCAATATGGTACATTCGCCCTTTAAACATTGAATTAAAGTTAAAAATCTTCAATAATGGGCATTAAGCCTCTTTAATTCTTCATTGATACTCTTTGCCGCTTCTTTGACTGTCTTTGTCTGTGAATGCACAGGTTTAATGGTGCTAGAGGTTTTTAATAGAGTTAATAACTCTGATTGGAATGAAAGATGCATTTAAAACCCCCTCAGGAGTCTTTCCCTGCGATCTCTTGCTCTTAAAAAACTTCCTTTGCGCTCTGTGTCACCGTTACAATGATTGTGAGAAAAAAAAAATTCACCAGCTGTAACCCTGCAAAACACAAAAAAATGTTAAGAAAAACCACGGGAGTGAAGTTTGGATGATGTGGAGCCCTATGGAAAATGGAGGAGCAGCAATGAAAATAGTAACTGTGGGTGGAAAAACAGTGAAAATTGTTGTATAATGGTGGAGGAATGAATTGATGAAGGTCTGGTGGACGAATGGTTGTGGACCATCCAATAAGATCAGATAGTAGTGATCGACGGTGGAGATTCACTGATGAAGTGGCTTTAGAGGGTTAGACGGGATGAATAAAATTTTTAATGTAAAACATAAAAGTTTACACTTTGGCGAAATACAAAGGAAATCGGTGAAAATCAAATGAAATGGATTTTGAATGGTGGGACCGGCATGGGCGGAGGGTGATTGAGTGTGGACCGTTAGATCTCAGGAGGAGATCAATGGTTGAGATCATCCGATGAAACTTTGTGAAATTCCGATGGAAAAATATGAACGAATAATGTGATGAAATGTGGACCGTAGATCTATATAGATCAACGGTCGAGACTGCATGGAAGAAATTTTAGAGGTAGAAAGGGGGAAGTGGTTTCCATGAGAAAACCACTGTTTTCACGTTGCAATCAAATGGTTTTGAATTTTTCCCAAAATAACGTGATATCGCTTGCCGCCTGCCATGTGTCCTTTTAAAACCTCTTTTATCGCGTAAATCTGAGATGTTAACTCTCGAACACTAAAATCACGTGATATGCACCTTAGTCGTTGGACGTAGGGCCTGGAGATCTGACATTTGAGATTGAAAGATGAGGCAGAGGTAAAAGGATCAAATGGATGGGTGGGAGAAAGGAGGACCATTGGATCAAAGGGAACGAATGGTGGGGATTAAATCACATCAGAGGAAGGCAGGAGGCCAAAAATCCGATATTTGAACTTCCAATTTAGCACGGACCGTCAAATCAGAAGGGAGATCGACGGTGGAGATTAGATCGGAGGGGAAATGATGGAATGCACATGAGTTGGGCGTGATCGAATCCTAGCCATTGGTTCTGTGGATTCAACGGCCAGGATTGAATCGGAGGATCGTAATTGGCGGGGACAGAGGGGGTACATTAAGACTTTTGCGATTGCGATTGGAGCGGTGATGCGACGATCGTTGGATTGTTTAAAAATAAATGGTGGAGATCACAATCGGAGGGTAACAAAGGAATGTTATGGGCACGCGACGAGATTTGCGTGGACCGTTAGATCTTCACAGATCGACGATGGATATTGCACCCGCAGCCAATAGAACAAATCACTCTCGCATCAGAACTTTTCAGATTACAAAGGAAAAACGCTCCCGACCAATCTTCCGAATGCGATTAGCTCTGTGGGGCTTAGCGCTTGGTCTCAGCACTCGGTCATATGCGGAGAAGGGGTTGGGGCTTAGCCGAAAGGGGCTTAGGCCTATCATATGGTAAAAAGTGGGTTTTTGGCCTAAAAACAACGTTTTTAAAGGCTAAACAGTGGTTCCGGTAAGGGAATAAAGGGAGTTTCTCACCAAATGAAGGGATTCACATAGTTTGAAAAGAGGAATTTGATGGTTTAGAAGACTTAGGGAGGGATTTTGAGGATTAGAGGGGAAATTCTGAGAAGGGAAAAAGGGGTTAAAATGGGTAATTTGCAGGGATAAAAGGGAGCAAATGGGGGCTTTCTGAGCACAATTTTTTCACAAACAATGAGGATTTCTTGATGGAAACAAAGTGAAGATTTTTTCAAAGGAAAAAGACACATAGAGGCTTCAAGAGTGATATGTTTTTAGAGGAAATGTATCTCTTGAAGACTTAGAAACATTTTTAGCCACCTGTTTGCTCTGTCAAAGATTTAAAGGTGGCTAACATATCCTACCAACATCCTCCCATCCCTAATCTTTTATGTGTCCTCACACAACCTTTACCTGCTGCAAAAATCCAAAATTAAGGAGTCTCCCTTTAATCCTGAACTTGTATATTGAACCCTGATTTCATTGTCTTCGTTCTTTTACCTCGAGCCTTCTTAAGCTGCTGGGTCATGTTTTTAAGACATTTATTGCACTTTGAGGCATGAAACTTCCATACCTTGACCTGTCGTTTTTTCTCTTTGAATTATTCTACCAATTTTGTTTTGCCTTGCTTCTACACTGTATCCTGCTCCTTCATGGCTTGATTTAATGCTTCCAAGTCATGAACTCACTACTCGACCTCTTCTACCCGATTTTTCAGATAGATGGTGTTATTATTTGTTTCCAACTCCTCCGTTACAAGCACCTTCTCTGCAATTAAATCTAAAAATGTACCATCATCGCCAAGGTCAATGTTACCTTGGCCACCCAATTTCTGTATTTTAATTTCATCTAGGGTTTCAATGCCTAGAACTTCAATATCACCAAGGGTCTCAATATCTTCCATGTCCATCTCACCAAGGGCTTCAATACCCTATGAATCTATCTCATCAGGGGTTACTGTACCCTGTACTTCAAAATTATCAAGGGTTTCAATATGCTATGCCTCATAATCTTTTGGACCCTCTGTCGGTTCTCTTCTTGCACTCAGTGTCACTTTTCTTCTCTTTAATGTACGAAGGAAGGCTGACAAGGGTATTTCGTCCTCCTTCTCTACATGTCCTTCATTATTGACAGTATGAGTCGTTTCCTCTACAAGAATCAAGAGATGATGATCTCTAGGTGAAGCCAGTGGTGACTCATCCAACAAAATCAGGGAGCTCGACTGATTGTGACTCGCCCTCAAAGAGGCAGTCCCTCTCTTGGTAAAGTTCCTGGTCATTCTTCTCATTGAGGATGGAGTTTCTTTTAAAGGTTTCTCCTCTTCTTACATGGATCTTTTCTTGCTTTTTGTCTTGGTAGGGCACAGAGTCAGAGCTTATGTTGTTCTTTTCTTGCCTGCACTCTTTTTCTCAGACGACTTCCCTATACTTCGTCCCTGGAATTCATTCAAAAATGCCTTACAGGGCATTCCTTTGTCCTCTAGCTCCTTATTAACCAAAATCATGATCATCCCATGATGATACAATTTGCATGTGACCCGAATCGCCTCCCCTTTCTGGAGACCTTTCGCCATTTTTTTCCAAGCTTCTGAGTAGGAAATAGGGAAAATTGATGAGTTTCCCTGACTCAAATTGCAATAGAAAATGGATATGGTATAGGAATGTTCATGAATAACATCCCTCACAAGTAATAAACTTTTGCAATATATACAGGAGGTCTTTCCATTTCCCAAGTATGGCCTTGTGCATAAGCCCCTTCTTCCAATCAACTTTCAGCTTCCGGTCGACCACAAATATATGCAACCTTTTCTTCTCAATTTTCTCCTTCTTGAACCATTGTTATCCCACGGTTGATAAGCCTGTAGCATGAGCTGTGGATTCTTCTATGACCTCAAATTCCAGTGAGACTACCTTGGTTGGGCCTCCCTCAAACGTCCTTACAAATTCCAATGCCACAGTTGTATCAAATTCATAGAAATTTTGCATAAATGGGAGAAATCCTGATTCTTGCAACAGTGTAAGACAATTTCGATACTCAGTTGTCTACTCTATTTCATTCACTGATGACAGTTCATTTCTCATGGGATCCATCTCTGTTTGAATTCACCCCAATTCTCTGTCAAAAAAAATATCGCACTGAGGAGTTCAAAGGCTTTGTCAAGAATTTTATGATGATGGAGTCTTCTGCCCACCACCTTACAAGCCTCTTCTATCCAATCATGCTCCATCATTGTTCCTTTGGGACTGATGCATACACGTATCAGTCTAGTATAGGTAGGAAATGATGATTGGATAAGGCGGAGGTTTTAGTGATAACGTGGTGTAACGGTCATGCACGATTAGATTATGAGGTAAGACCATCATTGATAGGTGATGAAAAATATTTTCAAAAAGAGGTAAGTGTTGGGTTTCATATGAATTTTTACTATCCCACATTTGCTTCATAATTCACATAATATGTATTACAGTACTCATTAAAAATATAAGACTTCATGACCTAAAATATATTGTACTTAAAATAATTTCTTCCTACATTAGTAAGTGACAAAGAAAAGTCTTAACCATAATTCAAATAATTAAATTCCATGGTCCATTGATGGGGCAGTCACTCTGTCTGTAAAAAATAAATATAGACTTTCTAATGCACATTTTTGCACCAAGTATCCCAGCATTACGTTGATCATTCTTGCATGTGTTTTCACCATCGGGCGAGTGCCTGCACTGGTCATGCTTGCACTGAACCTGCTTGCATTGAAATGTGCCTGCACTGAAACGTGCATGCACTGAAACATTTCTACACTAAAACGTGTCTACACTAAACATGTGTTCCTACACCAAGGATCTCTGTAACATCGAAGAGAAAAAGGGACAAACAGAAATTCTGATAGAATACAACTCATTGGATGGAAAAAAAAATTCCTGGTTATACAAGGAAAGTTTTATTCGCCATTCTTTGGTGTCAAGCATGCCTTCCGATCTGACTTGTAAATTCACATCAGATCCTGTTATCGATGCATGAGGGAAAAAAAAGTGGGAAAGGGTAAATTCAAGAATGGGAAGGAATATAATGGCAAGGGATTCTAATAATGAAACCACCAAGAGGGATAAACAAAAAAGGGACTTTGGGAAAAAAAATTAGGGGGAAGAAGAGGGAAATACGAAATCAGATAGGGATAGTTTTCTTAGAAGAAAAGGGAGGGTAATTCATTGCAGGATTTAGAATAAGAAAAATAGCAAGAAATTAAGAAACAAGAAATAGAAGAAGGGCGGAATTTTACCTTTAAAATATGCATGCACTAGTGCCGGAAAAAGTAAATGGAATGGGAGTTGAGTGTTGTTTGAATAAAAATTTCCGTGCTAGTTATCCCAAACTTGGGTAAGGGCTCAGTTCCCATTCAAACCTAATTCTTCTTGGTGAAAACCAACACATCTAAAAAGAAAAAAATAGTCCATTTTTATTGAAGTTTTGATCTTTCCTGCCTGCATGTTGGTTTTCAGGTTGATCCTTCTACAATCATGTCAGTCAACTGATTTTCATAATTACAGGAAAACAAATTTCTTTTTTGTTTTTGCTTTTATTTTTGTCATTTTTTTTCTCTTTTTATTACATTTTTTTTATGAAAAGAAAGAATCAAATTTTGAATAGGTTGGTGTTTCCACCTACCATCTCCTTCTCAAATTGTTTTTGGACTTGCTGCATAAATTTTTCTTTAGTGAGGGGCTGAAAATATACCTTTAATCTATGCCCATTCACTAGGAATACTCAATTCCCTCCATCAATATTTTTTATTTCTACCGCTCCTTTTTTAAACACTTTGACCACCTAATAAGGTCCCATCTAGTGTGTATGGAATTTCCCTTTAAAATATTTAAATTTGGAATCGTGAAGGAGTACCCAATCACCTAGTTGGAACTGCTTCTTCCAGATGGACTTCTCATGCCATTTTTTGCGCTGTTGTTGAACCAATATGTTCTGTAAACAACATACCTTCAAAATTCATCTAACTCACTAAGTTGTAGGAGACGTTGTTGTAATGCTTCAGAGAGGTCTAGTCCCAACTAGACTACAGTTCTGAAGGTCTTGATCTGGAATTCTATCGGCAAAAGGACTTGTTTCCCATATACCAGCTCATATGGTGTATGTCCAATGTTGTTCCTCCAAGTGGTTCGATATGCCCACAAGGCTTCTCATAATCTGTTAGCCCAATCACTTCAATGCATGTTCAATGTCTTCATGATGATGGACTCAATTAACTTTTTTGTGGATTCCCCCTGGCCATTTGCTTGCGGGTGATACGGTGTGGATTTCCTATGTCGAATTTTGTACTGCTCCATCACACCCTGTACCAGATTAGAAATAAATTGCGGAACTTTTTCAAAAAAAACTCTCTAGGCACACCAAATCTAGTAAACATTTCAGTAAAAATAAAATCAACAACAACTCTTTCAATATCAAAAGAAACAACTTTAGCCTCTACCCATTTTGTAACGAAATCTGTACAAACCAAAATATGTTTTTCATTTTATGATGTCATATTTATTGGTCCTATGAAATCAATAGCCCATTTTTCAAAAGGCTCAATCATAACTTGAGGACATAAATTCATTTCATTGGTTTGATTGGATTGGCCCATTCGCTGACAACTATCACATCGCTTGACATATTTTTTGGCATCCTTAAATAAGGAGGGCCAAAAATAGACAGCTTGTAAAGTTTTGTATGTAGCTTGCTTATCAGCAAAGTGGCCTCTACAAGGTTCGTCATGATCAGATTTAAGATTTCAAGCACTTCCTCCTCTCTTACACACCTTCAGATAATGAGATTTGATCCACTGTAAAAGAGGTCTACTTTAACCCAAGAATATGCAACACTTTTCTGTATAATATTACACTTTTCACGAGTTGATAAGTGATGTGGTGTATTTCCAGTGACTAAATAGTTAGCTATGTCAGCAAACCATGGAGATTCCGTTGACACATCAAAAATATGTTCATCAAGGAAATCATCATCAACAGGAATTACTTCATCAAGATTATTTAATATTGAAATATAATCTGCTACTACATTATATTTTCCTTGTCTATCAACAATAGTAATATTGAGTTCCTGTAATAATAGTAACCACCTAGTCACTCTATTACTAGTTAATGGTTTATTCATAAAATATTTTATTGTGGAATGATCAGTATGCACAAAGAATTCATATCTTGTAATGTAGTGTCTGAATTTATTAATAGCAAAAATTACACCCAAAAACTCTTTCTCAGTAACTGTGTAGTTTAGTTCAGCAAGTAACAAGTTTTTGTTGATGAAGTATATAAAATAGGATTGTTTGTCTTCTTCCTGTCCTAAAGCTACACCAATGGCAATTTCTAAGGTATCAGAGGAAATATGAAATGGTAGCGACCAATTCGGTCCTCTCAAAACTGGTTCCTGTATGATTTTTTTCTTCAATGTCTCAAAGGACCGTTGGCAAGCTGTGGACCAAGAAAAATCACTATCCTTATCTAAAATTTGGAAAAGGGGGATAGGTATCCTAAAGAAGTCCTCAATGAATCTCCTATAGTAGCCCACATGTCCTAGGAAAATTCTCACTTCCCTTTGATTTTTGGGTGCAGGAAGACTGAGAATGATTTCTATCTTTGCTGGGTCAACCTGGATACCTTTGTCAGAAATAAGATGGCCAAGAAATACTCTTGCATTGCACATTAATTTGCACTTTTTATCACTCAAGGCAATATGTTGTGAAACCAGCTCCAAAAATAGAAGAAAAGAGATATCAACACCTTAGAAATAAGCCACTTCAAGGGGGCAACCTCCAATACATTACATGAATGAACAATTCTTGGTTGATACAAATGACAAAACCCCCTTTATATATATAGGACTCCATGGGGCCACAATGTAATCCTAGCCGACCTAACAATAATAATGTAAGGGCACAATAATAACAATATGGGGGTTACAGGGGTACAACAATAACAATAAGGGGAGCTACACTAACATAATAAGGGACTACACTATTAATATAGGGACTTAACATGCCCCTCTCCTTCAAACAAGTGTTGTCCTCAACGCTTGATTATTTCCTGATGCTTCTGAATAAAATTCTCATCCTCCCATGTGGAATATTCTACAGGAAAGTTCTTCCACTTGCTGAGATACTCTGAAATTGATCGTACTTGTAGAGTTATTTTTTATGTGACTGCTTCAGAACTTCTTTCGATGTGATGTTGATCTTCCTGTTATTTCATTAGATTCTGCACCAAAGTTAGGTTATCCTTTGAGAGTTGGAGAACTTGTTGTTGATGCTCAATGTGATCTTCCACTAATTTATCATCCATATTAGCTATTAATTGATCCTTCAAACCATCCAACTTAGCCTCCAATTCCTTTTTTAAACCATCTATGTCATCTTTGGTTTCTCTTCATAAGATCGAAATTTGTTGCACTTGTACCATAATTTCGATATCTCATATTGCAATTCTTCCTCTTCATGCATCATAGTATAGCCTTCTGAAGGCTTAATGGGTGTTGAATTATTTTTAAGGGGAATTTTAGAACCGAATATGGATATCTATTCTTCAATATGCCTTTGGAATAAATTCAAACTATTTTTTTTTCAAACGGGATTTATGTAATTCGAACAAAATACAGACCTTTTTCTTGCTTTTGAGGAGCTCGATATTGAAAATGAATTATCTCTGTGATTTTGGATCTTCAATATCCGAAATTTAGCCCTGAGGTAGCCCTCTAAATCATCTTTTGAATGCCACAGGTCTAACCTAATTTGGACACTCCAAGGCAAATTTATGTCCAATCTCCCACAATGACCTAATTATGGACTGGTTCAGTAGAGAGAACTTGTATGACTTGCCACGTGTCAATGTTTGCTCCTTTGGCTCTGAAATTTATAGATAGGAAACTACAGTCCATGTAATTCCATTCATATTTTATAGAATTCCAAACTGATGCTCAGAGAGAGAGTTATGAATATTTTCCCACGATCACCTCTTTGAGATGAAATTCAGGAGCCTGAAAAACACCTAACTTCCACAAATCATATCTCTAAAAATATTGCGAACTAAGTTCTAAAATTTTGCAATGATGTTCCTCAGAATTTTGGCTTTGTGATCGTAAACTTTCATCTTCTGAACATTCGTAGAAAAAAGGTTATAGAGAAAATTCTACGATGAACTTTTTAAGTGAGATTCGGGAGCCTGCAAAAAGCCCTAACTTCCACAAATCATGTATCCAAAAATATTTCAAACCAAGCTCTGAAAGTTTGCGACTATGTTTCTCAATATTTTGGCATCTAACTCTAGAAATTTCAGCTTCTGAAAATTCGTAGAAAAAAAATTATAGAGAAAATTCCACAATGACTTGTTTGGAGCAGCAAAACCCTAGAATCCAAAGTTCTGATACCAAATGTTGTGAAACCAGCTCCAAAAATAGAAGAAAAGAGATATCAATGCCTTAGAAATAAGCCACTTTGAGGGGGAAACCTCCAATACATTACATGAATGAACAATTCTTGGATGATACGAATGACGAAACCTCCTTTCTATATATAGGATTCCATGGGGCCAAAATGTAATCCTAGACGACCTAACAATAATAATGTAAGGGCACAATAATAACAATATGGGGGTTACAGGGGTACAACAATAACAATAAGGGGGGATACACTAACATAATAAGGGACTACACTATTAATATAGGAACTTAACATAATATGAGCTTCTTGGCAACGATGAAGTACCTTTTCTAGATTTTTGATGGGCCTCCTCAAATGAATCACCAAACATAGAAAAGTCATCCATGTATATTTCCACACACTCAAGATCAGCAAAAATGGCCAAAACTGCCCTTTGAAAGCTATTCAGGGCATTACATAGCCCAAAGTGAAGCACTCGATAAGAAAATATACCCCATGGACATGTAAAGGTGGTTTTGTCTTGATCCTCGAGTGTGATATGCATCTGGTTATAGCCACTAAAGCCATCTATAAAAGAGAATTACTTCTTACCAGCAAGGGTATCAAGCACCTCATCGATGAAAGGAATGGAGAAGTGATCCTTGAGAGTGGCTTTTTTCAATTCTATATAGTCAATGCAAATAAGCCATCTCCCCTCTTTTTTCGGGACAAACACCAATGGGGAGACTCACTGGCTGTCAGAAATAGGTTAGATAAAATCAACATCCAAGAGTTTTTTATTTATTCTTTTACAACATCTCTTAGAGCTGGGTTCATACACCTGTTAGATTCCTGTAATTTACAGTATCACAAGGTGACTGTGTATTTCCTCTTTGAAAACTCTTTCATATTGTACATAGATTTCAATATTCAAAATTCTTTTCCAAAGAAAAATAAAAAGATACAAAAGAAGAAGAAAAGAGGGCATTAATAAAAGAAAAAAGAAAGCCCCAAACAAAAAATAAATATGTCCGAAAGTGCTGCAAATAAAAATGCCACTACTTTTTAGAAAGGTTTGTTCAATCATACAGCTTAAGCATGATTGTAATTTTTTTCATTTTATACTTATAGGTTAGAGAATGAGGATTTTCGAAACTGTTTAATCTTGGCTTATCAATAGGTAGGTAGAAAATGACATTGGTTCAACAACTTAATCTGAACCAATAGGAGAAATAAGGGATAGGTGATAGGTTAGAAATCCAAAAGAAAAATGATGTCAGGGTCTGCAAGTCTAAATGCACCCTAAAAGGAGGAAAACTGTTAGGAATTGTAAATTGGGTAGGAAGATTTGTTGAGAAAGGAGAAATGCAAAGTCCATGCTATAAATATGCAGCCTAAAAACTGCCTAATTGTTTCCTGTAATCAAATTGAAGGGTTCAATTTTTTCTTTGAAGTTCTGAAAAGTGTTGATTTTTTCCAAATTTGGGACCTTATGGTATGGTTTTATCCTAAGTTCCCGACCGCATATCATATCCTTTAACCCCGCCTCTTTGTTATTCCTCTTATTTTTACTCCCTCGACTCTCATACCCTGACTCCACCTCACATCACCTATCCCGACCCATCCACTTTAACCATCCCCACTCACCTCCACATATTATTCGCACCCCCTCTTCGTAATACCACTCATTCTTGAAGTACCCCTCCGAAACCTGGATGATTTGAACACAAGTGCATTAGAAACTAAAAAAGGACTTACAGTCCAATTACGTGGGCCCAAATCGCAAGTTTTTCAAGATAAGCGTAAAGGGTAAAGGTTAAAGTTAGTGAAGTGTGATGTGCAATGACGGTGGGACCTGATCACAATCTCAAGTCGTAATATTCAAAGGATAAGCGCCCAAGGGTAAATGTTATAGTCGCCAAAGTTCGATATGCGGGACTGGCGGGACCCATATTGCCCTCGTATACACCTCAAATTCTTTGAAATCCTTCATATTATGGTTCGGGAAACTTTTTACCATTTCTTAACTAAATTTCACTTGCCCTCTTGGAGAAATATTGTAGTGGGGTCCATCTCCCGATCACAATCGCAAATCGCAAATCTTAAAAGATAAGTTGCAAAGAGAAAATGTTAAAACCGTGAAGTGTGATGTGCCATATCAGGTGGGACCCGAGCACATATTGAAAATCGCAAAATTTAAAGTTTACCTCCCACCACACATAAAAAAATATGCGATCTATGAGCTATGGGCGGACCCACTTGTGCCTTGCCACTTCATCCCCACATATTGAAAATTGCAGAGTTTGAGATTTACATCCCACGGTACATAATAAAATCTGTGATCTACGGGCTGCGTGCGGACCCACGTTCCCTACCATGTCAAGTCTGTACTAACTCTCCCGTAACTCTCTGCCATCTCTTCTCACCTCTGCGCATCGTATGCCTCATAACGCCTTTCAGCCTCTCCGCATTCGTCGAAGGTTAACAAAGGAGTGGGGTCTGAAATGAGCGGTATCTAATACCGCCTTTTTGGCCACGTGTCGCGCTCATCACTATTCCACACCCCCCCTCTCCATACCGTTTACCGCTCTCATCCCCTTCGAAAAACCCTTTATGCCACCCACCAAACCAATGCGCCTTTTAATATTCCCTGTACCATTTGCGCCACGTTTTCTCTCGCATTTCTTCTTCACTCAATCACATCCCCTCCCGTTAAGAAATTTGTTGCACCTTAAAGGGTCGGGCCGTTATCCAATGGACTTGTGCCACCTCCAACCACCACATCACTATTTTAAAGCCAAATTTTGGTATAACCGCATAGTTTACTCTGCCAATTATTGTCAAACTGCTAGAGGAGTTTAATTTTCAGGGATTATTGGAGAAAGTGTGAATTGTGAAAATCGTTGTCGAAGAGCCATTTGTTCATCAAATAAGAGTTGTCAGCACTCTATGAACTGGATTATAGGGCTCCTTTAGACTGTTCAATCCTGGTCACTATCCCCTTTTGTCATATCCCTTCCCCAGTGTTGATCCATAACCATTTCCCTTTCTTGGTTCCCCCCTCTATCATCCCATTCTCCATTGCAGGTTGTGAAAGAAGAATCATTGAAGAGATGCCTCCAAATCTAGATCAAGAGCCTTTTAATCCTATGGTCTACCAACAAGTGGACCTAGATCACTTAGCTCTAGCAGAAATAGACTATAAAATCCATGAGACAGAGTCAGAGTTTGATTATTTCGATGTCTATTATTGGCTTGAGGACATATTTCTCAAAGAAGCCAATGGCATTAGCCTATGGGAGACCCAGCTACCTCTTTACATATTTCCAAAAACCCATAGTTTCCCAAAGTTCATCAGAAAGTGTCGAATCTATTATGAAATTACCCAGAGGACCATAGTCACCCCAACAGGATAAATCTTGTTCACCATCAATGCCCAATCCATCCAGTGGATGATGTAGGCCCCCACTCCTCAACAAGTGGTCCCTTTCTCGTATGAATCCCTCATAGAATTTTATCAAAAGCTTGACCCTGCCAGTAGAGAAAAAACTTTACAACTTTCCATGGCCCCTGATACCCCAATGCCTACAAAGAACCCTCCCTATCCCTCATATATCTTTTATGATAGGACTAAGCACATTATATATGTTTTATCTTGCTTATTGAGTTATCAAACTGATTAGTGGGTAGATGAAGCTGTGGTAGGTTTTTTTTCCACTCTTTCCCCAAATGCTAAACCCACAGTCCTATTCAACTATGCTCAGTTTCTTGCAGAGGCCATTCATGAACATTTTTTAAATTTTGATACAAAGGAGGTTTTTAAATATTCCTCTGTGTTGGTATATATGTTTTTCCATTTCTAGTCCAAAAGGTTTCAATTTCAGATGACCAAGGTAAATGAAGATGATGAGCCTCAATTTGTCATTTTCTAGACCACCCTTGTATTAAACGATCAGAAGGGTTATACATATAAGGATTTTGTGGATTTTCTTGTGCACCGAGCCATCAACACACTTAGCAATGTAGCAAAGCCCGGGAAAAATGAAAAAATTAGGAAAACCACAGAACTACCAAAGCAATTGAAGACATCAAATTGGTATTTATACCAAAATTACACATAGATTTGAGTCTGTGGAAATGAGATAGCCCCTTACAAATTGCCAAATTTCCTCTCCATGAGGGTCTTTTCACTAGAATACATAAGTAAAATGATACATGTAGATGAGCTCCAATTTGTTTCTGCAAAGAATAAGGCTCAGTTCAAGATCAAGAAATAGATTGGGCCTTTCATCTGTAACAATAGAGCATCAAAAGAGGAGGTAGAAAATATACGAAAACAGATGGGTTTCAGCCACAGTTTCACTTAGTCTTATGACCCTGCAGGGATTATCTCTAAGAAAAAGGTGGAAAACAGATCTACACCCTATGTTTACACACACAAACCTTCAATTGAGTAGTATTTCAATCAAACAAAATGGGTGCCCAACACCCTCCAAGAAGAGGAAGAACAAATACTCTCCACTCCAAGCATCCAAACCCCAACACCACAAGAAAGGAATAATGTAGAAGGAAAAGAAGACAGGGGGAAAGAGCTAGAGAAAGAGACAGGGAGAAAAAGACCAAGAGAGGATTAGTCACCTTCGGTGACTGATACCACTTGTAAATAATTCAAACTAATATATAAGAAGAGGGCACAAGTTCATATGGATATTGATCAAGGAGGAGAATCAGGGCAGAAAACAATAGTTCATATTGCAAACATCCATGGGCCATCTCCAATGGGTGGTCAACAATGGCCTCACCTACATCTACAGCCAAAATTTCTCTGCAGCAACAGGCCTTGCAGACCTCTACTTTTAGACCTACCATAGATGGCCAAGAAAAATCAGTTTATGATACATTTAAGGAGATAAAATTGATAAATGAAGTGATGAAGACTAACATATACAATCAATTCTAGAAGCAGACCCCAAGTTCACAAAGCAGGCTACTGTCTACTTTTGACACTGAGAAGGGAAGGATGCAGATGGAATTTCTATAAGCCTTGGTCCCACAACCTCAAGGAGCAGGAGATTACAAGAAGGCCTCATTCGAATTTAATGCCAAGGACATCCATCTGATTGACCAAATGAAATTACACAAGTAGACTGGAGAGATGGTGGCCTCTACCTTTACAAGTACTGCTATGAGCTTGTTAAAGCTACTTGTTCCCTTATCCAATGCTCAATCACAACTCAGGATAGAAAAGATATCTGACATGGCTAACGTCTCAAGGATCAAATATTTAGAATATTTAATAGTGAATTTGGGTCATGACCCAGCCAATGTTCAAGTTGTGGAGGAGGTTTTTAAAAAGAAGAATGCTGACATAGTAGCCCTTATGAAACAACTCAAGATGCCAGCAATAGAAGACCCGTTGGCCAAAGGCATTGAGGAAGATGAGTCATGGAAGGTAGAGCTATTGAAGTTAGTTTTGGAACAGTCTGCACAAATCAAACAGATGGAAAAGAGATGGAGAAGCTACAGAAGGAAAATTAAGAAAAAACTCGAGTGGCAATCATCCCACTGGAAATTGTCCCCATTTCAAAAATTCCATCAACTGTTCCCACAACTGTTGTAGCATCTAGTGGGACATACCAGCTATCAAAGGCCATGGAAAGTATGACCCTGCAGTCACAATATATCCAAAAATTGGAAGCACAAAGTTGGCATCTTGAAAGTTCAAAAGGCCAAGTCTGAAACTTCCCATGAGATAGCCAAAAAGAAGATTGAGAGATTGCAGAAGGCAGAGAAGAAATTTTTGGACAACAATATTTTAGGCCAAATGAAGTGGATAATTTGGGGTAGTCTCATAAATTCACTGGATGAAACTTGGCACTGCATCCACATCATTTCTGAACAGAAAGAGTTGGTGGACAAATGCCAGTGGCCATTGAAAAAGCAAATCAGGAATTAGGAAACATGCCAATCACAGCCCCTAAAATCATAAAGTTCCTGAACTCCAAAACCATCTATGAGCTTAAATATATGGATGTACAAGACAGAATAGCAACCATATTAGAAGTGAGAAAGGTCCTCACTAAGAGGAATTTAGTAAGGCAATTGGAGGAGAAGTGTCATGAGTTGGACATGGCCATCAAAATATTCTTGAACAAGATTGAAACCTTGGTGGAAAAAGGATTTCCCTCACTGTATGTAATTAATAAAAATCTGGTCCAAAGGGGAGGTTGTATGAAACAAATCAGAGAAACAACTAAGGTTACCATTAAATTCACTAGCATCAAAGGAAAGGTGACCGAGAAGGTTTTATGGGATCTCTTGAGCAATGATATCTTTGTTCAACATGAGCTGAAGCATGTTTTCCTTACCAGGCCCACATTCAACAAAAACACAGAGGTGGATGAAGTGTACCGACAGGTCATAGGCACAATAATTCCCAGCAAAAAGGAGTGGAACAAGTTGTGTATGTACCAATATTGAAAAAGCATGGTGGACACCTCAGAACAGCCACCAATTTATCAAAAATGCTAGCATTACATAATCTTTAATGATCCAGTAGAAGTGGCCCAAAAAAAGAGCCAGATGTCAGAGCCACCCATCATTTCCTCTTCTAAACCATATCAGCCACCTCCAAGCCACTTTTTAGATTTACGAAGAGCCGCCTGATTTTTTCGTTCTTGAAGAGTTACCAAAATTAATTCTACAGGCGGTGTTTTGTCAGAGATTTTCTTTGCTTGGGCCTTACATGACCACACTTGTTTAATTTTATTTTGTTTTTAATTAATGAATTTTTCTAAAGTATATTATGGAAACCGACTAAAATTGTTAGTTAAATATTGCTTGAATTTTCATTTTCAAGGGTTGGATATTGTTAGCCCCTATATTGTAAGAACTACTATATTAGACCACCGTAATTTTAGAGATGGACATCAACAATAAAATATCGTTTATAGGATTCTTGAGCTGTTTTAAAATGGTGATGTGCTACTTCTCTATTTTAAATGTTTCTATTGTTTTCCCTGTTGTGCATCACTTCATATAATTGTAAATCAGAAATTTTAGATTAAGATTTGTTGTCGAAGCACCTTAATTCTGTCTGCATTTACAATCTTAATGTTTTCTGTTGAAGTCTGACTAAAGAATTCTTAATTTCTCTTTAGTCACTATTGAACCTTACTATCTCTTTCACCTCATAACTCATACAGCTCTAAATATCCATTTATCACAGTTAGCTTGACATGTGATGCTCTTGAGCTGTAATATCCCGTTTCGGGAATATCTCTAAAACATGGCAAACTCCAACTAGAGATGGACGGGGAGGGCATTTACCGGATATTTCACCTCTGAAATAGGATGAGATCCGGAGGCTACCTGGCCCTTTCTAGACTCTATCTAAGAATGATAGGTAAACACACCAAGTGGTATAGAACTAGAATGCTCAAGAATATATAAAAATAGCAGTGAAACAGACATATAATAGCATAGAAAGAAAATACGGCAACTCATCCAAAAACATAGGGAGGAAATGCTAAGCCATTTTATTAATCTGAGAAATACAATGAAGTACAATAGGTGATCAGAATGATGGCACCTAATCTTGCTCAAGGAAAGTGAAGAAATTCTCTCAGAATATACAGGAAATGACTGCTCTCTGAACTGCGTCCCAGCTGCTGGAAAACTGCCATGTAGCTACTACTGCTGGAATTAACTGAAGACTATGGGTTGATCCCCTTGCCGATATGAGCTGAAAATTTGCAATCCTCCTCTAATCACCAATCCTGACAAAACCCAGAAACCATATAAAAAATGGCTGACCCCCAAAAATCACCAGGAAATACCTCCTTAGGGAATTACGTTGGCCTCCAAGGCTCTGCGCAATGGCTAAATGAGAATAGCTGAAACACTGCCTCAAGCTCCACTAAAATCCTCCTACAGGAAAAGGCTGATCCTCTGCTCAAAATCTTGGCTAAATATCCTGAAGAAATCCCGATCCGGAGCACCTCCAAAAGGAACTGTGTCCTCTCTCCTAATGACTACGCAGTCTCTACTAAGACACTGCTCCACAGCAAACCCAAACAACAAAACTCTCACAAAATACTGAAGAAATAACCTTGCCCGAGCAGGAACTCTAAGTCCCAGGGGGCTAAGGGCGAGATCTCCGACTGGAGACACTCAATGCACTAAACAGTGCTGCAGACAGGCTAAACAACCAACATGCTCAAGAAGAGAAAACGTCTAGCTCAATATCATCAACAACAGAATGAATCAAATGAGAAGGCTCCCCCTTCTTTTATAACGTTGGCCTTCCTCCAATCCCAAGGTCATCTCCTCAACGTAGCCTCCATCTCTTGCCACGTGTCCAATCTCTCCTGCGCAGAAGCTTCTAGAGCTAACGTAGGTCCCCTCTCTATGTGGTGCTTGGCCCCCTTGGCTCCCCCTTAAGTCACAACGTTGTGATACTAGGAGGGTTTTTTATTTCACTTAAGTGATTTAGATCCTCTCCACTCACTTTTTATTTATTTACAAACTATATACGGAAAAACTAAACAAAATCAAATATTCTAATTAGTTGTCGCTAATTAGGAATATTACATGAGCCTTGACGTGACAATCCATCCTTTGAATCCATAGCCCAATGTAATATTCCCTACAGACATGCTCATCCAACCAAAAAATCAATCATAAACAACCAATAATACCATCATTGTTACTAGCCTAAAATCAACATTCGTGATATTAAAGATAAATCCAAATCAGAGATAGAGAGAGCCCTCTCTGAGTCTAGGAAGGCTAGGTCCTAGACTCCAAAGTGGTTTGATGTTTTCCTCTGTCATTTGTTCTTGCCAATATTACAAATTACAAAGTGATAACTATGCCTTTAGGGTTGTCGGATAGGTTGGGCTCCATCCTGAATATAGATATGGTGAGTACAAGTTTCAGGAGGGATGCCTTCCATATCTTCATAACCCCATGCAAAGGCATCAAGATGGTTTTGCAACAAATTCACAAGATTTTCTTGCTGGGATGAACCCAATTTTGAGCTGATATGAAAATATTTTCCTAGAATGATCTTAGCAAGCGTGGTATAGGGCTCAAGAGTACACAGGTGTTGCTAGATATGGTGGTGATGGAGGTTGAGAATTGTGATTTTCTTGAAAATATAGACTAAAAATTTGGATCAACGATTCAAAATTGGGCATGGTGTCTATACTGTTCAGGAAGTCTTGTATCTCACCCTCCTATGAGGACTCAGCACAATGATGTAACATAGAGATAGACTGAGTCTCATCATCACTACTGTAATCTAGCCACAAAGCATCTCGGAGCTCCTGGATGGATCTAGAGGGTAGATATAAGGTGACATTCTTCCTAGAATATCCATGGGAAATATACATGTCACTCGAACAACATCCAATGTAAGCATCGGCCGTAGCAAGTCATGGTCATCCCAAGATCAAGGTATGTCCTCCCATAGGATTCTTTGGTTGAAGCACAATGAAGTATATGGGATATTCCCAATAATCTAATGAAACAATCACATCATCCAACACCCCTTCTGTCTTGATTTTAGATCTACCTTCCAGTTCAAGCACACTGGGAGTAGGATGAATATGGACCAATCCAAGTTGATCCATGGTTTTCTTGGTCATAACATTAATGTTTTCCTCCAGGTCTATAAGCCCATTAGAGACAAGGACATCACCTATCTGAACAGAGACAACAGGGTTTCTGGGTCAGTATATTTTTCCATGTGCATACATCCCATCATTAACTCTACTGCTCTTCCAACAAATTGAATGGTTTGAAGTTCCAATCTTCTCCTTCCTGGCTTCTTGAGACATATATCCCTAATGATTTTTTTACAGATGGGGATATCTTTAATATCTTGTAGTAGAGGTAGATTTATAAAAATATTCCTAAGCTAAAAAGCCAGAATAGACTCAGGAATGCAGCCATTCCTCACCATAACTAGCCTCCCTGGACAGGGAGGCCAGTTTGAAGAGAATGGAAAAGGCTCTAAAGGTATGGGGATGGGCTAAATGGGTACATATCTCATAGAATGGTCAGGAGCTTACTTCTCACCTTTCTCTTCGATAATCACCATAGGCTACTTCTGCTTTTCTAAGGTTACTATCTTCCCCGATCTCAATTAGAGATCATTGAATCAAACTGGCATAGAATAATATCTGGATGGAAAAATCGGGTTCATAGAATGGATCATTTATACCGATTTGTTATTGGATTTGATATGGATTTGGCAGGCAGTTGAGAATGTCAAAACGGTGGAGGAAAAGGTAATGGTGGCATAGGTTGACTCGGCTGGGGAAATGATGGTTGTGGCATTAGGTATGGTGCATATGTAGGAGGGTATGATTGCATCGGATCAGGATAGGAATGGTGTGAATGGTTTGTCCCTTTCAATCCTTGTTTCCAAGATTGGGATGTTTGTACATAATGATATTGGTTTCCATGATTCTAATGTTGACAGTGATTAGTGTTTGGATAGGAATATGGATGTGCATTATAACCAAAACAATGTGGTGGGAGTTCAGGAGCCATAACTGCACTTACCTGAGGCCAGTTTCTTCATGCTTCCATAACATGCAAAGATTCGGCTTTAGGTTTCCCTGCAAATACAGCTTTCAGGCCAGGTATGGAGGGACATTTTTTCGTGGCATGGTTCTCTGAACAAATTGCACATTTATTAATTCCTTTAACATCAAGAGGTCATTCTCTTAAAATATGTTTTTTTCTACATTTTGGACAAAAAATAGATAATAACTCTTGTTCCTCTACAAGTTTTTGCTGAAATTTCAAAGAGTCTATTTGTTTTCTAACGGTATTCATTATTTCAATTTTCAAATTATCCATTTTTTTCTTCAATCTAACGATCATAGAATTAGTATATTCAGTTTTCTTATTTCTGTTTTGAATTCCTTTACCAGATCTATATTGATTTCTTGAGAATTTCCTGCACAAGTCACAGATTTAATCAAAATGTTTCTGGGAAATATCACCTTGTCCCAACAAATTTAAATTATTTCTAGCATCTTCAGTAAGTCCACGTAAGAAAAAGGTCCTAATGGTACTCATATAAAATTTGTGCTTTGACCTTGGAGGATATACAGGAATATCTCTAAGTAGTCCTCTAGGGTCTCATGATCATTTTTCACAATAGTAAAGATTTCATCTTGAATATCTCTAGTTTTACAATATTCTTGATATTTTGACAAGAATAGTCTCTTCATCTAGTCCCAAGAAGCTATAGTGTTTCCCCCTAGTCACATGAACCAGCGTAATGTTTTAGGAGCTATGATTATTAATCTAATGCTAAAAAAAAATATCAAACTCAAATAGAAAAGAGATTGGGTCTTCATGTACCTTACCATAGAAATGAGGAAGAGCTGATGGTGGAATATTATTCATTTGAAAAACTATGTCAAGATCCACAATTGGGAATCCAAAAGTGGATTGTTCCTCATTTACCTGATTTTCGCCAGTTCTCTCTGCATGGTCCTCATGATCTGCCATTTTTGTTCCTCCAAGAGAACCGCTCTCAACAAGCTAAGAAGGTTGACTATGGGTTCTAATAGTCTCATTCTTCTTCCTTGTGGGTTTTGTCACACCTAGACTACTATTACCAGAGTCCAAGTATGCAGTTCTTGCGTGAAGATTATGGGTTTGTTTGGACTTTCTACCCGCATAAGACGTCCCAATGTGAGAATTAATTTCATATTTAATAGTATTTCCTCATCCCTTTGTGGGCTTCTGACCCATACCTCTTTTAGGCATTCATTTCAAAAAATGACAAAACAAAACTCAATAAAATGCCGCAAATTTAAAATAACTCAACACCTAAAAATTCCTTCAATCAATAGAAGCATAGTGCATAAAAAAAATAGTAGACTTGCCCCTATTGTAGAAAATGGAGAATTATTATCAGTTCAAATCACCTCCCCGGCAACGACGCCAAAATGTTGGGTGCGGGAATCGCAGTTAAGAAAACTCCTTTCAACACTTAATTGTCAACCCGAGGGTTCGTAAACTTAGAGACGAAGCATAGGAAATCCCAAAAATGGTATGAAATTTTCCTATATTTGTTCCTAATTCTTTAATCAAGATCTTGTAGAATTGAAAAGAAAGAGCACACAACAATTTACACCAAACAAGTTCTAGTGTTAGAATGAAAGAAAGTGCTTTGCGAAGAAAACAAATAAAGCAACTTTCACACTGTTGTAAACAATCTTGATTGCTGAAATAAAATTCTATGTTTATCTCCAATATGGGTGTTGGTAGGTTCACAAGTGGGACCTTGGAAAGATCTACCTTCTTAAGTATTTTCCTTCCTGCACCAAGTTGTTATTCCTGTACTCCTGTAGTATGCTTTCACTAGTACAGGTACAGGACTTATGTGTGGGAAGTATCTTTTACACTTGCACTGGATATTTATGTCTTTGTGCAGGGGCTCTAAGCTTCAATCTTCGAGCACTCTGCTCTTGTAACAGGATATTGGTTCTTGTACCAAAACTGAGATTCCTACACCATGTTTTCTAATTACTTCGAGCAAAATAAAGAGTGTGCTAATCTATGAAACAAATTTGCGAAGGCGAATAAAAATTCTAAAATAACTTGCACACACAAAAGAATGCTTCAAACAAACTGAATCTCATAATGAAAATAAGCTTTGAAATAGAACAAACTTCAAAATTCAAAGCACACTTTCTTCAATGCAGTAAAAGAAATTACTTAGGGATGAAAAAAGGCTTTTATCCCTATAATAGTTACTCACATAAACTAGATCTGCCTTTAATCTTTGTTAACTCAAAAAGGTTCAATCTAATTATTCAGATTTAAGTTTTAATTCTTTCCTTTTTAAAAATATAAAGTGCAAGCATAGATCGATGTGTCGTAACGACGTTCATTCATCAATTAAAAAAGAATCTTTAATTCCTGGGATTTTAACTCTTTGTATCAAAACGACTTCTATTTTCTAATGAACATTCACTTGCATAGATACATAAAATTCTCATGAAAGGAAGGAATGAAAAAAATTTGTTGTAATGAACCGAAAAACCAAGTTGCAGGAATTGTAAATGTACTAGTGCAGGAATAACATGCTTGCACGATTCCTAGCAGAAATAAACTAAGATTCGTAAAAAGGAAATGACTAAAAGTAAATCAAATTTAATTGATGTTCACACCACGGATACATCACACTTTGATTTTCAATGAAATAGAACCAAAATTCTTATGAAGAAATAAATCATAAACTCAATCCACACTTTTCATTCAAATAAAATCAACACGCACCTTTAACTGAACGAAAGCGAGAGGGAAAACGAGTTGGGTTGGTTGGGCTCTAGTCAACTAGCTCATTTCCCATTTTAGGAAACTTGAAGCTTCAACACTTAAATATGCATAAATAATAGATTAAAACGCAAAATGTAAACAACATGGCATAGCTCCTTGTATTAATTCTGAATCAGCAAAAATACATCATAAGTCTAGATCTAGCCCAGAATGAGGGCGACAACACAGAATTACAATTTTTCCAGAGCTACAGTAGCCTGGCTATCTCTCCCTAATTCCTATATGAAATCTATATTTTATATAACCCTTTCAGCCTATGATCATACGAAATTGCATACAATCATTCTAATTTCAGCCTTTCGGCTGAAACAAAACAACAACCAGCATTACAAAATAATCCTGCGGCTATAAAAAAATGCTAATCTGATAGTTGGTCAAGGACCCAATATTCAATCATATCCCTGAATATCCTCCACTCAGAATTCAACTAAATATGACCGCAACTGAACTAGACAAGTTGGAACGAGATGCTCGCATTAGGTAACTAACTGTCGTGAAAGTTTAGGAGCGGTCGACTGCCAACAATGCAGGCATCTGCTTGCACTAGACCATGCAGATACAACGATTAATATGTTTTCCTATCAAATACTAGAGGAAGGAAAATATTAGTTGCAAGAATATTAAATCATAAAGTCTATTAAAATGACTAATTAAGTACTTAACAAACCTTAAATATGAAATATAAAACTATTGCAGTGTTGGGAAACCAGCTCCAAAAATAGAAGAAAAGAGATATCAACGCCTTAGAAATAAGCCACTTCGAGAGGGAAACCTCCAATACATTACATGAATGAACAATTCTTGGATGATATAAATTACAAAACCTCATTTCTATATATAGGAGTCCATGGGGCCACAATGTAATCCTAGTGGGGCCACAATGTAATCCTAGCCGACCTAACAATAATAATTTAAGGGCACAATAATAACAATATGGGGGTTACAGGGGTACAATAATAACAATAAGGGGGTTACAATAACAATAATAAGGGACTATAATATTAATATAGGGACCTAACATGCCCCTCTCCTTCAAAAAAGTGTTGTCATGAATGCTTGAGTAGCTCTGGGTGCTTATGTATAAAATTCTCATCCTCCCATGTAGAATCTTCAGTGGGTAAGTTCTTCCACTTGACGAGATACTCTGAAATTGATCGATTTTGTAGCTGTCGAGTTCTTGTTTCCGTGACCGCTTCAGGTTCCAATATAATTTTTCCTTCCTCATCAAGTTCTAACAATATTGTTTGAACTGGAAGATTTTCACCTATAACCTTCTTTAAGCGTGAAACATGGAAAACTGGATGCACTCGTGAAGAATCAAGAAGCTCCAATTTGTATGCCATAGTACCAATCTTTTATAACACCTTGTAAGGACCATAGTACTTTGCTAATAATTTATTATCCTTCTTAGCTTGCGTGAGGGACATTTGTTTGTATGGTTGTAGCCGTAAAAATACCCAGTCTCCTACATCAAAACTTCTCTCACTACGATGTTGATCTGCCTGTTGTTTCATTCGATTTTGTGCCAAATTCAAGTTATCCTTTAAGAGTTGGAGAAATTCTTGTTGATGGTCGATGTGATCTTCCACTTCTTGAACCTTCGAATTTTCTCTTAAAGATGATGTGATGGATGGTGGATGATATCCATAAAGTGCCATAAATGGGGCCATTTTTGCTGCAGTATGGACGGAAGTGTTATACCACCATTCAATGAGAGGTAAACACTTGACCCATTGTGTTTGTTTATCAGATACAAAACAATGAATATATCCTTCCAAACATTTATTTACTATCTCAGTTTGACCATCAGATTGAGGATGATAAGATGAGCTATGAGCTAATTGATTACCCAAACAAGAAAATAACTACGTCCAAAATTTTCCAGTAAAAACAGGATTTCTATCGCTCACAATAACCCTTGGGTTCCCATGTATCTTTTGAATTGTGTCCATAAATGTAGTAGCAACTGTACTTGCTTTAAATGGATGAGATAATGCACACAAGTGTGCATACTTGGTAAGTCTATCAACTACCACCATGATGACACTCTTTCCTTCGGACTTAGGTAAACCTGTGATAAAATCCATTGAAATCTCCTCCCAAAGTTGACTTGGAATGGATAAAGGTTGTAGAAGTCCTGGGGTCTTAATTGTTTCCACTTTATTCTGCTGGCAAACCAAACATTCCGCCACAAACTTTTGAATATCGGATTTAAGGCCATCCCAAAAAAATTCTTTCTTCACCCTGTGGTAAGTTTTTAAAAATCCTGAGTGTCCTCCTAAAGGAGAAGTGTGCAATTCTAGAAGAATCTTTTGTTTTAGTTGGGAATTCTTACAAAGATATAAGCGATGTTTGTACCATAAGGAATCATTTTTCCAACTAAATGTATCAGATGTACTAGGATCTTGCTGCAACTTTTGAATGAGTGTCCATACATCTTTGTCCTTCTTCCATTCATCTCTTGCTTGAGTTATCCAATCTAGTTGGATAATAGAAATGGCACAAAGCAATGCTTCCACCCCTTCATTCTTTCCTAAGAGTGCATCTGCAACAACATTAAGCTTTCCTTTTTTATAGATTATTTCAAAGTCATAACCCAACATCTTTGTGACCCATTTTTGCTGCTCTTCTGAAGATAGTCTTTGTTCCAAAAAGTGTTTAAGACTATCATGATCAGTTTTTACCTTGAAGTGTCTTCCCATTAGGTAAGTTCTCCATTTCTTTAGTGCATGCAGTATTGGTAACATTTCCTTCTCATAAATAGGTTTCTGTAAATACTTTCCTTTGATTGGACGACTTTCAAAAGCAATGGGTCTTCCTTCCTGCATTAAAACTGCACCAATTCCATTTCCTGAGGCATCACATTCCACAATAAAGGTTTTTGTGAATTCTGGTGTAGCTAAGACCGATGCTAGGCACATTGCCTCTTTAAGACGTTCAAAGGCCTTAGTTGCTTCAGGAGTCCATGAAAATGCATCTTTCTTCAATAATGTTGTTAGAGGTGCTGCTATTCTCCCATAATTCTTAACAAACTTGCGATAATACCCTGTTAACCCGAGAAATCCTCTCAACTACTTTATGGTTGTGGGGACTTTCCATTCCTTAATGGCTTTAATTTTGTTAGGGTCTACATTAACACCCTCATGAGATACAATATGACCCAGATATTCCACCTCTTGTACTCCAAAGAAACATTTGGATGTTTTTGCATATAATTGTTTCTCCTGCAATAGTTTGAGCACCCTGTCAACATGTTCAACATGATCCTTCCAAGACCTGCTGTAGAATAGTATATCATCAAAAAATACTAGCACAAATTTTCTAAGGAAGGGTTTGAAAATGGAATTCATCAACCCTTGAAATGTAGAAGGTGCATTGGTAAGGCCAAAAGGCATGACAAAAATTTATAATGACCCTCATGAGTTCGAAATGTTGTTTTTGGAATATCTTCAGTCTTCATTCTAATTTGATGATATCCTGAACGAAGATCCAACTTGGTAAAATAAATTTCTCCATGTAATTCATCCAATAATTCATCGATCACAGGAATGGGAAATTTATCTTTAATGGTGAGCTTATTGAGCTCCCTATAATCCGGACACATTCGCCATGATCCATCCTTCTTGTGTACCAATACTACAGGAGCAGAGAAAGAACTTTGACTAGGTTGAATTATACCTGCCTCTAACATTTCTATAATCATACGTTCAATTTCGCTCTTTTGGACATAAGGATATCTATAAGGCCTGATGTTTGGAGGAACACTTCTTGGAATCAAATGAATAGCATGATCATGATCACGAATAGGTGGGAGTCCTTTGGGAGTTTCAAACACCTTGGAATGATTGTCCAATACTTGTTGGAGATCTGCAGAAATAGATGATTTTGATGTTGAAACTTCTAGTGAGCATAATTGTGCAATTACGCCTCATTTTTCTTTCTTTAGAAGCTTTGTCATGACATTAGAGCTTATTATCCTTCCTGGCTTCCCTGCAATACCTAGTAATTCAACTTCCTTTCCTTCTGAAAAAAATTTCAAGAAAAGTTCTTGAAAATTAAAAGCTACCGTCCCCAAAGATTGTAACCATTGTACTCCTAGTACAACATCAACACCTCCCATAGGAATTGAAAGCATTGGAATATTCAATACATATTCCCCCATGGTTAGCTTGATATTATGGCATTTTCTAGAGCAATTTATAGTTCCTCCATTTGCAACCATCACTTGAAATTCTGGTGCTGGGTATAGGAAACAATTCAATTCTTTGGCTACCTTACAATGAATAAAATTATGGGTGCTACCTGAATCAATCAACACTATTACTTTTTTCTTCTTGATATGTTCTTCTATCTTGAGAGTTTGAGGAGTGGTAATTCCTACCAATGCATTACACGATATGGTCGAACTCATTTCTTCCTCTTCTAGGGCTGGTTCCTGGTGTATATCCTCTTCTTCTTCATTTTCTTCTTCCTCTTCACAATCTATGTAAATTAATTTCTTCTCAGCACACTTATGACCTTTAGTGTATTTGCTATCACAACTATAGCAAAGCCCTTGTTCCCTTTTTTCTTCCAATTTTTGTGGTGTCAACCTTGTAGGTTGTGGAAATCTAGGAGTAGCAACACTTCCATCTTTATAGAAGTGAGTGGTAGGCTTCCTTGTCGCCATAATTTTACATTTAATTTTTCTTGCCAACCTGAATGCCTTCTCCAATGAATCAGGTTCCAAAACGCGAACTTCATATTGGATGTTATCCTTTAAATTACCTATGAAGAGATCAATTCTATGTTCCTCTGGAATATCAGTTACCCTTATATTCAAATTTTGGAAGTCCTCAATGTGCTCCGCCACTAAACCCTTTTGTTTGAGATTTATCAATTGGCTAAAGAAGGTGTTGCTTTTTGTATCCTCATAATGTGCTATCATTTCCTCCGTATGAATTGACCAAGTGACAATTTGTTTATGGGATAAAAGCCATCGATACCATACAAATGTATTTTTTTCTAAATGTAAAGTTGCAATGCATACCTTTTGTGTGTTTTTCACATTATTGAGATCAAAATATTGCCCCATCTGTAGTATCCATGTTACGGGATCCTTGCCATCAAACTTCCTCATATCCATATTTGGAATATGGTGGTTCTTTAATCCAACATTAAAGTTTATGAAATCACAATTAACATTTATTTTTTTTCATCATGATTTTCATCTACTATTTTTTCTCCATTAGGAATCATTTCTTGTATCAACTTGGACAAACCTTCCATGTCTTCCTTCAAACCTTCCATTTTTTCTTCCATACCATCCATTTTATCTTCCATACCATTCTTCAAACCATCCATTGTAGCTTCCATGCCTTTCTTCAAACCATCCATCTTAGCTTCCATGTTTTTCTTCAAAACATCCATTTCATTTTTTGTTGCTCTTTGCGAGAGCGAATTTTGGTGCACTTGCTCTTGTAATTTTGATAGATCATGTTGCAATTCTTCATATTCATGAGTCATAGTAGAGTACTCTAAGGGCTTAATGGGTGTTGAATTCTTTTTAGGAGGCATTTTAGAGCCCAATACTGATAGCTATGCTCAATAGGCCTTTGGAATCACTTAAAATTGATTTTTCAAACAAGACTTATGCAATTTGAAAAAAAATACACACTTTTTTCTTGATTTTGAGGGGCTCGATATTGAAACTGAATTATCTCTGTGATTTTGGATCTTCAATATTTGAAATTCAGCCCTGAAATAGCCCCCTGAATCTTCTTTCAATTGCCACAGGTCTGACTTGATTTGGATTCTTCAAGAAAACGTTATTTCTAATCTCCCACAGTGACCTAATTATGTACTAGTTTAGTAGAGCGAACTTGTACGGCTTGCCACGTGTCACTGTTTGGAGCAGCGAAACCCTAGAATCCAAAGCTCGAATACCAAATGTTGGGAAACTAGATCCAAAAATAGAAGAAAACAAATATCAACGCCTTAGAAATAAGCCACTTCGAGGGGGAAACCTCCAATACATTACATGAATGAAAAATTCTTGGATGATACAAATTACAAAACCTCCTTTCTATATATAGGAGTCCATAGGGCCAGATATGATACAGTGACTAACAATAATAATTTAAGGGCATAATAATAACAATATGGGGGTTACAGGGGTACAATAATAACAATAAGGGGGTTACAATAACAACAATAAGGGACTATAATAGTAATATAGGGACCTAACATGAAGGGATAGGATAGGATTCTTGGACTAGTGCAGGAATAAGGAATTTTATGAGGATAAAACAGAGATTTATGATTTTGGTTTTAAAGTACGAAGGGAGTTAAAATGAAGCATTTTATCCTACTGTTAGTATGAATCTTTTGTCGAAGTGTACGAAAAAATACCACTTTGGCTATGCATAACTTATAGCCCTAACATCAAATATGGCTGCCAATATCTTCAGATCTGCAGCTAGTTGATCAAGACAAATGCTGCAAAAATCCAGATCTATGCATACAAAGACATTAAGCAGTAAAAAATAAGGTTTTTCTCCATACTTCCAATAGACAAGACAAGAACAATATTTTTGAAAGAATTTTATATTATGGGCACCTGGGAGTAAAACAAGAAAGGTGTTTCCAATTCGCCTCAATGGGATGGGTTCTTGAAAGTCCTCAGCACTTTAGATCTAGAATTTTTCTCTCTTGTTGGTGGAGAAAACCCAGACAAACATAGAACTCAAAGGGAGCTCATAAAGCAAATAAATGGAGAATGTGACAATGATAATGGCTCAAAGTCAGACCAAGAGTATAGATCCAGAGTGATCTAATAGGCAACAAAAGGTGAAGAATGGTAGGAAAAACCCTCCTATTTATATCAAAATATTGGGTCATTCTAGATCTTGGTGCATGATTAAAATAATATTAAACAAATCTAGATCCACCTTTTATGGAATATTTTTTTATATTTGTTGGAGGGGAAAAGTATTTGACTTGGGTCAAATCCCTTTATTTGTAAATAATAAATAAATAAATGATTTATTTATCATTTTAAGGAAGTGGTTGAAAGATAATTAAATAAATAATGATTTATTTAATTATTTATAAATAATTTAGTCATATTTAACAAGGAATATTATTTAAATAAGATTTAAATAATTATTCCTATAAAACAAGAAGATAAATAAGGATTTATCTAATTAATTTCTTTGTTTTGGGTTAAATATGACCAGGAATAATAATTAAATTATTGTTTAACTAATTATTCCATGAGGAAAACCAAACAAATATAGATTTTTTTAATATTTCCCCTTGGGGTTTCCTATTTAGACCATAAACAACCTAATAAATGTGTTTTATTAAGTTATTTCACATAGTGAAAGAAATTTTACTTAGGATAAAATTGGTCTTACATGGTGTACTTGGGTCCATATAATGATAATAGGTTAAATGACCAAAAAATGGTGTAACAGATTTCCCCCCAGCGTGCAAGTGTTAGGAGCAAATCGTATGACCGAAGTACGTTGTAAGAACTCAATCACCAGACATCAAAAGGGAAGTCAGAGAGAGAAATGTAAGGTAGCCTAATGTGCGAGAGAACTAGACCCTGAGGAGATGAGACTTACAGGTGAAACAAGTCTCTTTTTATGAGAGGGTACCTGTGCTAAAGGCGGCAGGGGAGGCATACCTATGCCTGCCGAGACAAAGTACAAAAGAATAGTGCGTCCGGTAAACAAGGGACTGAACTGTAAAGTACATGTTGGCATAAACATGAGCCAGATAAGAAACATAATGATGAATCCCACATACATGTTGTGCCTAGGATAACAGCTAGGACTTATAAAATAATATCTAAGTACATGAGATACAAATACAACCGAAATTCCCCCTATCAACGGGGAAGGGCTCACAAAATCTGACTAATACATGCAAATTAAAGAGGCGCTGCAAGTGGCTAAGTCTGACATCATCAAATATATGGAGCTGCATCGAAGGCTGTGATGAAGAGGTCATCCGGGCATGTGGGGGGCTACCTGGAGGGCCACCCCCTCATGAGGTTTGGGACATCTCACACACACCCGGGAATCACCAATATCAACTGCTGCATCACTGAACCATCAAGCATACGGATCTCAATCATGCTGAAAGGATTTGGGGCTGAGAAAAAATCAAGTCAAAGGGAAATAAAGAGTCCCCTTGCCTAATCTAGGGTACCGACCAAGAGTGGAAGTTGGAACCAAGGTACACTGCCCTCTAGACCTGTCTTCTGGAATGAAGGAGATGATGTCGACAGAAGGAGGTCCACCATAGGTGAGGAAATAAGGGATCCCCAACTAAGGCACGAGAGAAAATAGTAGAGCAACTGACAGACTGACACCAATGATGATGATGAAATGGGGGATACTGAGTAGCAGATGGACGACTTCCCTTGTTAGAGCATAAAGGGCATGGATGACTTGGCAGCAACTGACACAATATCATGAGGGATAGGGGACAATGGTACTGAAGGCCATAATGTGCGACACAAGAGAGAGACCAAGCAATGAAGGATGGAGGACTATAGCGGGATATAAAGGGACTCGAGATAGACTCCATGAATGCGATGATGACTCAAATCGGGTGCTCTAAACAAGGGTGACTCGAGGGCACTGCCACACAGTAGAGGTCCAATGGGGGACCATAAAAACATGAGTACAGGAGAGTATCTCATGACAAAAATCAACACGAACAAGAACAAGTAAGGAGGCAAAGTGGTGGTGCCCCAAGTACTTAAGTGAGGAAATTCGATTTGGGGGAGAGGGGAAAAGACCCTTTGTGGAACAAATGTGTCCTGGTGAAGTATCAAATCATGAAAAAACAAACAGATTCTAGCTATCTTAAATAAAATAAAACATGCATTTTGGGAGGGAAATGCTAAGGGTAACATTTCTTAAGATAGAGTGCAATGCGAGGATTAGGAAGGGGGTGGCCTTCAAAGTCCTCTAAGAGGTATGCCCCCTTACCAAGGTCCTTACTAATGATGTAAGGGCCTAGCCACAAGGAGTCAAACTTCCCATGACCAAGGACGTCATGGGCCTGGTCATATACTAGAACAAGATCACCTTCGTGAAAAGTACGAAGGTGGACTTTTCGGTCATACTGAGCTTTGGTGCGTTTCTTAGCCGCTTCAAGGGTTTGTAATGCGACACGATGGTCTTCGAAAGTGTGCTCAAGCATGATAAGTCATTTTTCTAGAGGTTGGGTATCAGGGAGAAGTTCAATGGCAAGATGAAGGGAGGGGATTTTAGACTCGATCGGTAAGACTGCCTCGTCTCCGAAAACGAGGTGGAAAGGAGTAAACCTGGTGGCGATTTTAATAGAAGTTCTATAGGCCCATAAAGCAGGGAAGAACATGAGATGATAGTTGTTTTTGTGCTTATTCACCGTCCGTTGAAGCATGGTTTTAAGGATTTTATTGACAGCTTCAACTTGGCCATTACCTTGGGGGTAATAGGAGGAGGAATATTGATGCTCAAAACCCAACAGTGAGGATAGCTCATGCCATATCTCATCTTCAAAATGTCGGCCATGGTTAGATACTAATTTTTTCGGAACCTTGAATCGAGCGATAACGTGGTTAAAGAAAAAGAGGGTTCTGGTAGCTGCCGTGTTGTTAAACGTTGACATAGCCTCAACACATTTTGTGAAATATTCAACTGCCATGATGATATACTTATGGTTACCAACAGATGGAGGTCGACACTCCATAAATTTTATGGCCCATTTACAGAAGGGACTAGCTGTGATAATAGGATGGAGGGGAGCTGGAGGAGCTCGCGCCTTAGGGGCGAAATGTTGGCAATTGGAACAGTGTTTGACTGCTTCAATGCAATCACTAAAAAGAGAAGGCCAAAAATACCCAGCGCGCATGACTTTCTGGGTGGTAGCAAGACCATAGAGGTGGCCACCACAACCACCGCTATGACAGGCATTGAGGACTTGCTCTGCTTCAGTGTGTGTGAGGCAACGACGAAGGATAGTATCTACACCGCGATGATAGAGGTTGTCACCGATAAGAAGGTAGTGGGGAGCTTGGTGTCAGATACGTCATCGAGCATCACGGTCAAGATGAAGGGCGAAATTTTGGGTTTGAAAGTAAGTAAGGATATCACTGTACCAAGGATCGTCTGTGGTAATGGCGAATAATTGCTCATCGGGAAGAGCATCATTAACCGGAGGATCCTGTGTTTTGGTAGGTAATTCCGAAATGAGTTCAGCGAGGGCTAAACCTTTCTTACTTTTTTGTGTGACAAATTCAAGGTCGAATTCTTGAAGGATAACGACCCAACGGGCGTACTTCCCACTGAGGATGAGGCAACTCAATAGGAAAGCCATGGGGTTGGAATTAGTCACAACCTTGGTGGAACGCATGAGGATGTAATGATGAATTTTTTGGACCGAGAACACGACGGCCAGCGCTAATTTTTCTTCATGTGAGTAGGATACAGGAGGACCTACGAGGTTCTTACTGACATAATAGATCACATGCTCAATACCATTGTCATCTTCCTAGATAAGGACACCAGTGACCGAATAGGTGGAAGCAGAGATTTATAGGATGAAGTCCCTATCAAAGTCAGGAGGACGGATCAAGGGAGCAGATGTGAGAGCATGCTTGAGGGCATCAAAAGACTCATGATCATAGGTATCCCACACAAATGGGATGTTAGATTGGAGAAGTCTAAGGAACCCATGTGCAATGGTGGCATAGTCAGGAACGAACCGGCGAAGAAAATTAGCTTTACCTTGGAGACTCTATAGCTGGCGTAAGGTATAGGGAATAGGAAGTTCAAGAATGGCTTGAAATTTCAAAGGGTCAAGAGTTATACCATATTTAGACACGATGAAGCCTAGAAGACGGCCGGCGGGAACGCGGAAGACACATTTCAACGGGTTAAGGCGGATATTATACTTGCGACATCGAAGGAAGATGGTACGCAGATCATGGAGGTGTTGCACCCGATGTTTAGAACGCGCAGTGAGATCATCCAAATAGGAAAGGATAATATGAGCTAAGTCATGGAAACAATAAGACATGGCCCGTTGAAAAGTGGCAACGGCGTTTTTAAGGCCGAATGACATGAACTGGTATGCGGAAGTTCCCCACGGACTAATGAACACAGTTTTAAGTTGATCAACATGATGGATAACGATTTGGTTGTATCTGGAGAATCCATCCATAAAGGATAGAACCTCATGCCCCGCACACTCATCAATTATTTGGTCAATAAATGGTGTGGGGAAGTTGTCTTTGGGACAAGCTTTGTTCAAGTCGCTAAAGTCAGTGCAGACACGGATGGTGCCTTGTTTTTTGAGGATGGGAACTGGGTTCGACACCCAAGTGGTGTATTCGATGGGATAAATGAAACGAGCCTGCTTGAGCTTATCTATTTCGGCTTTGATAGCTTCACGTATGGAAGGATTGATGGGTCTCAATTTTTGACAGACTGGATTGGCATCGGGCCATGTGTTGATATGGTGTTCAACAATGGCTGGATCGAGTCTGGGAATTTCTGAGTAGGACCAGGCGAAAATATCACGGAATTGTTTGAATAGCTTGGTGTAAGCTTCAATTTCTTACGGGGTGCATTGGGCGCCCAAGGTGATAATCTTTTTTCGAAGTGTACGAAAAAAAACCACTTTAGCTACGCATAACTTATAGCCCTAACATCAAATATGGCTGCCAAATATCTTCAGATCTGCAGTTATTTGATCAAGACAAATGCTGAAAAAATCTAGATCTATGCATACAAAGACATTAAGCAGTAAAAAATAATGTTTTTCTCCATACATCCAATAGACAAGACAAGAACAATATTTTTGAAAGAATTTTATATTATGGGCACCTGGGAGGAGAACAAGAAAGGTGTTTCCAATTCTCCTCAATGGGATGGGTTCTTGAAAGTCCTCAGCACTTCAGATCTAGAATTTCTCTCTCTTGTTGGTGTAGAAAACCCAGACAAACATAGAACTCAAAGGGAGCTCACAAAGCAAATAAATGGAGAATGTGACAATGATAATGGCTCAAAGTCAGACTAAGAGTATAGATCCAGAGTGATCTAATAGGCAACAAAAGGTGAAGAATGGTAGGAAAACCCTCCTATTTATAACAAAATATTGGGTCATTGTAGATCTTGGTGCATGATTAAAATAATATTAACCAAATCTAGATCCACCTTTTATGGAATATTTTATTATATTTGCTGGAGGGGAAAAGTATTTGACTTGGGTCAAATCCCTTTATTTGTAAATAATAAATAAATAAATGATTTATTTATCATTTTAAGGAAGTGGTTGAAAGATAATTAAACAAATAATGATTTATTTAATTATTTATAAATGATTTAGTCATATTTAACAAGGAATATTATTTAAATAAGATTTAAATAATTATTCCTAGAAAATAAGAAGATAAATAAGGATTTATCTAATTAAATTCTTTGTTTTGGGTTAAATATGACCAAGAATAATAATTAAATTATTGTTTAACTAATTATTCCATGAGGAAAACCAAAAAAATATAGATTTTTTAAATATTTCCCCTTGGGGTTTCCTATTTAGACCATAAACAGCCTAATAAATGTGTTTTATTAAGTTATTTCACATAGTGAAAGAAATTTTACTTAGGGTAAAATTGGTCTTACATGGTGTACCTGGGTCCATCTAATGATAATCGGTTATATGACTAAAAAATGGTGTAACACCTAGCAACAATCTCTAGGAAAATGACTTGCTTCATCTCTTCTGAAACTAAGAAGTTTTATCAGGATTTTCTTTATCATTTGTTTTTTTTTTTTTGAATTTTCTAGTTCTTGTTGGTATCATCATTGTCAAAGGAGAGAGGGGAGGATGGAGGGGGGATGAACTCTCAACCGCTCAAACTATCACAATTTAGTTGCTACTATTACATTACCAACCACGAGGGAAATACTTGAAAGAAACAATAGCATATGAATATAGGAAGAGGTGTATGCAGTCAACCAAGATATATTAATACTCAAAAAATATATCTAAATTCTTAGCCAAGACAGTTTAACCCTAATTAATAATATATTGGAACTTCAGTAAATGCTTGGGTGGTTGGGATATGAACTAGACGTCGTAAGAAAATTATATAAGAGATCTTGCAAAACATGAATGGAGAATTCATACCTCCATTTTCATAGTACAATCAATATAAACGTAAACCTAAAGGAACTATGGTTGATTAATAAAGAAACCATTACCAAATTTCACTGCTTTCTCAACCAACTTTGAAATTCAATATATGATAAAGGCTATATATTGTAATTTTCTCGACAGGGTAAAATACATAATTTTTTGAAATATATAGTAGAATAGTCTAATAACATTGCATCACCTATACTCTAATCATCTTATTGAACATAAATTTTGTAAATTATTCCAAGGATCATTATAATAATGTAAATTTTATGTGTGAAAGTGTTTACTTTCATTTTCTAATCTAATCAAACTGTATAATTCCAAACATACAGATATTTTTGTATCCATTAGAAAATGTTACATGCTAACAATTACATGCTAATATAAACTATATGCAAAAGAAATATGTTTTCTAATATTGTTTGAGTAATTATAGGATTTTCAAATTTGATAAATCAATAAAACAATGTAAGAAATCACGTTGCAAAAAAGGAAACATAACATAGCACAATTAACTAGTTATACATTACAATCAAAACATAGTAAATAATGTTATTAAATAGCATAGTACAAAACACAAAACATAAACAAAGAAATTCATTGAAATATGTTTTCTACAATGTTAATAGCTACAAATCATGTAACTACAAGATGAAATCATATCCTAACTATCAAACAAACCGAAAAAAATATTTGTCAATGCATGAAGGGGGTGGGGGGAACAACCACATGGGTGGGGGGGGAGGGGGGGGGGGATTATTCCTCTGCACGTCCACAAAATTTATCCATGTTAATGATTTCATAGACTACGCAAGAGTCTTGAAATGAGAAAGAATATTTGTCAACTTTCATGAATCTTGGGAATTGTTTTATTCTTCCTTTTTTTATCAAGTTGTCCATGTCCTCCACATATGACAATAGGTTTAACCTTTGGCTTGAGAAACTGCAACCCAGAGGCATCTAAGTCATCAAAATCACCCGGGGATCACATCCGGCCTAGGCCACTCCATCCCTTAAGATGACTAGTTTTTTTACCGTGAAGTTTCGAACTAATGACCTTCACATCACAGAGTGACTTAACAGTGCACCCCATCACCATCTATTCTATGCCTCATGGGATTTATTCTGCCTTTCAAAATTTTATTCATTATTTATTTATTGTAGCCTCGGGAGATTGTACACTTTATTTACAAATCTTTTATTTTTATTTTTATTTTGGGAAACTAAGACCGAAATAACAATGTAACGACGGTAGCTTTGAATTTGTCGTGGAAATTTCAAACACTTTGAGTTAAACTGAAAAGTAAAAAAATCGTTTTCAAACATTATTAAACACAACTTTTGGCTTCTAGAGATATCAAACAAGTATTAAGGATCCATATAATATTCAAATATTCAAATATAGAGACTCATAGTTTTTTCTCACTTGAACGTTATTAGAAGAGCTCTTGCAAAACATTAATGGAGAAATCAGATCTCCATTCTCACACCACAATCAGTACAAGCATCAACCTCCAACTTCTATGGTTGATTAATATTTTTTTCTACTTTCTTAATAAATTTTGAAATTTATTATATGTTAAAGGATATATATTGTAATTTTCTTGGCATAGTAAAATAAATACTTTTTTCGAAACATATAGTAGAATAGTCTAATAATGTTGCATCACCTCTATTGTGATCTTGTTCATGGTACATAAATTTTGTAAATTATATCAAATTGGATCATTAAACTAATGTAAATTTTATGTATGAAAGTTTTTTATTTTGTTTTCTAATCTAATCAAATTGTACAATTGCAAACATATGGATCTTGTTACATCCTTCAGAACAAGTTACATGATAACATAAACTATGTGGGGAGGAAAAAAAATTTGTAATATTGTTTTAATAATTATAGATTCGAAAATTTGATAAATTAATAAAAAAATATAAGAAATCACATTGCAAAAAATACGACACAACATAGCACAATGAATCAGCTACACATTATAATCAAAACATAGTAAATAATCTTAGTAAATAGCATAGTACAAAACTTAGAACTTGAACAAAGAAATTCATTAAAATATGTTTTTGTACAATGTTAATAGCTACATATTACACAACCACAAGACAAAATCGGATACCAAAAATCCAACAAACAGAAAAAAAACTCTTCGGAAATGCTCAAATTATTCTACCAAAAATTATAAGATGATGTTAAGATTGGAAGTGTAGAAATATGGATGCCCCCCCACCCCAAAAATATTCACCATCTAAATGTGATGTCCTTCTTTTATATGAATGATCTTCCCTTGGACTTTGATTTTGACTTGGAAAACTTCTTTCTCTTCCTTCATAAACTTGAATTGAGTTATTGTCATCATGTTGCCTCTTACCTTTGAAATGGATATTTTTGTCCCCTAAGTATTGAATTTGTTTTCTAAACACATTTCCCTTTCTTTAAGGGCAAGTTGATAAGCTTCATCCATTATTCTTGGAGACAATAAACCAATCACATCATGAATGTTGAATTTTATACCATTTATATAGCCTTGCTACCTTTTCCACATATTCTATGTGAATTTTCATTTTAGTCAACTTGTAAAATTATTTTGTATAAGCTTTTACACTCATTTCTTTATACCTAAAATTTTTAAGTTTCTTGAACAACTATGTGTAGTAATCCCTTAACATGAATTTGGAATCCACTTAGCTATCATTCTATACTATAATATGATTTATTTCTTGCCTCTCTTTCTTCTTTCATTTTGAATGCTATCTCACCATAATGAAACATGTCATTTCAATCTTGTAACAAAAAACTTAAGCTTTTTATTATCTTCTACATCGTCATATTCAAAATATTTTTCCATTGTTGAAATCCAATAAATCATTTCTTCTACATTAATACTTCCTTCATAGTAAGGAACTTCTAACCAAGTTATATAGCTTACATTCATGATTTCCTTTACAATCCTTTATTCTAAACTTTTGTACTCTTATTTTCCTGTTATGTCTTCTTGTTCTTCTTCTTTGTCACTCATATAACCTGCTCCAATCCCTCTTCTCTTAACTGTCTTTATGGTATGCAAATGTTCTTGCATTTTTTTTTTTTATCTTTTTCATTAATGCCTCTATTTTTGGTTTCCTTCTTTGACCTCTTCTAATACATCTTATCTTAAATGTCATCCTGGTAATATTATCCTTCACATTTTTTCTTCTTTTTCTTCAACTATTATTTCACTTCTCTATCGAAAATTACTTCTATCAAGCCCTTCAATTATTTAGCTTCATTGTGCTCATATTCACTATAGGCTGCAGTGTTCATTTTGTTTGTAGCAATTTCGTTTCACCCTACTAACACAATACCTCACTTAGGTTTTCCTTTATACCTAGTATGTTGGTATTTCTTTTGGTCCTTGCTCTCCTTGGACCTTCTCTCTAAAATTTACCTACTCCTTACTTTTATTTGTTTAATTTTCACTAGCTTCAAGGATTATTCTTACCACTAAAGTCTTCTTCTCTTTTCTTGCACTTTTCTTTTATTTCTACTTCTATTATGGAGTCAACATATTCAACATTTTTCTTCATTCGTAGAGTCTTATTTTTCATAACTTTCACTTACACCTTACAGTATTCTTCAAGGATATGTTTTTTGTTGGAGCTGATCAAGGTACAACAAGACACTTATGACCTTGGCTTAGAAAATTTAATTGACAAACCATTTTCATGGCTTTACCTTTGACTCTTTACATCAATAAATCATTGACTTCAAATTCTCTTATCAACAAACTCCAATGACTTGACATAATTTGTAGGGTGTCAAGTACCACTGAATATGCACCCTTTTTCTTCCAACAATGATTGTTTCATGACTCGAGCTTTAACTTGACTCCAATTCAAACTCTCAAATTCAACACTTTACATAAACAATTAACTTAGTTTTGCAAAAAAAAAATGACTCAATTTTTCTCCATACAAGACTTTGGCTAAAAATTTTGTGGACTTGACTTGACTCTCATGCATTAGCTTAAATTCAATTTACACTAACTATGACTTGATACAAGTATAATTACATAACAAAATCATTCAAATTGCACCATGTTTTTTAAATATTGACATATTCATGGCATTTTTCAATAAAATAATCTTCAACTTTAGTAAAAAATCATGATCCCGCCTTTATTATGATTTCTTATTATGAAATTATTTTCAATATAAAAATAAGGATCTCATGAATGTCATAAAACCGCTTTCATTATTTTTGTTATGATTCCTCTCCACATTTTTAAATGCTTCTAGATATACAAAATGATCCATCATTCCAGCTTTTAGTTGATCTCAAAAATTGATGAAAATTGGAGGTTGTGCTCCTTGATGATCGATGATGAAATTTCCTCAATTTTTATAGTACAATGCTCAAGGATAAATAACATCTAATCACAACTTTATGTATGGACCAAATTTTGTACACAAACTTCCAATTTGACTTTATATTTTATCAAGACTTACAAGAATGTATTTTAATGAAAATAAATTTAAACATGATATATCACATCGATATATTGTGATCTCTTCAATTAAATCTCAAATATCATGGATGAACCTTGTGTACGAACTCATGCCCACAGAAAAATACTTCACCAACATCCATATAAATGTTCACATGATCACCTACCAATTCAAAAGTAATAATTTGGAAATCTCGATCACTACAGGATTGACACAGGACTCATTGAACATATCAATCTTTTGGGGTCCTAAATATCCACAAACCTCTTCTATGGTTCCACTCATGCCTCATCCAATTCCATAATCATTTCATCTTTGAAATAGAATAGGGTGAGGTATGGATCATCAATGATGTATTATTTATTGAAAAAACACATTATCCATGATTAAGGACGATTTGGATTGGATCAATATATTAATTTTCATTCATCTCAAATATTTTAGAGTGTAAATTTTGGAGGAATCAACTTATAGGTCATTATTACCGATAGTCCTGCTTTAGAAATTTTTGGTTGAAAAAAATTAGGATCCATTTTGAGGCCTTAAATGAACACTTTTTGTGGTCTTGACCTTACCATGAAAATAGATTCGAAAATATACCCACCCATAAGTTTATAAAAATGTAAGAATACCCTCAATTAAAGCTCATATGGGAAAGTTATGCCATCCAAAAGTTTACCTTCCTATTTACACCAACATTATTCGAGATATCGCACATAAATCTCCATTACTCATGGAAAAGGGTCAAGAAATGTGGGAACTATGAAGAAGACTCTATAAGGTCATGTTGTAACTCATATTGATATTTTAATGGTTTAAATTTAACCCCTAGTTAGCTACAAGTTTTGTCAACACTTGGCTACTAGGAAGAAAATGGGTTCCATTCTATTCGAGTGCATCCCTCTTTGTATAGACTTTCAATTTCAAGTATAATTTCATCAAATATATTGAAATTAATTGTATAGTGTACTATCCATAGAAGTTTATTGATTATTGGGCATTTACATCTTTGAAAAATATATAATTTTCTACTTGTTAACCTATCACTCTATTGTCGTTGCTGGAAAGTGCTTCTTTCTCCTCAAGCTCCTCTTCAACATCATCGTAGTGTATAATGCTTGTTTATTGCACCACACAATATTTTGTCTTTTCTTTGAAAATTATTTCAACTTTGTGCATCTACTTTCCTTGATCAATTATACACATATTCTAACTCTTGATGTGTAACTCCTTTACAATAGATAGGAAATGTTAACTTTGGCAATCCCTTCAAGACTTCGATTTGATGAAAATTATTCTCCAAATGCTTTCCTTCATGTGAATCCTCCTTCATTAGGTTATATATATTCCAATTCCTCTAACTTAATCCTCTTTAAATTTTATCATGCTTCAAATCAAATTTTCCCTTGTATCTACACCATAACTCTTGCTCATTTCCTTGTATAGTCTCTAAATGTTAATAGTATATATCTTTCCATTTTTATCCAATTTGGTCATTGTAATAGTGGTGGTACAAAACGATACTCAAGATGTTTAGATCGATTACAACTATCACTGACTCAAATGCCTGTTTGGATTCAACACCATCAACTAGATAGTTGACAAAATCAATGACAACAACAACTCACTTTTCCAAGGCCAATCATGAGAAACCTATGGCTCTAATACCACACAATGGAGATCAAAAAACTTATAAAAACTTACACAATCACTTATTCTTCATTTATGTATGCATGTTCCTTCTAAAGTAAATGTAAATATATGAATAATAAGGAAATAGCTTGAACCACGAGAGATTGGTTTTATCCTCTATTCTTAGAAACTATCAAACCAAATCCGTTGCATATCTCTGTTATGCCTGAAAGTACTCAAATCCTCCAATTATATACTTATTTACTAAATTTGTTACATGATATATGAAAGAAACCATATCAACTATACATAGAAGGTTATATAGACCTCTAGATGCTATTACACTTAGGAAATAAAATTTTAAATGGTGTTCTTTCGTCAACCTTCAAGAAAACTCAAATTTTATGCAATAAGTATACCATGGTTAGAATTTCATATGGGTGCTTAAGTTCATGGGATGACCAGTTAACTTTCCATGCAAAACTGAGAGTTCAATATTTCATGTCAAGACAAATACACGTATATCTTGTATGTGTTAACTACATCAATTTAAAGGAAGGTTACGTGAAAGAAGAGTATAATATGTGCATGTTCATAAAGTGAAGGAATGTAATACTTTATATTTAAGATTTAATTTATATATAAATATAACTGAAATTATATATTATGTAAATGTTATGGGGAAATACTTATATACTCTACACTCTACTACTAAGGTTAGAGGGAATCCCTAGATGGGGTGTTTAATGGTAGGAAGGGGGGCAGCGTTTCTTTCCGTCATCTCAGCTTACAGTCATGGGATGGTACGTGGAAAGATTCCCCCCACCCGCCCAAAGTGAATTAAATGATCTAACACCTTTCATCACGATATGACATGACCATTCACCATAGAATGATGACATTTACCCTTGGTCCAAGTACCATGTTAATGCAGAAATGTTGTTGGAGAGCTAGAAAATCTATGAGTCGCACTCATGCAAATTTATGGTTTCTAGATGGCCCTATCATAGATATCCTTTCTATCCTTGTTTATCATTCCAAAATACTCACGGATCAAATTTGACATAATGGATTCAATCCACATGTAGGATACAAATTTTCTCTTGTGCAAGGTGCACTCGGAATTGAATTATGGAAATTCATGGAACATGAATGCTCTGTTCGATGAATTAATAAGCGTGTATTATTTTAGTTTTAATTTTTATTCTCTGTTATCTCAAGTTGTGATATATTTTTTCTTCTTAATTTCTTGGCATCTTTGTGGAAGCTTTCATTTCTTAATGGCCTTCCTCCTTTCTAGTATATGTCCTTGGTGCCATTTTATCCCTTTCTTTTTTATTTCACTTGCCTTCTTCTTTTTCTCCCTTAGTATTTTATTTCTTCCCTTAATGCTCTTCATGCTCCTATTCAGTGAAATCCCTCTAATTTTCACATCCCCCTCTCTTCATACATAATCAATTTCAAGCTAGTCTCTCCCTATCTTATTTTTGAATTTTCCTTTCCCTTCACTTCAAGCTTGTGATTTCACTTTCTCGCTTAATTTACCATGGTTCATTAATGATCTCGCATTCATCATGGCACTTCCTACATGCATGATCTCAAATTTTCATGGGCTCAGGTTAGATATATGAGCTCTGCCTAGCATTACAAGGAAGATACCCCGTATCCCATCCAAGTAGAAATTGGACAAGTTGAATTTGAGATAGTCGGGGAACAACATTGTCTTACTAATGCAGAGATCATAAGATATGTGGGTGACTATACCCATGGAATATACAACCAATATGTGTATATTATTGATGTATATTAGCATATTAAGCTTCTTATGGGTAGAGTTCTACTAGACAAAAATGAACCCAAAAATGAAATCTTATTTATGTTGGATGAAATTCAGCTCACCATGTAGCCACTGGATTGTAAAATTGGCCATGTGGAAGCTCAATTGGGGATCCTACAGACTCTATTTTTTCCCTTGGAAGTAGAAAAGAGCCTATTATTTTTTAGGCATCAAACTCTAATAATTTCACATGAATATTTTTCTTCAATTTTATATTTTTAATTTCCTAGTTCAATATGTATTTTTCAGCTAGATTATGGCCTTAATTGTTAAGTTATATAGGTTAGCTCTTTTTATAAACTATTAAAAATTAGTAAAAATTTTAAATGGTTGTTTATTAAAATTTATCTTAATATTTAGTCCAGTTTCCCTAGTGGTAAGATAGTATAATCAATTTCTTGTTTTGTGATATTTTCTTGAAATTGGAAATAGAAAAAGAAAAGAAAAATACTTTACAAAAAAAAAAAGTTTGAAGGAATTTTTGTTCCTAAATAGAAAAATGTTGGTGCTTGGCCTTGTGACATCCTTATATAAAATAAATAATTTAGCTTTTACAAGCAAGGAATTTTTTTTTTAAAAGGCCTCAATTCCCCTCATCTAAGAGGGAATGGTTCCTCATGAAAGTAGCCTTGCACTAGGATTTTCATAGAAATGAAATATGGAAAAATTAACAGTGCACCATAGAAACTTTTAGCTATCCCAAATCATCCAATTTTCCCCAAAGAGAATGCATTTTTAAGAAAATGAACCACTAAAAAAATAATTTAATTCAACCTAAAATCATGCTCAAAAAATATTGGAAGACATGCATCTTCAACATACATACCCAACCATTTCATCTGTACCATAATACTTGCATGAAACATTTGTAACCCCAAATTATTAGGACCTAGTATTCATGGTGAAACCTTGGCAAAGCATATTAATACACCAACAAAATTTGTACTTGAAGGAACATTGATATTTCCAAATAAACTAGGACTTCTTTAGCTAATGTACTTCAAGTTCTCTTAGTGCACATTTTTTCAAGTATGGAACAAGTTTAGAATTTTATTACTACTTGCACAGATCCACCTGAACCTTGGATCTATCAAGTGTCAATAGGGATCAAATATCTTGAGGTTTAAGCATATTTTAGAGTGCACAACTCCAGAAACATTTACACCTTGAGAGATTTGATCCCTCTCTAATATTGATAGAAACAAAGTTAATATATATCTATGCAGGCATATTTAATATAAAATAGTTATGTAATGTGAATATAAAAATTAATTAAATAATATTTGAAATGTATATATATATATATATATGTGTGTAAGTGAATTCAAGAACCTCTATGTCTATGAAGAATTATTTTTGGCAAGGGTTTACAAGGATGGTTTAATGTTGATTCTAATAGTGTGAAATCTAAAGATCTGCACTTTTATATTGACTCATTTTGGATCAATGTTTTTGTGTTTTTCTTTCTATATGGATGAATAACTCATAGAATATTCAGGGGACACTCTTGAGGGAGTCTAGATCTATGCCCTCTCTCCATAGCAGCGTGCCTCTGAAAACATTTTGACTGTACCTATAGCACCGACTCCACCTGCTACCATGCTTTGTTTGACAACATCACAATTATCTAGCAAGGACATTCCTCAATCAATCATGGTTAAGGTTGACGGGACCTCCATTAAGAATGCTCCCCTTGAGGATGGACTCGCTTCCCAAACATTTCATCCCATTAATCCTCTGCATTATGACTCATATAAAATATTTTATGGGATTTCACTTTCATCGCAATCCCCCTCTGAGGTGTCAGTTAATATTGTAAACACAATAGAGGTTTTTATTTTTATCTTGAACCATTGTCTTATTGTTGACCCAGTTTCCCTTAATCATGTTTTTCTCAATGATGTTTTATCTATCGATATGTTTATTGGATGTGGGATACTTGATTCTCAAATGATCCCTCACCAATTAGTGGCCAAGAACCCCAGTCAAGTCAGCAACAAAAAATGCCTCAAATGAAAGGTGGAGGATTCTATTTTATAATTCAGGAACGACATACAACTTAAGAATAATTAAAAATTTGAGGACCTTGCAATCATGGGGATATTTTCAAGTCGAAAAATTACTATGGAAACTATGAGATCATGGAAAAGAGTGCAATTTATCCTTATTCATCGAGATCTTGTTCAAAACATGGATGGGGTGGATAATGGCAGCCAAGGAAAATTTACAAAAATTGTCTCATAGTTGGAAATGTATATCTCATGATATTTATGTAAAAAAATGCATAATATATTTTGATGTGCGTACTGAAAATTTGACGATGGTTCCAATCTGGTTTCAGCTCTTAGCGATTCCACTTCTCTTTTGGTAATAATTTTTTCACGAAATAGGAAATATCCTATTTTTTTTCTATGAGGCAGACATGGTATATGGGGATGGCTTTCATACTAATAGGACTAAATCTAGTATTGATTCTAGTGGACACAATATCCATCTAGGCAGGAAACATCTGGTTTATTTTCCATTGTTTTATATCGTTACAATTACTTTAACCCAATTCATTTATTTAATTAGCAATATTTATACACAATTTATTCTTTCAATTATCAAGAGAGATTGGAGAAATAACAATAAATTCAATTGTAACAGCCCTGGAAAAAATTCATGTAAAAAAATATATAATACCATGGTGATGGGACACATTTTCCAAGTTGAATGGTGGGAAAAACATCCTAGAAATTGTTCATTTTGGTTGTTATGGCTAAAGGAAATTGGCAATGGAAATGGAAAAGGCTTTGGAAAGGCATGAGGCATTAATTGGAATTTTATTTATGAAAATAATGGAAAATAGGAGAAAAGGGAGGTGAAAGGTCACAGGTTGTATGTGAGGAGGAAAATGAAGGAAAATAAGGGAAATGAATAAAATAGAGGCCTCATTAATAAAAAGGATTTTGAGGATCAGATGGTAAGCTTTTGTCAGTGCAATTTTGGAGCTCTCTCATTATTCTCTCTCTCTCTCTCTCTCTCTCTCATACTCTTGGATACTTAGTTTTTTCTTGGAGCACTCTTGGAGAGTGTGGATACTTGGTGATTTGGAGGAAGAAGGAAAAGGAAGAGAAATAAAGTGCAAGGGGAAATCAGGATCAACATCTATAGTAGGATACGAGTGTAGTTACTGAGTTACATGTATGTTTTCCTCACTATTTTTGGCATGCATGGTGTATGCATGTTTATTTCCCAGCCTTACCATTTCCTGGATAGCCATGGTGTTGTGGATTTATTTACATTGATTGTTTTCCGGTTGGTTCTCATGATTCCTTTAGTTGTTGGGTTAAGTTATTAGTTCCTAGAGCCTTGGTTGGACCAACGCTCTGGATCCTCGTGAACAACTATTGGTTTGAGTTACTAGTCCTGAAACCTTGGTTGGACAAACACTCTAGATCCTGGAAACATTTGTAGTGGTGTTACTAGTCCTAAAGCCTTGATTGGAAGAAACACTATGGAGTCCTGGAGCAACTTCGATAGAGACCAATCTATGATGTTTGTGATTTCTAACCATGAGGTGGAATCATTGTTTGAGGGTTGAGGTAGTTTAGCCTTTGGAAGCCCTAGATTGGTTGTGATTTATGTGTTTTATGAGATCCCACATTCATGCTTGGAATATGGCACGAGGGTGATTGGCTGAAGAGATATTTGGCTCAGCCAATCTATGTTTTGGTGGAACGTGGAAGTCCCATATCCAGTTGATTTTTACATTCAGTAATGAAGAGCTCACTCCTTTGGTATTTGGTATGCAAATATACTGGTTTCTATGTGGATTCTACTGCTATTATATCCATTGTATTTTTGTGGTTATTGTGTTGGTTATAAGCATGTATTTGACTAGTTATGATGTATGGCTCTATCTATGTTTTTACTTGTAAATGAATGCACAATGTATCTCTGGTAACATATATTGTATTGAAACTAATGATGTAAGGGAGAAATTCTTATTAGTGATTCTCAGATGAGTATGATATCCCTATGCTTAAATATGTTGTTTACACCGGTAGATTCAATTTTGTGACATGTTTGACAAAATGCTTGTCATGGCTAGGATGGGTCCAAACAAGTTCTTGTTGATGTGATTTCTTTCATATCATTTTCCTATTGCTATTTATCATCCCTTAAGTTTTCAATGAGTTTTAGCACTATTAAATATGGTCAATTTGCTGACACTTTAGTTCTAACAGTTTTGATGTATTCTCGAAAAGTTCCCATTTTCTTCTCAATTTTTTTAATCCCACCAAAAAGCGTCGCTCTTGCGAAAATACCCAAAAACCGTCGGAATAGCGACACTACCCAAAAATCATCGGAATAGAAGCACTACCAAAAAAGCATCAAAATAGCGATGATATATAATATTAAATCAACCATTTTCCTAAAGTTACGTCTCGTCCCCAACTTTAAAATATATGCAAAAGCATCGGAATCGTCGGAATATCAATGATATATAATATATATAATATTAAATCAACCATTTTCCTAAATTTAAGTCTCACCCCCAACTTTATAATATATGAAAAAGCATCGGAATTGTAGGAATAGAAACAATATATAATATATATCATATTAAATAAACTATTTTCCTAAAGTTAAGTCTCGCCCCTAAATTTATAATATATGCAAAATTTTCGTAATCGTCAGAATAGAGATGATATATAATATATATAATATTAAATAAACCATTTTCATAAATTTATTTCTCGCCCCAAACTTTATAATATATGCAAAATTGTCGAATAGCGACGATATATAATATATATAATATTAAATCAACAATTTTCCTAAAGTTAAGTCTCGCTCCCAACTTCATAATATGTGAAAAAGCATGAGGGCACCCAACGAAGTGCATTCGGGCAGGTATAGTTAGGTCAGGTCATGTGACAACGCCTAAGGAAACGCGTTCGGACGGTTTGGGTCAGTTCAGGTCGGGTCACGTGAGGGTGCCCAAGGAAACACGTTCGTATGGGTCGGGTCGGATCGTGTGAGGGCACCTCAGGAAAGCCGTTCGGGTGGGTCAAGTCAGGTCATGTCATGTGATGGGGCGGTTCAGAATGGGTTGTGGGAGGGCACCCAGGGAAACACATTTAGGTGAATCAGGTCAGGTCAGGTCGTGATAGGGAACCTAGGGAAACAGGTTCGGGCAGGTCGGGTCAAGTCGTGTGAGGGTGCTCATGTCAAAAGTGCTAAGTTGTGACCGCATGTGTGCCTTTTGCATGTTTGTGTGATCCATTTTTTTTTTTTAATCCCTCATGCCTTCGTTTGGGCGGGTTGGGTCATGCCATGTGAGGGTGCCTTAGGAAACACGTTCGGGTCGGATCGTGTGAGGGAGGACGTATCAAAAATGCTAATGTGTGACTGCCTGTGTGCCTTGTGCACATTTGTGCAACCCATTTTCCATTTTCTCCCTCGTGCCTTCGACGTTCGGGTAGGTCAGGTCGGGTCGGGTCGTGTGATGGCACCCAAGGAAACGTGTTCCAGTCGGGTTTGGTCAGTTCGTATCGTACTTTGAGGGCGCCCAAGGAAACACGTTCGGGCGGGTTGGGTTGAGTCAGCTCGTGTGAGGGTGCTCAAGGAAACACATTCAAGCGAGTCAGGTCGAGTCAGATCGTGTGAGGGCACCCAAGGAACACGCCCGAGTTGGGTTGTGTCAGGTCATGTGAGGGCGCCTAAGGAAATGCGTTCGAGTGCCCAAGGAAACGTGTTTGGGCGAGACGGGTGATCGGGTCTGGTCGGGTCATGTCGTGTGAGGCTGCCCAAGAAAATGCATTCTGGCAGGTCGGATCGGGTTGTGTCATGTGAGGGCACCCAAGGAAATATGTTCAGGTGGGTCAGGTTGGGTTGGGTCGTGTCATGTGAGGCTGCCTAGGAAAAAGCGTTTAGGCGGGTCATCTGGTCGGGTCATGTCGTGTGAGGCTGCCCAAGGAAATGCATTCCAGCAGGTTGGGTCGGGTTGTGTCATGTGAGGGCGCCCAAGGAAATATGTTCAGGTGGGTCAGGTTGGGTCAGGTCGTGTCATGTGAGGCTGCCTAGGAAAAAGCGTTCAGGCGGGTCATGTGAGGGCGCCCAAGGAAACGCATTTGTACAGGTCGAGTCGGGTCATGTGAGGGAACCTAAAGAAATGTGTTTGGGTGGGTTAGTTTGGGTTGTGTTGTGTGAGGGTGCCCAAGGAAACACATTCGAGCAGGTTGAGGTGGGTCGGGTCGGGTCGTGTGAGGGTGCCTAGGAAAACACGTTCAGGCGGGTCAGGTCAGGTCGGGTCATGTGAGGGCACCCAAGGAAATGGGTTCGTGTGGGTCAAGTCGGATCATGTGAGGGTGGTCGTATAAAAAATGCTAAGTTGTGACCACCCATGTTCCTTGTGCACGTTTGTACGATCCATTTTCTGTTTTCTCCCTCATGCCTTCGTTCGGGTAGGTCGAGTCGTGCCATGTGAGGGTGCCACAGGAAACTCATTTGATTTGGATAGTGTAAGGGAGGTCGTATCAAAAATGCTAAGTTGTGATCACCCGTTTTCCTTGTGCACATTTTTGTGGCCCATTTGTCATTTTCTCCCTCGTGCCTTCGACGTTTGGGTCGGTCAGGTTAGGTCGGGTCATGTGATGGTGCCCAAGGAAAAGCGTTCAGGTCGGGTCATGCCATACTATGAGGGCACCCAAGGAAATGTGTTCGAGCGGGTCGAGTCATGTCAGGTCAGGTCGTGTGAGGGCGCCCAAGGAATGCATCCGGGTCAGGTCGTGTTGGGTCATGTGATGGCACCCAAGGAAACGCATTCAGGTGGTTCGGGTCGTGTTGTGTGAGGCAGCCCAATGAAAAACGTTCGAGCGGGATGGATCTGTTCATGTCGAATGAGGGCACCCAAGGAAACGTGTTCGGGCGGGTCGAGTTGGGTCAAGTCATTTCATGTGAGGACACCCAAGAAAACTAGTTCGAGCGGGGCAGGTCGGGTCAGGTCATGTGAGGGCGCCCAAGGAAACACACTCGTGTGGGTCGGGTTGGGTCACGTGAGGGCACCTAAGAAAACACGTTTGGGTGTGTTAGGTCAGGTCGTGTCGTGTGAGGGTGCCCAAGGAAACGTGTTTGGGCGGGTTGGGTTAGACAATGGTGAATTTCTCATACATAAGTGTGTGATTTCAAATTTATCGAGCATGCACATGCATGTAAAATCAAGGTATGGTAGAAATTTTGTATGGTGGACAGAATTAGAGTTTGGTTAATTTTTCTTGATTGCAAACAATGGTAAACAACCTGCATCAATGTTGCTTTCCTTTATGGAACAACCAACATCAATGCCTTCCAAAAACAACTCAAAACATAAGCAAACAAGTCTCCATTCTTATCAAGTCATGTTGGGGCACTAGGTAGTTGAATATAATCTATAAAGTAAAATGCCTCCAACATTTCAGAACGAATTATGAACAAAATGAACCAATGCTTAGACTACATTGTAAGCTAAGAAACCAAATTGATCAATGCAAGGATCTACAATCCTAGTCTTGTGTAGTCTACTCCATATAACATTATAAGCATACTGGCCATTTACAAATGGAATATGTTGACATAAATTGAAGATTCCTTGATGTGATTTCATGATATGGAAATTTAATACAACAAAAATGGGAATATGACAGACTCAAGGTCGACTCTGTAATGACAAATTTTAATTTATTTCTTTATCTATTGATGGAAATTTTTTGTGGTGCATCAATTGTTTTTTTTTCTTTTAAATAATTTTTTCCAAATTGGTACCTTGAGGACTCCTCTAGAGCTACTCTACAGGTTGGTGGGTAGCAGGCTCCAAGATTATTAGTATATCTTCTTTGTAAATGATAAACACTCTTTTGTGGGCTAGCTTCTTATGGGCACCTCATAGCCCTCTCACTTTATCGAAACCAGAATTTTCATGGGTGAACTATATTTGAGCCTCCTTGTTGTTCTAAGGCTCAATTTCATAGTCATACTTAATTTTCCCTTGATCCCCAAATATTTCTTTTGAGAGTTTTCCACAATTACTCTTAATTTTTTATCAACAGATTTATGCCTTCCACTTTGTGTTCGGTTCCCTCCACCTTTCAAGATTAACTACTTGATATAAATAAAACTTTAGAATCCTATATAGAATGGGGTTTGTCTATTAGGAAAGGTGTTTTATATTTTTCTTCCAAACCAATAAGGTTTTTTATAACCATTAAGGTTTTTTATGACTTTAGATTTTTCAATGGAGCTTGAATCCTTAGCCACAATTCCAAACCCCTAACCCATTTAATCCCTAAACCATAAACCTCTAAAACCTTAACCCCTAACCCCTAAACCCTTAACCCCTAACCCATTTAACCCCCTAAACCCCTAACTCATTTGACCCCATAAAACCTAAACCTATAAACCCTTAACACCTAACCATTTAAACACTAATTTCTGACCCCTAACCCATTTAACCCCCTAAACCCATAAAAACCTAACCCATTTAACCCCTAAAACCCTAACCCCATTAACCCCTAACCCGTAACCCCTATAAGTTTCCTCCATCATCAATGTATGCAAAGTGCACGATCCTGATCCAATGTGTTCATCAAGTTATTCCTATATCATTGACACATCTGCAACATCCTCTTCTTCACATGTCTCGGCTTCTTCTTCTTCATTGCAATATGCAACTCCATCCTGCTCGATTTCCCAACCAAGTCGAAAAAGTTCTACTTCAACATTCTCCTCCAAGACTTCAAGTTCAACATGAATCTGTGGCTTCTCTTCTTTCACATTCCTCAACCTGTACAAGGTCTAAAAAATCCTCCCTTGAAATTCTTTCCAACTTGCCATGTCTTGTTATGCAGCTTCGGCCTTGACCAATGACTTTCCCCTGCCAATGTTTCACTAATACCAACCAATATAATTTCCAGGCTTCAATACCAACTATACCCATGTCGTTGTATTCATGCTTCAATCTTCAATATTCAAAAAATCTCAACTCGCCCTGAATTGAGCTCTAATATTATTTGTCATAAAGAGGTAGTGTCGCTAGTGCTTCACTCGTGTGAGGGCGCCCAACGAAATGCATTCGGGTGGGTCGAGTCGGGTCATGTCGTGTGAGGGAGTCCATGTCAAAAATGCTAATTACTGATTGTGCGTGTACCTTGTGCATGTTCGTGCAACCCATTTTTTGTTTTCTCCCACGAGCCTTCATTCGAGTCGTGCATTCGAACGGGTCCGGTCGAGCAGTTTGGGCTAGTCTGGTCATGCCGTTAGGGCGAGAAAAGTCGTGTCATTCAATTCATGCGCTCGACCGGGTCAATTCATCCATTCGGGTGGGTTGGGTCGTGCCATTCAGGTCATGCGTTCGAGCGGGTCATTTCGTTTCATGGGACCGTGTTAAATTTTATAAGTTGTGACCGCTCGTGTGCCTTGTCCACAGTCATGCAGCATGTTTTCCAATTTCTCCCTCGTGCCTTCGTTCAGGTCATGCATTCGAGCAAGTTAGGTAAGGTCATGTGAGGGTGCCCGTGTTAAAAATGATAAGTTCTGACTGCACGTATGCCTTATGCACGTTTCAGCGACCTGTTTTCTGTTTTCTCCCTCGTGCCTTCGTTCAGGCAGGTTGGGTCGTGCGATGTGAGGGCTCCCAATGAATTAACACATTCGGGTCGAGTTGTGTGAGGTCGTCTATATCAAAAATGCTCAGTTGTAATCACTTGTGTGCCTTGTGGCGCAAACTCATGACTCGTTTACCTTTTTCTCTCTTGTGCCTTCGTTTTGGCCGGTCGGGTAGGGTTGTGTGAGGGCCCCCAAGGAAACGTGTTCGGGTCGGGTCAAGTCATGTGAGGGTGCCCAAGGAAACATGTTCAGGACGGGTTGAGTTGGGTCGGGTCGTGTGAGGGCACCCAAGGAAATGCATTCGAGTTGGGTCAGGTCGGGTCGTGTCGTGTGAGGGCGCCCAATGAAACATGTTTAGGTCGGGTCGTGTAAGGGAGGATGTATAAAAAATGCTAAGTTGTGAGCACCCATGTATCTTGTGCATGTTTGTGTGATCCATTTTTTGTTTTCTCCCTTGTGCCTTCGTTCGAGCTGGTCAGTTCAGGCCGAGTCATGTGAGGGCACCCAAGAAAATGTGTTTGGGTCAGGTCGATTCGATTCGTGCCATGTGAGAATGCCCAAGGAAACTCATTCAGGTCAAGTTGGGTCGTGTGAGGTCAGTCGTATAAAAAATTCTAATTTATGACTACCCATGTGCCTTTTGCACATTCATGTGACATGTTTTCCATTAGCTCCCTTGTGCCTCCGTTCGGCTGGGTTGGGTCATGTTGTGTGAGGGCACCCAAGGAAACGCATTCGATTCGATTCGATTCGGGTTGTGTGAGGGTGGATGTATCAAAAATTCTAAGTTGTGACCGCCCATGTGCCTTGTTCACGTTCGTGCAACTCATTTTCCATTTTCTCCTTTGTGCCTTTGTTCGGGCAAGTTGGGTAGTGTCGTGTGAGGGTGCCCAAGGAAACATGTTTGGGTCGGATCTATTTAGGTCGTGTGAGGGAGGTCGTGTAAAAAATCCTAAGTTGTGACCACCAGTGTCCCTTAGTGTGCACGTTTTTGCAACCTATTTTCCTTTTTCTCCCTTGTGTCTTAGTTCAAGCGGTTCAAGTCATGTCATGTGAGGGCGCCCAAGCAAACGCTTTCGGGTCGGGTCATGTGTGTGGAAGTTTGTAATTTTTACATATTAAATAATTTATATACACCTTAATATATTATTTATTTATATTTAATTTTTAATTTAATATTATACATTTTTTTTAAATATTATTAATTACATTTAAATTTTTTATTTTAATTCCAATTCCCGCCTCAAAAAAATTTCACCCTTCACCTGAGCCTCCCTATTCTAGCCTACAAAAAATACACCCTTCAGGAGCCGGAGCAAGTGGAATCATGTGCTTGCTCCAACTCTTACTGCACTGCTCGACTCGACCCAGAAATTGTCTGCTGCTCGAATCACTATTCCTAATGCGTTGTCACTGTTATGCACGCAGACTTGGGTTGAACCCGACTCAACCTTGCCGAAGTGCCTAATGCCCTATGGATCCTGACTCCCCCTGAATGCTTAATTCCTTTTCCACGACTTGACCCTTTCGTTTCTTCGACCACATTAGAGCAGGGTGTGGACTGAATCCATGCTTTTACGAGCTTTAAGGTGTTGTATAATCATGTGACCCGACCAAGGAACTTCTAGAACCAGTTGTTGTGAGCTGTTACGGAAGGAGTTCTCGACCACGTGCGCAGGCTGGATGATTTTATGATCACATTTAGTGTGGACACTAGTGATGATAGAAATGTAACATTTATGGCGAGAGAATCAGTATATATGATTTCAATTCCAAGGAATGTTGTATCTTTGCACGCTGAATGTTATAGGTCAATTTGGGCACTATTCCCAATGACATGATTAATTAGGCATCATCTCCAAGACCGATGATCAAAGGGTCTATCATTCCCTATCATCTTAGTTTCTATATGCCCTAAGACAGAAAACAATATGAATCAAACAAAGATTTTCATCAAAACAAGGCTTTTCCATGGTTTTAAGCTTATTATTAAACATGTGGGAGCTCACCAACGCAGGCTCTAAGGGGCCTAAATGCATTTCATATGCAGGTAGCCCCATTCAGGGCTGCTCTACAAAGCACTTCCCAAAATTTAAAGGTGCATTGGTCACATTGGGAGTGAAATTCTCATTGTTCTGGAATCTCCACTTGGTCAGTGTCTTCTAGAAGGGTTCACATGTGTCATGCTTCAAATCCAAGTGTTCATTTGACATCTACATGGCTGGAAAACATGTCTTGCCTATTTTTGGAATGCAATTTATTGCAAAACAATCTACAGTTCATCTATAAATTGAACACAGATCTAAGTGTTCAAGGAGGAAGAATTTGAGTAGAGAAATGCTGGAAAATTTTCAATAGAGAGTTTGATTTGTGGAGCTGCTGCTAGAGAGACTTATGTTGTGATGAGACTTGGGAACTTTGAAGAAAGTTCATGATGAATTAGTCACTAGGTTGTAACCTCTCCTTCTATCATCAATAAAGAGTACTTCTTATTTTTTCGTACATGCATCCATGTTTACTTTGATTTTCTATGTTGTAAAATCTTGGTTGATGAATGTAGTTTATGCTTAACTAATTTGGCTAATTAACTTGAATAGATATCTATATTATTGCATCTTCTGTTGTTTTAGTGCTTTTTCTTGCAGGAAGCATTCAGCTATTTGAAACCGCTTTAATTTGAGGTTGTAGTGGAAGCAACAGAAAGGAGCCATTTGGAAGCAACTGAAACAAGTAAGCATCCAATCCTCTCTGTGTATCTGTTTTGAGTTAGGAAAAATGGTAGTGCAGTCTTTCACCTGTTATTATAGACTAGACACCAGTCTATGGAAGTGTATTTTATCCGTAGATTACAATTCTGGCCCAACAAACTGGCGACTCCACTTGGGATAATTTCTCTTGAATCTTGGTGTTTTAGTCTCTGATCTGCTTTCTAAATCCACCTAGTAGCTATTTCACATAAATATTAGACATTTTCAAAGCTTAATTTGCAAATTTAGTGAGCCAGACAGTAGCTTTTTATTTTTTTACTATGCCCAACACACCCTTGGTCAGGGCACAGTGCTTTGCAGAGCACTATCTCCCTTCTCAGCCTACATTGCAGAGCACTGTCTCCCTTTGGAGACTGCGTTGGCTCCTGAAAGGAACAAATCCCCTTGAATCTGACTTTGTACTTTGCTTCAGTTCTGTTTGCTGACTTGTTTTGAAAATTTTAATGCTCTATTTGACCAGTAACTCTATATATTTTTTCTCCTTTGATTGAAAATTTGTTCAATGTTGTTTTAAAAAAGTTTTTCATTATCATTGACAAGTTGATTTCAAAGTAATTTTTATGGTCGCATTAAGAATCATTTTCTTTCGAAATAGGAAATTGTTGTAAAGTCTTCATTTCCTTGATAGGAGAGATTGTTGTTGAAATCCTCGTTTTTCCTTCTAAAGAGAAATTGTTGTTTGTATTCTTCATTTCTCGAAAGTAAAAAGCATTTCGATTATTGATCTAGTGCACCTAGTTTTCTTTCTGCATTCATAACATTAAGGAAACTGAACAGAAAAACTTGCATTTGCATGTAAGATTATGTGTTTTTTACAAAAGGAACATTAGGAAATCTGCATTTAGTTTGAGATTCATTGATTTTGTTTTTGTTCATTGATTTGTTTGCTCTCAAATTATTTTCTCTCTTCCCTTAGTAGCTAGGTCTTTTATTGAAAAAGCTGAAAGTGAAATTTTGTTTATCATTATTAGCTTGCATTTTAGGAATTTCATATACATCATCGTGGTGAACCTGAAAGGAAAACTATTAAGCAAGATCAACATAAAATAAATCTTAATTTACTTAACAATGCTTTGGAACATTAACGATAACATTTAGAGGTCTAGGCTAGAGACGTGTTCCGGTGTCGTAAAACATAGAAGCTGTCGTTAACTTGTCTGCGATACATTCCGAGTGTGATACCTCACTCCACGTACGTAAGTATATTGTAGCTCGTCCATGTACTTTCGGGTATTTCAGGCAGTGTTATAGTACGATAAGTATAAAGGGGTGTTGTCATTGTGCAGTTTCGCATCAGACAGCGCTAATATGGACTTGGGCCTCCACGTACCTTGGGGTGTATTTTGGAGGACAACTTTTAGTTGCTATCCATCCATATTGAACCGAGTCGGCTGCCTTGAAATTGTGATACACCGAACACAACATTAGAGGAGATTACCTGCCCGTACTTCTTGGTTCACCAAGAGGTATTCTGCAGTTCACAGTTTCCTGGTAAACCCTTTTGCCTAGTATTACCCTCTTTTTGTTTATTTGTTTTTGGATAAAATAAATCAATAATCATGGAAGAACACAATCCTACCCCCCCATCGTTCACGTAGATTAGCTTTAAAACCACCTTTACCACCGGAAGTTATTTCTAATAGGCGAAGGCCATCACGATCTACCAAATCAAGTACAATTTGTACCTTTGGTGAAACATCATCCTTTAATCAAGAGTTAGCTCAAATTGTTTCCATACATCCCGGTTCGTTTACTGTTTTTGAAACGGAGTCTTCACAGTTACCCGTGGTCATGATCCATTCAGTCGCTGAGACCATACCTCCTGGACCTAACGTTGTTCAAGCACACACTCATCCAGAACCTGTCTCTTCTTTGCCAGAATCTCTGAATCCTGATTCTGAACAGCCGGAAGTTCTTCCTACCTTGGTCATCCCACAAAGTTCTGTAGCTATTGAAAATCCTATCTCGCACATTCAACCATCTGAAATATATTTTGGGGTTGACGGTGAAGTTCTTCCTCTTGGTTTAATAGAGATTGAAAAAATCCCTCAACCTGATACACCTTTAAGTCAAACCCACTTTGGGGGAGACCTTTACCTGTAATAGTCATTTTCTCAATCGTTTCCATCTGCCTTTGTTGATCCTATTTCCATTCAATCACCCGTCAGTTTTCAAGGGTATACACTTGGTCAAACAACCATGTCTGAACCAACATATTCGGTTGGGTCTGTTGTTCCAATTGCATCAGCTCCTACCCTCGCTACCCCGTCGATGTTCACAACATCACCAGAGTCATATTTTCACGGTGGCCCTTCGGTCCCAATAGGTTATAAATCATTATCTGGCACTTTCTCTCGTGCACCTTCATGTTCATGGTCTTTTCCAATGTCATCATCTAGTGTTTTAACTGGTAGTCCTATAGTCAATTCTGAATTACTTGATTCATTAAATCCATCATCAGGGCAATATCAAGCCGGTCATTATGGGTCAATTCCTTTATCAATTGGACTCCCAGCATTCGGTGAACAATATTTTCCATCTTATTATCCTCCTTATGCTGGGGGGAAACCTTTGGTTACCAAATATGATAGTACTCAGTGAATTTTTGGTCACACTAATGTTGATTTAAATGTTTGTCAATGGCAGCCCACTCTGCCTATCCAACCACAAATGGTTGTCCAATTGTATCAACCAATTCAACCTGTTATACCTACTTCAATACCACTTGTTAATACATCTATACCCCTATTACAGCATCAAAATCTCATCAACCTTATCAGGCGAGTTCTTCAACTCAATATCATCAAATGTTGAGTCCACAAACTCAAAATCCTTTGGTTAATTTACAACAACTTGTATCAAGAATCATTTATTCACAAGTTGGTCCACCATTTAATGGGATGTCACAAACACAATATGGTTATACATATCAACCGAATCCAACTTATACAAATTTGGGTTATAATATTGGTGGACAGACCCCTTGGCAGCCACAGGTGCAAATCTCACAAACTTCATTTCCACAAGTAACATATCCAGGTTTTGGTCAACATCACTCTCAAGCGTTTTCTATGCAAATCAAAACCTATCTGGGTTACCAACAACAAATCCCATATGCCGGTGCTCAAAGACCTGTTGCCCAAGCAATTCCATCTTATCTTGGCTATGCTCAACCTGACCTTAATAGACAGTTTCCTTTTGTTACAACCTTGGAATTACCAGATTTAAATCAGTTAACTAATGATCCTATCAATTATGCTCCTTGGTGGCCAGTGATACCACATAAATTACCCTCTGTCATCCTAAATTCAATGGAAACCCTGGAGAATATCCATCAACTCATGTTATGACTTATCATTTATGGTGTTCATAAAATTCCCTAAATGATGATTCTGTTCGATTATATCTTTTCCAGAGAATGCTCACAGGTCCGACAGCTAAATGGTACATTGAATTACCTAGAGCTTCATTCGAAAATTTCACTACCTTAGCTACTGTATTTTTGACCCATTTCTAGTTACTGATTAGATACGAAACTAGAATGGAACTCTTGACTAATTTCAAACAAAGTAATGCTACTCAAATTTCAGATCATATTCATGAGTGGCATCATCGTCGACGAATGGTTAAGACATTTGTTCCTGATCAGCTTCTTGTTGAATGGTTCATCAAATCCTTGTTACCATCTATAACATATGATGTGGCTAAAGGTGGCGTCGTCATAGAAGAGCAAGTTATTGCTCGTGCCCAGTCTTTAGACTTGATTTATACTCAGTCTAGCACGCTCTATGAGAAAATACCAAATGCATCGCGATCTAATTTCAATGTTCCTCCTCAAATAAAGGACTCTCATGCCAGAGACGGCTTGATAGGCACTGTAAACACACACAACACTACTGCATCTGATCCTACTCCTACTTCTAAAATAAACGTTGTCTCATTTGACAACGGCAAAAGTTATAAGCAACCAGGAAGTAAGAAAAAGGGGAAATCAAAGAAAAATCAAACTTCTAACCCGCAGGAACGATCATCTAATCAACCGTCAGGACCACGAAAACCTCGTTATCCATGCATAATCTGTAATGAGGAACACTTTGTTAGGGATTGTCCTGACTGTGCTGAAGTCTCAAAAATCATCAAAACTTCAAATGCATCAGTTGTGTTGACAGACCCATTTCCAAATCTAGACACAAATTTGGTTGCTACGGATCCAACTCCTAGTTTCCAAGTGTTAATTTTATCTATTACAAAACATTCACAAGATATTTTGGTGTCAATGTAGAATAAATACTATGGTAGTCCAGCTGATCAACCTACTACCTCGACAACGAATCCATCTAATGAATCAGTACCACCTCCAGCTATTCATGAATTGACCATTAAGCCACCGAAGGGAGTAATTCATAAATCAACATATAATCCTTGAGCAAGAGCTACACAAAATTATAATATAGTTGAAGATTTGGCTCAATCCCCTTCAGCTATGTATGCTCTTGAGGTATTGCAAAATTGTCCCTCCTAGAAGTAGGCTTTATTGTTGGCCATTGGTGGAATTGATCCAACTGATTCTAATCTTGTCGTCTTTAATCATATGGGCTATGTGCCGCAGCTACCAGCAGAATTGATATTCTCCATCCAAGTAAATGTTCTCAATCACCTTTTTCATCGCACTATTATTGATGAGGGAGCATCTACGTGCATTATGTCTCTAAACTGTTGGAAATCACTTGGCTCGCCGCAATTATCGCAATAATCAATGACGTTGAAGGCTTTTTATGGAAGAACATATAAACCTTGTGGTATTATTAATAACCTGCAAGTTGAATTAGGGGGGAAAACAATAAATATTGATGTTGAGGTTGTTGACGGACCCCTTGACTATAATATTTTACTCGGAAGACCATAGGTATATGCGATGACTGCAATTGTTTCTACATATTTTAGAATGGTTTCCTTTCCTCATAAAGGTACTATTACAGTCATTAGTCAATTATCTTTTTTTTCTTCTGCTTCGCAGGTAACTGGAAGTGTTCCGTATATTCACTTACCCCAACTAGAAATCCAGAACATTGGTGTAGGACTCTTAAAGGATTCCACTCTTATGGGAAACTTTTCATTACCGCCGCTCGCGACGTCGGCAGAAATTTCAAGCATAGAGACTTGCTACATGATCTCTTCCACTCTATCTGGCTTAAGGAAGAGTACAGGTGATTATGATATTTCTACGTTGGATGATGTTTTACCGCTCATCCCTATTGAGCTACAATAGTAATCAATCTATTTGGCTTGGCCGGAAAATCCGAAATCAGCGTCACCGAGTGTTTGGGTTGATCGTTCATTAGATTTTGGTACTCCATCTGATCCATTTTCCTCAAAATGTTTGACAGATGAAAATATTTTGGAAGCTGTGATGGCAGAAGGAGAACCATGGGAAGATTATCATCATCGCTCCCATCTTCCATATTATGAAGAAAATAATCTTAGTGAACTATATCACCCATCCATTCAAAATTTCTTTTCGAACTCTTTTCCGATTAATGCAATTAATTCTGAGCAAAATTTATCAAATATTTAAGAAACAATTTCTATCGATATTTTGACCAAACCTGGCATTGTAGAAAATATTCATGTCAGTGTATCTTGTTCTCCATCAGAACTTGATTCATATCGCTCTCTTTTTCATGAATTTCATGACGTATTTGCTTGGTCTTACGAGGAAATGCCAGGCATAAATACTAATATAGTTGAACACACTATTAATATGTATCCTGATGTCAAACCGTTGCGTCAACGGCTTCGTCCTGTTCATCTGAAGAAATTCGTTGCCATTAAAACAGAAGTTGAAAAACTTTTGCGTGCTGGTTTCATTTACCCTGTTCCGCTAACTGAGTGGGTTTCCAATATCGTTCCTGTTATGAAAAAACATGGAACCATTAGAGTGTGCATCGATTATCGGGATGTTAATCATGCTTGTCCAAAAGACAACTATCCTACACCCTTTATCAACCAGATTATTGATGATTGTGTTGGATGTGAAATATTTTCTTTCATGGATGGATTTTCTGGCTACAATCAAATCAACATCCACCCAGATGACTAACATAAGATAGCATTCATCTGTCCCTGGGGCACATTCGCATATCGGAAACTTCTGTTTGGTTTAAAGAATGTTGGGGAAAATTTTCAGAGAGAAATGGATTATGCTTTCAATGACATCAAGCACATTGTTCAACCATATTTAGATGATTTACCAGTGCATTCACGAAAACGGACTGATCACCCGATGCATTTGAGAGCCATTTTATTACGCTGCCGACACTAAAAGATACGCCTCAATCCGCACAAATGTGTGTTTTGTGTTGGTTCTGGTCGATTGCTCATATTCGTAGTCTCAAAAGAAGGAATTATAATAGACCCACTGAAGGTTTAGGCCATTCTTGATTTTCCTGTGCCCTCAAACTTACTTCAGATACAGAAACTTCAAGGAAAGGCTAACTTCCTGAGAAGGTTCATTCCAAACTACGCCGAAATGGCTAAAGGATTTACTTGATTATAAAAAAGGGGGTTCCCTTCCATTGGGACCAGGTTGCGCAATCTTCTTTTGATGTTGTCAAGGACCATCTTGTCTGAGCGTCATTATTGTATCCTCCAAATTATCAGAACGATTATTTCCTATATATCGTCGCGATCGAAACGACCATCGCTATGGTTTTGGTCCAAGTAGAAGATGGAATTGAACATCCGAACGATTATTTGATTTTTAATCTCAATGATATGGAAATTAAATATTCATACATGGAAAAGCTTGCCTTGGTAGCTGTTCAAGCTATCCAAATATTTCTCCATTATATCCTGCTCCGAAAAACAACAATAGTTTCGGATTGTAACCCCATGACTTACATTTTATCACGTCAATTTCTGGGGGGAAAATATTCAAAATGCATCATAATTTTACAGGAATTTGATTTGGAATTCATCAAATCCAAGTCAAAGAAGTCTTTAGTTTTGGCTGAGCTTCTCTGTGACCTTCCCTGTGATATTACTGCAACTACGTCGGAACCATCTATTCCAGACGAGTCTCTGTTTCTGTTTGGATCATCTGATCCTTGGTATGGGGATTTCATCACTTATCTCCAAACCCAAAATTTTCGACCTAATACCTCTCACTCTGATCAGCGACGTATTCAATACCAAGCAAAATATTATCTGATTGTTGGCAATACACTTTATCGTCGTGGTGTCGATACCATTTTAAGGAGGTGCCTCACTCATGAGGAGGCCGAAAAAGTGTTAAATGATTGCCATGCTAGGGCTTGTGGTGGAAATTTATCTGGTTATGCTACCGCGCAGAAGATACTCCGCGCCGGTTACTTTTGGCCCACTATTTTTCGAGATTGCATCCTCGCAGTCAGAATTTGCCATGCGTGCCAGATTTATGACCGTAAAATCTGCAAACCGCTAGTGCCAATGCATCCTATTATCTCTGCTAGACCATTTACAAAATGAGGTATTGATTTCATGACCTATAACCCTCCTTCGTCTGGGGGGCATGGTTATATTATTTTCGCAGTTGACTATTTTACCAAATGGGCCGAAGCGATGCCTACATTCAACAACATAGGACAAACAGCTGCATTTTTTTCTTCAACCATGTTATTGCACGGTTTGGGGTCCCACAGGCTATATTTACAAATCATGGGAAGCATTTTTGAAACCATATGATGTCTGAATTGATAGCCAAGTTAGGATTGTCTCATGATAATTATACTCCTTATTATCCAGAATTGAATGGACAAGCAGAGGCTATTAACAAAATTCTTAAACGAATGCTTCAACGAATGATAGGAGTCTGTAAAAGGAACTGACACTTGATCCTATACTCCACTTTGTGGGCATATCGAACCTTGGTGAGAAACGCTGTCTGATTTACTCCTTTTCAATTGGTGTATGGTCTGGAAGCTATCTTACCAATCCAATGCGAAATATCATCATTAAAACTCACGATAGACTTGTTACCTAACACCTCAGAAGAAGAAGCGTGTCTCCTTAACCTCATCCATCTAGATGAAACGTGTCGTGAAGCCCAATTGGCCAACAAAGCACATAAGAGACGTATAGAGGCGCAATATGACAAAAATTTCCAGCCTCGCATCTATTCAGAGGGCGACTTGGTCCTTCTTTACAACTAGGAATATGATGTAATTGGTACAGGGAAATTCGAGTCGTTATGGCATGGCCCCTACATTGTCAAAAGAGTTCTTGCTAAGGGTGCCTACGAGTTAGTTTATTACGATGGGATTCCATTGGCATAGCCTAGAAATGGGTTGTATCTTAAACGTTACTATGCTTAATCATGAGCGTAGTAATTTTTGTATTATATTGTTTATATGCTCTTGATTTTCATTCACTATATTAATTTGTTTTTTAGATTTTTCTTGATGTTAGTAATCCGCTTTACATTTTATGGCAGATGTCTGAATCTTCGGAACCATTTGTTGGATATGTTGATGGTGCTAGTCGTAGTACACAAAATATATCCTCTACAACGTGGGTCATTTTCACTCCAAATGGCAAGTTAGTGAGTTTTCAAGGGATTTGTATTAGTAGATCGACGAACAATATCGCTAAGTATAGCACATTGATCGAACTTCTCTCTGATGCCATTTCATTTGGTATTAACCGCATAATCATAAGGTTAGACTCACAACTTGTGGTACTACAACTTAATAGTGTTTATACTGTTAGAAATCCAACACTTCTTAGATTGTTCCTAACAGTTAGACTTTTGGAAAGACATTTTGATTTCGTTCAATATCAACACATTTCCAAAAATATGAACACTTTAACTGATTCATTAGCTAATCAAGTTTTAGATAGACAATTGTGACATAGATAAAGAAAACATTCACATCATTGAATAGGATTGCGCATTAAACACAGGAAAAATTCCGAAAACATATAGATAGATAGTTATAGGTTTTTTACAAAATTTGCACCCAAGACACATTGGTCATCTGACCTCAAAATGTATGCAAAAATTCATAAGTAAACTAGTGGTGCTCATGATAGCATGCTATAGATCTAGCGATCCTATGGAGCAACCGCATCCAACGGTTAGGAACCCCAATTGTGTGTCGCTGCAGTCACATGGGAAGCTCTTAGATCCGATAATCCGGAATCTTGAAGGTCAACCCCTCTATGTGTTGCTGGAGCTCGGCAAGAGTCTCAGCCATATCAAGGTCCTGAAGGACTGCTCTCCCGACAACCCTCTTTGCTGGAGCATCCGCTTTGTGCTCTGGTTCCTCTACTGGTTAAACGTGACCGATATCTGCATTACATTAAAACATTTTGTTTAGTCTTGGAAAGAAATCAAAACACAAAAAAATTTGTATAAACCTTATAAAAATCAAAAAACATGGTCAAATCAATCTTAGCTATTGCACCCCATTGAGCGCCTTCTGGAAAAACTAGATATGGATCTCCTCAGAAGTCGACGCCTGCATATGCATACTCATTGATGGCGACGATCTGTCGCTTGAACCAGGTGAAGAATGCAATCGAGAACACAATGTTCGATTGGCCTAAATTCCGACCCATAAGTTCTACCCATCTCTGGATTCGAGGATCTCTAGGACTATATATATCCAATGTTACATGTTGTGGTTGCATCAGTGGAATCCGTTCCAAAGAAAAGGAGACAAGGATTGAACCATAACTGAAATTTTTCTTTCTTCCTCCCTTTGTTTTATTTAGTTGTTCCTTTATCTGAGATAGAACGGCTTCAGACCAATTGAAAACTGTTGGCTCTAAGCATTCCAATGCATACTGCATGTGCGATATGTTTGCCACATGGAGTGTAACAGTGCCAGCTAGTTTAGCAATCATGAATAGGATGGTTCTCAAATGCAGATCCCTGACATCATAGATGTTTATTTTTCCATATTTTCTAGGTTCTGACCCTGGATAGAAATAATTCATAACATAATCCCTCACTATTTCTCCTCCAATGGTAGATCTTGTGAGTGAAATGGGCAAACCTCTCCTCAGCAAACCTGTGAGAAAATACACATCCTCAATTGTTATGGACAAAACTTGATTTTTTATGTGAAATGCCTCTATCGCTAGATCCCATGCTCGAACAAGGAACTCCAAGAGTTCTATCTATTGCCTCATTCCAAAAAATTTGAAGTACTTAAGCAGCCCACAATCCCTTAAAGCTCTTACAGTACCCGGATCATTCAAGGCAATCATATATTGTTCTTCATGTTCTCTTTCTCTCCATGTAATCATCATTATTATCCAATGGAAACCTGAAAATAAACCACAAGATCCATTAGATACCATTCATTGCAAAAGATTAGGAAAATTTTGAGCTATCTTGAAAATCAAAAACTTGAACTGTGCCCACCGCACTCCCTAGGTTGAGACAATGCATTGCATATGCATGTACCCTTCACTGTACCTGCTATACAACGTAGGTTTCGATATACAAGGGTGTGTTGCCCTTATTTTGGGAAAAATTTACCCTAGGGGCCTCAAAACCCTAAAAATTTGCAAAGAATGGAAATGAAATGACTACTGAAAGAAAGAGGATGTTTTTACTACTGATCTGGATCAGACAGCGATGAAATTCGTCCACAGAAACGACTGCAATCAACGACTGAAGTTTGGGGGAAAAATCAAGTTTAGAGCTTCAAAATGCAAATGGTAACTATGGAATGGAAAAAATGAATAGTGAAACTACTTTATATAGTCATTTAATTACTTGCAAGTTAAATTTATTGCTATGACTATGGTTTTATTATGTTTTTTATCATGAAATGGGTATTTTTAATCCATTTGATGTTGTTCTGAACAAGAAATACAACTGACGAACAGATTAGTCGTGCAGATTTATTTCAAAGAAGGAATTGACCACAATGCATACTTTTTCTCCTTATTTTTTGAGCTTTGTTAAAAATGAAAAAGGATTTGAAGCGCACTTTATCTCTTTTTTGAGCTTCGATAACAGCGAAAAAGGAACCCTTGTAGTCTTCTTTCAGCTCTTTTCAAACTCTGATAATGTGAAAATATTGCCGAGCACTTGTCATTTCAAGCTCGTTAAAGTAAATGAATTGATATCTACTCAGTATAAGTTTAACCCTTTTCCGGACTGAGATGGATTATTTATGAAAAAGGAATACCTTGGTTAAACATGACCAAAAAGGTTCTTTTAGATATCATTTTACACTTTTTCAGATCTGAGAGACAAATTTATGAAAAATTGCTTTTGAAGTCCTCTTTCATCCTCTTTTTCAGACTCTCTAAACATGAAAAAGGACCGGGTTGTCACTGTCGTTAAGCTCGTTAAAACATAAAATAGCAACGGGCTTGTCAGTCATCGCAAGAATCGAGTTTCATTCATCGCTAGACTCGTAAAATTATTAAATAGTGATACTTCATTCTTTATTCGCCCGAAGGGTTTAATTATAGATCAAGCAAATGTTATCCTCCTCAAGCTTGTTAAAAAACAAAGAGGTACTGGTCGACAAATGACCAGGGAAAATTTGGGAAAAGCAAGCAAAGTTTCTTTGTGGTAGCAAGTCGCTCTTGAACATGACATTTCTTTCACTCCATGTCCATGACTGTTTGGGTTGGGTAATCATCTTGACTGTTCATTCACACCTATGGTTCATCATACCTTCACTTCGGTTTTGGGTCAATGCTGCCAACACATCACAGTGTCGCCGATATGTTGAAGAGAAGTCATCCAGTGATTTAGAACTCATCCATCTGCAATACTCATAAACCTTCATTTTCATGACTGTCATCCCTGACAATTGCTATGTCAAGTCATACCCTTGTCTCTAAAATCAGTAACTCCAGTTTTGCAATAAGGTGACTAACTGTCGACTAAAAATCAATATCTAGGAAGTTCACTTAGAAATATCAAATTCTAGTACCATGAGGCTTGTTACAGCATCGACAAGATCCTTGCTTCTGGACCTTTGAATAAAATATTTTGTTTGGCATTCGACATCAAGTCATCTATTCACGCCTTACGAAATGTACTACAGTACCATGAAAGAAATTTTCATTAATGGTGGTTCTCTCGCATTTGTTAGCAAATTTCATTATTGGCTGGTAATCAAACGATGTCTTTCCATGTTCAACGACAAATCATATATTCGCATGGCTAGACTTGTACTCGAATGATCGAGTGAATGAGATAAGAAGACCTCAAATCTAGTTTCAGCCATCCGAGCCGTGATTTCAAGATTGTTGTACACAACATCTGTACGGTGACCTTACATACAGATTTCCATCCAAGCATGGGCCTATATCTGTAGGCGATGTCTGCATCTGGGCAACATTCCAATGTAGACGACTTTCTGAATTATGCATCTTGTCCTGATGATGAACCACACTTGCTGGTTCGAAACGCATCGACACAAATTTCTCCATTGTGATTTTCACCGAAAGATTTGATACATAATTTATGGATCACAGAAGTCAAATTCCTAATATGTACATGTTATTAGATTGTTTTATGTGCTGACTATGGGAATGCCTATCCTCATCAATTATGATCAATAGAGGATTTATCATGATTTAATGTATTGTAAGATTGATGCAGCTGACTGTTCCGCTTTGTTTCCAGGCTCATCACAGTGTAAAGCATCTCAATCAAATGTTCTTATTATTTGGATCTCATGCTTTAGGGGGAAATTGTTATAGGTAAATTTGGGCACTATTCCCAATGACCTGATTAACTGGGCATCATCTCCGGGACCAATGATCAAAGGGTCTATCATTCCCTATCATCTCAATTTCTATATGCCCTAAGACAGGAAACAACATGAATCAAACAAAGACTTTCATCAAAACAAGTTTTTTCCATGGTTTGAAGCTTATTATTAAACATGTGGGAGTTCACCAACAAAGACTCTAAGGGGCCTAAGTGTGTTGCATATGCAGGTAGCCCCATTCAAGGCTGCTCTACAAAGCACTTTCCGACATTCAAAGGTGCGTTGGTCACATTGGGAGCGAAATTCTCATTGTTCCAGAATCTCCACTTGGCCAATGTTTCTAGAAGGGTTCACATGTGTCATGCTTTAGATCCAAGTGTCCATTTGACATCTACATGACTAGAAAACATGTATTGCCTATTTTTGGAATGCGATTTATTGCAAAAAAACCTACAGTTCATCTATAAATTGAACACAAATCTAAGTGTTCAAGGAGGAAGAATTTGAGTAGAGAAATGTTCGAGAATTTTCAATAGAGAGTTTGATTTGTGGAGCTGCTATTGGAGAGACTTATGTTGTGATGAGACTTGGGAACTTTTCTGGAAGGTCACGATGAATCAGTCACTAGGTTGTAACCTCTCCTTCTATCATAAATAAAGAGTACCTCTTGTTTTTCCCTACATGCATCCATGTTTACTTTGATTTTCTATGTTGTAAAATCTTGGTTGATGAATGTAGTTTATGCTTAACTAATTTGGCTAATTAACTTGAATAGATATCTATATTATTACATCTTCTGCTATTTCAGTGCTCTTTCTTGCAGGAAGCATTCAGCTATTTGAAACCACTTGAAGTTGAGGCTATAGTGGAAGCGATAGAAAGGAGCCATTTGGAAGCAACTGAAACAAGTAAGCATCCAATCCTCTCTGTGTATCTGTTCTGAGTTATGAAAAAGGGTAATGCAGTCTTTTACCTGTTGTTCTAGATTAGACACTGGTCTAGGGAAGCGTAGTTTATCCGTATATTACAATTCTGGCCCAACACTGAGTATGATGAGGAGGATGAAGATAATGGAGCCGTGTCCTGCAAACTGAGACAGAAGATGCAGAGAAGCTATAGGCAGGGATGCTTCCATCTCGTCGCTTGATATGCCCTCTTTCATTATCCCCTAATTTTCAAAATTGTTTGAAATATTTGATTGTAATTGTTAAGTCCCTTTATGGTATTTTACCCAATACCTTGACTAGGTTTCATTTGGCACCTTCAGTAGTCATTTGGTCACCAGAAGATTGGGGTGAAATTGTGCCAGAAAGAGCTCATGACCCTAGACTGAAGTGCATCCCTTGTTCACCTTAATCCTTACCATTTATTGTTGATTGCATTGGGTTCTAATGGTAAACTAATGGAAATCCCTGAGGGCACACATCCTGGGAGTTTCTCTTGTGAAACAAGGGGTGGTTTTTGTAAAAGAAATAAAAATTGCAAGTCCTTTTTGGTACAAAATTCCACACAAAATCTACTTTAAAAACAGATTATCTTCCACCATTGAAGGGTTCCATAGGGATTAAACCCTGGGGTTTTGGACCTGGATCATCATTGTTGAAAATGCTCCAACTTGGTCCTAGACTACAACCCAATGGATATTTGATTTAGACTAGGACATACTAATCTAATGATACATGATTCCCTTCCCTTTTGTTTTTTGTTTATTGATAAGGCCATCAAATTAATTTATTATGCAAGATCCATTGTTGTTGATTTAGGTGGTATAGACCCGTTAATGCTATGAAATTTTTGTTATTCAGGATTTTGACCAAGAAAAACCTAGAGGAAAATTGGTTTACATTAGTCATGTAAATTTTAAACTGCACATCTCAGGTGGTTGACTCCATCCTTGCCCCTTGACGCCAACCAGGGTTTTTCCTCTTAAACCAGTTTGCGGGAATATATTACTGCATTATAGTATACGGTCTAAGAAATTTGATAGTGTAATCTACTATAATTTCAACACTCTATATGGTTGTAGATAGGGAGTGGGGATGCAGCATAACTGGGCAATATCCATCATGCCAAAATTTTCACATGTAAGCTTCAGACATCTACCAAATTTTGCAACAGATCATGATAAAATTTGAACAAGGCTAAGAGTGATCAATATTGAGATCTCATAGAATTCCTTCTTCATTTTGGATTCCTTCATTGTTTTAATAGGACCAATGACCAATAAGAATTATTTCCTTGATTTATGTGCTAATTCTTTTCTTGAAATCCTCAACGCATTGTTCATTTTCATGGAAAATATTTCTATTCCTTTCCTTCAAATTCTCCCATAAGATGAAACCTGGATGAGTTTTCTAAGCCTGATTAATGGTTTCATTTGGTACCTTTTGTCTCCCATTTCTGAGATAGTGGTAATGATGTTTCCATGAGTTTTTTCATATTTATAGACAACATCGGATCCTTTATCCCACCAGATTGTGACATAGGATAATTCATCCATGAGGTAATTCAATGCTTCTTTCTCCCTTTGCATAAGTTGCATCAAGAGGGCCATTGGAAACCTACTTTCTAAATTTCTTCCCATGTGAGGGTTTTTTGGTGGCCCAAAATTCAAAGGAACGTACTGACTTTGGCCCAATGTTTCAAATTCCATATTTTCTTCCAAATTTGGTCCTCTTGGAGATTTTCATATCTAATTTCTAAGTTGTATGCCTCTTTAAGGATAAATTTTTCCTCCATTTTATACCCGCATATGATTTTATTAGCGCCCTCCGATAATTTAATTGGTCTCTCTTGAATTTTTTAACATAGTTCCTCCAGAGCTTCTTGGTTCCTATTATAGTTTCACTGATATTTTGAATTCCACTTTATCCACATATTTGGGTCTCTTTTTTCCTTACAAATACTGTACAATTCAATATTACCCTTTCTATTTTCAATTCCTTCAATTCTTGATAACATCCAAACTGCACCAGTATGGGAAATTGAATCCATGATTCCTCCCAGACCAAATCAATGGTTTTGAATAAGTCCCTTCTTGTTCCATACATTGTTCCATATATGATATCCCTCATATCCCCTTCTAATCTTATGAATTCATGCTCTAGTATGTTGGATATATATATATTTTACTCTACATAGATTCCCCAAAGAGAGTTGGGATTCAAAACCATTTCCACCAAGTTTTGGCTACCATAATTCTCTCTAAAAAAACTGGATTTCATAATCCCAACAATCATTTTATCTTTAGTAAGTAGATTTTTCTCTAGGCTACTAGATACCATTTTCTCTCCCTTTGTGCACCCCCCATAGAAAAGAGTTTTTATGTTTCAAATATTTTGAGTACAATTTTAGGGGAAACTATAGATGAAAATAGGTATAGAGCCATGTCTTCAAGATCATATTTTATAAGGGTAATTCCTCTTCGAAAATTGAGAGCCATAATAATCCAACTTAATATATTTTGCTCAAATTAGGAAAGAAATTATTCCCATGATACCATTCTCAATGATATCTCTAGGAGTGGAACCTAGGCATTTTAAAGGAAAAAAACATTTCTAGATATGTTGAGTACAGGAAACATGCATTAGAACATATAGTTGGGTGTTAAAGGAGAAAATAGGAAATTTAGATGCATTGATTGCCATGCCTAAGGCTTCTTGGAAGATTTCCATGCATGCCATATTTACCATGAATTTTCTTAACCTTAGAAACCTTATTCTTCTACTGTTGGGATGCTTGAACCTCCAAGCTAAACCAGTCAAGGTTCTTGGACTCTGAATTTTCATATTTCTATGCCATCACATAGAAGGATCAAGAGGAATGGACTTCAACACTCTCATTTGTACCTGCCTCACTTGCAATCATCTCTCTTAGAAGAAACACAGAATAGAGAGGGAGGATTCTTTGTCGCATGTAGGTTTAATTCCAACATGAGTGACGTTCTAAAATGACTTCAAGAAGTTCCCTTTGAGGGGCTACCCAAGAAATACCCAAGAATTTTTTTTACAAACCTTTGATGATTATGCAAGCCTGTGGTTTCTTGACCAAGAAATATATCAACAATTTCATCATTTGGAAATCCATTAGGGGTATTAATATCCAAAGAAATATCTCTTTTCCAATCCAGATATTCCTTATGTCTCTTCCTCTCTTTCTGTTGCAAGAAGTCTAAACATCCACACTTGAATATTTGAGATTATTCTACATACCTTATTATTTTGTGAAGGTACTTGTAAGAATCACAATTAAGCTTCGTATAAACTCCTTTTCTCCCTATTTACTCACCAACATAACAATGACATTTTATTTTAAGGAGCTTGTCACCAGGATATTTCGGTTCAACACATTTAAATACTGATATATCTACTTCTGAAAGTGATGATACATTCCCCTTGCTTAACACACAAAGATTTTTCAGAATCCCATCCTTTTTGGATAAGAAGACTTTGCTCACTACAGAGTTAAGCCTTGTTATTGGTAGACCACGTGCACTATAGTCACAGCCTACCAGTAATGCCAGTGTGATTAAATGTTCTCTCTTTAAATCAGGAATTGCATCAGTACCAAATTCCCCATAGTATCCCATTATGGTCTCACCGCAGTCTCCTTGAAGACACCCTTTTATGAATTTATCTCCATGAATATCAACTGTAATATAAGAATCCTCCCAAACTTCTCTATTTATCTGTGCACTAAGTAATTCAACCTTAGAATTTTCTCTCAAAACTAACATCTTCATATGCTATATTATCTCTTTAGATCCATAATCATATAGGAATTTGAATAATTTTTTACCACATCTCCCTACCACTGTCTCTTGTTCCAATGTGCAACTATCATCGTGTGCTATCTTCCTTGATAGAGGACAAAAAGGAAACAATGTCGTATCATTCTTTTCAAAATTGTAATTAATTTTCTGATTTTTATTATATGTGAATTTAGAATTTTATGTTAGTGATTTATATGTCTCCAAAATGTCAGCTTATTATCATGGTTAAGATCAGGAGTGGCCGCTAGATTCTTTTTTAGAATGGATTAGTAGAAGATAATACAAATTTACATTCAGTTTGTATTTCATTCCATTATTGTGCTATGTACGAATCATTTTTTTGGATAGAAAGTTTTTTTTCTCAGATTAATTCCTAGTATTTAACTGGTTAGAAAGTTAACGAGTAGAACAGGATGTTGGAAAATCCAAAAATGTTGCTTTGATGAGACTTAGTCATACTGTTACTTTGGAGATACTTGTTTTATGAACCATGTATGAGCACAGTGGTCTGGATGGTCATGTGGAGGGCCCCTGTGGCATTAAAATTGTTTTCTATGGAATATTTCATTAATCTAGGGTCAAAGCCAAACAAAATCCCATGTTTATTCTTGGAAAATTGGTTAATGTTTACTTATGTTTGACACAGACCCCAGTGAGAAGCTTTTTAGCCTGAAATATGATGGAAACGATACTAGTGATTTTGATCAATCTGGACATGTCTTCCATGAAAATGAGATGTCAAAGCTTAGTCTAGAGGATGGCGTCTTGGCTGTAAGAACAGAGCTATCGTCACACAAGAACATGGACCTTGATGAAATCCAAGGGCCCAATTTTGAATGTTTGTATGTAGAAGGCATTTATTTTCTGAAAAGTAAAGAAGAAAGTCTCCTATATGTGAGAAATGTGTTAGTTTCTGTTAGTTTTAAGAATGACAACATTATAGAGACTACAAGATGGAGCCATCCTTCCCATCCTATAGATCCTCATGTTTTTTACCAGCATGAAGACTATTATAATGATGCACAAGAAAAAAATCCATGCATGAAAAATAGCAATGGAAGCCAGGGATGTAATAAATCCAAGCAAACTCTAGAAGTTGTCAATAGGAAGCAAATGTTTGTGCTTGTAAACAAAATCTTGGGAAAAAAATTGAAGTCATTCTTAGACTCCCCACCCTGGATAAAGCATGCATAATTAAGTTGTAGATATGTCTACTGGAAAAAAAATACTTTCAGAAGTGCGAGATGAGATTTCCAAGTCCCCCAAGGTAGTGTAAAACTCTAGCATATGTGGAGCCTTTGATTAGTAAAGACATGAAAATTAAAACACCTTGGGCACCCGACAATGAGGCTACTCAGAAATTTGGTTTTGAATTGGAACATCTGATATTTAATGATCTTCTTCAAGAATTTGTTTTTGACCTCCTTTCTTGATAAAATTCAGTACACAAATCATTCTAGCAGTGAACAGGTGCATTTAGTCCAACAACCTTGATATGGTAGACTCTAATATCTCCTCTAAATACAAAATTATTTTGTGTCAACGATGGTATATATATCGAAATATGACAAGAAACCGGATCAATTTGTATAGGTTTTGAATTCACAGTGGAAATTTCTCTCCATATGGGGCATACGACCCTCCATATGTTCCAAGTTTTCCTAAAGACACCATCATCCCATTTGCAAGCTTTCTAGTCTGTCTTGCATGTCTACCTATGTGTATACATGTAGGTTGTCTTAGTCACAAGTTCAAGTCGGCCCTCAATGTTCTCATCTCTAATAAAAATTTAATCATATTGGAGTTGGCCCTTGGTTTTCATATAGATTGACCTAATATGTACTTTTTAATGTCATATTGTGTAAATATATTGATGCAATTCATATTTTAGCTTGTTGGTTGGCTCCTTTGTTCCAATGACCCATGCACATATCTATATATAGGTCAAACTTATCTATTCTCTTCATCACTAGGTGTGTTGGAAACTTTGATCTACAACATCTATTTGAGGTCAGGTCACATTTTGTTCACCTTATTTCAAAATTTGTCTCTCAACCAAACAACCTCCTTCAACATGTTTCACCAAAACAAAGTGAAAACTATACCAACATTATTGGCCATTATTGTTTGATCTTGACTTCAACAACTTAAGGCCATGGCAGTGAATAAATTGCTTTGTTGCAGAATATGCACAATATAATAGTAGATGAGTTTTATCTTTGACTTCAGGATGAATGATAATTGTGGATATTGGATGACCATTCATAGCTTCATGACATGATTTCAATGGAACCTTTTCATCCAACATATATACCAAGTGTTGTTTAGAAATTGATATGCAAAAAAACTAGGCAAGAGTTTTAGTGCTTTAAAATTACACGACTACATTTTGTCACAGTCGCAGTTATATATTTAATGTCAATTTTAGAATCTAGACAAACAACATATTTTTTGGAATTATTTAAATGTGCCATATATTTGATTTTCTTGTAGTATTGTATCTATCTCGAGTCGTTGTATATTTGGTTGATAGTATTGCATTTTTAGAAGCTAAAGTACTTCATTTATCTGTTTAAACCATACAATTTTATCATCGACTGAATGATTCTCCAACAAATACCACACTATAGACTCAAACACAACAATATCAAAAAACATAAGTGTGTGATTTCAAATTTATCAAGCATGCATAGGCCTGTAAAATTAAGGTATGGTAGACATTTTTTCTGGTGGACATAATTAGAGTTTGGTTGGATTTTACTTGATTACAAACAATGGTAAACAAAATAAAAAATGTTTAAGGAAAATATACTAATCCTAGTTGAAGAAAGGTAAAAAAAGGTTACAATCTCTCTCTGCTTTGCCTAATCCTCCCACCTCCAACCTTGAAAAGTGAGAGTCAAGGTTGGAGGTGGGAGTATTAGGCAAAGCAGAGATGTACCAAGTTGGTTTCAAAAAAAAAAAAAATCCGAACACGACAGGTAGTGTTTTCTATTCGATATTTCAGGATTTTTTTGTGCAGCAGTGGTTCAGCATTCTTTGATGGTCTCTATTATGGATTTCTGGTTCATAGGACATAATATTGGTTTCAAACATGAAAATTCTTTACTACTTCACACTTTATTATTATTGTCAGGGTAAAGTATAAGCTTGTCTTAATTTCACAAGAGTCTATTTGGTTCCTACTTTTTTAATGTGCTTTAGCCTTTATGATGATATTCTACATAAGTTTGGTATTCCTAATTTTTTTTCATATGTTATAATTTTATTTGCTAAATCATCTCTATTTTTTATTAGCAAATCAAAGGTTTCTAATTTTTCAATATCATGTTTTGTGCTTCCACCTACTATTGAAATACATATTTTTGTTGTTTTCTGTGATAAAATATGCATTGATATTGTAGAGTATTTTGTTCTCTGTTGACCTGCAAAACAAGCACCTTTTAGTACCTTTTTCTATAGATGTTATCAATGATCTATAATACTTTATGCACATTCTCCATTTTAATAATTTTTATATAATTGTCGAAGACTGTCTGAAATAATTACCAAAAAGGTTGCTTCTACTTGGAGAAAGCACATTATATGTAGGTTTCTGAAATTTTTAGTTCCAAACTAAAAAAACTTGCTAATATTTGTCATACGTGTTTTCTCTATTTTCAATCAAATTCAAATATTATGAAATATTTGAAGTTACAAGAATTTCAATTGTTGGCTAGGTGGTACCTAGTCATTTCATTTTTTATGAGCGTCACAATTTATCTCTTTGACATTCTCTTCTTTATACATTTGCTAAAAAAATACACATCATTTCAATTTGCTTCTGTGTTGGCTCTGAGAATGCCTAATAGTATCGCTACATGATAGAAATTTTTCTATCTTGTCACTTGGGTGCCTCCTGTTCTTGATGTTCTTTATCACATAGGAAAAATACTATGTTGCTATATTTTGCTTCATGCTATTTATCTATTGCTTCTTGGAACTGAGATTCAAGTTACTTTACATGCAATTCATTTCTAAATCATGACATCTCTCTTAACAGATTGTTAAACTAGAACATACTTGTGTTCAAACTCTTCGTGGAATTCTTGGAGTGAAAAAATATTTCAGAAGCTCTAAAGTTTGTTGCTAGTTTAAGAAGCTCAAAAGATCAATCATACTCTTGCAATCTTGTATGTCACATCTCTCTTTCATTTTCAAATGACCGCAAACTTTGTAGTTCATAACACAGTGGAATTAATGAGCAAGGTTTAACACAATTTTGGTGTTGTGATTGTTGTGTATGCAGTTATAAGGGGTGCAAAGGCAAGGAGAGAGTATCAAGTCTTGATAAAGAGGCACAGAGTGGTAGTTACTATTCAAAAATAAGTATGGTGTAGAAAAAATTGAATTAAATACCTGAATACTCAAAAAATGGTTATTCTTTTTCAGTCATGGAAGATATGATGTCTATCTACTAGAGACATCAGGATTGCAAAGTTCAAACTAAACTTAAAATTGACAAATGAAATTTTGTTGGGAAAGCCTCAATACTTATCATTATTGATTATTTGATGCAAGGATTCTGCAAAAAAATAGATCCTTGCACATAATAGATTCCATGTTTCCTTAATATGGAAACTTCATCAAATTTGTCATTAAAAACCACATCATATTCAGCTCAAACATATATAAAGAAGAGAGAGAGCCAACACAAATAAAATATGGGTATATAATAACATAAGAAAATTTAGATTCAAGACCAATTGCCCAAATATTACATTTTTTGGCCTCTCGACTCTTGGCCTTTTCAAAACTCTCACACCAATTATCTCTATCTCTCTCTGTATTCGACACTCTGTCCTCCATCCTCACACAAGCTTCATATTTATACACAATCATGAATTAAATCCAATCCATGATTTCCTCCGCACAAATCTCAACCAAATCCTAAATAATATTTACCCCTTATTTGACTCAACTAAGTTCCATTTAAGGAATTTATAATCCCTAAAATATATACCTAAACTAATTCCACTCATATCCTCAATTAATTAAGAGATTATTTACAATAATCCTCACAGACATATTTTTCTCCCAAATTATTTTTAAAATGTACATAATTTATAAAATAAATAAATAAAACCTCACCCCCTAAATCACAGAAATAAATAATGAAAATTAAGCTTGATGCTCCTGCATCACTGCTTACATTGTTTTCAGTGACCAGTGGCTCGCTTCTGAGAAGACAGGTAGGAATGATGCAAAGAAATTTGTATGAAGAATCTAAGCTTCTAAGCTGATCTAAGCTTCAACATAAATGATGAGCTTGACATTGAAGTTAAAGAAGTAGAAAGGATCAATGGACTGCTAGGTAAAACATTTTCTGCAAAGGAATTAAAGGTATCTATAAGTTGGCATTGCCAATCTCTGTATTATAATTTCTCTTCTACTCCAACAGATCTCCAACTCTAGGATTCATGTTTATTTCATGTATCTATATCATGGAATTACATTGGAATGGTAGTTCTCTGAGAAGGATTATGAAACCGAAGGAACAATTAAGGTTCAAGCATCATAACTTGCAGAGCTTCAAAGGCGCGTCCTTGAAGTAGAGGAAAATTTGAGGGAGAAGGAAGATCATAATATCCTCTTGCAACAAATATTGTACAAATATGAATCTTGATTATCTGAATATGAAGCCAAAAGGACCTCCATGGAGGAAATGTGGCGACAGTCTGCCACATTTTGAACTGGAATTCCAGAATAGTTTTAAGTTTCAATTCCTTTTAAGTATTTATTCCGCATTTTGAATCGTTATTTTTGCTAACACATAACATGCAAGGAAGGTAATCCTCAGAAAAATGTTGAGATAGTGAGTGCTAAAGAGGTTCTTCAACACAGCGACCCAATGAGTTTGATCATTTATTTACTTGCATGGTCTCTAGAGGATAAACTAATAACGGAAGACTCAAATGGTTGAAGATTCTGGTAATATTTCTTTTTGCAAATATCGGTCTCATAATCAAAACTGTGTTGGTTTATGTTTTATTTCATGATTTTTATCCATTTTTTACTGGAATACTATAAATGTGATGAAATTGGGTGTGTTTTAATAAAAGATGTTTTACCTGTTGGGTTACGTAGCTGTGATTTTATTAAATTTGACAATGTGGAGTTATACATACAGAGATGGTCAACTGTGAGTCAAAATTTGTAACCTTTTTCAGGCAACGAATTTTAGGTGTGATTTCTGGGGAAATGAAGCAGAAATTAAGAAATGTAAGACGTGGGTTTTCTGCAAAACGACATCAATTAGATCTTGTGAGAGAATTTTTGCAAAATTGTCAATGTTTTGATATATTTCATTATTTCTTTGAAAAGGAAGCATTCATATTTTATGAATGGTTGGCGTGGAAAAACGTCCAACAATTACAACAACCAAGATCGACTCTTAGAAAATGTATTTTTGAGATGATTCTGAATAAGATTTTCTTTTATATATATTGGAGGTCCTCATGGACACAAATCACGTAGATATTGTGCATTCCATGCAGATCAAAGTGGGAAGTAGTGAAACCTAGAACATTGTTAATGTCACAGTTTGGGAATGTCTCACTGAAATTGAATTTAGGTATCTTAGTTTTGTGCTTGTGGGTGATGTTCAAAAGCAGAGAAATAGATAAAAATACCACGCAGACTAATTGATTAAAACAACTCCAAGAACAGGGAAAAAATACATGGAATTGTTGGAAAAAATTAATCCATGTGAAGTAAAAAAATGCAACATGTATGTTGATGACTTTCAAATATTATGGAGCATATTTTTGTCTTCATTTTGAGGCATTTCAATTAGGAGTGAATGGAAGGAAGATAATATGGAAAGGAATTCGTAGGAGCATCCGGGACAACCATTGTAAAGTATGTGACATCTATGATGGATTAATCATACAAAAAAGCATGACATTTTTTTTTTGGTGGGGATATTAAAAAAATTGAGATTGAAAGTTATTGAATGGTTTGTTGACTTTCAGTGGTGTTCAAAATTACAAATTTCATACTACTAACTTCTGCACAATGTCTGTCCAATGGAAACCTTTGTTGAGAATATAGTGTTGGGTTGTGTTTTGTGCAAAGCTTATAGTCAAAATTGGATGTTTCACAAATTGTCTTTGCATTTTGTTTCTTAATAGATATCATTGTAACAACAACATTACTTTTGGGAGGTTATTTTGTTGAGAATTCCCTTTACTTCAATATCAAGGAGTTTCACCGTTCAATTCTAGCACCAACATCTATTATGGTCTAGGCTACAAAGTAGGTTTTGTATCATGCTAATGGTAGATATAATATTGAAGCCATAAAACATTTAAACTTTAGATATAACATTGAAGCCATAAAACATTTAAAATTTCAGTTATTCTCAAGGAAGGTGAAACTCAAAAGGTAGATTGACAAAATTTTCTCATATAGTAAAAGGGTTAAAGTAAGAGGTATACTTTCTTACATTCAAAAAACTCCAAACAAGTCAAGGATATGGAAAATGAGGAAAAGAAAAAAACAACAACATTCATAGTAGAATATGCAAGATCGCAGAATTGTGGTTCTTATTTCTTTGCAGTCATATTATTCCAAGGAAAAACATCCATTCAATCTAGAAATAGGATATAAGAAAAGAAAAGAGAGAATGTGGTGGAAATATTGTGTGAAATGTTCGGCATAACAATCTGTGTTTTGTTGGAACATTTTGTGCATTGTTGGTGGAAATTTACCCATCACTATCACTGTGAGAAAGAAGAAATTGGGTTCAAGCGAAATAAGCTATATTGTTATGCAGGTTGTCTTCAAAGAAAACTTTGAAGGAGGCCTCTTTGAGCATTAAGGATCTATAACTTTACCATCGTAACTTTCAAAAAATAAGCGTTTCAAAGATTAAATGAAAATTTTAAAGCATTAAATCTCAAATAGTTGATCCTAAATTTGAGGATATGTGAAAAGGTAACTAAGATTACCTTTTGATATAAAAGGACAGTTGGTGGAGAATAGATGACAGATTTGACCCTATTTAAAGGAAGTTGACAGATTTGAGGGAGCAACTTCAACAACTTTGGATTTAAAGGAGGAGAATAACAACCAGTTAATTAATTTCCAGATATCAAGGCAGGAGACTTTCTACCATCCCCATATTTCCTATAACAAATTGGATATTATATTTATTTTAGTTTATTGTTTAGGATCTTACTCCTCAAAACTTGTAACAAATTTAGGATTATAATATTCTATATATTTTTTCATTTTGATTGTAAAAGGGTTTCCTTTTGAGCCTAAAAAGACCCTCATATTTTTGTAAAGATTGATGTACATACTTTTAATTCAAGGGTTTTTGGATTCATTTCATCAAAAGAGCTTGTGTACTTGTGAGTGATTCCATTGATTTCACAATCTATTTCTACATATATTTGAGGTAGTGTTGGACATTGGGAAGGGTTTGGCTGAGTATCAGCCCCCCTGATGTCCCTACTACAATGTTATTTTCTATAATGAGTAAAAATTGAAAAATTTCTTTAATTGGTCACCCAAAAAACATTAGATTGTTGCTTCTATGTTATATTGAATGTATTTGTGTTCAATATATAGGTTCTTATATATGTTTCTTCTATTGTTAGATGATTAGGTATTTAGGGAGGATACTTGATTATTTAATTTCGCGTTCGTTCCTCTATCAAAACCTCTTCCTAGTTATGTTTCTATATCATAGTTGAATGTTGGTGTTATCTCTTAGAGAAAACCATGGTTGTGGGAAAATCTCTAAGGTAACCTCAAGCCCCTTTGAGGATGAAAGTTGGCCCTTCAACCTGGAGAGGGATCTCTCCTTAAACTCAACTACTCAAGGTCACTATAGTAGAAGGTTTACAAATTTAGTTCTATGACCAGATTTGTCTAAGGAATGATGAAGTTTGGTTGGGATATGTGGGAATTACACCATTCAGCATGGAGTCTAACCGAATCAGGTGATATTTACTTACAGGTTCAAGGAGCAAGACACAAAAGCATGGTAGCAATAATTCCTTTGACAATTTAAGGAATTTAGAGGGAAAATGAAGAAAATTAGTATAAAGGGTTAAATGAACAACAAATATTATTGCTTGAGAAATAAAGAAGCAAGAGCATAAACTATGAATCTCAATCTCATATTCTTAGTTTTCCAGACATGAAGAAAATTTAAAACAGATAAAATAGACAAGGAACTACGACACAAAAATTTCTGCAAGTGCTCATGACATTTGTATTCATTAAGATATTCTCAATCAATATGCAAGGATGATATGTTTAAAATAAACACCAACCCTTTTTCCTTATACATTTATTTCTTATAAAAACATTACAATAACTAACTTAGGTTTGTAGCTCAAACTTTCATTACATTTATCCAAAATAGTAATGTAAATCTTCTAAGTACATGCATCTGAAAATATCTTCTAAAAATATCAAATCTTTCTAAAATAAACTAGTTGCTGAAAATTATGTTGAAAATGGGGCTCCGAAAATGTATCATCATAATGTTTCCCTCATTGTAGATTAGGTCCCTTGCTGTAAATTAGGCTAACCAGGTCCCTCAAAATTGATCTTTTGTTTGAGCTCCTCCTTTCTCGGGCTTTCCTGTTATAATTGTTGATACTGCCACAGCCAGTCCTTAGCTTCATGAATCGATAGTTTTGTTGATAGACTGACTGTGAACACATTTCGTAATATACTTATTTTAAAAATGTGCTAACAATGCCTTTCTACAAAAATTCAATGACAACCAGAATATCAACTCTTCTATGTGCCTCTTTGTATATAAAGGTTGATAGACACATGATCAATGATATGTCAAAATTCAATTTTAACAGTGAATAATCAAAAACCCAAAATTTCCCTTATCTTCTTAGTTGAGGGTATTTTCCACCTTCAGAAGAACATCTACCTTTTCCATTCTCTACCTCTTACTCTGCCTGGTTTCCATAGGAATTTTTTCCTTGGTTGCTTTAGCTTTTGACTTCTTAGAACCTACAATTTTTCCTTTGTTTATTATCAGGTATTTTAAGGGATAATTTTCCACATCTATCACCTCTTTGGCAAGGTCTAGATTGTTTTTCAGCTTTATCTTAAATATCAATTCACTTCTAGGCCTGGTATGAGGTATTTTACCTCTTTTAAATAACTCATATAGTGTAGGTACTTCTCCAACTAGGGGTTCTTCATATTTGGTTTCAACTTAAATTTATTTTCCTTTAATTATTTAGAAATATAGCCCCGTTGAGAAGAACGGAGGGATAAGGAGAATTGACTGAAGTTTCAAGCCAACATATCCGGTAGAGGTTTCAAGCAACTACGCTGTCAGGTGACAAAATTCTCGTGAAGAATAAGGTAAGAAGCAAACTTAGATTTTTTTTTTAAAACAACGATGATTCGCATGAGTAAATCTTAGATTTTTTAAGCAAACCGAGAGTTATAAAAGGAATTCTTCTATTATGGCCTTTAAAACTTGTCATTGCCTTAGGTTTTGTCTTTGACACCACTCATAAACGCTTTGACACAATTCATAAATGCTCTACCATCAGTTAACACTAAATCTTCTGTCGATTAAATGAGTAAATGATAAGATATTGAGTGAAGATTTTGATAATATTGGCACTGATTGAAACACAGAGATTCCAGTTAAACTAAAAGGAAAATCACGAGGATCATTGCAAAGACAGGTAAACTTGAAAACGTCCTCGTGCACAGTCTTCTATTTCAAATTGAATGCAAACGGAGAAAGGAGAGTTTTGGTTTGAATTGCATAGTGAATTTGTTTTAATTGGGTTGTGTAGTAGATTAATTTCATTTTCACACTGAGTAGAAGAATTCGAATCAGGTTTTGTGGAGAAAGATTGAGTTAAAAGGCACAGTCAACACGTTTTTGTATTTTTGCATAGTAGAGGGCAGAGACTGGTGAATTTTGAAGGAAAATAGTGAACTCATTATGAGATTTTTTTAATTAAGCTATGCTCTTGCATAAAAAATGAGCTTATATTAGATACATAATGCTTTGCCTTAAGAAAAAAAAATTATATGAAATCAAAGGGTCATAAGACATTGTTGTATAAAAAATTTCATTTTTTTACACAGTAAAAAATTTACAAAACCGAGGCAGAGGATTGTTATTTTTAAAAGAGACAGAGAATCAAACAGAGAGTAAGATAATAGAAACATGATTTTTTATGTTTTCTTAAACCTCTCTATATCAAATCTTGTGTTTATTTGAAGTAGTAAGCTCACATTCTTCTAAAGGAAAACAAAGGATTGATTTCAATTAATTGGCAAGCGCAGCAAACAAAGGTAAGCCTCACTACTGTGATAACATCTATTACTTGAATTTTTGTTTACAAAAATGAAGTTAATGATAGTAGATGGGTACATAAAATGGTTTTTAGACAATATGACATCAAGAACAAAGCCCAAATATTTTCAGATTGAACATTGGAGTAGGGAAACAGTTGAGAAACTTTATCAATCAGGCTTAATATGATTTCTTCAAAAATTCAAAGGGCACAATGAGTATATCACAAGGGAGTTTATAAACAATTGCAAACAGGATGAAACTATGGTGGGTAGTTTGCATATTCCTTTAACTACATAATCTATTTTTGAAGCTTTAGAGTTGGCATCATCAGGTGAACTATACCACAAGGGATTTCATTTCAAAGACAAGGGTTGGATATCCTTCTTGGATGATGACATAAAGGATTCTTTTGATAGGTCAAAAGGGATTCCCAGGGAGTGGTTCAATGAACCTTGGGCTGAGCTAGTTTTGATAATTAAAAAGTTTTTCACTTGCGATAAAAGACATAGTGTAGTACACCTATATCACATTAGGTTACTATAGCATATTAAAGGAGATATCAAGATCAATTTGCCCTACTTCTTTTATAGAAACTTGATGAAGATGATTGAAAGTGTAAAATCTGTGACCAAATCCAAAGAATCCCAAATTCATCACCAGGGACTCATAAAAATCATTGTGGATTACTAGCTGAAAAATAAGGGAATGGTTTGGGAAGATTTCCTGATTCAAAATAATTTTGTAGAGAAAGTCACTAGAAACAAACTTAAACCAATGTAGAAAAAAGAAATGTAGTGCATTCATCTTTTTATCCAAAAACTAGATCAAAGATATAACAGGAAACAATTATGGTAGAGAGGGAAACATCATTCTTGACCATTTCTAGGAGACAAAAAAAGAGGAATTCAGCAGAACTAGAAGTGCAATTCATAGAGGCATCTCCTTTAACTAAAAAAGCCAATGAAATCCTTGAGAGGTTGCAACAAGAAGTTTATGAAAATCTTGTAGACAAATATTCTTAATTTTAAAATAATGAAATTGAAGCTACTTCAGTTTCTAAAAATACCGAGGAAGACCAAAACCTTAGCAGGATAAAGAGTTAACTGATAGCTTGGAGGTAAGCAGAATCATGGAAAGGAACTTGAAATGAGAAAATGAAACCTATAAGACAACTAATGAAAAATTGGTTAAAGAAAATGGGAAGATAAGTGAAGAAATGGGCAAGTTAAAAGCCAAAAAAACAATCTTCTTTATACACAAGCATTCACGTGGCTTCAGGAGAAAAATTCCTAAAAGACCAAATATGAGAAACAGAAGGTCAAGACCTCAATTTACAAGAAAGAACAATGCAAAGATATGGATTCTTTTCTACATGAAGCACAACAAGGAGTTTCAGGATCAGGAATGGGATCAACATCAGAGCTCAGGAGGTCCAAAAGGAAAAAGCAAGCATGAGGACATGCTTGAACATCAGCTTGGGGGAGATGTTAGCCTTTGTTTTTTATCTCTTTCTGTTTATGAAATACATCTTATTTGTCATACTATACATATATACGCCATCATATCCACCTTATTTTGACAAAAAAATGCATATACAGGTATTTAAATTATGTTTTTCAATTATTAGAAGTTTTTGTAAAAATTGAAATTTAAGTGCATTTTTGGACAGCATCAAAAACTCTCGTAATGGCCTCATGGTTTGCATATTTGCAGGACACTTGGGCTTGAGAAGGATATATTTCTAGAAGGCTTGGGAAGTAATATTAAGTGTAAAACTATTGGTACAGTCAAACCGAGCTTTAATAGGCCCGGTCAAAGGTGGTCAAACATGACATGTCTTTATGGAGGATCCCTAGAAACTAGGCCAAAATTCTTATTTTGTGGGATTTTCTAGATTTTGATGGACCTTATGGATGAATTCGACTTAATTGGACAGGATAAGGATATTTATTACTATAGGAGCTATTTTAGATGAATTTGTTAGATACTTTATCTATTTAAGCCTCAATATTTGAAGGCATTGATATGTAGAATTGGTTTGACTTAACATTATTATTTCTGAGAATTTGGAGACATAATTGAAGATTTTTTCTATTCTATTTGTTGTTGTTATATGCTGATTGATTGACTGAAGCTTTAAGTAGCTGAAAACACCTTCAGTGTGGGAGGCAAAGGTGGAGGGCCCCCACACTGAGCTAAGTGCACTTCCTAGTTTATTTGTAGTTGCAATTTCTGAATTAGTTTGCTTATGCTTAACTTGTTTATACTGATTATTTATGAGTGTTGATGAATCTAATGATCATTCTTATTTTTCATATGAAAGGACAAACAAATTTTTAAGTTAAACATTCTTTCTATCTAAATAATATCTTAAGTTAGAGTTCATTTTTTCATGCATTTACATGCTTTTTCGAATTCATGTTTCTAGCAATAGCATTACTGATAAATGAATCTATGATGAAGGACAACGAGGACCTCTTCAGTGAAGAGCCTCTTCAATTATTTATTCATGTATCTTAATCTATCGTTCAATTAGTAGTTTTTTATTTCTAATTCATGGGGAAATCATGTTAGAGAAGGACAAACAAACCTCTTAAGTTAGGAGATTTTTCTGCTTCTGATTGCACATTTGAATTTAGAAATTATTTAAGTTAGATTTATATTTGTAATATGCATTTCCTTAGTAATTGATAAACCATGTTCTAAATTGATCATAACTTAAACCATATACTTTGGGGATGCTTCTAAGTTACACTAGCCCAGATTAATAATAAATACTTGTGTTAGTTTACCCAGTAAATTGACCCAATAAGCCCTATTGTAACATATTCTTGTCCAAAAAATGCTACAATGTTTTTTCAAAATTGCCAATTTATTCCCTAACTAAATTCTCATGTATAAGAAAATTTTCGTGGATGAAATAGCATTTATACGAGTTTAATGGTTGTTTTTAATAATTTTTTTATTTTCAAATAAGTTTAATTTTATAAAAATATCATCATATATTTTTATAAAATTATTTATATTTATAATATAAAATTATTATTAAAATTTTATATTATAACATATAGGTGATAGGCCCTTATTGTAACATATTCTTGTCCAAAAAATGCTACAGTGTTTTTTTTTAATTTCCAGTTTATTCACTGGCTAAATTCTCATGTATAAGAAAATTTAGCCATGTATAAGAAAATTTTCGTGGATGAAATGGTATTTATATAATTTTAATGGTTGTTTTTAATAATTGTTTTAATTTTAAATAAGTTTAATTTTATAAAAATATGATCATATATTTTTATAAGATTAATAAAATTATAATATAAAATTATTATTAAAATTTTATATTATAACATATAGGTGATAGGGCCCTATTGTAACATATTCTTATCCAAAAAAATGCTACAATGTCTTTTCAAAATTGCTAGTTTATTCCCTAGCTAAATTCTCATGTATAAGAAAATTTTAGTTGATGAAATGGTATTTATATGAATTTAATGGTTGTTTTTAATAATTGTTTTAATTTTAAATAAGTTTAATTTTATAAAAATATCATCATATATTTTTATAAAATTATTTATTTATAATATAAAATTATTATTAAAAAATATAATTATTTATTTATAATATAAAATTATTATTAATTTTTTTTAAAAAGATATTGAGTTGAGTTTAATCTCCAACTACCAAACTAACTACAATTTAGGGTCAAAGTTAATGAAACCAAGTGTCAAGCCAAGTAAGCCCAATCTCATAGAAAATTTTAGGAGCTAATATTGGTAGGTCGGTTAATTTTCCATGTTTTTTCCAAAAAATAAATTCGTCAATTTCCATTTTTTTCTAAAAATAATTCGCCCAAATTTTACAATATAAAATTATTTTACCTTAAAATCGCCAACATTATATAGAGACTATATATAAAATCATTATAAATTTGAATAAATTTACAAATATATCAATAAACATTAGAGACTAGTGAGATTTTCCAATATTTTAAACTTCAAAATAATTTTCCATCATTAAAATTTTTTCTGCGCTAAGCTAAAAGAGACTATACTTTTGCACTATGCGTTAAATTAATATCAAACTAATGGTGTATATAAACACCATGATCTTCATCCACTCGGTCAACTTGGGATAAATATCCCAACACAAAACAAAACCATACAGCCGAGGGTTATGGTTTGAAAGGTAAGCTGTCCAAATTGTCAATGATGGTCAAGAATAGAGATGCAAAGGTAAAATACATCTAAGTTTCAATGGTCATAGATGCGCCCACTAGATCAACAATGTTAATTCAATTGTAGTACCCCTTGCCCATTCGAAGTTTAACGAAAGGTGGGGGCGGATTCCACATTTGTTGGTTTCTACAAAACAATCCCACAAGTGCGTTAGAGTCTAGACCCCCTCCGCATTTGTCTTATGAAAACAACCATACATTCTTAGTATGTCAATGACAATATCTGTCACTACATTACGATTAGGGTCTTCATCAGTACCTGGTAATGTGCTAAGGAACATCAAAATACATTACGGTTATGGTCATCATCAGTACTTAGTATTGTGTGACAAATAGAAGTACAGGGTTCAGAGGAAAATTTTCTCATTAATCCTTGGAAAACAAGTGCTGTACTGGTGGAGCACCTGCTATCTTATCCAATTCTTGCAAGATGTCAACCCCTACAACTTCAGCTGGTGAAAATTAACATCTAGTGTGTGGTATTATCATAGATGTTGAGGTTCATAATGTTAAGCTCCCTCTCCCAACGTGTGATTTCTAGAAACCTATCTGTTGTTGTTTCCTTCAATTATGGAAACCAACTGTAGTTATTTCATTAAATTAGGAAATCAACTGTAGTTAATTAATTTCTTTTTGGGAGCTTCTGAAGTGATCTGTTACTTCCATTGCAGTTATCTAGTCCGTTACTCCCATTACAGTTATCTACCATGATTTGTGGAACACTTAACAAATAGCCAACAGAAGCTTGATGGAAGCTTGGCTATAAATTCTTCTGTTTGGTCCCCAAGCTCACGAACTTAATCCCCTTCAGCCTTACACCATCAAATTAGAGTGAGGAGAGCTTGGAAGTGCCTTCAGATTTTCTTTAGTGTTGGTGTTGAGGACACAGTGCTATTTAGTGACTACGTTAAGGAGGCTTCGTTGCAAAAAATTGAACATGGAGAAGAACTCTCGAGGCTCTGGCTGCTGTGTTATAGTTTTATTAAAGTCTGTTTCGTTTCCTTGAAGAATCTGCAATAAACCATTCGTTGGAGCACTTCTTGGAGCATTGATCTTTGTGCATATTTCATCTCTGCAAAATTACTTTTTCTACATAGTATAATTCATCAATGGCTAGAGGTATTATTTAATGAGCAATTTTAAGTTTTAAGTTTTAATTTTCGATTCCTTTTAAGTATTTATTCCGCATTTTGAATCATTATTTTTTCTAACATTTGGTATCAGAGCAAGGTTTTATCTTTGCCTTGGTAATTATAGACATATTTTCAGAATTTTCTGAATTAAATTATTTGAAAATATGTCTAATTTTTTTCTCAATTTTATTATTATAATATTTATTTAGTGCAATTTGAATAATTGTTGTGCAATTTAATTTGCATGAATTAATTATTATTGCTCTAGTTAAAATATGCTATTTTGGATGAGTAAACGAGACCCATCGTTAAAAGTTATGCATGAATATTGTAATTTTATTTATGCAAATTATAATTATTCTCATGTCAAGTTAATTTTTTTTTTTTTTTTTATTGTAAATAATGTCTAGTGATCCATATAATTTTAATTGATTAAGAGAATAGCCACAACATCTCTAATTAAATAAAATTATATATATTATGATTGATTAGGATCACATAAAGAGTATTTAGACATTAATTGTAATTAATTATACTAAATATAATAAATTTTATCCCACGGGAATTTTTGTTATATTTATGTAATTAATTAGGATAAAATATTCATAACTTACCCACAGGAATTATGAATTAATAGTTTTATCATAAAGTTCAAAACTAAGATATAATTTATAACAAATTATAATCATAATATACCCTTAGAACTATGAATTAAGTGAATAATTTGATAAATTCTATCATAAAGAATAAATGAATTTGCTTGAAATAAAAATTTAGTCCACAGACAATTTTTATGTCATTAGATTCAATTTTAAGCATGATTTACATTGGTAAAGCATGAAATTTTATTTAGGCCTCAATTTTAACATAAACATGTGATCTTTAATTTTATGCAGTTGTACAACCTGCAAATTTCTCTGAAATTCGTATTGATATCCCTGAACTTAAGGGAGATAACTATAAGGTCTGGAAGGAGAGAGTTCTCCTTCATTTGGGGTGGATGGACATAGACTATGCTATTAGGAAAGATGAACCACCGGCACTCAATAATACCAGCACTGCAGTGGACATCACGCTTTATGAACGATGGGAACGATCTAATCGCCTAAGCATGATGTTCATTAAGACTAAAATTTCAGCTGGTATTCGTGGTTCCATTGAGCATCATGAAAAGGTCCGAGACTTGCTGAAAGCCATTGATGATCAATTCGTCACTTCAGATAAAGCACTAGCAAGCACCCTAATCATGAAGTTCTCATCCCTAAGGCTCACCAGTGTGAAAAGTGTGCGTGAGCACATCATGCAAATGAGGGACACTATGGCTCAATTGAAGAAACTCGAGGTTGAAATATCAGAGTCTTTCCTAGTACACATCACGAACACAAATATAAGGGTTTGCTGCATAAGGTGAAACAATTCCTCTCTAAAAATTTCGATATGAAGGATATGGGTGAGGCATCTTATGTCATTGGCATTAAGATCCATAGAGACAGATTTCGAGGCATCTTGGGTCTGTCTCAGGAAACCTATATTAATAAAATTTTAGAGAGATTTCGGATGAAGGATTGTTCACCAAGTGTCGCTCCCATTGTGAAAGGTGATAGGTTCAATTTGAACCAATGCCCGAAGAACGACTTTGAAAGGGAACAAATGAAGAACATTCCATATGCTTCTGCTGTCGGAAGCTTAATGTATGCTCAAGTCTGCACAAGACCTGACATTGCATTTGTTGTGGGAATGTTGGGACGATATCAGAGTAATCCAGGTTTAGACCACTGGAGAGCTGCAAAGAAAGTAATGAGGTACCTTCAAGGAACCAAAAACTACATGCTTATGTATAGACGGACGAACAATTTGGAAGTAATTGGCTACTCAGATTCTGACTTTGCTGGATGTGTTGATTCACGCAAATCAACATCAGGATACATTTTTATGATGGCCGGTGGAGCTGTATCATGGAGGAGTGCCAAGCAGACCTTGATTGCCACTTCCACTATGGAAGTCGAGTTTGTCTCCTGTTTTGAGGCTACTTTACAAGGTGTATGGCTTAAGAGTTTCATTTCTGGGCTTAGAATTATGGATTCTATTTCTAAGCCATTGAGAATATATTGCTACAATTCAGTCGCTGTTTTTATGGCTAAGAACAAAAAAAGTGGGAGTCAAAATAAACACATCGACATTAAGTATTTAGCTATAAGGGAACGTGCTAAAGAAAAGAAAGTGGTCATTGAGCACATTAGCACTGAGTTGATGATCACTGATCCTTTGACTAAGGGCATGCCACCGTTTAAATTCAAGGATCATGTAATGAATATGGGACTTGGTTCCATTATGTAGTTTCTCATTGTATGAACAATGTTATTTTAATGAAATTCTTAATTATTGTGATGTTTTTCTCATATTTATGTGCACCTTAATTTGATTTGAGAGAATTCATCTATGTAGGACCAAGAATGAACATAGGGTTTTTTCATTAAGAAATTGTTGCCACATAAATTTTAATAGAAATAAATACATAGTAATACATGGAAGATAATACTCATCATTAGAGGACTTATCGCCATGATTCATGTATCTATTACTTAATATAGATTTTCAATGGGTTTTAAGATGAGACATTAAGATTGGAAGTATGGACCAAGTGGGAAAATGTTAAGCTCCCTCTCCCAACGTGCGATTTCTGGAAACCTATCTGCAGTTATTTCCTTCAATTATGGAAACCAACTGCAGTTATTTCCTTAAATTAGGAATTCAACTGAAGTTAATTAATTTCTTTTTGGGAGCTTCTGAAGTGATCTGTTACTCTCGTTGCAGTTATCCAGTCCGTTACTCCCATTACAGTTATCTACCATGATTTGTGGAAAACTTAACGAATAGCCAACAGAAACTTGATGGAAGCTTGGCTATAAACTCTTTTGTTTGGTCCCCAAGCTCACGAACTTAATCCCCTTCAGCCTTACACCATCATGTTAGAGTGAGGAGAGCTTAGAAGTGCCTTCAGATTTTCTTTAGTGTTGGTGTTGAGGACGCAGTGCTATGTAGTGACTACGTTAAGGAGACTTCGTTGCAAAAAAGTGAACGTGGAGAAGAACTCTCAAGGCTCTGGCTGCTGCGTTATAGTTTTATTAAAGTCTGTTTCGTTTCCTTGAAGAATATGCAATAAACCATTCGTTGGAGCACTTCTTGGAGCGTTGATCTTTGTGCAGATTTCATCTTTGTAAAATTACTTTTTCTACATAGTATAATTCATCAATGGCTGGAGGTATTATTTAATGGGAAATTTTAAGTTTTAAGTTTTAAGTTTCAATTCCTTTTAAGTATTTATTCCGCATTTTGAATCGTTATTTTTGCTAACACATAACATGCAAGGAAGGTAATCCTCAGAAAAATGTTGAGATAGTGAGTGCTAAAGAGGTTCTTCAACACAGCGACCCAATGAGTTTGATCATTTATTTACTTGCATGGTCTCTAGAGGATAAACTAATAACGGAAGACTCAAATGGTTGAAGATTCTGGTAATATTTCTTTTTGCAAATATCGGTCTCATAATCAAAACTGTGTTGGTTTATGTTTTATTTCATGATTTTTATCCATTTTTTACTGGAATACTATAAATGTGATGAAATTGGGTGTGTTTTAATAAAAGATGTTTTACCTGTTGGGTTACGTAGCTGTGATTTTATTAAATTTGACAATGTGGAGTTATACATACAGAGATGGTCAACTGTGAGTCAAAATTTGTAACCTTTTTCAGGCAACGAATTTTAGGTGTGATTTCTGGGGAAATGAAGCAGAAATTAAGAAATGTAAGACGTGGGTTTTCTGCAAAACGACATCAATTAGATCTTGTGAGAGAATTTTTGCAAAATTGTCAATGTTTTGATATATTTCATTATTTCTTTGAAAAGGAAGCATTCATATTTTATGAATGGTTGGCGTGGAAAAACGTCCAACAATTACAACAACCAAGATCGACTCTTAGAAAATGTATTTTTGAGATGATTCTGAATAAGATTTTCTTTTATATATATTGGAGGTCCTCATGGACACAAATCACGTAGATATTGTGCATTCCATGCAGATCAAAGTGGGAAGTAGTGAAACCTAGAACATTGTTAATGTCACAGTTTGGGAATGTCTCACTGAAATTGAATTTAGGTATCTTAGTTTTGTGCTTGTGGGTGATGTTCAAAAGCAGAGAAATAGATAAAAATACCACGCAGACTAATTGATTAAAACAACTCCAAGAACAGGGAAAAAATACATGGAATTGTTGGAAAAAATTAATCCATGTGAAGTAAAAAAATGCAACATGTATGTTGATGACTTTCAAATATTATGGAGCATATTTTTGTCTTCATTTTGAGGCATTTCAATTAGGAGTGAATGGAAGGAAGATAATATGGAAAGGAATTCGTAGGAGCATCCGGGACAACCATTGTAAAGTATGTGACATCTATGATGGATTAATCATACAAAAAAGCATGACATTTTTTTTTTGGTGGGGATATTAAAAAAATTGAGATTGAAAGTTATTGAATGGTTTGTTGACTTTCAGTGGTGTTCAAAATTACAAATTTCATACTACTAACTTCTGCACAATGTCTGTCCAATGGAAACCTTTGTTGAGAATATAGTGTTGGGTTGTGTTTTGTGCAAAGCTTATAGTCAAAATTGGATGTTTCACAAATTGTCTTTGCATTTTGTTTCTTAATAGATATCATTGTAACAACAACATTACTTTTGGGAGGTTATTTTGTTGAGAATTCCCTTTACTTCAATATCAAGGAGTTTCACCGTTCAATTCTAGCACCAACATCTATTATGGTCTAGGCTACAAAGTAGGTTTTGTATCATGCTAATGGTAGATATAATATTGAAGCCATAAAACATTTAAACTTTAGATATAACATTGAAGCCATAAAACATTTAAAATTTCAGTTATTCTCAAGGAAGGTGAAACTCAAAAGGTAGATTGACAAAATTTTCTCATATAGTAAAAGGGTTAAAGTAAGAGGTATACTTTCTTACATTCAAAAAACTCCAAACAAGTCAAGGATATGGAAAATGAGGAAAAGAAAAAAACAACAACATTCATAGTAGAATATGCAAGATCGCAGAATTGTGGTTCTTATTTCTTTGCAGTCATATTATTCCAAGGAAAAACATCCATTCAATCTAGAAATAGGATATAAGAAAAGAAAAGAGAGAATGTGGTGGAAATATTGTGTGAAATGTTCGGCATAACAATCTGTGTTTTGTTGGAACATTTTGTGCATTGTTGGTGGAAATTTACCCATCACTATCACTGTGAGAAAGAAGAAATTGGGTTCAAGCGAAATAAGCTATATTGTTATGCAGGTTGTCTTCAAAGAAAACTTTGAAGGAGGCCTCTTTGAGCATTAAGGATCTATAACTTTACCATCGTAACTTTCAAAAAATAAGCGTTTCAAAGATTAAATGAAAATTTTAAAGCATTAAATCTCAAATAGTTGATCCTAAATTTGAGGATATGTGAAAAGGTAACTAAGATTACCTTTTGATATAAAAGGACAGTTGGTGGAGAATAGATGACAGATTTGACCCTATTTAAAGGAAGTTGACAGATTTGAGGGAGCAACTTCAACAACTTTGGATTTAAAGGAGGAGAATAACAACCAGTTAATTAATTTCCAGATATCAAGGCAGGAGACTTTCTACCATCCCCATATTTCCTATAACAAATTGGATATTATATTTATTTTAGTTTATTGTTTAGGATCTTACTCCTCAAAACTTGTAACAAATTTAGGATTATAATATTCTATATATTTTTTCATTTTGATTGTAAAAGGGTTTCCTTTTGAGCCTAAAAAGACCCTCATATTTTTGTAAAGATTGATGTACATACTTTTAATTCAAGGGTTTTTGGATTCATTTCATCAAAAGAGCTTGTGTACTTGTGAGTGATTCCATTGATTTCACAATCTATTTCTACATATATTTGAGGTAGTGTTGGACATTGGGAAGGGTTTGGCTGAGTATCAGCCCCCCTGATGTCCCTACTACAATGTTATTTTCTATAATGAGTAAAAATTGAAAAATTTCTTTAATTGGTCACCCAAAAAACATTAGATTGTTGCTTCTATGTTATATTGAATGTATTTGTGTTCAATATATAGGTTCTTATATATGTTTCTTCTATTGTTAGATGATTAGGTATTTAGGGAGGATACTTGATTATTTAATTTCGCGTTCGTTCCTCTATCAAAACCTCTTCCTAGTTATGTTTCTATATCATAGTTGAATGTTGGTGTTATCTCTTAGAGAAAACCATGGTTGTGGGAAAATCTCTAAGGTAACCTCAAGCCCCTTTGAGGATGAAAGTTGGCCCTTCAACCTGGAGAGGGATCTCTCCTTAAACTCAACTACTCAAGGTCACTATAGTAGAAGGTTTACAAATTTAGTTCTATGACCAGATTTGTCTAAGGAATGATGAAGTTTGGTTGGGATATGTGGGAATTACACCATTCAGCATGGAGTCTAACCGAATCAGGTGATATTTACTTACAGGTTCAAGGAGCAAGACACAAAAGCATGGTAGCAATAATTCCTTTGACAATTTAAGGAATTTAGAGGGAAAATGAAGAAAATTAGTATAAAGGGTTAAATGAACAACAAATATTATTGCTTGAGAAATAAAGAAGCAAGAGCATAAACTATGAATCTCAATCTCATATTCTTAGTTTTCCAGACATGAAGAAAATTTAAAACAGATAAAATAGACAAGGAACTACGACACAAAAATTTCTGCAAGTGCTCATGACATTTGTATTCATTAAGATATTCTCAATCAATATGCAAGGATGATATGTTTAAAATAAACACCAACCCTTTTTCCTTATACATTTATTTCTTATAAAAACATTACAATAACTAACTTAGGTTTGTAGCTCAAACTTTCATTACATTTATCCAAAATAGTAATGTAAATCTTCTAAGTACATGCATCTGAAAATATCTTCTAAAAATATCAAATCTTTCTAAAATAAACTAGTTGCTGAAAATTATGTTGAAAATGGGGCTCCGAAAATGTATCATCATAATGTTTCCCTCATTGTAGATTAGGTCCCTTGCTGTAAATTAGGCTAACCAGGTCCCTCAAAATTGATCTTTTGTTTGAGCTCCTCCTTTCTCGGGCTTTCCTGTTATAATTGTTGATACTGCCACAGCCAGTCCTTAGCTTCATGAATCGATAGTTTTGTTGATAGACTGACTGTGAACACATTTCGTAATATACTTATTTTAAAAATGTGCTAACAATGCCTTTCTACAAAAATTCAATGACAACCAGAATATCAACTCTTCTATGTGCCTCTTTGTATATAAAGGTTGATAGACACATGATCAATGATATGTCAAAATTCAATTTTAACAGTGAATAATCAAAAACCCAAAATTTCCCTTATCTTCTTAGTTGAGGGTATTTTCCACCTTCAGAAGAACATCTACCTTTTCCATTCTCTACCTCTTACTCTGCCTGGTTTCCATAGGAATTTTTTCCTTGGTTGCTTTAGCTTTTGACTTCTTAGAACCTACAATTTTTCCTTTGTTTATTATCAGGTATTTTAAGGGATAATTTTCCACATCTATCACCTCTTTGGCAAGGTCTAGATTGTTTTTCAGCTTTATCTTAAATATCAATTCACTTCTAGGCCTGGTATGAGGTATTTTACCTCTTTTAAATAACTCATATAGTGTAGGTACTTCTCCAACTAGGGGTTCTTCATATTTGGTTTCAACTTAAATTTATTTTCCTTTAATTATTGAAATATAGCAGTGAGAAGAACGGAGGGATAAGGAGAATTGACTGAAGTTTCAAGCCAACATATCCGGTAGAGGTTTCAAGCAACTACGCTGTCAGGTGACAAAATTCTCGTGAAGAATAAGGTAAGAAGCAAACTTAGATTTTTTTTTTAAAACAACGATGATTCGCATGAGTAAATCTTAGATTTTTTAAGCAAACCGAGAGTTATAAAAGGAATTCTTCTATTATGGCCTTTAAAACTTGTCATTGCCTTAGGTTTTGTCTTTGACACCACTCATAAACGCTTTGACACAATTCATAAATGCTCTACCATCAGTTAACACTAAATCTTCTGTCGATTAAATGAGTAAATGATAAGATATTGAGTGAAGATTTTGATAATATTGGCACTGATTGAAACACAGAGATTCCAGTTAAACTAAAAGGAAAATCACGAGGATCATTGCAAAGACAGGTAAACTTGAAAACGTCCTCGTGCACAGTCTTCTATTTCAAATTGAATGCAAACGGAGAAAGGAGAGTTTTGGTTTGAATTGCATAGTGAATTTGTTTTAATTGGGTTGTGTAGTAGATTAATTTCATTTTCACACTGAGTAGAAGAATTCGAATCAGGTTTTGTGGAGAAAGATTGAGTTAAAAGGCACAGTCAACACGTTTTTGTATTTTTGCATAGTAGAGGGCAGAGACTGGTGAATTTTGAAGGAAAATAGTGAACTCATTATGAGATTTTTTTAATTAAGCTATGCTCTTGCATAAAAAATGAGCTTATATTAGATACATAATGCTTTGCCTTAAGAAAAAAAAATTATATGAAATCAAAGGGTCATAAGACATTGTTGTATAAAAAATTTCATTTTTTTACACAGTAAAAAATTTACAAAACCGAGGCAGAGGATTGTTATTTTTAAAAGAGACAGAGAATCAAACAGAGAGTAAGATAATAGAAACATGATTTTTTATGTTTTCTTAAACCTCTCTATATCAAATCTTGTGTTTATTTGAAGTAGTAAGCTCACATTCTTCTAAAGGAAAACAAAGGATTGATTTCAATTAATTGGCAAGCGCAGCAAACAAAGGTAAGCCTCACTACTGTGATAACATCTATTACTTGAATTTTTGTTTACAAAAATGAAGTTAATGATAGTAGATGGGTACATAAAATGGTTTTTAGACAATATGACATCAAGAACAAAGCCCAAATATTTTCAGATTGAACATTGGAGTAGGGAAACAGTTGAGAAACTTTATCAATCAGGCTTAATATGATTTCTTCAAAAATTCAAAGGGCACAATGAGTATATCACAAGGGAGTTTATAAACAATTGCAAACAGGATGAAACTATGGTGGGTAGTTTGCATATTCCTTTAACTACATAATCTATTTTTGAAGCTTTAGAGTTGGCATCATCAGGTGAACTATACCACAAGGGATTTCATTTCAAAGACAAGGGTTGGATATCCTTCTTGGATGATGACATAAAGGATTCTTTTGATAGGTCAAAAGGGATTCCCAGGGAGTGGTTCAATGAACCTTGGGCTGAGCTAGTTTTGATAATTAAAAAGTTTTTCACTTGCGATAAAAGACATAGTGTAGTACACCTATATCACATTAGGTTACTATAGCATATTAAAGGAGATATCAAGATCAATTTGCCCTACTTCTTTTATAGAAACTTGATGAAGATGATTGAAAGTGTAAAATCTGTGACCAAATCCAAAGAATCCCAAATTCATCACCAGGGACTCATAAAAATCATTGTGGATTACTAGCTGAAAAATAAGGGAATGGTTTGGGAAGATTTCCTGATTCAAAATAATTTTGTAGAGAAAGTCACTAGAAACAAACTTAAACCAATGTAGAAAAAAGAAATGTAGTGCATTCATCTTTTTATCCAAAAACTAGATCAAAGATATAACAGGAAACAATTATGGTAGAGAGGGAAACATCATTCTTGACCATTTCTAGGAGACAAAAAAAGAGGAATTCAGCAGAACTAGAAGTGCAATTCATAGAGGCATCTCCTTTAACTAAAAAAGCCAATGAAATCCTTGAGAGGTTGCAACAAGAAGTTTATGAAAATCTTGTAGACAAATATTCTTAATTTTAAAATAATGAAATTGAAGCTACTTCAGTTTCTAAAAATACCGAGGAAGACCAAAACCTTAGCAGGATAAAGAGTTAACTGATAGCTTGGAGGTAAGCAGAATCATGGAAAGGAACTTGAAATGAGAAAATGAAACCTATAAGACAACTAATGAAAAATTGGTTAAAGAAAATGGGAAGATAAGTGAAGAAATGGGCAAGTTAAAAGCCAAAAAAACAATCTTCTTTATACACAAGCATTCACGTGGCTTCAGGAGAAAAATTCCTAAAAGACCAAATATGAGAAACAGAAGGTCAAGACCTCAATTTACAAGAAAGAACAATGCAAAGATATGGATTCTTTTCTACATGAAGCACAACAAGGAGTTTCAGGATCAGGAATGGGATCAACATCAGAGCTCAGGAGGTCCAAAAGGAAAAAGCAAGCATGAGGACATGCTTGAACATCAGCTTGGGGGAGATGTTAGCCTTTGTTTTTTATCTCTTTCTGTTTATGAAATACATCTTATTTGTCATACTATACATATATACGCCATCATATCCACCTTATTTTGACAAAAAAATGCATATACAGGTATTTAAATTATGTTTTTCAATTATTAGAAGTTTTTGTAAAAATTGAAATTTAAGTGCATTTTTGGACAGCATCAAAAACTCTCGTAATGGCCTCATGGTTTGCATATTTGCAGGACACTTGGGCTTGAGAAGGATATATTTCTAGAAGGCTTGGGAAGTAATATTAAGTGTAAAACTATTGGTACAGTCAAACCGAGCTTTAATAGGCCCGGTCAAAGGTGGTCAAACATGACATGTCTTTATGGAGGATCCCTAGAAACTAGGCCAAAATTCTTATTTTGTGGGATTTTCTAGATTTTGATGGACCTTATGGATGAATTCGACTTAATTGGACAGGATAAGGATATTTATTACTATAGGAGCTATTTTAGATGAATTTGTTAGATACTTTATCTATTTAAGCCTCAATATTTGAAGGCATTGATATGTAGAATTGGTTTGACTTAACATTATTATTTCTGAGAATTTGGAGACATAATTGAAGATTTTTTCTATTCTATTTGTTGTTGTTATATGCTGATTGATTGACTGAAGCTTTAAGTAGCTGAAAACACCTTCAGTGTGGGAGGCAAAGGTGGAGGGCCCCCACACTGAGCTAAGTGCACTTCCTAGTTTATTTGTAGTTGCAATTTCTGAATTAGTTTGCTTATGCTTAACTTGTTTATACTGATTATTTATGAGTGTTGATGAATCTAATGATCATTCTTATTTTTCATATGAAAGGACAAACAAATTTTTAAGTTAAACATTCTTTCTATCTAAATAATATCTTAAGTTAGAGTTCATTTTTTCATGCATTTACATGCTTTTTCGAATTCATGTTTCTAGCAATAGCATTACTGATAAATGAATCTATGATGAAGGACAACGAGGACCTCTTCAGTGAAGAGCCTCTTCAATTATTTATTCATGTATCTTAATCTATCGTTCAATTAGTAGTTTTTTATTTCTAATTCATGGGGAAATCATGTTAGAGAAGGACAAACAAACCTCTTAAGTTAGGAGATTTTTCTGCTTCTGATTGCACATTTGAATTTAGAAATTATTTAAGTTAGATTTATATTTGTAATATGCATTTCCTTAGTAATTGATAAACCATGTTCTAAATTGATCATAACTTAAACCATATACTTTGGGGATGCTTCTAAGTTACACTAGCCCAGATTAATAATAAATACTTGTGTTAGTTTACCCAGTAAATTGACCCAATAAGCCCTATTGTAACATATTCTTGTCCAAAAAATGCTACAATGTTTTTTCAAAATTGCCAATTTATTCCCTAACTAAATTCTCATGTATAAGAAAATTTTCGTGGATGAAATAGCATTTATACGAGTTTAATGGTTGTTTTTAATAATTTTTTTATTTTCAAATAAGTTTAATTTTATAAAAATATCATCATATATTTTTATAAAATTATTTATATTTATAATATAAAATTATTATTAAAATTTTATATTATAACATATAGGTGATAGGCCCTTATTGTAACATATTCTTGTCCAAAAAATGCTACAGTGTTTTTTTTTAATTTCCAGTTTATTCACTGGCTAAATTCTCATGTATAAGAAAATTTAGCCATGTATAAGAAAATTTTCGTGGATGAAATGGTATTTATATAATTTTAATGGTTGTTTTTAATAATTGTTTTAATTTTAAATAAGTTTAATTTTATAAAAATATGATCATATATTTTTATAAGATTAATAAAATTATAATATAAAATTATTATTAAAATTTTATATTATAACATATAGGTGATAGGGCCCTATTGTAACATATTCTTATCCAAAAAAATGCTACAATGTCTTTTCAAAATTGCTAGTTTATTCCCTAGCTAAATTCTCATGTATAAGAAAATTTTAGTTGATGAAATGGTATTTATATGAATTTAATGGTTGTTTTTAATAATTGTTTTAATTTTAAATAAGTTTAATTTTATAAAAATATCATCATATATTTTTATAAAATTATTTATTTATAATATAAAATTATTATTAAAAAATATAATTATTTATTTATAATATAAAATTATTATTAATTTTTTTTAAAAAGATATTGAGTTGAGTTTAATCTCCAACTACCAAACTAACTACAATTTAGGGTCAAAGTTAATGAAACCAAGTGTCAAGCCAAGTAAGCCCAATCTCATAGAAAATTTTAGGAGCTAATATTGGTAGGTCGGTTAATTTTCCATGTTTTTTCCAAAAAATAAATTCGTCAATTTCCATTTTTTTCTAAAAATAATTCGCCCAAATTTTACAATATAAAATTATTTTACCTTAAAATCGCCAACATTATATAGAGACTATATATAAAATCATTATAAATTTGAATAAATTTACAAATATATCAATAAACATTAGAGACTAGTGAGATTTTCCAATATTTTAAACTTCAAAATAATTTTCCATCATTAAAATTTTTTCTGCGCTAAGCTAAAAGAGACTATACTTTTGCACTATGCGTTAAATTAATATCAAACTAATGGTGTATATAAACACCATGATCTTCATCCACTCGGTCAACTTGGGATAAATATCCCAACACAAAACAAAACCATACAGCCGAGGGTTATGGTTTGAAAGGTAAGCTGTCCAAATTGTCAATGATGGTCAAGAATAGAGATGCAAAGGTAAAATACATCTAAGTTTCAATGGTCATAGATGCGCCCACTAGATCAACAATGTTAATTCAATTGTAGTACCCCTTGCCCATTCGAAGTTTAACGAAAGGTGGGGGCGGATTCCACATTTGTTGGTTTCTACAAAACAATCCCACAAGTGCGTTAGAGTCTAGACCCCCTCCGCATTTGTCTTATGAAAACAACCATACATTCTTAGTATGTCAATGACAATATCTGTCACTACATTACGATTAGGGTCTTCATCAGTACCTGGTAATGTGCTAAGGAACATCAAAATACATTACGGTTATGGTCATCATCAGTACTTAGTATTGTGTGACAAATAGAAGTACAGGGTTCAGAGGAAAATTTTCTCATTAATCCTTGGAAAACAAGTGCTGTACTGGTGGAGCACCTGCTATCTTATCCAATTCTTGCAAGATGTCAACCCCTACAACTTCAGCTGGTGAAAATTAACATCTAGTGTGTGGTATTATCATAGATGTTGAGGTTCATAATGTTAAGCTCCCTCTCCCAACGTGTGATTTCTAGAAACCTATCTGTTGTTGTTTCCTTCAATTATGGAAACCAACTGTAGTTATTTCATTAAATTAGGAAATCAACTGTA